>CM068485.1:10235000-11650000 GCA_034769265.1 Remorina albescens
CTTGATGTTGGCTGAAGGTAAACAACCTTTAACTCCCTTACTAAAGCTGTCTTCTCTGCACTCGGAGTAAAATGATGAGGGGCCAAAACTAAACCCAGGCATCTTTGTACATGCTGAACTCCAGAATGCATGGCCCAAGACTAACGCTGCATAATGAATGTTGAGCGTGTATCTGCAATGAGGTGAGGGTTTAGAATTTCAGCTTTACAAATTTATCCCAATGAAATGATTGTTTACTTTTTGCTTTTACTCTAATAATTAATTATAACAAGTAGTTGGACTCGGCTTTGTGTTTCCAAGGAGAGGATCTTTACTCCTGTGATGTCATTGAATAGTTGCACTGGACGTTTTCCATTTCTGGCACCACAGATCAGTTGCTCTGTAAAGCAGAAGTGTGTGATGTTAGTGCATGATAGTGGATTCCAGAAGCTAAGGGCTATGAAATATTAGTGCTCGGTCATAAATGTATGTTGTATAGTTAACCTTGTAGACTGTCTGTGAAAGGAGACGTGAAATTGATGAAACAAGCATCGCACCATTCAGTGTGATGTTTGTCGCGAGGTGATGTAACTTGAAAGGCTGCGGTTGCGGAGCGCGATTTCCTGCACTCCAAGGTTAAACTCATTTGTTTTGTTGCCACGTGGATGATGCTGACCTTTGTGAATATAAAGCCCACACTATTATTCTCCCAGTTGGAGCAAACCCAGGCGTTGGCGTGATCCATTATGCTGACCATACATGAGCGCTGAGTGTGTGATTGCGTGTTCTGAGGCATTAATGCGCTGGCTGCAGGGTCCATGAGGAGAGGAGCTGAACGCACTTCAGATGGACCTTCCCCTTTCAAACACCAACAGTTTTTTGCCTTTTAGATCCACCTAGGGCAGCACTCCTGCTCGCCTGCAATCTACAAGTCTCCTGCGAGCTTGTTTTGCTGCAGGGCAGAGTACTGGGCTCTGCTGCTTGTATAGTGAGCAGTGAAACATTTCATTCCCAGCGTGAGCTCACTCAGAGCTGTTTGAGGCTGATCCTGATGTATGACCTCACCTCAATTGTCCTCCTCCTCCTCCTCCTACTCAGCAGCAGAGCATGTCATTCTAGGAACCATACAAATGTTAGTCTAGAAACCCCCCCCTCGCCTCCCCAAATCAGATTTTATGCCTGTGAGCTTAAAACTTCTTGAAGGTCCTTGGTGAAGATCTTGTGATGTTTCTTTACTCTTTATGTAAAAGATAAGCCACTACTGCATAATTCTCCATAAATATATCTGATCAATTTTAATGAGCGGGGGTGTTGGTCTAAGTTTATCATGCGGGCGCCCGGCTGTGGGCTTAATTTCAGAGTGAATCATAGTCTTCCGTAGCACTTTGAGGCAACAGTTCTGTTGAATCAGTTGTTTAATTTTTCGGAAAATCTGTATTTTTTTTAAGTTGATGTTTATAAACTGGCTTGCAATGCTTTGAAAAATATAATTATATATATATATATATATATATATATACATACATACATATATATATATATGATGTGATATACATTGGAATTCAAGCTCTTTTTGAGTCAGTGGTGTAAGTTTAATTTATTTTTATACTCTTCTATATAAAGACTGGCCCACATATCTATACACAGGCACATGTTAACATGAGTACATCAAATCTGGCAAAAATCTGTCAGTATGTCAGGGACTGTTGAAATATGTATGACATGTTATGGACGTCTTATATAGTAGTCTTAGCGTATGCTGCTGTTGTTACCTTAATGTAGAATCTCTGTAGTCGAGCTCCTGTGGGACACCAATAAATACAGTAAATGTGTCTTTATTATTGGTGGGGGAGCTTTAACAGCATGAAGATGGCCGCCCCCTCCCCTTTACCCCCCCTGCCCCCACATGGACCATTGCTCTTTTTCTACTTGTCCAGAATATGGGAACATGGATGCAGTCTGTGGTTTTTGTTCAGTCGACAGATGAAAACAACCTGGCTTAAAATGCCCTCTGCAAATATTCACGGAGTTTGTTTTAGTTACAAGAAACAACAGACAGGTGGGCTCAACTTGAAAAACTACACTGGAGTAATATTTTTCCCAAAGCACAGCATAACAAATTTTCATCTCCATTGGCTTAACTGCGTCCTTGCTCATTTCCTGCATCTTACCTTGACACATAGTAGAAAAGTTTGACTTTCATGTCACTTTTTTTGGTTTTTGGATTTTTGCCCCAACGCAACATCGTAACTGTTTGTCTTCAAGTCTACCATGTCACTTTGAAAGGTGATGATTTGTCAATGTCATACCCACACATTGTTTTCACCGCCCCCCACTGTCCAAAATCATCTGTTATTTCAGGAGGTAATATTAATCTTCTTCGCCGTTCCATATATCTCAAACTCCAACCTCTCTGTCCACGACACAAATTAAAACAAGCCACTGAAAGTATTAGTGAGTGTGATTTTGAGCCCGCTGTTGAATACAGTCATTGTTTGGCCGGTTCCACTTCCTGTGTTCCCCTCCACATCTTTTGGACACTGTTTATAAACTGAGAAGGAAAGAGAGGATGCTTTCAATCTATCAGGGAATTTCTTCCATGTTGACTGAATAACTAGAGAAATCCAAATGTTCCCTTCTTTGACTATTCCTTTCCATGTGCCGGTCTTGTAGTGTGAGCGATGCGGGCCCTTTAGACCTTTCAGGTTTGTACAGACTTAAACGGGAATGACAAATTAAATGCAGTTTGGTATTTGTCTGATTGAGAAAGAGAGTGATGGTGTTTATGCAATTTACTATTTTTAAGATCTAATACATGATTTATGTGTAGCAGGAAAGCTGGTATATGGTTTCTAAGAGGTTTTCTTCATAGGGGTGCCTACCTCCTGGTTTCTAAACAAAGGGGTCACAATCTGAGGATGTTGACATGCTCTGTATGAGAAAACATATATTTTTTATGTCTTTTTTTGAATGATGATTGTCTCTAAAAGAACTATTATGTAACATTTTACTGTATTACTATTATTAAGATTCATTCCATACTATTTTCCATTTGTTTGGGAGAAGGGATGAAATTACTCTATCCGAACATATGAAGTATTTACAGTTGTACTCTCTCATAGTGTCTACTGCAAACTGTACTTCTCTCTCGAAATGATACCTGAACATTTCGTGTGGATATGCTGTATGCTTGTGTCCGTTTGTCCACAGCAGAGTGTGTGTGTGTGCGTGTGTGAATGTGTGCTGAGTGTGTGTCGAGTAGACAAAGCTTAGGTTCATGTCCTTTAAAGTTACAGTAATGTTCTCCTAGAGGTGCATGTTAACCAAACAGTGAGCAAGTTTATTGGCAATGCATAGCTTTGTTTTGTGTATGGAAATATCATAGCTTCTCTAGAGATGTCACCCAGGTCTTCTGGTGATTTAGCACTGTGGTTTTGCATCTTACTCAAGGTTAGTTAGGAAGGTTTTTTTTTGTTATTCCCAGATGGGGACGAGACAGCGTTTGGCAGCTCTCCCCACTCTTTTGAAAATTAAAAACATGTAAAACATTCAAATGTTTTTAATTTTAAGTGCCCGTTTTCATTGACATCTTCATATTATGATTTCTGTGGTTTGGTTTTCGTTAAGCAGCGTCTACATATTGCTATTTGAAATGGTTCACAAACAGCAACTGAGATAAACTAAAATTAAATATAGAAAGACATTGATTAAACTATAAAGGGCTTCTTAATCTATCGGTCTTTATTGAATTGTGATGACTTTGTTGCATGTTTGTGTGTTTCTTGTGAAAAAATAAATGTGCCCTCGAGAGGGTAGTTTGTTTGACCTTTTGTCTCTTTCTGTCCCCCCTCCTCAAATGGTCACACGTCCTCCTTCATTTAGCTCCACAGTTTCCTTCTCCCTGGACAGCTGCTCTGCACCTTGTTATACAGAAAAAAATGAGTTTACAGGAGATTTTAAGATCAGCACAAACACTTCTCACTGCCAGTACATTTGCTTCATGGCCATAAATATATATATTAAATATATATTTTTTGGGTCAGTGGCCTCTGTAAGTTGGTGCTGTGGGGGACACACACTAAAACGGGCAGTTTTTTCCTTCCAGCTATGACCCAGCAGCTCGGGGTCAGAGTCCTGTGATTTCTGCTCACCCTCTCCTCCCTAATAAGAGAAGGAGCGCGACCTTGCTGCATCACTGCAGGTAAGTCTGCTCTCATTAGCATTTAAATAAGACCCAGAGGAGGAACAGATGCACAGTTTAACATTAGAGTCTTGATTCCTGTTGGTTTGTAGAGTCTGTGGTTATGTTGGTTTGATTGAATTATTCATTTGAACAAAAGGTTGGAGCTGTAACCATGACACTGAGGCAGCTCTGGGATCTGTCAGACACGTAATGACATTTCCTGTAATATCATGAATGAATGAACATCATTGCCTGCACTGAGTCAGACCTTTCAAATGGATCAAGAGTCGAAGGGACCTAATGCAGAAAATGACATAGTATTAATAATTTCTGCAATTAATTCAACCTAGGTTAACTAGAATGGAATTACTGCATTTATTACAGAGGGACATCTTTTTTTTCTGGGCACAACTTCAACATTAGACTTGTTAGCTGAAACAAGAGTTTACTGAATAATACAGTTGTGTTTAGTTCACAGTAACAATCCACTTGGAACAAACCATCCATCATGGTGTATTTGCAAAATAAAGTACAAGCAGTGAGTTTTCTTTTTTTCTTGTCATAATAAGAGCCCTCATTCAGGGAGTATAACATTCACAAACAGTAGCTGATGTGTACTCTAGCTGTGAAAAGACTGAAGTGGCGAATCAATAAAACCAATTTTGGAAAGCAGCGAATACAAACACACTTAGGAAATAACGCCGTATCAATGCAGACTATTGATTGTCATGTCTGGTATGCGTACAGTAGTTAAAGTGGGAGGATTGTTCACTCCACACAGCTGTACCAGGCAAGAACAGTCACCACTCCAGTGGAAGGCCATCAGAGAGATCACAGATCTGATTGCCATCATACTCACTGACCTTCTCTGTTTCAGGATAAAAAGACAGACAAACATCACTCGTTCAGTAGGAAATGACTGCACAACATGTTCCTGTGCAAAATAGTGTGTCTCGGTCTTGAAAATGGACGAAGTGATTTGCAAAATTTCTACTTTTTTTTAATTTTCCAAAAACAAATTTGGCATCTCAGACATATCCTGACGTGTGTGCCAAAATGCAGTGGCACCAAAATCTCAAGAAAATGTAAACTTATCAAATAGGAATTTCTCACATAATTGTTGGCTCTGTCATCTCTGTTATATTAAAGATGAATCCTTATGCATATGGGCATACTATTTTCAACAGGTAAATATTACCCATATGACTTTAGGAATGACAACGTTAAGTGTTTTTAAATATGCTTATTACATCTGAACCAAGCATTGAGTTGACCGGCCATAGCAGTTGAACAAAAACACATTGTTGTGTATAGACACTCAATATAATATTTGTTTTGCTCACTGGACAGGCAGCGTTATACTGTGGCATGTGCACTGGCATTTCATAAACTCAAGATGAAATGACCTATAGTTGTGATGTCACTGCTACATTGTGGCCACGGTGATAAATCGCCTTGATAAAATACAAAACATTGATAAAAGCAATATCAAACACCTCGCAGCCAGGTACTGTAGATTACACTACAACAAGCGTTTTGCATAAAAATGTGTCACTGAGGTCCTGTACATTATCTCAAAATATAAAAAGCTTCTTTTCACATTTCACAACAAGTGGATGCACGGCATGCAACAGATTGCTTATCTACATAAAAAATATAAAGTCAGATCATGTTCTAAAGTCCCTCAGCCCCTCTTTTATCCTCAAGTATTGTAATCTCTCCCCGGCACTGTTGAAGTCAGTGGCACTCAGAGAATACAAAAAGATTCAAAGTGGCAGAATTTCCTGTGCTCTTAACAGCAGGACATAAAGGACATAAAGGGTGGAAGAGGTCGCACACCGTGGCCACTTTCTCTCCCTCATTATCAAGAGAGGGAATATCTGACTCCCTTGTGTTGGTACAGGATGCTGCCCCCCCTTCCCCCACCCCCGTCTCTTCTCAGGCATTAGTTGATCCTGGTCTGTGTCTTGTCTAGGGATTAAGAATGACACTGGTGGCGTCCTGCTTTTCTCTGCACTGGAAGGTGGTGTGAGCCTGCTCCAGATCCTCTATGACTGCCAGCAGCCGAGCAGCGACACCCTGACCCGGCTTCAGACGCTGAACGTTGCACTCTGCACCATCTGTGAGACAGGAAGTGTGCAGTGCTATCAAACAAAATATATGATACCACGATAAGAAGGGTCCGTCCTGCTACCCTGGCAGAAGCTGCACAGTTGAGATTATGCAGTGGCCGCCTCACCTGGGTGAACGTCAGAGCTTATTTTCTTTTCTTCATTGATCAACGGCTGACCAGCATCTGGCACCTCCAGATATTTCTTCCTGCAGTATCAATCAGAGACATTAATCGCACCATGTATCACTCTCCGTTCTTTAAAGGCTTCCTTGTGCTTTCGCAGAGTTGCAATTCAACATTTAGTTGCAACATCAAGAAGCAGCAGCTGGAGCTGAGCGGTGTGTTTCTGTGTTGCAACAGAGCCATCTAGTGCCTAGTGACAGAGCTGCACTCCAGCTGAGTCCTCCACTGACCTGAGTTTATCTCTACCCTGGAGAAACTGCTTGTAAATGGTCTGAGTCTCAACGTCAGGATCCAGCGGGTCGCTCCAGTCACCCAGAGTCACAGCCGAGTGGGTTCTACTGCAACCTGTAACTGAGAGCTGGCCTTTTAGTGAACCATGACGGTGAACATTTGAACCTCACAAATATCCTGGAAATCAAAACTCAGATTCATATGTCAAACAAACAAAGGCTGGAAAAAAAAAGGATTCTGTTGGTCAAGAGTCTGAAAAAATCCCCAGGAGAAATAAAACCATACAGTTTTCAGACACCAGCTAAATGTAATTGGTCAAAGAAAAGTCACAAAGTGATTTTCAGAGCTTATTCTCCCCTCAAGGAACAAATACAAGGCGGCTACAAATAGGGAGTTTAATGGTTAAATATAGATCGACAAGAGCTCAGTTTTCCAGCTACATTTAGTGGATCTGGACTGAAATAAGAAAGTGAAATGTTGTGAGCTAGATATGAACCTGCTTATTCATGAAAAATACTGCTGATGCTTTGGACTTTGCTGCTTATTGATGACAGTCTCTGTGGATCTCGAGTGTAATGAGTGTAATCTGAGTTTTGATTTCATTTTCATATATTCCCACAAAGAGGACAATAAAAACAAGTTAGACATTTACACTGTACCCCAGGTCCTCATAGAAGGCTTTCAAAGTTTGTGCACCATCAGAGGTAATAAAAGCAGGATTACCTGGACGGTCTGCCTGCAGGCAGCAGGTCCACTTGCCACTGCGGTGAGCCCCTGGGTGGAAAGAGGGCAGCATGCGCTCATTGTAGATGCTGACTTTCCTGATCGCTGACATCCACTGGTTCAGCTCATTCACGTTCTATTCAGAGTGGGAGGACACACCAACAAATTTAAGTGGGTTTGTAAAACAATACTAAAATCGAAAGGTGAGTCTATAATTGAAATGCTAAATAAAATATTCTTTAAATGATTCTAATAAGAGACAAATGTCTATGGTGTTTTATGTAATCGGCTAAAAACACAGCAAACTGTCACCGAAATAACGCGTCAAGGAAATGTTTTTCACATTTCAGTGGCAAAATGAAAAAGGTCATGAACTTCTTCGGTGACTGGCTGGTGTCAGTACCAATGCACCTTGCACTGGATGTACATGGTGTGCAGCTGTCCGTCGTTGTCCTGGGTGATGACCTGCATTACATTCTGCTGCTGAAAGGCATTTTCATCCACCCTCTCTACGGCACACACGCACTGAATAGGGATCGAGGAGCGCACCTGCAACAAATCAGCCACAAACCACAGCACCAATTAACACAAGTACGCACAAGCCAGTAATGATGAGTCAAGTTTTTGCCTCGGGCAGTTTAGATTGAAGCTTGAGTGAAAATAAAAGTGACATTTGGTCAAAGGGCAAATTACTGGAGTGGTGTCTGATACTGAAATATTTTTCACACGTTAGGATGGGGAGGAACAGTGTGAGACAAGGAGGAAGTGAAGATGAGATGGCAGCAAAGACCACTTTAAAGTGTAAATCAGCCACTTCCAGTAGGAGCTCGCTTCACTCACACTGGAGTGCTCCAACATGGAGGAAAGGGGCCGGGACATTGTCTGCAATCTGATTTGCAATGTTAGCATGAATATCCAAAGCCTTCAATTAACCCTCGCCTTTATTCCAGTCGCACAAAGCAGAGACTGGCTCAAAGAGGGAGCTTTTTACTGAGCTACAGAGAGCCTGCTCCTTCCTCCCTCTCCCTCTCTCTCTCAGTCTCTGGCTGGTGAATGAGTGGAGATCATTATCACAAGACTAGGCACCACATGGTAATAACACTAATGATGTTCTCACAAGGAGATCTACACAAATACATTAAAGCAAGCTAGGGAGGAATAAAATGTTTCTTCCTTTTATGAGCCAAGTTGATAAATGTCCTTCAAAAGGCAGATACAGGGACTAATTCATCATCAGAAGACCTATCAGCCTCTAATAATGGATGAGCCACTTTCACGTGACTTTGACTGAAGTTTACACATCTTTTTTTGGCCTGTATATGCAACAAAGAGATAAATATATGTAGAAGAACAGACAAATAATACAACAAATTGCAATCGTACCTTACTAGTTTTCTACCAACCTGCCAATCAGGGGTCTTAGCATAGGACAGTGTCTCACTGGTCAACCAGAAGTAGCGTTTCTTGAAAGCGAAGCGTGATAACAGCTGTGGGCCCTCTGCTTTGTGTTTGTGGAGATATCCCTCTTTAACTGTGACAGAGGGCATGAATACAGCCCTCTGAGGCACCTCGGACACTGCAAGAGCAACAGGAAATGCAAAAGAACTGGATTTTGAATGTGCATGTAACAGCATGTTCATCCATATATACACAAGGTGGTGCTGTGACGATAATCAAAATGAGTAAATTCAGTTGTTCAGTGCATATCTTTCTTTTCAGCATTTAGTTATTGATGGCACATTTTGTCCTCCTTCTCTCATGAGATGAAGGACAGCTTCAAAGAGGCATAACAAGCGTCTACTTCTGTCCAACAAATCCACCTAAAGAGCATGAAATGTCAAACTGGCCTTTAAGAAAAAAGAGCCGGTGTGATGTGTAGAAGTAGACTGAAACATAATATCTGACACATGGCAGTAAGAAAGTTGTGTGACCAGTGTGGCATGCACAAGCACCTTTAGCTTCTCACTCCAGCTCCTTGCCAGCTCATTAACCATATCATCTCTTTTCTAGGCTTCAATCTTGTTATGAATATTTCACCATGGGGCGACAGGGCGACATTGTTTTACCTTATCCTGATATAAGCTGGAAGTCACTATCAGCTGGCATGTGGCTTGACCTTTGAACTCTCCTCCTGATAACAATATAAATGGTGTGTTCACTGATATCAGCATTACCAATGTCATGATCTATGTCGATCAACTTATCAAGGAAGTCTTTCACAGAGGCCACACTGCGAAGGATGATGGGATGAAGGGGCGCCATCCACTGTTCTTTTCCGTGACCCAGCTGAAGGCCCAAATTCCCGACGCTTTGTAATGCCTGGCAACCCACACAGACACGATATATAGTCAGCACTCACATCATCAGCACATCAACTCTCCACCAACTGACAGAACTCAGTGTGAGTGAATGCATTTCTCAAAGTCAGAGATCAAAAGGGTCCCTGAGGCCAAGCATGCTGTGAGGCCCTTTGTCCGGCCCACACATGGCCTAGGGCGAGGAGGAAGTCCCTCTCAACAGCCTTCTCTGATGCTTGGCTTTGAACCGCAGTCTGGTCGCAGCACACACAAAGGTAAAAATAGTCTGTTCCCTCTCTCTGTAAAGGACCCATAGCAACAGCACTTCAGCACCAAGGACAGCAACCACAGAAGCTACAGAAGCGAGTTAGTTATGGCTTATTTCCACTTGTAAGAGGTTTAAGACACTTTGTCATAACGTCGGATGTTTTACGTTTTTATGGCAAGTACACTAAAAACCACTGCATACTTTGGTCAAACAACCCACTGCAAGGTGTGTTGTCATAGCTGTACACGTGTGCTTATATGTAAACTAATGCCTTGTGTATGTATGTGTATTCATGCTTTCTATCTATTTGAGTTATCAAATTCCTTACTGCTGGTAAACATGTCCTGTGCATCCAGTGCATTACCCTCTTTGTTGTTTGTTTTTCCTTCGCTTAACTGTGATGTCTGGCCATGAATAAATTATTCATGGCAGTGTCTGTGCGTATATCTGTGCTGTGCATTGTACCTTGGCCAGTAGTAGCAGTGTTCTGCTTGTACGAGTGTCAGCATGCTGGTCCCTCAGCTGGAACAGTTTAGGTGTGAGGATTGCAGGAGCAAAAAAACGCAGGAAGAAGAATCCACTGATGGCCAGGTACTTCACGTCCTGTAAAAACAGCGGTGAATTAGACTACGAAGTTATCTGAGGACTAGCAATAAACTAAGACCGGTGCTGTATATGCAACATATAAGGGTAATCCAGGAATGATTATACTTAAAACATGCAGGTTTAAAAAAGGTGTTTCCAGCTTTCACTTTCAGTGTTCTGCTCTGGACTGACCTCATTCTCAGGTTCAGCAAATTGCTCCTCCACTCTCTTGTGCAGCTGTTTGAAGGCCACTCTCATGACAGGAGGACACTGATCGACTGAGCCAACGATTGATTCAATGATGCTGGTTAAGTAGCCCTGCAGCATCTCCACACTGCTGTCCCGTACCTCTGCCTCTGACACTGCACCCTTAAAAGAAATTCGTCTTTGGAGACAAAGAAAGATATTGTAAATGATTGAATGTCAATGTAAGTACACAATCCTAAAAAAGAGTACTAGCTATGTAGTGTATGGATTTGGTTGAATCATGTTGGGACCCTACTCAACTCAAATTTATAATGTCTTTCTTAATGTGACTCATATATTTGAGCACGCAGCTTCATAGAAGAAAAAGATGAAGAATAGTTGAACACAGTCTAGATGCTAATGTCCAGACACATATGCAGACAGGCCATGGCGACTTCTACTGAGTTGATGGCAGGCAGCTGTACTGCAGATGTCGAAGATGTTAGATCCTGGATCTCCTTCCATGTCAGAGAAATCTCAGGGGGCTCATGGCAGTTGCCAAGCAACAGCCTTCCCCCTTTTATATGCTTTTTGTTTCATTTTCTCACAGTTATGTCTTCTTCTCAGGGGAGAGGTGTAACGGAAGCAGTCGGTCTTCTGTGGCAGCGTTTCCATGTGACCATTTCAACACATAGATTGTGATCTACATAACTTGAAACCCCCATTCGTCAATTCCAGCTTAAGACGAGCATCTGTGAAACAGATCTGGACTAATTTGGGTCAGAAAATGATCCACATATTGTGAGCTCCAGCAGGAGCTATTTTAGGCCTGTTTTACCTTGTGCGGTTCAGGTCGATCTTACACGGGTCCAGTTCAATGTATTTCTTCTCATCAAAGATGCGATTGATGATGGGCTTCAGCACCTCATGCAGATACAGCATACCAACAGCCTGACAACAAAACAATACCATATGTTTCATGCGTCTCATTTGCATCAATACTTATTTGATGTTATTTCCTAAATGTGTTAATCTGCATAGTAAGAAAGATGCAGAAAACGTATCACTAAACATACAGTTAACAGCAGTAACAAAAGATTGAACAAAGGCAAAGAAATAGCAGGCTTTCACACACAGTAGAGACAGAGAACTAATCACTATTATTAACAGTTCTTCATAAAATAAAACAACACGTGTCAACGCACCTTCATGAACTGCTCCATGGCTTTGGAGGCAAGTGAGTTAGATCGAAATAAAGTGTTGGGATCAGCTGAGAGAGCAAAAGAAAAACAAGACAAATTATGTCTATAGTAAATGTTTATACCATTTAACCTATAGGGTACATCATGTAATATACATATTTAATTATAACAGGAATGCGGCAGCTAAGAGGTGAAGAAAACATAAATATGATGCTATTTTCATGCAATGTCTACTCTCGGTCCATTTTCCACAGATTTTACTAAAAAAAAGATAAAGATAAAGATAAAGCACAATGTTCCTGCTTTGCGTCTGCCCAGAGGTCCTTTGTTACATGTCAGTCCTCATCTGCGTCCCGCATCATTTCAGCTCTCTACTGTTGCCTGTCTAATAAAGTCAAACAAAAAATGCCTACAAAGACACTGAGTTTGATATATATCTGAGGGCAGAAACAGGGAAAAGCATCCCACTACTCTATTACTAGCACTGAAGGAAAAATGCCCCTGTTGAGACTCTCACCAAGCCCATATTCATGTTTGATGAAAATTGAGAATGAGATATTGCTACATTAAATTCATTGGAATCTATTAATACTGCGTGTGGATGATTTGCTTGTTTCTGGGCTCAGTCCAGGCATCTGGCTCTGTGCACAATGTCACTGATTCTGCATGTGCGTGAACTGATCTGCTTCAGAGACACAGAGCTCAGAGCAGCAAATGAGGACAAACTGACCTTGCTGCAACAACACTTAAATACTTAGTAAGTAGCAATGCTAAAATATCCATGGAGACAGAGCTGGGTGTGCAGGACCAATGGGAAAAGCAGTTTTTTTTTTTTGTTTTTTTTTTATGCAAACCAGTGGGTGTAGAGTACATTTTATTTTTCTTAGCCCTGTGCCTAACTTTACTGTCTGCCTGCTCACAGCATCTATTCTTGATCAAGCAGTTACCGTTCTAGGATCATGTGGAGTTGCTATGGAAACTTAGGCACTATGCTTATTATCTCGAGCTACACTAACAGCACCCAAAGACTGCAGCACAACTCTGTGTAAGTCATCATGGGAATTTGGTGTGGAGGCAAAAATGTGACTAATGCAGATCACAGAGGAGCCATAAGCAGACTGTTGGGTGAGTAAATAATTGGCATTGGGGAAGTAAATATAGCATTGGTAGGCTTTAAATGCCCACACACAGACCATGGTGTTCAGAGACTTTAATGTCTTTCCAGAGATAAATAGCAGCCGCCCTCACAGGGGCTCTCTGGGGTGGAGCAATTAGAGTAAAACTGGCATGTCCCAAACGCTGACTAATACAAATAATGACTAAAAAAGATTCATATAGATCTTATGCGCACCATGTATTGCATGATCGCGCCTGTCATAGATATGTAGGCATTCATCTATTCTCTATCCTTATCGCTAACAAATACAATGTAGCTGTGAAATCATGAGAATCTGAACTTTCATTTAATTATCAGTCTTACTGGTGTGGTTGACCTCTCGGGTGTTAAGATAATCCAGGAAGGGCACCACCAGACCCTGGCCCAGGTAGATCTTCACCAGGGTCATTGCTACATCTTGGCGGCTCTCAACAGTGGTCACCTCCTCCAGCATGGTCAGAGCACTACTGTCTTCCACCTGGTTAGAGGAGGACTCAGGTCATTAGCAAATCAACACAGGATAAAGGAGCCAACATTTGTGTGGACAACCCACTTCACATTTACAGCATTTGTCACACGAAAAAGAGCAGCATTCACCATATTGTTTTGCACATGGTTATTGGTACACAGGAGCGGTTGTGATGCTGACCTCGGTAGGGGAGATGACCGACTCAACCAGAAGGTCAATGAGAGGCTGATAGTACATAGACGGCAGGATCCGATCCTCCACCAAGCGCACCTTCAGACGTAGTGCTCCTAGCTTGCCACTGGAAGCAAAGGAAAATACACAGAATCTGATACAGAGGAGATCCTTTAAAGATCTGCTGGAAAAGAAGGGAGAAGGGTTTAACAGCACCCACTATGTTTTTTATTAGAATACAAGAAAAATATTTTTCAATAAATATCAGCTCTTAAAGATAACCAATCACTTGATTTACAATAGCTTTGTTTCTAAATTGCAACATAATTTGTCATACTCATAGCATTGGAATATGAAAAACTGACAATATCAGGTTAAAGAGTAATTTGGAATTAATATCTTATCGCTCTCTTATATGAAAGTAGGTCTCTTACCAGTTTCACTTAATGATATGCAGCTCTCTCTAAAAATTCTTTAACTACAAGTTATTTCCTAATAAACCTCTGAGATTTGCTTTACTTTACTCTCAGACAGTTCACTCAGCCCCCTTTGCTCTAACATTATCTCCTGGATCAGATGCTGTCAGAGACCTGGATATACACCTGAGAGTGTTCATTTAGATGCATGAAAGGGATCATCGAGGGGGACACAAATACTTTCCTTGGACAAACTCAGCTACTGAGTTTGATATCCAAAAGCAAAAATGCAGGCTTCAGTTATGCAAGCACCACAAACTCGTTGCATTGTAAAAAATAAGCCCACCCTTAATCCTCACCCAGCATCCACCTCATTGTTTCCCAAGGGTAGCAAACGAAACCAGCCCTGTAAGAGTGGTGTCTTGTGCAAACAAGCAAAAGGGATTTCCACCTGTGGAAAGAAAATAGCAAACGAGGATTCAATTTCAGGCAAAAACAATAATTTATGAAGGATATCAATGGTTAGTAATAATGTGCTCATAGACAAAACACACATTCTGACCTTTCCCAGAAAGTCATTCTTTCCCACCATATCCCAGTCCCAGACCTCCACAGTGACAGTCCCTTCCTCACTCAGCTCCTCTTGATCCAACTCCAGCTCCAGATTCTCTCCCCAGTGAGGAAAACGGGTTTTCTTGATAATCTAAAAAACAACTTTTAGGCTAGTAAGAAATCTATGTTACACTCATCCCATAAACTCAGATGACAAATAATTGAAGGGAGACCAAAACACACTGTACATGCACGCACATAGAGCTCACCGTGGTCTCTGCACTGTGGTTGCTGAAGATAACTCTTGCAAATGGATCAGAGGTTCCAGAGATGTCTCTAGGAGCCAAATCTCTGTGGGAATCACCAGATTAAACCCCACCAGGACTCATCAGTGCTCAGTCATTAATCTGTGACCTGCTACAAGGTAAAAATCACTACTTTCCACTTGACCTTATTCTCTCAAGTTAATTCATATTCAGGGGAGCATGTTTGAATAACACAGTGTCAAGCCCTGATTGACATGCTCATTAGCGTCCTGCCTGAGAAGGAGAGATTGTAGCCTGGGATGCACAGATGGGACAGAGAATTGTGTGATAGTGGCAGTATGAATCAGGACGGGAGTGTGGAAACCTACGGGGCGGTGGTGATAAGGTCTCTGCTCAGAAATAATGATGCTACTGCCAGAGCTAAACTGCAGAGACTTTTGACTGTTCAACTTTTTATTCACCACTTTAATCACCTTAAATCTACATATGTACAAACATGCATCTACTGTAGATGAAGACATGATTTATAGTGATTCAAACCTTCTATTTAAGGGCCTACTCCTCTAATTTATCTGTCATCACTGCCGTTAGTTATCTCTAAATGACGTTTTCTCAGCAGTAACTGTATTTAAAGCTCACAATTATGTTACCTGGCTTCAATGACTTCACATTGCAGGGTGATCTTCTCTGCAACTTTCAACAGCTCCACACTCAGATGGATCTCCCCCTGAACCTCTTCATCAGGGTTGACCCTAGTCAGGTTCACCCAGCTATCTAACCCTGTCCAACCCACAGGGAGAGAAATTAATCAAACAACCATCCTCAACAATAAAGTATCAAGTGTAAGGCAGACTGATAAACTATTCATTTGAATGAGAAAGTGTGTCCAAACTTTTGACTGGTAGTGTATATTTTGATCATCTAAATTGCATAAGCTAGTTCACAGACATACAGTATCTGCGCTCTATTTTCATTTTATTTTTTCATAAATATCAGAAATAACCAAGGGCAGAATGTCAAGACCAGACTGTGAGAAGATTCCTGAGAGGGAAGAGCTGACTCAATAACAGTGCAACAATTTTCAAGAGAGGCATCAGTATGCAGCAAACGTAGCCCGATAAACATCATCAAGCCATAGCATGTTTTAAATGTCCTCTGCCTGGCCAAGAAAGGACAGAAAGCACCAGGAGATTCGCTTTAATAGCCCATTCATTAGTGTGAAAGTTGATTTCTTTGACCCTGAGTTAGAAATGACATAAGTGAAACTGACCCCAAAGAGACTGATAAATGGTTGCAAATTTAAGCAAATGTGGGTGAGTACATGGAGGAACATTCTCATAGTTTCTGTCTAAATAAAGCATGTCTCTTCAGGCACTTTGACCTCTGACTCAATCATGGAAATCCATGTAAGTTTAACCTTTGTGGCCTTTGGTCATGCACCCGTCCTGTTACAGACTGACACAGATGTTTTTTAGTCATACCTTTAGCTTGAGATCCAATGGCTTCTTTACTCAGAGTAATCTTTCCAATAACATCGTCATGGCTGTAGAGTAAGATAACAGAAGAGGTTATCAGAAAGAAGCCACTGAAAACACCATCACTGTTCTTTGAGCTTGTTGAAGTGAAATGTATCTAAAGACAGACTGATTACAACACTGGTGGTCACGGGAAGAGGAAGAAAAAAAAAAAACCCTCTAATTATTCAATCTGGGTGACCAGCTGTCTCATCATGTTTGTTTACTCAGGCTTGGATTTTCTTTTTTCATCCCAAAATATTCAAACTGTACATGAGGTTTTAACCCAAATATATCAATTCATGAAAGGCAGGAAGTTAAGCAAACACTGATGGCTTATAGGACTACTGCCGATCTCTGTCTGTAAAGAGCCATGGCTGAAAGTGGAATCATTTTGGAGCAGCTTTGAATAACAGTTTTACCCAATGGTGTCCTCATCCATGACTTGAAAGGAGAGCGAATGGAAACCCATGGGGAGGTGCAGTGTATACTCTTCACCCCAGAAAGGATTGAGGTTCTTCCACACTGTAGCGGTCCTGAAAAGAGAGGGGTTACATGTTTGCTGACCATAACTTGCATGAAAATATATCACATGAATTTATGCAACATCCATAACCACTTATCCATAAGAGTCGTTCGAGGGCTCTCACACTCACACCTACGGGTGATTTAGAATCACCAATTGATTGTGGGAGGAAGTTGGAGTACCTGAGGGAAACCTAGAACCTTTTTGCTGTGAGGCAATAGTGCTAACCACTGTACCATTATGATGTCAACTATAGAGACTATTAGCAGGAGTCAGGAATAACCACAAAAGTGGCACCAGTATAAGCCCCCACTTAAGATCATATTCTTTTCAAGTAATGTGCAAAAACTGCAGAGGTTCAGAATTTCTCCAGAGGATCACAGGATTATTTGAGTAGAAACCAAGAAAGAACACAGGTTTGCTTCACAACATAATTCAAAATTTTCTTTAGTTTATCGTAGTTTACTTCTTTTTCTATACTGGATACATTTTTCTCTTAAAGCCAATATGTTTTGTTTTGGGGTTATTTTTATGGACAGAAATATGTCCACAACACCTAATTTATGTAATATAACTCATTATTTTGTAAGGATCTGTTAAGAACAATGTTATTTCCTCAAGTCGGGTATTGAAAAAGCCTTGCTACGATAACAGCACCATAGTGTAAAGTGTATTGTAACATCATCCATTAGCATCATACTCAAGGAGTCAGTTGGCCAGTACTACCACAAGGACAAGATAATTAGCATGAGTGTCTACAGTGAATCATTGTTCTGCTCTCCCTCAATATGTTAGATAGAACAATAGCCTCTCAGCTCTTGTTACAGAAAAACAAGAAACTTTTGAAGCCACCGGGGCTGCTGTCAAAAAGCAGAAATCGGAAATAATAGTCTATTGTGTGGCACAATGGTGCATAGGTGCTATTAAAAAGAAGCACCTCTCATTTAGTTAAGGATGAACTCCTGTGTACTATAGCAGACACCTCTGTGCTGGTGTGATCTGTTCCCAGCTCCCAGCATCCTCCTTGCTTACATCGGGAGCTCCCTGCAATAATGGATGTGCCCTCTCCATGGTTACCTGCGGGTGTTTTAAAGGCCAGACCGGTATCAGGTTCTCAGTTTTGGTGAGGCCACGCTTTGGGTGCCACCACCCTGATCACACATACCTCTCCCAGGTTTACATGAGCAGAGTAGCAGGCGTGCAGCTGGGAAACTCAACTCGTGCAAATATATAAACACTTTCCTCCAGCTGTAGCTGCACATGAAACACATTTAACATGCATGCACATTTTATTCAGAATAGGATTAAACTCACCTGGCCACAACTTCATTGTCAACTTTTACAATGCAGTATGGATCACTGGTTCCAGATCTTAGGATGACAAGAAAAAGAAATAGCCTGAGTGCTATTTGGACATGCCCTTTTTCCGATGGTTAAATTGTTTCTATTTAAATATAGTGAGTTCATTTCAGTACAAAGCTCTATCTCCCTTCTGAAACTATAAATGCAGGTTGTACTTTTTTTAAATTTATATCTCACTAACCTGGTAAGAAGCCACTAAAACAAGGTTGTATATCTCCTGTGAGCTGAGACTTCACCACAGACGCGCCATTCAGAAATTACTTACACGTCTTTGGCCGGGAGGTTCCTGCCCTCGACTATCCGAAAATAAAGAGATGTGTTTTTGGCCATGGTAGAAGAGTGAGCTGGTGATCCACTTTCTTCTATGTTCCCATACGCGCTCTTATGAATAGCGCTCTTCCCCTCCGTAACTCAGTTTTCTTCATCTCATGGCACCTTCGGCGCGTGACGGCGCGCAGCTCACCGATAGCGCGCGACACAGGCGCGCATCCGGCCCAGTGATCGCAGCAGGTGAGGCGCTGTGACAGCTCTGTGTGAGCAGCTACACCGATGCTCAATCCCGCTCCGGCTCTTCTGCTATTCAAAGAGCCGCGCTGATCCACCATCAGACGTGTCTTTTGTGAAATACACACGGCAGAACATTACTAAAATTAACTCACAGCCGCTCTGAAATAATTTCTTTTCATATCTGACTTCGCTCTCCGATCTGTTTGTAGCCGGCGTGGTTGTCCTTTTTAATTTAGATAATATCGCCGCCGCACTAATTTTTAATACCAATACGTGTGTTGACACACCTGGGCCGCGGGAGTGTCTCTTCATTGATATAATGCGCCCTCATGTGAGCATGTCGAGCAGGTGCAGGCACCTTTACAGACAGGCACCTCCGCGGCCGGCCGCTGGGGTCCTCAGAGGAGCTCATGGAAGCTAATAAGCAAAACGGTAAAGGCGTTTAGTTTAGTTTAGTTTAAAATGTCCCTTTGACCTGTCATGGTGCTTCAGTAACGTTATTTGACTGAGAGACATATATAGATCCAAGCTAGTCTTCAAACAATAAACCACCGTCTTCCTAGTTTGAAGTCTTTAACAACAAAACCTGTGAAGTTAGCCCGAACTGGTGCTGTGAGCTAGCTGAGAGTGTTAGCCTGGTCCTCTGATCTGTCCAGTGAAGGAGATGGAGGAATATCCCGGAGCGATTGGAGGTGATTCTACCAAACAACAAGAGAGACATTACTACCTTTTGTCTGAGCTGCAAACTTTAGCCAAAGATTTATCAAGGTAATGTCGACTTCACTGAAGTCAGAGCTATTACTACAGCTGTAAATGTATCAGGCTTATATTTGTATAGGCCATTAATTCACTACGGTCTTATGATTATTGTTCTCCTCCACGGTTAGCTCTTTCCAGCAGCGCCTGTCCTACAACACCCTGAGTGACCTGGCTCTAGCACTCATTGATGGGACGGTTTATGAGATTGTCCAGGGGCTCCTGGATATTCAGCATCTGACAGAGAAAAATCTGTATAACCAGAGACAAAAATTGCACTGCGAACACCAAGGTCGGTGCTCTGCTTGACAGAAGATATGCAGTGACTTATAATGATGCTTGCTTGACTGGTTATTTTTCTCTGTGTTTGTAGCACTCAAACAAGATCTTGCACGGAAACATAAAGACGCGCTGCAGTCATGCAAGTCCCACAATCTGGCAATTCTCAAATCAAAACACCAAGAAGAACTAGAAGTAAGTTAGTGAAATACCTCTGACCACCTACAAGGTTTTTGTTTGTTTTTGCTTTTTTGTTTACCAATACTTGTGTGTTATGTTATCAGGCTCTGGACATCCGTGTTAGAGAAGAACAAAGAATGATGGATAAGAAAATTATAGCGGAAATTGATCAAAAAGTGGTAGACCAGCAAAACACCCTCGAGAAAGCAGGAGTCCCTGGGTTTTATGTCACCACCAATCCTCAGGTTAATCTCTTTTACTGCAAACATGTACTTTGTGACAGAGACAAATGTCCAACAGATGGCAATGCATGTCCTCACTGCTCATCAGACACTGTGTGTTTCAGGAGCTGACCATGCAGATGAACCTACTTGAATTGATCCTCAAGCTTCAACAGAAAGAGTCACAATCTGGAATACCATGAGAAGGATGAATTTGAAGCCTAATTGTGCCAAAAGATGTCGACATGTAACATTGCTGCCTCTAAGACACAAGAAGTTCACAAACTGTCGAACACACGTTGCCCTGACTGTAATTATCATCGCTATCATAAACCTGCCAAATAGTGCTGGTTCTTAAGTATTCAACTTAGTTTCCAGTAGTGATGGCAGGCCAAAATAGCATGTGAGAACAAAACACACTTAAATGTGTCACTCATGAAATTAGGAAGTTGTTTTTTGTAAATCCTTTGAAGACATTCAAAAACTACCTAACTGTGGGCGGCAGTAACGTACCAACATCAGATATGCTGGATCAGTACCTTTGTACCTGTTATTGCTCTCTGCTTTGTGGAGGATTGATTGAAAACCTGTTCTCAATTTAAATTTGAAAAAAGGAGGGGCCACAACTGGCCCCAGGATATTAATCTCAATATTGTGAAATAAACACAAGCTGTGACTTTTTTAGTCTCAGTGTTCTGGCAGTAGCATTTAAAATAGGTATTCTGTTTGACATTACACAAATATCTGCTTTCATAAATGTTCCCCGGTGACTTTGTGTTTTGTGAATTGAAGTTATTTCATTTTGTGAAAAAGTGAAGACTAGATTTTTTTCAGCACAATGATTTGTGCAGTGCTGTGTTCCAAATAATTTCACCTGGACAATCTGTGGCCTCTTTGAATTAGCCCTCTTGTTTCTTTTGTTTATTAGCCTTTTTTTATTTATTTTTTTATTAAATTTATAAATTTGATCAGTATTTCAGTTTGTCGAGACATTCCTGATTCTTATAGATCACTTTCAAACTTATTGAGTTTCAGACTGACAATGTTGATTTTATTCCTTTAGTCATCCATACACCTACTGTAAGTGGAGCTGCTAATGCCAAGAATAAGATTTAGATCTCTTAGCACATCAGTTTACCAAATGTAAGACGACAATGATTATATATGAAGGAACCATGTTCAGGGATTCAAAACGATGCAAATTTACTGTATTTGGCCCCCGCGGTCACCTAAGATTATTTTTCTAAAGAGTATTTTGTTTATACTCTTTAACATAGATTCTCAAACACATTCAACCAGTGACGGTGGCTTTTGAGGGGGGGCTTAAGCCCCCCCTCAAAAAGTCTTAGCCCCCCCAAGCAAAAATAAAAATACTGTAAGCAGCATCCACACTCAGACAGTTAAAATTCGTAAGCCCCCCCAATGAAAAATCCAGCCCCCCCCAAGCTCCCCCAATTAAGAATTTCTGGCGCCGTTACTGCATTCAACCGACAGTAATCAGGACCCAGGACCTTGTGAAGGACCGCCAGCTGCAGATAATCTCCTCTAATGCTGTAATATGGGTGGGGCCCATCGGGGAAGCCCTCCGGCCGAGTATGAGGGTGACTGTGCCTTTAAGAAGCAGCATGCTCGGAGCTTTTATTCCTTCACGCACCTCCTGCTCCATCAGCAGACGATGCGCCCCGGCAACTTCTCCCAGCACCGGACCTGCCGCACACATGAGACACCCTGAACCACAAAGGTAAAGCAGCCTTTTTTTTTTAACTGGCGATTCCTTTTCTTATTTTAGTTATTTAGTGGATGCACAGCGGATCTTGTTAAATCATCATCGCTCATCCCTCACGATTGAAAAGTGCAATGTAGCTCCAGGGGAGAGCAAGTCCTCACTTTGCGTCCGTTTCCATGTTGTTATAAAATATTAATTCCAAATTAAAAGGCTGCTGATTCTTCTCTAGGTCTGTTGTGTGCACGGTTCGACATGCGCTCTGGGATCTGTTCACCTCAAATAGATATGGAGTATGGACGAGTCATGTATTTTCCAGATCCGGGGTTATTTCTAGTGGAATAAGGCGTTACGTAAATATAGCAAGCATCCTGTGGTCGCCATATGTCCGTCGAGAGCAGGACTCGGATGTTGCACCACCCGGGCCGAGATGATGGATATTGGGTGGTTCTGATACAAAGGTTAAACATATTATTTGCAGTAAAATAGATAAAGGCACAATCTACATCATCCATGATTATTGTATTTCCAGCATTGTTTACACGCCTGCGATGCCTTTTAGATGACGTGGTCTGGGTTTACACTAGTGAGTGCTCATGGGTCCCGCACGTTAAGGCCCCTTTGCAAAAAATGAAAAAAAAATTATTAATTAATTAAAATCTGGATCAAACAGATATAGCCTACTGTCAGATTTCATCATTAATATAATTGTTGTCTTAGAAGATACTTTGAATATTCAGCTATATTTCGTTTAAAACACTCACTCCAAGTAAGTAAATAAAATTTAAAAATTCAAAATGAGAAATTCTGATCCCATTAAACCATTTTAATGTTTCTGTTATGTGAATGACTATGACTAAAGCTGTCCAAAACACATTCTTATGTGTTTGTGCTACAAGAATGAAATTATTTCAGTGTAATTACTGAATGCCATGTTAACACTGGCTTTCATTGCATACTTATTTATTAATGCTTTGAAGCTGTGAAGACCGTTTTGTATGCTGAGTGACTTCTTCACATTACTCTGCAGTACAGTTCCACCAACAGCTCTGAATGGGATGTTTTGAGGCAAGCACCAACCGACAGACCCTAGAACCAAATGTTTAGCTAAATGAAGTTCATGAAATTTAAAGTTGTTCACTTCGTCTGCCCTGTATGTGGAGCAAAATGTAGAAATTGAACTAGTCTGGCTGCTCCAACACTTGTGTCACTTTGTTCTTGTTCCCTTTTGCAGGTAATTTTGTAGACAGGTAATGGATCCAGTCTGACTGTTACAGCATCATCCTGCCCAGCTGCCCTGTCTAACTCTGTAACTATGGCAACTTGTCCAAGAGGCTGCGCACCAGCCGTGCGCCTTTGTCAGAGACTGAACCGACTCAAGACGCTGGATGATGACATGATGGCCACGTCGCTGAAACGCTGCCTCTCCACCCTGGACCTAACTCTGATGGGTGTGGGTGGCATGGTGGGCTCTGGGCTGTATGTCCTGACAGGAACAGTTGCCAAAGACATGGTTGGGCCTGCTGTTATCATATCTTTCCTTTTTGCAGGTTTTGCATCTTTATTGGCTGCCTTTTGTTATGCAGAATTTGGAGCACGCATTCCCAAAACGGGATCTGCCTACATGTTTACCTATGTCTCTGTGGGAGAGATCTGGGCTTTTCTCATTGGTTGGAATGTCATTCTGGAGAACATGATTGGTGGTGCTGCGGTGGCACGTGCCTGGAGTGGCTACCTGGACTCAATTTTTAACCACGCCATCCAAAACTTCACAGAGACACACATTATGCAGTGGGACGTGCCCTTCCTTGCCCATTACCCTGACTTGCTTGCAGCAGGGATTCTAATAGTTGCTTCGTTCTTCATTTCCTTTGGAGTTCAAGTGTCCTCTTACCTTAACCACATCTTCTCCACCATTAGTATGGGTGTTATCATTTTCATACTAGTGTTTGGCTTCATACTGGCTGAACCGGCCAATTGGAGCCAGAAAGAAGGAGGCTTTGCACCTTTCGGGTTGTCTGGGATACTTGAAGGCTCAGCCACGTGCTTCTACGCGTTTGTTGGCTTTGATGTGATTGCATCCTCAAGTGAGGAGGCAAAGAATCCGCAGAAAGCTATTCCTATTGCCACAGCGATTTCTCTTGGTTTGGCATCAACAGCGTACATGCTGGTCTCCACGGTGCTCACACTAATGATACCTTGGCATACGCTGGACCCCAACTCAGCTCTGGCAGATGCTTTTTTCCGCCGTGGTTACAGTTGGGCGGGAGTGATCGTGGCGGTCGGTTCTATCTGTGGTGAGTGTCAATTTTTAGTTGTTATGTCTAGCAGTGTTATTGTCTGCACAGTGCTATAGTTTATGTTAGGTCCTGATAATGAGTCTCCATTTCTCTCCTTTCTAGCCATGAACACTGTGCTGCTCTGTAACCTCTTCTCCCTCCCTCGGATTGTGTATGCCATGGCAGAGGATGGATTGTTCTTCTCCCTTTTTTCCCGTGTCAATCCCGTCACTAAAGTCCCTGTGAATGCTATATTGGTATTTGGAATCCTCATGGCAACCATGGCTCTCGTTTTTGACCTGGAGGCTTTGGTTCAGTTCTTGTCCATCGGCACACTCCTGGCATACACCTTTGTGGCAGCGAGTGTCATTGTGCTGCGCTTCCAGCCTGAGAAAACCAGCTCCAAGGGAACCGCTTCCACATCTCCCAACCCCAACACCGAACCTTCCCCTGTCCCTTCGGAGTCTCAGACCATAACTGAGGATAGCGGGGAGCTGAAGCAGTACGAGTCCTTCTCTGACAAACTACAACTGGTGGAGAGGCAGAAAACAAAGGAGCAGCGTGGGGTGGGGCAATTGAAAGCTTACTGGGAACCGTACCTGGGCAAACTGCTGGGGGACTGTGAGCCAGGGGAGGTGGTGGCCTTCTGTGTGCTGACTCTGATAGTAAGCTCAGTGTCCCTCTGTGTTGTGCTGGAATTTGGTAACAAACAACTGCAGCTGCCCATTTGGAGCTTCACCATGCTGCTGGTGATTTTTAGCTTGGCTTATGTCCTCAGCCTTGTGGTCATATGGCTCCATGAGCCACAGACGGACAGCAAAACATTCCAGGTGAGCGTCTATGGATATTGTTTCATCTCACTGAATGGCAGTTTTTCACATGAGTTTCTAATTGGCATAAATTTGGCAGTCTCGATTTCATCTCCTGACATTTACATATTCAAAGTATTCTCAGATAAACAGTTCATCTTATTACAATGGAAATATATAATTTAAGCCAAATGTATTATCATGTTTTATTTTTGTATAGGTACCTCTGGTTCCATTGACTCCAGGTGCCAGTATCCTCATTAATGTATTCCTCATGATGAAGCTCAGCCTTCTTACATGGATTCGATTCACCGTGTGGATCGCCATAGGTAAGAAAGGATTGGAATGAGGCGGAAACCTCTGGCCCCAAAAATCCAAACAGATTTACTGTAGGCATCAGGTACACCACAAAACAAGTCATTTTGATACTTCAGAGTAGACAAATCCAAACATGATGTTTCACTTTCTGTTACTATTAAACAGAATGTGCATAAGCATTATATGATCAGATGAACCAAACAGGGGCAGCACGGTGGCATAGTGGGTAGCACTGTTGCTCCACAATCAGAAGGTCAGCAGTCCCAGGCCTTTTGTGTGGAGTTCGCATGTTCTCCCCGTGCTTGCAGGGGTTTCCTCTGGGTACTCCAGTTTCCTCCCACCATCCAAAGAAATGATTGGTTGTTGGTCTCTGTCTGTCTCTGTGTTTTGGACCTGTGATGGACTGGCGACCTGTCCAGGGTGTACCCCGCCCTCGCCCAATGCGAGCTGGGATTGGTCCAATACCCCCTGCGACCCGGAAACGGATTAGCGGTAGAAGATGAATGAATGAACCAAACAGTTTTAGCATTCCAACGACATAAAACCTTTTCCCTTTTGTCAGCAATCCTCTGAGGATGGTGGTCAGGGGTTAGGGAATTAAGGCACTGTTGGGTTGGGTGGGTGTGGGGTTGTTACAGGGGAGGTCTGATTAGCTGCATTAGCTTAAGGCTTCTTCTAACCAGTAAGCCATTTAAAACCCACTGTCAGATTGCAGCAAGTTAACAAGATACACACTCATGGAATATTACACTTGACAGGCTGGGCGCCTTCGCTCACTTACCCGCTTTCATGGCCACGGCAGGGATGAAAGCAACTCAGTTTGAAGTGCAACTTTAACTCTCCCCTTACTCAGTGCAAGTTGAGATAGAGTTGAAGCTGAGTCAATTTGGCTATATACATGAATTTGTTTTTAAAATACATCAAAGGCATATTTATCTGGACTCACTCGTTCATAGTGTACTTTGATATATTTCATTACAGTTACATTTATGCCATGCTGTTCCTTTCCGCAGGTCTCATTGTGTATTTCGGATATGGGATCTGGCACAGTAAGGAGGGCATGCGAGAGCTGCAGCCCAAAGACATGGCTGCCCGATACGTGGTGCTTCCCAATGGCAGCCTGGTAGAAACAGTGCAGTCTGTCCAGCCCGACGGTCAAGTGGACACCCCAGCGCACCACATCAACGCCTCTATGGGTGAGGACTACGCAGGAAACAGATGATATGTGACCAAATACAGTCACTATTCCAAACGGCTGAATTTACCTGCTGTCTCCCACTCATTCACTGTACTATTACTGGTGAACTCTCTGTATCTATCTCCCCTTAGTGTGTTACTGGCCCACCACAGTCTGTACTTATTGCTCTGCAAACGTAAGCACACCACAGGATGGGATGCGCGTTTTCTGTATGGTTGTGAAGCATATTTGTATATCTTGTAATACTCGAATGTACAGTAGAGAGCTTTATTACTGTCCTGTAAACTTCTCACATCAAAGTTGTATCATATATCCTTTAAGACCAGCTCTTTCCTTTCAACCTTGCCAGTTTGTCAGAATCCACATGCTTGTAGGTTATATACAGTGCTTTCTCTATGACAAACTATACTTTTAGTTTTATAATATTATACTCGGTGAATTTTTTTTTTCCCATCTTAACACCAATCTGGAGCTGGAAAATCACTATTCACCAAAAATATCATTAATATGATATCCCACTGCACTTTTGTATAGCATGCATCCATTCGTTGCATGTTTTTGGGTCACATAGAAGAATGCACAAAATTTACATTTTCACCTTATTATTTCTCTTCCGCCTGAGGAGAAACGACAGGCTCTATTAATGTGGATACTCTTATATCTAAACTGCCCTAAATATAGTTTCCACTACAAGTTATTTATTCTAATATTTTAATATTTATTTTTCTATTATTATATTTTTTCTGTTGTTCTTATGCAGCTCTCATTAGCTGCATTTTTGTTGTTGTTGTTGTTATTGTGTTCATGTTAAAGGAATAAGCACTCAATTTTATCAGTAATTTGTGCTCATCGTTTAGTGGGCTGAACAACACTTCAATGCTTTACTTAAACTAAATCCCATCCCATGACCCTGTTCTCTCTTGAGTCACTGATCTTGCACTTGTGTGGATTTTTTCCCACGCAATTCTAGACAGCAAAACTTTCAAGTCTCACTGTTTCATGAGATTATGGGAAGAGAAAGCACATGGATTATCAAGTTTTTACTGCATTATGATATTTAAGGTATATAATATTTACTTAGATGACCCTTGCAATAATGAGATTATTGGATATGTAAGGCACAAACCGATTGAATGGGACTCTTCATAAACAGGGTAAAATACGGGCAGGAAAGCAGACCCTAGTTATATTAAACCTGAGATGGGCCTCTGTAATCCCACCAGATTTGGAACAGTCCCTGTCGCCAGTCTGCAGTTTGACCTAGATAAGGGAAAGGCACATGTCAGAACACCCATTTTAAGCAGATAAAATTCCCATAGCATCCACAGAGACAGCAAATTAACACTAGGTTTTACTATTTGTTACTGATATGCATTTTTATTCTGGTTCTCTTTCACATTCCAGTTTGTATTTGCATGTGTTACATAAAAAAAACCAATGGCCTTAAATATGCTGTAATCGAAGATTTACTTCCAAAGCTAAATTTGTCTGAGTAATTTAGTTATTATGTCTGTTGGATAAAAACACTTGTACAGGATTTCATGCTTTCTGATTATTAAACCAAAATACAAACATGGAAGAGAATGTACAGCAGGACGCATTTTGGCATTGTTACAAAAAGAAGTCAAGTTCAAAGAATTTTGTACAACTTTGCACATCATTTGAAAATTTTTGTCTAGTAATTTTGTCTCACAGTTATGCTTTTGATGTCAGGACCAGCAACAGACATTAATACTGTGGTGCTTTTTTAAGTTGAACATTCCATCATCTCTTCTTTCATCTTTTTCACGTGAGGAAGCACAGTTACAAATGGTCCAATTCTTTTCATACTTCTGAATAGCATTATCTCCTGTACTTGCACATAAAGGTCTCAGATCTTTCCATTATTGTGTATGTCTGTATAAAATGCTACAACTGTGTTATTAATTGAAAAAAAATAAATGTTTTGAAGCAGCATTTACAAAAATCTAAATTGCGGAGTATTCTGATTGAATTGTCATCGCGAAGAATAAATCATCATCATCATCCGCATCGGAGGTGGTGAAACACACTGGTGTAAATATTGACAAAAAGAAGAAGCAGAAAACACAAAAGTCTTTTAATTTGTATTTGGACATACTGTTAATGAAATGAAGGACATGACTCAACACCACAACTGTTAGGCATAAAGCAAGGATAAAAACTTGATTAAAGTTGATCTAAGTCTTTTCCCTTTGCATCACTGATGAGTTTAAGGCTAACATTATGTGAATGTTAAACCACCTAAAGGGTTAACGCTTCAGTTGGGTCACATACTGTTCAGTAAATGAAATTATGCAGATGCTCATCCAGGTGTTATCACAGTAAACGTTATTGCTGTGCCGAAATCAAGTGTTTACACTGCGGATGTACAAGTGTGTGACTGGAACAGCTCTGGCACAAGCACAAATCTCTCAAATTACATACTTTTAATCTCATGGCAGCTCAAATAACCACTGCAAAACAGCCTCATTGTGTGTTACAAAAACAGAAGCAACACACTTGAGGCATAACTCACAATCAACTACAGTGTGTGGACCAAGTGACAGATTGTGTTGTAGAAGTGAGTAATAAAAAAGGCTGGAGTGATTCAGCTGAGCATAGATCCTGTGAATCCTTTATCCACTCGTGTTTCCATGGGAACATCCACTCTACTCCTGTCAGATAGCAAACATTTGTCTGCCTGTCACTGTTTGCATTGCCTTTAAGTTTGTAGACACTACCTATTGACTTAGGACAATGTGAGTCCTCTGCTGTAAAAGCTACACATGCAGGTTTGTTAGAGAAGTGTATCATATATCCAGCAACCTAATATGCTGTTGCCATTAAAAAGCTAGTTTTAGTAGCACTGAAATAACAGCCTTCCCTCTATTTGGTTCTCTCTCTGCCTCTCTCTCATATACATATGTCTATGTAAGTAGCATATATTTTACATATGTCTACTGTGATCTAGATGGCATGACACAACCAAAAACATCAGTGTGTCATAAACAGTCAGACACAATGACATGCTAATATATAGATAATGATGATTTCATTAATCACATAGTTGTCGCCCAAAAAAAAAAAACATGTACATATGAAGGATTTAAAAAAAAAAAAACTGTTGTGTGTTTGGCTGCAGAGTTTTATTTGCCCCGCTGCTTAAAGCCTCTAGAATGAGGGTGGAGAGAAACGCTGCGTGTTCCTGTACAGCTTTTAGCAGCACTGGAGCAATGAGCATTGAGCTGGAGGGTCTGAAGGTGAATTTTCAGGGATGAGGGGGAGGCAGTGGCAGTGGACACACGATCCTCTGACTTGACTGACTCGCAACCACTTTCTCCTCCTCTTGCATCCTTCCCTCCATTACTGTATCCCAGCCGTGCTGCACTGCTGCCCTGCCTGTGGAACAAAGAAAAACACAACGGGAAATGGGAAAACGGCATTATGATTAATCATTTATAATATGTTAGCTTACTGCTGCTTGTGTTAGCAACCTTTTTGAACTTACAGTGGGCTGTTTTGCATTCCTTTCAGGTGATTTTGTTGTATTTTCACTGGTGTATTTGGTATAAAGGGGCTCCGTGTCTGCTGAGGCCAGGCTTCCTTTTGATAATACATAGGTTTAATACAACCTTCAATTAACCCAAATCATGTCAACAAAACCACAATATGTAAGATAAATAACTTCAAATTTTTTCATATTTTACATAGTTCCATCTGCCCTACCCTTGCGGCATTATATTGTGCTCTTTCCCCCAGTTTCTCAATGCTGTTGTGAAGGACGGCATTTTCCTGCTCAAGGACTTTTATACGGATGCTATTTGCCTGCAGTTGCTGCTTCATGTCCAGTAGCACATTTCCTGTGCCTGATGACAGAGAACAATATTTAAGTTTCAGAGTGACTACAGTCACAGGGCAACGGCAAACACGTGGCAGGTGTAAGATTCACACTTAAATTTTCTAAGTATAATCCAATAGGTGAACAGAATAGTGTAGTGTAGTGTGTACATAAATTCAGGTTATGGTGGTCAATGTTTGTCTGTTACAGACAAAATTCTCATTATTGCTCACTTTGTGGCTGGGCCTGAGCTTGAGGGCTGAGCTCTGGGAAAGCCACCAATAGCCTCTCTTTCTCCTCGGAAGTTTGCACATATTCCTTCAGTTCATCCACACTGTTGTTAAGCTCGCCTATATTTGTTTCTAGCCTCTGCTTCTCTTCTTTAAGATTTAAACACAAGTCCTGTTGGAGATCAAACGTAATTATGAGTTACTAAGTTTAAATGTATTAATTATGCATGTAATTATGGGTGAGTGTTCTGATATTATACCTGGTGGTGAGCGAGTTGAGTCTGCAGTTGTTCTTTCTCCTCTGACATCTGTTGCAGCTCATTGTGTAGCTCAATCAGTCTCTCCTCTCTGTCTCCCAACTGCCTCTGCAACTCTTCACATTCTTCGTCGAGCGCATCCACTCTCTCCAACAGGGATTTTTGCTTTGCCTGCATTGACTGGATGCACAACAACAAAAAAAGAGTCACTAAAACCTGCATAAGTTTACCTGGAGACGTCAGTGTGACTGATTCATGAGTGAGCCTGACAAGGTCCCCAGGTAAAAACAACCAACAATCTGCTACTTGTTGTGGTGACACTGACCTCTTGCTGGCGGCAAGCGCTGTGGTATTTGGCATTCTCCTTGTCAAGAAGTAGTTGAGTTTCAGAGACCTGACTTTCTAGTTGCTCGATCCTTTGTTGTAGTATACAACAGGCCTCCTCCTTTAAGTGCAAGGACTCCACTTTTTCCCACAACGCCATCTTCTGACATTCTTTCATGAAATGAAGTTAACATAAACATACATTTATAAACACATCATGTCGGCTTATTTATGTATGTATCTAAGCCAAGTCTATTCTGTAATATAAAATGTTGTGAGAAGGTTAGCAGGTAAGTTTGCTGGTAAATGAAATTTGGCACATCCATACCAAGTGCTTGCAATGTATCTTGCTGCACTGCTAATTTCTCCTTCAGTCTGGAATTACTCTCCTCCAAGGATAAAGTTTCTGTTTTAAAAAATATCAAATGAATAATATCAGTAGGAATTGTGATGTCAGTGAGATCCCATCAAATTCATCTTTTAGTTTACTCCACCTGTCTTCAGCTGCTGTTGCTCCTCTTGCAGCCTTTGCTCTGTTTCCTTCATGGATCTCTGTGCTTTCTGCAAAGAAAACTCCAGCTGGATGATGGTTGCCTGGTATTTTTCTGTCTCTTGCTTGAACTCTTTCAGTGCTCTCTCCAGCTGAGACCTGAATCTCTCCTGGTCTGCCTCTGCTGCTGCTAGTCTATCTTTAAGTGGGTCCACAGTCCCACGCACGTCTTGTAAATGTTTTGCCAGTCGGCGCATGTCCCTGAGCTGCTCATTTGCCCATTGGGCAACATCCCCTGCTGTCATATGTCCTAGTTCCAGGGTGTCCTCCACGGCGAGTAAGAGTGGCTGCAGAGAGGAGGGCAGACCCTCACTCTGAAACAGGCTGACTAAAGCACCCCCTGTTTTTCTCAAAACAGACTGTGCTCTATGACAAGCAACGCAGGGAATAAGGGATGATTCAACCGTCTGGCAGCTTACATTGTGACTGTCAGTGTTAGTGTGGCACAGGGTGTTGTGGGTAGGACTGGAAGGTACATGATTCTGTGGCAAAAACATATATGAGCTTGTCAAAGTTTTGGTAGATGAACAATGCCTGCAGCTATCAACCCTTGAGTTCATTTGGGGGTAAACAGATGACACTGTCTCTGACTCATCACAGTCAAATGTCTTTGGGTTTTTCTGTTTCCTGATATCTTTGAAGGTGTCCTAAAAAGAGGGAGATAGCATGAAAAATAATGAGGTCAATCTATCCACTGTTGACTTTAATCTTTTTAAAATGATCTTTGGTGAAGCTAAATGACTACCTTAAGTAAAACTAAATTACTCCAGTAGTGTCTGACTACAAGACCAACTGACAGGCATCCTTTCTGCTGGGGTTGCTCGGTCCTGTGGCTGCTCCTCAGTTGCCCAACATAAGAATTGAAACTTTGCAGTAGAAGCAGCAGTCTTGTTCAGGGGGAGAAGCAGAAATAATTCATTAGCGTTATCACTGTTGTTTTATTATACCGGACGTGACCTTAGGCTTCATATTACCTGTCAATCATGAGCTCCAGTAAGACAATATGAGAATGTTGATTGAATGAATCCTCCCCATCCATAAAGTCATATTGCCCTAGCAGAGCCACCATATCAAGATTACAGGAGAGTTTATCGGGGAACTTCCAGGAGGGAAAGCAGACCGGTCCGGTTCTGGAGAAGACGTCCAGAATGGCACCCTGAAGGTCGACCAGGTCTTTTCGGAGGCTTTCCATACAGTCCCGACGACCCAGGAGCTCACTCATGTTGGCCTGACTCACTTTTATTTTGCCCGAAACGAGGATGACTGGGTGTAGCTTGTTGTCATTGAATCTCCTTGGTAACCCCCTGTTAAACACTACAATTCCCATAAGGCTTTGCGGCTTGTTTCCGGAAGTAGTTCTCCTCCATTGGGTCAACGACAACGCGACGCGGTTAGTGTTTAACCTTAGTGAATTTCGGCTTTTATCTTATGTATACCACGTTTTTAAAATTAGCTGCGACGTGAGAAGTGTAAGTTAAGCACGTTTACTCTTTTTGCAGGGTGTTTGTAACTAATTTCCTGTGTTACAGCTAAACGCAGCCATGCCGCCCGGGCCTGTGCAGATAGTCCAACCGGAGTCCAACAACAAGGTAAAGACGACGCTAACGCTATCTAACGTTAGCATTGTAGCTAACATACTGTTCATTAGAAAATAATAAACAGTGTAGTTTGCTGGTAATAACTTCGAAATCACTATTTTAATGTGACTTTTATGTCACTTAAGGTCTATTTTGAATAGCCACCTCACCATCAAATCGTAATAATTTCAGCGCGCTGACGTACCGAAACGTACAAGTTAATGATGTGGTAGCTTTTTAGATTTACCAACGCTTAAACACAACAGAAGAGTAAAGGCGTTTGTTTTGTTTGGGAAAACTACTGAAAAGTGCTGTTGTTGAGAAACAGGCTGATATATTTTTCTCGATGGCTGACAATGATAATTTATAGACTTATTTATAAGCAATAATCTTTTGTTGTACCGTAAGTAGAGGATAGGTACTCGTCACGACGTATACAATAAAGTAGATTTTTCACAGTAACCAGGCTATCTATTGTAAAGACCAACATTGCATTTATTTTCCTAGTTTTACTGTTTCTCGTTCGTTAAATTTTGAAGGTGACAAAATTATATTAAGAGAAATGTGTAATGATTGGGGTGAGCTGACTTGTGAAATATCTTGTGAATAATATTAGTTTTAATGGTATTATAACATGGTTGTAGTTAAGTTATGGATGCAGTCAGTTTTTTTGTATTATGAATGTATTTAAATATAGACTTATTTTAAGTTCCTTAAAATAAAATGCAAATTTTGTCCACAGAATGATGGAACAGCAGAAGAAACCCCAGCCACAAAACCCATAGTTGGTATCATATATCCACCTCCTGAGGTTCGAAACATAGTTGACAAGACAGCCAGCTTTGTGGCCAGGTTGGTTACTCCACATAATATAATAATATACTTAGAATATTATACAAACTTATTTATGGCTGGATTTGGCTTTTATGTCCATGATAAGACAAAATTCTTGTTATTTCATAGGAACGGACCTGAGTTTGAAGCAAGAATTCGTCAAAATGAGATCAACAATCCAAAATTTAATTTCCTCAATCCCAACGACCCCTACCATGCTTACTACCGTCATAAGGTCAATGAATTTAAAGAGGGTAAAGCGCAGGAACCATCTGCAGCGGTGCCTAAGGTTATGCAGCAGGCCATGCAGCAATCCCAGCAGCTTCCTCAAAAGGTAAGACTTTGTATTTTAGTCTTTAATTTCTCTTGTTTTCTTATGGAGTATAACTGGTTACGTTTGATCATCACAACTGACATGGTCTGTTTGCCGATAGGTGCAGTCACAAGTGATCCAGGAGACAGTGGTCCCCAAAGAACCACCTCCTGAGTTTGAGTTCATTGCAGACCCTCCATCCATCTCAGCATTTGACCTGGATGTTGTCAAACTCACTGCCCAGTTTGTTGCTCGTAATGGCCGCCAGTTTCTCACACAGCTCATGCAAAAAGAACAGAGGAACTACCAGTTTGACTTTCTGCGGCCTCAGCACAGCCTTTTCAACTACTTTACCAAACTGGTTGAGCAGTACACTAAGGTGACCTGAAAAATTGTGCCTCCCTGCTATTGTTGTTACTCTTTGTTTGTGTGTTGGTGCTAAACTGTATCTTAAACGTATTTCTCAAACTTTAGATTCTGATCCCTCCCAAAGGCTTACTTAACAAGCTGAAGAGAGAGGCTGAGAATCCAAGAGAGGTTATGGACCAGGTAAACATTTTTGATTGTGACTGTTTCTTACTGTAAGTGCTTAATAAATAATGCCTATATTAATCAGCTATCCTACTGACCAATCATTAGGTGAGGTACCGAGTTGAGTGGGCCAAGTTCCAGGAGCGTGAAAGAAAGAAGGAGGAGGAGGAAAGAGAGAAAGAACGAGTGGCATATGCTCAAATTGACTGGCATGATTTTGTAGTGGTTGAGACAGTGGATTTCCAGCCCAATGAGCAAGGTATTATAAACACAATTATTCTAAATTGAAAATATGAAAGCCCCTAAATTGGGATGGAATAATTTATTGCCGTAACTTGTTCCCCAGGTCATTTCCCACCACCCACAACCCCAGAGGAGCTTGGCGCTCGCATCCTCATCCAAGAGCGCTACGAGAAGTATGGAGAGAGTGAGGAGGTGGAGATGGAGGTAGAGAGCGAAGATGAAGAGGATGAACGGGAGAATCGGGGTGAAGGCCATCCGTCACAACCTGATCAAGATACTCAAGTGCAGGATATGGATGAGGTTAGAGCTGTAGCAATTAAGTAATTCATTGGTTTGTCGCTTTGACTCTCAATCTATTGAGCAATTGTAGTTTGCAATATTTGTGTACTTAAGTACATAGCATTTATTATTTTTATTTCTATTTAAACAAACCTATTAGCTGACACTGCTGGAAAAGGAATAAAAAAATGACACTAATAATAATAAATAATGGTAAATCATACTGAACTTTCCTTCCTGCTTTCTTAGGGATCAGATGATGATGATGATGGCATGAAGGCTCCACTGCCACCAGACAACCCAATGCCACCACCACTGCCCCCGACTCCAGACCAGGTTATTATTCGCAAAGACTACGACCCCAAAGGTAACCAATTCTTCCTTCAATAAGGTAACCTAATGCATAGCAAGCTGTTGTTATATGTGTGTGTGTGCTGACCGAATACCATTTTTTCCTCTCAGCTTCCAAGCCTCAGCCCTCCATTGCCACTCCAGATGAGTATCTCATTTCACCAATTACTGGTGAAAAGATCCCAGCTAGTAAGATGCAAGAGCACATGCGTATTGGACTGCTGGATCCCCGTTGGCTGGAGCAAAGAGATCGCATTATCAAAGAGAGGCAGACAGAGGATGAGGTCTATGCCCCAGGATTGGATATCGAGACTAGCTTGAAACAACTGGCTGAAAGGCGTACTGATATCTTTGGTGTGGAAGAGACAGCCATCGGTAAGAAGATCGGTGAAGAAGAAATACAGAAGCCAGAGGAGAAGGTGAGACCAGTTATGAGTATATATTACACAGTACACAACCTCTGATATGAAAGAAGCACATTCAGTAAGGTCGTGAAAATAAAAGAGTGCGACAGTGTGGCTTTTTATTTGGTGTTTCATTGTCCTTAGCATTTGTATTCTGCCACACCCACCAGGTTACCTGGGATGGCCACTCTGGTAGCATGGCTCGTACACAGCAGGCTGCACAAGCCAACATCACCCTGCAAGAGCAGATCGAAGCTATCCACAAGGCTAAAGGACTGGTGGGAGAGGATGATACTAAGGAGAAAATTGGGCCAAGTAAACCCAGTGAAATTCATCACCAGCCTCCTATCCCCCCCTCTGCAGCCAGTTTGCCCAAACCCAACCCTCCTGTCACTGCAGTGCCTCGTCCTCCCTCTTCTGTGAGTTACTATGATTAAAATAGTTTACCCTGAATTAAATTTTGTCTGTATATACTTAAACTTATGATTAACAAATGGGCTTGTGAAACAGGTGGCTCCTCCAGTGCGCACCACTCTCCTGTCTGCTGTTCCTGTAATTCCAAGACCGCCCGTGACTCCAGTGGTGCGTCTTGCACCAGGACAAGTTATAACACCAATGCCTCCCATGATTCCTGCTCCTCGTATCAATGTGGTCCCTATGCCACCATCAGCACCACACATCATGGCCCCGAGACCACCCCCCATGGTTGTACCAGCTGGTAAGAGATCCTGTCACTGGCTTTCAAAACAATTTTGCATTGTTCAATGTTTTGTGCTAGCATGTGTTATATTGTGCTAATTTGGTACCATTTTATAATTTTTAATTTCAAACAACTGTCTTGTTCTAGCTTTTGTCCCAGCTCCTCCAGTACCACAACCACCAAGCTCTGCTCCTGCACCACCTTCTCATCCACCTCATGAGGATGAACCAGTCACCAAGAAGATGAAGACGGAGGATAACCTTATTCCAGAGGAGGAGTTCCTTCGTAGAAATAAGGTGTGTTGTGTGATGCCCTTTTTTTTCCAGAGGGGTTAATGGCAAACTCTACAGACTGCATACAGGCAAAGTTCGGGTTCAAAGTTTCCATTCTAACCACATTAACAAGTTAATTATTTGTTTATTTGAGAAATGGTTGTGATCACACGATTGAAGTGGACCTTTGTGTATGTGATGGCTACAAAATGGAATATTATATCTCGTTGCTACACCAACCTCTAGTAATATATGCAGCTAGCTCACTGCGTCTGTAATATCATAGTTTATTCTACTGTCTGACTGAAAGTTGAACCCTTTTAACTCAATTTTTTTTCTGTCCAGGGTCCTGTGGCAGTTAAAGTACAGGTCCCCAACATGCAGGACAAGACTGAATGGAAACTGAATGGCCAAGTGCTGAATTTCACTGTCCCACTCACGGACCAGGTATACAAATGTTGGCTTGTTTTTCTCTGTTGAGTGTTTTTTTATGTTGGAACATGTACTGGATTCTCATGGACGTAAAAACGCAATGTTTTCACAGGTGTCTGTTATTAAAGTCAAAATCCATGAAGCAACCGGCATGCCTGCGGGAAAACAGAAGTTACAGTATGAGGTAAACTTTCTTTGTATGCTTGAGCATGTATTGTCTCATTTGTATGAATATGAATGAGTGGTTTAATAAATATTGTATTTTTCCCCCTTTTCATCAGGGTATTTTCATCAAGGATTCCAACTCTCTGGCTTATTACAACATGAGCAACGGTTCAATCATTCACTTGGCACTGAAGGAAAGAGGTGGAAGAAAGAAGTGAGCCATGCTGCAAGAAAAGATTTTTATTTTTCCTTCTTCTTCTTGTAGCTGCTTTGTCACTCTGCTCTGTCATGTCATTTTAGTTTAATGGTCATTATCAGAATTTTATGTTGAATTCTTCATACTATCTTGTGATATTTTTAAGAGCATAATGATTTTGAATGTTATCTTTGTCACTAGTAATTATTTAAAAAAAATAATTATATAGTGGCTGGCAGGCATTGCATAAACTCTTCATAGTGATATATAACATCTGGTAACTGTAGAGCCTCTTAATGTTCACCAATTTAAATAAAGGAATGAAACATCTGCTTTTGTTGTTTCATGAAAACGCGTCAGATTGGACACATGATAAGCTAACGCAATATGACTTGAATCAGATGAGAAGCACAGAGTAGGTTGATAGAAGTGGTTTATTGGACATTTGCTCCACAGCGCGTTATTTTTCCCCTCAGACAGGGAGTCACTTCTCGACGCAGCCACTAGAGGAATCCTTGACATGAGGACGCAGAAACCAGCCCAGGACGACAGGCTGGGTCTCTCCTGCCCCGCACAGCCCCGCAGACCCGGGATGACAGGACAGCGAGCCAGGCCACCGGTAGCCTGAGTCCGTGACAAGCCAGCCTGCTAACCAGTTAACGCAGTTAGTTGTCGGCCAAATATGAAAACCGAGCTTCCATCGCGGCGGTAGTTTGACGAAGGTGGGGTCAGCCCAGAAATACTTCGGAACTTCACGCTAACTAAGTTAGCAGCCTCTCCTCTACTAGCTAATGTTAAATCTGGTAAAGCAACTTGACGTAGCTTGCTAACGTATCAACGTTATTTGATGTGGCCTCGTAGTTGCAACACAAAATTAGACAGCTTTTACCGACAAAAAAACAAAAACAAAACTGTAGTTGTAAAGTTGAAGTCACGTCGAGAAATCATGGCGCCGACGCTGTTTGGATCGACTACATATGAAGAGGAGCAGTTTTGACTTTGGGCTGTCAACAAGCTTGCTGACGTTAGCTCTCCCGGCTAGCCAGCTAGCTCTCTTGCTAACATGGCCAAAATCGAAAACGGCCGTCAATCAGTGGACACAAGGAGCATACGGACCATCAGCAGCTCCCACATAGACGATGAAAGCTCTTTGGGATCCGACTCGGAGATCAACGGCTTCACCAGCGACAGACAGACCGATAAATATGGATTCATCGGCGGAGCACAGCAGTACTCAGAGGAATCGTAAGTGTGTTTCAACTCTTACAGGGATCACTTCTTGTTGACTCTCGGCTAACTAAAATACGGGCAGCAACATTTGAATCCACCTTTAACCAAAGTGGAGAGCCAGGTCGATATGTAGTAGTTTGTCTGGTTATGTTGACATTTCACAAGTTGTGTTATTGTTGTTGTCTAGCTGTCTGTCTCCAGACCAGCTGCGTGGCACAGTGTGTGTTTGTGTGCCCTCCACTTGCCTCACATGGCAAATACAAAAGCATTTGCAACATTAACAACAGTATTAACCATTTTCTTGTGCAGATATTCACACAGTAATACGTAGAAAGCTGGAAATGCTGTTTATCCTCTTTTTTTTTTTTATTTCTTTCTGTCTTTCTTTCTTTTTCATTTTTACTGGGGGCCTGAATCCCACATTACACTACTAAAATAGTGGTAGGAGCGAGAGAAAGTTGTGCCAAACACTGGCTGTTTGGAAGCTTCCTGTTTTCTGAAGTTTTGGCACACTTGGAGCCACAGCCCGGGCGCCCCGATCCTTGAGGGCCTCTATTGGCTCAGTTTTATAGATAGTTACGAACTCAGGATTAAATTTAAAGGATCTGGCAATGAGAATAGCTCATCATTGTTTCAAACGTGTCTGGTAGCTGAAGCTGGGATATAACATATTGTAATACTGATACGCAACATTCTCAGCCCACGACCTTTTTTTCCCCTAAGTTTACAGGGCTGTCCAATTGAAATTGAAAAACATTCTTTGAAGGCAGTTGAACCCTACAATTACAGACCTGTGCTGGTGAGATAATTGTATAGTTTAGTAAAGCATCAAACCTCATTCATAATGTAACTTAGACTTGCCTACATTTTCTTCTTTTGCTTCTTTCCTTGCCTGAAAATCCTTTGCACATAAATTACATCATGAGGCAGACAAATCCTGACTACAGCACTTTGGGGTTAAACGGGCTCTACCATTAAAAGGATTACATCTGATTTTATACCTTTTTATAGTCTCTTCAAAATAAGACTAGTAGTTGTTGTTTTTGACAACTCCAAACTTCACTGGTTTTATATGGCCACACACACTGATCTGACAGCACATGAACTTGATGAGTTACCGCTGTGAAGAAGTCTTTATTTTGTTTCACCCTCGCAACAAACATGTGCCTGCTGCTTACAACTGGCTTTGTTTGTTTATCCAGTTTGGAGGGTTATTTACAACGGACCTTATTGAAAAATATACCGTGCGTATCCTTTCCCTATGAAATTAAGACTCAACTTAGATGTTGTTCAGTCTCATTTGATTTGATATTCATTTAAAGTGCAAACTATGAAATCTGTCTTTCCCATTTTTTTGTCTGTTGTGTCTCTAGAGCTCAGGATGTGCCTCCAGAGGTGCTCAGGCAAAGGGAGGTGAAGTGGTTGGACATGCTCAACCACTGGGACAAGTGGATGATCAAGAGGTTCAATAAGGTCAGCCCCAAATGATTGATGATTGAAATGAAAATTTTGAGTCACTTGTTTTGCTTGGCCAGATTTAAACTTATTTATCTGAGTTTTCTAAAGTTAGTATCAGAGCTTTACCACCTTTGATTACAGACACATTGTTCAAGTATTTGATTGCACAGGAGCAATACTAGTCTGCAAATTCACTTGTCCAGCTGGTTCTTTGGGAAAGCTCTGTGCAATTAAGCACTGAGCTGCTACCCCACCTGATTTCCGCGAGTCAGCAAGTGGGGCATTGCACAACACCATTCCTTTATCGCCCAACGCACTGTGTGACAAATTCATATTCTCATATTTAGGGTGGAGCTCTCCTGACTTCCTATAATGAGACAATTATAATAAATGTGCTCTGAATGTGAACTATAGTTTTACTCAAGTGTAAGTTGACTCAGAATGAGAAGCAGTGCGCCAAGCAGAAGCTGATTTTCCCTTGCCTGTCCTACAGGAAAGCTCAAAGGTCATTCAGTGAAGGCTGAGGTTTCTAACCCTTTCTGTGCTCTTTTGTATTGGAAAACTCTCCTTGGGGAAGTATGCCAGCTTCATATCAGAGAAAGTAAACAAAAGTCACCAGAAATGATATTGCAAGTCAAGCTAACATCAGTGTGATATACTATTTTTATTTCAGTAGGGACTTGTCACCATGTAAAACGCAACTGAGTGGCATTTCTCCCTGAACACATCACATGAGTCATACTCAACGTTTTTTAAATCAATTATTAGGTGTGTATCTCTGTAGACTAAAGCTGCACACAGTAGGACTGAGCATGCATGTCTGTGTATACTGTTTACATAAGTTATGTAGCATTTAGGTATCTTTGTCATAAAATGTCTCCACAATCTACAAGAGGATGTGTGGATTCATAACTTGGCTTATTTTGAAGGAGCAACACATTTTTATAAAGGAATTCTGAAAGCTAGGGTGTGTTATTTGCTGCTGTGAGTAATTCTTTGGCCAAGAGCAAGTATACATCACATCACAAATTTGTAACAATTTGTACAGTCAAGATTTTTGCAATATTACATAGTTAATATCTGAGGAGTACTAACTTAATGTAGATTTTCACTTGGTTATTTCACAGCTTAACTTTTCACTCGTCATTATAGGAGTTCCTTAAATTGTTCTGCCTTTGTTGAATTAAAGTGAATATACAATAAGAGTATAAGCTCTATAACAAACAGAGTTAATGGTCAAACTATGAGACTTTTGAGAGTGCAAGGACTTTTTAAGAATTTACACCCACTTTAAAATGTCAGAAGGCTCATTGGTGAGAGTGAGGCGATAGTGAGTGTTTCAAACAGATAGCTACGTTTTGCATGAATTCAAGACGAGGAACTGATACCTTGTATCAGGTCTATTTTACATATTCTTGGCTTGTGGCAAGCCTTTGTCATGCTGATTCCCTTTGTATCTTCCTATATTTGATGGATGCCTGTCCCTCTGTGACTCAGGTGAGGCTGCGGTGTCAGAAAGGAATCCCTCCTGCCCTCCGAGGCCGTGCGTGGCTCTATCTGTCAGGGGGGAAGGTGAAGAGAGAGCAGAACCAAGGAAAGTTTCAGGTGAGAGAGTTTACTTCTTCTTTCACTTCCTGATTACAGATCTCTGTCTGGTTAAATTTGGTGTCATTTCATTTTTAAATTTCATATGAAGTTGACAGTGAAACTGCGGGCGTTTCACATCTAGATCAGTCACTTTACAATTGGAAATGTCTTGCTATTTAATGTACTACTTTCAATAAGATTTTTCAGGATAATCAAACCAAAATCTTTAAAATGTGAAGTATTTTGTGATCACGAATCTCATTGAATGACAATCCTCTAAATTAGATTTTAATGCAGTTTAGTTTTAAAAGACCACAAAACTCTTACTGTGCAATAGAGAGATCTTATGTTGCCTCCATGTGTTTTGCCAGGAGCTGGATAGCCAGCCAGGGGACCCCAAATGGCTCGATGTGATTGAGAAAGATCTCCATCGCCAGTTTCCTTTCCATGAGATGTTTGTGTCACGGGGGGGACACGGGTAAGTTGTGTGATGTGATATGACTTTTCAGACAGGACCCGTATGGAACTGAATTTCTCTTTTACACCTCTGTGCATCTGTATCTTGTTTCTTCACAGGCAGCAGGACCTGTTTCGTGTTCTTAAGGCCTACACTCTCTACAGACCAGAGGAGGGATACTGCCAAGCTCAGGCTCCAATAGCTGCTGTGTTGCTCATGCACATGCCGGCTGAGGTACTGTGTACTTTCCCTCCACCACAGACATTTAAACTGTCTCCTTTGGTGTAAATGTGCTGTCACCACACACCACATGTTCTCTGTGTCAGCGTTAAAAGACTGACTTGTGCGGGTTTGTTACTCATTTAGACTTTAAAGTAGGAACGATGGGCTCTTTCTGTCGTTTTATAGAGCCCAATTTTAATTTGCAACCTTGTACAAGTCCATTTTTAAGTTCAACATCAGAGACTGTTCAGATGGTGTCATCTGGAGATAAAACCTGGAGCTGCTCCAGATGTGAATAATAGATCAACAACATTATAAAACTTATAATAATATCAAATTAACTCTTAAGAACTCATTTGATGAGATCACCAATTATGCACTTAATGCTGAGCCAGTTTTGTTTTTAAATCCGAATTTTGGTTGAATGTGACCTCCCCGTGAATACTTAGGAATGTCCTGTAAATGAACTGTTAGTTTGCTGACATCATCTATGTTTGTTTCCACAGGATGCCTTCTGGGGGCTAGTCCAAGTTTGTGAGAAGTATCTTCCTGGCTACTACAGTCCTGGCCTGGTGAGACATGTGCCACCACACATGATGAGAGTGGCAGTTTTTGCTAATGCAGTGAGCTCAAGATGCGGCTGTTACAAGAGCTGTAATCCAGATGAACTACCTGGGCTCTTGTGTGATTAAAGTGCAATTTTAATTTTGCTGACACAGGAATTCTGTGGTTAGTGATCAGACCATTGAGACCACAATTTAACATTGGGTGATTTACTTACCCAAAAACATGATTAAACTATCTTGTGTAGTTAAATTTGGCTTGTGGTTATTGTTCAACATTGTTTTCATATTACCATATATAATTCTTTTTAAGTGGTGTGTATGCATATGCAGTCATGAAGGGTGGGAAACCGTCTATATTTGGAGCAACATTATGTATTTGCACTTGATTTTTTTTAAGAGATGAAAAACCTCATGCATATCAGATTTCTTCCCTGGCAACACAGAGCACAATAGCTTTTGTTTCCTCTTTTAATGTTGTCCTACCTGTGTCTCTTTCAGGAAGCTATACAGTTAGATGGAGAGATCCTGTTCGCTCTGCTGCGACGTGTCTCCCCGCTAGCCTTCCGCCATCTGGAGAAACACAAGATTGACCCCATCCTCTACATGACTGAATGGTTTATGTGTGCCTTCTCCAGAACGCTGCCTTGGGCTTCCGTGCTGCGTGTCTGGGACATGTTCCTCTGTGATGGTAAACAGTGGCTTATGTCGCTGTACTTGCGGTAGTATCAGGTGTTGTATTTGTCGCCAAGCATTTGTAACTCTTAACAACCTAAACTCCTCACTCCTCAGGAGTGAAGATAATCTTCCGTGTGGGTTTGGTGCTACTTAAGTGCATGCTGGGGACCCGGGAGAAGCTGAAGGCCTGCCAGGGCCAGTATGAGACCATGGAGCTTCTCAGGGCCATAGAGCCTCGATACATGCAGGAGGGCTACCTTGTCCGAGAGGTAAGAGAAGAGGGGCAGCCACATGGCCAAGTCCATAGGGAAGCAGTCCTACCACAACAGGCAGAGTTTGTCACATCCATGCAGGTTTTTCATACCTGACTCATTACCTGTTGAAGTGTGTAGATTAAATGTTTACTATATTTATGCAGAGTGGTGTTTATGGCTTTTCAAGCTTCCTAAATTGGACTTAATCTGAAAGTATGGATCATTCACTTTGGGTAATTTTTTTATTCTCATTTTCCAAAAATATTTGGTCGTAATCACTGAAATCCTCCACCATAAACTTCTTTAGTCAGAGCTATGACCTATGCAAATCATGACAAAGAAAACATGGTGTGTGGAGCTTATTTGCATGGAAACAGTAGTACATGCAAATAAATGCAAAGTGCAAATGTTTGTAACATTGCACATGGATGGCTGCAATATTCAGAAGAAGTCATAGGAAGCTGCCATTGTCCTTGAATGATGTGGAGGGTTGTGTCACTCATTGTCGATATAGAGTTGACAGCGAACAATAAGTGTTCACCAGTATAACCAAGGGAACAGCGGAGAGTCTGAGACAGTGAATTAGAGAATGCTGGCTGGCCACTCTCTGGTTTCTGAGTGAGCCCTCTGTGAGTATGTCCTTGTTAACAATGCCCCCTCTTATACAGAAGGCCGCCTTGACTGTGAGTGACTGAGCATCCACACCAGCTCCAAGACCTTTTGGCATTTACTGACAAAGTTCACATACTTAATACAATGGACAAACGTTGAAGAACCATATTTTTCAGCAAAAGCTGATCATGTTGCTTCACATTTCTGTGATGTATGATCTATGTGACTTCAGCTGTGACCTGGTGATGTGTTTCTTCCTGTTGCAGATCCTAGAGGTGCCAGTGACAGCGCGAGATGTGGAAAGAGAGCATCACACCCAGCTGAAGCGCTGGAAGAAGAACCGTGGAGAGCTCAACTTTAAACCGCCTCCGAGGATGCATGGCGCACGGCTCATCATGATGGCGGAGCCACCAAGGCGCCAGGACCTGCAGCAGAACCCCACCATTGTCCTGGAGATGCCACAGCCTGCCCTGCAGCTGAAAAAGGGCAAAGATGAGAGGAAGAGCAAGAAGAAGAGGAGCGTGAAGAAATCACAGTCTATTGTGGTGATCCCTAACCCTTACCCTCTTCCGAACGACCTTCCTCCTCCTCCTCCGCCCTCAGAGCCACCCGCCCCACCTCCAGTCAGGGCCGAGACCCCAGAGACCATGCCACAGACTGACACAACCTCACCTCATCAGCAGCAAGCACTTCCTACAGACCTTCCCCCTGCCAAAGAATCTCCTCTTCAGCGGTCCACACAAAGCCTTAGCAGCACAGAGCAGGACACATATCTGTAGCTCCACAGTGAGTTCATGCATGTGTGTGTGCGTTTGTATGTGTGGATGAAGCACCAGCACCCTTCAGCCAGCTACCAGCTGACTTTGCCAAGATCTCAGACTGGCCAGCATCACTATTATTCTACTGTTGGACTGTTTTTATCCATTTATTCATATTAGACACAAGTTTGCCTATGATATTATTGCTATACACTAAAGCACATTGCTGAGTGTATAACAGTTTTAATGCTTGCACCGTTCTCCACATGAGGCCGATGATACCTCTGCTTAATGCTTGATGCTTTCATTCAGACTCTAAGTCCTAATATTCTGTTTACTAGGGAGACACGTTACTGCTGTTTTGGGAGCAAAGTCATTTTTTAAAGACATAAAGAACAGCTAGGTGCCACTGCTTCTACACTTTTTCTATACATTTCCATTCAAATTCAACACTATTGAGTTCACCCATAATTCTGTGCAGCAGTGGATATATACTGCTGATAATAACTTCTGCACCTTTAGTTTTCATTTGGGGCCTTTTGCACTAGAGGGCAGCCTTGCAGAGCCTCAAGCCATAATTCCTGTTACATTACTTGGCAGTGAAGCCAATCACTGATGGGAGTCTTAAAAGGATTCACTCAGTTTGGGAGGTATTTTTCTGAGATTGATGATGCTTTTTCTTCCACTGGAGAAACTTGTGCACTTCATGTTTCCTCTTCTTACATTTGAGCTGAAAAAAATCCTCCTAAATCAGTAAAATTGAGTCACACCACATTGTGTTGTTGCGATGCTTTCTTCTACCAGCATTATTTATTTCAAGAGCTGTTTAAACACAAAATGTTATGTTTGTGTATGTCCTGCACATGTACAAATGTTCACAGTTCTAGGTTTAACTGATGTAGGTAAACTCCGTGTAAACTATAATACTCACTGTGCCTGGCACTTCCAGCCACTTTAGCAAAGGAGTATTTCATGTTACTTGGGCAGCAGAGAGGAGAAAGACTGGACATTCCTCACTGTATGACACATTCCTGCCTTGTTAAAAGCTAATCAGTCTGAAAGCTGTGTCTTGCCAAATCCAAATCTGTGTAATCTATGTACAGTTTTCGTCTTGTCACAACAAGAACAGTGAGTCATTACTAATGGTGCTGACTTTCCACTTGGCCGACTTCTAGAATCCAGTTGGGGGCCAAGCAGATCTTCCTGTGTAGTATGTTGGGTCATTGAAAATATAAATATATCTTTTGCTAGACTTTCCAAAGAAAATCAAAACTTTGTTGTTTTGAGATGATTTTCGACCACAACCTGAGACTTGGCTCATTCTATTGTTACACGTTGAGGGATGATGAGATTTCAAGATTTATTGGGATATTTGTAGCATTTCTCTCTAAGCACCTACATAATTTCTTTGGGAAATAAAGAGACAAGTGGAGGTTTTCAGGCTTTTTTTCCCCCTCCAAAACATGTTGGACAATCTTTTCTTTTTTGAGTGTCCAACTTTGTTTTTTTAACTTTCATCACAATGTTAAATGATAAAGGGAGTTTTGACAAGCATATGCACACATGTGGGATGTGTTGGTGTGTATTAATAATAAGAAAATATGTGCTTAAACAAAAGCATCTATAGGTCAGTTATTTAAAAAAAAAAAAAAAAACAACAATGGGGTTAAAGACGATAAGATATTGTCAAGCATTCACTCACCTATATGCAATAGTTTATTTTAGTTGCTTGTATTACACATGTCACATTCCGCTGATCTTATATTTTAATTTAATGCAGTTTGTGTAGATATGACATGTAAAATAACAATTTGTTTTCTCATAAAATTTTATTTTCCAATGTATAATGCCGTATTTTATTTAGCAGTTTCAGAAACTGCACGTCATTTACAGTCTCAGACAGTTTTATTTAGATCAACATTTGTAACACTAGAAGAGAAGACTTGCTCATCTGAAATTTGGGGGTAACTTGTGCCATTTTAAATGTCTTAGTCGCCACTCTCAAGACAGATTGTTTTTTTTGTTTTGTTTTTTTTGTTGCCATGATCATTAAGGGGATGTATGAGATCTCTAACAGTCAATGGGAAATATGGATCACTATGAGTTAAAATTTTACAAATAAAATTTTGTTTAAACCAAACTTACATCAATGCTTTAGCGTTTTTTATCACCAGAAGTTCACTACAATCCTGGAGTTAAAACTGAGCGAAAGCAAATTGATCCGTTTGCATGTTTGTGTGCAGTCTGTCCTATTCTCCAGCAGATGGGGTGGCAGAGTCGTCACCTTGAAGCGGTGGCTCCCATTGTGGGGGCCAGAAGGAAGGGCCAAACCAAAGATGTTACATTTTTAATAATGGTCCACTGTATAAAGCATGGCAGTCACATTAATGTTATATATAATAATAACTTTACTGTGAATAACCTTATTTGTACGTTTGTAAAAGTGTTATTATATAGTTGTGTGTGTGTCTTTGTGTTACTGTGTGAGGTCTCATATTAGAAACATTTGACATTCATTTATGTATATATATAACAAACCTTATATAATCTACTGTACTATACATTATATTGTACACTTACTGTTGAGAGGTACAACAATAAGTGTACAGCACAGTAAAAAAAATCATTTCAAGCTGTTTTTATCCAAGTGGAATTAAAGGACTTTAAATTGATTTTAAAGCTTCCATGATACACTGAAGATTAGTTCACTATGACTGAATTGGAATTTAGATACTTCCAGTGACCCTTCTTCTTTTCCTTCCAGTCATCTCAGACTCCATGGTACAAAATCTTATCAAATTCATGGTCTGGTGTCTGTCTGAGCATCCTGAAAATGCAAAGAAGATGGTGAAACTGTAGGAGTGTATCCATTCATGACACAACTATTTGACCTTTCTCCTCTGAGGCTTTCTCTTCAGTTTGAACAGCTCCCCCCTCCCCGAAGGAATCATCCCTGCTCCCACTCCTCATTTAAACTAATGACAGGTTACTATTCTTTTCTTAATTCAGTGTCTGACCTACCAAATACCCTGAAGTGTGGGATATTTGAAGTTTGCCCAAGGCTTTAAAGAATTTGTTGTAAATTGCTACCTCGGTGACCTCGGTGAGCCTGCCAACTGATTTTTAATTGTCCAGCAAGGCGTGAGCTGCAGCTGTTGACCTCTAGCCACCAGAGGCTCAGCTTACCGACTAAAAGAGAAGGGAATATGTTACAAGTAATGTGGGAATCATCACAGTCTTTAAAGTGACTGTTGGATTCATTTCATACTGTCAGGAGAACCGTAGGTAAGCTGGATATCATATCTCCTTTGGAAGGGTGTACCTGTCAATAAATATCATACTTCTCCATTATGTCATTTTGCCAAGGCCATTATGGACTATTATGGGGTGTGTTGATGTTTACCCACATGAGGCAAAGCAACAGTTAATGGTCTAGGTCCCTGAGGAATTCATGCACCGTCACGCTTTCCCTCTTTGCATCAGACACCTGGCCCTCTTTCAGTGCCACCGTGCCATTTACATCTCAAAGGGGGACAAGCAAGAAGGCTCTCTCTGTGCTCCCTTCCTTACTCCAGAAATGATCTGATTTATCCCTTCATCAACGGAAATATATGCCTTTAGAGAGCCATCCCGCCTCTTCTCATCCCCAGCTAATAGAGACTGGAGAGAGAGCAGTAAAAAGAGAGACTTGTGATCCTCCGTGTGATCCCAGACCCAACGGACTCCTGTCACAGTGCTTGATTCATGTGATGCGGGTGACTTTCTTTCTCCTCCCGAGCCCAATGTGTTAAGGCACAGGGAGGAGGGGTGGCATAATGCAAAGCAAAGGCGCCTGTGTTCCTGAGGTATCAAATTCCCACGTTTGATGGAGCATGACAGGTTGGCTCAGGTCAAATTAAAAGGCCGCAGTAACAAATATAAGGGCAAACATTATGATCATCCCTGCAGGTGAACTTTTCTTGGCAGTAGGGCATAAAAAAAGTAATTTATTGCACTGAGGAAAATTATTTTCCTTGGTGGTGGGGGATCCCTGTGAGAGGGCCAAGTTAGATAATTGAATCATCCCCATGTTGCTCTTTCTGTTTGGCGCTCTTAGGAGCTCTTATGTTCATCTGCCAAAGGGAAAGCCCTCTCTTTTATTTTCCTCTTGTTGCGTGATGGATGGCCTTGTTCTTTTCCACATCCAAAACAAATGACATACTGTATGCCAGCTTTTTATTTCTACAGTCTAGTATTACATTATGTCATGAATACTAACAGTCTGCCGCCCATTCTCTGGCCCTCCAGGTTTCGTCTTGGATGGAGACATGAAATCTTTCTCTTTCCAGACATAGCTCGGTAAATATCCTCCATCCTGTGGCTCCTGTGTGCTATTTCTGCCCACACTAAACAGAGGCTACTGTTAAATAATGTTATAAATACCTGCTAAAGTTTTAAATCTGGTTCTGTGCCTGCAAGGCTTGGCTATTCCATCATGTGGAATAACTGTCTATCTTGGAAAAATGTTGTTTTGGCACCTATGTTGTCTCCATTGTATCATTTTGCTTCCATTTGTGGCCCACATGTAGGGTAAATACTTAGCAGGTAAATTTAACATAGAATAACACTCAATGATTCTCACGGGTGCACTTAGCAAAGCACTTTAAATATCATCAAAGTTCCCATTCCACTCACTCATGCTGGACAGGCCAATCTGCATTCGGGACTGTGTGGAAATTATTCGGCTGCAACAATAACAAATACAACACTTATAGTACTTTCAGTACACAAATAGTGCTATTTGTGGTTCTCTATTTTTGAACTTAGAGAGTTTTTTACACACTACTACTACTGACTGAATGAGCCAGCCAGGTTCACAGGCTAAAGCTTTTCATCCATTAGAAAAGTTTGGATTCTGATGCAGATGCACTGTATCGTCAGTTAAGGCTAACACTTTAGCTTTATTTTGTTATAAGGCCAAATAAAGTAAAAGTGACTAAAATAAAAAATAAATCTGGCACATAGAAAAAATTGGCACCCCTCCACCAAGAAATTAAACCTATCCCTTCTCTGGCCAGCCATCACACCCTGTCCCCACAACTATTTTTATACAGTCCCTTAGCAGCTTGGCAGATGTTAGAAAAATGTTGAAAACTGCAACCACTTGCTGGTTTTAGGGCGTTCAAATTGTATGAGGCAACAAAGCTGTCTCTGTCAAGTCAGATTCTAACATGCAGCTGAAATGGCGAAAAGGTAAGTGGGGCATGGTAATTGTGTCTGCTAATCACCTGCCGGTTACTACGCCTCCAGGATATTTTAGCACCAAACGACGGGTGTGTGGGGGTTGTATGCCAGGTTAAGTGCTGCACACCTGCGTGACCATCGTACTCCTTGAGGAGTTTTAGGCATTTCATTTAATCTCCATCAGTTGTTCCCCCTCTACGCCCATCCTCCTGACCTCCTAACCCCTCAACATCCCCTGGCACAGCAGAGCCAGAGGCATGTGCAATTATGGCTCCCAAACCTTGTCAAGTAAATGAAGCATAAGGAGCAGCCACATTTTTTCTGACACCACTGACGTCCGTCAGCTCGAGTAAGTCTCCCTTCTCTGCTTGTGGCAAGTAAACCTGTCACAATAGTTTTTCACGTCCATGTGTTGTGAATGACCTGCTTTCCCCATTTGTCTGATACAAATTCCCTCTGTAAAGAGGAACAGCATGGAGTTACTGGGCCCAAAGTCATAGCTTGGTCCTCATTTTGTGCTCTGATCCCCTCTGCCGGCTCCTGTCTTCTGCTTTTGGGGTGGCACTGATAATCAGTAATTAACAGAGCCAGGTAGAGAATTAGCTTTTAAAGGACTCTCTCTCTCTGTGTGTTTGTTTACTTGCGTGTGTGCCTGCGGTGGTTCCTGGCCCTTGGGTGATGAGTTACAGACAGATGGTTGGCATCAGCAGGCCGGCTGGGGGCAGATTAGCAGCCTCCCGTGTCTGAGCAGCCCCGTCCCAGCCCGCTCCCACTCCCACTGAGCCCCAGAGGAGGCCCTGACTGTAACTCTACTCACTTTGGCAAGCCTCATGTGTTGATGGAGGCCGAGCACGGGCTTATCTCGTCTCATTCCACCACCAGTGGGCCAAGCAGGCTTGGGACTCCCAGAGAGAGGGGGCGGGGGTGTCTGGTGGGGATGTCTGTGTGAAAACAGCCTTGTTTTGAAAAGGTAATGCTGCTGCTTTAAGTGGCACAGATTTTGTAATTAGGAGTAACTTTACACCACTAAATGGAGCCTTATCCAAACGAGGACATATTTGCACCTTTATAGGGTGCCATCCTGGTATTGAACCTACTTTTCTTTAATGACCATTAAGTTACAGGCTGTGACAGTCTATGTTGCTGTGTGTAGCACATGTGCCACCTCCAAGCAGATGCATTGGTAATCCCCTTCTCCGCTAGCTGAAAAATGCCTACAGAGCAAATTTTGCCTTAATGCCATATTCACACTGCAATGGACAGGAAGCACAGTTCAAACAGTCCAGGTCAAAGGTCAGCCAGATGCAATGTAGAGGCCACAGAAGGGGGGAAACTGGGCAGCCTGTAGGTTAGCGTTCGGGGTGTGTTTATTTTATAAACACTGGGAGCAGATTAGTAGTGGAGCCAGGCTCCCTCAGCCATATGGAGAGGATGTCCTCTGTGTTAGGAGGCTCTTAATAAACCATTGTGTTCTTAGCTGGAGACACACAGTCACTGGTATCATTTCTGGTCAACACTAATGATGAGATGATGTTGTTGCCAATACACATGTGTGGATCCAGGGAGTCTCGGTCTGTACCACTTCCATTCTGGGCATAATAGAGTATTGAATGATTGTGTTAGTCGCAGCTCTCATGTTTTGAGTCATCGTGGGTGTTGGCACATGTAGGCCCTCATCACCACTTGGCTTGGAGGTAAAAACAGGAAATGAATGGACCCCCCCACCCCAACCTTAGCGCCAGTCTAATGAATCCTGCTTGAAGATGTTTGTGTGTGGCTCATCTCCTGAAGACTTGAAGCCCTTTTTCCTGCCATTGTTTGGGGTTTTTTGTGAGATGCAGTAGCAGTAAAGTCTCTTTGATGACTCCAACTGTCAACGCTCTGCTGGACTGATGGGTCTCCATCGACACTTGAGGTTTTACACAAACACACCCTAGTTTGATGGTTTAATTGCTGTCTTCAAAAAACCCAACAAGATCATGAATCAATATATTTTAGGATGGAGCTGTCCATGTTTTATTAGTAAATCCCACCAACCTATGCACCATATAAGGCATCACTGACTTTTACTTATATACAAATAACAGACTAAAATTTTCAGTTTTAACACGTCATTCATGTGATTTATCAAAACTTAGAGGAGAGCATCCCCTGGGCTTTCTGCTGGAAACTGCTGTTTGCCAGATAAAGTATTCAGCTGCGCCTGGACGCTGCAGCGCTGCAGTCAAAGCTGTTGCAGGGAGGCACAGCGGTTGTGTATATAATCTACTGCATTATCAGGGTCATTAACCTTCCTTAGTGGAGATGAGCTACATCAGTCCTTCATCATACAGCACATTACAAATACAAATGTTCATAGTGGCCATTGCTTTGATATTTTTTCATTTATTTAACCATTAACTTCTCCTTTCAGTTATTTCTCAATATGTTCAGCTAATTTAGCAATTTTCGTGACAATGGCGCGATGCTCTGTTCAGTGAAATGCTTTTCTTTCTTTCAGTCCAGCGCTCCTGAAGGCTTCAGTATCTCATTGCCACTGTATCACAACAGTAATGCTGAAACAACAACCCACTATTATACCATCTCTGAATCTCTCTATTGTGTATTTACTGATTAAAATGAATCAACAGGGTTCGATGCCGAATGTAGAGAAGTTGTGTGATAGTTGCAGAGGCTTGCTTGCTCCTAAATCAGACAATGCAGACCAACAAACCTGAGCGTTACAGAGCAGGAACTGTAAACTGAACCAGTCCAGTACCGTGACGTACAGTATTTGAGAAGGGTAAATATGCACACTTAGGAACACAAAGCAGGCTTGTTTCAGGTGGAAAGAGCTTGGGTCTGGGTGTTTCTATTATTTACAATTAGCTGTGGGGATGAAACTGAAATTTGTGTGTCGGTACAAAGGGGTGTTGTGTCTTCAGGGCTGCATGGACAATGCTCCTTCATCTCCAGACTGAGGAGGATGAGGGCACAGCAGTGGGACTTGTTAACACTGCCATTACAGACTGCTGGCCGGCAGCACGCTTTAGAATTAGCCAGTGGGCCGGAAGCAAAATATTTTTCATTTAGTCTGTATTATGACTCACAAAGATTGATTGTTGATTAATTCTGTGCCAACTCGGTCTCATTAATACACAAAGGCACACACAGTCCAGCTGCAGGGCAATCTACAATTATTTAAAAACTGAATCCTAAATGTCCTGCAGTGTGTAGAGTGGGAAAAAGTGCACGCTGAACACAAAACAGGTTTCTTTTTGTGACAGAGTTTACATGGTGGTTCAAAAAAAAAAAAAGATTGGTAAAACAACAATTATAGGTGTTTAGCTACATTAAGTTGTATTTTATATTGGCTGAAATTCATACCAAGTCATATAAAACAGTGTCAACACTACAATTCAACAGGTTGCATCATACTAACACCCATTATGAGATTTATTTCAGAGGATAAACAATAATTAAGAGTGATACGTTAATGATGACTAATTATCCAATCAGTGATTGTTTGTGTAGCTGCGATGTTTGATTACCTCTTGATTCAGTAATTCCTAACTGGAGGTCGTAGTTTAGTCAAGTTCAAATTTTATCTTGATGCACTACCTCACTGACTTTTGAACTTTTACTTTAATGAAAATAAACTGACTCCTAACAAGACAAAATATGTTGAATGCAACTGGAGTCAATGAAGAGCAAAGAGACCATCTGGAGTTTGAGCTTCACCCTGTTCGTACATTAATATGAACTCATTATGCCATATCATAAATCTTGGTCTGGCCATGATTGCATGTGTGTGCTGTTGTCACCTAAACTCAACCCCAGAGTTTCATCTGTTCCAGGTCTTAGATCATGATAGATGGAACAACATGATCGCTGCAGATGAGAAGAAAGCACTAATTCTTCATCACCAAAGAACATGTGAACACAGGAATGAGTCTGATATGCTTTTTTTCTCCCCCCTCTCATTTAACTGCAATTATAAGGCGCACTTACATGTAGATAAAGTGCACTGCTTTTATTAACTAGCAACAGAACAGGGGCGACTGTGATTGCACTCAATGTACCAAGTCGTTCATTTTGGCTATCTGATCTGAGCTTTTGATTGAATTGTGAGGGTATGTGAAGAGATTGGCCTTGGAAGAAGGAGGATGTATGAGGGAGTGGGGCCCTGAGAATGAGGAGTTTCGCTAGGATGGCGTGCAGGCCACACCGGCCAGGGCGATTAGAGAGGAGGCAAAAGCAAGCGGGCGCTGCCAGCGATAACAGCAGGAAAGATAATAAAGCAGAAGGTGTTTCCTGTGAGTGTTCCCGCTCAGCTTAAGTCCTGCTACAGCCACCACAAAGGTTTATTGTGGATACAGTAAAGACTTGGTCGCCATCTTGAACTGATTTTTATGTAGGCTTCCAATTCAAATAAAATGTAACTATGCTATCACAGGAAGGGAGGGGTTGGCAGTATGTACTGTACACACAGATGAATGTGCAAACATATACACAAGGACGCACACACATAAGAACTCAAGATCCTGTTGTGTTTTCTATCCTTCACCTCTCTCAGCCGAACAATGCTCTTGGCTCCTCTTGGCCTCAGATGGTCGCGGGCCTGCTCATGATGCTCTCAGAGCCATTGTCCTGATGTTCCGCTGCACTCACTCTCAGAGGGAACTCATGTGTGATTAAGTTTTGGCGTCTTCAGATGTCAAAGGTGCTCTCAATTTCATCACAAACTAGATGCTGGATCAAGTTACTTTGAGCTCCTGTGAACTCCCATCTGAGGGAAATGTCACTACTAATAGCCCTTAAAATTTCAGCCCCAACCTGGAGTGCGCTGAAGAAAGCTTTGTTTGGCCGCACTGTGTTTCCAATCTGCTCGTTCCAGCTCAGAGAGCCGCAAGAACCAAGCGCATGCCCCAGCTGACTTTTAATCACACTGGCTCAGTCACAGAGAGTAGTAGGTCTGTAATTAGATGACAATGGGCCCCTCTCTGGTGCACTGAAGGCTGATGGGTGACCACAGAATTATTGATCAAAGCCGTAGGAACAGGAAGTGCAGGGGGAGCAGCAGGCCTGGTATAGATGTTTGGCTGTGTGAGCAACAGGTGACATCTCGCAGGCCTGAATCTTGTTGTGGTCTGCTGTGAATAATTATGTCCCAGAGAGAGTTTACCACCCAAAAGAAGCAAAGACGTCCAATGGCAAAAGTCCTTTGAGATGGGATGAAACACAACCGCACACTATTGACTGGTTGTAGCAGAATTGATGGGACAGAGCCAAAATGAAAAGTAAGCTATTTACCCAGAATTGACCCGTCACTGAATCCTCACCTCCCATTTTTCTTTGTTGCCTCCCTTTGTTAGCATTAAACACTATCTCAGGCTGACTTTTTAATATTTCAAGCCAAATCACTTAAAAAAGACAAATCTTGTCAAAGTGGCCTTCAGATTCCTCACCTGCTGATGATGTTGTTGTTGTGCTCCTTGTGTAAGAAAAAATGCAAGAGTAGGGAATTATTTTTTGTCTGCACACAACTGTTCTGAACATTATGAGACAGAAATTCATTTGTGTCATTTTGCATTTGTGTCTGTAAAGGTTACTGAGTGGGCTATATTTAGGCAGTAAGCTAGTTAGCTGGGCATAATAACAGGTTTTTATGCATCTCCTCTGCAGAACCCGCTGGCCTTCAAACTCTTTGTGTATTGACTCATCACTCTTACACTTCAGCCTGTGGGGAAATCAAAGCTACCAGCTGTGTTTTGTTTGCTAAGCTACTGAAGTTTCATTTTGGGAAAGCATTTCAGTGAACACTCAATAGACGAAGCACTTCAACTATTCCACTTTAAAAAGACGTATTAGTTGTGGTCACGAGTAATAACTCAGGTTCATTCTTGCATATGTGGCTGCAGGGAGAAAAAAGCATTTATATTTGGTTGCGTGTTATCCGATACCTGAAGGGATTTACTGAATTGGCCACAGTTAAGTATCCTTTAGCTATTATAAATTCCACTTAGGCTTACATCAACATGAACTTCAACCTGTCTTCCAAAAACCAATCAGTTACCGCTTGTTCCAATCATACATGGCCAGAAAGTATAAAATGCAGTAGCACAATCAAATATGAGTAATCCAGTGTTGGGGGGTGGATCCAGGGGCAGCTGTAGCACACGTGTGTCAGAGTGTGTGTGTATGTCTGTGTGTGTGTGTGTGTGTGTGTGTTTGTAACAAGGCCCGGACCCAGATGGTGAAGTAGGAGCAGTCCAGTTGTGGCTCCACCTCTCTGCTGCCACAGTCTCCATGCTTCAGATACCGCTCTGATGTCATGGGATGTGCTGGGATGGTTAGACCAGGAGGCCCTGGTCGCCTCTGAGAGGAGGTGACTATGACATGATGAGTGGCGGAGAAAAAGAAATATCCACCAAGGCCCCTTCTGTCAGCTCCATTTCCTGCCACAACATGAACTTATTAAGTGACAGGATCCAGGCCATGAAGGAGTAATTTGTTAAATATTTGCAACTACATTTTTCTGTGCAATCACCTCAGAGAGAGCTGCGTACAATGAGTCAGTGCATCATGTGGGAACCGATAGCGTGTGTCTGTTGTGTGTCCTTTGAGACCGATAGCTGAGCTGGAAGTGTAATGATGCCTGGTCATCAGCATCGGCGTAAAGATGCAGGGGCCCCATCAGGAAGTCATAGGAACCGCAAATCCACTCTGTGTGACGACGGCAGCAGCCTGTACAGATGCTCACACCATGAGAACTGCACTGTACTCTGCTGATTGCTCCTCTGCTTTGAGCTCCAGTTTACAGTTTCACTTTACAGCTGTCCCCTGTGGACAGGATTTCCCTACAATAAAAGCTGTACATACTCAAAATTACAACTGAGAAAACAGTAGTAACTTTTTCTCAAGGTCCAGGAAGAGACTATTTAGATTTTCTAATTCTCACCCTGTCTAATCCAGTGCTTTCCAGGAGAGGAACTAATAATCTTTTTGAAAGACCTCTTGTGTAAAAGTCAGTGGTTTTTATTTTACTGCCTTTATGGGCAAAACTATCAGTCCAACCATTACTCAGGCACAATGTAGTGCCCATAAATTCTACCACAACAGTTCTACTGCACAGTTAGACACTTATTTGCAAATTCCTCCCATTTCTTTTCATCCTTGAGCTATAAAAAATCACCACCACCTGAATCTACTTTAAATCTTAGTTGGCAGTAAGTTGTTTGTTTTTTCCCCTTTAGCTCCTTCAGAGGGAAAAATGTTTAACTTAATTTTTCAATTGAAAGAGATTGGACAGCTCTCAGCAGTGTGAGTTGTACTAAGGCATCTTTATATCCTGTGTCCAATCTGACTTCAATAATGGTAATCAAATAATAACTTTATTCATTAGTGCTATGACAAATGATTTAGAGCAGGACATAAATTAGCTTGAGTTTCATGGGAGGAGAAACTGTAATCTCCAAAATAGTTAAAGGGAGCAGATACCATGCGCGTGAGCACACACACACACACAGACACACACAAACACACAGGTAGTAACACCACTGAGTAGTTTACTGGTAGCTCAAGTAAAATAAATGTGTGTTTAAATAAATAATGTAAATGTTGAGAGTATTTCAGTTTTCTGTGTATTGATTAATCATTTTTTCTCTAAAATGGCAGAATACAGTGAAAATGCACAAACCCTTTTTGCTGATATATATATATATATATATATATATATATATAACAATTATTATTATTATTATTATTGCTCGAAAAATAACTTGAAATTATGTCTTGCATATTGTCAGCTTCATTTTCTGTCAATGTAACAATAGTGTCAGCTCAGAAATGCTGCACCTCACACGTTTCTGTTCTAGCTGTTGTGATGAAACTTACTCTCACCGTCACCCTGCTGTGTATCTGCTCTCTTCCTCTCCCTGTTTTCTCTTTATGAAAACAGGAAGAGGGTGTGTTTGGAGAACCACAGCCTGAAGAATCAAGCCGTTCACCAGTGGCTTGACAGTAGTCTTTGTGTATGTGCACGTGTGCATGTGTGTGGTGTGTATATGCATGCCAGGATAATTGCTTTCAGGGAGCCCCTGAATGCCTTACCCGTATTTCTTCAGCTCTTCAGAGAAGTGGAGTATTTGCTTTGGGCATTGTGCCCCAAAGGCAACATCTTCAGCCTTGACTATATGGCATGCCATTTGAAACGTGATGCTGCATGTAGGCCTTTCACCCATGACCCTATTACAAACAGTGCTCATGGTTCGAGCACTATCTGCATGTTCATGGAGACATTTTTCACTTGTTAGACTTCACTTGTCATTTACCACATTATGGTTTCATTTCCTATGTGTGGCTCACCTTCCTGCGGTCTAGCACGAGCACATCTTAACAGTGCAGCGGGAGCATGGGAGCTGCATGGCGGCTGGAGCACCAAGCTGTCAAAGAACAGTCTGGTGGGGATTAAAGGTGAGCTGCGCCTCACCCATTCCCCTCCCAGCAGGAGCTGTCATGCTGGCCATGGCGTCCTGCTGCTGAGCCCCACTCCCATTGGGTGTAGGTCAGAGGCCAGCGTGAGGTCACACCACTGGCTTCTTAGACTTTTACTGAGCATGTCCTCCGCTCACACAATGAAGCGTACATGGGGATCTGACAGCCAATGCCTGAGCAAAAAAAGAGAAGAGGAAGGCCAAGGCTGAGAGCATTCTCTGCATGTACAGTGCTGCTGGACTGCTTTACTTTGGCCCTTTCATTACAATCTGGGGAGTTTTTTATCCCATTACTTTGTTCTGTGATTCTGATCTATTCATTTTCAAATATACTAAATGCAGCGTCTGCCAGTCAGACAACAATGGAATGTGCACGTTGTTTCATCACAGAAAATTTAATCTGTTCCAACAGCATTTTGTGATCTAATGATCTCACTTACTAGTTGCATGCTTATGTTATTTTTTTTGTCTGATGAGATAATTCCTCTGTGAGAATTCAACAGACCTCCTTTATTTTCTGCTTCATTGTGCTTGTTATTTGAGGAATTTGGTAGGTGTGTCCATGAACTATCCGAGGCAGAAAGACGCTTAAATGGGAGATATGAAGAAACTGTTCTGCACGAGAACAGAAGGAGCGGAGTCATTGTGATCTGAGGGCTGATGTCAGCATTATCTAATGATTATTTCATGTCTGTAGGGAGCTCCCACCAAACTGCCTGTTGAGCTTTAATGTTTCATTGACAAATTTAGCACTTTCTGTCTGTGATTCAAATCAAATCAAATCAGATTTAATTATATAGCACCAAATCATAACAAAGTTATATCAAGGCATTTTAGAAATGCCTTGAAAGAGAAAGAGAGCAGGAGGAGGGGATATTCAAACAGGTGTAGGCAGGAACATGATGCTGCATGAAGTTCATAGAGATGATGCTGTATAGAATTCATGAAGATGTGGGAGCAGCAGGCATTGCAGGAACATGGTATGGTGATGATTCATCACCTGCAGGATGAGGACAGGGAGATAGAGGACAGGAACTGGGAGAGACAGACACTTCGGGAAAACATGGTTACTAAATGCAGTACACATGTTTGGAACTGAGAGAAACTGGGATTTTGGACGATTCAACGCTTCATATCCAGCTGGAGTGAGCGTACAGTGGGGTGATCTGCGTGGGCAGCTGGCTGAAACTTCAGAGGCTCTCAGTAATGGCAGATGGCAGCTGGATGGCAGAGAGGAAATCTCAGCGTCTGACTTTGAGACTCTCTGGATATGATCTGCGGAGGAGTGTGCCTTGCGTCTCCAAAAACAATAACAGCAGCAGAGGCCAAGCTATTAACAGAACTGTCCCAGTCTGAGCCAAGTGCTGCGTGCTCTTCCTTTACTATATCCTCATTTAGATTGTAATTCTTCCTGTGAAATTTATTACGATGACTGTAAATCTTTCCAAACCTGCTTCGCATTTCCCTTTTTAGCATCTCAACTGGGAAGACCCCTGTTCCTCTTTCCCTTTTCCCTCTGCCAGAGCAGCAAAACATTTCATCTGAATGACAATGTCAATCATTTTGTTTCAGACTGAAATGTCCCTACACCTAATGAATGGATTGGGTTGCACATGTCAGAACATTCCATACAAAGATTATTTTCCCCAAATTTCCATCCAGTGTCAATTACAGAGCAAAGTTTAGTGTCTCTCCTTCAATTAATGACAAATTCTACCAAAAATAACGAAACCAGCCTTTGCCTTTTTCCCAGGGATAGTGCACAGTTGTGTTTTGAACCGTTCCCTGAAATGTCCAAGTTTTCTCTGTAAAAAACCCAAAAGAAGAAGGAGAGAAGGAAGAGTGGATAGGGCAAGAGTGAAGAGGAAAGAGCCTACCACTGTATTAATTTAAATAATAAAACGACAAAATGGTATGAGCGAATGGAATCTGTATTCCATCTTGAAGTGTACTTATAGGAACAGTTAATTCCTAAATTTATCAGTCGTCACGATAATTAAAGCACAGCAGCAGAACTTTCCCTTTTTCTGTCATAGTTAAGAAAACTGGATATTTCCACATTCTGCCCACTGAAGTGAAATGCAGTGATGATATTCTGGTGATCTTCAGCCGTACTGTGTTTAAAACAAATGAATAAATATTAACATGATAATGTAATGAAACTGAAACACTTAACTTCTAAACATCAGTGTTGACATTACCATTAGTTCACACCTGAGAGATAACCACAGCCCCACATAGCCACTAGCCCTGCTAAAGATATCTTCTTCTCTTCAACTGCTTCTTTGACTGATGTTTTGACAATGCTTCCACCTTTTTTATTGATCTTATTCAGACACTCCCTTAAAGGTCAGAGGTCAAACCTCAGTAATGGAATCTATAGCCTGTAGTGATTGTGATGTGGACCTGTTGACCTGAGCATTGTCTGACTCCGCCTCAGGTTCAATAGGCTGACATGAGGTGAGTACGGTCAGCGGTGCTCTGTCACTTACTGCTCCCTGAGGAATGTAACATCCGAACAAACGCATGCCTGGAAGGGGTCCTAAGAGTCTAAAGTCAAAGTGTGACATAAATTTTAATAAATCCTCCTTCTGATGTGGTCAATTTTGATGTGGTCATCGTTGTAGTTGTTCTACAAAAGAATTTGCATTCTAAAAATGTGTTCAAGCTTTACTGCGAGGAACCAGCTGTGTCTGCAAAGCGCATGCTGCAATATCTCCTGATTTACACAGTGCTGAAGGAATAAGCATACAAGAAAAGTGTAGGCCTTTCTGTTGCATGCAGCTACAATTTATTACGTCTGGAATTTATTTTCGGGAGGCCTGCTCCTCCACTCCTGAGACAGCAACACAGACGACACCGCCTGATGAGCTGATGAGAAGTTTATTGACTTTGTATTCACTTGTTAAATTCAAAAATTTCTTGTTTGTCGTCTTGATTCACTGAGCTGATTCCCATTGTGGTCCATCCAGAGTGCCAACGAAGGAGCAAAGTTCATTGTTGCGGAAGGTCATGCCATTTCTATTATCTATACGCAAACACATCCAACACAATGGACTGTCGCTGGGATACAAGTTTCTCAGACACACTAGTTCACAGTGTTGCCTTCCAGTTGACCATCTGACCACAGAAGAGTTCAGTTTGCAGACCCTGTGCGGTTTCCTCTGGCTGGCAAGAGAGGGTATTTCACTACCTCCTGTTTACGCTTTACATTGGGGGCTAAAGAAAATGATGAGACTTGGTAGGAAAATGCACTGACACAGCAGGGGGCACGCACAGTGGCCTGTTTTTAGACTGGAGCCATCCTGCTATTGTGGGTGCCTTACCCAAGAGCGGCCTAGAGGTCTAGACAGGGAGAAAACCAATGCACTGCTGCACACAGCAGTCAGCACCTGCAGGCTGGAGCTGATGAAGGATCATGTCTTCAAAGGAAAAACAAAGCTGCTCTGACCTCTGTGAGCCTCCAGGCAGTGCCTGTGCGCTCTAAAACATCCCCAACAAGAGCGTCAACACATGATGTTCACAACACACAAACATGCTTATGTGAGTTTTGGCCTGTTTACATTAGTGTTTGGTCTTAGTTGACTAATCAGTGTTTGAAAAGGCAGATCTAAAGAAAGCAAGATAAGCTTCACATGGAAATCTATCAAATTATACTTAAAAAAAAAGTCTTGGCTGAGGTTCCAACATTGTTTATTGTGTGTGCTTACACTGATTTCCAAATTTGAATCAGTGAATCATCTTGCCCTAAATAACGAACCTGGGTCCCGGGTTGTGGAGCAGGGCGTGGACCTGCTGTGACCCTTTTTCTACATGAGAAGGGGAGACAGATCTGAATGGTGCCCTCCTCTCTGCTCCGAGGAGGTCCGGCTGATGGATGGGCTCTAATCAGCAGCAGACAGAGCTGCCACAGGAAGCATCTCCCCATCACGTTTACGGAAACCAGCACTTCTCCAGAGACCTGCTGATAGCCACAGAGGGAGTGGGGGAGGGAGGCAAAAAACAATTGGATTCTCCCTAATTTTCTACCAAGAAACTCAGCAGTCAACTTTTTACTAAAGAGAATATGATTTACAGGCCTGCTGCCAAAAGGCATCCTTGAACAATACAGTAGTCTGGAGCTTGATTGCTTTAGATACAACTGCCAAGAATTTATTTTGGGAATATTTGACTTGTTGATTTCCCACTGCGTTACGTGTAAAATTCTGTTTCTCATCGAGAGTTAGATGAGAAGATTGACACCATTCTAATGTTTTTACAGTAAATACAAAGCAAAGCATTAATACTGGAAATTGTAGGAAAAAGCTAGTCTAAACAAATTCTTACTTAAACTTCTAGAGCTGTTTCCTGTTGTCTGTTTACCTGTTGCTAAGATAAACAGCTTTTTCCCTCTATCTTTAAGCTAAACTAAGCTAATCAGCTGCCGGCTGTTGTTATTATATTCACTTTGGAAACATTAACTTTCTCATCTAACTCTCAGCCAGAAAACAAGCATACCTCCTGAACTTCTTTACTTTTTATTTAAATCAGATGGCCAACACGTTTTTATTCATCATACAGGGAGCATGTTAAAGTCGACTTTCTCCAACCGATACACTGAATGAAGTTTCCTGCCTCACTTCATACCTCGTTGTTCACGTTCACTTGATTCTGGTACAAAATGAATACCTGTGAAAGGGTTAAATAGTCAGCACGTTATCGTCATGTGTGTCTATAGGAAGTCACACCTGTCAGATTTTGTTATGCACTGCGTCCTGGCCAAAGGGCTTTTCTACCTCTGACAGGTGAGACTTCTCTCCTGCAACACAAATTCTCTCCAAAATCCCCTCCCCCGAAATACATGTTGGGATGAGCAGCCGTTTTGCTCTGCGTATGAATAGACCTATCTGCCTGCCATGTTGGAATGCTGAGAGCTGTTTGCCTTTTGGGCCCGTGAGAGCTTGTCACTCCATATTGTTGTAGCAGAGATTATCCTTGAAAAGAGCCTGGGTGTCCTCCTTTCTCTTCCCTCCACTCAAACCCTCTGACCTTGATCTTGCTGTCAAGCAGCCTCCTGCCCTCTGCATGGACCCATGCACACACATTTGCACAGATATGGGGGGGTGGGGGGGGATGTAGAATCTGCTCCCCTTTAATTGTGCATGGTGTTTTCTGCACGACCACAATCAAAAGGTTTCTACTTTGACATCACTGGTCAGTTTGTTTGTTGAATCACATTTCATCTGTATTTCAGTCAGCACCATTTTGCATGATGTCTTGGAAACTTAGTGGTCTGTAAAGAAAGAAAGAAAGGTAAGCAAGCAGGTTTGGGCTTGCCCTCTCTGTTGTAATCCTGAAGACCCTCAGGGTTGTACCCACCTCAACTTTCTGTCAAAGACAAGAGAAAAAAAAAACAAAACACAGTTTCCACGATACTCATGAAAACAGGCACCTGAGTTCCTTCCTGCCTCGCTTAATTTACAAGTGAAATACCTCAAACTTCAACTGACATTGAGGTGGTCTGATCTTTCTGGAGGAACCTGTAGGCCAAGGGTCATGCACCAGGGCACCCCTGTTTCATGACGGCGTACCACCCTAAACAAAGACCAACAAAGGCAGGAAGGGCTGAGCCAGTGAACCCGACACCAGTGCAAAAACCACTGCATCCATCGTGTGCAGAGTGTCAGTGGAGTATGATGGCTAGTCCAAACTGTTTTTCCTGTTTTAGGATTCTCCCTCTGTGAGCACTTGAGGTCTCTTACACACTATAAACACTCTCAAATCATAGCCCTGATATGCATATTTAGACATAAAAAATGTGAGTCTGAATACACAGTTGTGCCGTTTGTTCCCTTTGGTGGTCTGTTCACCAGGTTTGTACAGATGTTTACATTATGTCCCAGATATTCAGAAAGAAATTCTACAGACTTTTCCTTTGGTGTCACCATCACGTTGGTTTTTAGTGAAATACCTCAAAAAAGAGAGACTCGAATTTGGTACAGATTCCTATGGTGATGATAAATTCTTCTGACGTTGAAGATTGAAGTTCAGCATTATGGGTCTGCAAACCTGACTGGAGATCTGAGCACCAACTGCTCACCAGCACATTACGACATGGTATCGCTGTATCTGATCAATTGCAGATGAATCTAAATGAGACTCAATGCTTTTGCTGTACCGTTTTGTGAATGTGCCTGGCTGTCACAGTTGGACAGAAATGACTGTATTTCGAGATTGTTCTTCCAGATTGCTTAACACTCTTATGAACACATGGCAGTCATGCAAAGAAGGAGGAAGCTGCAAATAATTTTCAGGAGGCATGAGATCAAATCATATTTTATATCCAGAGCACCATTAAGCACAGCTCTTGTACTTATTCCATATCCTGCACTGTATATGACAGATTCATGTGCAGACAGTATCATATTTTGGGGCTGTATATTCGGAAGGCTGTCACATTTGAGTGATGTTGAGCTAAATGCTGAGTGTCTTTCTGTGATGGTGAGAAGCAGATTAAAGGAAGGATGCTGTTAGAACAGGATGGATGTGTTCTGCAGCTGTCTCTTTCAGCTCAGTCATAGCTGGATGAGCGTGGGGTGCAAACATTTGGCTTCCTAAAGGATTATGCTTCCAGCCAACACACATGCTGCCATCATGGCCACCCTGACATGTCTTAGTATGAAACATCCTGGTAGCTCAAAGGATTAGGCCACGTGTCATATCATGATGCGACTGATTGGTTTGAGCTCGTTATTAACTCAGGGCATAGCATCTTTTCCTCCCTTTCACACCTGCGTTTTGCCATCTATTGTCATAAATAAAAATTCACAAATGTCTTCTATGTTCATTGATCCTGCCCAAAGTCTTACTAAACCCTTCAGCTATGTTTTGGAGTTCCAACAAAATGTGCTGAGTGCCAAGTATGCAGATCGAACTATTTTGGAGGGTGAAATAGTGCAGGGCTTTGTCCAAATATTTTCTTAGAGTCCCCACTCTTTTTGGAGGCAGTTACCCTTCCCACAGAGGGCTCTGAAGAGTGACACATGGCTTTGACATTGACATTAGGCCCATTTTGGGATCGTTAAAGACCAATTTGTCAACGTTCAACACGATGCAGGCAGTAAGATGTGTTTCAAGGGGGCCTCGCATCTGGACCTTTTGTGTTTTAACAGTGTCCCGCTTCCTCTTTTAGAAACCTGAAGTACAAGTTTAATGGGAAGGCCACGTTCCACAGCCAGTTGGTCCTGTTTCATTAGCACGCTTTGGCCACCAACTCAAACAGATTCTATCCCTGCAGGCCCGGTCTGACTGCTTATTCACACTCCCTCTTTCTTCCAGTCACATTTGGTGATAATCTTTAGTTTTATTAAGGTAATGTGATTGTCAGCTGTCTGCTGAGTAGTGTTATTAAAGGGAAGGCCTTGCACAGTTAAGCACACGTTGTACAGTAAGCAGAGATGGGGGGACAGGCGAGACAGGGCCGAGGTCTGGTCTGGTAATCAGTCAGTGAGAGGGCAGCTTGATTAAAGGAAATGGACTGAGTGGAAACTTTTGAATGAGTGTTTTCAGTTGTACTTTCAGCCTGTCTGGGTGATCGCAACAGCAAAACAGATGCTGAAACAATTAGGGCGAACGAAAGGATGTTTTTACTCCCACTCTACCCCCCACCCCCCTTCTCTTACCATGTGATTGCACATCAAAGCTGTCAACAGAGTGTAAAAGTTGATTTTATTGTTTGACTCTTAAAGCAGTTGTCAGCTTTTAAAGGAGCAGTGCAGACAAGCTGAGAGCGAGAGCACCCTAGATTAGACCGCTCCCAGGTCCAGTAGTGGGATCCACTCAGGCACAAAGTTTCACGTCCTAAAATTTGTTCATCCTTCCTCATTTTAGTCATATCCATGCAATTTCACACTGACAGTCATGTAAATGCTAATCAGTTGTTTTTGCCGTAAATTTTTGTTGCTTATGTTGAAATGTGTTTAAAGTCAGCAAACGCACAAAACTGTTGACATCAGCTGCTATCATCTAATGTTGAAACTAGAGCTAAGAGAATTGTAGTGGCAAAATATCTGAGTGTACAAACATCAACGATGCAGCTTTTTATTGATGTGTTTATTATTTGTTTTATTGATTGATTGAATGCAACATTTTCATTCATAATAGGAAGAATACAGGAGGAAGAATTCCCAGGTTGAATACACACAGACACACACACACTCCCTGTGGTTTGTTTGCTGTGAGCAGTGAGAGGGCCGGCTTTGTCTCAGAGGTGACTGATTTACAGTTTGTTGCTGTCTGTCAAACAGCTGACAGATGGGGAAAACAGTGCAGCCTCCGCCACACTGTCGCCGCTGTTGGATGCTTGGCGGTGTCAGCGGTGGCAAGAATGCTGATACTGCTCCTTAAGTTTGATGGGGAGGCTAACAGGGACCATAAACGTGTAACAGTTGAGCATGCACATAATTGTTTTGTGCCTGTTCTGACCAGTGAACCTGCTGAAAGAAAGAGAGGTGACTGTGGGGCCGAGCCACATCAGACAGACTGCATCCAGTGGCCATTGGCACTGTGATGAAAGCATACGGTAAATACGAAAGCTGCTCAAATGTGACAGCGCCATTTAAAACATTAAACACTACTGCCATATTTGGCACCGAAATAAGCACAGAAATGTAAAATAGACCTCAAAATCCTCATTTTGCCTGTAAATCCTCTCACATATAAATAGTCTGCAATATTTCTGGCAATCTCATAGTGTGGGAGACAACTTGGTCCTTATTTAAGCAGTTTTTATAGAAGGGTCTTTAAGTTTTTTTCCCTGGCGAGGCTCCAGTTTTGGGTTCAACTTTCAGCACTTGCCATTTACCAGCCATAAAGCGGTTTGTGCCTTTTGTGCCCTGCTGCAGAGAGCAAATTCTAGGCCCATAAAATAGAGCCATTTTGGGGCAAAATGTTGTTTTCTCACTAAGCATTTTCTCCCTCCTGGCCTTTCTCAGTGTCAAACATGTCTGCAATGACTCTTTCATTCCTCCTTTCATTACCCTGATGGTAATGATCATATACCAGACTAAAGCTGAGCTCAGATGTTGAGGGACTTCTATGGAAAATCTGCAAAGCACCTGGTTTTTGCACTGCTCAGGGTTTCACAAAATCTTTCCTAGCTGGGAAGATTGGGGGTCTCTGCGTCTCTGATTTAAATGAAAACAGGTAAGACTCATACCGGCATGAATCACTTATTTATTATGAGATCCAGACATTTCCTGTCACTTCAAAATTGGTTTCGTAGTCCAACAGTTAAGAAGCAGCAGGCAGACAAAGCTAAAACTCAGCCCAGATAAATGATTCTTAATATCCTATTATGACTTTTAGAGGTAGCACACGGTGAAAAAGCTTTAATACGGCAGCAGAGTCACTAAAGTATGAATGTGTTGGTAGAGACCAATTTTCCTCCTAATTGAGCAAAGGGTTTTTGTTTTGTCAGGAGATTTTCAGCCTAAAAGGGGTCAGATTCCCGCATATCTCCTGGGATGATGGGAGGGTTGGGCTGGAGTCTAGTAGAGCCTGGAGATCCCAGCAGTGCCCCGACTCCTTAATCCCTGTCATTAACTCTTCCACACAGAGAAAACTGGCCTGCCGGCAGAGCGCTGCCCTCTCATCAGCCACGTCTTTTGTCCCTTTATTTCTTCCCTTACATCCTCTCTTTCATTAGACTCATCTCACGCTTCTTCTCATGTGTTATTGTTTTCTACATTTTCTGCCACGTTTCCTTCCTGACCTACGCTGTGAGTGCAGGTGAGAAATAAATCTTTAGGGTTTCACCTGCACAAGTCATTGAAAACAATGACTTGTCTTTAAATCAAGGGAAGAACGACAAGATATGAGAAATGTTGATGCCACAATCTCTGACCTATTTTTACAGTTCCACTGTACAAACACAACTCTCCGGGGATGTGTGTGGCAAGATACAGGAATAATATTTATGTTATTCAATCACGGAATCTACTAAATAAATAGCTTACCCTAAGCAGCTATAAAACAAAAAGTCTGACAGAAGCATCTCAGTTGGGGAGGATAAACTGTCCTATTATAGCACATCCTGTGGTGCTTGCTGTTTTGTCCATTGATACAAACAGTGTGGAGGGGAGAAAGAGGAGTGGTGCGGAGGTGGTCCAGGGTCCCGAGAAGGGAGAGGGGAAACACCTTGTGACCCCCTTGTTCCTGACCAAGCTACTGGAGACAACAAGGATGAGCGAGGAGAGAGCACCGCTGCACAGCTGTTGGCTCACACACCAAACATTTAGAATTTCTATGTTATTATTTCTTAGTTTCTTTAATTACTTTAATTACTTTCTTTAGTAATTAAAGAAACAATAATATCCCGTTATTACAACAAGTGAGACATGTTATATTCCTGTCATTTTCTGTGTGTGTGTGTGTGTGTGTGTGTTTTCTTGGCAGACGTATAATGAGGAAGACAGATAAGTAATAATATAAACAGTTGGGATGTTGGCAACAACAGCAGTCGACTGGCAAACACGGCTGCAGTTTGGCCGTGACTGAGCTGTGTTTAGGTTTTGATACAGATGTCAGACTCGACAGTCTCCCAGGCGCAGACAACAAGACTTCTGCAGCAGATAAATCCTCCACCACAGTGAAGCCATCCAAGTAAAACGACGCTCTAATGCACGCACAAGCTCAGTTCACTGGTACAAAATAAAAGACGACACGAGTAAATCTGTGTGTTTTCTTCTTCATTCAACTAAAAAAATCAAACGCACCGTTGATCAAAGGCAACAAGCTTGTAGTGCCTTTGACTACTGAATTCATTTAGTGTTACACAATGAACACGGCAACGGCCAGTTGAAGCAGCAGAACCAGAGATTTTATTTCTTACTGCATTTCGGTCCAAAACCTGGATCTGTCACATAAAAACAGAGGTTTGTGCTATGCGACAATCATAAAGGTGTGTTTTTTAAGTGGACAACAGCTGGTATTTATATGAAAATGATTGCTCCATTGAAATGTTAACCTTTGGTTTTAACCTCTTTATGCAACTTATAAATGTCAAAACAACTTTTTCAAATCTGTACTTTAATATTATCTTTACATCCTGGAAGAAGTGTGGTACATTTTTCTCTTACTCAACAAGTGAAAGTGCAAAGATTTTTTATGCTGACAGCTGACTTTTTTCATTTCATTGAGTGAAACAAACAGAGCTCAGCTCCTCTCCCCTCCCCATACTAATCATTTTAGACTGTCCTTAAATATTCAAATATCACCATGTTAAAAAAAATTAATAAAACCTGCAGAACAAAATGACCCAAAAAGAGAGACTGTCTCACACACTTATAGAAAATTATTTCATCAGTTGTTCCAATCTGACAATGATCGTACTCCAATTCTATATCAACAGGTGTAATGCTCATTAAGAAAAAGTGCCTAGCGCAACAAAAAAGAAACAATAGAACAGTCTTATCAGCGCAAACACTTTTTATGATTGAATGGAGGTCTACTTTAAGTTTAATGTCGAGGTCAAGAGCAGGCAGATGTGATGGAAGATAGCTGTTAGTGATACTGCTGACCCCAAACATAACACTTTAATTAACCACTTGCAGTATAGTACATTGGCCTTTGAGAGCTGCTGGCAGAGTTTTCAATATGACACAGTGAGCGTGCATTTTATTCTTTTATTCAGACATGCAGAGGCAAATTTTCACAGTGGAGTAGTGGACACACAACAGCCCAATATCTTCAGATAACTTGCAGCTTGACAATAAGTCCTGCCAAATAGCAAATCCCTCTGCAGTGCCCTCGCACATCTGAGGGTGTGGCATTGGCTTCATGGCACAGGAGTGCGACATCGTCTGACACAGCAGAGTCGCCACTTAGCAAGCCAACGTGAAATGTCCGCAGCCGAGGCCAGTGATCAGCAGAGGAGCCACGCGCACAGCTAGCAAAGTTCACTGTGAATTATTTTTTCTATTGCACATTGAGTGCTTCAAGCAGCAACAGCGTGCACTTAAGGGCACATCCTGTCTCTGAGATGATTCAAGTGACACCGAATTGTGACCCAAACCCCCACCTTGTCGACCCTAAAACTCCCCAGGTACCCTTCCCTCATGATTTGTGGGGTCTGGGGTTCCTCTCTATTGGCCACAAATCAGTGAGCTGGGGGATCTGCCAACAATTTTTACACTTCAAACAAACCTCAGGTTGCAGATTTCACCTTCAATCACTTATCTCATCCTCTGACCAGCCTGGAGCTGACACACATCCATTACAAACGTCCCAACGGTCGCCTGTCACTGACGTCAGTGAGCTTCAGTGAAGATATCCCACACTGCCCCTCTCTTCAAAGCGCATGATATCATCAACTCTGGCTACATTTTGTTCATACTCAAACGTAATAACATCAGAGTGAGAGACAAAATCCCATCACAGCAAAAGGGTCATTACAGCAGCAGATCAAACGCAGTCGCAGCTGTGACAGGGACGCGTGTGTGGTCCAGGCCTATAGAGACAAAACCCTGGGACCCGCTGCAGCTATAAGTGGCTGAAGTGGTCGCAGTGCAGTTTAGCTGCACAAAAAGGATTGTGCAGTGACTAATGGCCAGAAAAGAGGCTGAATATATTTCATCTTTATTTTATTTGGAAAGCAGGATGAGTCAATCCTAACTCTAAACTACTAGCCCTCCCCTCCCACCCATCCCCCATAAATCTGAGCTGAGGATCAGCAGTGGAACTTTATCTTGGCACCTATAAAGACTATGATTAACAAGTGAGGAGGTCTTCTGAAGATATACAAGACGATGGTCTAATCTGACCATCTGTTTCTTATCTACTCGCCTTTATTTTTTAAATTTGCAAATTTATTTGTCTAAGGGATACCGGGCCTGCAAATCAGCAGGCGCCCAATCCTCTCCCTGGGGAATGAAGTAGAGGTGGGACCCACCTGGTGTGTGTGTGCGTGAGTGTGAGTGTGAATGTGTGTGTGTGTGTGTGTGTGTGTGTGTGCAAGTCCTTGTGTATGGTTTTTCTAAGGTTGAGGATGAAGTGAGCGCAGAAAAAGCACATTTAAATAAAAACTTGGAAAGTTTGATACATGATAACAAAGTAGAGCTCAGTGTTGCTCACCTGAGCTGCACACAACAGTTGTGTCTCCACAGAGAAGAAAGATGTCGTCAACATCTCCTTATTGTTGAAAGAGGGATAAAGTCTCAGCCACCTTGGACTCAAAGCACAGTACAATCACCAGTCACTCTCTTCGGGCTTATAAGCCGTGATCCGAAAAGCCCTTCCTTTCATCAGAGACTTCTCTCAAAGTCGGTGCATTTACAGTATAAAAAGCCACAGTCAGTATTTATGTGGCAGCTCCCTCGTGTCGCCACAAGGAGGCCTCTTTTGGACATATGGTCCAAACTAAACCTGCTCTAAATAACGTTAAACCCCGCTCAGACTTGTCCACTCTCTGCTCCAATGAAGCTAATTCATTTGAATTGGCTGGGGAGTCTATTTTCCTGTTTGTCAAACTGTGATCAGATTCACTGTCTTCAACTTTGTCACTTAAAAGTTTTTATAGTTGTGTACAAACCAAAAACTGCACGCTAAACATTTTACCAAAAAAAAAAAAGAAAAAGAAAAAAGCTTTAAATTAATTTAGTATGATTTAGAAACAGAATATACATCTTTGTAATTCACCCTTCAACATCTACTGTATCATGATGCAATCATGCAAAATGAGAATGCAATGAAAAGGATTTAGAAATGATGGTGTCAATGTGAAGTTTCCTTGTGTTTTTGTTTCAAACCGGTGTGTTTGCTTCTCCTTTTCTCATGGAAATTAATCCCCAGACTTGAGAATTGAATTCACACATCACCTGAGCTGCCCACTGACATTTTATCTCATCATCAAATGCCTTGAATTTCACTGTTCATCTAATAACAAAGCAACTCATCCAACTCCTAATATGTAGATATATTAGGAGTCCTTTATATATTCATTAAGAGTTTTGTTATGTCTATACTTATACTGTATTTAAATTCTCAGACATCGAGCAGAAAGGACTGAAAGTTGCACTTTTGGCAGCTTTTTTGTCTTCTGTGGTCAAAAAGAGAAAATGTCCTGACATGTTCAAACCAGAATCTACCTTTTCTAACAAAAAAAAAAAAAAAAAGAGTATAAGGGAGAAAAGCTTTGTTTACCTGAGCTAATTAACTGGCACAGACAATTGACAAAAAGGGATTGAATTAATATCATAAGGTATTATTATTATTATCATAATTAATAATAGTGTTAATGGGAGGAGGGAAAGTGGCAATTATCGCTAAATAAAATGTTTTAAGACTAATCTTTATCTTTATTATTGATGCTCCCCCCGAAAAAAACTAGAACCTTTGGCTGGAAACAAGAATAAAAAACATTTTAATTGTTACTTACCTGCAGTTCCCCCAAGTTTGTTGATGATTTCGCAAACATAAAGTTTTGACCTGTGTGTAGGGGGAACGTGCCGGGACTCCATGTCCTGCCCTGAGAGGTGAGAGGGAGGGAGGGACGGCTGAGAAGTGTCTCAGCGGAGGGAGGGGAGCAGTGGGGGTGATGGTAGAGTGAGGGGTGGGGGGGTTATCGTCCTGGGAGGGAAGCAGGGGTGTGGAGGGCTGAGTTTAAAAAGGCAGGCAGAGCCAACAGTCACTCACAGTCTCACACAACAATCTCTCCTCTCTGTCTCCAGTTCCCGCCAGCAGCAGCAGAAACAGCAGCTCCTGTGATTCACAAGAGGAGCTTTGGAACTCTACTGGACTATCTGCTCTTTTTCTTCCTTTTTAATAAGGATTCCCCCCTCCCCCCCTCCCCTCCCGCTGCAGCATGGAGGCCACCACTGCGGAATATGTTGATAACTATTATGATTATGATGACAATGAGACTGCCTGTGACTTCTCGGAGTGGGAGCCATCGTACTCCCTCATCCCGGTCCTCTACATGCTCATCTTCATCCTGGGCCTGTCGGGTAACGGCGTTGTCATCTTCACAGTTTGGAGATCCAAATCAAAACGCCGGGCTGCAGATGTCTACATAGGAAATCTGGCCCTTGCTGACCTCACCTTTGTTATCACCCTACCTCTCTGGGCTGTGTACACGGCGCTGGGCTACCACTGGCCCTTTGGTGTGGCTCTGTGCAAGATTAGCAGCTATGTAGTTCTGGTCAACATGTATGCCAGTGTTTTCTGCCTCACTTGTCTGAGCTTTGACCGCTACCTGGCCATCGTGCACTCTCTGTCCAGCAGCCGCCTGCGCTCACAGGAAACCATGCTGGTATCCTTGGGTGCCATTTGGCTGCTGTCCGGCCTGCTCGCTGTGCCTACGCTGCTCTTCCGCACCACTGTGAATGACCAGAAGAGCAACCAGACCACATGCGCTATGGACTTCAGCCTAGTGACCATGAACCAGCATGAGCACCTCTGGATTGCAGGGCTCAGCTTGTCTTCCTCTGCCTTGGGTTTTCTTCTGCCTTTCCTTGCCATGACCATCTTCTACTGCTTCATCGGCTGCACTGTCACACGTCACTTCAACAACCTGCGCAAGGAGGACCAGAAGAAGAAGAGGCTACTGAAGATCATCACCACACTGGTGGTGGTTTTTGCCATCTGCTGGACTCCCTTCCATGTGCTAAAGAGCCTGGACGCCCTGTCCTACCTTAACCTGGCGCCCAACTCCTGCGGCTTCCTGCGCTTCCTGCTGCTGGCTCACCCCTACGCTACCTGCTTGGCCTATGTCAACAGCTGCCTCAACCCTTTCTTATATGCCTTCTTTGACCTGCGCTTTCGTTCCCAGTGCCTGTGCCTGCTCAACCTGAAGAAGGCTATGCATGGTCAGATGAGCTCCATGTCGTCCACACTCAGTGCCCAGACTCAGAAGTCAGAGATTCAGTCATTAGCCACAAAGGTGTAGAGAGCAAAAGGGAAGGTGGAGCGGTGCTGCGGGACGGTCCCAGCTCCCACCACTGGAACACTTGTAAAAACACTGACCTTATGTGTCCATTGTTGAAAGCTGGTAAGGCGAGATGATGAACTTTGAATTGTCAACAGCTCACAGTCATGAAATCCATTATATGTTCCTCCTGTTCTACAGTGAGACCTGTCTTTGTTGTGAGGACTTCGGAAGCTGGAGCCAGCCGGCTGAGCTCCTCAAGCAGCTTTACTCCTCAGATTCTCAGAGATAAACGTCTATTTTTTTCTCTTTCCTTCTGCTTTGTCCTACTCTGCAAAAGTTGTCATTTGTGTCCCAAAAGGATGCAGAAGCGTGATTTTTAAAACATACACTGATTGTAAGAATTGTGAATCAATTTGAAATCTGTTTACACTGGAGGAAGCATAAAGCTGTACAGTATTTTCATACTATAGCATTTTTTTTTTTGTTCAAATTTATTACTGTTTTCTTTTAGAAGCACTTGTTTTTTTGTTGGTTTTTTTTTATGTGTGAGCAGGGAAATCAAACGGAGCTGTGGCCTCTTTAAAGCTTGTTTGTGAAGATAGAAGTCTGTAGAAGGGTGGGGGGGGCGGGGGTCGGGGGAAGGGGCGTAAGAAGAGAAAAGGTGTTGCAGCTTAATTATATAGTTTGTGGAGAAGAGACGGGGGCAGACAGGCAGATGGCAGTTGACAAATGTTAGGGAACAGGAATGGGGCGGGGTGGGCTGGAAGGGGTCTCCCAGTGTAGCCACGGCACTAAAGAGAGACAAAGGAACTTTATAGATTTTCCAAACTGATGTATATGTTTTATTTTCCGACGTCGCTGTAACTAACTACTGCATTAAAGATGTGCTCTATGAAAGAAGATCTCTAAAATTTATTGAGAGTGTGTCCCTTTGCTTTGAAAATCATTCCAAAGATGAGGAGGTGAAAGTCAAGTAAACTTTAATCCTAAATATAAATGTTTGCACAAAACAAATAAAATGGCCTCAAGAACGTTCATGAAACTTGTAGTTTCATGACAGTTTCATTGCATCGTCCTGTTATCTCAGTGTTAAGTGTCTTAGTTATGAGCATCTTGCATTTGTGTTACACCTTTAGACTAATAGATCTCTAATCTCTATTGATTCACAGCCAGTATCCAGACTCTAACTGGATTATGCAAAATACCGGCCTACCTGAGAGTGTGTATTCGATACCCAGTTGTGACTTCTGTCATCTGTTGTGCTTTAACTGTTTGATGACACAGTCCTGCAGATTACAGCCAAAGCTCTTTGAATTTGAGACTGTATTGACCTACAGCCAGCAGACAGAGCCGCCATCCAAGTGTCCTGAGTGATGTGCTTTTTAGGTCCATTTTAAAGTACCCAAAGCTCATGTTAACACAATGTCACTGTTGACTGTCACAAAGGAATCTATTTGCAGGAGGTAAAGCTAACTCAAGCTCACGTGTTCACTGAATAATAGGGTCATTACCAATGAGTGACTCTTCTGAGGGATCCTTTGAGTTGACAGTAATGAGCTCTGTTGGACATAATCACCGTTTAGAGATGGCGGCGGTGGAGCAGGGGAGGGGGAGTGGGGCTCTAATCCTGGCAGAAGTCGGGAGGCAGAACAAGTCAATATTTGTCTCCGCTGACAAGAGATTGCAGTTAGAGCGGTTGCTTGGGTGCAGGCTGGGGTTGGAGGGAAGGGAGGGCAGCAGACTGCAGATGCTCCAACACACTGGGCAGAAATTGGGAATGGAAGTGAAGAAGTTAGAAAAAAAAACAAAAAAAAACCAGGGCAGAGAATTGACTGGAGAAAAAACAACTCCAGATATCATTTGTGCAACCAAGTGTCAACCCAGTTTGATGTGTTGTATGGAAGAAGACTTGAAACTAACGATTGTGAAAAACTTTTACTGAGTTAATAACAATCATTGACTTCCCTCTTCAGCCCCATGATCTATGTCCATTTTTATACTCAGTCTTTGTGTGCGGCCTCCGGTGGCTAAAGTGACTGTGGCGGAGGAAAGGAGGAGGTTGTGTGACGTAGAAAATGGAGAAAAGTAGCCTTGATGTTTTGACGAGGCTTGGGTGGATCAAAACAAAACCCCTGTTGGTATCACGAGTAAAACTGAGAGTCAATGCTATATCTTTTATCCTTGACCGTTCGTCAACATTAACCACGTTTTCCTGTTTATCATTATTACCATGACAACTGGGGTGTAGTACGCCTGTCACTGGTAGCCCACGCTTCTCATATCCAAGAGGGACAAGCAACCTCTGTGGTTGTTAGATTGAAAGACCTGCAGGAAAAAAAATCACAGCCATGGGAGTTCGGCTTGCGTCACATCTTAAAGCAACAACGTGTGAAATGATGAGGAAGTGTATCCACACATGATTCATCTTGTCTTTTCGTGTGTGAAAGATCATATGTTACTCATTGTGTGTCCGTGGAGCAGATATGACAGCGGTGGAGCTTGAAGCAGATCCCAGGATGGTCACTGTGATGGATGTGCCGGCCTCAACACAATGACAGAAACAGAATGACTTCAACACAGTTCTTTATCATTTATAGTTCAGTCAGGATGGTTTTATAAGTGGAATTAATATATGTATGCAAGTTTCATCCATTAAATGCAAGGGGAATCAGACCCACAGGCTGTTTCTGCATAGTTTGATTATATTGGGCCATAACAGAAGAATTTCATGCTTGCCAGGTTCATTGTGACAGTAAACAGTTGACAGTAAGACAGTGGAAACAGGGTGGAGTCAATCATGCATGCTGGACTGGCCAGACTTGTTGTTGTTGTTGAGATGAGCTGGGCTAACAGCTTGTCTGATACTGTTAGCCAGCAGGTCCACTTTGGGATAACTCAGCCAGAATACCAGCTGAACGAAGCACCCCCAGTGCTTTATACTGCCAACACAAAAACAACAGTTGTGTAGTCTTCAAAACGCACATAACCTTTGTCCATGTTTGTGTGTGGCCTGTGTGACCTGTTTGTGTGTATGGATGTTTGGGTGTGGGCTTTACAGTGCTCCCGGAGTATTGTTAGAAAGAGGTCAACTGTGGTAATCGGCCCGTCCCTTAAAATTATATTTTTCCTTATGAGGAGTGTTAATGTAGTGGTTTTGCTTTTTCTGAACAGCTGCTGCCTCCGTTAAAACACCCTGCAGCCTTTTTCACTTTACTTTCAAACTACTACATGATATTCAGTAGTTTGATGCATGAGCTTGAAGTCACTGGACACTTCCTGAATCATTTATGTTAGCTATTTTCATGGCCAGGCCACAAATACATCACAATTAATGGACAAAATAATTTCCTGAAGCTGCTGGTTACTGTTGTACTTTATTTGTTCCAAACAGATATAAATAATTACACATTTGGTGCCCTGGTGAGCATTTACAGCAGCAGGGTGGTATTATATGTGTGGTACCATTCAAATCTTCATAATAATGAAGGAGCATGTGAGTCAGTGCAACAGGGGTAGCTCACAGATGTGTTTGAATCTGTTTTAGGAGCTCTGGGGTTCAGAGGAAGAGGATTTATCAGCTCTTTGGAAACACAGAGTTGACAGCCCACAGTTCACTGTTGGTTTTGCTGTTGGTATTATTAGCAACCAAAACAAAATATAATATCACTGGTCTCTTTTTATGATGACAAAGTGGGAACATAAACACATTACAGCAGCCCACACAGGTGCCTGACCCTGAGTGTTGTCACCAGTGTGAGCCGCCACACCCAAATGGGACATCTGAACCAAAACGCAACTGCTTGCCTCTCCTCAGATCTCCCTGCTGTTCCATCCCACCCAAGCAGCAACAAATGCATTCTATATTGTGTGTGTCTGTGTGTGTCCTGTGTGTGTGTGTGTGTGTGTTCATATGCACATGTAAACAGAGATCTGACACATTCCACGGCCTGTCAACACTAACCCTACTTTCTCTATAGTAGCATTTGTCCACCTGTTGCCCAATGACAGCACATAACAGCACACACACACACACACATACAGCTTCCCATTGTAATAATTACCCCCAAAACAAAGAGCATTAGCTTGGGGAAACATATCACAAAAGATGGAGTTAGTCAGTCAGTGAAAATGTCTTTCCATACAAATGATTGTATTTGTATGGAACCAATTAGTTGATTCAATGCAGCGTGAAGTTGAAGGAGCAGGGTGGGCATATTGTTTATTATCACCTCAAACTGTCTGTTTCATTCTATTAGAGTCTCTAAAATGAGGATAAAGGATTTGGTGGAGGGGTTGAGGAGGTTTCGGTGTGGCGTCTATTTGTTCCGGTGTGTGTGTGTGTGGGTGGCTGGGTAGATGAGCAGGAGTGTGTATGTTTTCTTCTCTTCCTCTCACACCTCTATCTCCTGTTTCTGTAAAAGCCGTGCAAACAAACTTCCTCAACCGGCATCTTAAGATAAGTAAGACGACTACATTTTTCTCAGGGTTAGGGTTTTTGTGTGAGTTTTCCAACTCAACTGAGCCCGACCCTCTCACCAATCGAAATTTGTTGATTTAACAATTTTTTTCCGGAACTTGCAAGGCCTCCAAAATGAATGTGTACATTAACATGTATTGCCTGAAGTGCTGTTAAGATTAAATTAAAAGTTGAGTATGTGGCCCAATCAGTTCTGAAATTTGGCTCCAGATCTATGTAGCAGAGGTAGCAGTGTTGAATTTCTGGACCAATGAAAATAGAGTTATGTCAAGTGTTTAATGAGGAGCATTATTATGACCTTTTCGATGCAAACTGTATTTTAGATGGAGCTTATGAAGGATTACATTTCTGGCTTTTATGCCTCACTCATGTGGCAACAAACCGCGGTAAACTGGGAGCAAAGCGAAATATACAGTGAGGGAACAGGGGGGATTTTGGACAAGGGGCCTTGTTTTTAATACCTGTTCATGCTCATTGAGGGATTGACAGCTTTGTGATGAGAAACTGCCGGCAGGATTAAGGCTTACACTGTACAGTTAATAACATAAAGTGTCTGAGTCAGAGTATGAAGCCAAAGGCAGTCTAGACAGCAGAGCCTCTGATCCACCAAAACAAGTCAGTCCAACCCGACGCAGAAACCTGGAGAGCAGCAGTTTCCCCTGTGTCGAAGGAGACAGCCCCTCCCGCTAAAGTCAGGTTTTGAAACTTCTTTACACAGTGCACACCCTAAATATGCAGATTTTCTTTCTTTGTTTTATGCATTTTCGTTCACTGCAACCCCTCCCCCTAATATAAAAGTGTGAGATAATTTCAATCAATTTCCTTTCAAGTTTTCACTTTATCTAGTCAATCTGCAACAATTTTTGAAGGAAAAATGATTTGTGTTACCAAAAAAATTGGGTTTTCTTAATTGCCAAATATATTATCTTTGATTTTTGAAAGCAAAGCAAAACCAACCAAAAAAAAAATACCAACGTCATTTTGCAATCTGGTAATGTATTGATTGAATTTTTTTTTCGGCCAAAATGTTCAGAAATAATAGTCAGTTATGTCTCAAGAAATAAACAAACCAAAAAAATGACATAAGCTAAAAGGGCAAACTGGTTTCTCAGAATTTCTCCTGTGAAATTTTTGCTGTTTGTGCCTATCAATGTAAAGAAAACAAACTAAAGCAGCCACCCTCCCACTCCTGCACTCACTGCCTCATTTATCTTCATATGCTTCTCCCTTTGCTTGAATCTGTGCTGATAGTAATGAATGGACCCTGTGAACAAAGCCAAATTGCCATAAATCCTATCAAAAGGGCCTCACAAATAATGGGGTATTACATGTCTAATCATGCCCCACAAAAGTGGCCCCTTGAGATCCCAATACACAACAACGCTTCAGTCTCCCACATTGACTTTGTCCCTATATTGGCCTGCTTTCTGTGAATTGCCACCACGTTTCCTCAGGAATCACTGCTGAAATCAGCTTGTCTCGGTAATGTGGCCAGTGTAACCTGGAAGTGGCCTCTCACTGTAATTGTCCAGACCTTGCGAACAATGGAGCAGAAAATCATTTGCATGAGATCAGGGTTTTCATGGTAATGTTGTTATCTTTTGGCACATTTCAAAAGGTGATTAGGAAATCGTGGCTTTCACCCAACCCCCCCCCCCCCCCCCCCCCCCCCCCCAAGACTCCCCCTTTGTTATTCAGAGTTGTTAAGGGTCACGTCCCCTCCACCCTTTACAGCACTACCTAGTTTTGATTGGATGTATGAGAGGATTTCAGCAAATCTATCTATCTATCTATCATGTGTATTTGAAGAACTGCTGCTTGGTGCATAATAATGAGCCCTGCTGCTGGTGGATATCGTTAAGCGAGAGATGCTGCTTCCGAGGACAGCGGGGCTTGGCCAGACCTGAATGTGCTGGGCTCTCGTCCCCTCCGGATATGGTCGCTCAGGCCTCATCATCTCTCGGACACAAAGATCCTCTTCACATCCTTCTCTATCCCGCCCATTGTGGAGGGCCTGCCTCGGCTCCTGTGCCTGCTCCAGGACTAAATGCATCTCCTGTCACTGCCTGGTCCCAGTGCCAGTTCAGCTGCTGGAAGCGCTCAGGTGCTTAATCTCAGAGGTAACCGTCGAGGTTCAGGTCACCCTCACCGCAAAGGCCATGGTCAATATGGAGGGACGTCGGTTGCTGCAAATGTATATTTTATAGCTCCTGTGACTCTCATCAGAGGGAAAAATGGCCAGATATCAAAACTCTCAAAAAGTTCAAAAAGTTTAGTCTGTCTGCAATGGTGCATGTGCTGAGCATTGTGTAAAGGTAAATCAGCAACAGTAATTTGGTCCAACATAAACCTCGGACACTTTCCTTGTTTACATTGATATCGTTACACATCCTCTGTCCTGGGAGCTTCTCAGCACAGAGCAGTCCTCTGCCGTTTGGCCACTGGGGAGCAGCAGCAGCATGCAGGTTTTCGATGAAGGATGGAGGGTGAGTTGGCTTAGGGCGGGTTTCCCAACTCTCCTGCGGTTTGTGATTTTAAATTAGTGACCTCATTGGTCAGGTAATCTTCACTGTCACTGTCTGAACTTGATAATACACAGTTGTGTCAAATGTAAGGGCCTTTTCTATCCCTGTACATTAGCTTTGTTATGGGGAATATATAGTGGAATAAGGCACACGGTGCTTTTAAATGTGTCCTAACCAATCTGCTTTATCAGTAATAAATAAATAAACTATTATAAAATAAATTTAAAATGACTAAACCTTTTGGGGCAAATTTTCTTCACCTCAGCGTCATGTGTAGCAACGCACTCAGAGGAATAAATGATCTGCTGCCACCTATTGTACAAAATGTGCAATTACCGAAACAGTTTTTACTCATGCCACACAGCCAACTACCATGTACAGGGTACAAGTCGCTCCTCCTGTTCATGTTGGTGCAATGAAATCCCCCCCGAAAGGATTTCACCTCTCTAACTGGATTTAAAATTCACCAGCTTACCTGTATCTAATATTTCCCAAGGAGTGGCTCAGTGGATAAAAACACTATGAGAAAGTTGAATCTCAGGCAGGTACACTTAGTCGTAGATTTTTGAATTGAAGTGATGAAGCTTCTTTAATGAGGGAATGAAAGAACCGTGACCTTGATAGCTGAGAACAGGCGCCTAAAAACACTGTAACTTCAGAACATATCAAGATAATGATTGATCAGCCTTTGACTGCTGAAGTTTCATGGAGGCAGCTATAATCAGAAATGTTTTTATTCGACTCTGGGGTCCACAGCAGCACTGAGCAATACCAGGACAGTCCCAGGAGCCTGATACAAGGAAGTGAACCAACTTTTAAATGATTTGTAAGACCTAGACTGGGTCAAAATGTTTGTCCATGAAAGGACAGGGCTTCTGCTGCTGCAGCATGTGACTTTTCCGTTAAAGAGGATTTTACATTAAGCTACTGTCTTAGTGTGGGCCAGAAGAACATGGGCCCCCGTCTGAACCGGTCTGAAGTATTCACTTGGTTAAACCACAAAAATTCACCGATGATAATGTGTGAATGTGAAATCTCATTTCAAACTCAAACAAGATGCTTTATTTTGTTTATTTTTTTTAGAATTCTAAATACAAATTTCAAACTTTCTAAGGTACAGTACAGTTATGGCCATAAGCAACAAGCAGTAACGGTCTTAAGTAATTATATAAGTGACCATTTTGGTACAGTGGGTCTTAGAGGAGTCAGTTTCCTGCTTTAGCTTTGGTCCAGACTGCCTTTTTGCGCTGATGCAGTGGGGGGCAACCTGGGGGGAGCGGCTTGAGGCTCTGGTAAGGCTTATTTCCTGGTTGAGAGCGCGTTGGCTCTCTTGGCAGAAGTCGGGAGCTTACACCGTTCGAAGAGGCCAGTGTTTCTGATTTTGCTCGTGGGCCAATGATGACAGGAGCGCATGTTTTCGGGATGATGGTGGTCATGGTCCGAGTCAGGACTCTCCCTCTTCTAGACGTCAGCAAGGGAGCTGTTGGAGGCTTCTTTTTCTTGTCTGGACATTTGTTCTCTTGTTCTTTGGGAGGCGTCTGCTGTAGATTGTGGGATTGCCAGCTCCACATCTTAGACTCCAAGTCTTTCAACGCCCTGTCAGTGTAGGCCTGCATTTCTTTACGCATCTGAGCAATCAACTCCTGAAAATCATCCCTTAAGGCTTTTTCACTTGCCTCAAGCTTTTCTTCAAAATTTGCAAACAGCTGCTCCTCCCTTTGTCCTTCTTCATCTTTGCTCTCATCCGTCAGCATCTCATCTTGTCTAGTTTCTTCGCTGTTGACATCCTTGTCTTCAGGTTCTTTGCTCACCTGTGCCATCTCCGTTTCCATCTCTTTGACTCTTTTCACCAGCTCCAATATGCTGCTCTTTGTCGCCTTTGCACCCGCTGGTGATCTGATGTGGCAACGTACCCGTTGGAGGACAGAATGCATCTTTGCTTGCGTCTCCTTTTCCTCAGAGCATTCATCCTCCAGACTGACAGAAGAGATCTGCTGCTCCATTGTGGCAGTCTCAGCATCCCGCTGTTGCTCCTGTTGTTCACCATTGACCAGTATCTGTGGATTCATGTCGGAAGAAAATTCACAACCTCTTGTCTTAACTGTTGTACCTTCAAATGAGATACTCAAATTATGTGAGGGGTGCTGGCGTGGGAAAGACCTAATTGACTGAGCTGTGTGTCCTTAGAGAGACTGCACATCAGGGGATTTAGGCCTCCAGTCTACTGTAATGCAGTGTAATGTCAAAACACTGTTGTGCAAAAGCAAAGCAAAGTTAAACCAGTTATATGGACAAATCTATCAACATTCACAATTAACATGTAGTTGAAATTAAAGGTCTAGAACACTTGCTTCTGCTCTTATAAAACAGGACTCAAGGGTGTAACTCTGTTCCCAGGCAACAGACTACACCTCCCATATCACATTTTCAATTATTCAGTCATTGTAATGAACAAATATATTTTTAAACATTTCATGTAGCATATTATGGTTATGCTCCTCTCTCTGCAGGTGTGTAGCAGCATCCCTTGGCAACAGCGATCCTCCTGGTAACAGCAGCATGAAAAACAAAAATCCTCAGGGAGAGTCACTGTGGGAGCTCTGAGGCACATGCTTGAAAATCTTCTCAGAGCTCTGCGAGTGCTTACTATAATGCAGAAATGTGTAACGCTGAAATATTGTGTGGCTGAATATGCATCTGAAATAGCTTTCAAAAGGACACAGAAATCCCTTCAGCTTCGGGGTGTGGAGGTCTAGAGTTATCACGGCTCCAGACCTAAACTGTGAAGCTGTGGCATGAACAAAGCCTGATGATGGACTTTCAGTGTGTTTCCTTATATAAATCCTTGCACATACTAAATAGAGAGTACTTCATACTAACGCAAAGGTTTCCTGCTGCTTTGAAGCTTTACTGATGTCCCTGACCTGAATCTGAAGATGAATGTTTGGCCTACTTCTCTAATTGGCCCCTGTACACAGATGTTTGGCCTCAAGTAATCTTTTATTCATTAACTATCTGGCTGATGACCCACTCAGCTCACCGCATCTCACTGTGTCGCTCTGAAATTTAACACAAAACGCAAATGATAAATAGGGATGACTGAAAGTTTGGACATTGGAACGTTTGAAAGTTGTAAGAGAAACAAAGATGACAAAGGTAACCTTGATAATTACCTAATTATTACAATCAAATCAGTTATCACATAAACTATTGACTTCAGATGTAAAATACTTATAGACATTGTCTAGAATCTGGGGATGGTTCTCGTCTTGTTCTGTGTCTGCCGCTGGAGGAGTTCACTGTGGTGTTCTGTGTATTTGTGTGTCAAGTCAAGTCTTCACAGGGTGGCTTGTTTTGATTTTCATTCATTCATCTTCTACCTCTTACCCGTTTCTGGGTCGCAGGGGGTGCTGGAGCCAATCCCAGCTCACACTGGGCGAGGGCAGGGTCACCCTGGACAGGTCACCAGTCCGTCGCAGTTGTTTTGATTTGCCAAATCTAAATTTCTTTATCTGCGTTTTCTAAAGTTCGTACCTGACCTTTGCCACCTTTGTTTGCAGACACATGTTTCAAGTATTTGATTGAAACGCTTTGTGCGATTTCATTCCATGAGTCACCAAGTGGGGCATTGCACAACACCATGAGTTTATCGCCCCACACGCTGTGAGAAAAATTGCTATTGTCAAATCTAGAGTGAGGCTGTACTGACTTCCTATAATGAGACAATTATAATAAATGTGCTCTGAATGTGAACTATAGTTTTTTTAAGTGTTTTAAGTGTAAGGTGACTCAGAATGAAAAGCAGTGCACCGAGCAGAAGCTGATTTTCCCTTGCCTGTCCTACAGGAAGGCTCAAAGGTAATTCAGTGAAGGCTGAGATTTCTAACCCCTTCTGTGCTCTTTTGTATTGGAAAACTCTCCTTGGGGAAGTATTCCAGCTTCATATCAGAGAAAGTAAACAAAAGTCACCAGAAATGATATTGCAAGTCAAGCTAACATCAGTGTGATATACTATTTTTATTTCAGTAGGGACTTGTCACCATGTAAAACGCAACTGAGTGGCATTTCCCCCTGGACACATCACATGAGTCATACTCAACATTTTTTAAATCAATGATTAGTTCTGTATCTCTGTAGACTAAAGCTGCACACAGTAGGACACACAATAGTTTAGGATGCAGTAACTTCACTGCGTATAGTGTTTACATAAATGGTGTAGTGTAGTATCTTTGGCTTAAAATGGCTTAAAATAAAATAACTTATTTTGATTGAGCAACAAATAGCTCACAAATAACTCTGTGTGTGTGGACAGACCCCTGACTTGACTGGTTTAGTAGACAGAGAGAGAGAGCAGTGTGTGCATCAGCAGTAACATTAACAACAAAAATGTTACTGGTAGTAGGAATGCCAGAGCTATTATTGTCTCATCCGTGTGTGTGTGTGTATGTGAGTAAAATGCAGGTTCTCTATAATTATAGTTAAATAGACTTGTGACTTTTTGTGTTGCAGGATTTTTAGTTAAACACAGTTTTATTGTTTTGAGACAGAAGTGTCTGTGTTTCACTTTTTGGTGGGGTTCAGAAAATGTTTGATTTAACAAACAGTATTATTTGATAACATATCATACAGCCTTTTTAACTGGAATTATGAGTAATTATGCAAGAAGCAACAGAAATTCGGAGCAAGACTGATGGGATGGGGGTATTTGAAGGGGTTCGACGCCTCTGAGCCAATGAGAGTCCTGCATGAGTGAGCCTCCTCTCGCCACTAAATGCTAACATATGGCCTTTTTTTTTTTCTTCGTGAAGAATGTAACTGTAACTCTACAGTTACAGCCTGGGTTTATTCATCACAAAATCTGATTATTGATGTTACAAAATAAGTCACAACTATCCACATTTTCTTATGCTCAAATTCCAATTGAACCCAAGTCTCTAGACATTTATATTTCTTAATGTTATTGTAAGCGTTATAGTCAGGAGCATCACGACTGAGGGTGAGTTGGGTAGTGACACCTGTGGCCATGTTTTCCCCCAGTAATCATTGTATAACAGCAAAAGTACACCAGGCATCCTCTCTGTCTCCTCCTCTTCCTCTCCACAATCTCCTCCTCGCCGGTGGAACAGTGACTAATCCACATTGAACAGTGAGTTAGAAACCTCCCTCACAGTTTTTAACTTCAGAGCCTCATTGTAGATTTCACTTTGACAGTCAGGTCGAGTCACCGGGAGCAAGATGGTGAGTTTTATTGTTACCTGTCCCAGAGACCTTTACATTTCATAAGAAATAAGCATGTTTCTCAGTTTTATTCCTGCGTGGCTTGTCTTTTTCATTGTCTGATGACTTTGTGATTTGGTTTTCAATTACAGACAACACACACAGACAAAGGCGAAAAGGTATGTAACCTAATCATTTATGTTGCCTCGGACTGAGGTTACAGGAAAATTACCGAGCAGGTGACCCTTGACAGTTTTTTATATCATTAATTGAGCATTTGTTTTTGTTTACTTGGCTTGAAACACTTGATTTATCTAATTCTGACAAAAACTCAGATGAATCCTCCATCAGTGCCTCATCCATTTATCTCCCCTTGTTTTTAGCACAACCAGGGCAGGTTTCTCTGCTTTGATCATTTGACATTTTGGGTTGGTAATGCAAAACAGGTAAGTTATATTCATACCTCCACATTGTTTTAGCACATTATATTTTTGGCAGACTACACACTCATTGGTTCTCCGGAGGGGTGGAGGGTGCACAATGTGGATTAGTCCAGAGCATGTATTGACTTTCCTACTTTTCCCAGAGTGGAGTCTAAGGTCACTAGTCACCAGGAGATGGTGCTATCAGACAGTTTAAAGCTAACCATTTGCAGTTACTCTATATATGGGTTAATGTGAAAATAAAACATCTGCCATTATAATTGTCTTCAACAGGCTGCATCATTTTACTGCAACAAACTTGGATTTGAGCCTTTGGCCTACCAAGGTTTGGAGACAGGCAGCCGTGATGTTGTGTCCCACGCAGTCAAACAAGGCAAGGTAAAGAACCCCCAACACTGCAGGAAAAATCAGACACCAGGACTATGAGAAGATTTCTTGTACAGCAAAATAAAGAAGAGAAACAATGGAGCTGCTGTTTCAGCATCACAGGCTGCACTGTCAATATATAACATATAGATTTGCTGTTGACATGAGAATGTTTTCACTTTGTATTCAACAGATCATTTTTGTGTTTTCTTCTGCCCTCAACCCTGGAAACAAAGGTACAATACTTATCAGTGCGTCAAAAATTCTTAGAATTTCCTGGTGACAAAATAAACATATTCAACTTGGCCAAGCTTGAATATTTTAATATAACAAAACCATCTATAAGAATTATATAACAGTGTTTCACAAAACATCATTTTAGACCAAGAGTGAGAGAAAAACATTACTAATTTATCTGCCTTTATTTTATGGCAATTCATGTGGCAAATACAAAGAAAAACAATTGTAAGATGATAGTTTACAGGAGTAATAAAGGCATTAGCTGTAATGCTGTTCACTGATCATGTGTTTATTTTGAGACACTGTATTTTATCCTTTGTCTTCACATTGTGTTACTATTGTGTTTAATCCATCTGTTTTTCCACAAATGAAATTTCACTCTCGAGAGTTCTCTGATATTTAAAGAACTTACATAGAGACTAGTTATACAGCTAACATATCTTGCACTTGTAGTACTAAAAGGGACTTTCAGTGCATTTCCTTTTACACGCTCCCTATAAATAGATTTAGTACTTAATATTGAGGCCAAGGTTTCCTCCTGCAACTTTTTAGACAAAAGGTTCTGCCAAATGAGTAACTGTTATAATTAAAACATGCATTTTTACACCTTATGTACATTTGATTCCTAAATGCTCTCCTGCAACACAGAGCTTCCATAATTATCAATAAAAGCAACTGAGAAAGGAAGAATTACATCATCTGATAAATAAAACTAGAAATCTTTACTCAGATCTGGTAAAGTCCAGCCAGTAGATTTTGCAGTGAACTTAATTACAAAAAAGTGACTATGTTTTGCTTTTCCACAGAAATGGGAGATCATTTGGTCAAGCATGGGGATGGAGTGAAGGATGTTGCATTTGCAGTGGAGGACTGTGATCTCCTTGTGCAGGTAATGCATCAGGTTTCATTTTGCAGGTTCTACTTCAGGTATCATCACCAAATTGCTGGTAATGGATCCTACAAGATGAATGTTGTTGCTTTTGATGGTCTAACATTTCCTCTGCTCACAGAAAGCTCGTGAGCGGGGGGCAGTTATAATAAAGGAGCCTCACACCCTGGAAGACAAGAATGGGAAAGTCAGACTGGCTGTGCTTCAAACGGTGAGAGAAGTTATCAGGTTGAAGTTCAAATTGAATTTACATTCATTTTATTCACTTTTTCAGTGTAGCACAATATGCAAGGAATTTAAAATGTCTTTGAGAAATGCCAGGATTGTAGACTTGGTTTTGTTTGCTGCAGTATGGTGACACCACACACACGTTTGTGGAGCGGACAGGATATACTGGGTTGTTTCTGCCGGGATTTCACCCACCTCTGTTCAAGGACCCTTTATTGGCCAAACTGTGAGTAAACATGAGTTGCTCTGGTCTTGTCTCCACTCATCATATGATAACGTGCCTGTTCTCATCAGGATGACACCTAGTGATGTGTTGGTGTGGTTTTGTTTTTCTCTTAATCCAGCCCAAGTGGAAAACTGAACTTCATTGATCACGTTGTGGGAAATCAACCAGACAATGAGATGGTTCCAGTTGTGGAATGGTACTGAACTTAGAGGGGGTCTGAAAATCTGCAACAACAAATAAGGTGTTCAACGTGGTGATGGTGATAGTTAGCAGGGATGGGCTGGTGGGATGGAGGGGGAGAAGGAGGAGTCAAAAGCCATCTGAGTCTTACATAATTCTGCCTTTCGGCATGACTTTGCAGTTTTTAAGTCTGGACCTCCATTAGTTCACCACATCTGGATTTTATTTTAAAACCATCAAAGGAATTTAAACACAAAAATGCACAGAGAGGTAGTACTCTAAACGAGCTAGCTCATTGGTTGATCATGGAAGGAGGGGTGTAACATGATCTGGAAGTTTGCAGATGTGAAGAAAAATGTCATTCATTCTTGTTCAACATGCCTTAATTCTCCGATTTGTGTTCCAAACACCAGTGAAAACCACAAACATGAAGCACTTACAATTAGCAAACATAATGGTTATTACATGTAAACGCCACATGGTGTTCACCCTATGTGATATTTGTCTGTTGTCTGCAGCCATTGAGCTCCAATTTATGACCTTACAGGTATCAGAGGAACCTCCTTTTTCACCGCTTCTGGTCAGTGGATGACAAGCAGCTTAAGACAGAGTTTAGTGCCCTGCGCTCCATTGTAGTTGCAAACTATGAAGAGACTGTGAAGATGCCCATCAATGAGCCTGCATTGGGGAAGAGAAAGTCTCAGATCCAGGCACGCTCTTCACTTTTAAAAAAAATCTGTGGACTAGCCAAGTTTACTTGTACAATGGTTAAACAGCTTTCTTTATGTTTGCACTGGCAGGAGTACGTGGAGTACTATGGAGGTCCAGGGGTGCAGCATATAGCCATGAACACATCAGACATCATCACTGCAGTACGTCTATGAAGACACTCCCTTCTGCATTTAGATGAGTTCTTAAAGTGGTGACAATAACAGTGGGATGATATTTTCAGATCCGTAACCTCAAGGAGCGCGGGATGGAGTTCATGTCTGTGCCCGACACCTACTACGAGCAGCTGAGGGAGAAGTTGGAGCACTCCAAAGTCAAAATCACAGAGGACCTGAATGTCCTGCAGGTCAGACCATGGTCATATTTAACAAATGTGAAGGTCTGATGTTCTGTGATGCTCAAGCTCTTATGTTGGCATTTTTTACTAATACACAGGAGCTGAATATCCTGGTGGATTACGACGACAATGGCTATTTACTTCAAATCTTTACCAAGCCAGTCCAGGATCGGCCCACTGTGTTCTTGGAAGTCATTCAGAGACACAACCACCAGGTGAGGGTGCTGTGTGTTAACATGACATTATCTGTTTCAGGAACCTAAATGTATGATTTGTCCACAGGGATTTGGTGCAGGAAACTTCAAGTCTCTCTTTGAAGCCATTGAAGCTGACCAGCATGCCAGAGGAAATCTGACTATCCTGACACCAAACGGAGTGTCAAAGAATATGTGAATCAAAAGCTGTCATCACCTTTTACCACAGTCTCAGTAACAATTAATACACTGTCCATTGAGGGTTCTGTTTACTTCTTAAGAGTATTATACTGATAATGTGCTCCATTAATGCTGATAAACATTAAGGATGCAGTGTGTACTGACTCCATTACATATTCAGGTTTTTTATATTGGCATGTTTTATTGGAGTTAAAGGTTGCTTTTTTTAATTTCATTGGTAAGAGGAATGTCACAGCTTAACAATGATAACACAATGCTCTCATCATAAAATATTAACAACACATCCAATGTTATTGATACAAGCTTGACTCAAGCAAAACACATTTTAGCTCTCATGAATGAAAACATTTAATGAAATATCATTTATGTTACCATTTGGACATTTCATTGCAGCAGATGCCTTTGTCATAATGTTTGTTGTGCCTATTTTTTCCCTCCATGTTGGAAGAGACACCAATCAATGTGTTGGTTGCAATAAACGGCAGTACAACCAAATGCTGTATTTTGTAGTTTATCTTGTTCCCAGTTTTAAATGTTACCAGAAGCTGGACCCCTCTCCAGTCTGTGGTGTTTAGGATAGTTTATGAAAGTCATTATTCACTGTCTCCTCTGTTGAGGTTCCAGTGTTAAAATGACTGTTTTGACCCAGTCTATGTTCATATTGTCTGCACGGTACCTCAGACAGATGTGGCTCATGATATAACCAGGGCACTTCCTTAGGGATTAGTTCAAAGAACCCCGGCAGCTATCTGCTCCACACAAACAGGGAATCTTTGTATCCTCAATGGGAAACTTGTAGTCATATGTGATCTCCTCATTGATGCTTATTGGCTGCCGGGAGTATAACACTATCTTCTTCTGAGACTCCACAGTGATGATCTTAGCATAGCAGTTAGGCTGCAACAGAGAATCGAGACAATGTGAAGTTGTTTTTTTTTGTTATGAAACAAATTTTCATCTTCAGAGCCCCTTTAATCTCCAGTTACAGCAGCTCTTACTCACATTGCAGCTGTGGTTGATAAATCTGGCTAAGTTCCCACATTTGGTGGCATCAATGATGGTGGCCTGATCGACCCGGAACAAATAGCTGCTTCCGATGCCCTCCTCCTCATACCTCTGCTCCCTCATGTCAGCAATGACCTAAATCAAAAGACAACAAATTCACATATTGATAGGAGTGTTGTGTATCTCTACCACTCTTACTTAGACTCCTGGAAAGTACCCTGAACTACAGGAGGGTCCCAGTGGGCCACTGTGCTAATTCACAGAAAGAGTCAGGGGGAAAGTTAAAAGTTTGTTTACTGTTGCTTGTCTGCAGTATTTGTTCTGAGACAACGTGTCCTCTCTCACCTGTCTGATGATTTGACCCACATACTCAATAACCATCTCATCTGCTGCTATAGGCTCCATGGCAAACAGCCCCCACTCGTGGATGTGACTCCTGCTGAAACAAATCCTCTTCTTTCGAAACTGATGTGAAGAAGACAGGAAGAGTTTCATATTGAACTGTTAATACAGGATCCATCTGCTGCAAATACAAACATAGATATGACAGTTAACCAATTATAAGCAACCATTCAATGTACTGTGTCCAATTCAACTAAAGTTGACCAAAATGTGGCATCTGGACAGTCTGTTTTTTAATTATTATTATTATTTAATCTTTGTGTGTATCTCAGTGTGTAACATATGATATTTCATGACTGTTGCATTAGTTTGATTAACTGCTAACTCAAGACCTTTGTAAATTGAGCCTAGTTTTTGACCTTGATATGATCTTGCTCACTACAAATGAGGTTGCAAAGTTGTAATCAAGTTTTAAAACAAATACATGATGATATATAATACAGTTCATATTAAAGAATGAATATAAACATATAAAATATTGTATTCTATACAATATAATGTGTGGTTTGGGAATGCTAGCAGGTAAAAACTATCTTTATGTTCATCTTCAACCGCTTTATCCGTTTCCGGATTGCAGGGTGCTGGAGCCAATCCCAGCTCACACCGGGGGAGGGCAGGGTGACCCTGGACAGGTCATCAGTCCATCACAGGGAGGTAACAACTACTTCTTCTTTGGACCTATAGAATTTCTTTTAGTTGGCTTTCCAGTTGAACTAACTTATATTTTTGCTAAAACCTTACTTACCTTTAGCTGATTGAACTTGAGCAGGTCACTATCACAGCTGAAAGAGGACAGCAGGCGGCGCTGTTCAGCCCTGAAGTCAGATCCTGAGCGCAGCAGGGAGGTGGGCTGTTGGGCTGGGATGGACGTTCCCTGCAGAAATATGTGTTTGTATTAAACACAGGATGAAATCAACCGAACACCGGGATCATCACACCTTATCCTCTTTGATACCTGAATACTTGTGGATGGTAAATCAATGGGTGTCTGAGTGCTGCTGACGTATTTCATTTTGTCCTTTTTGCTGATTTTATAGAAGCCTTCACTGCGAGCAGAGCCAGTCCTGTGTTTTGGCTGCCAGGACTTGTGCTCATCACTCTGCTCTGTGAGGATTTTAGTCAGTGAGCAACAGTTAAGGAATTTCAACCAATCTATTTTAAAACTGATGCAGGCTAGGAATTTGCGACAGCTTTTTGTATGTAACTAAAGCGTTATTTCATCCATCACCACAATTTACTACATTAAAATGTTTTTAATATTTTCTAAAATATAGAACATTATGAAATGTATTTGTTCATTATCCATACCAGGGTCACCAGGAGTCATGGTGGGCATGAAGATAGTCTCACATTATGGAATTTATGCATGGTTCCTACGAAATAATCCAACCTTCATACATCCATTATTTGTTAGTTCACTTACTTACACTTACACTTGGACATAATTGAATTTTAAGATGAAAGGATATGGGGGTGAGGTATCCAGAGAGTGTCACTGAGCCACCCAAAGCCATTATCCTGCTCTTGCAGCCTTTCATATGTATACTGCAGCAGCCCTGCATCTTCTTCATCTAGACCCTCTTTCCAAACACTATGAAGGATTCTCCTGTCTTCATGCCGTGAACGCCACCTGTGAGGATAACTGTAGTAAGAGAGCGAACCAGTAATTATTTTGTGTGATCTCTGCCGATGGTGGGTCCTCCATCTCCTCTTTAGCCTCCTCCACTGTTTTTGCCTGAGCAAGGACTTCTCCTCATCAAAAAGGCTGGGCATATTCTCCAGTCTCTGCAATGGCTTCTTTTTCAGACATGAACTGATCCATACACTCCTCTCATCAGCAATGTCGGATGTAGATTGAGAGAGGCTGCATGGTGAGGACACTATGACAGGAGAGCATCCATGACAATTGTCATGCAACAGATGTTGTCTTTTCCGCCTGTGGACTACTGCTCTTCGGGGCAAGATAATGTCCCTTCCAGGAGTCTTTGGAGCTGCTATATAAGGATTACCGGACAGGGATGGAATAGGTGGCGGGCTGCTCAGAGATGGACACATCACTGTACTGCCTTGTGACATTGTAATATCCCTGCCGGGGGTCGGAGCTCTCCCAGAGCTGTGATGAAGCCATCCACCCTTCTCCTCTCTACCAGGAGTTTTAGGTCTATCTGGGTATAATATGTACGAGGCTGCTGGGAGATCAGGGGGAGCTTCAAAAAGTTCACTGCTCACTGGGAAGGGAGACAGGACTTCACTGGCAACATCTGAGTCCTCGCTTTCCACATCAGCCACTATCCCTTTGCCTGGTGTTTGTGGTCGTTCCACCTCCTCCAAAGCAGGAGATGCTGGTTTGCTTTTAATCAGAAGATCGGGGTCACTATCCACCAAGCAGCCAGTAGGAGTGAGAGGCCTCAGGTTTTCTGGGGTTTCTGGAGACTCCGCCATCCATTCAGAGATCTCCATCTCTACAACAAGGTCTGGCTCCACTGCTACACAGAGAAGTAACAAGGGATTGTTGCAAAATAAACATATATTTATATCATTCATTCCATGGTTATACTGCTTTTTCAAAAGGTTTATAATTAGTGAACTTTAAGAATCATCACACATGTTAATGTACAAGTGCAAAGTATCCTCATTACATGCTTGTCATCAAAATTGGGAAAATCACAGAAAATGTAATTAATTGAATAAAAGGATATAAACTGACATTAAACATTACTTGAAATGTCTGTTTACTCCTGCAGTAAAATATTACTATCTACAGCAAGCTGGAGAAATAATCTGGAATACCTAGAGGTGATGGGGGCTGTAGGTCCTGGGGTTCTCTGGGTTGGAGCCTCAGCAGGACATCCAAGTCACAGATGTCTTGTTGGCAAGTAGTGTACTGGTCTGGACTGGAGAAGTCCTGTATACACAGATCTAGGTGAGCACCAGGGGTTAGTGGAGCTGCAGCGATAAGGGGGGTTTCATGCTCCATTGACTCTTCATCCGATGATATCACTACACACTTGTTACTCCTGGTGTCTTCATCGTCGTCCTCCTCCTCCATGTCTTCATCTTCATGACTGAGGTTAGAGTAGGACGAGTCCTCAAAGCTGTCTGAGGAGAACGAGTCAGAGGAGTCAAAGTCTGACGAGTACTCGCTTTCCCCCGAGGAGCTGCTCTCTAACAATGTCTCTGCGATTGAGGACAGAAACAGATATGTTCACTCACAGGCATGTGATTCTCTATTAGCTTTTAGTATTGCAACTACATAACATCATGACATACCATCATCTAACTGCACTCCATCACTATTGTGGGAGACGACCTTTTCCTCATCCACAGTGTGATTTCGTGCCACTTCGCTGTCTTCATCAGGATGAATACTGTCATCATCGTCTTCATTTTCATCTCTGTCACACTAAATTTAAGTATTCTATTAAACAACTGCATCAATCAAAGATGTTCTTTTCTATATTTTTTGCGGAAAATCCCTATTTACCAAGTTTTGAGCTGCACTGTCATCTGTCACAACTGCCCCGACTTTGTCTGACATCATTTCCTTATCTTGAACTGGGTTTTCTGCTTCTTTCCCTTCGACATCGTCATCAACATCATCATCACTGTCCAGCTCATGTGGTCTTGCATGTCTGCGTTTTGGTCTCTCATAAGCAGGTGTTACTGTGTCATTGGCCTGTGCCACATCTGGAAATAGAGCAACTTAGCTGATCAAGGTTTGGTCTAGAATAGACAGGTGAGGAAGTTAATGTGTAGTAAATGAGGATCAGGTACACTGAAAACACCAACCAGGATTTTCATTTGTAGAAGACAACACATTTTCTGTCTCTTTTGAGGCAGCAGGGTCATTGGTTTGTTTCCTTTTTACCTGCAAGACAGTAAGCAATTTTAAATTTTGTGATATCATGTGGCTCTCAAAGGTTACATGCCGGTGTGTTTCACAACACAGTCACTAGAATGCTGTACCTTGAAGGATGGTAGTGGAGGTTTCTTGCCATGGCCACTGATGTGGCCGAGGACGTTTTTCATTTGTTTTTTCTCCTCTCCCACAATCTCTGGTCCACTTTTCAAAAGCAGAACTTGTGTCTTAAGAGTAATACAACAATAATAATTAACTTAGTGGCTACAAAAATGTAGTCCCATTAAAAGTGACAAAGGAGACAGAAAAAAATGCTCATTCATTTGATGTCACTGACAAAACTAACCTTTGTTTTCTTCTCTCGGCAGTCCCACCAGTCCTCAAATAACTTGAACGCAACCCCTTCAATCATTCTACGTGCAATGTCTTTCTTAATGATTGATTTCAGTTCATCAATGAGGACTTGTAAGACTTTTTCTGCTATGACCTTGTAAGGGTTATCTTGCACATGTGTGTAGTCTGGTGGTGGCATAAAGGGGTTAAATCTGGGAAAGGGTGGACCAGGCCAGGGTGGTCGTGGGAATGGTACAGGTGCACTACCATGTCTGGGAGGATTCCCCTTATCCAAATGGCCTGGAAGCTGAATGGATAAGGGGTATGTGTGCACAGGAGGAAGCGCAGGTGGCACCATCAAAGGTGGAGGGGGTCCCAAAAAAGTGGGTGGAGGGGGAATAGAAGGGGGAGGTGGAATAGGAGGAGGAGGAATACGGATGCTGATGTGATGACCCGGAGGGGGGATCCAGCTTGGAGGTGGGATGGGGATGGTGCCATTTGGCAGGCGCGGTGGGACAGGAGGAAGAGATGAAGGTAAGGGGGGAATGGGGAATGGAAAACAGGTGATTGGTGGATGGATGCCAGCTGTAACAGTAGGCGCGTTGGGGGTAAGGTGTTGAGAAGAAAATGACAAAGACTGTGGAAGAAAGGATTTGTCTGGTGTTGGTGTCATAGCTCCAGATTGTCTCTGATGTGACTGCTCCACATCCTCATCTGCTACATGATGCTCCTGAGTATGATGGAAGAAATCTCATTGGTTGAATCATAACACAACTAAAATACATTTAAATAAATACCATCATAACAACTTCTACTTTTCTGATCATCATCATGTATGTAGCAATCTAGAAGGAATTACCTTTGCAGCTAATGACTGGAACCTTTCTGCATCTTTTTCAATATGCGTGTGCGCCCTCCATTCGAAATGTGTGGGATCAGACAGAGTGGGAGACTCAGAGCTTCTTTTAAGAAACATAACAGCTTGAGTAGTTTCATCGTCTTCATTTTCACTGAGAGGTGTTTGACTGACATGCACCTGATCGTTGTTGGATTGCTGGTTGCTGCCTGTGACGGCTCCAGAGGTCATCAGAGTGCAAACAACCGAGTCTTCTGTGAAAGGGGAGTTATGAGCTGGGCAAGGTGAGGTTGGACTGTCCTGAGAGTGCACACCAGCCCCCAAAGTCCATCTATCTAAGCACGAAAAGTCAGTTGTCTGACTGTTTATCAGCAAATTTTCAATACGAGAGTCCAAGCTCTCTACTTCTGGCCGTGGGCTGCCGTAACAGCTAGCAGCAGATGGAGACAAGTCTTTTAAGCATGCTTGCTTGTCAAATGGTGAAGATGCTGCTCTCTGCTGGTCAGCTGTGAAATTAATGCTCAGAATGCTGACAGAGTTGCATTTCAGAGGCAATGTTGTAGAAGCAGCAGTGACCATGTGTCTTGACCCTTGACAGGGAGAGGCCAGGTCAAAGGAAGCCTCTGATGTATTATTAGCAGAGGATTGCTCGCCATGGACCTCATGCTGCTGGCTGCTAGTTTGTGTGATGTGGTTAGAGAGGGCATATGGTGCCGGGGCCTGGCAATGTTTCAGAATTAAGCTGACATCTGATACTCCAGCCGATCTCCAGTGAGACCTTGCAGCTTTGCGAGGGCCGAGCTCTCGTCTCAGAGGTTTGTGAACACTACAGGTGGAGGGCTCCCACTGGAGGACTGGAGTCGCCTGAAGACTGGAGTAGCAAGAGTCTTGGGAGAGAGGAGTTGCAGACAAGCCAGGAGTGCGGGGGGTTCCCTGAGAACATGGTGTAAGCCTGAAGCTGGAAGGTGTATCCTGCCAAATACTGGAGTAGGCTGTGTCCAGAGAGAGGGGTGTAGCAATGCTGGTGGGGCTGGAGATGCTCCCCTGTCTCTGTGTGGCTGTACTTCCCTGACACACATAAAAGATACAAAACATGACAACAACTTTGGAAAATTATCATTAAAAAATGTTAATTTGACAGTAGATCTTAAAATACTTTAAAAAAAATGACAAGCAGCTTTAAAATGATTACCAGAAAATTGTCAATCAAGCTTTGAAGAGCTTGTTCGCTGCTGCCCACTGGCAACGTCCATGGAGTATAAAGGCCACGTAAGAGGAGCTGGAGATATCGGCCCCTGTTTTCCCCTGGGGAAGTGTACATATTACAGTTAATACATTATACAATATAAGCAATTATACTTAAATTTCATAAAAGGTAATTCCACAACAGGCGTTACCTTTAGGGTCAAGCTCCACATGAATGGCATTTCCCATCACTGACATCTGATGGAGGTGCTGAACAGCAGCTTTTGCAGCCCGCACTGTGTCAAAGACAACCTTGGCAATTCCTAAATGCTTCTTGTTTTTAAGATTGTAAAATATTTCCACTTCCTCAATATTCCCATATTCTTTGCACATATTAGTCAAGAAGTCCTCCTTTATATTGTCGTTCAATCTAGAAAATGTCACTTCTTTGGGTGGAACAGGGCCAACATACCATTCATCAACCTGCAGGAAACAAGGTTAAGTATAAATTTAAAAAAAACAAAAAACACCTCCAATTATTATTAGCATCAGCTTAACCATCACCAGTGTTATTATCACGTTGTAATCAGTACATTACCTTACCTTAAACTTCGGCACTGAAGGCTCAGTCTTGTTGCATTTGCTCCACAGGCGGCAGATGCGAGGATCTCTGACAGTATCTACAGGAAACAGACCTAAGTCCTCAACCTGGTGGGATTAAAACACCCTCCATTATATAAGGGACATTTATATTATACATAAGGGACATATAAGTTTGTTTGGCACAGTGCTAAATGGTGAAAAAAAAAAAACAAAACATAAAAGTTCTTCTTAAATTGACTGCAGGGATATTCAGACATACTCACGGGTATGTTAAAGTACAGTCCATCATAACGGTACACTTTGTACAGTCCTTTTGTCAGCGCAGGGTCAATAATCAACTTGCAACTGGTCCATAGCTGTCTCTCAGTAGTTTGTTTGTCGCTTTCCATTACATAGGTCAAACCCTGTGATAGAGACAAACGGCGCTGTCATTGTGCGGCTGAGGCTGCCGCATCCATCCATTAACACGCCCAGACAGGTGATGGAGAGAAGCACCTGTAAACTCTCTCATCCCGCTCCGAAACACAACGGCCCGGAAAATGAAGCGTGTTCAACCGATACAAGTTCAATTTAACAAAAAGTGGAGGAAAAAAAATCCTCCTTTTTCTTACCTGAAACAAAGTTTTATCCTTTGCTGGAACAACATCGTGGAAAAGCTGTTATGATTTTCGGTGACGTCGCCCAGGTTGGATGACAGATTCATCCGCCAGAGGAGAGGGAGGAAATATAGATCCCTCTACAAGGCGTAAGAGCAAATACATTGTTTGTCCTGGAGGAGAAAAGAGGCAGACTGTGTTGTAACATAACGCTATAATCCGAAATAAATAAATGAATAAACATAACACCATGTTTATCCTCCATCTGATGAAAGCAACAGTTAACAGTGGGAAAACACAGCGTGAATCCTAAAATTTTTCCACAGCATGGCAATTATTATAATTTATACAAATGGAACTGTCAGATTTAGAGTGGTATTACATTAAAAGACGAGCTTTCATCGGACTAAAGAAACAGATCGGTAGATGTTACTAGAGTCCTTCCTCCTTATTCTGGGAAAAAAAATGGACAGTCTGATCTTGATGTGACTTGATTGGTGTTTGAAGGTCACATGAAGGGAAGGTATGAAGATGAATGAGGCTGTAGGCTTCAAAAAGGAAATGTCCCTGTAGTTATGCTGTTCTTCTTTTCTTCTGTGGTCATTTGTTTATATTCTCTGCTTTTGTCTCCATACAACCCTGCTCATAGTCTTTGTAATCCAACTCTTCTCCCTTTAATATCCAGTTTTCGTCATGTTCTTTTGTATTGGTGATATTTTTCTGAGAAGATAAACCTTTTTTTTTTTTTTTTTTTTTTTTATCCAAAATGAAATTCTTTAGATTTCTGTAATAAATTGGCTGTTATTCTGGGGTTGAAAGATCAGCAAACCTATGGTTAATGGGGGGCACAGGCTATGAAATAATAATAATCTAATTTTTAAAAGTACGTGTTATGCAGGCCATCTTTCTTCTGTTGTGTAGATAGTAGGTCTGATGGTGGAAATGGTTTTTAGGTTATAGCGGGTGTATTTCAATTACTTTCAAAGCTTGTCCTGTTCATTTAAATGCATCAAAAAGAAGCATTACAAACAAGCTGGCCCAGATGTCACTCAGATAGTGTCTATGTACTGTCTCTATTATTGTTTCTATTATTATAATCCATCGGTGCACATTAATCACACAGGAGAGACCTTTGACTGTTTCGCTCAGGTTTAAACAAGTAATGCAGAAGCAGCTTTCTTGGTTTGTGTTGCAGACTACACAAAACAAAAAAACACAATTTTGTCATATGAATGAGCAAAATCTCACAAAAATTGGACCTATGATGACTGGAAACAAGTTGTCTGGACAAAAGCAAGTTTGAAGTATTTGTTTCAAATTGGAGAGCCTATGTCCACAGACAAACTGGTGTACATCTTAAAGCACCATGCGTTACACCCACAATAAAGCCTGAAGATGATAGTGCCATGGTATGGGGATGTTTTGCAAGTGATAGAGGATATTTGTTCTAAGTGAAGGGTATCATGAAGAAGAAACAGTACCACTTCAGCAGCATCATCTAGTTCCAACTGGGCCAAGGCTTATGGATCGAAAGTTTGTTTTGCAGCAAGATACGGACCCTACGACCCTAGGCCCTTGTCTCCCCCCTAAAAATAATTGCCTCTGTAACTATTATCTTAAGATTGTTTGTGTTAATTGATTGTTTCCTCTGATTTGGATCAGTGAACGGTGAATGAGACCTGGCTCCAGGATGGTGAACTTCATTTTCACCAGGGTTTAGGTCTCAAATTAAGATCTTTGGTATGACACCATGTAACAACACACATACAACGTCTTTCAAAAATTCTAATTCACTTTTGTCAATCCTGAACACTATTGCTTCTTGAAAATGTAACTATTATTCTCTCTTGTTTGTATCTCTAGGGAGAAAAAGATGCAATGAAAGAAGAAATGAGAAAGGAAAAGGGAGAGCAGAGAAAATGAAGCATCAAATATAATACAATTACTAGTAAAAAAAATGAATGTGAAGCTGCATTTCATCAAATTATAACAAACTAACACAAATGGTATGATTCCATCTTAGGGGGACCCAATGGGTTAAGGTGACCTTGGAGGTGAGAAAAAATTGAAGAAATTATTTTGAAAGTCTTTTCCTCATCTCACCGACATGAGAAAAGCAGTGAAATACTCCCTTTTTTGTATTTTCACTAATAAAATAAAGATGAACTTCCTTGATGCTGTGTGCTGAGTACTTGATTGACCCCTGTGGAGACTGCTACCGTTTCCACAACGTTCCAGTTGTGCGAGAAAAACAATCAAATTAAGAACTTTGATATGAGGTCAAGGGATTCGCATGCAACAACACAAACTCTGTCTCACACACAAACATAACTTTTTGAGTTGAGACAAAACCTATAACTCTTATAAACAATAAAGGAAACATGATGTAGGGTTAGGGTTAACCCTAACCCCTAACCCTAGAGTTATGTGTGTGTAGACACATTAAAAACCATCTCTTTCTGGGACTTAAAACCACTGGAGGAAAGAGTTTCCAAAGTTACATAACAAATGCAATACAATAAGAATATATACTTCATATCATGTAATGTAATTTCTTAGGATGATTGTGTTACGTATAATATTAATAATCTGATGTAGATGACTGAGAGCTACAGATATATTGATTAGATATTCAGTACAGTATTGTACATACAACAAGATGCTAAAATATTTGCATCAGGTGGGTCAAAGTGAAGGGGTGAATGTCACTGAAAGCATTTCTGAACCCTTTCATCCGTTCCTGCCTCTCCCCCCATGGTGTATGAGTGACCTGCGAGTGATCCAGCCCTCCTTCAGGGCCTCCACTGCAGTCAGAGTGTTTGTTCATCTCTGGGTTATCTCTGAGGTACTCAGGGAACACCACAGGCCCCGGCAGCTCACTGGAAGCATCCATTGCCATCTGTCTTTTCACAAAACATGACTCAGAGAGGATCGGGGACCATGAGGAAGATTCAAGGTTGTTATAGTTGGAGCCGGTGGTTGTGGGACATCGTTACAACTTACGAGTGTTTCAGACCTGAGACTCACCATTGAGCCACCTTTACTGTTATTGTCACTGGAGCAGATGTATCTTCATGTCTGGTTGAATAAATGCTGCAGGAAGTTGTTCTTGTGTAAGAGCTGAATAGAATTAATTTGTAGATGATTCATATTGTCAGACAGATTATCGATTATCGACCTTTAAAAAATTTTCCTTCAGGAATATGTACCAATTCTTTTGTAGTGATGTCAAAACAATGACTCAAGGGAAACAGTTTTGACTTGCTCTTGTTCTTTCTTCACACAGATCAGTTTGTTAACCAAGTGACCCAAAGCTGTGGAAGGCTGGAGGAATGCTGAGTGAAAGTGAAATGTAACCACATTCCCCACTGCAAGTCATTCATTCATTCAATTACTTAAAATCATTAATTAAAGATGGCTTCTGTATTTAAATGTATGTTCAATGATCGATATTAAAATAAGCACATTCAATAATACAGTGGGACGGTGAGTTGTAATATTCCTGTGATGTCCATCCTACATGTTGGGTGTAAAAAAGACCTTCAGGAAGAAACTCTGGTCACCGGGGCTGAACACTAAACATCCTCAGGTATCACACAAACCAACTCCTGTGGTCATGACTGGGATTAATTATGTGCTGTTGTATGTATGTATGTATGGCTAATGATACTTTTGTGAGGTAATATCTGTGTTTAATCACAGGTAGAACTGAATAATTAAAACTGTTCTGTTCTGCCAGGGTGAAGAGGACAGAAGAAACATCAGTACTGCGCTGCACTGAGAGCGCTCTGCCAAATACTGTAAACATGAACGACTTATTCTGAAAAGCAACAAACAAGAAGCAATAATCTCAAGAGCACAACAGCACACTTGTGACTCATGACTGGCGGACAAACAGAGACCAAACGGAAAGTGCACCAATAGATACATTTCCTCCATGGTTTCCTTTTTGACTTCCTGGTTGTTTTTGTAACATCATACTTATTTATTTTGACTTTTCTATTGGACAAATAAAAATAAATTTGACACTCACCAATAATTTCAAATGGGTTTTATTCAAACTTGCAAGAAATGTCCCGGCTATTTGGCTAAAAAGCTGCAACTTCTTCAACACCACACATTGGTAAAACACATTGGTAAAACCTCAAAATACAGTATTTGCTGATACTCACTTTAAAGCTGGGCATTCACAAAAGCAGTGAAACCTATATACATTTATAAATGTATATATATACAGTACCATACATTGGGATAAATAAATAAACCACGATAATGAACCAAAGAAAAATGCCTTTGCTTGCATTGATCTGTTTTTAAAGGAGGCACAGGGAGTATATTCCTATCAAAAGTATCCCAGAATGTGTGCAGTCCATCTGCATAGACCAGTTTCCAAATCCTTCCTCCTATAAAGGGCTTAAAGAAACAACATCAACAGTGTGGAGAAGGCAAATGTTCCTATTACTGTAAATAAACTGTAACTAAGGATGCTGTAAATTACAGTAGAGGCTCCTTTTGCTCTGCTACATACCCCAGAGATATTATCACCTGCTCAGGATGATTTGAATCCAAAATTAGGAGCTTTACTCACCATGACTCACTGTGAACCAACTTTGATTTAAATATACTGCAGCACGATATTAATCACATGAGACATACACAACTTCATGTTCATTTTTTTGACAAAAAAAAATATCAGAAATTAAATGTTGGGCAGGGTATAAATAGGAACGCCTTTTTAAGGGGTATGTAAATCTTGTTGCTAAAATTGTTATTCATCCCTAGATTTGTGCACATTTCTTCATTTGAGCTTTTGTTAAGAAAATGGTTAAATCCATGTTGAATGATCCAACAATGTGCCACAGGACACAAACAACACACCATATATTACACACTTCTACACAAACCTATAACCTGAACCATGAGTGATCATGCAGACTTGTAAACTATGAACATTATAAAACATAGACAGTTATAAACAAAATAATCATGCTTGGTAATTTCACATTTGACAATTCTACAAACTCAGCAACTATTCTTTGGATTACAACACTACAGAAGTGCAAAAGCAACAGGAAATTGGCTTAGTTATTCCAAACTGACCCAAGACTGATTTTCTAAGAGCATAACTCCTCTGACAGATAAAAAATTAGCACAGATTAGACACATATTCAGCCATCAGGCTCAAAATGCTGCCCTTAAATTGATTCCCACCAGACACTTGCTGTAGAAACATGTGCACTGTACTAACAGATTTTGGTTGGTTAGTTCTCTGACATCCATTTTAATCATCATCATTTTAACAAACAGTCCTGATACCTCAGATTGCACGGAAATACTATTTGACATTCATATTAATATATTCAATTTCTTTTGGTTTTAATATTATTTAGAGCTGCAAATAGTGAAATTCCTCAAACCTTTGGCACAAGTAGTAATTGGGAAAATTTTTAATTTCCCACAAGCAAGCATTTAGTGAGGATGAACCTGTGCATCAACCCAACCACAGCACCAAGAAAACGTTGATATTTCAAAAGATGCAACTTGTGGTTTTAAAGCAAACAAGACAGTGAGTCTCCCATGGCTGATACTTTGCGTAGACAATTCACATTTTGAACATCAACATCTGTATTGATGCAAGCTTGGTAATGCTCCTTGTAAAGCCTAAGGCACATGTGAGAGAAGCTGAGGTCCAATCATATCAATAGCTCCACAGGTGAATGCTGCTAAGGTGACACATGTTACAGTAAAGTCCATCAGCAGCACAAAATAAACTCTAAAGTTTGACCTTTCAAATTATCATTGAAGGACAACTACAGAAAGAAGACAACCATCTTATTTAGTGCCATTGTCTAGATCTGAAGTGAATCTAAATAAGATCTTACATCCTAAGAAATTAAGCCCTGTTCTCCAGTTTTGTTTAACTTAAATAAACAATTTGTACTTCATTACTGTATTGTACGTTTATCATATAAAATCAGTGGCTTGCTGTTTACTAAAAAGAGCTGAAGTCCTTTAGAACCTTAAAATGTGTAATGTTACAACATAGTATGATATGTTCTTCTGCAGGCCGACTCAATGTTAATGCTTGTAATTAACAGATTAACCTTGAAGTTGAAAGCAAAACTGTCTCAATATATAGCTTGTAGCATTTGGTGTACATGCATTGTCCAAAAGCAGACTGAGTCGAAATCTGCTACGTTCAACAGATAAAGCTTGCATTTTTACACACACACACACACACACACACACACACATACAAAAAAGCATCTGAATATAGTTTATAACGATTAAGGAGGGAATTTTTCATAATAAAAGCACTGCTGAATTTCCACTGTAGGTGTCAAGATGTCTACATAACATTGGCTATAACTAAGGGAAATGTACAGCTGCCTTCAGGTCGTCATTCTCAACCCTGTGATCCAGCTGGTTCTGGAGCCGAATGACCTGCTCCAGCTCTCGGATCTGTCGATCCGTTTTGTGGCTCACAAGTGTGCGGTAAAAGTGCACAGCAAACACAATAAACACGATTCCAAATGGTACCATGATGCACGTAGAAGCGATGGCTGCTGCCTCACCAGAACTTATGGTGCCATTGTTTTCTTCAGTGTTGCTTTTTAGGGGTAAGAACTTCACCCAACACAAGAGCATCACCTCTGTCAGGAAGAGGAGGGTGCCGATGACCGTAGAGAAAGCCCAGGCCAGCTCTATGTGGCGGTGCATGCGCTCGTGGGGAGACTCGTTGACAGAGTTTAGATTGTGAACATTGCTGACAGCTTCGAGATTAGGGAGGATGCAGGTGCTGATCATCAAGGCAAATAGGTGCACTGCAACCAGAACTGTAGTACAGGCACTGAAGGCTATGAGCAGCCCTGGAGGATATTTATAATCCCTCTCCAGCTGCACCTCCACCATGGCAACCTGGGAATATGAAACAGGAAGGTATTTTCAACACAGTAACAAGTCATAGAGCAGCACAACTGGACTGGAACTGCACCAGAGCATTATCACTATGAACACAGTCATAGCTTGGTCATCAATTTTTTATTAAGCAACAAATGTTTCATGTATTGGCATCCCAAATGTTTTTGTTTGTTTGTTTGTGTTTTGTTTGCTTTTATATATATTGAAATAATAGCTACAATTTTAATACATGGCACACATCTAGGGTTATTTTTCTACGTCCTCTTGAACATCACAGTACCATCCCAGGCACTGTGCTTTTATATGCAGAAGTATGAAAACATGGAATGGTACCCGAATAGTTTACATTCAACAAGTACATGTGTTTTTAAAGAGTTTAAAGAAATTTATATCAATAGGTAAATATTAACAATAAATGCAGATGTTGTGCTGACAGTACGTGTATCAATCATTGCTTTCCACAATTGGATTCAGGAGCAGTTTGAGTTCATTAAATCCTGCGTATAAAATGAAAAACGACAAATGCTCCCTAAGTGTTGATATCGCCATTACATCGCAAAGGTAGCTTTGTAAATCAAACGAGCAAAAAGAAAATCTGATGGCGGTGTGAGAAAGAAAGGACAACATTTCACCAATGAGCCTGTATGTCATTCCAGTGGGCTGAGGAGTTTCTATTGATATACATTCAGTCAGTACAATTAGTGCTAAGTGTTTATGCAAATATATTATGCATGTGGCCATTTTTTAAAGAGCTGAATATCAACAATAAAACATATTCAACATATAATAATAACAACAGCAACAACAACACTAATAATACTATATTTTAATACAAAATATTTAATAAATATTTATAGAACGCTTTTAACAATGCTCAAAGACGCTTTATAGGAAGCAAGTCATTTGAAAACAATGAAACCATACAGAATATTATATGGTCATACATGTCATGTCATGTCATATCATGGTCATACTGTTGTGTTAGTGCACATGGGTGCCTGAGCTGTTGGTCTATTCGTTATGGTGGAGGCTGATTTGAGGGTGTGTGTGTGTGTGTGTGTGTGTGTGGTAAGCCGTCTGAAGTTTCCACATATTGTCCATTCCCCTCTGTCCGCTGCACTGTCAGAAATGTGTCATGCACAGAAAAAGTAACAGGTCGGCCTTTGTTTCTGCTGTGGTGACCTATCTGGGTTCCTCACGGAAATAAAGTCTTCATTAATGATTAATATCACACACCAGAGCCGTCATTAGTCCTCTAAAGCCGAAAACAATCATCTGCGTCACATATGCGGTTCACGCCGGCGGCCTGGGCTGACTCTGTCCCCCCCTCGGTCTGTCCATCGGGCCTCTGAACACCGAAACAGGGAGCGGTGAACTCACCATGGCGAAGCCGGACAACAGAGCTGAAGTTCGGCTGGTGGCTTTGAGTTTGGCTCGGCTCAAGTACAGCTTTCTCCATGACAGAGCCTGCAGGGAGTGTTCGTTCAAACTCATCCCGAAACTTCTTCCAAGTGAACTGTTTCCACTTTCCTTTTTCTTTTTCTTTTTTTTTTAATATTTAAAAAGCGCACAGAGCTATAAAGTAATAAAGCTGATCGTTTTACAGGACGGTAATCGATTACCGATGAAAAGCGCTGACAGGAAACGAGGTTAACCACGGTAATGTGTAATAAACAGTCGTTGCAGAGAGCGAACTAACTATGTCAAAACTTTCCTGCAGCAGTTGATCGACTGTCAGAGTCGATCAGGAAACACAAGATACCCACAATCCACCGCTCTGCTCGGGCTGCAGGAGCTGGCCGCCCTGCGCCGCTGACAGAGGTAATGTCCATTATGGGGCTGAATGCAGTCTTTCTTCTGGGACACAGTCACTATAATCCCAGTTTCCAGTATTTTAATGCATACACCCTGTATGCGCTTGTTGTGACACGGTTTTGTTGATTTGCTGCCAATGTCACGGGTTAAGAGTTAAAATGAGATTCAAATTAAGCAAAATGTAAAAAAAAAAAAAAAAAAAAAAGCGTGAATGAGGTTTTTTTAAATTTTATGTTATGCAATTGAAACTTTTCTTAATTGAAGAATAGTACATTATTAAATTGTGTGTGCTTTTTTAAACACCAAACATGACATCATGGATCATTTATTATTGCTTTTTTTTGTTTATGTTAATAGCGTAATATTATTGAATATTTCACCAATATCAACTATCTCCATATTGCTAAACACAAGCCTGTAGAAACCCAATTAAACATACTATCCTGCTAAAATTATAGTTTATTAATGCTATGTTGCTGCAGCAGCACTGGAGATAGTTTGAACTGTTTAAACACGGAACAGCAGGTCCGTTTGTCACTTTTAGGTTGTTTTAGTGATGAGGTTTTGCAGCTCTTTCTGTTTAAATCCACATTTAAGAACCCAACAAGCAAAAAACTAACTCCCATTTAATCCCACAAATCAATATTAGAGACTCACTCTCACTTAAAGTCCCTCTCTATATCAGTTCTCAGTTCTATGGTGAAAGAAGTTACTAGTGTTGGAATTAGTTAAACATCATAACAGATATTCCCAACCTGAGGGCTGATGTACAAGACATCACAGGGAAAAAAATCAGACATCACAAGCTGTGAATATTGTATATGTCAAAAAGCATAAGAAAGACTGCTTTTATGCATGGGCTAACACAGATGCATGCATGTGTTATTCCTTATTACTCCACTCCACTACAGAATTATAGAAGTGTATGTTGTACATCATCCGCAGCCAAATAACCATAACAGACATATAACTGCTCCTCATAAAAACAGATCCATATGATTTACAACTCAAATTTTGATTTGGTTTACCGTCACACACAACAAGCAGATAGTGTAGTATGGTTCCTCTTGTGGGTTTAGACCTCTTATTATAGTCTGGATTTAGTTGTGTTTCACCAGATTTTGAAAGGGTCGTCTGCGGAAAGAAAGGGCCCTTCAGTCAGACAGAGGAAAGCCAAATTGGGCATGTATAGTTAATTGACAGATCCTAAATTAAATAAAGGAATAGCTAGAAAAGCAGCAGCTAAATTTAGGAAAAAATTTTGGGGTACAAATTGCATAGCAGAAATCTTTTAAATGCCCCTTTACATGGGGATTTCTTTGACATCGTTCCACAGCACAGGTCGTTATAACTCATTCTTAACAGTATACCACCAGATGCCGCCAAAGTGAGACATTTTCCAACCATAAGTGACCTTTATATTACTTAATATTAAATTACTATAATCATATTATGCAATTTACTCCTGACTAAGTCAATGAAACATTCCTTATTGTGTTGACTCTGCACTCAACATCTGAAATGAAGCAAGCCCCAAGTGCTGACCGTGTCCTTTCGCTTCAGTTTGTTTATCAACCAGAAATAAACTGTCTCCATGTGTTTAATATCTTGTGGCAAATCCCGTGTTATCTGCGACTCGCAGACATTAACTGAAACTTGATATTTGATGCGGACATTACCAACTCTCGCACCTGATCCCACCAAAAACACCTGTCCAGGTGTGCTGAGGTCAGCTGACTGACTTTGCAAACGAAAAGTCATTGCACCGTTTGATCATTAGGCTCTGAACGTAAAAAAGCACGATAAGTAAAAGAGGCCACATAATACTAAATAAATGTATTAAAGGCGTGTCGCTTGTGTATGGAGCCATTAGTAAAACACTGTGGCTTTGAAGATTAAGATGTTAAATAAATAGTATAAACCTGTGAGGAAATTAACCTGTTCCGTCACTCGCATGTCCCACAAAAGCCAACATGAACAAACACAGACATGTGCAGTTGTGAACCATCTTGTCCTACGTGCTAATCTTCATTTCCTGTTGCCTCCATGCTGCATTCAAGTCACACGTTAACGAGCATTATAAAGTATCCGGTGCGACGTTACGCAAAGCCAAAAAATTTCGATTGAATATGAATTGTTTTACGGACTTTTTTATTTTTCAAATATGGTCGTAGGGGCAATTTTTGGGAGCGGTGCAGCGGTTGCCGGATGGCCGTATGGTGTTTCCCGAGGCTTGATAACGCAGCGCAGGGAGCGGAGCCTGCAGTCATGGCAGCTGGTCGTGTCGATGTGAGGAGGGAGGAGGAGGAGGAGGGACGATCTCCGGAGGGGGGCGGTGAGCTGGAGGAGCCTTTTCAGCCATGTTAGTTTTCCGTGCTGTTCTCAAACGATGAGAGAGAGGAGCCATGGCCTTGTCATTGAGCGGAGACGATGAGGAATATGATTCAGAGTCTGAGCAGGTCAGAGCTGCTTCATTTCATACCGCCACCTCACTGTGTGTTGTGTTTGTGTGTTTTCGGTGAGCTGTGTGAGAGGAGGCTGTTTACGGGATCAATACTTGTTTTCTTTTCTTCACTGGCTTCATGTTAACAGAGGCTTCTCACCCGCTCCTCTTCTTGTCTCTTTTAGTCGAGTTGAAAAGAGAAAGGTCTCCTCCCACAGTTTAACAACATTACGGAGACAAACAGCCGGGTAAAAATGTGACACACAACACTAAGTTTAACGGAGTCGGGCTGCTTTTTCTGATTTGATACCCTGGCCGCCCAAACACACCGCAGCCCTCTCCTCCTTGGACACCATCTATCATGTTAGCCACAACTGACCCATTTTGGACTGACCACCTCTGAACACAGCGCTTCCATCCAGCTATGACACCGATCTGCGGCCGAGGGGCAGAGCCTCCATTATTAGTGAGGCCAAACAACTTCATGCTGTCGAAAAAGCTGTGATTTACTCATGTACTCAAACGTCCCATAACTGCTCTCCTTGCGCTTAATTTCCTCATACTTCCTAAACTTGTCCCACCACTCTGTGCCTTTAAGGAGGCTTAAGGCAAAATGTTGTTGGAGCAGGGACTGAGGAGGGGGATGGGGAGAGGGAACAATGAAGTGGCTCCTCTTGTGTTGGGTTCCCAAACTGGGGTCCAGTGACCCCCTTCAAAACCCCCTGACCAGATCACTGCTGGGTTGATTTCAGATGGATTTCATCCACATGTTTCTCATCAGGAGGAGGAATGTACAATGCTGATGACATAAGGCAGACATATTGTCTTGTGAGGTTTCTAAGGACAAAGTTTTTCTCTGGTATGAAGTCCAACTGTAAACAGCAGGAATGCTTTTGGATTCGTTTATTATTATTATTATTATTTTAGGATGTTGCACAAGTCTCCATTGGACACTTGTCCTGAACAATTCAGGAGAGAAGTTGAGAAGTGTTGACATAACAGGCAGCTCCTTGTTCTTACACAATGTTTATACAGACATCACGCATTAACGCTTCCTTATCAGAGAGTGTGTTTTGATCCCTTCTGTTGTGACACATCACTGGACACCATAGCACACACTTTGATTTGTGCAAAGGACCCCTGTACACATGAGCAGATGATGAGCCTTGTGACTACTTCCCCCTCTAATCCACGTTGAAGCTGAGTCAAAAGACTTGCACTCAGAATATAGGCCATGTTTTTGTTCACAGGCATCAGCAACCAATCCCAAATTCCTGACATATTACTGCACAGAGTTACAGCAAAGACGGGTCAGGTGGTTGTGGCAATCCCACTCTGCAATGTGGCTGTTCTGATTTGTTTATTGCTGCACTTCTGTGCTGAGGTCAGAGGTGTCAAAGGAGTGGAAGAAAACGTCAACTATTTGTTGTGGTCAGAACCTCGCATAGCTGCTTTAATTCATCAGAGAGTCCGACTTTAGTTAAGCTGCTTTAAAAACAATATTAACAGACACATTTCACAAATACAATGAGGCAGTCCAGTTAAAAAAAAAATACTGTGATGTTGACAGTCACATCCACCCCTGCAGTGGCAGACCTGTCTTTGATAAAAAAGACCTCCCATATTTCCATTGTAGTCAGGTGGAATATGGAAAGCTCTCAGATTAATTTAGGTCTGTTTTGAACAATTTCTCCATCCTGAACAGCAGGCAGAGAACAAGCTATTGTCATTCAGTGTTCCAAAGTTATGGATTTCAAAAACGTATTCAAAATTCCAGAGGGAAAATGTGCCGTGGCAGTTTGTGGTAAGCATGAAGGAACATGCTGTTATAAGGAAGTCCTCACAAAATTAGGACAACATTAATGACAAACCCAAGAGTTAATTTTTGATAACAGATCCACGGCACAAAGGAGATGTAACGATTGAAGTTGGCCTGGAATGTTCTTGTTCTATATCTATCTTGTTTTGCCTGTTTCACCTGTCCATTGTGTTCCAACATTCACCCAGAATGAAAATCAACATGTGCTAGTAGGAAAAAATAGTCTTTCATAAATGTAAGCTGGGTAATATTTACTCAACTTATTTTATGAACAGTATGTGGGCACTGTGTATTTACAACTTCCATAATAAGAACAAACGGCACTGGGAAAGGGCTCTCACTAAATCATAACCTCGATCGTGAGCTTATTTTTAATCCATCTCTGGCGGTCCAATATTCAAACAGTTGCCATCAGCAGGGCCAATGTGTTGCCAAGGTAACCTCTCCTGCTGGTAGAAGAATCTTATTTTCTTATTTTCTCTTATTTTTATTTTCACATCAATTTATGATCCTGCCATGGCAACAGGGTAGATACTAAAAATAAATGTAAAAAAGTTAAAAATGTGAATTTATGGTCATTTCAAAGCTGAATTGCGATGGTGTGTGTGTGTGTGTAGGTGTGTGTGTAGGTGTGTGTGTGGGTGGGTGTGTACTTAGACTTTCCACTAATGTTTGTGAGATGACTTTAATCATCACGTTACCTTGTCTTTCAGTTTCTCCCATGACTCACATGTACACTATGTGTAATCCAAAAGGTTAGAACACAAGTAGCAGCAATGGTTCAAGTTTGGAACTGATTGTTTCCACAAAGATCTTATTTGATATTATTTTAGAATGTACAGCTGAAACATCTAGTTTGTTATTACATTACCTGAGCAACATGAAAATAATCTGAAAACTTTTTTTGTAATTGATAACCATGTGAATTATTATTGACTGATTTACATCTTTGTGGTTGAATGTTTATAGATGTCACACTGAGAACTTGGACATTTTGATCGACTCTTTTTCATACTTTTCTCACATTTTACAGCCTGAACAATCAATCTGTAAAGTTTGAGTCATCAGATTAATTAATGTTGAGAATAAATCTTTCTCAGAAAGTGGTTCCTTGAGAGCTTCCCTGGTGTTGTTTTTTTTAATCATCAGAAGAATGAAATGGGTAGGAAAATAGCTTTCACTTGAAATTCAAAATTGGCAAAGATTTCTCAACTAGCAGCAGTGAAAACTATAACGCGTTAATGCAACATTTACAGGCACAATTTCAGTGTCGGCACCTCACTAGAGAGCTATCCTACATACAGTATATTACACTAATTGTCTTTCACTGTGGAAGACACAGTTGTTTCCAAATACGAATGAGTCTGAATTTCACGGTTTGTCCAGCAGCAGCGGGCAGCCAACCGGCCAAAGCCCAAGATGGGGACGTCATCAGCCGTTAAGCTACCGTCCAACCGCAGCTCGTCGGGTGCCAGACGCAGGAGGACACGCTGCCGAAAATGCGAAGCATGCCTCCGGACAGAGTGTGGCGAGTGCCACTTCTGCAAAGACATGAAGAAGTTCGGAGGGCCCGGGCGCATGAAGCAGTCTTGCATTATGAGACAATGCATTGCAGTTAGTCCATTTATCATCCAAAAGAATGTTTTTGAAAATTGTCTCTCTCAGTGTCTGTTCTGAAACATGACTCATAATGTGGTTAATTGATATAAAATGTATTTATTCCTTGCTCCATGTAGCCCGTTCTGCCACACACAGCAGTCTGTGTGGTGTGTGCAGAGGCAGGGAAGGAGGACACTCTGGAGGAAGAGGAGGACAAGTTCAACTTCATGCTGATGGAGTGCTCCATCTGCAACGAGATTGTCCATCCCAACTGCCTTAAGGTATGGAAGGCTTGGCTGGGAACAGCTGAACCTCCATCAGAGCTCCACCTCAGTCATTCACACAGTGACTCATCAGTGTTTAAGTGTTATGAAAACAATCCCAGGTCATGAAAGCATAATGAGAGTGACTCAGACAGTTGGACTGCAGTGATTGTAGGTAACTGGATGTGGTGATGGCATCGTTTATATAACTCATTGTACTATGTGGTTCAGAGGTTTTTATGTCTCAAGTATGACAAAATCATGTTTGAAGTATTGATTCATGCCATGTGGTCAGCAAAAAAGCAACTGGGAATAAAATCATTTATTTAAATGAACCTTCACTTTAGCTTGATCCCAAAAGATTGTGCGAACACGGACTTCACTGGTTCAAGCGCAAAGACATTACATGAGGTAAAGGCCAAAACATGTAATGCAGTGCACGCCCTGTTTGTAACTATTATGTCAGAACAAACAGGTTGTTGCTAGCATTGGCTCAATCAAACCAGCATGCACCGTGTAGTTGTTTTGTAGGATGCAACAACAAATCTTTTCTTCAGATTTATAAACAAAAAGGATTTAGACATCAGAAGTATAAAGATTTGCATACTTTAGGTCCTCATGCTGCCGTCTTTGCTCCACTTCCCTTTTTCTAGTCAGTGTATGAATAAAGTCTGTACATTGCCCATGGCTCACGTTAAAGTGAGATGACATGTTTAATGGGCACACGTCACAGTATTCACTTTCACTTCCCCTGTCTTTGTGTAAAACAAACTACAAGGAAATTGGTTAAAGCTTGTTGTTGTCGTTAAAATCCAGCTCCTTTTCTTTGTGGGTTGCATCAGGTGAGCGACGCACAAGGAGTGGTGAATGATGAACTTCCTAACTGCTGGGAATGTCCCAAATGCAACCATGCTGGAAAAAGTGGAAAAGTGAGTACAAATATGTGTGAATCATGTGTAAGTGCTTAGATTAAGTAACAGCTCACAAAGTGTATATTTTCAGAAATAACACTATTACTACTAGAGTAGTACTAAGAGTTTGGCTGTTGTTCTGAGGATAATAGTGGTTTGTTATTTTAGTATTGGTTTCTTTATTTCAGTTTTGTCTTGAGCCATTTCCTGTTTACACTTTTGGGAAGCTTGTGAAAGTCATTCATGTGTTTGGCTGTTTGCCATAGAAGCAGGAAACCACTAACGTACACTAACATATTGCCATAATTTTTTGGGAACAGTAAATTTCTTAAACCCTACCTACCCTCAGTGTACAGTTATTTGTCCTTGTTGCTTTAGGCAAAAGGTATAAAGTTGTCTCGCAATTTTTGCCCCCTCTGGTATTGAAGCAAAAAAGGGGTCCAGGCTTCAAGTACGCCTCCAACCTCCCTGGCTCTCTGCTGAGGGAACAGAAGTCTGTGAAGGAGGAGGGAGATGCTTCTTCTGCAGCCAAGAGGAGACCAGACAGAGAGGAGACACCCAGGTACAGACCAGAGGAGTCCCTCCGACAGCCACCCTTGCTCTCCCCCAGCACCCTGCCCAGGCCCAGACCTGAGGACAAACTGAGGAAGAAGAGGAAGCTATTTGATGATGAGGAGGAAGAGGATCTTAGTCTGAGGAAGAAGGTTTGTGGTTTGTTTTATTTCAATAAATGTTTAAGAAATAGAAATTTCTTGCAAACTATTCAACTTGTACTAAAGTAATCCTTGTGTTATTGTTTCATTCAGGAAAAGCCGGATGATCAATATTTTTCCAAAATTCTGCTCCAAATCAAGACAGAAGAGGAAGATGAAGACACTTATGAGGAGGAAGACGGTGAAGGCAGAGAGCCTCATTTCCGGGCTGGTGTAGAGAGGAAAGGGCGATTTGGAGACGCTGAAGACGAAGGGGATGAAAAGGACTCCAAGAATGAGCTTTTGAATCCCTGCATTAGAACACCTGTTGGAGACAGTGACCAGTCTCACTGCAGCTCTCCACAGGCCGGCCCCAGCAGCGAGGGTGGAAGCGAGACCCAGGAAAAGGGTCCGCGTCCCAAAGCTCGTCGCAAGCGGCGCTTACCTAACAGGGAGCTGAGCCGAGAACTCAGCAAAGCACTGAACCAGGAAATCCAGAAGACAGAGGACTGCCTGGCTAACGAGAACCGTCAACCCCTGAAGGTGGAGCCAGAGAGCGAAAACGAGGAACCCAAGCGGTTGTTCCGCAACGGCAATGAACTCGGGGATCAGAGGTCGCACCTCAAGACCAAAGAGATGAACGGGACCCCTTGGGAACTGCGCCACTTCTACCCAAGTCAGATTACTCCCCTGGGCTTCAACAGGAGCACCCCAACCAACCGGCCAGTGCCCCCACGCTCCCCACCCAAGTGTGTGCAAATGGAGCGGCACGTCATTCGGCCCCCTCCCATAAGTCCACCTCCTGACAGACTGCCTCTAAAAGATGGTAAAACCCATGTCATACAGCGTGAGGTCTGGATGAAGATCTTTCATTACCTCACACACCAAGAGCTGTGTGTGTGCATGAGAGTTTGCAAGACATGGAATAGATGGTGAGCACACAGCACTCCCTTAAAATGGCATGTATATATTTTTATGTTCAGCAATCCAGGGATGGAAACAAAATGTTGTTTGGCTGTGTAGCATGCAAATTTTTTTTCTTTCTGAAAGTGTGAAAGAGCCAGCTTTTTCTTGCGGGATGCCCATGACAGCAACACCAACTATCTCTCATGTGTAGGTGTTGTGATAAGAGACTCTGGATGAGGATCGATCTGAACCGCTGCACCTCAGTCACTCCACTCATGCTAAGTGGGATTATCCGCCGACAGCCAGTTTCCCTTGACCTCAGCTGGACCAACATTTCCAAGAAACAATTAAGCTGGCTTATTAACAGATTGCCAGGTAACCAAATGAGTGATTCTTGAGTTATTAAGTGAGTTATTCTTTTTTTTTTGGGGGGGGGGGGGGGGTCAACTGGCTTTGCATTTAAACGCTGTTGTGGTTTCAGGTCTGCGAGTGTTGAAGTTGTCAGGGTGTTCTTGGGCTGCTGTATCTGCACTCTGCACCTCCAGCTGCCCTTTGCTGCGCACCCTGGACGTGCAGTGGGTGGAGGGACTAAAGGACGCACAGATGAGGGACCTCCTCTCACCACCCACAGACAACAGACCAGGTTATTATGCCAAAATATGTGAGCGCACTAACATTACACATATAACATATAACATTAATGTAGCTCATCTAAAGATAAGAATATCTAAGAAGATTATCTAAAGATTATCTAAAGTCACTGATTTTATATTATCTTTGAGACTAACTGATTGATTTCTTGTATTGTGGCTCAATAGTGACTAACTTTTTTGCATTACCTTCCCTGAACATCAACATTATTTTCCTCGTACCTCCTGTAGGTTTTCGGATTTAGGACTCAGACATAGATTTAGGAATAAAGTTTATTGCAAGTGAGAACATGTGAAAGACATTTATAGCACTTACACATCCTAGATGAACCTACTGATAAAGTCCAAACACGGGTCGGTGATGTTCATTATATGACTGACCAACAGGTCAACTGGATAACCGCTGCAAGCTGCGCAACGTGGAGGACCTGCGGCTGGCGGGGCTCGACATCACCGACACATCTTTACGTCTGATCAGTCGGCAGATGCCTTTGCTGTCCAGGCTGGACCTGAGCTACTGTAACCACATCAACGACCAGTCAGTCAACCTGCTAACAGCAGCAGGGACCACCACCAGAGACTCTCTGACAGAAATCAACCTGTCTGGTGAGAACTGGGATTTGAGGGGACACACAGACACGATTTCAGCAGTTTTTGGGCTGTAATTACACGCAGATGTGACACAGTGGGAAGCAAAAAAATTTTTTTCTGCATTGGAGTCTTGGAGTTTTGTCATGGCTTTGCAGGATACCAGTCCTAACAATGAGTTTGCAGCAATTACATTCCAAGCAATCCATGAAGTCTGTAACATAGAGTATTCCAAAGTTTAAAGATGAAAGACTACAAGGATCTTTATCACAGAAGTTAAGAAATTATACCAAACACACAGTAGCACAGAGGTCGTGTCAGTTTAATTTGTCTGGATAAAACCAATGATAGCTTACCATTGGTGTTTTACCTACATGTACCTCAGCATTGCAAGGAACACACAAAATAGGCATGTTTTAAATGAATTTCAGTAAGTCTTTGTTGTATTTAAGTGCTGTAGTAAGAAGTGATAGTGATACTGAATTAGGACCCTGGAACATCCTCAGTTGAAAAGTCTTGTCACTGTAAGAAACAAGCTAAAGAGGAAAGAACACTTGCTGTTTTCACAGATTGCACTTTAATTTACTGCTACAGGCAATTAGTTAACAGTTTGGTTCCTGGATGTGCAGGAGGAAGAGCTACAAAGCTGTAATTCTCTTATCTCACTATGGACAATGTTTAACAGTTCACTATTGAAGAGCTGCTTTAATCACCAAACACTTCATCGATCTAAGACATAACATTTAACTTAGCACTGAGATCAAGACAAATAAATAAATGACCCAATAAGAATCACTGGCAGAGCGATCACCTGGCAGCCACACATGCAGTACTCAGCAGATGTATAGGAACTTAAAATGCCTGTGTGCTTTACCTCTGTGTGGGAGTGAATTACAAAGTGAAAAACGTTTTCCTTTTGTAGGAAATTCCAGTGTGTCTCACACCCAAATCAGGACCCTGGACTTTTTTTCAACGCTGACACATTTTAAAATCATTTAGCGTCACCATTAAGGTACAGCTGAAGGTGAATGTTGTAGCTACTTGTCATTATTGTGAGTTGTAAATGAACTTGTCTTGTGTTGATGTTATGCATCAAGGAAAGATGGAAAAACGAAAATGATTTTCAGTGGATGTTTCCAAGCATGTTCCTTTTCAAACATCACACTTAGTGGCTTATTATTGTTCTGTTTTCTTTTAGTTTGCAACCGGGTCACAGACCATTCCCTAAACTTTTTCAAGCGCTGTGGCAGCATCTGTCAGATAGACCTTCGCTTCTGCAAGCAGGTGAGCAAGACGGCCTGTGAGAGGTTCATCGCAGAGATGTCTGTGAGTGTACCATTCAGACTGAAGGAGGACAAACTGCTGCAGAAGACCAGTTAGTTACTAACAGGACTAACAGGACGAACAAAATTCAAAACAAAAACTCTGTCTTTGCACTTAATGGAACTTTTTTTTTTTTAAACTGATCCCTATGAAAAGTCTCTGAGTCAGTGTCACAGTAGACAAAGTGAAATGAGAGGTGGATTACTGGATTAGATGGACTGTGATGTGAGGAGGTGATAAACATTCACTGGACAGACAAGGAGCGAGCAACATGCATGTATTTGTGTTGAGAGTTGACTTTTATAAAGATGTGTTTGTAATTGTCATTTGGGTTGTTTATTTTTAATCTTTAAATAGTTGAAAATACAGTATTTTTTTATAAACACCATTTCACAAGTTTACAGTTGTCTCAGGAGTTAAATATCACAGAGAGACTGTCCAGCCGGGGAAACTCCTGCAGTTCACCTTGATGCTACTGTCTCCTATGTGCCAAAATCTGTTTGACATCAATGTAACTTCAGTATCAGAGGGAAAAAACATGTACAGTAAGAAATATTTGACTAAATTATCACACTTCCCAAATATTTAGAATGTATTTCAGAGTAAACAAAATTAATTTTCCTGTTACACCCTCATGTTTTCAGTTACCTTCATATTTTTATGAACTGTTGAGTGTTGGTGTTTGATGGGGATTTCATCAACATTTCAACTTTAATTTATTGTTTTGTTTTTTTTTGTTCTTTTTTTAATGACAGTGTATTTATTCATGTCTTCAGTAATTTGACATTGATGTCACAAAGCTGGGTCCAGACGCCCGCTAGTATATGGGGTGGTTTGAGTCTGGTTTGATCCTGTTGCAGCGGCCACTCTGTGGGTTTCACTCCTAAAAGACTAGCAGGAAAATGACAAGTGCAGCAAACACGAGACTGACAATTTAATTGACCGACTCCATAAGGCAGTCCACGCCACATATCTGGTTCTCTATACAGGTTTATATACATAACAAATTAAGACCTTTGCAAATGACTAATTTGCATACATTTAAAAATGAACTCCATACATTTGGTGTTGTGTGTATTTTGGGTGTCGTGCTGTTATCTGCAATCACCTCAAGTGAATGTGATGGTGGCTATATTTGTAAATCCAAAATCTAAGTGCTAATGCATTAAAATAATTTCATTTGTACTATCACTGAGTCTTTATTAATTCTTATATAATTCTTGTGCATGTATAATTTTGTCAGCTGTCCATCATGAGTAGTATTTTACAGATACCTAATGTTAAGTTTTAAAATTATGAAAATTTAATTTGTCCAATAGTCACAACCTGCCAAAATCAAACTGTTATCAAACTAAACTGGTGTGTCTGCACATCTGGCAAACTAAAACTAGGGAACATTTTATTTTCTGAAAATAGATTTTTGCGTTGATACACTGATGCCTTCCACACTAATTATTTCTCCAAGGTAATACTGTGATGCATGAGTATACAAAAACAGACTTTAATTAAAATCTTTAATTACCAAAATAAAAAGTTTAACATTCCCAAATACAAAGACAAAATCTTGCACACAATTACTGTCCCTCTAAAGGAAAAGTGCATCCCGCTCTGCTACTTTTTCTGATTGTAGAGTACGTTTTCACTGTAATAGCAGCAATGTTGACTGGGTACAGTAGAGAGCTGGATTCTTCTAAATGAGCAGGATAGTGGGCAATAAAACCAGCAAATTGAGTTTTAGAATTGGGGTAGATGGAGGATACAACATAACCAGTGTCATACAGGTTTGTGTCATGCTCTGGTCCAGGGACAGATAGTTCAAGCAAACCTATGCAGATTATACAAATTTAAAACCACTTGACAGGAAAACACAACTCTGTAATAATAAACTAACCCAATCCCAGGGACATTTTAATCTGATATTACGTCATTTAAATCAAATGGAAAAAAATATAGATATATACATCTCATATGATCAATATATCCAAAGGTACATTAGCAAGTCATTATTTCTATATACTTTCTATACCACAGGTGTCAGTAAACTCATCGCTATGTCTTTGAATAGTTAGTTCAATATATTACTTCTACATGATAGAAAAATCAACTAAAATGCTTTAAGACACTTCATTCCACTCCCAACATTAAACAACAACCAACAAAAACATTCAGAGTTTCACATCCACAGTTCAGATGGTAAAACAGGGAAGATGGCTGGATGAGTTAGCACCGGTTTGTGTCTTCCGTCTCCACTAAAGTGCAGAGAGCGGAGAGAAGTGACAACTGTGGTTAGCTATTGCCGTAATGAGACTGTATGATTGTTTGAATGTGTAATGCATTGCAATGAGGTCATTTTAAACAAATCAGGTGAAGAAAATGAAATAAATAACACATCAATTTCATCATAAATCAGTCATCGGTATCCTTGAATCACAACAGCAGAACATGCTCATCTGAGGGCTGAGTGACACTGAATTAGAAAACAAGCTCATAGATTTCTGTTTAGCTTTTGCCACTAGCTTTAAAGTTAGTGGCCATCAGGACTCCACCAGTCGAGCTGAGGTTTAGACAGGAGTTCGATAACTAGTACACATGCGAAATTAGACACTTTCTAGTTTGAATACGATTGTGATCAGTGGTGCATTAACACACAGTGAACAAAGTGCTTTCTGTTAAAACTTCTCAACTATTAACAGCGACACACTGGCCCACACAGTTGAGGGAAGAAAAAATGGGGGATATGTGGAAGGGCATGGCCCATTATTTGGCACCTAACTCTCCTGTGCTCAGGTCCAGTATGTGTCCGTCCTCAGTGTTACTAAGATATGTATTCACTTGCAACAGTTGTACAGAGAGGTGTTCTGAAGACTACTCAGCAGTCGACTGCCAGCTACAGCTCACAGGCAGATCTGAGGGTGATGTGTTGTGTTTTAATAAGACTACACGTGGCTGAATGCCACACATTCTTTGTGATGAAAAACTGTAAGTAAAGCAAAATGAACACTTATGAATGAACACAGATTCAAGATATGTTTACTTGAGGAATGACTCACAGGAAGGTATGATCCTACACTCTGCCCGCTGGTTAAACCTAAGAGTCAAAATCTTAAGAAAAACACATTTCTTTTTTTGAATGTGCAAATGTGAATACAAACATGAAACATCCACAAAATAAGTCTTTTGAGGATTGAAAAGTTATGAGCTGTATGAGTTAAGGTACAGTCTCAATCTGAGCTGCTGCTATGAAGCAGGTGCTGTGGTGTTGCAGTGGTGCATTAGGACTTGAAGACGTGCACGGCCCTCACAACATACTGCCTGCAGATGGGACACTCGTTCATCCTCTTGCCACACTTGGTGCAGGTGACCATGTGGCCACACTCCAGGAGAACACAGTCAATTGTAGCGTCCATGCAGATCCTGCAGAGGTTGTCGTCATGGATCGTCATTGGGCCCTTCTCAGCGTCTGCAGGAGACAGACAGAGACAGAACCGTGAATGGCAATGTTAAACAAAAAGGGGGGCCTCTGCAGCCTAATAACACACTTCATCTCATCCAGTGTGCTTTAGCTTGGTCAGGTCATGCGCACAACCTCTTGTCAAATGTCGAAGTCTGTTGTAGACATGTGTCAAGATGTTTCTATGGAGACCACAGTCTTGATCACTGATGGTGTGCTGTAAAAGCGAATGTACACAGCTAACATTCTGCAGTTCCCAGTATAACTAGCTTCACATGATGAACACATGAATAAATGACCTTGGGCGACTGATCTTACTGATTGGTGGATCAATATTCTTGGATCATGCATGTAAAGTGAACTTTGTTTGACATTTGTCTTCAGTAAAACAGGACAAGAAGGAATTATACGAACAAAGGCTTGGATAAAGAATGAGAACAGGTTCACAACAAAGACAAATGTGGGGCAGATGTGATTCCGTTCATACAATGGAGAGTTGTGTTACAGATGGTATGTGTGACCATGGCAACAGCGATAACGAATCCATAAGCCTTACCTCCGATGGCACCGTTGCAGATAGGAGGGGGGAAGGCCACCACTTTAATGTGGGAGGAGTAAAGCAAGCAAGAGAAATTTCAACATCACTCTGAATGACAGAACTCATTGAGTGAGTCCGTCACAACTACATGTGTTCGGTGCAGACACTTTAAATAATGTATTATTACCTACAGGGTGTGATATCAGAGGAAAGAGGTCTGGTTTCTATAAGAAAAAACAGGATGTGGTATCCTGTACCGACATGTAAGAGAGTTTTAACAGATGGGTGTGGCTTACCTGTGGTTACAGTACTGCTCACATTTTCCACTGCAAAAGAAATTACACTCCATCAATGAGTGTACAGTAGGTACAGGGAAGTATTTACAATATATAATTACCCACTTTAACTATAACAACATTTAGATGTTATGTTTTTCTTGGTTATTTACTAATAAATAAGAAATCTACTGACATTTCTATACACAGTTTATAACACGCACATGATTTCCTGTTTTCTTCCGTCTCTCTGTAGAGTCTGCTGACTCGCTCCACCAGCTCCCACTTCTCACAGCACCCTGAATAGTTGACAAAGTTCCTGGCCAGGATCTCCTTCAGCTGCCTGACAGACAGACCCTCAATGTCCCTCAAGCTGGAGATGTCTGAGAGAGACGCTCTGGCCCGACGTCGTGTCTGAGGACTCACCTAAAGAGATAATCAGATAAACCACTAAATTATACTTTTGGTAGAGAAAACTGTTTTTAACCCCTGTCCATCATAGATGGTTTTATTTATTCCTGCATTTTTTGTGCAATAACCAATTTTCACTATTATTTGAAAATGTGAAATATACCGAGTTCTGCAAACTGTAAGACACTGCAGTTTTTGCAGCAGGGGAAAAGGCAGTTTCAGATCCAGCCAAGTAGTGCTAAGCATTAGCATCTCATTTCTTTCCTTGCACTGCATCAGCATTCAGCAACAGAGGTGAAACGTTTTTGGCAATACTTCATATAAAAATGATTTCAAAATGATTTGGGAAATCTGATCACCTCTGGAGTGTGTTCACTGGGATCCAAGTTGAGAAGGGACATCGATGTGGCATCACCTATATCCTGTGACAAAAGCAACAACAAACATGAGTGTGCTCTACATGCAAGGAACAGACCATCTGATTGAGGATTAGGATTAGGGCTCCCTTCAGAGAGCTCATTGATATCTTAGGAACAACGATGTCTTGTACTTAGAGAGCACTAAGCTTTTCTATGAATGGAAAGGACAAATATTTATAGTGGATTTTGGCTGTTTTGAGCATGGCTCACTTTCCTCACCAGTTGCAGCACTTCTTACATTCTCTACTACTTTTAGCCTCTCTTCTATCTAGAATCCCAGTCACTTTCTGTTTGGCTGGTGTATAATGTGGCAAAACCAAAGTCAAAAGATGAACAGTAAAGGTCAGGTCTACACTTTTTTGCATATTTATCTATGTCACTATTTCACCAGACCCATTTGTAGCAGCTCAACCCATAGTCTCCCTTAACTGATGGCACTAAAAAATGCACCAAGATCTGCACAACAACCCAAAGAACTGTGGAAAAACAAAGTTTTAAAAGCAAATAAGAGAGGCCATTATATGCTACAAAACTGACAGACTGCCAGTTATATTTCTGTGTGTTTCCAGATATTTACAAATATGCGCCTGCTTTATGCTACATATTTCAAAGTCTGCCTTACCTGGTTGGTATCAGAGCTATCACTCCTGCTGAGCGGCTCCTCCTGAGAGACGGCAAAAGTAGAGAGCTCAGAGGCAGAGTGTGTGGTAGAGGGGGTCGGCGTATACAGGGAACGTGAGTGGAGGCTGCCCGTGTCAGGGTCCTCCTCTTCCTCAATGCCTTGGTGACAGAGCACCAAATCCACCAGGTCTTCCTTTTCCCTGCAGGTATCAGTAGGGATGTTACGGAGAAGCAAGTACTGGCGGAGGTCCTTCACTCGCAAACGCATGAGCCGAGACCGTTGAAAGGCTGTGGCTTTCAGCAAATGACATGTTGCACAGATGCGCAGATTCTCCTGAAGCACGGAGCATAGTGAGCAGAAGCTCTTTTTGCAGTCGCAGCAAATGTACTATAGAACAAGAATGAAATAACAAGAAGATGGAAATGAGGCAATCAGGGATTTATGAACACCTACCATGTGGTACTACCAAAAATCTCTCATATCAGAATGATGCATAGCACTGAATGTCTGAACTGTTAGGTATTTATGGTTTGTTTTTGTTTTTTAACAATAACCTGTGATGTTCCAGAATAAACGTGGAGAGACAGCTTTTCATAAATCACTGGAAAGCATATATTCATGCAAACAGACATTGCCTGCATTTTTTAATCACTCACATCTGCTTTGCCTCCACAGGCAGAGACACAGCAGGCAACTCATTTCTATTAAGTGACAAACATCAAACAGTAATAAATGCAAGACATGGGAATAAACTGGCACGAAGAGCGAGTGAATCACAAGGTTCCAACAGAATGAGATTCTGTGAGCCGGTCATGAACATCAGTGATGATGATGTAGCAGAACCAGTATGCTGTCCATCTATCTCTGCAATTAGCTGGAATGGCACAGCATTAAAAACCCCATCGTTGCCTTTGGGTATAAAAAACATCTTTTTTCCTCAACAGCTAAATACTGTTTCAGATTTTTTGAAAATGTGGCTAATTAGACTCTTCTTGAAACAATCACTTTAGATGACTTGAGCATACTGAAAAAAAGCAAAACAAAATGCTTCAAAATACTGACCCTGGTTCATTTCACTCTTAGATTTGTGAATTACCCAAACAGCATTGATGTACAAAGATGATTAGCTTCATCTATTTATGCACAAATTAATATGTGGATACAAAGATGCCCTCAATCTACATGCCAAAGACTAAATTACTCACAAATTTTTCACAGCCAATTACAGCAAGCAATTGGCACTTCTTTCTAAATTAAGCATCTTATATCCCCTTCCCTTTCCAAACATGAAGTTTTCCTTCTCATTAAGTCAACAGACAAGACAACATGTACTGGCATCATAAGAACCAGAAACCTACCTTCCTCCTGAAGACTGAGAAGGCCTGACCACAGGCCTTGCATACAAGACTGGGACTCCCTGAGCTGGTGGGTGGGTATGTGGAGTATCCCGCACTGGGGGCAAATCTGAAGGGTCCAGCACCGGCCCCAAACCCTGGCTGCTGGCCTCTGACGGCCCCAGTACCCATGACTTCATTCAGCAGACCACAACATGAAGCCCACATGGACGAGGCCCCTGCCTGACAGACACAACACACATACAGTACAGTACAGTCCAGTTATGCTGATGCTGATGCTGAGGACACAACTGTCAGGACTTTTCAACAGCAACATTTAAACTGCCAGTTGCTGCAGAAAGAAATGGAGCCCTTCATTCAGACTATCTGAGGGTGTTAGTTGTTGATGAGATGACCAAACAGTAAAGCTGCAACCAAATGGTGCCTCAACACAAGCACATAACGAAGCTAGCTGCACATTCAAGTATCTGGACAACCAGTTAACGACGTGATGCAGTTGATAAAACGACTCCAAACAATTTCCAAAAAGAAAAGACATTTGGTCAAGCACGTTGGTGCTTTCCGGTCGGTGTTTGGTGCCAGTCCGCGGTCACAGCTGCCGCAGTGACATTCAGCTGACAGGCTGGAAACACAGCGGCGGCTCCGCACACACCGACCGGAGGCTTCTGCTGCTTTAGCTTACCGTTAGCTGGCAGAGGCAACCTGAGCAGAGAAAGAATTGGGGGAAAAAATCACCTTCATTGCAGCTCCGGCGTGTTTACAGTGAACAAAAAAACTGTCGGTGTAACCATTGCAATATGGACCGTCACTTATTTCGCTGAACTGCCTCGAATGCGCCTCGGTGTGACGAGAGAGACGATGGTGGCCGGAGAAGACTCTGCTTCTGCTGCTGCTGAGGAGGAGGCTTCTTCTTCGGTTTATTCGGCGGCTGGCATCCATCTTAGGCGCATCACCGCCCCTACCTGCTCTGGAGGGGGAACCAGACCGTTGACTTACAATCAACAGTGTACATACATATAATAAAAAACAAAACAAACAAATAAACAAAGAGAAAAACTATTACCTATTCTCCATACCCTTGCTGGTGCTGGTGCTTCTTCTTCTGTGGTGTCGCGGTGCAAGGACGCTGCCGTCACAGGCACAGTTAGTCCTCAGCGGGTCACTGAGGCCACGTCCTCCATATCGGGTAGAAGGACAGTTTACACCAACCCCCCCCAATAAACAAATAAATAAATAATAAAAGAATAAATAAAATCTAAATAACTCTTCTTGTTTCTAAATTGTTGGTTCTGATTGGCTCATGATTTCTTCCATTTGGCGAATGGAGTGTTAATTAAAATACTTAAGTTCATCAAGTATAACAGAAGCATTTTGAGCCACATGCCATGATCAGCCACATTAGTTACAGGAGTAATCACTATTGACATTCACAGCATTTTTGCCTTTTTTTCTGTCATAACCCAACTCGCATTCTACCAGCCATCAAAAAACATTTATAACCTTCTCAAACTTTTCAGCGACCTCTTTTCTCATGAACATTCAGCCCCCCGTGTCATTCTCTCTTTAAACTAAACTCCCTGGAACCAAAAACCTTGTCTGTTTTAAAGACAAATATATATTTTTATCTGCAAAAAGACAAAATATTTAGGACTAGCAATGTCAAAAACATAATAGAACTTTCTCCTTTAAAAAAAAAAAAAAAAAAGAGGCAAGATTAAAGATTTGATCATTTGTGTGCGATGAACTGTAGGTGTCACCGTCCGCTGACTTTAAATTACACAGTATGTCATACACATCATTTAAGGGTCACTGACGAACAAATTCAGTCGAAATCATTGGCATTTACATACTTTTGGTTTAGTTTAGTTTTAGTTTGACAAACAAAGAAAATTATTTTGATTTTACTGTAATGCATGTTTGATGATAATTGCCGTTTCCTTTAATAATGTTTCCTTTTGCATAATTTCTTATAAGAAGAATGATGAAAGATTAAATTTTGTAATCATATTTTTCTAAATGTCAAACTCCAAATGTATAAATAACTTTTCCAAAAGAAGAAAATTTTTTTACATTTTACAGCCATGGGTCTATTTATCTTATTTATTGTTTGTTGTCCGTGATTGTACAAGTCTTCTTTTTGTACATTAACTACTGGTATAATCATGAATAAATAAAATAATATATGGAAAAAAACATAACTAACTATCGTTACTTCCGGCTCGACTCTCCCTCTCGGTGAGCCGCCAACGTCTCCACGTGATGACGTAGACAGACTCATGTTTTTGAGTTTTTCAGCGCGTGAAGAACTCGGAAGACACTGACAAATGTCCGATGTTGATGATGGAAACCGACGCCGGTGTCAGCTCGATGATCATGTATGAGGATGAGTCGGTGGATGTCCGCTACCTAAACGGATCCCACCTGCAGCTGTCGCCGTGCGGCAGTGAGTTCCTGCTGGTGAAGGCCGCAGACTCCTCCGGGCACCCTCTGCAGCCCAGGGACCGAGTCCGACAGAGGACCAGGTTCACCATCAGCACATACAAGGTTCGGAATCTTGGCATGGTAGGCTTCTACCTCACAGATACTGCACTGGCCAAATCCCATAAAGGAATTTTGCGTGCTGTTGTTATTTTGTAGGCGATGATACAAGCTGCTTTGGCATTTAGGAATAAACATGCAAGTCAACCATACCTGCCAGAGGAACTCATCCCTCCTGAGCACAGAAAGGTACCAAGAGCTGCCTCTTAGATCACTGTCAGTGCCTCAAATCGCAGAGATGCCAGTAATCTTCTTTTGCAGCCCTTTTTCAGCATTGACTTAGACGTGCAGTGGCCTGACTGGTCCTCCTGTGAAGCTGAGCAGGGGCCCGGAGGCGAGACCATCATTAGGTCTGAGGCGGGGCGAGCTGTGCTGATACTGTCGCCCTCAGGTGAAGAATTCTCCATTGAGTTCACATGCAGCCTGAGTCGGAGTGCACAGAGTTTCAGCAGAGTTCCTGATGGCAGGGGCAGTCCTCAGCAGGACGACAAGCTGATCTGCCAGACCACCAATAAGGAGACCAGAGAGGTTCATCAGGTAAGAGGAATAAGGAACCAGTCAGTTAGGTCAAGCTTGTCTCAGGCAGAGGTAATGATTCTCTCTGTTCCTCTCATCTTTGATTAACTATTTAATTTCTGGTTTCTTCCTGTCCCAGCCAGGCGGGATGTACCAATCCACCACAGTGGTCCAGCATCACTCCTGCTTTGCATACGCACCCATCTGGAGCTACCCTCTCTCCCTGGCTTGCCATCACCGGACGGCTCGTTTATCTACGCCCAATGTTGTCAGAGCAGAGGGAATGGGAGATTCTGCCCAGGCAGATCAGAAACTGAATATGTCTGATGTAGCAAGTGAAGAGAGAAGGTCTCACCTCCCTCAGGCGCTGCCTCTCACCTGTCCATCGCTTCACAGGCACAGGTTTGTTGATTAGTAAGAAGCACAGTGAACTTTTTGAAGATTCTCACCAACTGATTAACGCTTGTATTTAAGGTGGAAGTTTAAAGACCCCCTGGCCAAAAATGAACAGTCAGATCAAGACTTTCCATTGGAGCTGGTGAAAGTGATGTGGTGTCAAGGAGTCACTTACAGGTAGAATTACGTCTTTGCAAGGACTCAAAAAGAACCTCTACTTTATAATTAATTATGTGAAAACCTATAATATGTTGGTCAATGAACCTTTGAGCTTTGACAGTTGGATGAGTTTATTATCATAGAGTCATTTTGTTTTATTTAAATGTAGTTTGTGTTTTGAAAGCAAAAACAAGATCCTTTTGATGAGCACATTTTCACACCTAGACTTTTTACAGTTTTTTATTCAGAGGACCTTTGCAGTGACAAATGATATATACAGATACACTGTGACTCTGTTTACCTGTAACTTGTTCCATTATCTTCTCTTGGGTAGGATACTGAGTGGAGCTGTCTCAGTCGTAGAGGTTTCTCCAGGAGATGGATCAGTGATCCGGTCTAACGGTGTCCTTAACACTTATTTTACCCATCACCAACCTGAGCTCCAGTCAGGCCAGGTAGGTTCAAGCCCTTCCTCTTATAGCTGTCACACAGTCTCATGCATTACATGGAGAACAGCATGGAACAATTTTTTGGAGACAAGCCAATCAATTCTCAGACATCTTGCATGATGAGAAATGAATGGACTGTGTCTACGTCACAGGTTAAGGAGTTGTCATACCATTTGAATAACCTTCCACCAGACATAAGCGGACAGGAATATTCTATATGCTCTATTGTGAGTCGTGCAAGCAGGTAAGCTTTCACCTTTACCACATTCAAAGATGACATTCGAGGCTTTGTTTTTTTGATGTTGCCACATCGCACTTTGACAGGATCCTCACTTGCTACAACCAGACCAAGCAGTCACTGAAGATCCCTGTCACACTCAGCTGCTTGCAAGAGGCCAAAGAAGTATTCCAAACTGATGTCACTGCAATTGCTCATATCTGCAGTATTTACACAGTATTCATTCTTCCAAAGTTATAAAGGTGAGGTATTATTTTGTTTGCAGGGCCAACATGTTTCTAAACATCCAGTGTCTCAGGAATATCTGTCTGGTCCTGCACCTGTCCAGCATCACATGAGGGTAGAAAGTCGGTGAGATTTATTTTTCTGGTCATTCCCTTATTATAATATTTCTGAAAACTACACTACGTTAACATCTTGCATGTAATGTCCATATGATCTTCTATTCATTTCAGGTCAGAGCTAGTTGCTGCAGAACTAGAGAAGATAAAACGGTTCAACTGTATCCTTTAGATCAGTGGTCCCCAACCTTTTTTGTGCCGCGGACTAGATTAATGTCAGACAATATTTTCGCGGACCGGCCTTTAAGGTGTGGTGGATAAATAGAACAAAATAAAATGATACGACCAGCATAAAAATGGTGCTATTTTCTAAATATAATAATAAACGTGAATCCACTGTGTACTTGTATGGAACTTTATTAACAGCGTCCTCGTAACATCGCGCAAACAACATAACATAAGTAACATCCTCTTTGCCCCGTAACACTGTCTATGTGTGTTACTATGGTAACATTTAAACATGCCTTCAAAATAAGATACAACACAAAAATAAATATAAAGTGGATAAGTTATTTATTCTTTCTGTGCGGCCCCGTACCAAATGACTCACAGACCAGTACCGGTCCGCGGCCCGGGGGTTGGGGACCGCTGCTTTAGATGATAGCACAAAGAGCTGGGGGAGGGTTGGTGACATCTTGCATCTTCATTTTTATTTTGAGGATGTCTTTGCATGGTCTTTAACATCCTGTGTGCAGTTCTTTTGGAGAACAGCCAGCTCCAAAGATGTGAGAAAGGCTTGGCTGATCTGCAAGATAGTTCTGCTAAAGAGGAGACTCATCGACCAGTGAATGAGATCTCCATTACTGAAGCTCTTCAGAGGACATCCAGGGCCATACAGGACATTGATGCTCTCGTGTCTGCAAACACACTGACTTGAAAGAATGAGAGCAAAGCCTTTTTTTGTAGTTTCTCAAATAAAAGCATATTTATCTAAATGATGTTATCAAGTTCTTTATTTCTAAAGTGAACTTAATTGGTAGTATTTAACAAACATACTGTATGTATACTTTACCAGGTTTTTGTCACAACACAAACTCAACCTGTTGGGGTCAGAAATAAAAACTTGCGACAGAGCGGAATAACTAAATATACAAGATGTGACTGATAAGAAAAAGTCCCAGCATGACATAAGGTGTCATTGCTGGGCCTGTGCTGTTATGAATTGGGTTTCAGTCTTAAGTGCATGAGTGGAATATAGGCCACTGTTATCACCAGCTGTGGTTTGCGTTTAACCTAATATCTCAAGTGAAATATGTTTATTAGGACAGAACACAAAAACAGGTTGAAACCTTGTTTTATGCTACTAAATGTTTCACTAAATGACAGTCGACAATAGATGACTAGTTTTGATTTTAAAAAAAGATAACAATCTAACATAAGAAAACTAAATAAATGCTGTGTCTGTGGGAATTAAATTGATGTAAACTCACTCTACTTGAGGAAACTTTTCTCAATAATTTTCAGATTGAAAGAACTGCACCAAATTTCTTCTCAGGAAAAAGACAATGTTTTGCCATATGCCAATCTATATTGAGATGTTAATGACAGTTAAAGGTACCAGGAGAGCTTTTAGGAGCCTGGTATGATCAACCTATGTCAGATAATTATAGAGCATGAGTTAAATTGTCGGTGAGTCTGGCAATATGTTGATTAGACAGGAGTTGACGTTTTTTCACTTTGAAATATTTCCTGTAGAGGTGGAGCATTTTTGTTTGGTGAGTTGCACCACTCAAACTAGGAACACAATTTTTTATTTTTACACCAAGATCAGGTGAGTGATTTCTGATGGAATATTTTCAGCAATACAATAAAATTCCTAAATTTCTCTTTTAATTTAATTTTTGCTTGCCACAGTTCTGTGATGTATTTCAATCTTTCTTAGTGTAAGGCTTGTCTTTTCTAATAATATGGGTGTAAATGTAAATATTTGTTACATTTTGAAATTTTGTAAGAACGCAGTATTGCTTTACAGAAATTCTTAAAATTTCTGCTTTACGAAGGAAACAGGACAGTCACATGTGCGAGGTCTCATGGCCCAGTTTCAGACGAGTTGCAGCTCTATGCCAGATGCTTCCAGTGAAGTGCCATTCCAAAAAACGGTCTGTAGTGAATCTTCTGTTGAGTCCAGAATGGCTGTACTGATGGGGGATCTATCAGGTGCTCTGAACACAATCAGTTCCTCCACAACCTATCAAAACCACTCTCCTAAGCCTGACTTTGAGAGAAATCACTTCAAAACGCAAAAACCAAAGCTCAAGGGAGCCCAAAGTAAACATGAAAGCGTGCGCATGGACCCTGTTCTAAAGAGTAAGCTTCCTAGTCAGCTTGTTCTGGGAAGTCCTCCCCCGAAGCCTGACAGACCTCCAAACGTTGACCTACATCGATTTCAAAGCAACAGAGAATTCCTGAAACATGGTGAGATACAATTTTAAATACAATGTTTTAGCATTCACTAATGTTATTGCTTTTTCAAAAACTTTAATATTTTGATTATAATAATTTGTGGCACAATGATCATGTATTTAATATGGTTTTTTTGTGTGTGTATAACAGGACCAAGAATGAAGATACATCATGCTGCTCCCTCACTGAGTCCTCTACCTCTCGGTTTGCGACCCGCACCCGACCTTGCAGCTATTTTGTAAGTCTTGTTGCCTTAAATTTATGTGTGTAAAGGAGATATTCATTATTTACAGAGACTTCTGCAAGTGTCCAGTCTGTTTGTGTTTGCATACTGTATTTCCTATAGACTTAATTTTTTTAATGGATAAAATTTTGCTGATCAATCTACTCAACAACACTCAGTGGTAGTTAAATCTTTTTGTTTTTTCAAAGTTTTTTAATGATCTAAATCTGAAATTTACAAAACGTACTACAGCTCTTAATTGAATAACAACAGTAAGAACAATCAAAGACTTGTCCCGAAGCCAATGGATGTATAAATTTAGGGTCATTGTCATCGTGAAGAATGGGCTGTCACCTCGTCTGAGTTTGTGTGCTCTCTGGAGCAGGTTTTCAGGAATTCTCAAAATGTTGGTGGAATTCGTCCTGCCTTCAGTTGGGACTAATGTCTCGGGTCTGGCCCCTGAGAAGCCCTTGCATGCCAATCTCCTGTCCCCACCATGCTTGTTTATAGGGGTGGTATTAGTCAGTGGATGACCATTGTTTGGTGTTTGTCAGAAATAGTGTTTGGTGTTCAGCCCAAAGTGTTCAAGTTTTTTCATGGTCTCCTTTAAACTCTCCTTTAAATGCTCCTTTACAAAAGATGGCTGTCATCTGCCTTTTTGTTAAGTCTATCACAAAGACCTGATAAATGGGGTACTGCTGCAATTGTTGTCTTTCCAGCAGGCCCTCACTAATCTTGGATTATTCACACTACAAATCCTGGTGGTTTCAAAATCCACCTGGACTCCTAGTGGACATGAAGTCATGATAATAATTTCTGAAAATTATATACAATTTACAAATAGGTGGACTTGGACTGAGAGATGGTAAGAGTTTACATGTGTATAAACAATATGTCATTTTTTTTTCTTTCCAAAGGATGAAACATGAAGAGGTATTAAAAAAACATCAAAAAAAACATTTGGGAAAAGAGGTAAACCATGGAGTCACAGAGGACAAACATGCAGTAAGTGGTTTCAGTAAATGTGTGTATTCCCATTGTAGAATGTAAAAGCACAAAGACTACAAATGACATTAAAAAAAGGGAAAAAAAAGAAAACGAAAACTTATTAATAAGATCGCCTTATCCTCCATTAGACTAAAGGACTTGGTCATGGAGTCAAGAGGGGAAAAGCGCCTTTTGCTTTTATAAGAGAAAGATCTGACTCTTCTGTGGACCAAGGAGGGATTTTTCATAAAATAGGTAACCCAAGGGGAAATGACTAACTGGTAACATGTAGAGCCAGCGTGAGTCATTTACAAATATCCTGTGTTCACTAACAACAACAAAATGTGGTGGAGAAACAGGAAAAGAAGGTGGTGGTGGTAACGAATGTGCACTAAGGTAAGGTCCTAGCAGTGAGCTGTGCTGATAATGTGTTGAAATTTTCCTTTCAGAAAACTTTGTGAGACAGAGCTCTATTGGTACAGATCCCAGAGAGGATGAGGAACCAGGATTTATGCCTTACCTGGATGACGGAGAAGTTTATGACGATGTTCAGGCACCAGCTGGAAGGTAAAACACATGACCTCTCTAAAGCATTTAATAGATATCTTGAAAGCTAAAATTCAGTCACACATAGTGTGTCTTAGTGTGTTAAAATCTGTCTAAGTGTCTTAAACTCTCTCCTTTTTGGTGATCGAAATTGGAAAAACAGTAAGTTTCTCACATTGCTTTTCAGTCAGTTAATTAGTTGAATTAAATAAGTTAATTTGACAAGAAATTCACCATGTGGTTGTGATTATTGATTTCCTGTTGTTAAAATTGTTTGGCAGAATAACATTTATGTTGACATGGATAATCCAGAGACAAGGTTGTTCTGTCTTTCTATGTTTTGAATTTATGCATCCATTACAGTCACTGAAAGTAATTAGCACTCAGTGTTGACCAACAAACAAAAGTTGCTTTCTCCAATAAAATAAATGGTTTAGTTAATTGAATATATACATTCACAAAAATTTAATTCCAGAAGTACAAGTCTTAAATTATTTTGTAGAGTGTTGCAGTTTAGTGACAGTTAGTGGTGAAGATGATTATTACAACTATAAAAACCTATTGCCACATTTTTTTACAGTTGGAGCCTTGAAAATCTATGTAAACTAATTTCATCCGACATTTCTGTCTCTTCTGTCAAACAAACAAGTGTTTAGTGGATTCCTATTAATGATATTCTATTCACTAACTTCTTACTATTATAACCTTTAAATATATATTTTTCAGACCTGTTTTGATAACACCAAACTGGATCTCAATAAAGTAATTTTTTTTTTTTCCCATCAGAGAGTCTCTTCGACCACACCAAATGATAGATAGTAGATTGATAGAAGTGTACCTTCCTGTAATCCGAACATCTATATCAAATTGATTTTTTGTTTCTTTTCTTTTCTTTTCTTTCTTTCTTTTTTTTTTTTTTTTCCTGCTGTAGCACACTTAACCACTAACTGTCTATGTGTCCATAGATGGTGTGTATGATAATTTGGACTCCCAGGATCCTCCACTGCCTGGGTAATAATGTGAATAAAATAGAAATCATTCAGATTTATAGGTTTAGAAATATTATATTTGGAAATACATGTTTTAACAGTCCCATCATGTAATTTCTGTCTGTCTGACAATATGTGATTATTTTTTTATCACAGGCCCGATATTTACGAGAACGTCAATGAAGATATGTTATGGTGACAGAAAATATTACTACAAAAAACGAATGTTTGCCTTTTTTTTCTGAATCATTGAGATTGTTTATTGTACAGCTCTACATATTGTGATTTGACTTGTTATCACATAAAAAAAATCAGCCCATTTGATAAAATATGAGTATTAGTTAAATATGAATATATACATTTTTAATTATTTCTCATTATGATCAGATTAAATGTAAAAACAACAACAACAACAAAAAGTGGAATAAGAGCAACTAAAAAGAAAAGACTAAAGCCTAATTATTGTTGGGTTTTCTTCTATCTTGAGTGATCAACAATTATGACTGTCACAACTTTGAAGACTACAGATCATCATTTCTTATTCCTTTTATTGTTCATTTACTGTTTCGTAGCTGATGAACTGGGACTAGCTTTGATGAATATGGACACATCCAGTTTTCCTTCAGAGGGTGTGCTGTGTGTTGGATCAACAGATTGGACAAAAATGCATAGTCACCAGTATTTATTTAAGCAACCTGACTGTTTGTGACTTTAATTGAGCATTACATTATGTGTTGTTCATGTCTACATTTTATTTTAAAATGTATGTTACTTTTTTTGCTTCCGCAATAAATTCAATATTCTGTGTGGTAATGTTTACTCTAACCTTGATTTTAAATTGTTATGGGGTGAAAACTGAAACCACCATGGTTGAGTTTTTAAATATCTCTCTCCTCGTTGACCGGAATGCAGTCGACAGGGCGGATGTATGTTTTTATGTTGGATCAGATTAGGGGGGGATTAAGGGGATTCATCTGATCTCAGGTCTGTGGGAGGTCTGGTGCGTGCACGTCGCCAGACCCCCTCTCCGTTGTCTGCCTTCTCGCGAGAAGCCGCGAAGTTTCCGGTGTTGTGTATGTTCCTGGAAACATGGCGGCCAGCTTCCGCGGCCGTCCTATCCGGAGTCTTCGGATGCGAGGTAAGGGTGAAAAACTCGATTGAGCGATAGCTGTAATAGGTGGATATTGCAAAAATAGATTTCCCCAGTTATGTGATGACCTTGTCGGTGTCCCTCCTCATGTGTGCGGTGTGTGTTTCTGACAGGTCGGAATGACAGCGGGGAGGAGAACGTACCGCTGGATCTGACCAGAGGTAAGAAGAGGCTTCATCACATCACCCTGAAAGCAATTATTGTTCAAAATGGATGAGTGGCTTTTCTGTACTCACTGGTCCCGCGAAGCGAAAATCCAGACCATGCACTTGCCCCGTCGGAGCTGTTGCTATGCTGTCACTTTCCCCTTTCTATTATGTGTAATAGCATCACTAACGATATCATAACAACAAGCGGCAGCAAGCTAACTAACTAGCGGAGTTAGCGTTAGCTAGCTGCCTCAGCTAACCAGCCATGACGACGCTCTGTTGTTTTGGTTAGTGTGAGTGGGCCAGATAGCCTATTATTTAGCCAACCAGCCACAAGTGCTACAGTCATGCACCGGTCATCGCTGACTGTAGGAGAAAATGGGTTTCAGAGCCGTTAGCTGAGTAGCAATTAGACAACATGAGGAGCGCAGGGTGGGTTTTCCAGTGGCACTGATACACAGCTGCACAGGCTGGGGAGAGCTGCTCCTCCAGCAGCAACACCGCACACCAGTCCCCGGCTGGCCCCAGTACAGCCCGGCCAGCCAGAGCCATTTTACACTGTGAATGGAATAAATTCATCATAAATAGCCAACGTTGTATGGGCCCCATTGACCTGAAAGATGAGATTGGGTAGGAGAATGATTTGGGAGGGAGGTGGTGCGAGGGGGGGGGGGCGGGGGGGCGGGGGGTGGCATATAATCTGTCAGCTGTTTCATCATGGATTTGCAAAATAAAATATGTTTAGAACATTTGTCAACCTCAAAATTGAATTTTAGGTCATGGTAATTGGGTCACAACATCATGCTAGTGTGTCACATGAGTTTTGTGCAATCCAAAAATTGAGGACTAAACTGTGTGTGCTAAAGGCTTTCACCACAAACCTTGAAATCTCCATGTAAAGATCATCTCTGAGGTCTTTCTCATTTTCACATTCTTACACGGGTAATGGGCTTAGACTCGTCCAAAGTTTGAGCTTATTGCGTATGTGTATCACTGCCTTGTCATTTATTTGATCTCAGGCTATCTGATACATTAATGCAATAGTATAGCTAACTTACTATTAGGGCAACATTGGATTTCAACAAATCTGATATCACAGAGACATAAAAAATGGTTTTGTGGATTCCTTTTGTGGATAAAAGAAGATTTGTACATTTTGTACCAACTTGCGTAGAATAAATACAGTGTCTGCAAAAAACCTTACCATAGTCCACTATATTAAAGTACTGATTCTCTTTTCATGCATTTAAGTTATTTTTGACTGAAGACCAATACTGACAGATTGAAACTCAAATTGACTTATCCTCTGGCTAACTATGTATACAGTTTATTAACCTTTGTATTTGCAGTTTTTGGCGTTTATCTTTTTAGTTGAAATGCAGTATCCTGAATTTGTTTACTCTGTTTTCACATAATAGCTGGAAGGAACTGAAAACGAAAAACACTTCTCTGCTCAAGGCTTGCTTTTACTGGCTAGACCTTGTTTTGACTGTACACACTAATTTAGTTTGACCAGCTAAACCAACTTCCTTCCTGCAACATATCAAATACGGTTCATCAACCATTATTGTGGCAATATGGCTTAATGCTTGTCTTAGTTACATTGTATTTTTTTGTTCTCCTGCAGAACCATCAGAAAACTTCCGTGAAATCCTTCAAAATGTGGCCAAACCACACGGAGTCAGTAACATGCGAAAATTGGGCCACCTGAACAACTTCATAAAGGTAACGCTGTCAAGTTATGATGCTTTTCCCCCAGGGTTTTATTTGTTACATGGGGTAGTATTGTCAAGACTGAGTGTCAGTGAAAATAATAAAGTTGTGATGTTATTTTCTCTCAAAAGTCAAGATGAGATTGCTGTTAAAGCTGCAGATACAAACAAACAGATTTTTAACAAGGTTGACTCACTGTTCAAAGATTGTCTTGCCATGCTCCTCTTCCTCTGTCAGGTCACCACTGACCTCTTCTTGATCCTCTCCTCTTGGGTGTTGCTGCCGGCAGGCCTAGCTGTGCTTGTCATTGTGATGCTGACAGTGAATGTAACAGGAGCTGTAGGGATGGGAAAGCTCTCTGACCTAATGTGCATCAAGAGCAGCATTCTTTGAAAACTGAGATTTTTAATGTCTGGTTATTGTTCTTATGAACGTGAGACACTCTCGGTTCTAAAATCTGTGATTTTAGTGGTAAAAGTGATATGTAGATTCCTAGATTCCAAATTGCTCTTATGACATGACGCCAACTAAATTATGTTCAACTAAGCTGAGACACAAAACAGGTGAACAATATTTTAGCAGCTATCAGAGAAAAGATTAAAACATTTAGATTAGTAAATGATGACTGCAATGCACAGATGTATTGTTTGCAAATGAAAAAAGAAGGAAGGACAGTTTTAGTAGTTCTTTAGTCTTTTGAAAATGGAAGTTATTTTAACTTGTAAACAGTGTGTTTAGATTTGTGTTTTTCTTTGTGTGAACAATCCCTAAGTCCGCCCTGTGATGGACCAGTGGCTTAAGCAGGCTGTTTTTCCAATTTTGACCCAACACATTTGGGAACAGTCTTGAGCCTTCCTGTTATTTTGAATGAGAATACCAGGCTGTAGAAACATTGGGAGCTAATGGTGAGAGGAAAACTTGCATTTTCTTGTGTTTTGAGCACATTATTTTTCTCACCATCACATTATTATATTGTTAAAGCCATGAACACAACTCACCAACCTTGAGCACTAAATATATAGATGTTTGCAGATTTGTGTGCCACAACCTGCTGCTGTCTGACATATATTGACCACTTGCTGGCAGCTGTGCAGCCGGTGTGTGTTGGCACTCAAAAAACTGCGCAGCTGGCACTGTAGAGGGCTGAGTGTGGCCCTGAATTGTGCATCTGTAATCTGTGCACGAACTCTCTTGTTTACAACTTACAAGAGGGTAATAGCCATGCCATATGTGTGTCTGTGTGTATACGTCTGTTAGAACACCATGCCCCTGATTCCTTATAAGGGTTTCAGAACAGTGAGGGTGACCAAATCCCTCTCAGACAGTGTCACATGCCCCTCTCCCCATCTCGCCTCTCCCCCTCCCCCCTGCCTGCTTGGGCTGTGACCTCACAGTTGCTATAAAACAAACCCCAACTCACCGTGCCTCTGTTCACCCATGCCATCCTCGATGCTCTGTGGGTTATCCTGAAGGAGAGGGGAGATTTATGTCCATCCTTAAGAAACGGTTAACACATACATTACTCTCTGAATTTAGTCATTGGACCCCCTTTTTTTTGCTGCATTGGGATATGCAGTGGTGGACTGAACGACTGCGATGTAGCACTGTTGCTTTGTTGGTAATGCCCATAACTATGGTGGCAGCTCCAAAATGGCAGAATCTTACCCAAGACCTCATTGATTGGTGCATATACTGAGTTTTCTATACTATGCTGTTGTTTACCTTGGCCTGAGAGATGACTCAGAGTGCCGCTAAAGGCTTATCTACACAAGACATGTTCAGATTTCATGTATTCTAAAGCAGCATTTACATAAAATTGAAATACGTATCTATAATTAATATCTTATATGCAACAGCTGTCTGTTTGTCCCTGTTAATTACGGAGGACCTGTGGTGAAGAACTGCTAAAATTTGATAAATATGCTAGAAACGGGGTCCATTGACAGTCCTGGCAGAATACACAAAAATAAGAGAAAAGAGTCTGTCTGTGAACAGCATAATATAACGAAGTCAGTCAACCTTGTGTTCTTTGCATCTATTTTCACATATCCAGCACATACAAGTTTGTACAAGCATGAACAACAAATAGTGGAGGTGACAAAAGCCTGCATAAGCTGATGGACCTGTGAAAGTGTTGTCCCAATGCTTTTGTAATCATAACCCCCAGTGAAAGTGTAACATTGTCCATATATGGTTTGATTTGTAAGAGAAAAGTGGAAAACTACAACAAACACATTTGCTGGCTGCAGGAAAGTGTTGTGGTTTTAGTCTTTTAGTTAGTCTTTTTGAATGAAACGTTGTTATGCAGTGGGTGTCAGGTGAAGAATGGTACTGTTTTCTGAATACTATGAGGTGCCCTGGTGCCACCATAATGCCTGTGCGAGGCTTAAATTCATGTTGACACAGTCCATTTCTGACTCAAATGGTTTATTTTTTTTCTATTTCTGTGTTGTAGCTGCTATGCAGCATTGGCCACCGTGAGGAAAACTTTGGGTTTACACACGAAGAAATCATCGTTTGGTAAGTTGTTGTCAGTCACCAGTCCTTAGTGATCATACACTCTGTTCTTTTTATTGACGTGTGCTAAATTTCTAATTCACTGGAATTCTATTTATACAGTCAAGTGAAAGTGTTTGTAAGGAAGTCGTTGGCTGGGATGTATTGCATTTGGAGTTTTAATTTAATGAGTAATTAAAATAGCTTCTGAACATCATGCTGATGAAAGAAGTCAGGAAATGACAATAGTTTGTAAAGTCTCAGTAACTCTTTTAGAGTGTCCATTTCTTTTATTTTGGACTCATCTATTTTAATCCCATAGTCTGCGGCTCGCTCTTCTGAATGAGGCCAAGGAAGTGCGTGCTGCAGGGCTGCGGGCGCTCCGCTACCTCATCAGAGACACCAGCGTGCTGCAGAAGGTCCTCAGATTACAGGTGGACTATTTAATAGCCAGGTGAGATCCTGCTTTGTGCAGTAAGATGAGCTAGTACTGTCGGGCCACCTTTTAAAGTGTATGTTTAAAGCATGTCTCTGTTTGACCCTACGGTGTGTTATGCTTCAGCCATACTGTGGTTAAAAAAAAAAAAAAAAAAGACTAATAATTCCTCTGTGTTGTTTTAGATGCATTGACATCCAGCAGAGCAATGAGGGGGAGAGGACTCAAGCTTTGAGGCTAGTCCGAAAGGTGACATAATAAGTATATTTTTAATTTCTATTCCTCCACAGACTTTAATTTTAAGAGTTAGTGTCATGTCACAAGGGGGAATTTGCCCTCTGCCCAAACAGCTCAGCCATAGCATCAGCTCAGGCCCACCAGAAAGATCATTGAGTTTGCAGCAGTGTCAGATTGTGGACACTTTGCACGAGTCTGCAGACAAGGCTATTTTTAGCTCTTTCTGTAGTTTACTGTAAACCTTCTTCACACATTCGCACGCACATAGCGCCAGGCTCTAGTTTCAGGAAAGAACTATTAGCCACACAGCTAGTAACATAACCCCTCTGCTCATAATATACAGCCTGAGCTTGGCCTTTTATCTTAAAATGTACCTCTGCTATTATGTCTTATGTTGCATATTGTGACATCCATGTCATAATATTCATGTTCTGCTTTAGCATTTCTGTTCCTTTGTAGCATTTCATTCATTTTTCTCCTTTACCTCCCCCTGTAGATTATCACTGTCAATGCAATGCTGTTCCCCACCTCTATCACAAACTCTCTAATTGCTGTGGGCACGGATGGACTACAGGAGAGAGACCGAATGGTCCGTGCTGCCATCGCCATCATATGTGAGCTTGGTGAGTGCCTGGCCCATGTTATGAAGTTGCAGAGAGAAGAGCCTTGAAAATTATCTAATTTGTGAGGGAATAAAAAGAATAAAACCACCTAATATTCCTTTGCTGGCTTGTTGCATTTGCAGCCCTGAAGAACCCAGAGGTGGTGGCCAAACGAGGAGGCCTCAGCACTGTCCTCAAGAGCGTAATTGACTGTCAGCTGAGTCGCATCAACGAAGCCCTGATCACCACCATCCTCCATCTACTCAACCACCCACGTACTCGTCAGTACGTGCGTGTTGACGTCGAATTGGAGGTACACACCGAAACATATTCAGAGCAAGGCCCTGGTTATAAATGAGCCAGTGTTTTGGGAGTCATTCCCGTCAGGATTAGCGGCCGTAGGTTGGCCGTCTCTTTCCCATGGAGCTTAGAGTAAGCAGTTACAACATTTCTCCAAAGCCTCATTTTCCGTAAACAGACACTTGGGACAGAGGCATCTCTCCACAGCAGTCATTATAGCTGCATTTGATGTTATGTGAGATCTATGGCAGGTTAATTATTTCTTCAAGATGTTTAATTTTGCTTAATTAGTCTGTTGTGTTTTGTGCTCATCCATCTTCTGATGTTTGTTCTATCCTCCCAGCAAATCCTTGCCCCTTTCACAGATTTTCACTACCGTCACAGTGCAGACACGGCTGAAGGGCAACTCAAGTGAGTGTGGATGGGTGGGTGGGTATGGGTTGGGGAGGGGTTGTGAAGAGTGTTACTGTTACAGTAGAAACAAAAAGATAATGTTTTGGAATTTCGCTTTGTTTATTATTTACTGTATTTCTATATAGGTAGTAGAATGTGCTGAGAACGTTGAGGATTTGTGTAGTGTTTTTGTGATATGAACGTTGTCATACAAAATGACTTGCCTGGGGATGTGAAGCTGGCTAAGTCGCCGCAATCGTTTAAGTCACTCTGAAAGATTTACTTTTACATGAAAATATCTTTTATTGATTCTCTTAAATTTCTTTTGATGCTTTGCCTTTGTAGTGTAGTTTGAATCTTTGTGAAAAGGTTTTCAGTGCTTTGTGCAAAGAGAGATCATAATGGTGTGTACGGAACATGCTGCCCTAGTATTAATGTGTGTTTTCATGTTCTCAGGGAGGACAGAGAGGCGCGTTTCTTGTCAAGTAGAATGGCCATAGTGGCAGCTTTTCGCTCCTGGTCGGGTAAGGGCTAAGATGTTGTGATAAGTGAATGTGAAATTTGTGTTTTATATAAAATGTGTTTTCATTTAAGGGTATCATGAATTATGTGTCCCTTTTTCTTCTTTTTTTTCTCAGGGATTATCAACTTATGTAAGGCCGGAAATCCTGGAATCCAATCTTTAATTGGCTTACTTTGCATACCAAATATGGAAGTTAGGGTAAGTATTGGAACAGCTGCATTACAAATACAAAAAAAAATATCTGAGAGAAGGAGGACTTTTGTAGATTTACAGCTTCTTTTTGCTACCTTAGCAACTAAGACTTCACTGATGGTAAATCTCTTGCCAGTAAGCTTTTGTCCTTTCAGCTTTCGTTTAACTGGAGGTGTCTGTAGATGCAGATTCAAACAGGCATATTCTTGTCTTTTTTCGGACTCCCACTAACAAACCACAGAGTAGGTTGTATTTGACATGGCATAGACTGATCAAACATGTTCACTTATCAGCTCAATCTGACCTTATATAGACTTGGTGCTACGAAGTTGGCAGCGTAAAGTCCATTTAATGCCTGAAACAAACTGATATGTGTTTTAACCTACTGCTCCTCAAGGTTGTGCCCAGATAGGTTCATGCTCTCAGTGTGTGAAAGTAGCTTAAAGCATCTTAAGCCTTTAGAGCACTGTGTTACCCAGCAGTATCATTAGGGTCTTGGAAGTGCCCTTTCCAGCACTGCATAATGTGCTTGGTGCCACATAAAATGTGTATGTATCTGATTTGCAGAAAGGCTTGTTGGAGGTTTTGTATGAGATCTTCAGGCTCCCTGTGCCCATTGTAACTCAAGACTTCACAGAAGCTCTTCTCAGTGTTGGTGAGTAAATCATCTTTTACATCTTTAGAATTCATTTTTATACCCTGTTCCAGGATCTTGGTAACTAGTAACTTCGATGCTTTTGCATCCGGTATTTAATTTGACTTTTGACTTTTTGGTCAAAAAGCATAAACTAATCAGCACTCTTCTTGATTTCAGACCCTGCAAGGTTCCAGGACACGTGGAGACTCTCTGATGGGTTTGTTGCTGCTGAAGCCAAAGTCGTCTTACCCCATCGGGCCCGCTCAAGGTGAGAGATTAGAAAGGAGCAGGCTGACTAAACTCCCAGGTCAATGTTTGCTCGAACCATGAAATTATTATTTTTTTTTCTGTTTTCTTCATTAGGCCTGATCTAATGGACAATTACCTGGGATTTGTCCTGTCTGCCTTTATCGATAGTGGGCTGTTAGAGGTGAGCTGACACAGCATTTCTTAGGCCAAGGGAGTTGCACCAAGGGAGTGATTTATATTACAGTTGGCATGAAACTACTACTACTCAAGTGGCAATCAATATTTGGTTTGAATGTTTTTCCGCAGTATACTGCATCCTCATTGTATTGTGTTAGAATCGCACACCACATTACGTTTCTGTACATCAGCTTTATGGCGTGTAACCCTTTCTCTCTTCTTTCCTCTTCGTAGGGCCTTGTTGAAGTTGTGACCAGTAGTGATGACCAGCTCGCTGTCAGAGCTACAATCCTGTTGGGAGAACTTCTACATATGGTACTATAAACATTGTGAAAGTTGACAGACAGCATATTTTGGAAAACAGGGAGAAAAAAAAAGATAATTTTACACATTGAAAAAGCCCTAAATGTTTGTGTGTCTCTGCAAAATAAATAACTGAAGATTTGTGTATCTTTGCTACGTCCATTTTACTGTGATATTGATTTGAAACGCGTCTTTGCTTTTTCCTCCACCCGCTTCTCTTCTGTTTAGGCAAACACCATCCTTCCTCATTCTCACAGTCACCACCTGCACTGCCTTCCCACCCTCATCAACATGGCAGCCTCATTTGACATCTCCCAGGAGAAACGACTGTGAGTACACTGTGTCTCACAAACAAGCCTTCTTTTTCGGAAGGAAGACATTTTCAGTACAAACACGATAATATCCTAGACATGTATATTTATTGCTTTTTCTCTCTCTGATCAGCTATACAGAAATCAATTATTAATATAAATATCAGCAGCGAGTTCATAATTTGCAAAACCCAATTGGAGGGGAAAACTTTATTTTATGAATGTTCCAGTCGGGCGAGTGCAGCAGTCAACAATTTGAAGCGTTTCCATGAGAAGAAGAAGAAAGGTTTGAAACCACACAGTCTTTACCTGGACCACATCATCCGCAAGTCTGTGTCTTCACATAACCACAGGGAGTCCCACTCACGTGTCCACAGGGATATCTATGTCATTAAGGTAAACATGAACCCTTTTTGGTTTCTAGATGTCAAGTGCAGCTACCCCCTGTGAAAATAGCTTGTTACTGTAATTTAGGGGAATCAATTTTGGGTTGTCAATCCTTAATTTGGATCATTTTCATTCCTGATCTAATCAATACAACTTTTCCAAAACATAAAATGCCATAATGATTGGTACCTCTTATCTTATCCAAAAAACACCGTAAACAAGAAAAACAGTCTTATTTCTGTGCTTCATGTTGTAAAATGGGTGTTTTTTGTCTCCTAGGACACAGAGGAAGCTCTGATGATGAACCTGAGAGACAGTCACATTCTCAACCACAAGCAAAACCTGGAGTGGAACTGGTTGCTTATTGCCACTATCCTCAAGGTCAGGCTGTTCTCGTGTAGCGTCGCTGACTCCACTGTGAACTTCTTTCCCCTGTCTAACATTTAGATGTTGTTTTTCTCTCCCAGTGGCCAAATGTAAACCTCAGGAACAGTAAAGATGAACAGATGCACAAGTAGGAGCCCTTCATACCTTTGAAAACTGATGACAACATGTATAGATGTTGGATTTGCTCTTGCAAGTTTTTGTTTTTTAAAATGCTTCTTTGTTGTCTGTGCAATAAAGGTTTGTCCGGAGGCTGCTGTACTTTTATAAACCCAGTAGTAAACTGTATGCAGGGCTGGCGCTGGACCATGTAAAGGCCAGACAACTGACTGTGGTTGGTTGCCAGTTTGTTGAGTTCCTCATGGACTCGGATGAGGTAAGAGAAGTGTGCATTAGCACACAAACATGCACTTTTCTGTATTTTTCTTTGTCCTTTTCTAATCGTTTGTCCTCTCTCTCTTTCTCCTCATCCCCAGGATGGCCAGGGTTACCTGGAGGACCTGGTGAGGGACATGGTATCATGGCTCTCCTCATCCTCAGGACTGAAGCCCGAGCGCTGTCTGCAGAGTAACGGCCTGCTCACCACACTCAGCCAACACTACTTCCTCTTCCTGGGGACACTTTCTGCCCACCCACAGGGAGTCAAACTGCTGGAGAAATGTGGCCTGTTTCAGTGGTGAGTGGACACAAACACCCGACAGCTTTTGGGAGATTTCCCAAGCCCTGTGGAATGTAAGAATCTCACATGTGTTGAAGACACAAAGCACATTTGTGAAAGGTCCCACTAACAACTCAATGTAATATATGTACTTGTTTTCTGTTTTTTTCAGCCTGCTGAATCTGTGCTCTGTGAAGAACCAGGATGCCGTGCTGAAACTTGCTGTATCCACACTGGACTACAGCAGAGATGGTCTAGCCAGAGTGATCCTCTCCAAGATCCTCACTGCTGCTACTGATGTAAGACAGCCAAAAGAACACGAGACACAAAAAATACCTCTTAAACATCCAATTTCCTTGTAGTCATCTGTAGTTTGAGCAAAATTTCCCAACTGCAGATTACACTGAAAAAAAAAAAACGTGACTACATTAACTTTGCTCCCTCTTCCTCACTCATGGCCTCTTGTGTCACTGAGCAGACATGTCGGCTTTATGCCACCAAACACCTCCGTGTGCTGTTGCGTGCGGGCGTGGAGTTCTTCAGTAGCTGGGGCATGGAACTGCTGGTCACACAGCTTCACGACCATAGCAAGGCAGTGTCCATGGAGGCCCTGGACATTCTGGACGAGGCCTGCGAGGACAAGGTGACGCATATCGATACACAGTGCAGTCACTCACAGTAAAGTATAATATTGGAAGTACATGCTCAGCTTTAAAATTTTACTAAGCGCATGGAAATGCAGCCCTCATTCCAAGGGCACTAAAATATTCACATTTTCCCTTCATAAGGTTTATGATATGTGCTGTAGATGTGTCTATTTTTCCTGCCATGTGACTTGTTCTGTCTTGCTGCCTCACAGGCAAACCTTCATGCTCTAATCCAGCTGAAACCAGCTCTGTCCCACCTGGGAGACAAAGGCCTCCTGCTGCTCCTCAGGTGAGTTTATAACCAAATCAGCTCAGCTACACTCGACATGGCCCAGACCTATTGATATGTTGAGGGTTCAGATGTTTTTTTTATGTCTTTTTATGTCTTTTCTAAACTAAAAACTTCTAAACATTTTCTTTGTGCTCTGTAGGTTCCTGTCCATTCCTAAGGGTTTCTCATACCTAAATGAGAGGGGCTATGTCAGCAAACAGCTGGATAAATGGCAGAAGGTATTATCAGAAAATTGGTTTTATTACTTATTAACAATCCACTTAGTTCTTGCTTTTTGTTCATTTGACTACTGGATTATATTAGTACCACAAACTAACTTATGTAACTTTTAACTCTGTGACCTAAATATATGATGGATTGCAGGAATATAACCTTAAGTATGTGGACCTGATAGAGGAGCAGCTCAATGAAGCACTAACAACCTACCGCAAACCTGTTGATGGAGACAACTATGTCAGACGCAGCAACCAAAGGTGAAAAGCCCGTTGGTCGGCAGTAACTGGCATCCCATAAGATATGGCGTAATTGTGTTTGACTAATTCCTTTGGTTATGTTTGCAGGTTACAGAGACCAAATGTATATCTCCCTGTGCACTTGTATGGTCAGCTGGTCCATGATAAGACAGGCTGTCATCTTTTAGAGGCTCAGGTAAAGACTCTTTCTTGGTTTAACAGCAGAGCGTTACAGTTCTTTCTTCCTGCCTCACCGTAGAGCAGTAGGTGGTACAGGTTTATATATCTGTCGTCCTGACCTCTGTTGTTTTTTTGTCTTTTTCAGAGTGTGGTTCCTGACCTCAGCTACACAGTTCGCTCCCCGATGCTGGACACCTGGGAGGGCATTAAACAGTTGAAGGCTGCTCTCTGGGCACTGGTCAGTAACACTCCTATTCAACTATTATATATTATTGTGGCAAACTCAGTTTGCCACAATAATAATTATAGTTGTGAAGTGATGGCTCTGATAACGTGTGTTATTTCTCATGCAGGGCAACATTGGCTCTTCAAACTGGGGTCTAAATCTCCTGCAGGAGGAGAATGTTATTCCTGACATCCTTGCATTAGCCCAGCGGTGTGAGGTGCTGTCTGTACGAGGGTAAGCTCAACACTTTTAGTTTTTACCAGTTGTCACCAATTATTAGTATATGTATATATATTTTTTTGAAGTTGTAGATCTAATGTTCACCCACATTTTTTTCCTCTAAAGCCTTTAGAAGTTGTTTGTGTTCTCATGCAAAAGCACAATATTCTTAATAAATAGGATTTTTTGGTGATGATGCTGCTAAAAATATAATTATATGAATGAACAGCATAGAGAAAAAAACAATGAAAAGCAGCTTAGGATGCTGCAGATTAGCACACTTCCATATTCACTCAAATATCAAAAATTTCACCTGAATTTCTGCATCATAAAAAATTTCCAAATGCAAATTTCTCAATTTTTTATATGATTAACACCAGTAAGTAAGTCATGTTAGAAGTATTATAAGCATTTAGAAAATTCTGTGGCATAAGGTGTCGCAGTTAAAACTATAGTCCATTTAACTATGTTGCCCTGAAAGATCTCTACAGCAAAACTATTAATACCGTAATGGCTCAGCACAGCAGATGTGTATGTTTCCTAAGAGTGCTGTCTCACCCACAGGACATGTGTTTATGTGCTGGGAGTGATTTCCAAGACCAGGCAAGGTTGTGAGGTGCTGAAACAGTACGGTTGGGATGCTGTCAGACACAGTCGCAGGACGTTGTGGCCTGTCACTCCAGATGAGGTCGACACACAGCTCACCTCTGAACTTTCCTCAGTGCCGAGCACGCTCAGCCTGAACTCTGAATCCACCAGCTCACGCCACAACAGCGAAAGCGAGTCTCAGCCAAGTACGTATGATGTTCCACCGTCACAGTGATCAAGGGTTTTCTTTTTTTGTGTGTCTTATTGTGATTTTTAATTCACTCTTTGTACTTCTAGATATGTACATACTGGATGATGACAAGTGCGATGTCCTGGACCAGTCAGACGAGCCGTCTTTCTATCTACACTCCAAACCAGTCAAGGACCGCAGCCCCTTCACCATCCTGGCTTCCACACGCTTTGTTCGCACCCGCTTTCTCAATTCCTTGTCCCTTCCTAGCAAGAAGCTGCGTTCCACTAGTGATCCCAAAACCCCATCAGGCTCTCGCACCCCTACTGAACTCAAGACGGGGAGCATGAGGAGGAACAGGACAGTTACAGAACCCTCTGTCTACAGCCCAAACCAGGGGGATGTTTTCACCCCTGTGTTTAATGGCAGAGGGATGCCGAAGAGTCCCACAGTGAGCCTGGAGACATCCTTTGTCGGAACAAGGGGTGGCTCTGAGGAGCACCTTGTGGATGGAAGGCTGGCAAGGGGAGGAGGCTCAGGCCTGGGACTAAGTGGTCTTGGAGGGCATGGGATGGCAGAGCACCCCACCCGAGAGAAGGAACAAAGCAGCCGAGAGCGTCTGGCAGGAGGAGAGGGCGGCTCCTCTTCTAGTGGAGGCAACATGGGAGGGGGCGGAGGTGGTGGGGGAGGTGGAGGAGGTACTCAATTTAAAAGCCGCAGTCAGAGCTTTAACACAGACACCACAACCAGTGGCATCAGCTCCATGAGCTCCAGCCCCTCCAGGGAGACTGTTGGAAACCCCGACCATCCTGACCCAGAACCGGACTCCTCTGACTGCGTGAGCCTCAATACCGTGGTGTCTGCCAAGACTGTCAAAACGCTCTCATCCCTCACCCCCCAGGCCCAGACCAATCACATGTCAATGTCCAAATCCTCCACTGTCTCTCTGGTACCACCTGGCTCCTCGCACACTCTTCCTCGCCGAGCTCAGTCTCTTAAATCTCCTTCAGTAACCACCATCAAGAGCCTGGCCGACTGCAGCTTCGTATACACCAGCCCAAGAGATGCACTGGGCTATGCTACGCTGAAGAGGCTGCAGCAGCAGAGGATACACCCATCTTTGTCTCACAGTGAAGCGCTGGCTTCGCCTGCCAAAGACGTGCTGTTCACAGACACCATCACCATGAAGACCGGCAGCCTGGACTCCAGATTAACACCTCGCAGGTCAGTCAGCCATGGCTACAGTGGCTGTATCACAGAAAGCTGCCCCTGAAAATGTTTGTTTTATTACTTGTTTTGGAATACGTTTATTGTTGCATGATCAGAAAGACTTATGTCCTCATTGTTCCCCATTTGTCCTGCTGTATCTTAAGCATCTAAGCGCATGGGCTAGAGTTTTGGTTTGTTTCCACTTCTGTGATGTCAGGTGTGTCTTTTGTGCACCTTTCGCTATGTTTGTCAGGTTATCAATCAGGAGGGATATGTGTCCAGAACCCAGTGTCTTACACCCATACCGCAGGCTGTCCAGGACACTTGTACCGTGGTGGGTGGATTGACCCAGTGTCCTATTTAGTAGAGACGTAGCTTCTTGCACCAACCAAGTTAAATATGTCTTTACTGCTTTTATTCCAGTAGCAACAACAACCCCCCCATGCACAGTTGTTAGGCTTTGCCTGCTGTAGCCCTGTAGTGCAGTGAAGTGTGCTCAGGTTCTGGCTGTTCCCACGTCATGGAGTTGTAACCGTTCTTAGAGATGTAAACAGCCCATTGGTAGGGATGGGCTCAACTGATCCAATATAAAATAGATTTCAATTCAGTCACAAAAAGCTATTCTGAGAAAAGATGAGGAAACAAGTCGCTAAGTGAGAGGAATGTTTGAGTGCTATTCAGCTCTGGCACAACATGTGTCTTAAACTTTAACTGGTCACTGTATGTTAAACTCTCCTCACATGCATTACATTGTTTTTATTCATAACAGTTAATTGATAATGTGTCAAATTTTAAATAACATTCTTTAGAAAATCTGACGGAAAAAAATAATTGATACATATGACAGAATATCAGTGAAATCAGTCATAGCTAACAGCATCAAATAGTTTTAGTTTTCTAATCATATCAGTTGAGAATAAGTTTTAAGATCTTCATTGACTTTAAGTAGGAGATTGAACCAAATGTTGAGACCTCATTGGTGTGATAAATTCATTTTCTACATTTTACATCACATAAAAATAAATTGATATTGGCTAGCATTAAAATATGTGGTTGTAAAAATGTCAGGTCATGCTGACACCTGAACTTTTATCAGGACAGAGAATTTCTTTCTACCCTTTATAGGAGCATTAGACTTTTACTGCATACTGGTGTTCTAGTTTGAAGCAACCGTGTCAGCGTGGATCGACCTTAGCTGTGAGTTTACCTGTAGCTCCTGCCCTGATAGCTACAGTATGTCTGGCTTTAGAGCCTGTTGTGATCCCAAAATCCCTCTCACACTCTGCTCACTAAGTCTTTGTCTCTGTGCTTTTATCCACCTTTTTTTTTTTTTTCCCCACTTACTCCCCCATGTTCCTCTTTCTGTCCCAGTCTCTCCCCCCGGATCCTCTCACGTACCTCTCCTCTTGCCCTCCCTAGGTTTCTGAAAGCTCTAAGCTTTGCCTCGCTGGATAAAGAGGAGCTACTCAGCCCCATCAACCAAAGCACCCTTCACCGCTGCTCTTCAGTGCGTTCTATGGTCTCTAGTGCCACCTTTGGGTGCAACGATGACTATATTGGCTTAGCACTGCCCATGGACATCAATGATATGTTCCACATCAGAGACTCAGCGTACTTTCAGCAGAGGATCAGTCCGCCGTCCGAAGAGCGAAAACGCTTTCTCTTTGGAGATGGAGATGGTAAATTCACTCCCATTAAATGACAGATATGTGAGATTTTGAAACACATGCATGTTTTTGGTCATCACTACTCTTCCCTTCATAGGTGATCGCCCTGCTATCCCAGCACTAAAGCAGCAGTTCAGTATTTCTGAGCTGATTGTTTGCAGAGGTGACAGCCAGAACCACACGATAGGTTCAGAGGAGACAGGACTGCAGGAACACACAGAAGAAAACTGCCTATACTGTGTTGGAGCCTCAGTCCTTGGATACCCCACACAGCCACAGATTAACAGCACGCACCCCCGGACAGGTGAGCAATCATCAGACACATTCAGTATTTCTTACTTTAAAACTCAGAGCAGACTCTTAACACTGTTCTTCATTTCTAACAGACTATGTCGACTTCCCGACGTGGGGAGGTCAGAGCGGCCATCGTCTGGAGGTGATGCCTCAGTCCAAGTTCTCTGGGGTGTCGGGCTGCAGTGATGCTGCCGTGTCACAAGGCTCAATCTGTAGCACGCCCACACCTGGTGACATTGTCATTGGTAAGAATGATCACACATAGGATATCGCGTTGTGTTCGATAGTGCAGTAAACAAATCTCTAAAAGGGGCAGAGAAAGGGTAAAGGCACAAAGCAGCTCACTACTCTAACTTAATAAATATAAGTCTACCAGAAGATGTTTATCACAATGTATATTTGGAACCTGTTCAACATAATTCCGAGTTAACCAGAGTGGTATTCAGTAGAGCACATACCTCCACTCAGTCCTGTTAGACTAGCTCATATGGGACTGTGCTGAAATTTGCCTTCCAAGTTTGGTGGAAATTGGTTAAGTACTTTTAACTTAAATAAACAAAAAAAGTAAACTATGAGAGAAAGAAGATGGATAATGTAAAATGTGTATATGATAGCTTTATTGTGGATTCAATGTCCTGATTATTGAATATTTTTTTTTATTATTCAGGGGGGAAGGCGATATCGGAGGACGGCCCTGCCTCTCGGGTCTTGCTGAGGAAGGAGGTGCTTCGCCTCATCATTAACCTCAGCTCCTCTGTTGGAACCAAAGGCCACGAAACAGGACTACTAACGTAAAGCTTTTGTTCTTATTACTCATAGATTTTTTTTAAGATGCACATTCACTGAGTTTTTTCCCCCCCTAATTGACTGTTAAAACTCTCCTTTTCTTTAGGATAAAGGAGAAGTTTCCATACGCATTTGATGACATCTGCCTGTACTCCGAGGTGTCTCATCTCTTAGCTCACTGTATGTTTCGCTTGACCTCAAGACGTTTCATACAGGAACTGTTCCAGGATGTGCAATTCATGCCAGTAAGACATCATGCTACCAATCCCCCATATATTTCCTGAAACACTACAAATATCACATGTTGAATAATTTGACTTCTTTTTCAGATGTATGAGGAAGCAGAGGCAATCCTGACAAAACTACCAAAACCTGTCGAGGGGGATGCTGACCCTCCTCCAGAGTCCTGATCGTCCTCCCTTCCTGTTCTGTTCCTTGCACAGTCCCAGTCCTGCCACCCTAAAATCATGGACGAATGCAAGACTGAGAAAAATTAAGTTATGGTTCTTTGGAGGGGGAGAGGGGGGGCGTTTTCTGGTGCTCTAAACAGAGCATCATAGCCAAGGATGAGGAGGAGGTGCTCATCGCTCAGCTTTCTTCTAGCAAACACGAGCACGTCAGCGTCTGTACACAGAATTTAACCCGACACGCCTAATGCTGTCTCAGACTTTTCTTTATTATTTTTTTAACAGGAAAAAGGGGGAGCAGTTTAACCAAATACTGTTTTCAAATGGGGATGGCAATCTTGAGCAGCACTCAATAATACATCAACATAATGCTTAAGGACCAGCTGGATCATTAAGACAAAGACTCAAGCTGTGTTTAAAAAAAAAAAAAAAGAAGAAGTTCTATCAACATTTTATCTCTTTCCAGAGGTGGTGTTTTCCTGTAATGAAATGAATAAGGCATGTTGTTGTGTCTACCTGGTGATTCCTCAGACCCCAAGTTCTTTTTTCCTAACAAAATAATACACTACAGAGGAATCCCACTGTTTTTAAAATGTGTCTGGAGCCTTCCTGGTTCATATTCCACCTCAATCTGTGATCTGTTTTAGCCAGATATGTGCTTTTGCTTCTCTTGCCTCACCACTTCCTACAACCTGTAGCCTCTTGTCAGCACAGACAGCCAATTACTTTTCTATTTCTTATATCTCAGACAATCAAACATCACTAGTATTGTATTTTCTAAAGCACTATATATACCACCCTTACACAGTACATGAGGAGAATAGCATGTGACTTAATGCTAGTTTATGCCATCCTTTACTTCCTTAGGACCTTTGATGTTTTTCTTCAGCCATTGCATCATTAGAGAGCTTCTCAGGAGGCGGGTTGCTCAGTTGTACACATTATCTGTACAATGATCAATTACAGATTTAGCACCAAACTCAGAAGTTTTTCAAAACCTGCATAAGCCCAACAGCTGACTGACTCTATGCCTTCTTACCTCTGCGCTTCACCTCCCCTGCATGTGCAACAAGCATGGCAAAGTTGTGATGATCTTTAACATGTTTCTTGCTTGTAAAACTTAAAAAAAAGAAAGGTTCCCATTACATGCTGCCATAACATTGTAGGAATATAATGACCCCTGAATCTGTTTTCACAATGCAATATCACTGTCTCATTGGCTGAGATGGAGGAGGGGGGAGGAGTTGCGATGACTTAAGGACTTGTAAAAGGTATCCAGGGAAACAGGGATCTGTTTCCATTGGCTTGTTTTTGCTATAATGCTGCTACAAAAATTGACTCCTAGAGAGATGATTCATAGATCAGCTGAGTGATGTCAGATCCGATCTATTTATTATATGTCTGTACCATAGCGTGAGCTCAACCAGAGAAGAAAAAAAGTTATTTATATTTTTTCCTCAAGACTGTATTATAATTTAAAAAGAAGAATTGTTTTTCTTTTTTTTTTGCCTGAATCGTGGTTTCCCTTGTATAATGTGTACAGTATGTTTTGGGGGCATTGATGACCTAAAGAAACATACAATCCTATCAAAGGGATGCATTGTTAATAAAACAAAATTTGAAATACCCAATTTATTTGACATAATTCCATTTACTTTATTTTAATTCACTAATTTCTTGGGCCTCTCACAATTAACCTTTGACTTAAATTACAGATACTTTCAATCTCAGCTACAGATTTGAAGAGGACTTTTGACTTGGTTCTAAATGATTTTAAACGGACAATAATTTAAAACCCTTCCTAAAGGTATGAATATAAAAAACAGAGCAATAAATTGTCACATTACAGACTTAGACATCCACCATTTAAAACTGTCCTGTGTATAATTTGGTGTTAAATTTGGTTCCTGTTTTCATCAAACTGACATAAAACTCAATTGCCACATATTACAGATTTTTAACTATGCATCAGTTGTCAAACTGAAACCTGCACCATCCAGAAGAATCAAATAGTGGGAACAAAGAGCAGTCAAAAGCATACATAGAGTGGAAAAACAAAATATTAATAGTTCTCGTGTTTTAAACCAAACTATTGTATCATAAAGTCAGAGCCAGTTTGAAGTGAGAAAAGTCCTCTAATGGATAAAAAAAACACTAATGGGAGAGAAATTTTTTGGAAAGGAAAAACATTTTATTCCAGCTTTCTGAGAAGTAAGCATTGCACAATGTTCCCATTGTTTTTTTCTTCAATTTCAAGCCAAAACTAATTCTGCAAAGAACCCTAAAGAAGACACTTAGTTCCAAATTTTACATAATAGAAAATTTAATGAAAGTGATTCACTGTGTAGCAAATCCTTGGAGAATAAGAAAATTTGAATTTTCGGCTTTGGACTTTTGAAGAATTTAAGCATCCTCGTGTGTTATGCAAAATGATGCAATGAATTATTGCAATAACAAATAAACATCTCTGCGGGGGCCTGCATTCAAAAATTCCTGTCAGAAAGTTAAAACGTCAGATGTTCTCAATAAGGACATTTTATTAACATAATAAAAACTGATGGCACATTTTACAGCAACACCATCATGCTGCAGATGAAAAAAAACATTTACCCTATGAAATACCGGAGTGTAAGTCATTTTCAATCACTCAAGACAGTGCTAATGTGAAGCATTCACATAAAAAATAATTACATTCAATAAAAACATACAAAACTCTAAAACATTAGTCAACTTCCTGTCTGGTCAGGTATTTCCACAATTGAAAGGCAAACGCAACAAACTGCTTGTGTACAGACATGTAGTTTTTCATTTGCTCTGACAGGAAGGTTGACTCTCATTGCAATAGTCCACTCTTGCATTGTTCAGAAATACCGCACAACTGTGAGTTGTTCCTGCGAGGCCCACCGGCCCACTTCTGATTGAGGTACATATTTAGGTTAATGATTTCCATCTGGCAAGAGACAAATACCTGACTCTGTTCGCTATCTGTTCTTTGGTGTGTGCATCTTTGTGCAGTTTGTTACAGAGGTATCCGCTCATCAGAGCTTTCATTAACAGTTTGTTGCTGGTGCTCAGAAACGGTCAATTCTCACCTCCCTTTGGTTTTCCTTCATTTTTGAGGTTGTGCTGGTGTCCATTTTTGAGGGCACTGAATATGGCCCCTGTTTTGTCTCATTGTCTTCGTAGCTCAGGTTATTGTAGGTTTGCCTCCTCACCTCCAGCTCTTGAGCAGCTTTTGCTTTGGCTTGCTGTAACTGCAGTAGCACTGCCTTGTTCACACCAGGGCCTGAGGAAACCAAAGAGAGATTTAGTTCACGCTCTCAGTTTCATGGGCACCCTCCGTTGCATTACGCAGAAAATAAAGTGTGTACCTAAGTAGCTGAGCAGCACGGGGAGGAATATGAGTCCATGCACAATCCCCAGAAGTGTGATGACCAGGTTTAACCGGAAGAAGAAGATCTGGATGAGCTGTGCTTTGGCGAAGGCTAACACCAAGATGCCTGGTAGGTTGGTCATAGCAACACCAGCAAATACCTTCAGGGTGTTAAACACACGTTAGTTTAGACAGCATTAACTGTATAATGATATTTACACAATTATTCGATTCAAAGTGATTGTTTTAATTGACTGATTCTTTTTTATTTCCATTTTTGGTGATTCAACATGTCTGCTCTCAGTTTTGCATCAGGGTTTACTTACTGCGCTGCCCATATTTGCTGTAGCCTCCATAGCTCTTTCCACACGTGTGGGCTTGATGCTGAATGCAAAGGATCTTGTCAAATGTGACACAAACTCCACAGAGATGCCCACCGCCTGCAAACCATACAGGGAATGTGAGTTTAATAAGTTAAACAATGCCCATGTAAATGAATTCCCTGTTTATATTTCACACACAAAAATTTATTTTTCTGTCAATGTTACACCACCATTATGATGTAATTTCAATGTGTTTGCAATAAAGGTGATTAAAGGGATTAGAAAAGTTTTTTTTTCCCCAAAGAAAATCCAATAAAACGTCACATATTAATATCTCATGAACTTCATTTGTATAACTGGTATTGTGTCCCTTTAATCCCCACCACAGGCTTGTGCTTACCGTGACCAGATTGATAAGGGCCACCGCGTTGTAATCAATGCCCCACAGCGTCATAACGCCAACAGTATCCACAACGATCATGATAATGGTGATGAGGTTGAGCAGGCCGGAGCAAAGGTCCAAACCCAGCAGCAGACAGCAGACCACAAAGGTGGGCAGCAGACACATGGAGATGTTGAACAGCCCCTCTGGCACAATAGTCAGGTACTGCTCGTAGAAGGCATTGGTTACCCTAGAGGAAGGAGAAAAACCAGGATCTGCTCAGCTTTAATGGCCAATTTCATATAGATTAATGGAAAGACGCTGCCCCTCCACGGTACTGCAGAGAAAAGGTGACATGAGAGAGTTAAGGAACTAATAGTACATACGTGTAAGGAAATACTTCAAAGTCAGGAGAGGTGCCTGATACATTCCTCATGCCCATGGTAATGTTGTAGGCCAGCTCTCTGGTCATCTGCAGCGCGGCAGTGAACTCCTGAGAGTTGGTTAAAGGTGTGTGATAAGCCATGAACCGAGAGGCTGGGAGGATGAACGGGAAAGGGGTCATTGTTTCTATTTAAATTAAACACAGTAAGCTCTCTGACTGCCATGAAATCATTTCAGATGACTTACCTATAATTTCTCCATTCTTGTCTCTCACCACCGCTGTATCATAGGCTCCTAAACCGCTGTAATAAGAAAATACAAGCAGTGAGAATGTTGTTTTTATTGTGATGCCTTCCCCTGCATGTATGCAGCTATGATACGTACCCTTTGGGGCACTGCAGGTCAGGCCTGTTACCCAGGAAGTTGGGAAGGAAGCGGTCGAATTGTTCCTTGCTGGGCCTGAGCACGCCACTTCCAGGAGCCTTCATACACTTATATAGGCAGAGAAGAGAAGCTGTTGGGACGGAGCAAAGCGTTAATACAGCAATAGTCCGTTGTTCCCTTCAGGAAATTCATAGTGAAGAACTTGTATTTATTTCAGCAGTGGCTCTCACATTGACTTGCAGGACAGAACTTTCCGGTATTTGGACCAATGGTGTACAGGCGACAACATCTGGATCCAGGGTTCAGCCAGTCAATGAAATCATCCACCCAAGAGTTAGCAGGAACAGCCAAGTACGACCTACAGATCACATGATCAGGGGTCAAAGAAAAACAGAAGTAGAGTTGTAACATTTATGTTGTATACTTTACTGTAACAAACTCCCAAAAATGAACCAAAAATAATGTTTTAATCGGTCCCCCAGTATTTACTGCTCACAAAGATAGACCTATTGTTTCATTTCTTTAAAGATCTAAATTTCCGAACACATCAAGAAACTTTTTTGGAAATATGACCCATGAGCTCTGGATGAGCTTTGGATAAACTACATCACACTTGTGAAACAAAGCTGTGGCTTGCTGATGTGTCTTTAATAACTTTTGGACAGATATAAAGCTCTTTGGGAAACAGCAATAAGCTCAACCAGGCTGAGTTACTGGGTTTTCATTAGATTTGCAGTCAATTAAAAAATACCAAAATGTTATTTATACTTATACTTAAAACAAATAGTAGGAAAGAAGATTATGTATTTGTGTCTGTACTGAAATATGAAAGTACACACAGCAGCTGGTTATCTAATTTTAGCATACTGTAATGGCTGGAAGAAGGTTTATAGCCACTGTAAAAATGTGACAGTGACAAACATTTTATCATCTAATTCAGCTTCTTTTTTTTATTATTTGTTTGTTATTTGTCAGTTACATGTAACATGAAATTCGGATGGAGTTCCTCTTTACAGGAGTTGGTTCTTTGCCACAGAACTGATAATGCATTAATTAGTCCACTCCTTCTTATTTCAAGGAAACAAATGTGTGTATAAATAATCCAGCCAAGGGTCAGGGTACCATTCATATTATTTGGTTGTTCCTACTGCTAAAGTGAATATTGAGTAATATCATTGTTCTGATTGTTACCTATATGGAGGTTGATATATGCATCACATTATCTTTTAGCAGAAAAGATGTATAGCACAACATGGGACACTTCAGTGGAAACATGTACGGCACCAGGGGGCTCCACTTACTCCTATCAATGACTGATTATAGATTTTACACAGCTATAATATAGATAAAATCTATAGACATATAGTTTTTATATTTATAGTGAATACTTTGGATGTTTGGTCTTGCTGCACAATCGGACACAGATGCTTTATCTACTCGGTGGCATTCGCGTAACTCAGTTTATCATTAACAAATGTGATTGGCTAGTATGCAAGAGGTTCCTACTGTAATATCAGCAGGTTCAAGGATCTGTCCGTGGAAAAAAGATAATGGTGTAAAAGAGAAAAACAAAAACAAAACAACAACAGCAGAAACTGTCTTGTTATGCTACTAATCTTCAGGAACCAGTTGACAGCCAAAAAAGCCCAAATTTTCTTCATAAGAAAATATACTCTCTGACTCACCGATCCGGGTATTGAGTGGCGTACTGGATCTTCTGGGTTAGTGAAAACTGATCACAGCCCACACTGGAGCAGACTGCATTCATGCCTTCCACTGTGGTGAAGTTGTAGCCTCCTTTTGTTACAAAGTAAACAGGTATTCCGACTTCAAAGTATTTGTACAGATAATGGAAATAGTCCAACATGTAGGAGCCCTGCACCAAAAACAGAATAATCTTTGTAATGTTACATGAAAAGAGGAGTGTGTGGGCATCGTGTGAAGCACTTATGAATCACTGCTTGCTGACCTGTGGCATAGCCAGCTCCTGATCCAGACCGACTTTGACATTAAACATGAGGAACAGGCATGCAGAAAACATGAAGATGAAAAGCACCATCTGCAACAGAACACGGCAGAACGCATTGAACAGATATTCAGTGAGAACAAATAAAAGTAGAACTTGTTTTGTAGCTGAAGCTTTACCACTATGATCCTGGTGTAACTGTGCAGCAGGAACGGGGCATAGTATTTCCTCATGATGGGCAACAGAAAACCTTCGTTGGGTTTGTGTGGACGCTGGGTTGAGACCGTAACACAGCAGAGCAGCTCACAGCGGTTACTGTCTTGGCGTCGGGCATCCAGGGACAGCAGCGCCACAAAGGCTGTCATCTGGAGGATGAAGTCCATGAGCACAGCCAGAGCAGCATAAAGAGCAAAGGTCTTGACTGCTGGCATGGTGGACAGGGCCCCTAGGGTGGCAGAGCAGAGACACAGTTAGAGACTAACACAGCTCGAGCTCTGTGGACCATTTCTATACAACGTATAGCACAGAATTAATAGTACTGAGGTGAAACCTTTTAACATGCCAGCCTCAACTGCTGAAAAGATTTGGAAAACCTAGTGTTCCTACCCAGAAAGAAACAGACAGACTCAGAGAGGCTGCACAGGAGCATGCTGGGTGCAACGTTTCCAAGGACACGGCCAATGTGCTGCTCTCTTGTCTCTCCAGGCCTCCGTACATCCCGCTGAAATAAAAGGAAGAAGAGATGATCTCCACATCCTACAAATTCCTCAGTATTGTACACTCATGGTGCACACAAATATCAATACCTGGTACTCCAGAACAAAGATGAAGATGTTGTCAGCTCCTACAGCGAGCACCAGGAAGGGCACAACCTGCAGAATGACCAATGAGGAAGGGACACCTATCCAGGAATAGAAGCCCATGGAAGCCAGGACGGAGCAGCCGACCACCAGGATCCCACCAAGACCTACCAGGAACTTTGAGTCAACCTTGAGGACGCATAGATAAGACCCCAGATGAACATTCAACTCATTAAACCTTTTCCGTTCCTCATATCTTCTATACATGGTCCCGTGTATATTGTGCCACTTTGTGGCCAATAAATCTACGTGCTCCACAAGATAAGCACTATATAGCTGAGATAACCACATAAGTGCAGCTTCTCCTTATCATATATGCAAAGTACTGTTTCATCAATTTTACTCTCTTGGTGGAGGTTTACTATATCCCAGGGACATCCTGGATACATCAGATTTAAATTAGAACAAAGTTATATCAAAACAGCTTAACAAGACTAATAGTCTCGAGTCACACTAGCACCTCTGTAACAGTACATCAACACGGATGATGTATGCAGTATGCACTGGCTTCAATTAGTACTGTCATAGCCTAAAGTATTGGACGTGGAAATTTCAGGGCAATCATCAAAGGTGCTCATCCTGGATGGGTCATGAATGTGCGCAGCAAGTTTCATGGTCATCCTTTCAGCCACTGTCAGTAAATTTCACTGAAAACTACAAGCAGTCGGGATAATGAAAATGACTGTGATTCATCATCTGGCAACAATGAATGTGCTGAAAACTAATGGTAATTTATCCAGTAGTTGCTGAGATATTTAGGCCCAAATGTTAGACCGCCCACCAATACAGGAGGACATCACACATTGTGACTTACCAGGATGCGTTTGCATGACGAGTATTCCCCAAGTGCAACAGCAATGTAAACAAAGATTACTGCGTAGCTGATCATAAAGATGGGGATGTCCTCTGCTGTGGTCCGATTAATCTCATCTTCTAGAGACCTCTGTGGACAGGAGGGGTGGAGAAAGTCAAGCATTAGGGGGTCAGTGAGGTGAGAGAAAAACAGGCAAGAAGTTAAGACACCCTTCGCCCCTCAGAACAGCTGTGAGTGCATGTTTTTATCAGCAGGGAATTTATTACTTCTTTTTTTATGTATTTGCCTTTATAACAGAGAGCAAAGAAGAACTAGCTGAACAGACATGACACTTGGCATATAAAATCTGTCCTGGGCACTCAAGCCAGATAGAATCACTCTGTCATCATTTTAAGCCATACGCCAGAATGAAAACAATCATTTCTTCTAATGTGAAACACGAATAATGTGTTCCATCAGTTCTCATAGTTTACTTTACCTCTGCCATGTATGCAAAGGTGAAATTGGTCTCAGGGCTTTTCTGGTAGTCCTGGACAATTTTAAGAAACTCTTTCTCCCACTCCATAGCCAATTTAAACTTGGGGTCGCTGCGAGGGTAGTTGTTGAGGGAGAAGGTCAGGATTAAAGCCTCGGCGTTGGTGTAGTCTTCATCTGGAAAAGCAGGAAATTAAATGTTCACGTTTGTGTATGTTGTTCAGAAATTTTATGTCATTTCTTCATATATTGATGATGCAAAAAAATCACTAACTCTTATAGCCTCCCACAGCCAGAAAGGAGAAGACCGGCGCTCCATAGTCAGCCATGCAGCTCATACCTAAATCAGTTATGTCTTTGAAGGACAAGGGAGAGCTTGACAAGAGCCAAGAGAGAGCAGAGCTATGTTAAAATCACTGAGAAACTGAAGCTCCCTGCTGTTTTTTCACCGAATCTCATGAGAATGAGATTTGGTGAGTCCTTACTTGAGGCAGTAGATTAAATGGTCTCTCCAGTCCACCTCTTTGGTCACTCCCAGCTCGGTCATGTTCACTTTAGCGTTGATGTTGTCTATGCTGTTCTGGAAGTACTGTGGCAAACTGTTGACTGCGCAGTCCGTCAGGGAGGGGTTGGACGGGTTCAGGGGGGCATAGCACACATCCTTTAGACTCGCTGTGCGGTTCAGATCTACTGACCAAAAGGTGATGTTCTAAAAAAGAAAAAGGGCATTATTCAGATAAAATTATATGATGAGCATTTGTAAACATTATCAGCTGTTGACTCTGACCTTCTTACCCGTATTCTTGTCTGAAGTTCCAGAAGCTCAATGACGAGGTCCTTAGATATAAGCCCACTAAAATTCTGCTGTCCAAACAGCAAAGAATCATAAATGTAGCCTTTCCTGCCTGGTGCCGTCAGGATCAGCTGGTTGGTCCTGAAGAAGGGGTTAAAGTGCTTGTCATGGAAGTCTTTCTCCTGGCGCGCCCGGCTGTTGGGAGCAGACCATAGCTCCACCGGGTCAGTGGTGAGCTCAATGGATTTGAGGCCAGCAGAGAAAACAGCCACGACTCCAGCCGACAAAAGGAGTACCTTGAATGAAGATGAAATAAGATCAAATATCAAGCACTGAGACTTTCTGTATTATCTTTAACTGAACTGGCTGATAAACGTCATATAAATTCAGTGGGATTAGAATGTGAAGATTTTTATTTCTCAAATTCTTGTGATTCGAAAAATTTGTGAACTCGCCTTGTTCTCAGTCTGTTTCCCATCTGTCATACAACAAAGTAAGAAGTTCTTCACACAGTGGCTTTTCACTTGTGAGATAAAATAATAAACAGTTCTGTATCAGCACTTGCTATCGTGTTCTCTACTTTTACTCATTAAAGATACTTACTGTCAGAGGATACATGGCCATGAGAGTTCCCCAGCGCTGAAACCCGCCACTCAGGAAAGCTTGAGCTGCCAGACTGTTCTTTTCAGCACAGGTCACCTCTGATGGATGAACAATCCTCTGAGTCACATCATTACAGTTCTGGTCTTTGCCTTTCTTTATTGTCTTTCCTTCCTTTTCATTCTGTCTTTTCTTATGCTTGACGATGCAAGCAACAAAGAGGTAAAACAGGAAGGCAAATATCAGGATACCGAATAAGATAAGAGAAATAATAAGGAAGCCATCTATGTGGAACAGTGTGAAAGGGCTGGGGAGTGGTGGTAGAGGAGGGACATTGGGGCAAGACTCTTGGCAGTCCTGGCATGAGCAGACTTGACCTCCAGATGGTGTGGTCTCGTTACACCTGAGTGCATATCCATTGTAGGGGATCACACCGGTTGGCACTCCCTCAGTGTCGCCATCTTTTATCAGCCTGAAGTCGATGTCCAGTGGAGCCAGGCCATTGCTGGAGTCTCCCTGGAAATCATACCAGCGCTGGGGGGTACACAGCTTGGCTCCATAACGACCACACATGGTGGCGATGGCAAAACCTCCCGTGGCCGGGATCCTGACATTTTTACAAGACTTGAATGCAGCATCTGCGAAGTTGGTGCTGAGGAAGGCTTGGTAACCCACCACGACCTCCTTTGTCTTGTTCAGGGAGTTGGTGATGTTCATGACCTTTGTGACTTTTACCGTCTCGCTCTGGTTGAGGCTGCAGGTGTTGATGCAGTGCAGGTGGGCAAAGTTTTCAACGCAGGAGGGGCAGCGGACCAGCACAGCCTTGGACAGGGTCAGACTGGTTTCCAGGGAGGACAGCTGTTTGAAGGAGCAGCAGGCAAAAGTGTTGTTCTCCCCACGGTCCAGTATGGGACACACCTGGAGCAAGAGCACATGCTATTTTACACCGTAACAAACTCAAATACATGCTCACATTTAGTGAATTCAATGTATTATATGATCATCAGAATAATCCAGCACTACAGTGCTGTGTTCAGCCCTGTTTTCTGCTTCAGGGGAACAGAAAGAAGGATATATAGACCTTTTTCAGTTTCAAGTAGTGTTGCCCTGTGACTGGTCGGGCACGACTGTAGTCGAGACAGGGGACTAGAGGAGGAATGAGGGACTCTCCTACTGATGGGTTACGACCACACTCATCGTAAAAGGCACAGTAACCAGGCTCATGTTGGGCCTCCGACAGCGCCTGTGAGAAAGACAGAGTAGAAAAATAGTTATAACAGACATTTCAATTTCATTCTAGCCCTCTCTTTACAGGTGACATTAGTATGTCACTGATTTTAACAAAGATGCAACAAGATCTGATCAGGTTTCTGAAATTCACCGTCAGTAAGTCTCTTCTAAAGACCATGAAGTAATAACTCGCAAATGTCTTAATGACTTTAGAGCTGGGTGTATCCCGCTGTATCAGATACTTAATGATGCCTGGTCATTGCGGATTACGATTTCCCAAAATTAATTACAAACTAATAAATCTCTTTTACAGAAAAAAAGTTACTTACGAATGAAGTTTGATAAGTTGATGTATAAAAATCAGCAGTAACTTTTTAAAAGGTAACAACCATTTTACATTACATAACTTAATTAAAATGTAATTTGTTTCATTTCATTAGAGCATCTGGGGAAATATTTAAATTACCCAAATGAACAAAAATAAAGTGATAAAACACTAATTTTAAGATACATGTTATTTTACATGGCAAATGTGAAACTGGATTACACATTACAACAAGTGTTGTTTTTCACTATTTCACTATTTTTCACATTCGATTAGTTCCATAATTTAGGCATTTACTTCCCTAATATTGACTTTGTACACCAAGATGTGACAAAGCACAGGAATATTGACGTCACTTAGACATTTATGATGGTTTATTATGTCTAATTGTAGAAACTCTGGACCTTTTGTGGTATTCAATAATTGGATTAATGGTTACAGTTTTTAAATTGACATTTGATCATACTGCTGAGGGGAAAAAAAAATACATTACATTACATGGTTACAGAACTATCAGGTACTGGTTTCTGGGGAAAAAAAAAAAAGTTTCCATGCCAACTTACCACACAAGTCAGAAAAGCGATCAGAGCTGTGACATGGACCATGATTCCTGAGGGTCTTTCAAACACACTCCCAGTGTACAGTAAAACGGAGTGTATATTAATCACTGTGGCCCTGTTGGAGGATACATTAGACAAAGAAAGACAGTAGAAGAGCAGCTCTGTGGCAGCAGTGTTGTCCGCCTGTCTGTCTAATGCAGTTGGTATCGAGGGAGGAAGAACGTCATGGAATGAGCAATGTGATGTCTCATTATTCTTATCTGGTGTGATGTGCTGACCGGCCAATCGCAGCAAGGGATGATCAATTCCTCTGTTTGATTATTAACATGGATGAAATTTTGATACGGTTACTGGGGGGATCAAAAGCAGAAGGCAAAAACTAAAAGAGAATCCAAAGCAACAGCTGCACCCAGTCCTTCACATATAGATGAGTTTCTATTAAAGACGGAAGTTTATCCCACAAACATGTAAAGTACAATGTAAAACAATAAGGTGCCTCACTCCCAGGTGTTTTTCAAGCTAACGCCCGCTGTTTCCTTGATAAGGAGGGAGACGCCAGAAGGGTCAGAGAGACAGCAAAAAGAAAGCTGCATTTCAAAGAAAATATCAAGAGACCTGCGTCAATCACGGTTTCACCGCAACTGGTGATTCACACGCTCCACGTCCGGTCTGTGTAATAGGCGGTGATCGCCTAGCTAATGGCTCCCACCGATGTGCATTATGGGGAGTAGATATTAGTGTGATAACCATTTAAAGTGCATAAAATAAGGTGTAGTGATTACATTTACATTCCTCTTTCTTTTTTTACATTTTTAAATTGCAGTAACCCCCACCCCGGGCAATTCTCCGGACGATTTCTCCGCCATGCAATTGGACTTCTTTGATTGTTTGTTTGTTTGTTTGTTTGTTTGTTTTGCCCTTTTTAGTCTAAGAACCATGTCAGCCCTATAGATGGTATCAGGCCGTCATGCCAATGTCACCATGAGTGATCACTTCTTCCGCCGAGTCCTACCATCTAATATCAGCTTGGCAATTCATGTTATCTCATGTCAAGGTCGGAGCCGAGATAAAGCTGACAAACCAAGGGATCAGCCCAGCATCAGAGCTATCAGGGCGAAGGTGCATAGGCATTTCAATTTGTGATAAACAGAGATGGTAAAAAAAGGACAAGGAGAAATGGACCAGATATGCTGATGTGATTTACTGATAAGGCCGATAAGGCACGGCAACGTCGAATTTTGTAACTTGGAGAGCAAATCAAAACCTTCTGCAGTCTGCTGCGCGCATTATTCGATGTATCAAATCAAAATGTAAAATGATGTAGTTATCAGCGCAGGTATCTCTTCGTCTATGCTTTATCTGTTTGAACTGTGAGAAAGTATTTTCACAGTACACCGAACTCAGAATATGAACAACTGTCATTCATATGAAACATTGCCTATTTTTTCCTCTTCACAGCGTTGCCTCCCTGCTCTTCAGTGAATGGATCAATATATGGTTGTATTCATCTCTTAATTGTTATATTCCCACTTGCTTTGTCATGTTTATCTGAACTTCAGAGGTACATGTTCTGGCACCAATTCTTTATGAGCGCCTATCTGCACATTCGGTATGCACACGATTCTGAGCATTACAGAAATTATTTAGACATTGAGCTTTTTTCTGCCTGAATGAATGAAATGACATCTTAGTAAATCCTGAGCAGAAACAGGCTGATTAAATAGACAGTCTGGAATTGAAAGTAATATCAAAGGTTTCATGAATATATAATTATAGCTTTAAATGTGAAAACACTAGAATTTGTAAAATCACATGATGGTCTTTTTTGTGTTATACTTAAGCACAAAAAAAGCAGAAAAAAGTACACAATTTTTAACAAAGCGGGTTATTAAAATGCATATTGTTTTTCCTTCCCCTTTTAAAAACTGAGCACGGGTGGTTTCTACAGGATACAAATATATAAATGAGATCAAACTTTTCATTCAACACCACAAACCTGAACTTTCTGATGGAGGAAGTACAGACAGTTCACACAGTTACAGGACCTGACTGATGAAAATATATGATAGTCCTGCAGTTTCGCAACAACAGGACTTAAAAAAGAAAAAGTAACCACACCATTAAACACAAACTAAATGTACTGTAATGTGCATATAGACTACCATAAACACTGCATTTGTTTTGTCGAACTGTTAATGTTCAATTTTTGGCCACATAGAGATTTTGTAAAAGAATCCAATAATGTTCTGTTTGTTCTTTAATGTTGTGTATTAAATTATGCAGGATTTCTTAATGCTGTTCCTATTGTCAGTTCCCTTTCAAGTATTTTAAGTGAATTGCAAGTAAGTAAAGACTTGATCATAACATTTTCTTAATAAACAAATCTTTTTCTGTTTTCAACCATGCTGGATAAATGTCCAATTAATTACACTTTTTATTATTACTATTACTGAGAAAAACTTTATATTTAAATCACATTACATTTATTCGACAGCCAAAAATGGATACATTGAATGAATACAATAATTCAAACAAATTACAAATAGGTTTGTCTTCTTATTTTCATTTTTTTAGTTTATAAACATTTTGTTATTACTCTTAATACTATTATATGTGGTAGTAGTAATGATTTTGTTGGTGGTTGGATGCTTCTTTTTCACTACATATCTGTTGGTGCTCATAATTTCTTCATTTGAGAAAAAATATTTTACTTTTATTGAAATGCTTATTTATTGTTATCGTGTTAAATCAGAATTATCCTATTGGCAATTTAATAGAAATATTTGAGATGAGTATTTAAGAATGAGATAAATATGATGTTCAATATTATAAACGGATATTGCACAGAAAAAAGGAATTTTTATATAATTGTGGATGTTTTTGACTATTATGCAGATGTACATCAATAACTCTACTCCAAATCTAAATAATCTTGCTTTTCAACAGTGAAGGATCGAAATCCTCAGATTAGTGGTTAATAAAAATAAGACAAACCTTTCACAGAGAATGCTGTAGAAAAATGTCTTACTGCCGTTCCTCCAAAGCACAAAGGATTTAAAAAGTACCTATCTCAATCACTTCTGTTGATCTCAACACTTTCCCCTCTTTATGACTCCCTATCAACCATTATTTATTGTGCTGGCTGCACAGCAGACTAAGTTTGTTATCTTGACATTTTGGACTCCGTTACAGGTGAAGGGCAGTTTCCTAAGAATGACCTTGATCATCACTTGAACACTGCCTGAGAGAATATAAACCCTTTGCATGGTGGAGATAATTAATATCTGTGATAACCATCAGTCTGTATTCCATAGCAGGGAGGGTGAAGAATCATGTTTTGATATGCAATATGATCAACTAGAAGCAACTGGCGTCAATTCTCAATTGCACACTAATCTATCTGTGACTTTATTCTTTTTGTTCGAAGTTTTGTCCGAAGGTTTTGGACTGAGAAAAACACAAGTGATCCTCAATCAATCGAGAGCTGACTCTCACACAACACAAAAAATTATCGTATACCCAGTTTTTTTTCTCTGCACTAAACTGACCCACATACTCCAGCTGTTTAGCTATAATGCAAGTCTAAATAGTTTCAGTCCACTTCTTTCAACCTGGCTTTTGTTTACAAATCAGTCTTCCTATGAGTGTGCTTCTATTTGTTTTTCATAGGGACTATGAAACTGCATGAAATTCAAACACACCAGCCTGATGTAAGTGATGGACAGCTGACATGGCTGTGGTTCAGTATTGGCAACAAACTGAAGGAACAGCATAAAAAATTACAAGAATGAATTAACTTGGACCATTGAAGTTTGAGCAAATTAAGCAATTCAGACATCAGAGTTGGGCATGAGATTTTACTTGCCTCTGCATGGGTTAAACCTACATGATGCTGCCTCTATTTTCTTGAAGTCTCACCCCTCTTGTTCACTAAGCAAAAATGACAAAATGCATCTTCCATCCATCCATCTTCATTCGCTTATCCAGGGTTGGGTCTAGCAGATAATGAATTTAGTCAGCTGTCAATAAAAACCGGAGAGCGTTACAGCACTTGTTTTTCTTCAAAACATTTGCACTGTTCCTGTTGCAGCAGAGACAGCCCAGGCATCATTAAAATCATTAATTATGATCACGCTGCCCTGGATTTCACTGATCCTTAAACAGTGACACACCTAAATGTAGTGCAGCCAACTGTTAAGGAGAACTATTGCTTCCCAGAATGCAATATCATATCAAAGATACCTGTTGTTCGTAGAGTAGAACAGGTATCACTATTTTACCAGCTGAAGCTTTTTACAACTACATCACAACAGCTAATAAGTCTGAATTTTAAGGGCTTATATCAACAAGTTTTGGAAATAATTCCATTATAACCTCAATAGTATGGTTGTAAGCTTTCCCTTTTCAGGCTGACATGTCACCTACTATAGCTCAGACTGTAATGAAAAGTACTACTACAGCCACAGCTTCATAAGAATGTTATTTTAAACTGTTAATTCCTTGTTTCTCATGACTTTCTAAGAATTATTCTTCCAACAGCAGATTCATTTTTATGTGGGTTTCAGGTCAGTGCCACTGTATTGAAATCAATAGTCTACTCATAAAATTAAACAATGAATAAAGGCAGAGTGACACACACTGTGCCAAACCATCAGGGTGAAAAGAAACACCCTGAATTTGTCTGTTTAATGATTAAAGCCGAGGTGTTGTTTTTTTATATATATATATATATATATATACACATATTTGGCCCCACACTGCTTTGTCAGATCCCCACAGATCATCAGTGCCTGTCTCTTCTGAATAAAACAAATTTTGTAGGGAATCATGAATTTATTCCAGAAAAGTTAACAAATCCAGGACAAAAACATTTCTATCCCTATGAAAAATACATTAATGTGACAAATAATGTAAAACACATGGCTCATTTGGATAATTCTGACATTTTAGTACTAAAACATAATTCAAAGGGAAAAAGTAAAAAAAACAAACGAAACAAAAAACAAAAACATGCAACAGCTCTCAAAGTTCAAAAGTAACACTCCCTACCTGAACTTCAAAATACAGTATGAAAATGGGAGGGGGAAAAAAAAGAAAGAAGGATGGGATTCAAAATCTGCGTTGCTTATTAGGTCCATAGTCTCCAGACCCAGGGAGGCCTCTGGGGAAGCCACCCTGGCCTCCCCCAGACATGTTGTTGTTTCCTGGCCCCTGCATCATTGAAGTATTCTCAGCAGCCATGCCAGCAGCACCGGTGGGACCAGAATTGCCACCCAGAGAGTTCCTGTTCATGGGCATCCCATGGCCACCCATATGCATCCTCATCTCTTGCTCCCTATTCTCAGGGAAGTTTCCCCTGAAACCCTCCTGCTGCCTCTTCATCATCTCTTCGTTGCGCATCCTCATCTCCTCTTCTCTCCTCCGACGTTCCTCCTCCTGCCGGAGCTCAGCCTGTTTTCTCTTCTGCACCTCCTGACTGTGGAGCTCCTCCATCCTGCGCAGCTCTTCCTGCCGCCTCAGCAGGTCCTGCCTCATCAGCATCACCTGATGCTCGTGCCTGGCTGCCTCCATCTCAGCCTCCAGCTTTTCCTGAGCCTCTTTGATGTTGCGATCCACCATTTCGTACTGCTGCTTCTCCATCTCCATCAGAGCCTTCCAGCGCATGGCATATTCATACTCAAAGGAGCCCGGCTGAGCAAATCGAGGTGGCTGTTCACGCTCTTTGTGATACTGCTGGTTTTTGTTTATGAGCTTTTCTGAAAGTCCCTCCTCTTCATCAAACTGTTCCATAGGTTCCACTGTAATAGGACGAGGAAAGGCTGTAAGAAGATAGGCACCATCATTGCACTTATCCAGGGCTTTTCTTGCAGCTGGCTTTGAGGTGTACTCAACTATCCCCTTCCCTGTAGGCCTCCCTCTGTCATCCACTATGACCACGGCTCTCTCTATCTGGCCAAAGACAGCGAAGGCCTCCTCCAGCAGCTCGTTGGACACAAACTCTGGCAAATTTTTGACGGATAAAGCAGCTCCATGTGTCGCAAACCTCACCCGTATGGGCCTGCCTCTGAACAGAGTATCATCCAGCTCGGCTCTGGCAATCTCTGCTATGATCCTGGTCTCCAGCCGAATGAAGCCGAAACCCCTCTCCTTGTTGACGAAGATCTCACTGGCCTTCCCATACTTGGAGAAGAGCTTCTCGATGTCCTCCTCGGTGACTCCGGTGGGCAGGTTTCCCACGAACAGCCTGCTGCGCTGGGTGAAGGTTTTCTCCCCGGGCTTCCTGAAGCTGTGCAGGTCCAGGGTTAAGGCCTCATTGGGGTTGGTCTGCTCGCTCGGATCGGGCTGCTGGCCGTTGGTGTTGGTACCTCCGGGTTTCTTCTGCTCTCCCGGGCGGCTGAGGCCGTGGTTCTGCTGCCCCTTGTTTCCCTGCATTTTTTAGCAACAGAATTCAAACCCCGAGTGGACGAACCGCGCGATTAGAAGCCGCAAACTCTCAGCAGACAGTGGCGCACAAAGAGCTGCGAAAATGGCGAGGCTGCGTGCTGCCGCGACGCTATTGTGACCTCATTTCAGCGCGACGTATGAGCATAAGCTAATGACGTTATTTGTGCGCGCGGTGCGACAAAAACAACACGACCGGCCCACCGGTATCCTCGTTGTAAAATGTCGTATCATTGATGTGTAGCGTGCCTCGTTTTCCATCAAATCTTTGCTGTACACGCCGAATGTAGTTGTAGTGTTGTCGTTTATGTTTAGGGTGCCTTTGGGTTTTGTGTTGTTGTGTTAGGTAGGGAACGAGCTCTCGCACACAAGCTTATTCTCGCGAGAATACAAGTACCCCTTGAAAAAAAAAACAGCGATGTTGAGTGAGTGATTTCGCGGGAATTGTTACTTCGGTTGATTTTCAAGGAATAAAATAGAAATAAAAACAATATATCGCCGAATACTATCTGTAGGTTTGACTGCAGTTGAAGTTTAACTCTCCTCCTTAGAAGGTAAGGACGTTAAATTTATTAGAAAAGCGATTTTATCAACAACAGTCGACATGTTTTGAAGCACAGGCTGCTGTCATTGATGTCAGGCTAAAACTTGGGACCAGCCTGTAAATATATTGCTTTATAAACGTTAAAAAATGCCCGTGTGACAAAGAAGATACCCTTCTGCTAACCTGTCCAATGTCTCCAGTTGCTTCAGGACAGTCATGTTTTCCGACCTGAGCGCCCAGAAGGAGGGCTCCTCTCTGCTCAGCCGCCCTGCCTCCGATGACCCGGGGCCGGTGTTCGAGAGGACGCAGCCGGCCTACAGTCCCTGCTCCGACCGCTACAGAGTGGGAGAGAGAAGCTTCAGCCGCCAATATGCTCATATTTATGCAGCACGACTCATGCAGATGAGGCCCCTGCTGTCACAGAGAGCCCAGCAGAAGTGGGGTAAACTCAGAATATGTTGTTGTTGTTGTTTTTAAAAACCTGCATCCATTTCTGTAACAACACAGTGTCCCATCTGTGTCCTTTCTGTCTCGACCAGGTTCAAATGTCCTTATCAGGAAGTTGTGTGATCTTCAGACAGGAGAGCAATGCTGCGTTGTGGGCACCTTGTTCAAGCGTATGGATTTGCAGCCGTCTATTCTGAAAGAGATCAGTGAGGAGGTTGGCAGACATGCTAAATGGCACCCCCTGCACAGATGAAATGAAAGTGGGGATATCATGTACCATCTGTTTTTTCCCTCAGCACAACTTGCTGCCTCAGCCTGAACGAGCCAGATACATCAGTGAAACGGATGAGCTGATTCTGGAGGATGAGCTCCAGAGGATCAAATTGGAGGGCAAAATTGACAAAGATAAGTGTGTCACAGGTCAGGATCGTTTTCAAGGCAAAACATGATGATCACATTGACTATGTGGACACACGTTGTGTATTACATGGCATTTTGCTTTGCTTTCTTTCTCAGGCAGTATTGTTGCAATATATGGAGCTGAGAGGAATGATGGGAAGTTCACAGTCGAGGACTTTTGCGTAGCTGATCTCCCTTTGCAGACAGCAAGGCCTACACTCAGCTCAGACAGGTGAGTACAGACACCTTCACCTGGAGACTTTCACCTTCTGTGATGACAGATTTTAATGGTGTCCTCTGTCTTCTCTCAGGTTTGTGCTTCTGGCTTCTGGACTTGGCCTTGGGAGCACTAATGCCGACAGCATGCTGGGGCTGCAGTTGCTGGTTGACATGGTAACTGGTCAGCTCGGGGACCAAGGGGAGCAGAGTGGGGCATCGACAATTTCCAGGGTTCTTCTGGCTGGAAACCTCCTCAGCCAAAATACCCAAGACAAGGAGGCATCAACAAAGGTTATTTAACTTTGATAGACCTTTGATTGTGTCTTCAGTCCGAATGTTTATGTAAGGATGAAAATAGATATCAATATGTCAAGTGTTTGTTGTTGTTTGTGTGTGGTTGTTATATTGTTTGTTATCAGTGGTGTCCTGTGGATTTGTTTGTTATGTTGCATGTGTGGTATCATTTTCTTTGGTTTGAAATGAATGAATAAAGAAAGAAGAAAGAAAGTGCTAATTTACCTTTCTGTTTTCAGGCCAAATACCTCACAAAGAAGACTCAAGCTGGCAGTGTTGAGGCCATTCGTCTGTTGGATGAGCTGCTGCTTCAGCTGGTGGTGAGTCTATATGTGATCTGCTCTGTCTGCTTGTGAGTATATCCTTAGTACTCACTCAGTAAGTACATTTTTGTCCATCTAGCAAAAACTAATCAGGTCTAATCCTACGTGATCATATGAATCCCAAGTAAAGTTGTAAAGATAACTTTGTGTTCAAACTGTTTGAGAAAGTCAGCGATTTGATGTTATGGTAATTTTTTTAGGCTGCAGTTTGTGCTGTTGTTAACGTGTATTGCTGAACACAGATTTGCTATTTTTCCTTCCCTCACTAGTAGTAATGGAATGAACAAAATAATGGAAACATCTTCAACTTCCAAAATGAGCATGATGTTGTATGAACACCTCTCTGAAATGGTTTTACCACTAACTGAAAATTATAACTTTCATGGTGAAGGATTGTTTACAGGATTGTTGAATTAAGTCACTTTAATTTTAGCTGAGTAGACCTAATAAACTGACGCCTGAGTGAATATTTTCATTTTGTTCAAACAATTTTTGTGTTACACAAATTTAAAATCATATAAAATGTTTGACATCAAGATGGACTGTTGAATGCAAGGTGATTTATTTAAAGAAAAGGATTAATTTAATAGAAATAAATGAAAGGGGGAGGAAACACTACGTTCTCTATTGTCATGTGCTCCTCCCTCATGTTGTTCCAGGCTTCTGTTCCAGTGGATGTAATGCCAGGCCAGTATGACCCCACCAACTACACTCTCCCACAGCAACCTCTCCACCGCTGCATGTTCCCCCTTTCCTCAGTGTACCCCACTCTGCAGCTGGTATCCAATCCATACCAGGCTAACATTGATGGAGTGAGGTGAGCACTATTGCACAAATGCACTCGCTGCCCTTCTGCATTTCATGTTCAATCTGAGGTGAGTGTCCAGATATGACTAGTTAATGTTTTTCTTTATTTCCACTAAAGGTTCTTGGGCACATCAGGCCAGAATGTCTGTGACATTCAAAGATACAGCAGCATGGACAGACACCTGGAAATACTTGAGGAAACACTGCGGCTCAGACATCTGGCCCCCACCGCGCCAGACACTCTCGGTTAGTCAGACAAATCCATGCTGAAGAAAACACTAACGTTATGGCTGGTATGGATCCAAATTGTTTACAGTTTTCCCTCCATTTTGTATCAGGCTGTTTCCCATTTTACCAAAAAGACCCGTTCATCTTGGAAGAATGTCCTCATGTTTACTTCAGTGGCAGCGCCCCAACCTTGGAGTCCAAGCTCATCAAAGGTCAGTGTCATGTGTTAATAAATGAGAAATAAACTTCAAATTAATTAAATAAACATTTTATGTTTTCCTCCCTTACACTGTTAGAATGTTTCTCTTTATGCTCCTGCCAGGCACTGATGGCCAGGATGTCCTTTTGGTTACTGTCCCAGAGTTCAGCAGCACCCAAACAGCATGCTTGGTCAATCTACGCACGCTTGAATGTGAGCCAATCAGCTTCTCTGCCTTCTCTGCTGATGAGGATGAGGAAAGTGAAATGAACGTCAGTCACTGAAGGTCTATATCCACACAACAGAACAGTACAACATGCTGAGACCTCTCATGTATCGGCGAAAGACTAATCCAGTCTACATGAGGCCCACTGTGTCCTTGCTACAATATTGCTGTTCAGTGTCATAAAGATGAACAAATTGCTGTTGAATAACCTTGTAAGGTTTTGTCTTTTGAGTTCTTTTCAGACTGTAAGAGTACCTCTTACACTCTCAAAAAAACAGCACGGATATCTTCGCATTCCTCATTTAAAACGCCAATAAGTGTTTACAATGGAGCTAAAAAAAAAAAGACAACACAAGCATTTTGTATCAACAAGCCTTTATTTTGAAAAATACACCTTGTACCCAAGCTGTGTCTGAGGGAACATGACTGAAAGACATTTTCCTTCCTCTGACCGTTACCAACTGTTAATAAATGCTTCACACACCTCTAGTGACTGTTCATAATGTAAAAAAAATATTTCTGAAGGTTAACAGCGTCAGTAACTCAGCTCTGAAGTTAAAACTGTCACGGCTTTTTTAAAATGTGTAACCATAATAAACAGTTCTTTATTAAAAAAGACAATGAATCAAAAAAAAAACCAAAACACACAATCAGGGTCCATTTTTGTGAAGAAGCATTGTTTCAAAAGTTGAGTAGTAGATACACTATCTTTATACAATTAATATAGTTAATATTCTGTACATTCCCATTGCTTTTACGTTGTACAAAGACAGGGCTCCACTTTTTATTCTTTATCAACCTGCTCCAAGTACAACAAGGCAGTGAGAACTACAAGTAGGAGAGGACGGATGTCGATGGGCTGTGTGTGCTTGGTTTAATAATCATCGATTTTGTACTCATAGTTATAATCCAGGATAGAGTCTGTGAAGCCGCCAGGCGTCGAGGACTGTCCCTCCATTATGACCCATGAGTCATACCAGGATGTGGTGGTATCTGGTGTTGTGGGGATTGGGGTGGTTGTCGTTGGGGGTAATGTTGTCGTTGTTGTTGTTGTTGTTGTTGTTGATGTTGATCTTAGCCTCATTAATTTCTGTTGTCGAAGGCGCCGGAGACGAGCTATCCTGATCCTCCTCTGCTGCTCGGTGCTCACGCGTGAATTTGATGAATACCCATTGTTGCTGCCAACCACATGCCTGTTGCCATTAACATCTGAGGGATAGTGTAGTCTGTTGTTGCCATAGCTGAGTCGAATCGGCTTGTTTCCATTAAGGGCCATGATCTGTGGATAGATTTGAAGTTGCTTTATCGAGTACTTGAGTGCCATGTATTGAAGGGGTGGATCAAGTCAGGGTGGCACCGTCTCACCTGTTTAATGCGGTCCCAGTTGGACTTGGCCAGGTTGAAGCTGCAGGCGGTTGCTCCTGACTGATAACCCACCACACAGAGTTTCGTCACAGGAGAGAAACCCTCAGCTCGAGCTGTCACGCGGTACTCCCCTGGGTTCAGCAGCCTCCAGTAGTCTCCTGTGGGAGCTACAGTGACAAAGAGGGCAGGGACAATTTGTTTTAGGCACAGAGAGTCCAACATGATGTTCCAAAGCACCTGACATGAAACAGGAAGGGGAAGAGAGTGGAAGAGCTTCAGCAGACCTGTGTTGACGTCATGGTGTATCCCCTCCACAGATATAGTGGCATTAGCAATGGGATTCCCCTGCTGATCCTTCACAATGCCCCTGATGCCTCGATGCACCTAGACAAAAAGGGAGAACACGGTTGTGAGGGGAGGTGTGTGTGAGGAGGGGGTGGGGGGTTAAATTGATCTGGTCAGCTTGTACTATCATGCGTTCCACGTTGGCTAAGTTTAACTATGCAACTACACTTATTGTTGGTCGTGTTACTTTTGAAAAAGTGTTAGTCAAAGCAGACTTCATAAAAGCTGCCTTTTGTATCATCTTCAGTATGTTCGTGTGTGTATGTGTGTGTGCACGCTACTGACCTGTTCCATGAAGATCAGCATTGCTTCCCTGTTTTTCTCCCACTCACGTGCCAACTCACTCTGATGAGGGAACTTATCACAGCCCAAGAAGATAGACAACTCAAAACAGTTGGTGTGCAGGTAGCTAAAGTCATTCATGCCTAGAGAAAAAACAAACACACACTCATACATTAACATTAAGCCCTGCAATTCACAAATTGCCCACCAGGGTGTGTTGAAGAAATGCAGACAGTTTCCCGAACACCTCGGGCCTCCACTTACTGCCTGTGATTGGCTTCCATTTGGCCCGGTTGACAATGCCGTGCATCCCCGCAGCAGTTCCTCCGTGGCAGGAGCCGTGGTAGTTGTGCGTCATGGTCAGGTGTGTGGAGGCATAGGAGACAGCCAGCCACCTGAAGAGGGACTCATCAGGAATCACCCGAGGCTCATCCTCAGGCTCGGCGTACTGGTAGCCAGCACTTCTTCCCCTGTCATCCTCCTCCTCCCTCTCTTCCTCTCTGTGGCCGTAGCCTTGGTTGTAACTGTGGTCGTAGCCGTGGTCATAGCCATGGTCGTAACCATGTTCATAGCCATGACCCCTCCATTCCTCTTCTGGCTCTGCGTATCCCCTACTTCTCCAATCCTCCTCTGGCTCCTCGTGGTAGCCCCTTCCCCACTCTGTCACATCAAAACCTTCGTCTTCATACCTGTAGGAAACTCATCTAGATGAGAAACACTGCACAAAAATACACACAGCATGTGTATTAATGAGCATTTCTCCTATACTAACATAAACCTTCCATCTGATGGGTTTGACATATCAAGATGTAAATGTATGTGAAAAAACACTCTAAAAGTGCAGTTTTACAAAAAAACTGAACTGTGCATCTAGGGCTACAGATGTGCATTTTTAGGGAGGGGTACAGGTCAGGAAACTAGTCAGTATCTGATGTGACCTATAGGCACGACTGCCATTTCATTCATGCACATCTATTAATTATCTTACTGAAATAATAATAAAATTTTTTAAGCTCATGCTGCAACGCCTATGACATCACAGTTTATACTGATGTTCATTATATTTAGTTTGATTGTAATTGCAACAAAAGAAAGAAGAATGAGGAAAACTGAGACTTTGGGAAATGTGTGTAAAGCAGGGGAAGAAGAACACTGAAGGAAATGGAGTTAAATCATACTGTCTCTTTTTGCGGCTGTGGGGTGTCTGGCTCTGGGCGGGCTTGTTCAGACGTAAGCTGTCATAAGGATAGGCCACAATTGTCTCCCCGCCTTGGAAGTTTGCACCCAACACAAACGGATAGTTGTTCATCCAGGAGATTATGGCCCTGGTCTCCACAGCAATCTGGAAGATAAGATCAGCTCAGTCAAATAGTGGAAGGAAGCTCTAAGTAAGACCTGTATACCCTCCTTTTTTACCTTTGAGCAGATCACCACCACAACATACTGCAATCATTGCATCGTAAAAAAAATAATACAGGGTATTTTTGGATATTTCATCTCATAATATTTTTGATAGTAATTTGGAAATTGTTAGTTAAAAATAGTTCATTTAGTTTTACAAATATTTTACAAATTCTTTACCGAACTGTTGACCTCTGCGTTTTCAGGTATGGGAACGTGATGGTTGGGGGTGATTTTGGGCACCATGCCCTTATCCTCGGCATCCCACAGGATGCTGTTCAGGTCAGGGAAGTTCTCAAAGATGTCAAAGCCATTATCCGTGAAATGTCCAGTGGTCCAGCTGCTCAGCTCGGATCCCTACAGAATCACATACAGAAACGGACAATTCCTGCTTGCTTTTCTCTTTTTGCTTGACATTCAAGGCTTATGTTAAAGGTTTTTTTTTTTTTTTTTTTACCACTGACCACATTGAAAGCTTCTTCATGCCCATCAGGGTTGAGTGAGGGCACCAAGTGGATGCGTATTCCCTCCACCAGCTGCTGGGCTCTGGGGTTTCTGTCTTTGTACTCTTTGCACAGATACTGCATAAGAAGCAGGAGCATCTCCCGACCCACAGCCTCATTTCCATGGAGACCAGCCGTGAAGCGAAATTCCGGCTCACCTGTGGAGACAGATGGACGACACTATAGCTGTTTGTCTGCTAACCGTAGCCTGCCAACTTCCACCTGGTGTTTATTAGGATTTCCTGGAGTCATGGGTGGTGCCGCCAAGACTAAACAGTCCTCAGGATTTACTATGACCATCAGCATTTCAGTGTTATAAAGTCTGAAAACAGCTGCTTTTATATCTGCTTGGAATGAAGGATTGTATTTAACAAAGTTTAACAAAACTGTTCTATCTGCCTGTTTCATGGTTGTGTAAACATATTCCCACCTATTTCGTGTTCTGTAGGGTTTCCAGAGATGACCATGGCCATGATTTCCTTTCCCTTGGAGCTTCGGCCCAGGCTGTAGATATTGGTGATGTTGGGACACTCCTCATTCACTGATTTCATAAGCTGGGACATACATATGTTTACACATTACTTATGAGACAGCTTGTGGTTAATGGGGAATATTGTGGCAGTGTAGACAGGTCCTGTTGTCCTCTGGGGGTTGAAATTAGACCCCTGGAGGGGTTAAATATTAACGTATGTTTATGTTGATTAAAGCCTTTGGCTCAGGGTTTAGTTGTTCCTGGAAGATAATTTTGTTTTAGTTTTTGGAAAAATAGCTGAGGATTTCCTGTTGAAGAGATGTCCAGGGGCCCGAGCACAGGGGATACTTACTGCAACCATCTCTGAATAGCTGTGATACTTGAACTCCAAGTAATCCACTGGAGTCACTTCATTTTGCCTGTACTGGACATCGGCTGGGTCTGTGAGGCAGAGGGGATCAAAAATGCATCATTCACTTTGTGTTTTTTAGTGTTTGTGTTTGTGTGTGTACATGTTTTTGTATGTTGGTTTGTGTCTCACCTAGCATAGGGCAGCCCAGGACCTCCAGCCTCATACACAGAGAGCCATTCCAGCTCTGAGGGATGATCCGCATGTAGCGGGCCACCACAGACTCTGCCAACTGGTTCATCACTGGAGTGTCCTTATCATTGTTTCCAAAGAACAACTGGACGAGAGGACAGTGAGTTAGAGAAAGAGAGAGGAAATGTCATGCATAGTGACGAGGTAGATGAGACAATTTTCAGTGAACTCACCCAGTCGGTGTATCCATCATGGATGGTGGTCCATTCTCTGCTGTCATTACTGAAGGCCAGGAAATAGGACATCACAAAGTCACTCCTGCAACGAGACAGTGTGTGGGCAACATGTTGAATTTAGGGAAAGGAGGATAAAGCATATTCATGTGTTGGTGTGCGCATGTGTCTCACTCATTAGAGGAGTCGCGTCCCTGAGTGATGACTCCGGTGAACTCCGTCTCCCTGCGAGCATCTATCTCAAACCAGTGGATCCTGTCCTCTGAGTTTGCACACCACGCTCCACCTCTCATGTCATCCTCATCATCAGAGCCCTGGGAGCCACACAACACATGCTGCTGGGTCCATTGACTTAGGGACATTTTCAGCACTAACTGTACTGTCTGCTTTTGGGTAAATTATTCTGCCCTTCAATTACAGATGGAATGACAGCTTGGAATAAAAAGCCAGCTGATCAAATTACTTGGATGCGGAAAATATCCATATACTATTAAGACTGGCTGAGCATCAACTTCCAAAGCAGCTGCTGGAAGTGACAGACTCTGTGATAGCAGTTATTATTTGGTGACATGTGCGTGGTAGCTGGTGTTTATTTCAATGTCTGGCAGAATGTAAGTGTTAGCTGAGGTGTATGTAATGTTAAGACCAGCGGAGGCCTTATCTCACTATGTACCTGCATGTTGAGACGCGCCCTCTGAGGTGCAAAGATATACTGAGACATAGAGGAGGCTGAGAGCTGGTCTGGATCGATCTTATGGGACTCCATCCCCAGGGGAGGGCACTCTGCCATACAAACAGACACAGAGAAAATCAAAGGATTATATTAATAGGGCGTATACAATGTTTTCCAGATTTAAACAGCTATCGACTTACTCTTTGGCTCTTTGTAGACACGTGGCCTGCTCCTGGCCCGGTCTTCTGCCTCCTTCAGTTTCCTTGCTCTCTCTGGCAGAGAAGAGAAAAACACACTTAAAAGCTGAATAAATTGCACTCTCTTGGCTGTTCTCTTGCTCTCTAAATCTCTCTGCACAAAAGTGATGTAAGAAATCATCACTATTATGCAAATGATATATGCCAAGAATGCCCAAGAGGACATTAGAGCTGGAGAACAGTGAAAGAAAAAGAAAAAAAAAACCAAAACAACAGATGTTGTGAATTTCAAAGTCTGCTCCGATCAAAGTGAGACCATCCCGAGAGCTGATTACTGAAGAAGAATCCCCTCTATCACAATCATTATTTATTACTTTAATGCTGCTGGCGTGGCTGTCAGAACTCTTGATGACAGGGGAACAGTGTCATGAGCTCACTCCGTGCGCACATATTGCACACATTAACACATGATTCATGTATGTTCTTTTGTGCCTTGGTGTTAAATTTGAGGTTACAAACCTCAGAAATGTCTAAATTTATATGTTATGTGTTATGTGTTTCACTTTAACGACAGATTTTGGAGATCCCCGCACACAGGAAATGCCCCATTGACACCAGTCCTGACAGCGTTATCATCGGCTCCAGGCTCGACTCCACAGCAACCAGCCAACTTCGCTGCACACAGCAGATACGTGGCAAAAAACAGAGCCGAGTGTGATGTGAATACTTCAGAGTCCTACATTACAACATCCTTTCCCCCGGTATCTCTCTTCTTTATCTCTTGTACTAATCCCCTGCATGTAGATCATCACCCCCCACCTTCTTTGCTTTCAGTCCAGCTCACAAGAGATTTCTCAACTTTTTACATGCCTAGTCTCCACTTTATTTTGGAAGCATGAACTTTTGTTCCTGTCATGCAGGTCAAAGGAAGTACCAAAAGCCTGCTGATATTAACATGGCGGGACATCAGAGCTGCATTCCCTTATATACAAAATTGTGAGCCAAGGAAGAGAGCAACCTTAGAGCTGTTATCTGTTACTGCTTTTGCACTTGGGTCACAGCCCCATGTTCTGTGCCTCAGTAACTACGGTATCTCATGTAATCTGACATGAACACAGACTGGTGTTATACAAGAACCACATCTGGGTTTTCTTACCTCTCTCTTCCCTTTCTCTCTCCTTTGCCGCTCTCTCTCTCTCTTTCTCTATCCATTTTTCATCAGTCTCGTCTTCTTTTCTCCCTGTGGAAAATAAGAAAATCATGGATCATTTTATAGCATCATCAATAAACCCACCAGCCAATGAATAGCAGTGTATGTGCATGTATTTCTGGGTTTTTGGAAGACATTAGGAACCATAAACAGAAAAACAGGTCACAAAGAATCTTCTGTATATCTGCAGGGTTATTGACCTGACTGCTGTTGATGCTAGAAACCTCACTGTATTTCAACCAGTGGGTCTAATGTAAAACATTTGTCTGTCCGTGTGTGTTTGTGGGTACACGTGTACATACTTCCATATTCTTCGTAATCATCATACCACGTCCCACCGTAGGGAGGAGTGGCTGTGGGCTCTTCTGTGTAAGAAAAAAAAAAAGTGACATTAGATGATTCATTCAGCCATTCTGAGACTCTGCCAGATTACAAGTGAGATTTTATGGGATAACAATTTAAGTTTTACAGGTTAGTGCAGCTCTGATTTATTTAACCACAACAAGTCTCCTCTGTTTGGATGCCACTTCAACACCCACCAATTAAATCTTTAATTTACATTTACAAGAATCATAACACAGTTGCAATTAGATCTTTTTTTAAATACCACAGTGAAACTATTGTTGATTTTGGGATCAAGCAGACCCACCCACTCATGTTTGAAAAGTAGGGCAGGTTAGAGCACACACTCACTATAATGTTATTCCCATGTGCTGAATCACACGAATTCTCATCTGCTTCCAGCCTAAAGGAATTTCATCTGCATCTCATTTTTGGATGGAAAATTCCCAATATGTTAACTAGTAAATGGGAATTTGACGTATTCACTGATGGATGTTCATTGAATTTCTAACATGTCTGAGTCACAGCAGTTACCTGGAAGAGTTTCCACTATGATTTCAGGGCTGACCTCTTTACCATCAGGGAATGGAAGATTATCTGGCACCTCAACTGCAAGAATGGAAAGAAAAGAGAGGGTCAAACAAAAGATTTACTGAAAAACAGGAGAGTGTGGTAAAAAGGCCAATGTGGAAACGCTGGAAGAGCAGAAGTACGGTGCACAGGCTGGAAACACACAGTAATGAAAGCATGTCCAGTCTGGTCCAGACGAGTGTCACAGAGACACACGACACACTGTTTCCAGCTTCTGATCCTGTGGAAACAGTAAGTAAGACACTGCTGACTTCAGGTGGTCAGAGGCTGGAAGAGATAGTAATGTCTTGAAAGTTTTCAGCATGAAGTAAATTAAATTTGTCTCCACCACTTAGTGATCCAGCTTTATTTGAAAGGGCACAAGGATCTGTTTCGATTAAAGTGTAAGATGGTGCTTAGAGTTTCAGACTCTGCACGTCATTGAATGAATCACGATATTTTAGACTTCACTTTAAACTGTTATCAGTTCTTGTTACCTTGTATTTCTCAGTTGTGGAACCGATATGAATGTTGGTGTTGAGTGGACACATTGAATTAACTTGTTAGAGACATTCTTAGCCGAATGCATCATTCAGATTAATCTAAGCATTCAGACTTTAAACTGATTTAAGAATTACATCATTTTTTTCTGCACGAATCAAATGATGTTGAATTAATAAGCCAGGATCTTATGATGTCTGATGTTTGAATGTAGCTGCTAAAATCAGGAGGCAACCTCATAGGCTGGAAAGCAAAGGTAGTAAGTTACTGCCCGAAGCTACATTTACTCAAATGGCCACTTGAGGCTCCATTATCAAGTCACTTCCAATGGACTCACATTTTAAAATGTTCAACTTTACAGCAAAAATGTTTGCAGCCTGGAACAAAATATGGTTTTAGTTTCTATAGCTAATTTCTCCTTTATCACATCTGTACAAAAGACGAATTAAACTCAACAGTTTAAGTTTGTTCAGAGCAAAAAATTACATGTAATCAAGACATGACCACTTGATTATGTGCTCCTGTGAAATTCTGGTATTATTTATACGTAAGCACTAGTCAGCAGGGTTGTGTCCACACTCACAATATGTTGTTTGTTAGATCAGCTCAAGAACTAGACAATTAGCCAGAAAATGAGTTAGCCTTGAGTTAAATGTGACGCAAATATTCACCACTGACACACACTGAAGTTTTGGCTTCATTACACGATAACAGCATAACATCAAAAACTGATTCCTGTGGTTCAGGAAATTCTGGTTGGCTTACTTTTTGTTTTCTCAGCTCCTACAATTTTATATTAATGTCCAGATTAAATTTCCAAAACGTAATTTTGGTCAAACCCTTGTTGAATCTGTAATGAAGTGTGTTTTCTTGGTTGTTGTAATGACCCCCTGTGATTTCCCCATAGAGACGGTTATAGTTTCATCTCCTCCTATCAGTGTTCCATAAACTTTCACCCCACAAACATCTTCCATCTAAACAAAGCCAGAGGAAATAAACACTCAAACTCACATGTGGCATCCCAGTAATCACTGTCATCTGTCCCAACTTTCCCATCAACCTCAGGGGCAGGAGGTGTTGGTTCCACCTCTTCCCAATAAGTGTCATAGTTATCAGTCACAGGAGGGTATGGTTCTTTCTCATCTGGTTTCCAGTAGTCGTCGTAGTTGTCGGGCAGTGGGGTGGACTGCTCTTCTTCCTTTGGTTTCCAGTAGTCATCGTAGATGTCTGTCACAGGAGCTGCTGGATCCCCCTCCTCTGGTTTCCAGTAGTCATATGGAAGGTCTGTGGTCTCTGGAATCTCGGGTTGAGGCCTGGGTGGTGTGGGATCAGCGTCCCAGTAGTCATCGTCCGGTTTCCAGTAATCATTGTCTAACAGAGAAATGGATAGAAGGACTGTTAGTTCTCAAACTAATATTTACTTTTATTTTTACACAGCTTTGAGACTAAAGTATGCAAAACAAAAAATGGCCCCTTTTCCAAGGAGTGTGGAAGGAGAGGTATTTTGTAATATCCAAAGGATGTGTATCATTTTAAGGGACTTATCTTTCCCATTATAATACAGTAGTAGGTGATCTGTATTATGATTCAACTTAAGCCTTTTGTTACATTCATACACATTTTTTTGATTGAAGTCCACTTCTAATTTTGCAAATAAAAGGATTAGAATCCTACAATCCCATGAATTTAATTCAAATATCCTAAAGTGCTGTGGAAATTTAGCATAACAACCATGTTGGAGCACAATGGGCTGTTAAGAAAATACTTGTGTATATACTTTAGTCCCAACTGATGCTCAAACACATAATCAGATTTGGGTCTGGAGCTCCACTGGACCCACAAATGTCTTAATGTGATTTTTATACAGTAATAAGACATGTAAAGAAGCTTTGATGTGTGAAAAGGGTGGAGTTCCCCTTTAAATTATTTTTTCTTTTCCTTGTTTATTTATTAATGTTGGGAAGATTTGTAGCAACTCTGTGCTTTATTTTGAGATGGCACTGTTACATATTTTCATGGGCAGAGTCCAAATACAATATTAATAAGGTTATGTAGAAGCTTTGCAAAAAACACAAAGTGAAATGGAAGATTTAAGGCCCCTCCTCAAGCCCAGTCATCTTCATGCAGTCTCTAAGTGCGAGTCACTCACCAAGGTCAGGGTAGGGGTAGTCGGTGTAAGGCTCAGGTTCAGTGGGCGGTTCAGTTGGGATTGCTAAGGCAGTAGACAAACACAAGGTCAACAACATTCATTCAAAACCAAGTCGCTCAAGTTCAGACTTGGCTCCGTGCTCTGTCCTGTTGTTACCTGTGGTGGTTGGCGGTAGAGTCGTGGTTGTTGTCTGCCTGTCCTTCTTCTTCCCCTTCTTGTCAGTTTTGGGCTTTTTGGTCGCTTTGGGGTCCTTTGGCTCCTTGTTCTTCTTCTTGTCTTTCTTCTTCTTTTTTCCCTCCTCTGGTGCTCTCCTCACTCTGCCCAAAACACCTTGAAAGATGAGAAAACAAGAGCAAAGAGGCTTAGTCATCCTTCCATTATTATTAAATTAAGCAAATACATGGATCACTTCTTTCTCAGGCCCCTTTCATCTAGACACTGACACCTACCATGTCTGAGCAGCTCAAAATCTGCCAAGACGAATTATCGATTGTATCAAAGTAAAACTCTGAAATCATTTCATTATGGTCTATTTTGCTGTGTATCATTTCTAAGTGATTTGAGATTTTGCAAAGATTTCTTCCTTACAATATAAAAATGCAACACAGCCTGGGGAGGAATCCAGACAGCCTGATACATTTCAGTGGTTGCTTGAGGTTCATTAGTATTTCCTTCTGAGGCTGTATAAAGTCCTGAGGCACTTTTATGGAAAACACGTCTCTCTCTTTCCATTAGTTGCCCTCCATTAACCACAATTCCATATTAATGACAAAACCTGTCCAGATACCCGATAAACACATCACTCTCACCCCAACAATATCTACCATGAAAGAATAAACCAATCAGTGCCACTCACTGAAGAGACAGTTTGCCCTGATGTTTATTACATGTGAGGTTTAGTTGGAAAGAAAGAAGAATCCGATTATCACTTGTGTGCGTTAGTCATTGAAAACAATTCTTTCAGCCTGAATGTGTAACAGAGTCAGCATTCATCACATACAGCAGAGGCAGGGAAAAGGTCAGTGTCACAAAAAACTGTCTGCAAGATGCTCAACACAGTGTCTTCTTCTGGTGTCTGGTGTGTGTAAAATCCCTTTTGTCCAGTTTACTGCCTGCTGCTGTAGTGTTATGAAGCACTTAGACTTTCCTATGCCTGTTGGTGCTGCCAGAGACCAAATGGGTGTGTGTTTGTGCCCATCTTGTGTCATTAGTCAGGTCATAGCAGCAGTTTTCTTCTGTGTGACGTTTCTGTATTTTAATGGTTGAAATTTGAAATTCTCCACTTACCTGCTTGCTCGGCCTGCTCTGCGTCTCTCTTCACCTTGCTGCTGCTTCTCATTGGGTGTTGGTCCTCAGCATGTCCTTGTTCATTTTCTGGGTCATCCAGGGACTCATCTCGTAGCTGCTCCGGTGCCTGCTTCTCCCCTTCAAGCTGCCGAAGAGAAATGATCCCCCCAGCGCTCTCGCCTCCTCTGGGAATCAGCAGGACGCACAGGGCCAGCAGGGCCACAGACACAACCACAGTCTGGCTTTTCATACCTGCTGCTCCTCCAGCTGCACAATCCTCTGGGTTTGGAGTTTTTGCTTTTCTATCTCTGCCGTCCAATGTTTAATCCAACTCCTCAGTCCTCCACAAGATTTGGATTTCACCCTTTCTTCTCCTGTGTCCTCTCCATGTGATCAATGCTTTAACTCCAGCAGAGATATGTCTGTGGCTCCACGAGTCCCCACAGCTACAGTGTCAGTCAGGCTCTGGCTGGGGCTAGACAGAGATGGAGTGGGAGGGGGGCAGGGATAGGCAGGGAGGGAAAGGAGGTGGGTTATAGAGAGAGAAAGAGTGAGAGATGTAGAGCAAAGCCTCAATCCAGTCAAATGAATAGACTGGGTTCCTAATTGCCCTGTAGCTATGGTCAGCTGAAAAAATAACCTAATGTCAGAGGACCCCCACTCACCTGGCTGACGAGTCAGAACAGGTGCAGGGCTCAGACAGAAGATGATAGGGGGGGAGTGGAAGGGAGGGCAGGTGAGGCCTCAGACTGCAGGATTTCAGCCCTCTGTGTTAGAGGAAGAAGCCAGCTCCTCTTCGTCTGCAGCTCTGGTTGAATTCCTCAGTGGAGATCTTTCACCCTGCAGACTCACCAATAAGCAGCCCAGCAGCAGAGAGGAGTGACTCCTCACACACTGAATTCCAAAAGAAGAGGAGGAGAGAGGGGCTAAAGGGGGAGGACAGGGCTTCGTAAGTGTGTGTGTGGTAACAAATTCAAACAGTACTAATCATCATGCAGAGGAATTCAAAGAAAATGAAAACAAACAGGAGTTGAACATAAATTCTTTTCTCAGTCTTAGGACTTGTTTTGGTTGGGAATGGATCTTTGCTTTCCATCTTGTCTTTGTAGTGCTCAGTCATTCTTTCCTCAGGGTGCTGCGTAGCTCAAGTCCTCCTTTCTGGAGAAAAAGTTATGGTGGAGAAAGGATCCATGGAGGAGCACGCACACACACACACACACAGGTTGGGGGAATAGTTTGAGCAGATGTCATTTATAATCTTTTAAGATTTGGTGTTTTCTTTGCCACCCCCAGTCCTCCTCCTCCTCCTCCATCACTGTCTGGAGAGCTTGTCAGGGCCTTGAAATGCTGGACATGTTGTTTATTTTGCTCAGGTGAAGGGGTTAGACAGAAATTACAACAATTCAAATGAAACCTCCAAAGAATTCAGGAAAACCAGATTGTGCAACATCTTGTTATTGTGAAGTAAGGAAGACGAAAATCAACCTAGAGTAAAACATCTGTCTGAAAAAAAGGGTGTCATGTTACCCTGCTTTATGCAGAGACTTTACAAAATGCAGTGACTTCATCTCAAGTTTTCCTAAAGACTCCACCATCACCTGCACTCTGCCATGACAGGAGATTTATTATCTAGAAACACCTAATGTTTGAATAAATAATATAATCAAAACACTGTACAGTCCATTAAAGACTGATTAATTCTGCTCAGGCATAAGATGGATTTTCTCTGAATGGATTTCCAACAGAAGACATTTTCAGGCGAAGACAGACACATCCGAGTGCGTGCAAACACTCATACCTGGTAATATAATTCAGGTCATACACTCAGACAGAGAGGACAGTAAAACTGAACTCCTCTGAAGGGAAAACAGACTGTGGATGATTTGATTTTAAGCAAACTGTTTTGCAGCAATCATATCCATAAGGGCTATGACCTGCTCTGTGAAGAATGCAGCAGATAATTCAGAATACAGTAAGGTCAAGCACAGGTCTTTTTCATCTGGCCAGCGTACACACAGACAGGGGGGAGCTAGATGGAAAATAACATTGCTGTCTTTCAGCCACGCTATTTCAAAATATAGAAATGTGCCGAGTCAGTACCCTCAGTAATAAAACCAAATGGCAGCATGGAAAACAATGTGATTCACTTTAATCATTTATGCAGAAGACAGAAGAAAAGTCTCATGTTCAATTTTGACACACTACTTTGAGCACTTCCATGATATTCAGAATTCTGCTTTTCCACATTTCACCACTTTTTCTTTTGTAACTGTTAAACAATAAGGCTACAAGATAAAATGTACTCCATTAACGCGAGATTTGAATGAGAAATAACATATTCTGCTTTTTACAATTGAAAAATGAAAGTTGTAAACAAGTTCATTAGATTTAGCAATTCTGCTTTTACAGCTGCACAGTAGGTAACACACTTTACAACAACTCTGAGTAACATTTGTAACTTTTCATTTGTTCATTTATTCAGTATGTGAATAGCCTTTTACAGTTGTAGTTGGTTGATATTAAGCTAATTTCATGTATGTAATATGTATATTGCATTAGGTAGTTTAATCTATAACTGTAACTAATAACTGCCAAACAACTAAGGAAGTAGAAAGTTAATTAATTTACAACTTACTGATCCAATAGCAGCGTATAAAATAACATTCACTGGGGCCAGTTAAATTCCATAATGTTCATATTCTGCTAATGATATTTTGACACAGTACTTCCAATTAAATGTAGTCTTTAATGAAGGAATGTAATTTGTAATAGTGTATTTTTTTAATTTCTGTATTTTTGTACTACAACTCTAATCATATTACTTAACCATATTCACTTTCTCAACTGAGTATGGACAGATATGAAATTGTTTAGACAAAGACACACAGATACAAAGTCCAGTCCTCCCATGTCAGTATATCAGAGTGAGTGATGGGGACTTTCTACCAGGAAGCAAATCCACAAAAGATACTACGGCTTATAATGGCAGTGACGGTCCGTGACCATGAGCCACAGAGGCCTTGGAGTAACTTACATCTGCTCACAGTGCATGCACGCACATACACACACACACACACACACACACGGTTTAACTGCAATGCAGACAACAGAAAACTGGACACTTTACAGACTGGAGTCTTAATACAGCTCACATTCAATTTATTTGTATCTTTAAATTCCTATAGGTCAGCATAAGTAGAGCAGCCTGCACTAAGTTAGCGTCTGTGCGTATAGCCTTCAGCTAAGCGTCAGCATCTACTGGGCAGGAAACAATGACATCAGAGAGAGAGAGAGAGAGAAAAAGAGAGGAGGTGGGGGATGGGAGGCGAGAGGGAGAGAAAATGCTGTAATCCAGCAGGCTCACTAGGTACAAATGGAAACAGAGTCATAAAACTCCATCCAGCTTTTCTCTCCTTATTCTCAAAGGGCACCCAGACACCGTCACACTCAGGTAGGATATCTGACACAAGACAGATTTCTCTGCTTTACATTACCAAGATTTTAAAGGGCGATGATATAGCTGAAGCATTGTCGTCTCAACTGAGCTTACGTACGCTTTACAAGCACAGACAGTATGATGGACTGTTAGCAGTCATGAAGAATAGCTTATGGAACTGTGATTTTGACTCAGATTAGTGATTAAAAAAAACGTTGGTTGAAATATTTTTCCATCCAGTGTGTCCTGTGATTCAGCAGGTCCACAACAGCCCAGTCATCTGGCACTGTGGGACAGGAGCCACGAGTCTGATTAAACACAGATGTAGAAACATGCAGCACCAAGATTTCTTTGGAGGCATCCCAAACTTTATTGACCCAAAGCCAAAAGTCTTCTATCAGTGATCCGTTGCAGGTATTTCAGCATTGTAGTCGAATAAGTCGGTGCTACAGTTTTGTTTCAGTGACGTCTAAGTAATTTGTTTTCCTGAGGAAAGATGAAATGCAGACTGAAAAGAATCCAGAAGGTTTAACAGCGTCTGCACAGCCTGCCAATAGCGGTGCTCTGCCCTGTTGATACTGCACCAGAGGAACTAACTGGTTTCACTTAGAACTAAACAACAAGAGGAAAGATACATAAGGGTTAGGTTTAAATTTCACAGGAATTAGCTGAGACTACACTGAAAGCACAGGCAACCAGTTATAAGCATATTTTTGCCGCTGTATAGACAAGAGTTGACAAATTACCTGTGTACATGACATTTTACAGCACAACGTTACATAAACTCCATGTGAATAATGTGACACCTGTAGAATGTGGTATGTTTGTTCACAGCTGGGGTAATTCCATTCAGTCGTGGATCCATCAAAGTGTGCACTCTAGTGGCTGAATTACAGAAAAGCTCCAGAAAAGCTGAAGGCCTACAAAAAAGTACCTCATACAAACTAAATAGTAATTCTCTTTAAGTTTGTTCCTCTCAAAATTTGGAAATACAAAATAAAAACCCCAGAGTCTGAGTGTGTGGTTGATGTACAGGAAGGTATTTAGAGCATAAGGACAAACGAGAACTAATTCAGGTTAAAAAGTTCAATTAGTTGATCAAAATTTATAACAGCAACACTTCTCTGAGTTTTGTATTATTTCACATTGAATAACTTGAGGTTTCACACTTCATGATGTCACTTCGAGCTCTCAGAATTTAACACAATCATTACGTTTCTCTGTGAAAATGTATTACGAGGAAAAGCACATTGCTCTCTTCAGTTGGCAACAACGTCCAAAGCTTAACGGATTTACATTCCTGTATTTTTCTCAGTGGAGATTCCATTGATTTCACAGGGAAATTGACTTTTTAAACAGCATTTATTTAGCTTTCTCCATACAATACATTTAATGTACAACAGCACATACTGTATTCTGAAATAACTCTCAGTATAAAATAGGGCTTCTACAATCAAGGTACAGTCATAAAATGCTCTGAGGGACATGAGGACAACAGCAACAGTAAACACCTTCATATAAAGCGCAGGATATTGAGAGAAGTGATTGTATTTGCCGAGCTGCTGCTGTAGGAAGCAGAACTTCAGACCACACCTCTCAGAGCATACGACATCCCGCAAGAACCCGTTTTTTTTTTGTTTGTTTGTTTTTGTTTCTTGTTTTTATCTCTCTTGGTTCTGGTTTCACAACTGAGGAGATTCCAAATGATGATCAACGCATAAGAATATGATCTATTACAACTGCTGAAAATATAACTTTTGGTAACATGAGAGGATAAATCAGGCCTTGTTTGGATACTGAATATATACCAAGGTCAAAGCATACACAGTATTATGACTGCTTATCAAGCCTATATCTTTACAATCATATATTGAACAATTTGTTTGTGACTGTAGCTGTGAAGACAGGATTGTTTCTGAGTGTTTTCCTGACATCAAACACTTAAACACAGCAAAAGTATACTGTACTATCACAGAAGCCATAAGAAAACCAGCTTATTTCAACATGGTAAACATCAGCCAATTATAGTTCATTTTAAAAAGGATTTATTTATCTGCAGATGTGCATCAGAGCATGTGTGGGCCTATATAGTGTCTATAAATGTGTCTTTAAATAGAATACACATAACATTGACCAGCTTTTGTGTTAGTTTGTTATTATGTGGTGCTTCAGGTGTTGAATATACATTATATATCATTTATGTCCAATTGGTATGACAGAAGGCCTAGGAACAAGGAAACATAAAAAGATAAGTGTCTGACTGAGAGGCCAAACAAACATCAGGAGAGAGAAAGGAGAGATTTGTCTCAAATCTTGAGGTAAGCAATGTGTTTCAGTATAATGCCCTACAGACAATCATACAATTACAATCATTAATTCTCTATATACAAACTTCCTGATTTACATACACTGTACTGCTCCTCAGATTAAAATTTAATAAAACTAAATGCAAGATCATATCCATGGTGCAATTTTTTTTAGAGGGAGGAGGGGAATCTGACTCTATGAAGCCTGTTCCATGAGGCGGGCGAGAATGAACATTATGGCTATTGAAGATGGCCTGTTTCCTCTTGCATACGTCACACATACTATCAAAGATCTACAACAGTGCAAATTTTCCTGATCAATCAAACCACTCGCAAACAATTGGCAAAACTACATCAGCCCCAAGTTATATGGTGGAGAACGGAGATGGCGAAGAACAATTTATTTGAAAAGATGTTCACATTGAAAATTTACATGCCTGTGTTGTTTTTTTTTTTTTGTGTGTGTATATATCTATTAGGCCTGCATGATTTAGGGGTCACAAGAGCTCTTTTTACTGCGTTACATGAATGGTTGAAGTCTACTGTGGCACGGTGGTTCAATGAATTAAAAAAAAAAAAGAAAAGAAAAAGAAAACGAAAAAAGGAGGTGAGGACCAACCAGCATTCTACCCCACATGGCTGCACTGGATGTAGGCACCATTTTTTACCAAAGACAAAGTTGAGCTCAATCACATGTCAAGCCTATCCCAAATCTCTGCAAAACATACACTGTTCCACCTTAATGTGTGTCTACTGAAGGAGGCTTAATGAGAGTATGACATGAATGTGCTATAGTAGTAACAGTTTGCGCACTCATTGACACTACAGACTGTAACTGAGACATGACATCAACAAGCTTTACGAAGAGGAGGAGGCTATAGGATGCTACAGTACTAGTGCTACCTGAACATGCTACAGATTGAGACTACGACGATGGGAGGCGGTTTCACATTAGCACAAAGCAGGAACCAGCTTTGCTGAGGAGCTCTACCCATTGGAGGCCACAGAGCCGCTGAAATCAGCTGTGTCCAGAACCAACATCTGGATTTTGAAAAATGCAAACCAAAGAATGTGTTCTCTGTTCAGCAATGTTATGTACCATTTTTAAAATGACAAAAGTACCGTCTTTGCAGCTTGATGGATCAAGTACTTAGTAAAGCTGGCTTATTGTGTGCAGAGGAAAGCACCCCATCTGTAGTCAGTTCCTGTCAAACAACGCACAAACACACACTCAAACACACTCACACATTTGCACAAGCACACAAACCCTGAAGTTAGGAACGATTTCTATCGTCACACAGCACTATCGTTTTGATTATCATTGAGAAAGAGCTGGGATTGCATACTGTACCATACATCTCCTGGGAGAGGCACCCTTCATCAATATCAGCTCATTCGTGTCACCACACACACGAGCAAGCTTGCACACACAGCCACACGCACGCGCGCATACACACACACACACACAAATAAATTTCTAACTGGTCAAAAAAATTACAATCACATGCTTTGTAACGGAATGTAGAGAAAGCTCATACCAGACCTTTGACTTAGGCCAGGACCAGGCCAAGCACCCAGACTGTTATGAAGTGTCTCCTTGGCTTTTACCATGACAAGTTCAAAAGTCAGAGGATTTTCAGATGTTCAGGTGAAATTCAACAGTGTTAAAAAATCCTCCCAGACATGAGGCCATTGGCTGAACAACAAAATTCTGAGGTGCTTTCTTACATAACTTTGAAGTTATGACAGCTATCCCTTGTTCAAATTATTTAAAATATATCTCCCCACATTAAGTGGGAGCTCTGGACCTAGTCTATCACACCCCACGCAACAGAAACCATGAGTACACCAACAGCTGGCTATACCTCCACACATCTGGACTAACATGTATCTCATTCACACTCTGATAGAGGATGCAAAGTGATTAGACCTTCAAAAGAAGCTGCATTCAAAGTCTACTGTGCAAGATTTTTCAGAACAGCTTGTTCTTGTAATTTTCACTACTTGCTCAAATGCTTCCATTAGCCTTTTTTCTATCTGCTGCTTTCCACTCATGCTGAGCGAAAACACACTTCTGTTTGCTCTGTGGAAGGGCCTAAAACTGCACAATTTTTTTTCTTTTAGTTAACAGAGCACTTAATAATATCCCAAACAATGCTGCCCTTCAGCTGCATTAAATCTTATGCTGCACTCCAGTGTTTTCGCGTGAGAGGGATAGCCAAGCCTTTTAAAAAAGTCACTCCATGTTCTCTACCCTTCTCTGCAATTCTAACATGACCTGACAGAGATCCTTGGAACACAAGTTAAGTGTGTATGTTTTGGATTTCTAGGCAGGCAGAGTTTATCCACGAGAATTTGGCAGCTATTGATTTGGCTACTAAATCCACAGAAAAGTGCAAACATTCACTTTCATGTTGTTTTTGTGACATCTGGTGTTTCTGACCTGCTTCAGCTCTTTTTATGACTGTTCTATGTTCTCATAAAAATATATATATAATTATAATAATAATAATAATAACAATAAAAAAAAAAAGTCAAATATAACTCTGAAAGACCCACAAGCATAATCTGTTAAAAGTGCAGCACCCCTGCATCAATGGAAGGAGTGGAAGTGTTTTAAAAGGTCTAAAGAGGAGGTCCTACATCACGGTCTGGTGGGGTTCTTCTTCTAGCTGAGTAAGCCACTTGCAAATACACTAATAGATATACTCACAAGCAGGATTGCTCACACGCGCACGCGCACGCACACACACACACTCATACAGAGTCTAGCTTAGATGAGTCTGGCCTCTCCCTCCATGTCTGGCGGTAGATCACACACTCCTGTGAAGTGCATCTCCTTTCCCTTGCTCCCCTGTCCTGCTCCGGCTCTGGCCGCTCGCTCCCCAAGGCTGGGAGAAGGCTGTTGGGCCTGAGGGTCTAACGATGTCCCACGGGGTATTCCACCTGCCCGCTTCTCTTTCAGGAAGACCTCTAGTCGGCGAAGCATCTGCTTGGGGTTCTTTTTGGCAAACAGCTCCACTTCTAAAGGGTTAGAAAACACAGAAACCGTGGGACTCATGGAGGGATGACAATCTGTGTTTAACTGGGTTTCTGCAACCATACACATCGATTCGACTCATATTTTAAAGAAAAAATACGTTGATTTGCTTTCTCACAAAGAATTAGTTTATTAGTACAAAACTACACCAGCGGGTTAAGCTTAGCTTAACACCAAGAATGGAAACAGGGGCATTTTAGTTTTTTTTTTATTTTTCAGGCAGATTTTGTTCTGAGCTAAACTAACCAGCTGCTGGACAGATAATAGAGCTGAATTAGTCTCATCTTTCAGCCTTACATAATAATTGTTTAAGAGAGGTAAAAAAACAGCCTTGCTGGACTAAGAGTTTGAAATAAATAAATAAATATAGCACAAGAGATACTGTCTTTTTTAAATTCCACACATCCAGTAGAGCCAACTGACACTGATTTGAGTGATCTGTTGGGGCTTTTCATCAGATTTCACACCCTCCCTCTGAAGCCTCAAATACAATGTTTCAAAGGCCTATGAACAGATTAATATTGTTTCGTTTTGGAGGATGTAGTGTGTGTGGTGCCATTCAGCTAAATTGTATCATAAAGAGATGTTTCTGGTATTCAACCTACTTTCACTTATATCAATGGACATAATAATTTGAATACCTGGAATATGTGATACACATATCATCAAAAGCAGATGAAAATGATTGTTGATCACTTACTAATAGCAGAAATAATCCACCATTTTATTTACCTTTTAGTACAAATCCAGAGTCAGCAATGGTCTTCTGTTGGGTCTTCCACAGTTGGTACAGGTGAAGATATGTGGCAACGTAGAACTCATTCAGCACACCGACCACTTGCTGACGGCGATTACACTCCCTATTACAACCAAAAACAAAGAGATGCCCTAACCCTTTAAGCCTAACCCTTAGTATGAGGAGATGCTGTACGGAAAAACACACCATACGACAGATACTCCAGAAGATGCGGTAAACAATAATGAGGACCAGTGACTCACTTAGACAGGGCTTCCTCTCTTAGCACTTGCAGAGTGATGCGGGTCATGTTGATTGACATCACACTGAATGGAAAGTTCTAAACCAAAGGAAATACAGAGTGAAACTTAAGTCCCTGTGGAACACTTAAAAAGGCCACAAGAAGAAATCCTAAAAGATGTGTGCCTTGTAGCCGACTTTATTGCTCCCTAGGGGGAAATTCTCATTTTTGCCCTAGTTCCCTCTTCAGGGAGCATGAAGGTCAGGTCAACTACAAAGCAGCATGCTTGGTGTGGGAGGAGTTTCAGTGACTCTATGAAAGATTAATAAAATCTCATGAACCTACGGCCATTAAATAAAACACATTCATGTATGCACATATTTATGGTCAATGGCATCTGCTGACCCTTGCTTCATGCTCATTTTTAATTTATTTAATGAAAATTTCCTGATCTGTTGGCAAATAATTTTGCTTAATTTAAGTAAATAATTTGTAAATGAATCATTTTAAGTGAATAACAACAACAATAATGATGATAACACAGTTCCTCATTATATTGCCTTTTCCCTAGTTTTTTGGGAGCTCAGTTTTTGTAGTGTACCTGTGTTGGGTGTTGTGATAGCTTGTAGATGTCTCTAGCCAATGGCAGAGTCTCTGGGTCCATCACAAAGTACAGAGTATGCATCAGTCCCAGGAAACCAGTGCCACGTAGGTCAGTGGCTGGGTCTGTACCTGCCGTAAAGAAACAAAGAGAAAACCAAGAATGTCAAAAATTTGGGATAGAGATAACTTTTTGTCTAAAACAGCAAAAATAGAATTAAATAATAGAATAATAGAATCTGTCACACAGAGGTCTCAGAGTAATTTTTTAAATTAATTGAGGGTTTTACTTAGGAAAACTTTAATAGCTTTGCTAATACCCCTTTAAAGATGGGTTTACTATCAACATCCAGAGACTTGAATCGGTGTATTTATAGTCACAGAGTGTATGGGTGTCTGACCCTGAAAGCCGATGTTTTCCCAGTGCGCCCCATAGCGAGGGCAGTCCAGCCTGCTGCCGATCAGCCTCTTATAAATGGTCTGCAGGACACGCATGTGGACTGTTTGGCTATTGTCCACATGGCCTATAGAAAACGCACACAAATATGCAATAGTGAAAAATCTGGGTTTGCTAAAAACACTCATCAGTCTCACCCCCTGTTGGGATCATTACACAAACAGATCCTGCAGAAACACTCTCACATTGTGCAATGGCAAAGACGAGATCTCTCTCTTCCAAAAGTTCCCGGTGCAGTCGAGGAGGTCCAAAGAGGAAGTGTGTGATAGCGGCCAGACCAGTCCTGCGAATAGTTGGCTGGATGTTCTTCTGCAGGTGGAGGTGATGGCAAAAATATAATTCCCCTATGGAGTTACAGCCAGTCTATAGGTTCAGAGTTAATACAATTCTTAAGCAAATTCACATAAATTGACTTCATTGTTTTATCTACAGTTTATGATGCGAGTGAAGCTGTGGTTGCAAGATATTTCTGTCTCACTCACATTTAACACTCAAATTCTTAATTTATGTCACCCACAAGATTTTCATTCAAATAAAATTTCTGTTGGTTTTGACTTGCTGTTGCCAATTTCCTGCTACTGGTGTCTGCTGTTTTGCAAATTCAACTTCCTCCCTCTTGCTTCAGTTTTTATCTGAGACTTTTTGGTACGTAACATTTCTTACTAGCAAGTCTCCAAGGTCTGTGGTCTGGAAGTACTGCAGGGCTTCATTGAAGGAGATGAGGGGGGTTGGGGTTGAGTCCTCAGGGAGAGCTAGGGGATGTTAAAGAAAAGGGTACTATTGTACAACAAAAACTTAAAGACAAAAAAATCAACAGGGTCATCTTCATTTGATTTGCAAGGTGCATCTGACCTGGTTGGACATTCTCCAAGGCCTCCCACTCTTGCCTGGCCTTTTCCAACTCCACATTTTCCTCTGTGAAGAGAATGGTCAAGATGGGGGATGAAAACAAAGGGAGATGAGCATCTTATCAGCCAATGAGCTACGGTGCAATGGCTGACACCTATTCAGTTCATTCTCAGTCATAAATCCTTCCTCTCTAAAAGACCTGCATCATCCAGAGTGCACTGTGCACTTCCTGTAATTGGAGAAGCTTCACTCCTGAGGGAGGTTTTACCTGCAACAGCTGCCTGGTATCGAGGATACACTAACACATTCCTGTGGGAAGAGGATGAGACAAAAGAGAGGCAGTGTGAGGTATGTGTGTTTTACCTGAAGGCTTAGGCTGGTCGCCTCCAGCTGCCAGGGTCTGCAGAAGACCATTCTGCTTCAGTGCTGAAATCTGGACAAGAACAAAGTTATGGATTACTTTACGTGAAAAGAGCATCATTTGGGTCTAAGTGAGTATACGAACAATGAAATTTACCGGCAAGGATCTGAGTGGTGCGCTGCCATTGGTTTGGTCTTTGACATTATGACCTATAATCAGTCCATTCATGACCTGTGAAGGGGAAAAAAAGCTTTAACCGGAAATGTTGACGAAAGAAAAACTAATTACAATGGAAAGTTAGGTACCACTGTACTCACAGGCTTATGATTGGAGTGTCCATTGGTGATCTCCTCTAATGGTTTACATTCATGGGACAAACCATTTAGACCCTAACAGAATGTCGGCCACACAGATCAGATGCGTAAAACATGTGCAGAACATAAATATAGCAAAGCTTTCACTCCATTTAAAACAGGTAATCCATTACCACTACACATCTAATTTTTTATGATTTCTTTTCACAGATCATAAAGCATGATTAAGTACAGCAAGCCGAAATTGAATGTATTAGGATGTCCCAGACACTTCATGTCTTCTGCTTTATTTGGATCTTTCATGCACTGATAGATTTACGGATTAGAAATCAGGTACTCATTTAAGGGTGCACTTCCAATATATAAAACTTCCCCTGTCCTCTTATGTTGCAGTCTGTCAAGCACAGGACATACTTATTCCACTGTTTACAAAAGCAGCAATACAGAAGGATAGAAGCCAGGGTGCAAGAGGTAATGTTACGACTAGAAAACAAAGCCATGGATAAGGAAGTGTCCTGTCAGCTGCTGCCATGGAAACATGCCAAGCCATGGCAAAGATTACAGCTAAAGCGGAGGGAGAACTATTGACCTTAGGTCTTAAGTTAAACACATGTGACAGTACTGCTTAAACAAATTAGCTCTAAATTGTTTAACATTAAACAAGAGTGCAGAGCTGGAAGGGAACATTTATCCCAGAGGGTTACTATATCAAAATGGCAAAAATGGTTATAGTGCCTACGTCCATTTTGTTGACCAACACAGCAGGTGGTATCGTTTTGTTTTAATGGTGTTACATTGCTGTAAACCCAACCACTGGAATGAAATTAAACTGTTAACACTCCAATCAAAAGGGAAAAAGTGTTACCTCAGTATGGGATGTGACATCAATGTCTTCTTCCATTGCATATGAATGTGTTGGCTGGCTAGTGTGTTCCTGATCCTGGTCTCTACAGACTTCTGAAGTCTCGAGCTGAGCTGTGCTGAGGTGCTGACGCAAAGACCACCATGGTTTCCGTAGTGCACATTTGTAGAGACTGCAAGTATCTAAGATTTTCGCATTATCTCCTCAGGAACACAGAGAACGCAACGTCCACAGTAATCAGTATGATCTCAATAAGCTGTCACTGGTGACAGAAATCCATTTTGTGCAGGTTATATCCTCCCTTTCTATATGACAGTGATGATTGTGTGGTTTTGATGTGAGCCAGGTTTTATTAGCCACTCCAAAGCCTAAACTTGAAAGCATATACAGAGAGTAATGTGCAGGTATCAGTCTACAAGAGCTGACCAGAGGAAATGGTTATCCATCAATACACAAGTTGCCTGGAAACTTGCGTCCTTCTTCTCCTCCACAGATATGCTTGGCCAGTGGGTTCAATCCTCAGCCCCATCAGAGATTCACTGAAGCTGGATGATGACATAGCTTTTCAGGGCTAGGTTCTCCCTGTCCAAGACACTTCATTACTTTGGCACTCAAGAGAAATCCAGTACACACCTAGATGTACTATGTACGTGTACAAGGGCAGTTAAATTTCCTTGCACCAAAGCTGTGTTATGCCTTCAGTTGCATATGAAGGAGCAGCCCGTGCAGAGCTGCAAGTCCCCAGTGACATGTGGATCATGGGTGGAGTTTCTGTATGACCACAGTCCGGGGGGGGTGTCATATGCACACTATATCTGAAAATAAAAAAACAAAAAGGATTGTTAACTGCACAAAGTTAAGAAAAATCAGTTAATCAGCAACACAAAATTAACAAAACATATACATGGGATACAGAATATATTGTCCTACTGTCGACAAGAGATTAAAATCCAGGAAATACATTTATTTATCACAGTACTGTCCTGAAATAAAAATTTGAGGAGACAAGCTTCTTCTATTTCCAATAAATTACAATCTCCACTTTATTAGATTTATTTCACAAACATGATTTATAATGATCCTTTGGATGCACAGTTGCCGTTTAAACAGAAGCACATGAAAAAGTAAAAAAAAAAAACAAAAACGCACCAAGAATAAAAAAAAATAAGAGGTAAAAATGATTTAACACTACAATATAAAAAGTTTTGTTTTTTTTTTATTTTGAAGACAGGGCTTTTTATTGTCCAACATCTGGTACTGACATCTGAGTGGCATTTGCAGTGCATGACTTTTACTTGTAAAATTTTTAATGTGGACGCTGACTATGAATAAAACGCCTAAAATTCACAGCAGTCGAGTGTTAAACGCCACCCGATCCAAAGAGAGGGCCCAGTGTCGAGCCCGAAAATCTGAAAGCGTGTCTTTATTTGTTAGTCTTTTTGTCGCCATAACACAGTTTTGCTTTTTTGTTTTTGTGCAGTAACGTCGCAGCTTTGACAGCGGCAGCCCGACGCCAGCTAGCTAACATTATCTGTAGCAGCCGACGAGCTAACAAGATGTCAGACAGCGATCCCGCAGGCACAAAGACGCGGCTACAGCTCCGGCTCCGACCCGCAGCGAAACGCCCGCACACGTTTGCGGCACACTGCCGAAAGCTTTTATGCGCTGAATTTAAAGCGCGGTGAAGCAGGTGAGAGCCGGACACCAGGAGAGGAGCCAGCTGTCAGGCTAACGAACAGGCTAGCCCTAGCTCTATTGAACTGTAACGGGGATGGAGTCTGCCCCCAAAAAACAACACAACACGCTGACAAATCCGCCCTTGTCCTCAGCGGGCATCGAACACGCTACGAAACGCTGCATGCGGCACGCTGTCCAGGTATATTATGCGATATGAAGCATTCTAAAAGTACCTCAGTTTCAGATTGTTTCTCCCTCCAATCTCAGCTTCCCTTCCCCCGTCCAGTGGCCACGGTAATTTCAATTGCATCTTGGGAATTGTGGTTTCCTGTCCGACTCTAGCTTCATTACGTCATTGCTCTTTCTCTCCCTCCTTGTGTTGTACACTGTTGAAAAGCAGGCAGCCTGTGGCCTGCTTTTCAGTCTCATCCTCCCTTCAGCACAGATACTCCCTTTTTCCTTCAAAAAACTACGAAGAAAAAAAAATCTATAATTTTTGTATTAAAATTATTATGACACTTGTATAAAGGCTGTTATCAGTTCCAGGGATTCAATGTGTTTGCCAGACAGTGTGATTGGTCTTCCTGGCAAACTTATCTCCACTGGATCATCTTCCATTTCCGACTCCTAAATTTGTCCACTCCTCTCACAACACAAATATTGGGAGTGGGAGTGCTTCTCTCTTCACATCTGCTTTTGTTCACATATAGAAGGACTTCAAGCAGATGTCAATTATTAGCCTCTGGAACTTTGTTTGAGGGGAAAAAAAAATCTTTTGAATTACACAGGGCAGCAATTCTGCTGAAGTGTGTGTGTGTGTGTGAGAGAGAGAGAGAGAGAGAGTGCCTGTGTTCCTTTCCGTTCTTTTGTTTGTTTGTTTTTTTACGCACAATGGAATCTGACTCAACCCAAACTGCGTATCTCTGTTGGGCTTAAATTCTTAAAACATCTATGTGGGGAATAAGTGAAAAACACATTAACAGTTCACAGGTTACAGCCAGACATAACTTCCTGTTTCACCTCAGAAAATTCCTTCAGGTATTAATGGTATGACATTATTCCCAACTAGTTCTGGTGAAATTCATGTGAGACTGAGAGTGACGCCTCAACTACTCAGCTGAACCAATCCTGGCCCCTTGTCTGCACTGCATCCAAGCTGTTACAAAACATTTTGGATTGATTAGATGCTCCAGAAAATAGCAAAAATGTCACACAACTGGCAATAATGGGGTGCAGATTTCCTGCTTGGGATGAGATCCACCGTTACTTGATATCTGGGAATGTGTTGCTGGCTCACGCTTGGACAGCTCGCTTCTGGGCTCCTCACACATCTGAATTGCCAAACACCTGCTCATTTTGGCAAATTGTCGCTCTGAAAACTATGTCGCAACAAAGAGACATTTTTTTATGATTTTTTCCATTTTTCACGGTTTAAAACAGAACCTTCAAATTCATCAGTCACTTCCACATTGAAGTGGAATCATTGTGCAACAGCTGTGCGCTTTCCAAATTGAGTTTTATATTTTCTGTCCAATTTTATGTTTTGTTTGTGTATCTTTTTTCTCCACAGGAGTAAAATTGCCGTCAAATTGCTGTGCATGTGCTTTATCTTTGCAGTTATGCAAGTAGTGAAATGTTTTATGGGCTTTTACTGAAGTTCTCGGACAGAGGAATCTTTCTACAAACAACTTTTCTTTCTCTCCAACAGCATAATGAAAACATAAATATCAATGTTATTGCAATCATTTATTTACTAGGAAGTAATTGAAAAGCAATGCTTATGTACATGCACAATATCAATAAATAAAATACTGAAATTAAAGTTAAATTGAACAGTACAGGGAGCACACACTAATTGGGGTGTTGTCATAGTGAGACAGTGTGACATATGCTCACACCAACTCACTGTGTCTTTAAAGGCACAATGTGTAAGATTTGTGTCAGTGATGCAAAGTTTCTATTCATAAGCATAAGACAAAGAAATGAGCATTTGTGCTCAGATTTTCCTAAGCTCTCAGAGAAGCATCATCTTCATTTGATCTTTAATACTCTGGATTTTCTTTGTGTTTTCAGCAGTCACAAGCAGATTTGTATGATTTCTTTTAATGAGCAGAGGTTGCACAGTGTGCCAAAGCTCAAGAAGCATCTTGTGTCAGCAGGCTCGAGCCATCTCCATAGAAACATTGCTAGCCATCCTTTGCCTGAGGTGGTTGGCAAAGTCCACCTGTGTCTGAGAGAGCAGTTTGTTTATGATTGTCTTTGGGATCCAGCCCTGTGTACGACAAAGACACAGCCAGTGTTAGATTGGATTAAACAATATTTAGGTACAGTTTTCCTCCCAAATTCTTGAATACATTTCTTTGCAAATGACAGACATGGCAGCAATGTACCTTTAGATCTAAACTTAGTAACCAGGTGAACTTGGTCTTATTTGGGTCTCCAGCACACGACTTCAAGACTATACAGGTGGGCCCACTCTCCCCTCTAGAAAATATAAAGATCAGTCTGGATGCAGTATATACAGCCACCCGCTACTCACACATATTCATTCATTTCTTTTTACAGACATAGATGCTGACACATATCGCAACGAGCACAAGACTCACCTGACCACACCCCTTTGCTCAGGCATTTTTGGATGCTGGGTGGACATTCCTGCCAGGAAGCAGGTGGAGCCTCGACGTTTGGCACAACGGACATTGACGAAGTCCCTTGGTCCCACCACATTGCCGGGTGTCTCTGCAGAAACCTCATGGGTAACCATTGTGTCCTGGCCAATCTTTTGAAGGATCTGTGGGATCCCATTATGAAATAATCAATGATCTATGGTCTTAGGTAGATACGGTATATTTTTTCCTGCTACACTGTTCACCAGAATAATAAAAATTAATCCAACTCCTGGTGCTGCAACGCTCTCACCTTGACCTGTTTGACATTGGGGTTCCACTCGCCCATTTGTTCCATGTTCCCCACCAGCTCTTGATAGAGATTATCAGGATGTTGGTCCAACATCACTTCCAGTTTGAACACCTTCCCAATGCCAGGTAACACCGTACTCAGGACTTTGTCTCCATTTGCCTGTGGGACATTGGAAAAGTTGCAGATGTGTCACATCTTTATATCACAAGACACACAACCTTGATAAACCTTGCAGTGTAACAACAGGCATATTTTTTTCCAATATGACTCAGTACTCACAGCAACAGTTTCAGTGGTCCAGCCATCTTGCTCACTGAGGATGCCGATGGCCTTCTGCAGTGCAACCTCACCTTGCTTCACATAAGATATTTCCTCCTCGCTGTATCCACCTTCCTCTTTAAACCGAGAACCTTAAGACAGAGTAGTGAGACAGTGAATCATGCCTGTTGGCTGCACACAAATAGGCAACTTTATTCCTATAATGAAATACTAGCTAAGCTCATATTATGTGTATCTGTGTGACGACTCACTGAGAATCAGATAGACAGATGTACATGTAGCAACTCACTGAGAAGGGAGCTCTGTCTGCGAACTTGGCTGATCCAGTTGCTGGGACCTGGACCTGCCAGCCTGTTCAGCTCATGATGAAAGGCCGACATGGCATTTTTTCTCAAACCTGGAAGACACAGACAAAAAAGCCTGCACTTACACCCATATTTAATCCAAATGGCTACACATGGAGTCTATGAAGAGAAAGGAATTCAGAAGAAAAAAAAATAAACATATGGCTTTGTTCTGTCTTCATCCAGTCATTCAGTGATGCTCATCCTGGGCTCCATGCATAAAATATAAATTTTTGACTATGTTTTACAGGGGTAAAACTATACCAAGGCAACAGTGATGAACGTTTGTCTAAGCTGGATCTCTAACTCACCTGTCATGTTTCTCATATGCCGGTAGGAGATGCCAGCGCACAGTTTGAAGGTGGCAGGCAGCATCTTGTGTTAATTGGCTTTTAGAAGAGCTTTAAGAGAATTGGTAAAAGTATGAAATCAAATGGATCAAAAGGATTCAAAATCTGCCTCAGCTGTAAATATTCTCAAAAGCGGTTGACAAAAGGCTAAGAGTACTGTAGAGATGGATTGAAATTCTGACTCCAGGCTCTTGAGAGTGTCTGTATATATAAGAGCAGCACTGACAAGGCCACTGTGCTATCATCACATAGATAAACACACATCACCTCACTGTACTAATGGCCACGTCACCAAGGTTGCAACAGGGACATGACGAGCCTGTCTCAGACTGTCATAAACAGTCAGATAATGTCCAGTGCCCGGGCCCACACTCATTCCCGTAGCAGTGGGTGACAGAAGAAATAGCTCTCTTCAGTGATGAGAGAGTCCAATAGAGATCACAGGGAGAGACCCTGAATGACTCATCCATCCCTTCATGGTCCTTTACAGCCTAAACACTCACTGTGGAATTTAAGGGCAAAAAACTTTCCATCCAGTTTGGCTTGTTTCTTTCCCATTCATATAGGGCATGCATATCTCTATTGTCATTATCACTGAATGGAAACAAGCAGTCTTGAATCACAAAGTTAAGTTTGGGTCTTAGGCATCTCAAGAAGAAAGGAAAAAAATTACTCCATTTGTAAAAAGGGATTAGATTTTCTCTTTTTGTCTGAATGATCAACATCGATATTATTTTGAGTCATTTTGAAATTCCATTCTGTCACTGGACGTTGATAACAGTTTAGGTCATCTAAGGAGTGTAACTGACACTTATCATACAACATGAAACAACATGAAATATATACATCTTTGGTGTAATGGCGTTGTCATATGTCCATTTCTATAATTTATCACCCTTTGCAAATGTGCAGGTCTAGTCAGGAGAGATTACAACATTAGTTTTGTCTATATCATAATGTTACAGCAGTCAAATGTCTGTGTGGGATTTGGCTCAGTCCAAAGTTGAGCTCTTTGTTCATGTTTTCTGATGTGCAAACACACAGAGAAGCAACATTTTACACTGTAGAAATAAAGGTAAAAGAAAACTTCTCAGTGATGGTTTAACATTGCTCTAAAGCGGCCCTGCTGGATTTTCCAGGATGGTCAGACTCATTGAACACATCACGTCTCATAATGCTGACCTCCAAACTTCAGCTATGGCCTTGCTGTCAGTGAGGCTGAGTCACCCTGTAAAAAGTTTATCCAAAATGCTTGACCCTCAAATGGCGCAGGGTGGTCTGAAAAAAAAACCAAACAAAACAACAACCATGTTTTATCAACCTGCACAAATGATTTGACAACCTTACTCACTCCACCTTGGCAAAACCCAAACTACCTAACAGCAATATTGTCTCAGCGAGCTGCACATCAAACACGCTCTCAGAGTCAACAGTGTACATCACCAGAGGAATGGAAACCGTCAGCGGTATAACAGGCCATCTGAGAAGTGAACAGGAACAGACATAGAGAAAACAGGAACAGAATAATAAATTGCAAAGAATAATGAAGTCACTTTAACCTACAACCTCACACATCTCTGGCTAGATGACAGAAACTATCCATCAGTTGCTTTGGCCTTCTGCAGGGTGAGTGCCCTCATTTAATATGAGAACACACAGGCCTAGTACTATCTGATCCATTACTCAGTCCTGTCTCTTGTACTGTAAAACTCCTTTTTTCTGAGACAAAGAATCAGCAGCCAAAGTGGGTCATAAGTGTCTATTGGCTCTCAATGTGACACAAGCAGTATTACATTTTAATGAGTCTCCGTCCAGGGTCAAACTGTTCTATAATATGTGTAGTGGTTTAAGAAGCTTAAGAAGGTTTATGTCCATGGTTAAGTCCTGACAAAGACATCAGTACCATGTTATAGCCAATTAGTATTTTATAGACTTACCTACCAAGACGCTTGTTGGGGTTACTGTGTTTTTCCTTACTTGAGTTAATTTCCTAAATCTCCTTTCAAAATATCACTTTGTTTCTTTTCCCATGATTTCATGTGTGTGGGCATTCATTATACACACCATGATTAATGAAGTAGTGTGTTCTTTTTTAGGACTAAACATTCAGTTATCTGGATAATAAAATGAACAATCAGTGAGTCTCATGATAGGGCGTATTAATAATATTAAAAGTATCCCTTAAAACTGTTCTGACATGTCCATTTGTACGATTAAGCAGTTTTTTGTTGCATTAATGGTTCCTCCTCTTGTTTGTGACCAAAAACAAGCAAGACTTCAGTGAAAGAGATGGATTACAAAACAGTCTTTAGCCAAAAACAGATTGTGAAATTCAGCTGAAAGTAATACGAGGCTTCAGCAGTCAGAATTATTCAACTCAACAGAGATTCTTCCACAGTTGAAATGTTTTTGGTCTTAGATTCTTAGCTATGGGGGCATAATGGAGCAGCACGGCGGCGTAGTGGTTAGTGCTGTCACCCCACAATAAGAAGGTTGCAGGTTTGAGTCCTGGCCTGTGTCCTTTCTGTGTGGAGTTTGCATGTTCTCCCTGTGCCTGCGTGGTTTTCCTCCAGGTACTCTGGTTTACACCCACCATCCAAAGACATCATGTTTAATTGGTTAACTGGTGACTCTAAATTGTCCGTAGGTCTGAGTGTCAGTGTAAGTGGTGGTTCGTCTTTGTGTGTTGGCCCTGTGATGGACTAGTGACCTGTCCAGGGTGTACCCTGCCCCTTGCCTGGAACATTGGCTGGGATTGGCTCCAGCCAATGAAATTCCATCCCATAGGGGATCTCTTGGAAGATTAATTAGAGACACCGTAAACTCTCTCAGTATACAGTACATAAGGGCCTCACAGTCATTTTAGAACAGACTTGAAAAAAATGTGAACTGAACTTTTATTTTCTAGTAAATGTAAATAAAAAGTAGTGCCTCACAGCCAGAAAATCGTGGGTTCGATTCCCAGGCCTGTGTCTGCATGGGTTTCCTCCGTTCACTCTTCCCCTACAAAGACATGCTTTTCCAGTTTGATTGGTTACTCTAAATTGCCCATGACTGGGAGTGGTTGTAGGTGTCTGCGTATCTCTATATGTTGGTCCTGCAATAGACTGGCGACCTATCCGTGGCATGTTGGCCCTCAGTCGGAACGCCAGCTGGGATTGGCTCCAGCATGCCCCGTGACCCTTACAAATAAGCAGTAGAAAATTTGTGAGAGAGACTGGTTAGGGTGAGAGTGTAATTGATTTTCCCTAAAAGTAAATTACTATAACTACTAATATTGATAATAATAACAACAATAACAACAGTTTAGCACGAGGGGGTTGTGATCAAATGGCCTTATAAAGAAATGAAATTTGTTACAAAATATGTTATTACAGAATGACAATACTACTGCATAACTGCACTATAGTCATATTGTATTCCTACAATGACATACGCTTTCCTGTCTACAGTTCCCTGTACATGAAGGACTACAGTGGTGAGTAGGAACATAATATCTCAAATCAATGATGTGTTTTTAAGATAAGATAAGATAAACTTTATTAATCCCGCATTGGGGAAATTTACTGTCACAGCAGCTCCACAGTATGACTTTGACTATGACAGTTTTTGCCTATGAATGGGGAAATGTTTTGTGGTCACATGGACAGAGGGGACAAGGGGGGAAAAAAGACAAACTGTGGCGTACTCAAACTATAGCACAGAGTTTATTGGAACTTGAGGGACACAGTGGGCTTGGCTTTCACATGCACTCAGCACTTTGTTTTACATCACGATAAGAAAGAAACTCCCCTCATTCATGAACTTCCCTCCTCTCTGCATCCTTCCTCCCGCCTTCCCTGCACTTCCAGCTAACTGTGAGAGTCTGTGAGTATTTGTGTTGACGTGTTCCCCAGTGAAACAGAGTATGACAGTCAGAGAATAAACAAAGTGCTGATGTTTGAGTGGGCATTGTCTGGGAGATCATGCTAACAAGGAGGCACTTCAGTCTGGTTCAGATTTATTTTATTTTTCCCCACATCAAATATGCAGAACCCCCCCCCCCAAAAAAAAACAAAAAAAAAAACAGGCTTGCATGAGATTTTAAAGACGATCAAAATTACTGCATGGACCAGCTTTTCACTACCTCAAACACACACCACATTCTTAAAACACGAAGAGGCTGAGCTCTTCTTCCCTTTTAATTTCCACTGTGCTGCTCCGAGAAGGCCACTTCTTTATGTGGTGTTTGCAGGATCTTCTAGTGTCTTCTTGCCCTCTTCTGCTCTGACACAAATGAACTGGACTGGTTAAATAAAATTCAAATAGGATAAATGTTCAACGCAGCTGTTGATACCCTGTGTCTTCGAATATGGTTGAACATAAGAGGAAGACCCTTTAGATTTCTGAGGCATTTTAAAGAGCATTTTAAGTATAAGTGTAAAGGAGCAAAAATATAAAAATCTGTACATGTGACAACAATGGCTATGCAGCAATAGCTTTGAAATGGGAAAAGGCATAGGGAGAGCAAGAACATTTCAGTTTCGCGTCTAGAAAATAACTGGCATGTGTGAGAATATCAGTACAATAATGTGCCTTAATGATCAGAGGTAAAACATTTTTTCATTTGGTGACAAAACAGCATGGCATTGCTTTAAATTGTGCAAATTGTATGTCATGCTGAGTGCATGTGTTGTTCTCCACTCCATGGGGACTGTGCAGAAAATTGAGCAAAAAAAGAAAAAGAAAAAAAAAAAGAAGTTTTTGTTTCTGTACAGCATATTAATTCATTTTTCAAACTCCACATAATGTCAAATATAAAGTGACACTGTAAACCAAGGGAGACGTCCGTGTGTATATGATGCTAACATCAGTGGAATGAGGTATGCAGAAGCAAAAGGGATACAGCTGTCCATACTTACACTTGTCCATGCAATAAAAACACAACACAATTCTCACAATTCAATCTCTGTGTGTGTGTGTGTGTGTGTGTGTGTGTGTATGTGTGTCTATTTGAGATTGTGTATGTATGCACTGTATGTGTGCTTTAAGCAATATGTCTGCAGGCTCATATTTAGAGAAAATGTAGAAAATAGATCGCGTGTCTCTCATCGTCCTGTGGTTCTAAATGAATCTATCTAAAAACCTTCAAAAAACCAGGAAATCAACATGACGACAGTATCACAAAACTAAACTCTAATCTTTGGCCTGAGTATACGCAAAGGCAATGTACATTATGTTTTGAGGTTGTTGAGGTGATGTGATCTGAATGTTTAGAGAGTGATCTGAGGTATGATAGGTGGAAATACAAAGAAAGAATAATTTAGTGAGTGTTTTGAGAGGTGTACAGATGGGGATGCTCGGAGGGGTGTAAATAGGTGGAGAGATTCTGGTACAAGATACAGGCCAGAAAGTAAAGGACCTACAGAAATTCAGTTTCCGGAAAAACAAACAAACAAAAAAATAATTCACTAAGACCCCATCGTCTATTCCCTGTGGTGGTCTTCATTATACAGTGGATCCCCTGAATATTAGCTTGTTTTCTATCTGTTTCTGTTTTCAACATCAGTGGCTCTGTTCTATAGTCCAACAATCCTGAGGGTGAGTTAGGTTTGTCCGAATATTTCCAAACTTCTCCACGACATTGACCATTCCACTACAAATGCCCAGGGTCTCGGGGCCTGGTCACCCACCCCCCACCCACTCCCCATGGGCTGACCATTTAGGCTTTTAGACAGGCTGTCTCCGGCTGCTGCTCAGGCCCCCGGCTGTGGACCAATCAGCAGCAGGGAAGCCCCTCAGAGCTCTTTCCCTTTGTGTGTCTGTGTGTGTGTGTGGCTCCCACACTGTCGCTGTGCCACTAGGGGGCAGAGTTGGACATGGAGTCCACAGAGTTTACACTGGAAGACTGCACTCTGCTGTGGGAAATAGACACGTCTTGGTGCTGCAGCAGAGGAAGCAAAAGAGACAGACAGATAGAGAGAGTGAATTTAGGTGCGTTAACGTATATGAGTGCATGTAAATTGTCAGATGACTGTGGGTCTTTCCTTACATGCCTCCTGAAGATCCTGTCCAGCAGGCTGCGTCTCGGTGGCTCCGGTGGCTGATTCCAGTCCAGATCTGGAGGTCTTGTCCCTTGAGGTCCAAACACATTCAAATCTCTGAAACATTCAGTTTCTATCATCTAAGGGAGAGGACAGGAGAGGAGATGTGAGAAAATGTGGTTAACTTTGATAAGTGAGTTCTTCCAGTAGTTATAAGATCTGCACTGAGTATTTAAACATATTAAGTGCACACACTTACCTCATTCTGCCATGGGATGGAAACGCTGCCTGTAGCAAATTTGGAGTAGAAGTCATTGTCAGTTTGGTCCAAATTTACTCCCTTGACTGTGGAGAATTGCTCTATGTCCAAAACATCCTTACAGTACACTGCTCGAGGCTGAGCGAGGGCAATGACCATGAAACAGAAAGGATTGAGAGGAAAAACAGAAGACAAATTTATCTTTATAGATAATTTATGGAATTTTTCCAATGGTAGCCGTCGTAGCTCAGTTTGGTTAGAGTAAGGCTGAAAATGAATGGTCGTAGTGAGAGTTTCAAACTGGATTTTAGCAGTTTGGTTGTGAGAAAGATGTAGTGTGAGCAGTAATATGAAGCGCTTACATCAGGCACAAAGGGAGGCTCCACTATCCCAGCCTCCAGCCTCTTGAAGTTGATGTTTTTGAAGAACGAGTGGGCCTTAACGCCTGCTGCGCCGTCCTCCTGGCACCCCAGCCTCTGCTTAGGGTCTTTGGTCAGCAGCTGGGTGAGCAGAAGCAACGATGAATCATGAAACTGTTATATCATCCATTCACTTTTTTTTCCCAAACAAACCAGTTTCCAAGAAGCCTCACCATTCTACAGATGGCCTTAGTGTCCTCTGTAAACTTGTCGTTGTACTCCTCCTCTTCCTCCTGCACCCTCCTCTCCACTTCTTCCCTTTTCACTCTTTCTTTGCGGGCACGGAAGGGTGATCGTCCGGCGGTCATCTCATAAACAAGGCAGCCCAGCCCCCACCAATCAGGACTCATGCTGTACTTTTCATTATTTATCACCTCCGGAGCTGAAGAGAAAGGGAAGGAGGTTGTTATGGGTAAGAGCTTGTAAGCACTCAGGTAAGTTTAGTCATGGAAATTTTGACTGCAGTCCTTCTTACCCATGTAACCCACAGTTCCCACTCTGCCTCTGATGTTCTCTCCTTCAGGCACTTTGATGGCCAGCCCCAGGTCAGAAATACGGATGTGTCCTGTCGCACAACAGCATTTTTGGAAATGTAATAATAGTTCAGCAGTTTAATAAGTGTTACTGTAGTTTGAAATTTTGTAACAGTGGCAAAACAAAATTGCTGTTCAATGCTATAACCAGAGATCTAAGATTTCAAAACTCACCATTGTCGTCTAACAAGATATTCTCTGGTTTCAGATCCCTGCAATGAACAACATGTGTGTGTCTGAAGCAACTTGCCAAAGAACAGTATGAATTCACACACAAGCATTATTTGAAACAATGTAACGTTCTTCAAAATGCATGTAGGACTGTCTAATATACACATTGCTACCTGTAGACGATACATTCCCTGTGCAGATGCTCAAGTCCACAGCAGATTTGAGCGGCATAAAACTGGACCCTGTCTTTCTCAAAGCCTGGCGTGCCCATGTTGTAGATGTGAAACTTCAGGTCTCCCCCATTCATGATGGTCAGCACCAGACACAGAGCGTCTTTGGTCTCATATGCATACGCTAAGCTCACCTGGAAGGTGAGAACAAGGTGCTTAATGATATAAAAGTGGGAAGAGACAACAGAACAGAAGCTACAGTACCACAAGACAACATCAAGTGCATCATATTGCAAATACAATGTTGACTCACAACAAATCTACTGTTGACTTTCTCTAAAATCTGCTTCTCATTGAGCGCCATGGACTCTCCTTTTCTCTTCTTTATCCTCTTTTTCTCCAGCTTCTTGCAGGCATACATCTTCCCGGTTGCTCTGACCTGGCAGGCACACACCTGAGAGGAAAAACTAAATCTCAAATGCTGATATTCAAATCAAAATATTTTGAGCATCTTTATCATCAGCGACATTACCACTATCAACACAAACTGTATCTCCTACCTCTCCGAATCCTCCTTTCCCCAGAACCCGGTACTGCCTGAATGTGTCTTTAGTGATTGGTTGCCTGACAGAACACAGACACAGCAAACTCCATCAATAGACATTCATATATTATCGATTAAGACAGAGATATTACCAGCGGAACTCAATACCACCCTGAGTCTGTTTCCTGTACAGAGGGTGAGTCCTCTTGGAAACAATTCAGCCTCCAGACATGGCTCTAATCAAAACGGCTCTGAACACCTGCTTTTTGCTTCTAACTGCCTTTGACAGAAACTTTGCATCAAATATCTTCCTGCCTAGAAAGATCACACTCTTCTGAAAAGTCTCTGAAGTGAAGTGTAATTTTCCCCCCTGCCACTGACAGTTACAACCTGCTGAAATTATATATAATAATAATATCCTTATATTAACAATGTCACAAAATCCTGAGTCATCTGTACTTTGCAGAGCTGTGCGAGTTTTGGAGTTGTCTTTAGGTTGTTTTTAACCTTAAGAATGTATTGATTGTGTTAAATGGTATTCTTGGATGTAACTTGACTCCATGTACTGCTGTCCAGTGTCCATTTCCTGAGAGCTATAGCTGCAAGTTATTTTCATATTCCTATTTCAGGAACTCATATAAAGTCCAATGACATTAAGGGGAAAATTCAATTATTAGCATTCAGCATTCTTCAATCATATTATACTGGTCTACCTTTGTATATTCAACAGATTTGGCCTTAACTCCAGACACTTAAGATGTTTGGTATTGAGTGTTAGGACTTGAATCTAGCAACTGAAATTAGAGCCAATTAGAAAATGTGAAGGACATTCCTAAAAGGACTTTGTGCCTTCAGAATGTATGTATGTTGACAATGTGATTATGATTAGTGCGAAATAACACAAAAAACAAAAAGTTTCCAACAACCTCTCCAGCATCTTCCACTGCAGGAATCGGTCAAAGTACATAGAGTTCTGGTAGTCCTCAAACGGAGGTCCACTCAGGTAGTCATGAACGGCCCTGGTCAGACACACAACAAAGCAGGCTCAGAGAACAGCAACTACTTTAATGCAATGCAAACTCAACTGTTTGCTACATACATAATCTGAGGCTCAAAACAGTATGAAGAACCAGAAAGAAACAGGTGAGAGTCCAGCTGACAGGTGAGAGGGAATAAAGACAGCGGCAACTCACTTGCGGCAGTTGCTGAAGATCTCCTTACATGGACTGAGCTCGAGGTTCTCTCTGCACTGGTCTGCAAAAACCTCCGCTATGTCTACATGCTGAGGTGACTACATCCGCACATGTAAACACACAAAGTGACATATGGGCACACGTAGACAAATACATTACCTTTTATTACACACACCATTCAAACTAGGGAGAAACATACATAACTCCTCATGGAGCATCGAAGGCTATCAGAACATTATGTACAAAAACTTTGTGCAAAGATTACATTGTAATTTTTCTCCATTTGATGTGTTCAGTGAATTACTACACCCTTGTAATACCTCTTGTGAGTGTTGCAAAGTCTTGTTTCAGCTGTAACTCAACATCTTATTATCATCTGCTGTCCACAGGTTAACATTAATTGTTGTGGAAGATCATTCAATACAATCATGCAACATAATTTGGGATGAAGAAGTTTCAGAGGTTTACGAACATGTCAGATAAAGAAACGTACTTGTTTTGAGAGAAACGTCTCAATGATCTGGTCCCCTCTGCTTTTTCTCTTTTCATCGGGTGTCACCTCATAGTCTTCCTAAATGACAAAATAACTCAGTGTCATTAACATTCGCCCACAGAGATGTTCTTCTTATACAGTCTCATAATTTGCTGTTATGCTTTGTGTATGTGGCTGGCAGAAGTAGTTGTGTTTTTGTGGGTACCACTTTGTGATGAGTAATGTTTGATAAAGGTTTTATAGATTGGAACCACTGGCATTATCAGTGGTCAGGAAATTATTTACTAATGTTTTATATATCACACATTTATAAAGTCAACCTCTGGGCTGCTTTTATCCACCGCAGCACTTTTAGCTCTTACATTTATTAAGAATTAAAAAGCAAACAGTGGAGTATTTGAGCTTTGAACTTCTGTGCATCTAGACCAACAATTTTCTAAAACTCTTCCTTATTAGAGTCACAGAAATGGAAGGATTGGCATATGACTTAAATAAGAACTGTAACATGAGAATGAATTACTTTCCATTTGCAGTGATAAAGAGAAACAACAACAAAATGGGTAACAGCATCCATTAGAAAAAAAAAACTACTGACATAACATGAAGTAAGAAACACCTTGTCTCTTACAAATAAAATTGAACTGTAAGTATGAATAAAAGAGGGGAAAACTCCTTGACAAAGCTTTCATACAAACTGACAAAGTGTTTTATAACGATTTAACGCAAATATGCCAGCAACACATGACGCTTAGAAAAAAAACCCCTTAAATTACACTGATGATTATTTAAGATCAGGTCTTTGGGCATAAAGACTAAAACTGGATCCTAAATTGCTGCCCTCTCTCTGCTTTCCAGCTGAAAAAAAGCAAAAAGCTTTATGGGAATAGAAGATAGAAGAGTTGCTGTTCAGTGGTGATGAGGCCACCTCACAGACAGACACCTTTCACTGTGTGTGTCGCTGTCAATCTCACATAAACATATGCTGCTCTTGGCTCTGTGTCTGAACATATGTAGTGGTTGACACAAATAGGTTTGGACATCACATGGAGGACATTTTTAACATCTTGCAGATCCAATAACGTGAAAATCACTCTCACGCTTTTTGTAGCCAGCACTTTCAACTTCTCAAAAAGAGAGGAAGCAACATGGCGTCTGTGCTGCACAGCGGCCCCACTCTTTCTATCAGTGACTTTTTTCTACCGTGGTCCTGAGTTGCCTGGCAACTGCGCAGTAAACACGGCGGGATTCCTTGAGGTCCTAGAGTGTCACAGTGTGTCACACCAGTGTCACTGTCTTTCCACTACAGAACACACACACACACACACACATGTACAGGGCATATACACATAAGCCCAGAGCTTAAGGAAAAACAGGCTTTAAAAAGCCTCAGTCACTGAGATTTCAGAACAAAGCCAAAAGAAGCCCAGCAATACACACATGCTGTGTAAACAAATGTAAATATATATGACAGAGAGAGAGAGAGAGAGATAGGGCAAGCAAGGGCTGCGGGGGGGGGCAAAAAGTAAACTGTGATTGCTGCCAAGTGATTAGCCAAGTCCATGTTATCAAGACACTCCAGAGAAATTAAACAGCACACTGTGTGAATGAGCAGCTAGACACTCACCCTTTATCTGTGTGAGAGAGAGAGAAAGGTGGGGGGGGGGGGGGGGGCAAAGGGAAAAGCAGACACCCTTCTGCCTTTGGGACACAGAAAGGATCCAACCCACAAAAGCACACATAAAATTGTACACACACCCACACACACACACACACACACACACCTTCTTGTGATGTAAGAGGAAACACTGGAACCCCCAAGCACATTCCTTCCTCTGCTGCACACACACATACACACTCATGTCTCCATGACTTTTGGGCATAACACTGACTTATATTCATTTCCTGGAGACTTATGCATAACTACTTGTCTAAATCTGACCCTAAAACATCTCTTCACCTTAGACATTAATGATTTACACGCTGAGGACTTGTTTTCTTTCCCCATTAGCATGGCAAGTCCCCGTAATGTAACTGTGTATGTAATCTCCCATTTCCTCCTAAACACTTGTTTCCATGATTTCTCATCACTCCCTCTTCTTTGTGTTTTTTTTAATTGTTATTATTTTAGAAAGCTTTAATTTGTTCCAATACAACTAGCTAATTTCTTTGAAAAATAAAAAATACTTGATCAACTGCTTTACTTCTTTTCTGAAAAGTATGGTGAAAAGTTAATAAAAGGTATTTTATAGTACACTTCATAATAACACAGGACTCACATGTTATTTAATCACTTGGAATACAAACACTTGCCTGGTTGTAATCGCCTCGTAGAAGCTGCTTTATTGTCAGCAGAGTGGTGAGAGTATAATGCTCGACACTGAGCGCAGACTCAGCTCTGCAGAATTAGCTCCAACATGTGTTTGGGACAAATGTCTGTGAGTGGTTTCCCACACACAGTGGGTGATGGTCACTTTTAGGAACGGGTGGTTGAAGGGGGCAGAGCGGGTTGCTTGGCAATCTGTTAGTGTCTGTTTTAGTGTGATGGTGGTGGTGGTGGGGGATTGGGATTGGGTGGGTGCTGGGATTTGACGGGGGTTTGTGTGGGAAACAATGCTGTTCTTTCTGCCCAATCGCATGCCCGCAAAGATATTCTGGGCATAGATAAAGACTAAATGTGTCATGTGCGAGGTATTCTGTCTAGACGCACGGAGAGTGAGATTGGAGGGCAGAAAGAGGGGGTCAGGGCAGCTAACGGGGTGGAGGGGGGAGGTGGATCTGGGTGGTTGAATAATCACTACTCAGTTTAATTGTCTCTTCTGGCTGCATGACCCAAGTACCAGTGTACTTTCTGGCTAAGTTGTAATCAAAGTGAGTGCACTGAAAAAGTGGATGGGCGCGGGGTGTTTTCGGGACCTGCATATGTTCTGGAAAGAGTCCTTAATTTAACACAACCATGAACTTTGTTGACCTAAGTGATGGATGTTGGTTTATTTTTCATCGGATGAAGCAAGCTAGTATAATCTAGCGCTAATGCTAAAACTCTAAAGCTGGCTTTTCAATGTTTTCAGCCCAAATCAATGTCACACTTTTTAAACTTGTGCTCTGGTGTTTGTATAACCAAACATTATGCCTCATATCTCTTCAGACGAGTACAAGTAAAAGTTGGGTGAATGTGTTTTCTCAAACATAAGGCCACAAAATGATGTAGATGGCTAGTGTTTATTGTTTAACTGTTTAAATTATGATTGGTCAACTAAGTTAAATTCTTTGTTCATAAATACTTTAAAAGAAGGGGGGAAAGAGATTTGACTTTTGACCTTCTCAACATTTTCTTGTGCATATTTAAGCATCAATATTTGCAAACTTCCAGTAAAAAAAATAAAAAACCCACCAATTCAGTGAATGTGTGTGTATGTGTGTACCATTGCATCCAGCAGCTGGATGCATCGTTGCAGTTTGGGTCTGGTCTCACAGTAAAGACGGAAGAGAAGCCGTCCAATGGGCTGTTTCTCACAGATGCTGACATAGTCCCTATCTGCAAGAAAGAGTGTGATGATAAACACATTTGAAAACACAAAAAAAGGACAAATGTACACCCTTCAGATGCAGGTGAATACACACAAGCACGTACCAGTGCTGTTTCCCTCGGTGCACTGGCTTATATGGGGGAAGCGAAGGATCTCCTTCCATTTTTTGCTCCTCCCTTTCCGTTTTCCTCCTCCACCTGTAGCACCAAAGACAAGGACGAAGTGAAAATTAGGCTATAGTGAACGTGTCTTTGGCTTATTTCCACTTGTAAAGAGCAAATGAAAGCTGCTAAAAGGAAGTGGAGAAAGGAGGTTGTGTGTGGCCTCTCCCCTGAATGAAATCATAGTCTCGGTGTATATATATAATTCATAGATTACATCTCACTTCCTCCATAAATCTCTCCCCTCTCTGCTGACTTTCTCCGTCAGTAGCTTTTCTGAAAGTGGAACAGTGTGTGTTTATTGTGTGTATGTGTGTGCATGTGTGTGCATGTGTGTGTGTATCCTTGCAAACAGAAAGCCTATTCTGACCAGCTCAGTTCCCATCAGAATCAGGGACTTTGCCAGACTGGATTCCATCACTCTGAATAATCATGCATCAGCTTCCTGAGCATCGTAACACCGCTGTGAAGAGAAAACACTTACACCCAGATCATTTCAGATCTGCAAAAAAAACTTACTGTGCAGTTATCCATTAATCCAATTTATCCTGTCTCATACTTGCCTTTCACATTTGATCACATTTCCCATCTTAACCATGTTAAGATTCCCGTCTGCCTTTTCCTCTCTTATACTGACTGGATTAAACACCACTTTAAGTGCTTCTTTTGCTGTTTTCCATCCATTCCAGCTCACTGTGCCCCACGTCTTGTCCGTCTCAGTTTTATTTGTTTCTTAATATGCAAAGACGGCTCAAATTATCTGACAGGGATTTCCTTTAACCACTGCGTTCAGTGGAAATTGGCTGTGAGCGGCTCGCCTGATGTGAGAGGCAACATTGAGAGCATGAGAGCAGGAGAGGCAATGACAAGCAGACATCTTTAAGTAATAACCCAGGAATGTGAGAAGCACCACGTCATGCTGGAGCCTCTGAGTGAAAGCTTTAGCAGTTTCCTCATCAATCTTCCTGAATTACTGTTGCATCCTTCCCCATGCCGCTGTCTGAAAATCATCTTAAAATTACTCTTCAACACACAGAGCTGCCTTTGTAAATGTATATGACAGACTAAATTAAATATAAAAAAGGAATTACTCTTTATACTGTGAAATTCTCAAATTGGCAAGATCATATTAGACATCATACAACTCTTGTGTCTTACTTATTATGTTATCAGCAGTTGAAGCTACTGCAACTTTGGTTGTCACCATTTTAGATATATGCACCCTGCTACAGAAGTCACTTACATTTACACTTTTTCTTTATCTGCCTAAATGCATGGATGGAAGGATGCACAACATACTGTATACAATTGAAAACATCTAATACCTACAAATTAACAAGACATCATTCTACCAAAGGCAGCAAAAAGTGGAGTCTAACTGACCTGTGACAACTGATTATTCACCACTATGGTTACTCATTCCTAGAGATATTCTACAGATATACCACAGCAAATCCAGGGTGCACACACAGAAGTAACCAAAATACAACTAAATATCTAGCTGTCGAGGCAGATTTTGTTAACATTATTTCATTGACCATACATCTTGTCGTTTGCTAGAAAATCCTAAAAGTGAATTCTTTTTCAAATGACTCAATTTAAAAGAGGAACCACCAAAGGGCCCGAATACATACTGTAGAATTCATCACTCTAATATCAAAGCTAAAGTTACTTCCAGGCAAAAAAGTCTGAAGCCTCACTATGACAAAGGAAGTGCTCATTCAAATATAAAGAGCAACATATTTTCACAGCGTAGAATAATAAATAGTAATTGATCAAACTGGTGTTTTATTTTAAACGTGAATCCCTTTCAGACACATACTAAACAGTAACGGTCTGTCAGGCAATAAGCTGGCTGGAGTTGCTAGCATGTTAGCATCCAAGGTCTGCTTAGTTCACACACACAGTTATATTATAAGATATTAGTTTTTCTATGGCTTTGGAAGTAAAGACAGTTTAGTAATATAGCTATGTACCTTTATTGCAGCTCACGTTAGTGAAGACAAATTTACTTTTTAATTTCCTCCTTTCATGAGTCACAAAAAATGTAGGAAACCTTCATTTCACTGTGTCTTCTTAAGATTTAGGGTCTTTCATTAGCACAGCTCAAACACACAGCGGGGGAGGCATATCAGTGTGGACAAAACGAAGCATGAATATAATAATAACCCAAGTGAAAATATCCTCAGGAGAATCATTAACTCCCAGCACCTGCTCCTCATCAACATCACTGTAGACCAAACAGACTATAAACATTCAGACTACCTCATTTAAGTGCCAAAACAGTTAATATTGTCAAACATTGTGCTTCAACAAAACATCAACACACTCAGTTGTGCTGCTTTTTGGTCTAATATTTTAATATCTTTGAATGAAAACATGACGTCAGTCAAAAAGCAAAAGCGTACAGTGAGCTGAAAAGGTCATTCCCCATGAGGCCCACTATGTTAGAAAATGAATGGACTTGTGCTACTGTAAGGCGTTTGTGGATGAAAGCATGCACCAAATGGCATACATTTCCTGTAAGAGGTCAACACCATGTCAAGTAATTGTACCAAATATCAGCACTCCACCCAGGCATTCAACTACTACACAATGCTGAGACAACCACAAATAATCTAGTTCCTCGTAGTTTTGCACCCATCCAGTTTTTATGTGTCTTTGTTTTCCATTTTTTTCCCCCCTAAGTCTATTTATTGTACATTTTCTTCCCACTCATCTTCTCCTTCCTGACTTTTACGCCACGCCCTCATCACCTTTGCTTCTTTCTTTGTTTCCTGTGTCTTTTTGTCTTCTCGAACTTTGTTGAGGATTTTCTCTTATCTTCGCTTCTACGTCATCGCAACCCCATTGCTGCCAGTCAGTGACTGACCTCATTTTCTGCTTCAGGCCCATCAGCTCCCTTTGTTTATGGGGTTGGATGAGGTTGCAAATGTTCAACTTTATGGGCGACAGAACATCACAATAGATCAGTGGTTCCCATCCACCTTCTAATTTGGATTTTGGTTTTTTTTAGCACTAATCTATTCATGGCTTCTTGCCATAAACTTTATTCAATATGGCAATGCAATTGAAAAAAGATAGTCACACATGCTCTAGAATGAAAATAACTTTTGTATTTTTCTGAAAACATATGAACAATATGAAAACATCCACACCACGTGTCCATCTCTCACCAGAATCCCTGTCATCATATTTCATTTGTGCAGCTGTAACAAACATCTTAAAGAGGAAAGAACAAGAGAGGCCTTTTGCGTGCACCGAACTGATCATCCAGACACAAACACACCCAACTGCTCTAACAAACAAATACATGCAAATATTATGTATACAATATTTTCCATCTTAATTGAACGCATTCATCCGTCTGGATGTAACAAATCATGTCTTTCGGCATCTCTGATGTTTGTATCCTATAAAAGAAGAGATACAACCCTGAATCACTTCAGGTCAAGTTGTCTTGCATTACTGGTGGCCATCAGCTGTTGTATATCTGCTGCCTGGAGGGGAAATATTTTTGTGGGATGAAACAAACTATGTCTCAGAGGAAAGTTTACAGAAGGATTGAAAATATCAACATAAAAGGAAGTACTGTGATTTTAAAATGCTGGTATGAAGCAAAATGGGAAAAAAAGGCACCACTCGTTTTTGTTTTGTTTTATATCAAAATCAGTAACTTGGACTCCCTGTTGAACAAAACTGGGCTTGTCGGCCTAATTTGTTCCATGTGGGCAGTGTGGTCACCGCCCTTTATTTATGTTTCTGCTTAGCAGCTATGACATCATGAAGGCACGTCAAGTGAAGCAAAAATAAGGTCAGAGAGGGAATGACATCCGTCTGGCGTGAAACCAGGGGGTTACTGGCATCCCAAACATCTGTGTGTGTTTGTGTGCACACAGTGTTTCCTCTGTGACCTCTCTCTAGTAATGTCCTCATGCTCAATTTAACCGACTCAGGCGGTCCCGCAGGGCCCATCAATCCACGCATTCAGAAATGTCCCTGCTCTGCTGTGAGGTTATATTGATAAAGTGTTGACAGACAAAAGAATCCAAACCATTAACCAGTTTCTAGCTCTCTCTCTCTCACACACACACACACGTAGTGTCTGTCTCTAAGATCTCACTCACATACATCCACCTATATTGTCACTCCAGATCTGCTGTGGACAGCCAGCCGAAACCACATCCTGAAACGGTACATCTAGTATATATGAGCCTGACTCTGCATCTGAATGTGATGTGAGAATAAGCGCACTGGCAGCGAGGAGTGCTCTGAATATGTGCTATAACACCTACACAGTGTAAAAAGTGAGAGAGGTTTTGTTAGACTTCTTTGACTTTTCACACTCACCTCCTCCTTGTACCAGCCTTAGATTTCATCCTTGTTCACAAACAACTGATCTTATCTGTTTCTGATAATCCAAGTCGAAAATCACTTCTTTTCATTTGATATGTTAAATCTTGGCCTTGCAGTAAAGTTACACTGTGGTGGTCGGTTCAGTGAAACCAACCAGCGGGAACCATGCAAAGCCCTTTGCTCTCTCAATGTATTCCTCTTCCTCCTCACAATGTCCAGCTGTTCAAGATTTGGAGTCAATTTGCATGAGATCTGCGTGTAAATGTTGGTTTTTCTTATGTATGTAAAGCAGGAGTTCTAAATAGAAAACAAGCAAAGAAGAGAAGTTTGCATTGGCACTTTATAAAACATCCTCTTCCTGCTTTGCCAGGCCCTGCAGAGAGATTTGCAAGAGCACACCATACTGCTTTATCACAAAAACATCTAGAAGACACTGAACTGGGTCTCTGTCTTTGACAAACAAAACAGAAGAGGAGTTACTTGGAAACCTTTACAGATTGTGTTTTTTGTGGGCTTTTACAGCCGGTTGTGTGCAATTCTTAACTTGTTACCTTGTGTGAGGCATGATAAGAAATGCATAGATGCAATATGGGGAATGATTTAACTAAAAACAGATTATTAGATGTACCAATACAAAATATATAAGTTTTACTTTCTATCGACAAAACACTCATTTTGAGGCCTATTATCCGTGGTGATATTGTGCTTTGGTTCAACTGTTGCAAGTGTGTTTGTGTGTGTGGTCCATGTGCCACAGGAAGCCAGGGGAAACACTGCCCAGACCTGAGCAGAAGGGGAGGACTATAGCAGGAAGACACTCTTTGTTGCCCTGTTCCACCATGATGTCATGCCGGTCCCTCTGTCCAGCTGCCTTATTGCCATCCTGAACAAGCGTCTTTGACCACGTATTCCTCATTAACGCCATAATAGCGGCGTGATCTGGCTGGAACATCTGCTAACACGCTCAAATCAAACATCTGTGACGTAGACTTTCTATCTGGCAGCACTCGACCATTCTTCAGACTGCTGCGGGGGTCGTATGTTAAATCGCTTAATGAGGGGTCATAAACTCAAAATCTGTCATACACAATAAAAGCGAGATCTTATCAGCAGTACTGATGATAGCATACAGTTGTGCACGTTGCTGACAATAACACCTGAATCTATCTTGACCTCAACAATGTGGCTGTGTTTAGCAAGAAAGCTAGATGTGTTGATTTAGACATATTCAGCTGGTAGCATTTTGCCTTAAGCTACCTTTGCACGAAGCCTCGAGGAAAAGAAGGGAAAAAAAAAGCAATCACAAGTATTAGTCTATCTTTATGTCCTTGTGAACATTTTGTGCTAAAAATAGCAACCAGCCCAATGGCAAGGGCAATGTGTTAACACAAACTGAGGTGGTCAAACCGGTCCATGACCTCAGAGCTGGTGAGCCGTGACAGTTGTCTCTGGAGTGACTGAGTCTGTGAGTGTGCAGGTTCAAGTGAATGTGCAGGAAGACACTCTTTGTGAAAACTTGCATGCAAGGGCAGAATTTCACTTCAGCAGCAGAAGGCAGGGTACATTTCCTGTCTGGGAAGAGCAAGGTGCCACAAGTTTCCTGTTCTATAAATATATAAAATATGGAATGTGGTGGACATTCAATACACATAAATTATATAACCCATCAGGCTTTTTGATCAAAGCAAAGTGCAGTGCATGCTGGGTAATGCATGGTGTTTGCTCATCCATAAAAATCCAGGAGGACAGAGCATAGTCCACATTAAACTAGCTATAATAGGACACTCGTACACTCTGAAACGCCCTTAGGGTGTTTTTTCACCTTCATAAATGTTTTGATAGAGCGAACATTATGGCAATGTAATCCTAAATCTCCATGAGGGATGACTTTATTTGGTCTCACTCGGAGTTACATCACAAGTGAGCAAACATGGAGGAAAGTGTTTCCAATAAAAACAAGACTTCTCAAAGTGATGGAAAACACCGTGGATGTGGACAGATTATTATCCAACATGTATGTGTGTGTGTGTGTGTGTGACTGCGTGTGCCGTGCGCGGCAGAAAAAACCCAATGCTGGAAACAGGGTTAAAGTGATTACACTGCCCTTCTCAAGCTGTTTTTATCCTCTCAAGCTTGTTCTCCATTTCCTTTTTGTCTTCAAACACACACACACACACACAAGGACATGTTTTTTCCATGTCTTACTCCTTTGTTGACAGTCCATATTCTTTTGTCCCTGGTACAGCAACATCCATAAAAAATTAAAAGTGTTGCGTTGTGGCCTTAACTGAGTTGAACTGCTAAGAGAAAGCTGCTGTTTCTCTTTTACCCCATTTGCCTGTTTGTATCGAGTGGTTTGAGATTTATTACGTTTTTTCAAGTATAAGATATCATCACTTGCTCTATTTTTCACTCCCCAGGCTACAGGCCCACATAAATAACCCATTGTGACCTAAAGGACAATAGCTACAAACATGACGATTTTGCTCTCCTAACTTTAAGAATTTTCCTTGCTGTTCTCTTACCTTGAAATAACATGGCATCATATAATCGTAATGTCTTTAATGGATGACCTTAGAGAAACAGTGCATATAGGCCAGCATTAAGCTCATCGTACAGCAGGAGACATTAGAAAGGAAGCTTCAAAAGTTACAGTATTGATTATTTCCTGATTAATGCATATCAAATATTCATCAGATGTTCCATTAAATAGATATGGCTGCAGTAAAGAAAGAAAACATGACATAATGCTACATTAGATATCATCTCTATGTCTGAGGGAAAATTTTCATTTTGCCAGCTTAGTGCAATCCATTCCTGGAGTGCTTCAGTGATGTGCTGTTAATAATCACATTTTTCTGCAACCACTTTCCCTCGTTCCGTTTTGTCTACTTCAACTTTAGATAATTAACTCTATAGTTCCCAGAATTCCACTCGACAACCCCCAGAGAACAGGCGTGAACTTGTTGCATCCAGCTGAGTTACGTATACAGTATGTGTGGGTAGAAGCAGCAATAACAATAGAGATAGTAAGAGCCAGAGAGCTGAATTTTTCCACTCAAGAAAAAATGAGTCACACTCCTACTCAAAACACAGCAAGCCTTGTGGCGTATTGTCGATGGAGAAATGGGTATCTCTGCTTCTTCTTTGCTTTATATCTCCATGTATAACTGCAGGTAGAAGATGAGGAACCCAGAAGAAAACCATAGCTCTTAAATTCTGAAGTTTGACTTTAAGATTGATGTTTTGATGAAGAAAAATAATTAATTTTGAACCCAACCTACTGAAAATATTGTAACTACATAATTGGAACACATTCAGGTTGATAGCAGGCAGAGGGACCTTGTGTTTTTACTCTCTCTAAATTGTCGAATACAGGCAAACTGTCACATATCCTGTAAAAAAAAAAAAAAAAACTAACTAAAACCTGAAGGTGGCAGTTCACAGACGGTTGCCATCTCCCATCTGACAGAGCTTCAAACGATCTGCCAGGAAGAATTGGATAAACTAGCCAAAGCCAGATGTCTAAACCTTGCAAAGACCTATCAAAGAACACTCAAAGCTGTAATTGCTGCCTAAGGGGTCGCTATAAAATAGAATGAGCCCAAGGATTTAGTTTTAATTTGTAATAAATTAGTAAAAATGTGTTTTATCTTACGCATTATAGGTTATTCAGCGGAAATTGATAGAAAAAATAAATTAAGTGTGCAAAACGTGAAGAGTTTCAAACACTCTGATATGTTATGTATATGCATTTATCAACGAGGCACTTCCATCTAAAACTCATGCAGTCTAATACAACGTGGTGATGGTTGGAAAAGCTCAGTTTTGTTGGAACCATTCAAGAGGTGCTGTTTCATGTGTGGTGGAATTTTTTGAGGTAATTTGTGGTGCTTTTGAAGTGCACTGCATCATACTAAAAAGTCTGGTTAGTAAGCCTACCCTCATTGATTTAATTAGGGTGGACAAAATAATAGGAACATCTGTGGACATAACACAAAGCAGTTTACTCATACTGGGGGGTCTTTTGTCTGACTCTTGAAAGTCAAACTTTTGGGCCCCACTGTACTATGGTATCGTAGCAACATTTCAGTCTGGGCCAACATGGTGGAAGCTCTAATTTTATTTTTAGGTCATTGACCTCATACTAACAGTATTTCCAGTAACCCTGACACCCAGTAAACACAGTGTCTGGAGGGTCTAATGTTGCAGGTTGATTGCTCCTGAAGCATGTATTGCTGTTTTGAAACAGCTTTGGCTTTAATTATCAAACTGAATCACCTCTGAGAGAAGAAGAAGAAGAAGAATCTCTAAGAATACTTCACTGACAGCCCTGAAACTACTTGAAATATACTTTCTTCTAATGTTCTTTTCTTATCCCTCACTTCCTTCCTATAAGGACAACCCAGTGGGGGAAACAGCCTTGTGTCCCTCTTGTGTATTTTACTCACCCCTCCATTAAGACTCTGTACCCAATAAAAGTCAACGGCATTATGTCATTGCTCCGTTCTTTCAGAGGGGTCCAGAGAGAGGAGCACTCCAGACAAGTGTTTTCAGAGTGGGAGAGAAAGTTAGTATGTGACAACAAAGTGTCTACTGTAGATTATTCATGCTGATATTTCTATTATCTGACAGGAGGATCAGACAGAACAACAGACATCTCTGTTTTCTGTTTGATTGTTGAGGCTGCAGAGTCAAATAGGTTACACAGATTTGACTGAATTTCTCTTAGTTGTAACACACACACCCCCCCAGCTTGCTGAGACTTGTTGTGCCATCACAGGAGAACGCAAAACTGCCCCTCTGCAATAGAAGCTTTTCGTCACTGTGAACATTAACAGGCTGCACAAATTGCTTGTACAGACAAATACCTCATGGTTGTTATCATCTAGTATCTTGTCTCATACATGGCTCTTGACTAATCAGCTGGCCTGTAATGTTTGGACTAATCAAATATCCCCTTCAGAGTGTGGCGAGGCATAAGAAAAATAGGATTGGTTTTTTAAACAGCAGAATCCAAGCAGGGATTGTTGCGATCTCAAATGGGGCCTCTAAGATTGTGCAGTGGAGGAAGCCAAATGACACCACTGCAGTTAGACACTGATTGGACAGTGACGTCCTATATTTATGAAAAAGCACATAATTTTGGACTAATCCTAGATATCTGCGAGGTATTAAGTAAATTGCCTCATGAAATAACAAAAATCAACTGAGTCACAACTTAACCAGAACTTAGTTAAATGAGTCAAAACGATTAAACAATTCTCGAAATATTTATATATTTTATTTCAGTCAATTAATGGATTAGTTGACAAATTGGTGCCATAAATCCTACTATAGTTCTCATCTAAAACTGACATTTATAGGCTTTATATCAAAGTCCTTGATGTATTAAAGGAACCATTTCTAAGCTTCGCTATTGCCTTAACGGCCCTTTACAATAATCTTTTCAACAAGTTTGGATTTAAATATTTAGTGAAAAAAACAAAACAAAAGTAATGAACAGACTGCTAATAAACTTGTCACTTCCACTGAGATACAAGAACTGTGTTTTTTCCAGTTTTAACGGTTTGACTAAATGAAACAGGTACCTGCACTGAACTTGAAGAGACTTTTACTTGATTTCAACTCATGTAACTACAACATCCAAAAACACAAATGCCCAACTGAGCAGGCAGAGGAGAGGAATTCGGTCTCGTAGACTGAACTTAAAATCCCTGCTCTGTTACCGCAACTCAAGAAAGGCATCTGGATGCAGCAATGCAGTTTTTCGCCCTCACTCTCATTCAGTTCGACAGGCGATGACGTTCGCATGCTGGCTTGGAATCTACAATTGCTGCCAGCATGAGTTGTGAATGGGGAGGCAGGCAGAGGCCCGCACACACACACACACACACATAATAAGCTCAGGGTCTACTGGACGGCTGAGTTCAGGTTACATTTAAACAAAGGAATTTGCCCCCCCCCACCACATCTGCTAATGCAAACATAAATCTACAGTGTACCTCAGTATAAAACCTGCACACTCAGTCAACTAATAAGTCAGCTAACACTAAAAAGTGCCATACAAACAGTTGTCATTGAAACAAAGAGCCATGTCAGGGCTGAGGAACTTCTTCTTGATCTGCTGCCTCCCCCCCCACCCCCTCTCGGCCACAGCTGACAGAACTGACGGAGGACACAAAGACAGCAGCGCTTTTCACATCAGTACATCAGCATTTCCTGCTGCTCTGACATAGTTAACAGTACTGTAGCTGTCAGATGATACGCAGATGACCACACTGGAGATTGGAGGGAAGGGGTGGGGGTGCATTTCACTGCATGCTCATCATCCACAGAGACCGAAGAGCAGTTCCACAGGAAGATGGAGCTCTGATGGCCGTGGCCCACTCACTTTGTTATGTAACAATCAATTTGATTAAATAGCTTATGGGCTGCATCTGACTGATAGTGTGTAATACCATTCGGCTTTATGTAAGATAGTGGTCACTTGACAAGATGGTTCAGTATGGTCAGAGCTGCCTCTTTTTCTCATGGAAATCTCTTTTTTCCCACTTTGAATATCTCGAAAGAGCTTATTGATCATAATACTGATCTAACAGTTTTAATCGTGTTCCAGCAGCCTTTAACCGCCTACCTTTAAGTTTTCATAATTAATGACTAGTGTTCACGGGACCTTTGCAGTAAAACCTGGCCCTGTGGTGTCAGAGCAGTCTCTGCTGACATAGAAGAGCCAAAGAGCAATACAGGGTTGGCTCAAGGCCAGTTCTGCTGCTCAGCCTGTGGGATATCAATAGCTTTTTATTTCAACGCTTTGCTGCCGCTCGCACTGTTTCACTGATTTTGGGAAGTGTGAGGACGCTGGCATAAACAAAGCAAGGATTGTAGTGTAAACGGAGCCTTCCTGTCATGTGTCTCTGGGACAGAGGATGCATGTCTGACGCTTTGGTTGTGGCTTGAGAAGCAATTGCATAAACAAACATGAATAAACACCTCTAATTTGATCCATTCACGTTCTCTCAGTTTTGCTGGTATGTCACCTAAGATGAGCCTCGGTGTGTGCTGTGATAGAAGCACAGGAGTTACCCGTGACACACACAGGGATCTACATGGCCTTTGGCACTGTGCCCTGTAAGATAAAACCTCGAATGATTCAGGCAGTTAAAGGACACGACCAGCACATCTACAACAACTTGTGACATATTTCAGTGCACACACTGCAACAAATCTTCACTTAACTGTGGAATCAGTGTCACGTGGCTGTGTTTGTAGGGTCATTGATCAAGTCATGCTTCAGCTATTAACTCAAAGAACCATCTCATCCCTTAATGGGGAACTGTAAAAGGACCTTTTCTCTCCCACACACAGTCAGGGCAGGGACTGGGCGAGCACCAATGGAGCAGCTGGGACAAGCAAGATCTGTCATAGGTCATTAACAGCTCTTATTAATTCATGAAGCTTAATTCACCCAACCCAGTTATGCTCTGCTCCCATGAAACAAACATCCAGTCAGACGTGCTGGCAAATGCATCCTTCCTCTGGGGTTTTAGCTTGTCAGCTTCCCGTTTCACTTTATCATTTCATTAATTCCCATGAAACGTCCTCTGCCCTTTCCACAGAGTCCATATGTCATCATTGTGAGACAAATGGAAGGAGCTGCCAGAGACAGGTCTTCTCCTGCGTCACTCTGTGGCTCCACAGACACAGTTGCCACATCAAATAACAATCCCGTATGCAACTTAGCTTGTTCATGCACTTGAGCAGGAACTTGCATGTTTGACCCACCACAACAGTGACTCACTTAATCATTAACAGTACTACTCATAACAGATGAGGAAATGTATTTGGAAAGATTTCATGATGCAGCACAGAGTCCCAAAGAATTTTGATACAGGAGTTTATTTTTATAGGCTGGTTCCCCAACAAGTTTAGGGATCTCTAAGTGGGGCTCTCATACATTCAGCAAGGACTTTATTCCATTATAGTTTAAATCACTGGGCATTAACTCAATTAACAACCTTTCCCCCCCCATAATTTAGCCTCATCTTGATATTCAAGATATGGATATGGCATCCTGGGAACACATCTAATCATTTCACAGCCCAGGTCCTTAAAATAAGGGACAGTCTGACTTTTCATGATATAATTTCGGGTTTAACAAACTCCTGACAGCACTTGCAACTGTAATGTGAGTGCATGCATATCTTGATCCCCATTCATTAGCTACAATCATGCAATCACACTGCATGGTGTTTACCTGCAGGCCTCCCTCCTGCCACCCCACACGACCTCAAAAAGAGCCATTAATGACAACATGCCTATTATTACATCGGACTATACAGTCAAACTGTTAGATCTGGCCGTGTCACACGTTACACACTGATAACTTGAGTCTTTCTCTGTGCCAGGCCCCGCACATGGATTTCAACACCAGTCACGTCCCCGCTCAAATACCAGCCAGCTCGCGCTCATCTATACTCCAGAGATGACTGATCCCCCGTCTCGGTGTGTGCCTCAGCATGTATAACGTTGCGAAAGAGCGCATTCATTTGCACAGACAGCAAAAGCGGATGTGGGAGGCAGACCCCCCCTCTTTCATATATGTGGGAAAACGCATACGAGCTGTCAAAATCAGTGAGAATAAAATAACCAACGAGACCGATTAAAGATGATCACAAGACAAATGATGGTCGGTGTGAAGTGTAGATGTTGAATTGAATATCGCATAAGACTTTTATTTTTCTGTTGCCTCTGTAGGATTTACCTGTCGTAGTGAGCCGTACAGCCCGCAGGCTACCTACTGCCGTCATCGGTACGATTATTCTCACCTTTTCTGCATATCGAGCTTTAAATGCGACAGAGCCAGGCCCATTTGATCTTTACACTCAGCTCCTTTATGTTAACTTACCCTCTCTCGCTTTTAGCAGTACAGTGTTGGCTACTATGTTCTCCAGCTCCATCAAAGAAAAAAGAATCCTAAATGCAGAGGTTTTCGGTACACAGGCGTCTGCGGGGAAAACGGCGTCCTTCAATGTGTCAGTATGTTCTTCACTCCTCGTCGCAATCCGAACAGAAAGCACTCATATCAAAGTCATAACGGATAAAACAGGATGTCATAGATCTGCTTGCAATGTAAGCTGGGCATGGTTCTTGTTGTGGGCTGGAAGTGCGGCGCTGCATTTCTACTCCAATCCCCCCAAAACCATTCCATGCGTAATTTGGGTGCGGAATCTCTCCGAGGCGGAAAATGATTAGGGCACCGATGTGTTCAGACCGTGTCCTTTGAGCGGATTCTTCTTCAGAGCGGCACACCAGGATACTAGCAGCTTTACATTTCAGCAGCAGGGGTTGGTTGAGTGCACCGCAGAGGACATCAACCAGCGCGCAACTCCCCCCCCCCCCCCCTTTCCCTCCTCTCCTGTCGGTGCGTAATCAAAATGGGCGCGGCCTCCGTGTCGCCGCTGCGTCAAGCCGGAGACAGGAACAGCTGCACCAGAAGTTACCACAATGTGGCTGCAAAATAAAACAACTAAATGTTGGCTTGTTTTGTGAACCCTGCCAACGGGTTCTATGAAAACCTGAACAGAAGCTGGAAGCTGAAAGAGTCGCCACACTGGAGAAAACAAACAAAGACGCTGAAATTGACTTTCTCCGTGTCCTCTCATTGAAGCAGCTGTAACTTACTATTGGAGTAGGACAGTCACGTCATCTCCACCACAGGCGTATCCTCAGGTGCGATAACGCAATACAGTAGTAGATATTAATCCACAGACACGTGCTGTAAAGCCACTTGCTTAATACAGTGCCAGTCAAGAGTTTTGGACACACTTATTGTCCAAAACTTTTAACTTATACTGTATATACAATGTCTTTATCTTGGTAAAAAACAAAAAAACAAACAATCAACAACAACAACCAAAACACTTTATCTCATTCAAATGGGAGTACAATTCGCAGCTTCATTACTGTAGCACTAAACACAGGTAGACAGAGTGAAGTTGCCCTCTGGTGGTGGAATATAACAGAATGCTCTGAAACTGTCCTTGAAATAAAATTATGGACACTTTAAACAGCAGTCTTCGCTGGCTGCCTCACTTCAGACATGAACAAACCAGCATTAGAGTTTTGGTTGGTCATTAATTGTGTGGTTTCAGTGTATAATACACGGTATAATATAAAGATTGTTACATTCAGCTGATGATTTGAAGCTGTACTGCAAGTCAGAAATGTATTACAGCTAAAAATCTTGAAATATAACGACAATATCTTATGTCTCTGTCAAATGTCATAGAATACTGAAAAAGCCTAAAGTCTCATGGTGACCTCTTCGTATGAGATTCATCACAATCCGCCTGAAACCCAGATTTCTTAATCACTAACAGAAAAAGAGAAAATCATCACACTGAAGGAGTTAAAACCAGACATGTTGAGTTTTTACTTGAAAGGGTACTGAAATCATTAGCCTAACACAGTTACCTGCAGTTGCAGGCTCCTTTTTTCAAGTCTGTTTCAGGAGATGCCGCCTTTCTGTGTTGATAAATCTAATATTTTAATCATAATGATTAAAAACCACTCCCTATTAAAATGTCATTACTTTTTAAGTTATTTGTGAGTTGATGGTTCACTGTGTAACGGCATCATGAAAGTCTTATAGAATATTTACTCAAAATGTACATTGAGACTGCGCTTTATTTGACTTCCCTTATTAAGCTTCTCTAAGAGCCAACTAATTCATTGAGAGCTGCTTTCCAGTCTGACAGGTAAGACCCCAGATCCTGCTGCTTTAGGCAAAGAGTTTATTTTGAATTCTCACCGGAAATTCCACTTTTTATAACTCTACATAACTTGATATCTCTCTGGGTAAAAGCTTCGTTTTTCATCCACAGGCTACTGTACAGTGTTCACACACTGTGTTTTATCCGTTATAAATCTTAAGCGCAAGACTGTTCATGTGTTACGTCCAAAGCGCCTGTTGCAGCCAGGCCGAGCAGAGGGTGCGCTGAGACGGCCACCGGACGCGCCCGCAGCGGCCTGGTTCATATCAACTCACTGTATCCGGCCGCACGATTATCAAGAGTCTGATTGACTGATGAAAGCAGATAGGATCGACTTTTCCGGCCGTGCTCTTTAGCTCAATAAACTGGACACGAGGTCGTCTGATCCGCTGATATGGCGCCACCTTAACTGAATTACCCAAGTGAATTATGAGCCTTTCTAATGGATGGCAAAGAAATGTAATGCAGTACTGTAAAGTTTGAACTGCTCTGCCCATTTGGTGACTGTCGTACCATTACATGGGACCAGAAGGTCACTGGTTGCTACCTAGGCCAGATTTGTCTGTAGCCTTTAAAGACTTAAAGTATTACACACAGCAGGGGGAGTAAAAGAAAATGGGAAACATGTAGATCAGATAATGTGAGGACACTTTTTTTTCCAGAGCAGGCCTTCCAGTAAGAGAGAAAAAAAAATTATAATTAAAAAAGAAAAAAAAAAAATCTTTAATGGAGCACAGACCATTGCCCAAACAATAAGACAAGCTATGACAAAGTGCTGATGTAAATTAATTGCTAAATTATCCTCAGATAGACATAATTTATCATTTTGCTGCCATGATCTGAAAAAGTGGGAGCAGCCGTCACAATTTCCTCTCCTGGTTCAAATTAAATTCATAAAGTTCAATACAGTTAATAGGCCCAGTGTGATGAAGGCATGTAGCAATCCAAAACACCCAGTCATACTCCCACAAACTTAAATTCACCATAAAACATATCAGTCCCATACAAACTGAGATAGAGGCTCAGGATTAATGAAAGACATGTTAGTATTCATCCAGATTGTCTGCTTTGGGGATGGAGAGGCCTCGGTCCTTCAGGACCTGCATCTTAACTTTTTCCGTCTCTTGCTTTGCTTGCTGCTGCAACCGTTGTTCCTCCAGGATCTCTTCAATGGAAACTTGCTGTAGGACTGTGTCACTGGGCTTATCCACGTCCTGCAGAGACAGAAACCATAGTACCTCTGTGAAAAGTGTGTGACAAACTATTGTGTAGGGTATGAGTCAAATTGGTGACTGGGACCATTAAAACGCAGTTCAAACACACTTGCACGAGTTAAATGAGCTGCTTTGTGTTTCAGCAGTTGATCAGATATGTTTAGAGATCACTGTTTATGATACAGAACTAGTAGACACACAGTTGTTCTTGCCTGTTTAAACACCAATCGTATTTTCCTCCCACTGAACTTTCGATTAAGTTCTGACAGCAAGGCTTATTTACACTGAGTATCTGTGTAGTTTCTTGTTGGGGCTGACGTGCAACTGTTGGCACTTGCTCACTAGAAGCAGCTGAAACACACCATGCCTGTTTAACCACAAGCTTTGCCTTATGGCAGACCACATCATGGCCAACGTCCACATTTTTGTCAGCAAGTAAAATAAAAATGAATAAATAATGGGTTCTAAATAAATAATGATTTAAAGCTGGAATGACAAATCAAGCTAATTATCAGGCTACCACAAACCTCTAAAACCACAAATGATGTTAACATCATCATGTGAAGCACTGATCTTGACACCAGTGTACTGACTGCTTGTATAATTGTAACATTATCACATTCTCTGATGTCCATAGAATCTTTGCTGCTCATTTTTAATTCATTACAAAAACTCATACACTCAGCAAACTGCACACTGTCTGCTGCTGTCATGATGCAGATATGCAGCAGATTCCAAGGTGCCTATTAATGGTGAGAAACAGTTTTGGTTTATTATCATGCCTGTGCTCTGTGCAGGCCTCTGACTTCCTATACCGTCACTGCGATGTGCCCTAAGGTTTATTTTAACATCAAACTCAGAGATGAAAAATGACAAAATTTCAACCTAACATATATGAATGCCTCTCCGTTGTTCTGCAGAGCCTGTTTAAGTGGCTGCACAGGACAAGATACATTTTCTGTAGGTTACAAATAAATTTGACTATTATGATTTATGTTTACTATTTAACACACCAAGTGCTTCTACCCAAACTGTGAGGCCATAACAGAGTATTATATGCCATCAAACAAAAGAAATAAGCCATTATTAGAAAAGAATAATTGTGTTCTTATCTACTTAATATGTAACTTAATGCCAAAAAATAAAAATAAAGACATGAAGGTCAACACAGGTAAATAAGTTGGATTGATAAGAAATATGTCTACATGCTTAAATATGAAACTTAATTGACTAAGGGACAGAAATGTCTAAATAATGACAACAGTCTTGTTCTTGTGTCCCTCCTGGACACAGGTACATTAAATCTTTTAATTTGGGGCCAAATAGCATTATTGGGAGTAACACCAATTATTGGTAGTGGTTACTTGCCAACTACTGTTATTAAAGTGAATTTTGTGTGATTCCAACTCTCTCACACGCACACAAATAGTAGGAAGACATGATTCCCACTTACTATTTCTCCCAGCAGGACCACATTTTCTCCTCTCACTATGAATATTCCTCTGGGGATGTCACCAAATTTCTTTCCCACGTGGATGCGCTCAACTGTCTGATGAAAAACTAAATTGGCTGAGGGGCGACAAGAGAAACAGGTTACAGACCTTAAGGACAAAAAAACCCCCAAAAAACAAATAAACAACATCTAATGTGAACAGTGGAGCATTTAAAGGAATCAGCTGACATGTTCCGATGGCTCTTGTGCACCTTCGGTAAGTAGAGATAAAGAATTGAGTTGTACCGAACTGATCGATGCTCCTGAGGTAACCGATCAGCGTCCTGCCATCCCGGAGCAGCACCAGGTGTTTCTCTGCGGGTTACAACCAACACAAACACGTTTAGAGACAGTACTGGGCGGTAACACCAGGTCCAGTTTGTCTCAATCACGATGCCACATCTCGAAACCATGTCCTTTCTTTTGCTTTTCGTTTAAACCAACTAAATCTCTCCCTCCGGCCTCCTCTAAAACTTACTGTCGATGTCGTCAATGAGACTTGCCGTCCCAGGTACGTAATTCATCTTGGGCGACTGTTTATCTGCTTTCTTGTTTCTTTATGTAACGCTAAGCCATGGATGGTTCAAAATATGTTTCTTTCAAGAAGAACACAGGAAGCGTCTTTATAAACGCCAGGATACACTTCCGGTGGACGTTTAACCATTTGGGTGCCGAATTTGAGCGAACTTTGTGTTTGTAAACTTCGGAGGATCTTTACTTCAGGATTACAGCTTTAAATAAATATAACACCACAAACGAATCGTTTTTAATATTTTCATATTGGTTATTACTAAAAAACTATTTCACCTTTATGACGTGTTTCCTATTTTCTAATCGTGTCTACTGACGCACATGCGACAACAAAGATTGAATATGTACACGAGGCAGTGTCTGTTTAGACAGAAAGTAACACTTTGTTTACGTGGCCATATATCACAGCAGGTAGTTTATAATAACAACACACAAAAAGACATCACACCTTCCACATATTTTTTATGTTTGTCAGTACAACATAAGCAAAAATGGGAGCATTCTTCCTCTGGACTCGGATACCCATGGCCCCAGAAAAAAGCGACGGAGTGAGACCTCATAGTTTTAGCTGTGCTCCTCCTTAAAGGGACAGCGCCGGACTGCTCAAGCTCGGCGTCATTCAATCATTTCCTGATTCCTATCAGGCGACCTATACTTCGGTAGAAAAAACACCAGCGCTGTTGTTAACAGTGTTCACTGACCGGCGGTTCGGATTAGCGACGCTAGGATCCTTAAAAGTTCCTGTTTCTTTGTTTTCTTTTTGTTATGGCAGATGAGAGGACAGCCACTGAGGACCGCGCTTAGTTGATGCATCATCACCAAATGCAGTCAGATCTGAAGTCTGGCTGGCCCTCGACTTGTAACTCGGGAAATAACAACGAGAACTGGACCAACACTATGGTAAGTGAGTGCACACAGCTTAGACGGGCTCCACGGGTATGTCTGCTCTCTCTGGATGTGATACACTTTTAAGCAAACGGGCAGAATTTGTAGTGAAGCACATTATTATCCAGCTAGCCTGCGCCCCTGCTAGCTGCACGGCTAACGGACCTAGCTGCTGTTATGTAATAGTTAGCGCTGCCCTGCTAGTTCAGCTGTCGCCCGAGTTTGTCACGTTTGTCTTGACGTGACGGCGCCGATAATGGTGGAAAAAGTCTAAGAGTTGTGTCAAAACACCCGGGACGTGTTGAAGCATCTCAGTGCCTCCCCATCGCCTCCCCTCAGATATTCAGCATGGCTTCTTTTTGCTCAGCTACACACCGTTTGCCTGGTTTGGCTAAAACTGCTTCATCAAGTAATGAATGAATCAGTGTTGTCGTTTACTTGGTGATTGTGTCTTCCGGGATTGGCTGTAGAAAACATGTGTAACTCTGTGTTTGTGTGTGTTCACAGGACGCCCCTCAGTATCCAGGATACCCTTCACACTACTGGTATCCTCAGTCTCATTCCACAGGACACTATGCAAACACCTACCCCTCGGGATCAGATGTTCAGCCACAGTACAATCCACAGGTATAGCTTGTGATGTAACTCAACCCACCTCACTAAATCCGACGTTGCAGCAGTAAATCTACTCATTATCTTAAGTCTCTTAAGTACTTTCACCTTTCCCTCACTTTTCACAACAGTCTGCTGCTGAGTTACACACAGCGACGCCAATCATCATTGATTTCCCTTCTTCTGCTTGTCATCTAGGTGATGCCTGGAGGTTATCCAAATGGCCACAGCGTCTACAGCCCAGCGCAGAGTCAGTATTCAACAAGTGGTTTCCACCCGTCCAACCCTTTCTACTGTGCTGACCCCCAGAGACCGGCTCCAGGTCCTTATCCTAACCAGGGCTGTCCAGCAGAACAGAGCAGTGGGCCCTCTGGTCAGCCACACTCTCAGCACCAACATCATCCCTATCCTGGTCCACACTGTCAAGGGGTGAGCTCATTTATACACACACTATTGACAGATGTATTAAATACCCAAAATCTTACATTCAATTTAATCAGTTTTAACTTTGTATACTCTACAAAGTCATCTTTGTAGTATACGTTTCTTGGTATTTTTTCCCCCGCAAACAAAGTTACATTTGCATCCATATAAAAGTGAATCATTTTGGAGATGTACATAAACCTATCCTGTCGTCTGCCACCAGACTGCTGGATATCCCCCCGGACCATACCCTCACTACAGTGAAGGTGGTCATGCGATGCCTCCAAACCCCCCATACCAAACTGGCCAGCCTCTTCATCCCGGTTCTCAGGCTGAAGCATGGGCGCACTCTGGTGCATATGCGCCCTCACAGCAGCAATGGCAGCCAGGTCAGCAGCCTTCACAAAACCACTATGGAAACCCTGTCCGTCCACCACATCCCCCAGCATGGCCTGGAACTGGAACCGGCGCTCCACCACCTTACCAACCCAAGGTAAGTAGTTTTCAATTTCCATCATCTCAAAGATTGGCTGGTTTAAAACACAAACTGAGAAAATTGTGTAGACATAAATGATGTTAATATACCTATATAGCTTACAAGTGCTAAACTTAAGTTACGTAAGTAACGTACATTATAGAGATTGGGGTTTATCAAGCAATCTTAAATGTCATCTCTTGCTTTATTGCTTTAGGACCAACAGCACCAACGTGCTCCCCAAGTGGGGCCTAAACCCAGGCCGACCCCATCCCAAAATGTCCCCAGTGGAAAGCCTGCAGAAATAAGTTCACCTCCCCAAATGTACAACAAAGGTGGGAGAGGTGAACCTTATCCTTCACAAGGTGAGCCCCCGCCACCTGCTGCGCCCACCCAATCTCCAGCTCCACCTCCAGGCCAGGCTGGACCTCATCCCCTGAGCGACAACCCGGGCCTTGCCAGGGTCCAGCAGGTTATGTCCAGAGTGCTGCTGCTTCAGGAAGATGTGGATGAATTTGTTGGCAAAAAGACAGACAAGAGTTACCGGTGCTTGGAGGAACTCCTGACCAAAGAGCTGTTGGAGCTGGACTCGGTGGAGACTCAGGGACAGGAGAATGTCCGGCAAGCCCGAAAGGAGGCTGTACAGAGGATCCAGGCCATTCTGGACCAGCTGGAGAAGAAAGCCTTCTGAACTGGACATACTTATCAGTTTGTGGGTCACTTAGTCTTGTTTTTTTTTTTTTTTTGTTTGTTTTGTTTTTTCTTCTTCTGGATCTTCCCTGAACACAGTGAGGGTCTATAGTCTTGTTCTTCAGAGCTATGTTACCTTTAGGTTGCTTTTTTTCCCTGCCACCACGATATAAGATGCCTGAAGTAAATGGCATGGACCCAAGAACAAGAGCACTCGGCTTATGTTTCATGTCGTGCCTCTGCCAGCATAATGCCAGGCAGAGTTGCTGAAAGATGGATTTATTTTGTGCCACATTGCAACTGTTAGTTGTCTCGAACCTGTGGTACAGATTCAGACTATCCTCTTGCTGTCCCTCAGGATTGTGGGTCAGTTTTAATCTGACCCTTCCTTAAACAATGCGTGCACTTCTTTAGCTGTCTGTTGTTATATGTCACAGACCATTTGCATGATCATGAAGTTGTCGTCATGCCAGATAGGGTCCATACACTTAGTTGCCCATACTCACTACTTCAGGCTGCTCCAGGAATAGGTGCAATGCTTTCCTTTTCAATTGTGCTCCCAGCCCTGCATGCACTGTAACGTAAGATTAGTACTCGATACAGTCATGACATCTCCGAGCTCATAATTCGACCTAGAGTGTAGCAGATTAGTGAAAACCCCCTAAAGATTACTGACCCCATTACTCCCATCTTCTTGGGTGCAGACCTAGAATCAGACCTACATATGAATGCCATGTATTTCACTCTAGGACCTTTTTTTTTTTTTTTTTTTTTTTTTATCTCAGATACATAAGAAAATTGTTAAGAATTACTTGAAAAGCTGTCAAAATGTGTTTGTTCTTTCCCTTTTGAACAGCTAGAACATACTATAGAGATTTGTGCTTTCTGAGTTAATCAGTTGCTGTAAAGGATGAAGGCGAAGATGTACTTTTTTCAGTAATGCTTTGTGCTTAAGGACAATGTTGATCACAGCAATTCGATCAGATGTTTAGTTAAATTGTTTGTTTGCTCTAGTGCTGATATCCTTGTTATTTCTAACCCAGATTTGCACCAGAATCCATTTTCTTGTGTAGAGCAGGTCTTTTTTTTTTTTTTCCCCCAGTCATCCTTGATGTGTTGATTTAGGAAAAAAAAAAGAGTGCCATATTTCAGGGGATGGTTTTATACAATTAGAAAAAATAAAATAAGATGACAAGCTTTGCATGGAGGAAAAAAAGAATCATATGTGTCATATGTGTTCATTTTTGTGCTGTTTAGTTTCCGTTTAGATGGAGCACAACTGTACAGTTTCAGATGTAATGCATGTATCGAACACAAGATGGGAATGCTTGCTTGATGAATATTGAAGTTATGAGAAGTGAGGTTAAAAAAAAAAAGCAAAACAAAACAACGATAAAATAATTAAATGTCAGTTTATTTTTTACCTTGTGATCAAATGAATTTTATTATCATTCTCATTTTGTTAAATCATCCTAACAGCAGTAAATTTCTCTCAGGTGAAACATTCAGCTTTTGGGGATAGTAGCTTCAAACCATAAACCAGAATCTGTCCTTCTGAAACTGAAGCAGAAAAACCTTCATTTGTGAAATCCGAAAATAAGAAATAGTTTGTGGGGGGGGTTGTTGTTTTGTTTAGTTTTTTTTCTTTTTGTCACATGGAAAGCTGCTGGGGTCCACTGTCCTGTCATCTGCCAGCCAACGTTCAGATCTTTAAATAGACAGCTATTTTGATGCAAAAGCATAACACAGGCCTGTGCAGGCTTGAGGGGCACACAAGATAGATTTAATTTGAGGGTCAAATGCCTTCACAACACTTAGGGAACCTTGTGGTGAATGAAACTGAGGCAAACGAGCCTGATACTAAAATCACCCCTGGTATTCACTGAGCTCACTTCGACGCAGCAGTTGCAGGAGATTTGCTTGGGAATACTCCTGGAGCTTTCAGTGGGAAGCTACATGTAAGACAGTTTATTTTTCTTTTTTTCTTTTCTTTTTTTAATCTTATTGTAAACTTTTAACTGACAAGAAAGAACTGCTGTGTCACATCGGACATCTAGCGTCAACCAGGTGGGAAAAAAAATTGTAATGTCATATACATCAAGACTTCCTGCATCCTGGAAGGATAAACCCCCTCCTCGGAAGGTGGAAATTGACCTAAGCTCTCCGGGTCTTGCAGTGTTTGAGCTAGAAAGACTCCTGTTTACCGGTAAAGCCATCATCAGCCATGCAGATGAAGTTTGGCCGAGACTTTACGTTGGTGACCAGTAAGTAAACTTTTCTCTTTTGGTAAAAACCCACAGGAAAAAAAAAGCATGGCCTTGTGTATTCTCCAGACATTATTCTTTTGACAGAGAGAAAAAGGCCTGAGCCCTTCCAAATGTAGATTTGGGCTCAGAGACCACACGTGAAATAGCTGCAGTGGTCATAAATCAGATTTAAATACAAGATGAGTAACTTTAGACCCTGAAGCTGAATTCTGCCTTAGGAACGTGCGTAAACTACAGCTACGATATGTGAGAGTTTCCATTAATGTGTGAGTGTGAAAACATCTCAGGTCTCAGATATATAACTAACTCATGTCTGAAGTGGAATCCAATATATCAGTTCGTCACTGTGAAATGCACTCCATGCAAATGGCTCATCGAGAAACACCTGCAGCATTTTTTAGTGCATATTCTAACTCGTGTCAGATACTGGATATAGGGTGTTGTATTTTTCAGACACAGTGCAGAGAACACAGCTGATCTTTCCAGACATCGAATCACGCACATCCTGAACGCAGCTCACAGTAAACGCAGAGGACAACCAGACATCTATCAGTCCATGAAGATCACCTATATGGGCGTAGAGGCCCATGACTCCTGTAACTTTGACATGAGTGTCAACTTCCAGTCAGCAGCAGATTTCATCCACAGCGCCCTCAGCAGAGGAGGTAATGGAGGGGGAGAGAAAATGATAAATGCCACGAAAGGGCAAATATATTTGTTGGCTGCTCAGAAATGAACATTGATGTAATTTTTCTCTGACTGTCAGGCATTGTTCTAGTGCACTGTCATGTCGGAGTGAGCCGCTCTGCCACGCTGGTCCTGGCCTACCTCATGCTGAAACAGAACCTGACCCTGGTGGAGGCTATTTGTGCTGTGAAAGAGAACCGTGGCGTAATCCCTAATCGAGGATTCCTCCGACAGCTCATCAAACTGGATGGGCAGCTGTTCGGCACACATCACTGAACCCTATCTCATGAGTCCAGTACTATGATGAAGATAGCTCAAGTATTCTCCATTGAAAAGATTGCTGTATTCATCTTTTTTCCCTTTTAGGACCCATAACAAGACAAAATTTGGGGGTAAAAAAGGGACCTAACCATCATCTGACATAAAACTGTTTCTATTCTGTCAGTTTGTGCATGATAAATCAAGTTTTACACAATAATGGGTATAAATCTAATGCAGCTTTTTAGATATCTAACAGTCACCATACAAACACACTTAGTGGGTTTTTGATTCAAAGTGGCCTAGAGATTGTAATCATTTGTACATGTTGGCTGCTTGGTGTTTATACTTGTCCTGTGCAGTCTCAGTTTGATACCAAGGGTAGGCAAGTAAACATTACACAGAACAAATACAGTGGCTGAGTAAATAAGAGGTTCTGACGGAGAATAAACAAAGCTCAAAGTTCACTAGTTTCAATCAGTCATATAAAACGAGACATCTCCTTCTGTCCAGCCTTTCCTTCAGTCTCTGTGGTTGATGAGACACAGTGATCAACAGGCAAAAGAAGGTAAATGGTTAGATTTTTTTTACTTATTAGCAATATGTTCTTTCATATTTTTACTGTTTAGTCTATAGAAGCACACAATTAATTAACAATTAACATTAAAATACTTTGAAGGTTTATAAAATATCTCTCTGCAAAAAACGCTTATATTAGTGTAATATCAGGAAAATCAAATGGAAGACATTGGACATTTAGCTGGAAGCATTTCTTCTGCAAAATTTATCAATCCCATTAAATTTGCAAGAATTAAAATGACAATGAGTAATATAATCAGTTTTGATTGACAGAAGCCAAAAACTCTACATGAGACCTGCCCACTTCAAGATAAACAAGATAAAGATTACTGCTCAATAGTTTCAGAAAATGGGTTTCACTATATATTGACATTTCAGCAGCTGAAGTCCAGTTAATGGTAAAAAGATAGTGGTAAGTGGTAAGCGGTAAACTGACCAAGGTAAAATAGAAAAAAATAAGTTTAGGTCACCCCAAACCTAAATTGCAAACATTTTGCAAAAAATGGGTTGTTTCGGGGATTAAGAAATTAGTTCATTCACAGTTTTCCTGCTTCAGTTGAAGTAAACGAAGGCTTGAAAGTTAATAAATACAATTCTTGTTTGCTGCAGCCTTTGTTGATGACTTGGAAACCCTCTGTCTGTACAAAGACAGCGTTTGAACAAACTGATGCTACTTCCTCTGATAAATTAACAGTTCAGTGCTGTAGAGCAGGAAGATGTAACCAAAAGTTCAACCCTGTCGAAGTCAATACAAATGACCTAACAAATTACATGCAAAAGAGGGTAACATAGACAAAGATTAACATATATTGACACGAAGGGGGGCATGAATACATAAAGGTATACTTAATACTAACAGAGATTCATACCAAATTATTTACGAACTAACTGAAAGTTAAAAGTGTGAAAACATTACTGAGCCCAAGGGTCATAATTAATGCAAGCTACAAAAATAAATGACAAGATGTCAACCAAAATGTGCACACTCAATTCCAAAAACAACTGTCAAACCAATAAAGTGTGTGTTGGATGGAAAAAAAAGGTTATGTGTGCAGTGATTACAAAAATATTTATAAGTTAATTTGAAAAGAAATTACTGATACTTGGTGCTCACATACAAACACATAGGAGGAACTTTGTGATCACCATTTCATTTCAGTGGTAGAAAGATGGTCAGAAGTGCGTTCATCTGCTTGATGAGCCAATAATTTAGAAAATTGATGTGATGTAAAACTTTTGACTGGTAATGTACTGAACTGTAAAAATGTAAGAATCAATAGCTCATGTGGGAAAATAGCTACAACTTTAAAACCTTCTTCATATGTTTGAGTATTTGCTCAGGCAAACATTGTGTAATCCAAATGAACCTTGCCGCACTTTTGAACCTTTCTCTCAGCTCACCATGATGCAGTCAGCCCTGGCTATCTGGATCTTATCAGCAGTGATCTGCGTGGGGAGAAGCCATCACCATCCAGGCCATGGCCAGGTCGAAGATCAGGCGAGCCAGGACACCGCAAGTGACCCCGTTGCCCAGAGCCTCTCTCTGGTGACTTCAGCAAACAAAGAATTTACTTTCAGTCTGTACAAGAAGTTGGCCGCTGACGCTGAGTTACAGGGCAAGAACATCTTCTTCTCACCAAAAAGCGTGTCTGTCGCCTTAGCTGCTTTGTCTGTAGGAGCACGAGAGGAGACCCACCAGCAACTTTTCAGTGGTCTGGGTTTCAACACATCCTTGCTGACACAGGCAAATGTAGACGCAGCTTTCCGCAGCATCCTTGAAAGGTCAAACAAGATGTCTGAAGACACCAGTGAAGGGACAGCTGTGTTCGTGGATAACCGCTTCAAGGCACATCCTGATTTCCTGGAGACCTTGAAGCAGTCCTACTTAGCTGATGGGTTTAATGTTGACTTCACTAAAACCATAGACAGTGCCAATACCATCAATGAGTATGTGTCAGAGAAAACCAAAGGGAAGATAGACAAGTTAGTTGAAAACCTCGATCCAAGCACAGTCATGTATCTCATCAGCTACATCTATTTTAAAGGTAAAAGGTGACACAATATTTGGATTGCTTCTCTCATTCTGACATATTTAGGTTTGATATATCAACTCCAAACTGTAAACTCTTTGTCATCATACAGGAATGTGGCAGACACCATTTGAATCTGCCCTCACCAGAGAGGATACGTTCACTGTTGCTGAGAACAACAAGGTTTGAACTACCTGAGTTAAAATAATTACTCAACATCATACATCCTTCAACCCAATCTATACTTATAATTAAGCCTTGATTGGCCTTTTTCCAGGTTCCAGTCCAGATGATGAACATGGAAGACAACGTTGACATCTATTACGACCAGGCGATCAACACATCAGTCCTCCACCTTCCCTTCAACAGCTCCTACTCCATGCTGCTGTTGCTGCCTGGTGATATGGCAGAGCTGGAGAATTCAATTTGCCCCGGCCATGTCACTAAATGGATGAAGTGGATGAAGTCCAGGTTGGAAGAAAACATCCTAAAATAATTTCTCAATTGCACAGTTTCAAATTTCGTAAGCTACTTAATTTTGTCCTGTCAGATCAATTGTTACTATCTAATCAACTGCTGCCTGTTCATTTGTTTTCCAATATTTTAGGAGATATGACATACATGTTCCCAAGTTCTCCATCAAGACTTCTTACAAGCTGAATAAGGTGTTGCAACAAATGGGAATGACAGACATGTTTAGTGATCGGGCAGACTTAAGTGGCATTTCAGAGGGACAAAAACTGGTAGTGTCAGAGGTAAGGACAGAGTGCATACATTATAATGTGCATATTTCCTTCCCCATATTTTATCCAACTTAATTTCTCTCTTGTGCCTCAGGTTGTGCACCAAGCTACTTTGGATGTGGATGAGGCTGGAGCCACTGCTTCAGCGGCTACAGGCATTGGCATCACACTTCTGTCCTTCCGCCACATCCCTGTCTTGAAGTTCAATCGTCCCTTTATGGTCATCATCACCGATCGCACCACAGAAGAGACTCTTTTCATTGGCAAAATTATCAACCCAAACGAATGATGAGTGAAAGATTTTGTGTTTGCCCAAGAGGAGCTGTTGCATCAAATATAAAATAGAAACACATAAACGTTTAGCGCGTGATCTCTTCCTTTATGACAGATTGTGTATCGAACACTTTTTCTGTCTGATTATCTGTTTTTAAGGATGTTTGTTATGAAGGAAAATCATACTGGGACAGTGCATCACCAGCCATTCGCATTAGCATTTGGCAAAGATCATCTTTTATAACAAAGTGCAATAAGATCAGGGACTACGGAGCATTTCCAAATTCATCCCATAGCTACACCATTTTGTGTGAACCCATTGTCTCTGTAACCTTTTGCTGTTTTCAGAATCATGGGTTTCTTCAGTTGCTTATTTGTTTAAAAGGTACATATTAGTTAAACATAGCTGTTGGTTTCAGAAGGAAAATGTCACATCAACACCAGAAAAATCTATTTTCAGTATTACCACCTGCTCATCCCTTCCACTTAAATTGATCAACCACTGGGTGACCTTTCATCATCTTAGAAATTGGTGTTACTTAGATGACAAGTTAATTTTAAAGTAGCCCAAAAACTGTCAAATCATTTTGATTGAGAATGTTGTTGTTTGCCCTGTGTAAAAAAAAGCCCCATCTCATCTTATATAGTGCTACAGTGTAAAAACTTTTTATATACTATAAAAACAATATGAGGTTTCACAGCACTGGCGTACATTTACTTTCCTCACTTGGCAGATACTTCGACCAAAAGCAACTTACAATGAGGAACATCACCAAAGCTTCAGTGCAGGAGAATGCCTTGATGTAACGATTACTGCAGTATATTACATCTAAAAAATTGGTGCAAGATATCATATAAGAAATTGCAACAAACAATAAAATGACAGTAAGGCATATCAGGGAAGCTGCTACTCTGATTGGATTCAAGAGATTGGGGGTGTGGAGGTATCGGTGGAGAGAAAACAAGAGCAGGATGAAGAGAAGATGCAATAAAAGTGTAAACTGACAACCCATGATAGTCAGTTTGTTCAGTGTCCTCTTCTCCACCACAGCCTCAAAAGTGTCCTGTTTGCAGCCAGTTATCCAGCCAGGTTTATCAGTTTAGTTCAACTCCATTGGTACCGACCCAGAAGTCAGTCTAAAGGCATACATTAGTGACACATGGGTAGCCGGTGCAGGTCAGTGAGTAGCTGCACTTTGGACCACGTGTGAGGATTTGTACTGATTCAGATAAGGCCTTATTTTCCTGATGTTATAAAGTCAAGACACAATTGAAACATGACTTTATGTAATAGATACCTTAACCAATCAGTAAAGAGGGTTTCAATTGGAGCAGGTGAAAAGTTGTGGTATTTTACATGTTTCAGTCCACTAACCACAAATATCATGCTGTTTATCACAAATCACTGAAATATCAACACTGCATTTTTTGTCAAATTCTATATTTTTTTAAATTAAATTTATTATATCATAAATATCACCGATTAACTAACTGCAGTATGTCCATCCGACAGTGGGTAGCAGCATTACACTTCTTCGAGTCCAGAAATAATAAATCCCACGAAGAAGAAGTTCCTCGCGTTCTGATTGGTCGGCTGTAAGTTTGTTTCAGACATGGCCGAAACCGGAGGAGAAGGGACACAAGGTGGACCGTATATTCACAAAGAAAGAATAAAATACACCCCCGAGGAGGAGGCCAGATTGGAGAGGCAGCACTTCTGGCGAATAATCGATGCTTTTAAGTTTTACAGGTAAAATAAACGAGCTTTAAAATCGGGAAGGAGACAGGAAACGGCAGTTTGTGTCAATAAATGATGTTCTTAGCCAAAAACAATGGCCGAGGGCAGACGGGCAGCTCTAGAGGGAAATTGCTAACTGTGATAGTTGAGCTTATTCAAGTGTTGCTCGGTGTTCAGATAGATAAGGTTGTATTTAAATAGGTTACTGTGGGGGATATCTTTCTGACTTGGTGGATACTTTGTCCACCCATGCTCTCTTTAACCTTGCTCACGTTAAAACAAATTAAAGAGAGGAGTAATGACAGTAAAAAACTAAAGAGTCATATAATAATCCATTTGGACCGAAGTGTTATACCCACATAGTTAAAATCAGACCTTATGCCTGCAGTGCCTCAGGTGTGTATTGGTGTGTTCCCTCTTTATGTCCTCACATGAAAATGCTTGTGAGAACATGAACCTCACCTGCGAAAAAGATGAACCTCATCCTTGTCCTGTGTTTATGCCTGTCAGGGTACATGTCCAGGAGCAGGTCAAGCGCGCTGAGCGCCAGTTTCTGTGCCTCCCTCGGCACCACCAGAATTTGCTGCCAGGTGTTCAGTCCAACTTGGCCCGGATCAGTCAGTGTGCGGACCACAACCAGGAAGTGTTGCAGGCCATCATTCACAACAGCCTTGATATGTTTGAGAACATTGGGTATGGTGAGAGGGTAAGGCTCAACAAAACCAAGTCATTACCGGTGGTCCTTAAAGGTATAAATTATTTTTGTTGGCTAATAGTTAAGTGATTGTGATTTGCTTTACCTTATTCTTACTTCAGGAGGATCCAAGGAAGGTCCACCCATCTTCAACATTTGACATGGACAAGCTTAAATCCACCATAAAGCAATTCGTCAGAGACTGGAGTGAGGCAGGCCAGGCTGAGAGGGACACCTGCTATCAACCCATCATCCAAGAGATCCAAAGACTCTTCCCAAATGATCAATAGTAGGAAACACACAGATACACCATTAGACAGATGCATGCATGCCAAAATTAGAGGTGCTCCATATTTTGCACAAGCATAGAACATTCATAAATTAAGACATGTGGTTAAATAATAATACAAGCAAAAATTTCCATAGGTTGTGGTTTTAAAGCGCCTTGTAATAATTATGAAAATGTGACTTACTCAGTGTTTTCTATGTGATATGTGCATTTTGTGCATTTTATTATGTCAGTGATGTATCTAAGGTGAGCGTGCTGGTTCCGGGGGCTGGGCTCGGCCGTCTAGCCTGGGAGATAGCTCGGCTGGGTTATATATGCCAGGGGAATGAATGGAGCCTCTTCATGCTCTTCTCTTCAAACTTTGTTCTTAATAGGTAATACAGACATTAAGACCAAGGGACAGTCATCCTCTTATGCATACATTAATTCATTTGTCATATTGTTACTTGTGTGATCACAAAATAATTAAGAAGTGATGTTCAGTTACTCCTATCAACCTGACCTCTATAAATTTGGACTGCTCCATTCAGGTGTGAGAAGGTGAACGCCCTGACTCTGTATCCTTGGATCCACCAGTTCAGCAACAATAAGAAATCCTCTGACCAAATACGACCAATCAGATTTCCTGATGTCAACCCTCAAAGCTTACCTCTAACTTCCGATTTCTCAATGGTAGCAGGTGACTTTGTGGAGGTCTACAATGAGCCAGGTAAATAAATGCTGTTGGCTTTAAACTTTTGCCATTGTAGCAAGTAGGCAAATTGCACGGAGGAGACTGGCCTTTAAAATTTAGGCATTTACACAAATTAACATAATTTCCATTCAAAATATCTATTCAGGCAGTGATAACCCATCAGCTGTAAAATATGTTTTGATTGAGTACATCATACAGTATTATACCTACTTCTATAAAGAATGAATATAAGCATACTGGTTGATCTGTTGACATGTCTATATAATAATATTTTCTCAGAAAAGCATGTAATGAATTGGTCACTCATTTGTGGATCTTAACAATGTTCATTAAAAATGAAGAAGTTAATTCATTAATTCATTCATCTTCTACTGCTTATCTGTTATCCCAGCTCACATTGGGTGAGGGCAGGGTACACCTTGGACAGGTTGCCAGTCCATTGCGGGGCTAAATGAAGAAGTTATATGATGTAATATTTCTCTTTTACTATCAGATTCTTGGGACTGTGTGGCCACCTGCTTCTTTATTGACACAGCTCATAATGTCATAGACTATGTGGAAACTATCTGGAAGATTCTGAAGCCTGGTGGAGTCTGGATCAACCTCGGTGAGTACACTCTACTGGGGAGTAAAATTCCAGCCATGAAGAGATAACCTGTTGTTTGAAGTGGTGGTGTTAAAAGAATTGATAGCCTGTTACAGAGTATGCTGAAAATATATTTCTGATGTTTGAATAAGCCAAGGGGAATATTAGAATACAGCACTAGAGAACACATATTCTTACAAAACATTATGTTGTGTGTTGCATAACATAACATGCAGAGAAGCATTCTCTCTTACTAACTGGTTAATCTACCACAGAGATTCCCATTCATCACCTAGTCTAAATTTGTCCCAGCACATAATCATTCAGTTCGCACTGAGAATGTACTTATGCTTCACATAATAGAAGTAACATAGAAGTTGTTTAATGTTGTAATTTGTGCTGTTGCTTCAGTGGAGGGCTGTGCGCAGCACAGTGATTCACTCAGCCCACAGAGCTGCTGTGTACATGTGTTGGGACTAGGCTCATTGGCCATTCACAACTTGCCATAAATAAAATCTAATTCTATGTGAAACACCGCTCCAATATAATGGCAATCTTCTAAGGTGCAAGCATGTCTGGATTTAAAAGGGAACGGGGGCATAGCACTCTCTTTGGTTTATTTCACATTATGCCCAAAACACTCCCATGACTGCCCTAAATATGTGTGTGCAACAGCCTTTAGACTACGATTTGGACTGTTGAAACAGAGCCCAATCATCCTGTTATTAATTATTATTCTTAGAATCACATTTTCCTTTAATTGTTATTTGTTTTACCCACATTTTGCTTAATTCAACTTAAACACAATATTTGGTTCAGCCTTTAGGGATCTTCTTTCTCTGTGCTGAAGATATTTTCGTGAGAGTGAGAGAGAGTGAGAGAGAGTGAGAGAGAGAGAGAGAGAGACCAATGTTTCTTGTGCAGCTGAACGTATCAATCAATAAACAAGCAAAGATTTGCAGATTTAAGTGGAATTTTTTATGCATTTCATCTATTAGGGTCACATCAATGTAATCAGAGTTATATTTGACCTGTTTTCAGCAAATAGGGCAATGAAATGCAAAAAATAGTAAAAGGATAATGTACATAAGTATTAGTCTTTGTTGTGAATGTTTTCTTATTCAACATAAATGATTGTTGTAGAACTCAATCTTTTACCAAGAAAATTAAATTAATATAATTTTGTTCCTAATTTTAGGTGATTTTTGGTGAACATATGTAATTTAAATCTTTTAAATATTTCCTCAGGTCCACTGCTGTATCACTTTGAGAACATTGCCAATGAGCTCTCAGTTGAACTTAGCTATGAAGACATTAGGACAGCAATGGTTAAATTTGGCTTCCACATTGAGGTAAATTAACGTTCATAACTTAATATCATGTTGGCCTTCTCGAGCCTTGTTCTCACCGTAAAGCAGCTTTCATATCATATATCTCCTGCAGGTGGAGAGGGAGTCAGTGCAGACCACCTACACAGAGAATGACCGCTCAATGCTGAGATACATTTATGACTGTGTCTTCTTTGTGGCACGAAAACCTGAATTGTACTTTGACTGTGAAGAAGACGACCAACAGAATTCTCCTCCGGCTGCTAAGTCACCACGGCGGGAATGCACAAACAACCAGACGTGACAGGGACTCCTTTGACAAAAACTGAACAAAGATTAGACTGACAAAACGAAAAAGAAAATGGAAATGGAAGAAAAAGATCAGTGGACCTACATTTTCTTTTTTGTTACATGTATATATCTATATATATATATATTTTTATGATGCATCTAATGGAGAACTGTGCCCAAGTCTGCAGCTAAAATGAAATATTATAGTATTATTTCATCTGTCAAACATCTGAATACTATATATTTCTTCATCTTTGGGTGTGTGATAAGTCGACTATTTTACTTAAGTAGCTTGTGTTCGCCACAAGTCCTGAACTGTACAACTGATTTTTATTTTTTTTTTACACCAATAGCCTGCAGTCTTTCTCAGTCTTATTTCCATTGACTTTCACTGCCTGACTGTTTGTGAATGGAGAATGTGACATGAACTATCACTCTTGAAATCTATTTTTTTTTTTTTTTTTTCCCAAATACGGTGCCATTCTTCTTATTCGCATTGATCTTCAGTTACCACTGAAAATGTAATCACATTATGTTCAAGCTTTTCAGGAACAATTTGTTTTTATAATTTTCATTGGCTTTTCTGGTTTCTAATCACACTTATAAAGCGAAACATTTTAAAAACATGAATCGCCGTAGTTTTACTATATCAAATTTTTAAAAGTTGTATCATTTTGGCATGAATATAACTCAAAAACTTAATGCCCTCTGTAAAAGTCGTTAAATTGTGCTGTAAATGCATAGAATTTTCTGTTTCATGAACTCTTATACCCAATCTTATACCCTATTTAAACCATTATAGATATTTCTCGTGTGAAAAATGAACACACCTGTCCAGAACGGGGCTTCCTGCATCAGTAACCAACTTCCAGTGAATAACTGATAATATCAAACTAACATTAGCAGGAAATTTAAAAAAGAAAAGCAACATTCGTACATCTTTTAACTGTGTAATCATGTCAAGTATCACTTATTTTCTGCTCTCACAGAAATTTATGTAATGAGTGCCAGCTAAAAAATTGAAAGTAAAAAGAGACACAAAGATATAAGACTAAGCGCACGTGGAGATTCAAACACGCAGCAATATATAGACCTGAAACCAGGACCAGCATGGCAGCCAAATTCATTCATTCATTCATTATAGCTGATTCCCACAAGACATTTAAATGGACAAACTTGATCCCATGGGTGTTTAAGCCTTGAAAAACACCTGGGCACTGTAGTTTTAAAGCGAATTCTAATGCAACATATTAAATGCATTGTTGGGGATTATTATCATCTGCAGATTAACACGTTTGGGGCATTGGGACAACCAGACTGCCAACATGCTCGTGTGGCAGAGAGAAGCTGGAAACACGGTACAGCATGAATGTGCCGCCACAGGAAGAGTGAGGGCAGGTGGGCGGGGCTAAGCATCAATGCTCCTCTCTGGTTGGTCACTCGGACCACTGCGTAATAATTGTACTACCGGTGTTTAATGTTTTGCGACACAAACTGTTAGCTCCGCGTGTTTAAATAACTGACCCAGAGCTGACATTCATGGCTAAGAGACGCGCCCAGGACACGTTGCTCAGAAACTCCCCGTCCAAAAGATCCTGCCGCTCGGTGTGCGCTGTGGACTCGGGGCAGGACGTCACCGCACCGGCCGGGGGTGTGAGCCTGAGCCTGAGCCCGCCGTCCCTGCTGGCTCTGCTCGGCAGCCGCTGCAGGAAGAGGCCGCACTACTTCGAGGAGCAGGAGCAAGAAGAAGCTGCGGAGCTTTGTCGGACGACCGCGCAGGGCGACGCAAGGAGAAAGCATCCCGCAAGTGTCGGGACAGTGCAGGCTTCTGGAAGTTTCCAGGACCGAGAAAGATCCAATTCGCTCACAAACATCAAGAAACGACCCAGAGAAGACCGTGCAGAGAGAGTTTCTCCTCCAGCTGACGATAAAGTAAGTCACTCATCCTGCAGCAGAAATCGATAAAAATCATTCTGCACGTTGTTGGGCTGATCAAATTATCAGTCGGTGTGACGACAGTAAATGTCCACTAGATGTCACCGTGTGCCTCAACGGCTTCCTGTGTTCCCAGATAAACCAACATCTCCCTCCGTTTCTTGTTTTTTGTCCTGATTTTGTTGATCTCAGCTGGGAGAGTTGATCTAAAATGTTTGGAGATGTCTACTGATTTCAGTCCTTCTCCCTCTATCATCGCTCTTAGTCTGCAGGTGGAGACATGGATGCTGAAGACTGCACTTTCAACTCCTTCCAGTACTGGAGGGTCCCCTTACCTGAGCTTGACCTCTTGCTGCTGGAGGATGTCAGCGGCTGTTCCCCATCAAAACAAAAGTCAAACGTCAAAGACTCCTTTGCTGATGTCATGGAGACCTGAACACGATGGGTGCTGCGGGTTTCTTCAACTACTTTGTTAACATCAACACAGATATTTGATAATGAAAATGTGATTCTCTTGAGCAGATTGGAGATAGTGCAAGGTAACAAAAAATGCACGTAGATGAGAGGCAGCAAATTGACAGCTGTAGACTGCCAGCTTACTCCAGTAAGACTGATACTGGCTGCCATAATGGATCCTTGTGCTGGTGTAAGATCAGTCCATTAGTTAAGATCTCCCACAGTATTGTAACAGTGATGGATGCACCTCCACCCTTTGTAAATTATAGACATCATTTCTTTTACTATAAATATTCTTTAAAATAATAGCCCAATCTTATTAAAACTACAGTAGATTATTTTTTTGTAACCCCCATGTTCAAATTGTTGTTTAGAAATTGGGTATTGAAAGTCAGGTCTGTGCATATTTCTCCATAATCAGTTTGCTCGGTGTAACTACTAAAATTAGTTTAGATGATGTGACTGACGTGGGAAGTTTTAAATTCACCTCATGTATTAGCACTTTTTGTTGGATGTTACTGATAAAACCCACTGCCAATCAGAGCCAATTCTCACTGCCAGTTGTTTTCATTTGCATTAAAAACTGTTTTCTATACTCATGTTGTTTCAGATTTTACCTTTTTTTTTCCATCCCTGTATCTCTGCCAGTCAAACAAGACAGTCAACAGGAAGGTCAGCTGTTTCTACACGTCACTGAATTAAATTAATTAATCCTGTCACAAGAATCTTCGAAATCTGAGGTTAATATGATTAGAAATAACAAGAACATGAACAGAGCAATGTACAGGTAAACCATGTGGTGTTGACACAGCAGTCAGCCATTCTCAACACATTAAAGCAAGAAATGGATTACATGATAAAAACATATTAATTCAAAAAAAGCACTTATGGTAGATCTCATTTTTTGTTTGTTTGTTTGTTCTTTGGCTGTGTAGTTTAATTCTGGCCTATATTTCCTGTGCACCTAACTTTTGTAGTCCACCAATTTTTGTGTGTGAATTTGTGAGGGGTTTTTTTCTTTTTTTTTCTTCTTCTTCTTCTTTTTGAAGATGAACAATCAGATGTGGGTTTTTTTGTTTGTTTTGTTTTTGTTTTTTTCCCCGACCAGTTCACCATTCTCATGAAGTGATCCAGTAGCACCTCCAGCAGCTCAGGATGTGGCTAAGGTGTGGATGTGTTTGGAGGAGGGGTCATGAACTCCTCAAGGCCGCTCTGAGGCTCCTGACCTTTGGACCACCGGCTGATAAAAGGCCTCTCAGTCCTCTTCAGGTCTGATGAGGACCTGCTGTGATTAGACTGAAGATCTCTGCAGACCCCCTTATGTCAAACACTACAGGGCTTCATTTCGGCCATGGTACGTTATGTGTAAGTGGTCTAATAGTTTTATTAGAGGCCAGATAGTTTCCAGTGAGTGTGGACCACAGGTCAGATATTTATGACTCTTTAAAAACTTGAATTTATTACTTATTACCTGTGGCTAGCAAACAGCTAATGTTAGCAGAGTTTGCTTTGGTTTAGCTCAACCATATCAACTCACTTTACTGGGCTCGTTTTCTCTCAAATACTCTTTAATATTAATTATATATACTTTTATACAGCTGACTGTTTTGGTACATTTTAACTCTATCAACTTAATTGGGAAGATAATTAGTCGTGACTTCATTGTGTATTGTGCCGTTTTGTCACCAGATGTTGCCCAGAGTAAACACTTAGCATCTGTAGCTGAGGTAAAACTTTTCTAAACTAGTATTTTTCATTGTATTTATATTTAGTAAAACACTGCAAGCTTCACATGTTGGGCTTTTTATCTGTTGGTACCTTGAATTATGGGAAAATACATTTAAGAGGTATAGCATATCTAAAATATTTAGTATTTTAGCAATGAAGTGTGCTAAAGGTGGATTTGTCCAAATCCCTAATAATGACTTATATTAATATCCTCCTTGTTATATGGAAGCATCATTTACTATGTGTGTGTAATAACCACATTAACATCTAATCTTGAAGTTATAACTTGTATGAGTTTCTTTATTAATCATCTGCACATGGAAGTTGTGATAATCTAGTGGGGTGTTTTTTGTAAAAGTACTGAGCCACATTGGCTACATTTCAGAGCTCTGTTTAGTGTTTACACAGTCCGACTCAGGGTGGGTGTGCACCAGCCCCCAACCACGTGTACAGATCTCAGGAAGGGGATGTGTGTATGTTTCCTCACAACAATGCCCTTCACAGCCAGGCCATTGTTAGGTCTGGATGGGAAATGGAGCACAGGAGCAGGACAAACCTTGAAAGACCAGGGAATGCACGAGGGAAAGACTCTGACTGTTTGACTGTTAAACCTCACAGCCACTCACAGACACGTTTTTTAAGTGTGCAGTTCAGATTTCCTCGACTGGGAGGGACCTCCAGTTAGTTCCCTCTGTGTGCAGCATCTCGGCTGCTGGCGGCACTGTAATGAAATGAGCTTCACAGAAAAGGTCACGGATTACATTTTTTTAAGAGAAAAATGTGTTGTCTGGCTAGAGGATGGGTTTGACAATAAAGCGAGAATATACTACCGAGCTCCAGGATCTGTGCACTGTAAGTAAACATGTTCCCTTGCTATTGCAGTCACGAAAATCTTGGATCGAGGAAAACTTCTGCAAGAGAGAGTGTGTCAAGTTTATCCCATCCTCTCGTGACCTTCACAGGTAAAAACAAACTTACGCAGGTTAACTTGAATCATTGAAGAGCTTTTAAAACAAGTATCTAGATTACAAGATTTTATGATTCTCAGAAGTAATACGGACTGGTTTGTGACTGGAAACATTTTTCTAAGAACAGAACAATTTGGCACGGAGCCCTTTTTCCAGGAATAGAGATCATCTGGATTCTTCAGTAATGTGTTATTTCCTGTTGTTTTCTAGATGTATACCCATATGTCAAGTATGTCAAAGCCTGATCAGGTAAAGATTTAAGAATTATGCTCAGACCCTGAAATATCTCCACATGAAACCCCTTGTTTTTCATTATGTGTGTTTTTGTTCCTCTTTGGCCTGCCACTTTCTCCCACACCCTTTATTTCAAAATTTCACTTTTTTTCTTCGTTTTTACTTTTGTATGGGAGTCGGTGATAACAGCACTGTAAAAGATCTTTAAACGGGTGAGAGATGTGTGTTGATTACCTGGGCTGCAAAATGATAAACACAAAATAGAAATATAAAGATGGATAAAAAGAGGTGAAGCGGAAGGGAGGGAGACAGGAAAATAGGAGGAATTGGTACCATCAGTCTTACATAGATCAAGGGAAGGTCAGACGCCTGCCAGGTGAATTACAGTAACCCTCCCTTGATTTTGAGCAGCCTTAACATGAAAGTTTCAGAAAGAAAATTAAATGATAATTATTAACATCCTGTTTCTTTGTTTTACTTTCCACTTGCTGTCTGTAATCAATTTCCTATATTTGCACTGGCCAGATGTTGTTGTGGCCGCCTGATGGGTGAGCACTCTTGGCAAGAGTCACTTCCTCCTACGTCCCTCTGTCCTGGTCCTGGACAGGACATGGAGGAGGACTGGTCCATAGAGCTCCACACCAAAGCCAGTCCCACCAACGCTTATGGGACCATAGACTTTCAAGATACTGCCACACGTGTCTGTCGGGCCAAGGTTTGTGAGTCTACTGACTATATGTGTGTATCTAGGCCAAAGAAAAAAAAATACTAACTTGCATAATATTTTTCATAACTTCCAGCTAACATACTGTAAACTTTTTAACCACAGTTTACACATAAAATGAAGATAAATGTTAATCTAAAAGTGAACAAGACAGGAATCCAGATTTTGAATATTGTCTAAAAAAGCTGTGGTTTGCTTTGACGCAAGCAGGCTTTAGCACACTGTATGATATCAAAGATATTATTACATATTATATTATCTACCAGAATCATTAAAAAGCATAAAAAGCCTCTCAGTCACAAACTGCTATATCCTCTCCAGTATGTTCGTGTGGCTGTGGACTCAAAGGCAGAGTTGTTGCTCCAACTGATGCTGAGAGAATGGCAGATGGAGAGACCTAAGCTGCTGCTGACTATCCAGGGAGGATCAGAAAACTTCACCCTGCCTCCTAAAGTCAAGCAGGCCTTCACTAAAGGGCTGATCACTGCTGCACTTAGCACAGGGGCATGGATACTTACTGATGGGATTAATACAGGTAAACTGAAACTATGTTCGTGGTCGTAACGTGACAAAATGTGGAAAAGTTCAAGGGGTATGAATACTTTTGCAAGCCACTGTATATTTGCAGCTGCTCTTTGTATTCTGCCCTAGGTGTGTCTAGGTATGTAGGTGAGGCAGTGAAAACATTCGGCAGCCACGACCTGAGGAAGAGGAACACAGTTGGCATCACACCATGGGGTGTGATTGAAAACAACATGGACCTTATTGGTAGAGATGTAAATACTGAAGTTTTGTTTCTAGCTGAATGACATGACATTACCGATTCAACATCAAATACATTTGAACATATTGTAGTGTATTGTTTTTTGATGATTGGCTCTTGTTTAGCATTCAATGTGATTTTCACTCAATGGTTCAGGCATTCAAGCCCTATCAGCCACTGGGAAACCCTTTGAGCAAGAGGGCTTGTCTCAATGGTTTCCATTCCCACTTTCTGTTGGTGGATGACGGGACGCTGGGAAAACATGGCTGCCAGCAAGGTCTTCGGAGGAAGCTGGAAAAACACATTCAAATACAGAAGCTACACCCCCGTGAGTCAGTGGTTGTGCAACTCTTGTGTTTTTGTGTAATGCAAGCAGAGAGTGAGAAATCCACACTTTTGCTGCTTCTTTTTTTTTTAGGGCTGAACCAAGGAGTGCCTGTGGTATGTGTGGTGGTGGAGGGAGGCCCTTCTACTGTGTCCATGGTGTTGGAATACGTTAGCAATGTGCCCCCTGTACCAGTGTTAGTGTTTGAGGGGTCAGGCAGAGCTGCTGACCTGCTCGCCTTCTTACACAAGCAGACTGCTGTTGACAGGTACACGTGCTTTCCCTCATGTATCTACAGTAATAATGTATTCACCTGATTGTGTAAAATTACACTACATATGTTTTGTTATACTATATTCAAGTATTTAAATGAACAGACATGTCACAAATGCACTTTCATGTTCACTACATGGTCATTTAGACAGCTGGATACAGACATTAAAGAGGACTTCCTCGTCAGGATTGGAGATGTCTTTGGGGTCGACAGGGCAGAAGCCTCTCACTTCTACAATCTCCTCCTTCAGTGTATGGATCACAGACAGTCTGTAAGTAAAACACCATTTAGGACTTGGCATATTGGGATTTGACACATAGAGTATTCACACAGTATGTTTTTGAACAACAGATAACCATCTTTGACTCAGATTCAGAGGACCAGATGGCACCTGATGCAGCCATTCTAACAGCTACTCTTAAGGGTACTCGTCTTTCTCTTTTTGGTTTGACCATAGTCATTTTGACACGTCATAGCAGGAAGATCACCGGCTTTTAATTAACATTAACAATTGCTGTATTCTTAGCACATTGATCAGTCGCAATCTTGGTATTGGGCAGACTAGCTCACCAGCATGACTTAGTGGTCTGCTTGAACTGAAAAACAATCAAATTAGACAGGACTAATGTTGAGGCTTCCCCTGCTAAGTTAAAATGTCAGCCAAAGGTGTGTTACTAATCTATTGAGAAATATAAGTTTTGTTTATTTTTTTTCCCCATATGATTGAACAGGCACAAAGTCAAGTCCTGCAGAGCAGCTAAGTATGGCTCTTGTCTGGGACAGGGCTGATATCGCACAAAAAGACATCTTGTTGTATGGACAGCACTGGCAGGTTTGACTGAGAAATAGTACATTCTAGAATTGACTTGTTTGATGATCCTGATAACATCATTTCATGTGCTGTTTCTAGGTGGGTTCTTTGGAGCAGGCCATGCTGGATGCTCTGGTGATGGACCGCGTCAGTTTTGTCAAACTGCTCATCGACAATGGCATGACTATGAGTCGCTTCCTCACTGTGGATCGCCTCGAGGAGCTCTACAACGCAGTTATTATCCATTTTTTTTAAACTCTCCTTTTAATGTTTATCACATTCTCCTTTTCATTTTCTGATATTTCTCTCTTGCTGATTATGTATGGATATACAACTTAAAGAAAATTTAAAAAGCAAAGATTTTTTTCTGAAAGTAGCTTGACCCTGCAGCACATTTGTTTGTCTAACTATGCTATTTCTTCTTTTCTTTTCCCTTGGCTGTCACTTTGCTATACAAACAGAAGATGATCAGTTCTTTTTTTTTGTTGCTCTTGAAGCACAAATTCCAAAACGGTGGTTTTGATTAGAATCACAATAATACACTCCAAGTGTTTTGCACCAGTATTCTGTGTTTTGTGGTCAATGGCATCCAGGGTATTTTTTTTTCCAGTTGTTCTTTTAGGATACTTTTTAGATCACAGAATTATTTGTCATCACTACACTCAGTCTTGGCTTTCTCCACGCTGCCTTTATCTTTTGTGTATTAAAGCCTGTTTACTTATTCATAACACTGGGATAATAAGTCCCTGTAAGAAACAAGCTATGGATCCCAGAGCTGCTTCCATACATGCAATATGCAACTGGGTTAAAAAGTATGCATTAGTTTTTTTTTTCTTTGATTTTTTTTTTGTTGTTGTTTTTTTTCTTTTCTGTTAAAAAAAAAGCCAAAACAAAACAATGATATAATAATACAAATGACTCTTCACAGCCACATGGCCAGACAGATCGCTTCCTGCACCACCTTGTTGAAGATGTGAAACAGGTAAATACTGAGGATGTTAATGGTTAAGTTAATGTAGATATGAAGTTACCCTGCATAAGCAATGCTCTATACCAGGATCTTGTGTTGAGGTATGTGTGTATTTACTTTATCTATGTGTATGTACGTCTGTGTGCATTTGTAGAGTTCTCTCCCTATAGGTTACCGTCTTTCTCTCATTGACGTGGGCCTGGTAATAGAGTATCTCATAGGAGGAGCGTACCGCAGCACCTACACACGGAAACACTTTAGAGCTGCCTACAGCTGCCTGCAGGACAAAGTGGGGATTGATCGTCAGAAGTCTTTCTTTGTCAACTGTGTTTTGATGAATGCACTGCAAAAAAACTTGAATTGTTTATTTTCTTGTGCTCATTAATTGTAATTATTCTGGGATTGTTCTACAAATAATGCATTGGCTTCATTACTGTTTGTAGGAAGGAAGGCGAAATAGTTCCACCTCCTTGTCCAAACAGATACGGGGATTAAAACCGAACTCCAGGAGTCTCCAGGACCTGCATTTCTTTAGAACTGCGCAGCCCTACAAACGAAAGGTTGCTGAGGTGTTTTTCCAGTCTGTTAGTTTTTCACACTGTCTTTTTCTGTCAATAATAATCACTCAAACCTATACTCATGCATTGAAGATGCTCAAATCTATATTTTGTATTTTTAAGAGAAACTTTATTCATTCAATTGAATCCCCTTAACCCAAGCAATAATCCAGGCCTTAAATCTTTGTAATGATGTTTGTAATAATTATAGTACAGCTTACTGTTAAATTCAAATGGATGTAATTTAGTCCAGCCTTATTTATATAGTGCCAAATCATAACAGGGTTTATTTCAGGATATTTCTGATACAGAGCAGGTCTAGACTGTCCTCTACGATATATTTTAGGAACCCAATTAGTTCTGTCATTGTGCACGATTTTATATCTTACAATATAACCAGCCATGTAACGCTGTCCTTTTTTTTTTGCCTATTTTCCTTTCTTGTTGACTGTTTTTTGTTCTTTCCATCTAGGAGCAAGATGCATCACCTGGAAGCAGTGGCGATAACACATTGAGCCCTGGCCTGGTTGATATTCTGCTCCAGGTTTCCTTCAACTTTAATGACCTTTTTGTTTGGGCTGTGCTTCAGCAGCGGCAGCAGATGGCATTGTTCCTCTGGCAACACGGCGAGGAAGCACTGGCACGTTCAACTGTGGCCTGTAAACTTTACCGCTCCATGGCCTTTGAGGCACGGCAGAGCAGCATAGATGATGACATTGCAGAGCGATTCAAGTCATATTCACTGTAGGTGTATACTGTGTGTAACATGAATGAACACCAAGTCAGTATTTAAGTCCCCTTAAACTGAAGTCTAGTCTGAGTCTGTTCAAAGTAACAGCAAACTTGGTCATGTTTTGAATATTATGGTGGTACTGGTGGGTTTCTGTAGTAAGTTTATTTATATATATTTGTAGACTTTGTTCAGGTCTTTGTATAAAAGTCTGCATATAATTGCATGTCCCTCCTGCCTCTGTGTCTCAGTGAATTTGGTCAGCTGGCGGTGGATGTTTTAGACTGTGCATTTCGTCAGAATGAGCAGATGGCCATGAAGCTGTTGACTTCAGAGATGGAGGCATGGAGCCACTTCACCTGTCTGCAGATGGCTGTTTCCTCATGTCACAGACCATTTGTCTCACACTCCTGCACCCAGACCCTCCTGACAGATCTCTGGACTGGTCCTCTCAACATGAGAAAAAACTCCTTTTTGAAGGTGAATATTTTAAGCATTCCGAGTTAAGTCAAATGAATTAGCTAAAATTCCCATAATCTATTTTATATGTTATTATTGTACATATTTATCATACCTTTAAAATTGACTTTGACTTTTAAGTGTCTTCTCAAGTTAGTGTATGCCCTATTTGCATCGACAAAAAAAAGAAATGGGGGCAGCACGGCGGCATAGTGGTTTGTGCTGTTGCCCCACAATAAGAAGGTTGTGGGTTCGGTTCCCGGGCCTGGGACCTTTCTGTGCGGAGTTTGCATGTTCTCCCCGTGCCTGCGTGGGTACTCCTGTTTCCTCCCACCTTCCAAAGACATGCATGTTTGGGTTAATTGGTGATTCTAAATTGTCCATAGGTCTGAATGTGAGTGTGAGTGGTTGTTGGTCTCTGTCTGTCTCTGTGTGTTGGGCCTGTGAAGGACCTGTCCAGTGTGTACCCCGCTCTCGCCCAATGTGAGCTGGGATTGGCTCCAGCACCCCCCACGACCTAGAAACGGATAAGCGGTTGAAGATGAATGGAAAAAAAAGAAGAAATTAATAAATCTATATAATATTGTGAGATGTGCACAGTTTGATCATTTTTTTGTTTCATAATATTGAATATTATCTTTTTCTTTCAGATAATTCTGAGCCTTCTCCTGCCCCCTGCCATCTTGTTCCTGGAGTTTAAAAGTAAAGCTGAAATGTGCCATGTGCCACAGTCCCATGAGGCAATGCTGTTTGGACTTGATTCTGTGAAGTCAGTACCAGGCCACCAGGGAACTGATCACATGGTAAAGTGATACCTGTAGTGCACTGTCTTCCAAACGAAGCCAGAATCCTAATATCATTATTATTTTGCTTCTGCTGGTCTTCCTGTCCCACACAAATTTTCTCTCACAGGACAGTCAGGATCCTGAGCAGGGCCTGTCTTTTCATGACAAATGCGTTGTACCGGTGTCAGAAACTGTGTCTTCTTTGGGTGCGCATTGTCTTTCCTGGATCAAAAAGCTCTATGAATTCTACACGGCTCCTGTTGTCAAGTTCTGGCTTCACACAGTAGGTGTAGTATTTGTTGTTATACTTATGAATAAATGGAAAATATTTGTCTTCCTGAAAGCACAATAAATGGACAGGTACCACCTTGTCCTTAATGCAGAATGTAATTTGATGTAAATTTTATTATTTATACTGTCTCTTTCCTAATTATTTGGCTCCATTTCCACTTTAGATGTTCTACTTGGCCTTTCTGATGTTATTCTCCTATGTCATCTTGGTGAAGATGGGGGATCAACCTAGTGTTCAGGAGTGGCTGGTCATATTGTACATCTTGGCCACTGCAGTGGAGAAAACCAGAGAGGTGGGAGGACCAGTAGAATCTACTTAATCTCACCTTTGTAGTAATTTAACCATTAATCTGCATCTGTGTATGTGTTAGTGATCTATTTTCTATAAAGGGCACCACCGAAAAAATGTCATATTGATGATAAAATTTAATTAATTAGTACTTTACACAAGTCAGAAGAGTCTTGATTGATACAGCAGGCTAACTTGATTCTCAATAACAAACATATATACCTCTCTATCAGGTAGTCATGTCTGAGCCAAGGAAGCTGAGCCACAAGCTGAAGATTTGGTTCTCAGAGTATTGGAACATGTCAGATTTCATTGCCATCCTGCTCTTCCTGGCTGGACTGGTAATGCGCTGGCATGCTGATCCTTACCGGACAGCAGGGCGCATTGCTTACTGTCTGGACATCATCTTCTGGTTTGTCAGGGTGACAGATCTGCTTGCTGTCAATAAGCATGCTGGTCCATACCTCACCATGATCACTAAGATGGTGAGTAAAGACTTCAAACCTACATGCGGGTTTGGAAGAAATGGGAATATAATTTTTTGTCACCCCATTTTCCTCTCTCTGTGTCCTCCCAGACTAGTAACATGTTCTTCATCGTGGTGATGATGGCTATAGTACTGCTGAGCTTTGGGGTGTCCAGGAAGGCCATCCTGTCACCAAATGAGGAGCCATCCTGGATTCTTGCTCGAGATGTAGTCTTCCAGCCTTACTGGATGATCTATGGCGAGGTCTACGCAAATGAGATAAATCGTTAGTGATTTAATAAAAAAGACAGCTTTGATTCAAACTTGAAGAATTTAACTGTGACTGCTTTGGTGTTGCTAAACATCACTTTTCTGTAAGGGGACATTAACAGGCCATTAAACAAACATCATTTGTTTGCTAACTCAAAACTCTTGTGTTTATGTCTCTGTGTGTTAACAGCCTGTGTGGATAATGATTCCTGTCCCCCTTCTTCATTTCTTACGCCGTTCCTTCAAGCTGTCTACATGTTCTTCCAGTATATCATCATGGTCAACATTCTTATTGCATTTTTTAAGTAAGTTGCTTTCTCTAATTTTATTTTTCTACATTGGGGCACCCACAAGAACGAGTTGTGTCATCAAAGTGAATGCTGTCCTCTTAACAGCAACATCTACTTTGACATGGCATCAACATCCAATAAACTGTGGAGATACAACCGTTATCGCTACATAATGACGTATCAGGAAAAGCCATGGCTGCCTCCGCCTCTTATCCTCCTCAGTCACATGACCCTGGGTTTGACAGCCATCTACAGGACATTAAATGGAGATGCTGAGCAGGAGGAAAGAGGCTCTGGACTTAGTGAGTACCGCAGCTATTTCAGTAGTTGTCTGTACAAGTCAGTTTACAGCACATCTATTAATACGTCTTTACCAGAGCTTTACTTGTGCCACGAGGATCGTAAGAAGCTCCATGAGTTTGAGGAGAAATGTGTCCAGGCCTACTTCCATGAGAAGAGTGAAGGTCCCCAGAGCAGTCAAATTAACAGGATCAGAGCTACAGCTGATAGGTTGGTGCATAAACCAGGAGTGTGAGATTAAGTGTGAATTAAAGAAATTCACACTGTGTCCAATTACACTGTGACATCTCTATGAATATGTGTTGACTAAGTCAAAATCATTAATAAAGAGAAAAAAAAAAACATTTCTAAACAATACAGATATCTTTTTTTCAAATTTTTCCCTACTAGAGCAGAGGAGATGTGCATGGTGATGGGGGAAGTCTCAGAGAAGGTGAACTTCATTCAGGACAGCCTGTCAGAGTTGGACTGTCAGCTGGGTCAACTCCAGGACCTTTCAGTGCTGGCCGTGGACACCCTCACCCTGCTCTCTGCTTCTGACAGCCTGCAACAGGAAGAGGCACGTTTGGCTCAGTGTCGACCTGTCACGGCTTCCCGGCACATCCTTCCTCATAGCTGGACCCTCCCACACAGAAATGGAGCAGACTCTGATGTCCCTAATATGCGATTGCTAATGACCAAGTCGTGTAAAAGTACCCCACCTTCTTTGGTGAAGGGCTATACTCTGGCAGGGAGCAGACTGGCATCACAAGAGCGCCATGTTGGAGCCAGGGGGAGCAGGGCAGAAACACAGGAACACACTGAGGAAGGAGAGGAGGAAGTAATGTTTTCATTTCATTATAATAATATTGTAGGAGGGGCGGTACGGCGGCATAGTGGTTAGCGCTGTTGCCCCACAATAAGAGGGTCGTGGGTTCAGTTCCCGGGCATGGGGCCTTTCTGTGCGGAGTTTGCATGTTCTCGCCGTGCTTGTGTGGGTTTCCTCCGGGTGCTCTGGTTTCCTCCCACCGTACAAATCCCATAATACAGTGCAACAGCTGCTGTGCCAAACAATAAGTTACCTGCAAAAACCCTAATTTCAACTTCCCTGACGACACACACATCAGGCATCTGTGGTTGTTTTCAATTGTGTACAAAATGTGTCTTGTTTGTGGAGCTAATGTGGCTGTAATTTAAGTATTTAAAAATTTTAATTTTATTTATGTTTCTAAGTTTTCACAAGACATTTTTATGGAGAACAAAATATTTATAAGTCTATTTATTTTGGGGCACAAAATATAGTATTCTGTCTGTTTCAATTCACATTTTTATTCAAAACATGGTTAGTTTTAGTCTGTTCAATACATTTTTTTCCTGTTTGGCCCACGACCTAATGTGTGCTGAGTTTTGGCCCCTTGTATGATTGAGTTTGACACCCCTAGGATAAGCGGTTGAAGATGAATGGATGAATGAATATTGTAGGAAGCTAAAGAAAATGAGGAATGGGAGTGTTGCCTTCCTGATGTGACCTAATGGGAACCAAAAGAGAATTTTCTTGGAAGAGCCATTTTGATACTTATCACTGGCTTCTTGGCTTCAAAAAAATATATAATAAGAAATATTGAATTTAACATATATTTCTCCTATGATTCACAGTTTGCTACTTTTGACCATCCCATTGAGAAGCTGCTGGGAGTTCCTCGACCTGTGCCACACACTGCCTCCTCTCATTTTCTCAGAGTTCAAATTGGGGGTTTCAGGGATCAGTCAGTTTGTGAGTCCCATGGATCATCCCGCTGTGGGTCTCCTTATTCTCCCAGAGCTTTGGAGTCACCACATTATAAACTCTGGACATGTGACCCATACCTCTATCCCAGTCAAGAGGAGACTTCCATGGAAGAGGAACAGGAGGGTGGAGGAGGAGAAGAAGAAGAAGAAGAAGAAGAAGAAGGAGGTTACACAGAGGAGGAAGAGCAAGAAGGGGAAAGCACACAGGAACAGTTCTGTAACAAAACAGTATCAAGGGCTTCTAACAATGCTGTCCTTCTTTCTGACCCTCGAGACATCTCTGTGGGTTTAGTTAATCCTGCCCTTTCTCAGAACACCAGCCAACCAAGTTCTCGGTCCAGATCTTCCAGCCAATGGGTAAGACCTGTGAAATCTCCCAGGTGGCTATGTTTGTCCAGAGACCGTCCCTATGGTTACTGCCGGTCTCTGTCATCCAGTGTGGAGAATATGACTTTCTCTGGGCCAACTCTCACTCCAACAAGGAGATCGCATCCCTATCTGAATGAAGCAATGAACAAAGAGAGTTTGCCCAGTGGACGGGGCTTTAAGGATGACACATCACTATGCTGCAACAAGAACAGAGGTATTGTTTAAGTGGGAATAGACAATTTATATGTGTGGCATTACTTTTTTCTCTGTCTCATCCTTGATGATGATTTTTTTTTTAAAACTTAATAAGACATTTATAAATCTGCTTTCCAAAGTTACTTTGTGGTTTTGTGCAAATAATCTTTGTAAAAAATGATTTGTTTTTCTGTTTGCAGAGTGGTCCAAGTCCTCTGACTTCACTCAAATCTTGGAGAGCAGAGGCATAACCCGGACTGGAAAAATAGTGAAGATACAAGAGAGGACCCCAGATACTGTAATGTGACACAGAGCATGCAATTGGGATTGTACTATGAAGGATCAGAAAGACACTGAAAATGGCATCATAAATCTGAAACCTGCTGAACTGAAACAATGAGCCCCAATTGACTGACTAAGTGATTAAGTGTTATGTTTACCCCCTTTGCTGGCCTGGCTGTTTTTTTTGTTTTTTTTTTGAGCTTCCCAATTGGTTGTTGGGTTAGGGTTAGGGTTAGTGATTTGCGTTAGCAGTATTGAAGATTTAGTCCTTTGTCATTAAATTAACTGCCTTTTCAGACTTTTTTAGTTGTTTTTGGGCAAACCCTTGCTCTTTTTTTGGCCCCTGTTGCCCCATAAGCTCAAAGTGAACCTCTCCTTCTCCAGGCACATCTCTCTCTGCTGAGCACATGTCAGCTGACGTGAATGAGATTCTGACTTCCTTTCTGAGTTGTTATTTTAAAAGTAAATGTATCCAAAATCAAAGCACTGTCCTGTGCGGAACATAATCATTTAATGATCCGGATGTGACTCCTGGGTATCATGTAGATATTTTGAATCAAAAATTGTGTATGACTTTGTCTTGCTATATACTAGGTATTGATTTTATCTTCTGTGACTCCACCATCCATTTTTTATGGCAAACAGGTAACCATGCAGACACATTTGTCAGATGCTTGCTGGAGAAGGTGGCAGTGGGCAAGAGGAGAACCTACTTGTTGGTCAGCCTCAACCAGCCTCAATCAGCTCAGTAAGGACATACAATCCTATTTAGATTGAGTACCTGATATACTCCATGCCCATCTATACTACAGATGGGCATGGAGAAGCTGAGGACAGAAATATAGGTTTGTCATACTAAGGTCTTTCTTAATTTATTATGCAACCAACCTAGTGTATACAAATAGACAAAAAACAATGGCCTTACATAATTTGCATTGTATTCAATTTACATGTGGTGTAAAATTTTGTTTTAAATATTATTAATATCGATATTGTTACAGATTTTGAACCCATGGATTTGTTACAGAAGCAAGTGTTTTCCCATCAGGTAAAGGTGTGGTAAATTGTGGCAATATACTTTAGTAACTGAGAAAGACCAAGAATACTATAAAACATAGTGAGATCATAATTAGTCACTGAGATTGGTCTGATTATCTTTGACCTCTAACCTTCAGGATGTCCGGAGCCCCACTCATTCAGCATGTAACAGCTGGGCCAGAACCATGAGCCACAGGTCTTCGTAAGTCTGGTTTTCTTTTGGCTTGCAACAATATCTGGATAGTTCAAAACACTGGGAATTTTAATAATTAAATCAAACTTTCTTTTCCATGTCTCTGTTGCAGTTTACAGAGTGGCATTGCCCCTGAAGGTATTTCAGCATTTGCATTTGGCTTAAATTCCCTACAAAATATGTCTACAAAGTTAATTAATTCATTGCTGTTCAATTAACTTTTAATTCATTTGTTTGCTGCAGCTAAGAGCTCCTCATTCCAGTCAAATGAAAATTTGTATCCACACTATTCAGGTATGCGATGAAGCATGTGTTGTGTTAAATCAATGACGATCGACATCTTTGGAGCTATAGATCCCAAAAGCTTTTCATACCTGAAATCATCTGTCTCTTCTTCTGGGGCTTTGAGAATTTATACTTGTCTTTTAACTTGCATGTAGTTTTGACTTGTGTCTGTGTGTTTACAGCCATGGAGAGAAACAATCTGATGAGACTGGCTCATGACATCCCCTTCACTCCTGTTTCCATTTTAGGTATTTATTTATTTTTTTTGTTATTTTTGCTTCACTTTGCAGAGATGTGTGTCTAGTGCATTTCTTTCCTTTTCTTTCTATTGACTTATTTTCCCCATTCTCCTCAGGAGGTGAAGAGGTGAGCATCTACTCTCTGGAGGAAGTGCCCTGTAATGCTGACCCTGAATCCAACACAATGTCTTCCTGGTCATCACGTGGCCTGTCTGCAATGCTGCAGCCCCTTTTCAGTGAAGAGGGCTCTCTGGATGGGGGGCTCCGCCGGGGCTGCAGAGTGTTATGTACCTGGGCAGAAAGGGACGTGCTCAGACCTGGTCACGTATATGTGGTCAAAGCCTTCAGGCCAGAAGTGGTCCGCGCGTGGCAGAGATACTTCCACGGTAGCACAGCGCTGCAGCTTTGTTTAAGGGTAAGTGCAAATAGGCGAATTACCAAACTGTTGTTGATGGCAATGTCAACCAGTAGAACTCCAGATAGTAAGGGACATATTCTCGTATAACTCACATTTCATGTAGCTTTGTGTTTGACATTCCTGAAGGAGATCCAGCAACAGAGAGCAGCCCAGAAAATGATGCAAGTGTTTAACCAAGTCAAACTTAATGATATGCAACACTCACCAAGGTATGTGCATTTTGTATTGCTTGTGTGTCTGCATGTGATTGTGCATGTTGTAATTACCTTTCTGTCAAACAGATTTCTTGATGTCTCGTTGGTTCACTGGCATTCAAACGGCCAGTGGCTGACTATCGAGAAAAACATGTGTGGTCACTTCCGGAAATACAACAATAACACAGGAGAAGAGATAACCCCCTGCTGTTCGCTGGAAGAAATGTTGCTAGCGTTCTCCCACTGGACTTATGAGTACTCAAGTAGAGAGCTGCTGGTGCTCGATATTCAAGGTAGAGCTTTGTGTGTGTTTGTGCCAAGCCTGTTTGTGTACCAACATGTGAGTTATTGAGTGTGTATCTGTTGTTTTTATTTCTTTGTGTACTTAATTAATTTATGTCTGTTCTTGACAGGAGTAGGAGAGGAACTGACTGATCCAACTGTCATTATGGCAGACGACCACAGGTACAGAGACCATTTCTAACAAACACATCAAGATCATTCATGCATTATTGATAATTATTGAAGGGCACGTAAGTCTTCTTTTTAATTTTGACTCCCATGCTGTCTCTGACTGTCTTTCAGTGGCAGCAGGGGTGAGATGCTTTTTGGTCCAGATAACCTTGGACATGCAGCCATCACTGGTTTCCTGCAGAAACACTCTTGCAACGTCTGCTGCCGCAGACTGGGCCTCACAGGTCAGTCATATAAAAAAATCCTATTCTCTGAGATTAAAAGAACATGTGTATGTCAACATTGTTAAAACACTGTAGCGTATTACAGTGCTGTGTTTGTGTCCAAATTAGTGCATGACATGTTGATAAGCATTTACACTTAATTTTAGGATAAGATGGGGGTTTTTTTTTTTGTTTTTGGTTTTTTTTTTCTATTGTGTGTATGTGCATTTTGTATTCGTATGTCACCTTTGTGTCATCACTCTGGAGGCCAACATTGGCTCTGAGATAAATCATGAGCCACTTCAAATGAAGACAGCTCATACCAACAGCCAGCTAATTAAGCCACAAATGTTCGTTTATTTCTCTTACAACAGTAGTGTTTGAGTCGTGGGGGTGGGCCTTGCTTTGTGCGTTGTGCTGCATGGCCTTTGATTACGTATTAATCATTTCTTTGTGCTGGCGATGTGCTGCTGAGACATTAGCTTTGATTAGCTATTAATTAACGTCTCTGGGTACACATGATACCGGCATCTAGAGGATAACTGCTCAGAAATAAACTGTGCTCAAAAACAAACAAGCCCAGCAAACAAACACACCAACACAAACATTCAGACACAGTTGTTTTGATATTTCAAAGGTGTGTTGTATTTCCTCTTCCTCATCTTGTGTCCTCTCCAAGACTTCTCAGACAAATCAAACCAAATTATTCATGCTGGATGTGCGGACTTCCTCCCAGACCTGTCAGTATTCTCTTTCTTGTGGTAATGACTGCATTATTGGAATGACATGTCGCTAACTGATGTTTCTGTTGTTCAGATTTAAGGAAGCATCTGGACAGCTGTGAGAACAGCAGTGAGGCAGAACCGACGCCGGACAACGAAGAACAAGAGGACGTTGAAAGCAGTGTGTGAACTCTGACCCAGAAAGCAGGGAGAAAAAGACATACGCACACTAATACATATTAGGTAGAAAAAAAACCACTACTGATGAAGATGAACCGCATCACACCTTTATTTGTGCACAGTAAATACAAGGTGATGGAATAGTGATATCATTATGAGCCGCTGTGATAGACCACTACTTTGTATTTTGCACTAAGGATGGTAATATATTCTCAGTTTATTAAGTAATCACTTTCAGAAAGATACACGTGTTGCACAAAAATGTAGGAGACAGGATTTTTATAAAGTTGATATCATTATGCTGAATCTCATGGAATACAATAGGAAGCACAGGATTAACAGATTCCCATGTAATATATTTGATTTTTTTTTTTTTGCACTAAATGTTTTGATATTGATTCAGAGACATTACTATTGTTATAATTAGTACATTCATTATGGATTCATTTCCCAAATTGAATTTGTGCCAGTCTTAGCTAAAATAAATGTTAAAATTTAACAATGTGAATATGTGAGACACAAAATGAGGCAGAAATGCACCCATAAAATTTCTTTTATTTTTTTTTCTTCCCACAACAAAATGTCTACAAAAGCGATAAAATATAGAATTTAACAAAAAATCACTTCAGACCTTCACATTGTATATACATTTCAAAGGAGGACTCACTAAGGGCCCTGCATAGCTCTGAACTTCAACCCATTCAGATCACTCAAATTTGGGTGTTTGTGACCCCCTTTTTTGCAGATACATGCATACCTGCACTCTTTGATTCTCATGTGAAAATGAAAATTGTACTGTAGAGCTCATGGAATTATAATAGAGTCAGAGTTCAGAGTCAAGCAGAGTCCCTTCTCACAGATGAAAAAAAAGCATAAAATGTAAAAACAGTTTATCAGTGTAATCAATTACACATTTTCCGTGGAGTTCCCCTTTTTTTGAATGGTTTCTCAAGTAAACTCACACAGTAAAGAGTCTACGCTCCACTCTGCCAATCCCTTGTCTCCTCACTAGCTATGGCACTTTGAAAACAAACAAAGAAAAAAAATGTTTGGTTTTTTTTCTTGTGTTTTTTGCTTGTTTTGTTTTGTTAGTCCTGTGTAAAAGAGGTTCTGTAGCCCAAGTACCTTTTAGGTTATGGTTACAGATTGCTACATTTTGTTTTATTTGCTCTTGCTGGGACGCAAAGACATTCTAAACAATAAATTAACAATTTTCAACACTACTCCAATTGCACGCATGTGTAATGCATCAACAAAGTTTACAAAGCATTGGTAGAGCAAACATCATCTCACTCTCTATTTCTTTGTCTGTTTCACACACACACACACACACACACACACACACACATGCTCGCACAGGTTTTCTTAGGAAAGCGAGGAGGAGGTTTGGGGTGGAGTGTATTTGACCAAGTGTAGGAAATGCATTTACGAACCAAGTGTAGTAAAAATATCTGCACAATTTGTCCGCCTCGTCGCATGAAACGACGACCAGTTGAACTGTGTGCTCTGCAATGTCAGTCTGTGTCGATGGAGCGGTAAAGGCGCGTGATGCGTTCAGCCCCTCGCACTGAACAGGTGTTACTCCATAACATTCAGAATAATTTACCCTCCCCACATCGTTTCATCCCACTGCAGGTTAAGGGCCTCTGATCTGGTTCAATAAGGCCAGTTCAGAAAAGGCCTGTTCACCGACTGGTTAAACCAACTCACACATTCAAAGGTTGAGGAAAAAAAAAAAGATTTCAAATCCAACAAGACATTTTTAAGTTGGTTGTGTATAAATAAGAGCATTTTATTTAAAAATTCTTTCAGCTTGTGAAAAAAAAATTGCTTTGAACTGATTGAATTGAAGAATTTGCCCTGAAACCCATTGCCCACCCCGCCAATATCCCCTCCCCCAAAACCCACAATATCATGAGAAGATAAAACACAAATAAGCCCCAAATGTTTCATTGTAATGAAACGTCATGCAAATAGAACAGAACAACAATAGGCTAATAGTAATAGAAGAATAGTAGTCATAATAAGAACAATAATAATAGTAAATAGTAATAAAATAAAAAATAATCTTACAATGCAAACATGACAGTAGTAAATGCCTCCAGTTCTTATTGCTACAGTATCTTACTTACAGTGTTGCGTTGCCACTCGTTCTTGCCAGCACATCCCCTTTCACAACCCCATCCCACCCATCTGATTCACAGTCTAACAAGGGAAATTTAAAACATCACACACAAAAACTTCATATTCAGAGTTGGAATTCACTGTCCGAAGGGCGTTGTGATGGCGCTTGATTCACAGCTTACTAGTGGACTTCCCTCACTGTCCCGAAAGCAGCAAAATAAGCAGTAAACATGAGTGTACAGTTGTGACAAGAACACACTGACATACAGTGTATATATTTATATCGATATATGTATATGTTTTTTTTTCTTGTGCTACGTAACAATGCTTGTCATATAATCAGGGCTTTAAAGAGAATTTTGGACAGTGAATTCATGCTCTATACACACATACACTCAGACACACTTATCAAAGCCTTGTCTGGGCGGATGTGGTTATTCTTTAATAATTCTTTTTTTTTTTTTTGTAAATTTGCAAAAATATTAAACCCTCTTTTAATGCGAACAGAAAAAGAGCTGCTCCCTGAGAGATGCTGTGTAGTGCATCAAGCCTTAATGAGCAAGTGATTGTCTTAAAGAGTCACTGGCCTCTTATCTGGAGTTGGGGTCGGGTTCATGGCGGGGTGGGCGGGGTGGGCGGGGTGGGCGGGGGGGGGGGGGTTGATTGAAGGATCCAGTGAATGGATCGCTGACACACCATTAAACAGATGTATGTGAGCAGATCTCTAATGTTCATCATTGATGCCTGTTCCTCGTGCTGTTGAAAACAGTTCCATGCTTCCAGTGTTTCTAAATGCATAACTGCTGTCCTTGTTTTTAGAAATGTAGAGATTTGGCCACTGTGCCATGGAAATTTCCAAACAGACAAGCTAACATAGAGCTCCATGTTTAGTTAATTAACAACAGTAAATCACAGTCCACTAGTTTAATCATAGTGATTAAAGCTAGGGTAAATGTCCAAGTGCTGTTCAGTGTAGGGGAAAAAAAAGTCAATTTATAAAACTAATTTACCACCAGCAACAAAACAAATGCTCACAGAGCATCTAGTGGCTGAACATACAACTGCGCAAATCTCTTAAATTTGTCTTCTCAATGTTTTTTTAAAATGGTTCCCTCACCTAAAAAGATAGTGATAAGTGCCATCAATCCCAAGGACTGTATCAGTTGATTTAAGTGCCCGGTAAAGCCAGTGTGGTTTCATAGATTGGCCAAACATCATCAACATAGCATGAACAAAGAAAACATGACAAAAAATAACTAAGTGCTAATAATTATGGAATGAATGAAAAAAACAAGATGTGATTGTCTGCCAGAGCTTCCTCTATGAATTGTTACGCAATATGGCAGCTTTAAATGCTGCTAAAGACCATTGGATGCTATTTCTTCACATCTTGAAGTCAGTGTCCTCTCTTATGTCCTCGCCCCAGATCATACTGTGTCATACTGAAAACACTGCAGAGTCTGTGGCGGGATGAGTACCATCCAGCGAGATGATAGTTGATCATAAATTAATGAAGAAACATCAAATATAGTGCATTCCAGTTAAAACTGCTACCCTGTTCTGAACAGCTTGAAGAAGAGGAAAGGAAAAGGAGTAACATCAGGAAGGCAGTGTGAAAGTTATTGCTCTTTAGAGAAAAGGGTCCTTCATATTCACAGCCTGGAGAGACATCCATGGACTGGATTGTGCAAATAGTAATTGGGGGGATGAGGGCATGCAGCACTCATACACACTTTGAAGATTGGAAAATTGTGATTCTGAGTCAAGTTCGTCTTGATTTTATCTTTTTTTTTTTTTTTTTTTTGGTAGAATTTCTATAAACTTCTGTCTGCCAAAATCTCATATCGAGGCCCTAATACATTAGACATGAGGGGTGGGGTGAGGGGGCTTTGGGAAGAGGTGGGGTTCATTGTGAGGTCCTAGTTTCTGATTGGTTGTTTCTGGTTGATTGTTCAAAAGCAGTCCAGCTTTTTATTGGACGTAATTATTGCAGCGAGAAAAAAAATGATTGATAGGATGGCAAGCATGCCAGATTCTTTTTCTTGCAAAATAGAATATTTATGTATATATCTTCACCTTGAAAAGTAGTAGCCATTATTTTCTTTTTAAATCCTTCATATGCTCTCTTTACATTTCTATAGGTTCTCATCAGAAGGATGCAGTACCTTCTTTACATATGAACAAAATCCAGACAAGGCTTCTGTATATCATTAAACCCGAATTGGCTCCCGGTTTTACCCAATATTCTTTTACAAGTCTCAACTTTACAAATTCTGTACACAAGAAACTATCAAATAAAATAAAAACACATAGACAAGGTATAGTCAGCCACAGAGGGCTGCTGTATAATTAAATTAGGACTAACTTATTTTAACAGAACAAGAATAATACTGGAATCCGCTCTGCACTAGAAGAGTATCTACAATAGCGTCTCTAAATCCACAGTTCCCTCCCCCGTCCAGATTCTTCAACTTCACAATGTCTTCATGTGAAAAAAAAAAAAAATAATAATAATTTTTTTTTTCCAAAGTTAAAACAAATTAACTTACCCATTTTTTTTCTTAAAGATTGACAGCTTAAAATTGTTCCTAGGTGTTTTAAAGTCTGTACATTTCTGGTCAGTCAGTTCAGCCCAGGAGACAGGAGGAAACCCCGCTCTGGTTGTGGCTTGGGACGCGTTCTTTTATATATACATTCTTCAGACTGTATCGGTGAACAGGATGGGATAAGTGCTGGACATTCCTAGTATTGTTGGCGGTAACTGTAAGTTTCTGGCAGATGATTCCTCACCCTCCTGCTTGAAGTGAGGCTGGGGGAGCACAGGAATATGGGGTTGCCACGATGATGACGTAGTCAACACTACCGTCTTGTCAGATGTGGCTGCGGTCTTAATTTCTTGGTCCTGCACTGGCACCTTTTGTTGTCACTTGGGCATTGCCATGGCAGAGTTGGGGTCTGGATTGAAGAGTTCTTTGTAGAGCGGAGGGAAGAGGATGTTGACTGTTTCTGGGTGGAGCTGCTGGAAGGCCTGGAGCTCTTCAGTGTGAAGAGTGCACAGGGCTGACAGTGTTGGGATTCGGCTGATCAGCTGGGAGAGACAGTCAAGGACAGGAAAATTCACACTGATGAACTTACAGAAACAGACAACTTTAAAACCAGTTTTTGCACAAGATCTTGAACGTTTTGGGTTTTTTTTTCTTCTTCTTCCACATTGCTCTCTCGGTACAAAGGCCTACCTTAGCCAGTGCATCTTCATCCATGTGGTTCTTCTGCATAATGTGCTGCAGAGCAAAGTAGATCTTCTCCTGGAGCTTCTGGACCTTCCGGGGCTCCATCAGCCAAGGCCGATCTGAGTAGAAAATAGTGTTTTGTTTTTTTTCAGTCGATTCAGATTGCTATATACATTTGTAATAACATGAGTGGACGCTAGCTGACCTGTAGAAATCAGTACAGCTGCTGAGAACAGAGCGATCTCCTCCTCTGTCAGTTGCAGTGAACACAAACTCTTGGCAAAGTCAAACACCGCACTCACTAAGTCATCACAACCTTTGAGTGAAACAGAGCGGACAGGGAGGGCCAGACAAAAAAAAAAAGACATTTCATTATACTTAATTCATGCATAGTCTGATTAAAAAACTACCTCACTGGGTAGAGTTTTTTATTCTTTTCTATTCCTTTTTTTTTTTTTTTCATTTATAATAAGATGAAACGTGTAACTAGTAATGCCTTACCTAGAGCTTTGAACATTTGCATGCCGCCATATTTCCCCTCAAAGAGCACAGTGTTGTTGAGAGGGTTGAACGCTCTGCACATCCGCACCAAGACCACCTCCAAACAACCTGCAAGAACCAGGCAGAGACGTGGTTTGAGTCTGACAGCGACTGACTCACCAAGGGGCAAACTGAATTACGAAGGCGAAGAGATGGGCGTGGCCCCACGCTGTCGGTCCAGTGGTCTCACCTGACTTGAGCAGAAGGATCTGGTCATTCTGGCACAATTCCATGAACCCTGAGATGCGCTTTGCGAACTCCACCACATACTGGATGGCATGGGTGATCTGAATGGCACACTGCTGCCACAGCACGTCACGAGGCTGGAAAACAAGCACAGCCAGTTTTAGTGTACAGTTATACATTTTGTGTTAAGCAAAGTGTGTTACAGTAGTTTCATTTATACGAACTAAATTGAACTCCAATCTTTATGAAGGAAAAACCTCTTGATGAAAATATCATTTCAAAGCACTGCACAGGATTGGTCCTTTTTGCATTGAATATAATCAATGGAAAACGTATACCTCTAGTAAGACACGTGTTGCTAAAGATTAAATGAACCATAATATTAAAAACCCAAAAATAGCAGAGGCATACACAGGCCATTGTGGTTGTTCTGAGCGTGAGGAGAGAGTCATGACATAAAGTCTCACCTTGCTCTGGTACATCTTGACCTCCTCATAGGAGTGTGTCTGCCAGGCAAGCTGCTGGAGCTCCTCTGTTGTGTACTGACATGTCTCCAAATGGGACTTGATGATATTCTGAGCAATACGGTCTGAAAGAGGAGGATTCATGTTCATTTATTCCTTTCCATCCATAATGCCTATTCATATATTTGTTCAGGTGTACTTGTGCTACAGTGATTCATGGTATGAGGATTCTGCACGTGATTATGTTTAATGGAAGTAGAAAAACATCTACAGAGTGGATTTATTTTTCACTGCTACCCATTTACTGCTTACTTTAACATTTCCTTGGATTTGTGTTAAGTGATTAACAAATTCTTAACATGTGCAAACTGCCTAACTGCATATACAGTGATGTGACACCTTGTCAGCTATCTGTGTAAGCCTGTCTGATCTCCTGTTCTGCACTCAGATTAGCACTCTGACTCACGGTTTCTACCAGGACTACTTTGTGGGTAACCATTCATTTTCCATGTGGATAATTCATGCAGATTTTAATAAATCAACCTTTCTACTGAGTTTGGCTCAAGAAACTAGCAACACATCATGCAGTCTTTACCCAGCTCTCCCATGCTGACGTTATTGGGTCCCAGCTGACTGTCCTGGTAGCCTCCGTAGCTGAACAGATTGGGAACTGGTGTCAGGTCGTACACTGGCTCCTGCTTAATGTGCTTCATTCCCGACATGTCCAAACCTGACTGGTCGGGAGACGGCTGGGTGGAATCCATCCCATAGTAACCCCCGGGGACTCCACCTCCATTACCGTGGCCACCTTTGGGTAGCTCAATGACATGACCATTGGCATAGGTGCCCCCAATCTCATGGTTAAGAGTGGACAGTCCGTTGGTGAGGCTGGATGAGTAAACACGTGCCAGAGCTTCTGCTTCTCCTGTCTGCTGCTGCCGCTGCTCCTGCAGTCGTGCCTGGTGCTTCTGGACCTCTGCATACAGGCTGTCACGTTGCTTCTTGGACATGCGGCCAAACTTTACCGCTACATGTGGAGAAAGTAGACATGGTCCAGGGAGTTTTACCTCAAGTACAAGCATGCATCTATTTGTGTTGTTATAATGAATGAACGGTGATAACCATTTATTTCCCTTTTTATAGATTTAACCAGAGACAAACTGGGCCTCACCATCTCTGGACATTCCTAGTGCAAGACATTTCTGCAGGCGGCAGTGTTGGCAGCGGTTGCGGTTTGTTCTGTCAATGAGGCAGTTCCTCTGGCGGGGGCAGGAATAAGATGCATTGTTCTGCTGACTCCGTCTGAAGAAACCCTGGTCAACAAAAAGCATGAAGACGGACTTACAGGTATCCATGAAACACACACAGTGCGTTAGTACAACATTTCTGAACCAAAGCAAAGAGAGACAGGCTCTGTTGAAACAATGAATCATGTCTCACCTTACATCCTTCACATGTAATGACTCCGTAGTGGATACCTGATGATTTGTCTCCGCAGATTTTGCATGGTATAACTTCGATTTGGGCTGCAAGCAAAGAGAGAGAGGATATAAAATGATGTGTGTTGCAAAACTCATTTTGGACAAGACGTCACCAGATTCAGTCACCTCACAGGTTTCCGGACCTCAGCTGGTGGTCTAATTTGAGGTTAAAAAACAGTACTCAAGCCTGTTGACTGTAGCACCTGATTGAAGTTACCGTGTGTGCGTGTGCATTTTCACAAGGGCACAGTGACATCTGAACATTCTGTATGTCCTCGGAGGAGTTTTGTTAATGGCACATCAGGGACTGCATACATGTACACCTTACACACACATTCACACATGCACACACATTTTTTGTGTGTGGGTTCTTTGTGGTAAACTTGAACGAGACACCCATGCAGGTTAGCAAGGTTGCTCATAATGAAAAAAGGGGTTACATTGCTGAAGGACCACTCATGCACTTACTAAATTCTCTCTCTCTCCCACAGACACACGTGCACACACACACACACACACACACACACAAACACACACACACACACACACACACACACACACACACACACACACACACACACATTGAGCTTCACTGGCTTTTACGTGATCTACAAATGCACTACATTAACTTGTGTCAAAATGTTACTCACTGTGTATGGGGAGCTCCATGTACAGATCAACCAAAGGCACAGAACATGAACAACAGCAAGTATTTCAGTGTGACACACCAAAGCACCCGTCAGTGGTGTCTTTCAACTTATCAGCCATAATAATGGAAGGAGAAAGCTGCTGGTCCTGTTAAGTGATATGAGATAGATGTAGAGGTAGGCAGGTATGTCTGCTGAGATGGCACACTCTCTATAAAGAGATTAGACAGCCTATCTAATCCTAAATTATTTCCCGACTAGCTGTCTCCCTCCTCCGCTGAGCACTGGCTTAGCCACAGCTGAAATAGCCATCCACATGTAATCTCTTTGCACAGTCCCACCTGTAGGAAATTCTGCAAGTTTCCTGAACTTTCCCAGAAGTTCCTCAACAAAGTCGACAAGCAGAAGAGAAAGAATTTCATCATCTATATTTATACCTTTCACCAAAGTGAAACCCCTTAAGAACAATGCAAAGCTTACAGTGGTTGACTCACTCCAGACAAGGGGTGTATTCAGAGAGGGCATTGTGTGTCTGTTTGCACTACCAAATGCATATATCAATGAGTCTATGTGCATGTACACAACCTAGTTCAATCTAGTTCTTTTTTGTGCACCTGGATAAATGTATGCATCTACTATTAAACCAGTGTGTGAATATACTGCACAGATATATAATCTACATATATATATATATGAGAATACTAACTCAATGGGTAGAAATGAGTGTGCAGTATATATAATTGGATAAACCTATATGCGGATCAATGGAGAGCGCTCTGTCTGTCCAAGGAACTAAGCAGGTGTGGTCAGTGACTATTGTCTATACTCTGTATGCTCTGCCTGCACCTCTGGGAGTTGGACATGTTTCACAGCATATGTAGGATCACTCTGCTAAAATGCGCAGAGATACAGGTGGCAGCTGACTCATGTGAATGAATCCATACTTTGTTGTTCTTAGATGAACCTCAACACTCACTCTTTGCTGAGATAATGATGGAACAGTTACGGGAAAGAACATTACATAGCCACTCTGAAACATGCTAACAGGATCCTTTTGTGTTTCCTCTCATTCATCCATTCAGTCATTCATCCCCTTGTCTATTTGCCCCCTAGTGGCCTTTAGGATGCATAAATGCTTACTAACCAAAAACTGACCCTCAGTCTGCCATGACTCTTGACTATGGACCCTATTTCATTATGTGTTGCCATATTTATCTTTACAGTCCTTCCAGGTGTGAATGGCCCTGTAGCGTTTACTTTTTATCTCAAATTCTAATTTACAAAACCCAACAATGGATCATTGTGTCCCACTGCGGCAGACAGTCTGTGCGAGAATGACTTGTGGAGGGACGACACGCTCTTTGACTGTGTGCTTAAGGTAGCACGGCTCATGCTGACAGTTCTGGTGTGGCTCAAGACATGACCTATTTCCACCAATTCCCGGCCAACTGGTCCCAAACTGGGTCAGAGCAGAGCACTGGACTGGGACGATGTACCGCAGACTACATATGTACAGAGCTGTGAGTGAGCATGGCCTGTAATACACTATTTATAGTCTGTAAAAACAGGTCAATTGAGCCCAGGACATGGATGTTATCATCACACCAAACAGACGACAGGACAGACAAACGTGCACCAGCTTTATGTCACGTTGTGTTCACTCTTAGATTTTCAGTTACCTCTTCCTTTTTGCCATTGTTAACACTTGTCACAAACTTTAAGTCAAACTCTGTTTCAAACATGGAATATGTGAATGTGCCCACACCAGCTGCTGCTGCTGCTGCCGTGATATGGATATACATAGTTATTATGTGGCTGTGTATAGCTGCATACATGATTATTTCTGTTGATTTTTACATTTTTCTACCTCAGAGGAGTGTGTGTTTACTGTTTGTCAGCACTGATTACAGTATATCTTCAGTGGGTTTCTTTGTACCCCATGGGAGATTGTGCTCCTCTTTGTGTACCATTATTATGCCCAAAGGAACATGGGTGTGTGGGCATGTGCATTGTTTTAGTATGTGTTTCCGAGAGGGTTTGAGTGAGCGTTTCACTTATAAGAGAAACACTGAGAAATCCCAAGTACGTGCACACGTCTGCGTGCCGAAGTGTTTGTGGATCTGCGTTTGAGTGTGGGTGTGTGCTTTGTTGAGAGTGTGTTGTGCTCACTGCCAGTGGGGCCTGTCAGGTAGGATATAGGGAGACAGTCATGACAGCATTGCTGTTGCCATGGTGACCACCCACTCGCTGCTCTGGTCTGGCTGTCATAGCGATGATGTGCTAAGCTGTCACAGTCTTAAAGGAAGTGATGTCATCGCTGCGTGCAGCAAACTCACTGTTCGTCTTGTTGCCCTCTCTCAGCAGTGGAGGCTTTGTGGATTGTTTACCAAAGGACTCCCACTTCCACATCCAGTAAACAATAGAAGCCTGCTGCCTTGTTAGACTTTAGCTGCGATGGTGGATTATACATGAAGCAGAATTAAGAGGCGTTATCTGTTGGCTGTTCAGAAGATGCTGCATTCTTATTGTTTTCAAACTTTGGATGGGTGATAATGCATTTTGGGTATTTGATTTCATGGTTTTATTTCAAAGAGGCAAACTTGCAGCTTCAAAGCTCAAGTGAAACTCAGTTCCTAAAATGGAGTAGAAGTTTGGAGAAAGGAGTTTAATGCAGCTAGTCCCCCAAAGTCTTGTTTGGAAAAAGCAGCCCTTTCCAAACAAGAACCAATGTGTGCGAGCATTTCATTTTTAGTTTCTATTCCTTTTTTCTTTTTTTCTTTTTTTTTAGGAGATTATTTTGTTCCTACATCTTTCGCAGAAGAGGGTGGGACTCTTCTCTAACCTAAGTTGACCCACTCTGAGTAGAGTGACTGACAGCATCCTCGGCCATCCTGGAGCTTGAGTGTTATCCTGAGGTTATTATGTAAGAGCGGGACTGCAACGCTGGCGATTCCTCAGCTAAAAGGAGGATCAGGCCTGCACAATCTCTTGAGAGAAAAAAGATAGTGAGAACTAACTAGAGGTAGATCTCAGAAAGAACGAGGCACAGATAGTTGTTTTAATATGCCTACACTACTGAGAGCTTGCACACGTGCATGTGTGTGTGTGTGGCTGGTCGTGGCCATGAGGGTTGTATTGCACTGGCACGTGTGTTATGATAATTGATTTTTAATGAAGTGAGGATCTCCTGTGTATTTCCTGGGCTGGCCCTCTCTCTAAATAGAGTCCTAATTATCTACATTGCTCTGCAGAAAAAAAGCAGAGCCTTGCACCAATATCTTAATACTTCACAAGACTTCTGCAGCACATGTGCAGCTCACACACAGAGCACAATTAATACACACATGCATCCGCACAGAATTATGTGACTATTTAAAGGGGCGGCTTTATCCATTGATACTGATCATACAGCAACAAATTAAGGCCACTTGGTGTTTGCTACGCATGTTTAATTTGTACACACATGCTTTTCAAGCAAGGCAGACTGGACCTGTACTTCATTCAGCCTGCGACGTGGGTCTGCAACAGAAACATGTCCAAAGCAACATACACACACATGCGCTCACATACAGAGTGTCATGCGGAGACAATATCTCAGCGGTATACACGAGAGGTTGGGGCTGTAGTGTCACAGTTTATGGAACAGTTAAAATCACTTTCTGGCATAACTTTTGCCAAATGTAAGGCACTTTAGAAATGCAAACACAACTCCTACTGCAGTCCCAGGGGTTGATTTGTTGGGGATGAATGTGGGTGGTATCTCCACTTCATTAAAAATATGCATAGCTTCTTCTCAGCTAACTAGATATCTTCTGGGAAAATGAAGGAGATCAGCACTCTACCCTCCCCCTCCCCCTCCTCCTACCCCCACCCCCACCCCTCCTTGTTAAATCTCAACAACTCCGACGCTGGTCTTAGATGTCTATATACTGTGAATTATGTTATCACTGTTCACCATCCACTCCACTTCAGTCTGTTTGACTTTTTCATTTCTTTCTGAGTGTTCCTGCTCGCTGTAAGTGGCTGTGTGACTTGGAAATCATTTCAGTTTCTGTATTTCATGATCTATTTCCATCTCTCAGCGTAACTTTGTCTTCGGTGTCTTATAGAGCTTAGAGAGGAACAAGCGTTTTTCATTTTTCTCCACCGATGATGAAAAACACAGAGAAAACTTTTGGTGGCGTGATCGCTGAGTGGATGAACACACACAGCTGGGAATAGCGTACAGCAGTGCTGCTTGGGTTACCTCCCCTGTGTCTCCTGTCATGTTTTCACATCATACTGTCCCATTAAAATCAATGAATCACTGCCACTGTGTATGGTTTCAAACCAACTTGTGCTGTGTGCTGTCATACTTTTCTCTGTTTCCCATCTCTTGTTACTGTCTGAGAATATCTAAAAAATAATATTGAAGAGTGATGGACTATCTGCTCTTCTGAAAAAAATTAAGTGTATTTGATTCAAATTGATCCGTCGTCCATACTGGACATCCTCTCTACTGCTCAGAGACCAGTGTGGGGCATTTATCATATCATGTCATTCATTTGGGGCCTTGACAGCCTTAAGGTTTAAAATGCTGATGATGTAGCTGCAAAGTGCAAAGTCTCTCCAGTGTCTCTCGTCTCTCTCCACTGTCACTTCTCTCATAACGGCAATATATATTATCACATGTCAAGGTCATCACTCATCAGCAAGCATTTAGGTCTAGAATTTAAATTATACTTTCAGTAGTGCACATGGTCGAGTCTTTTCTTTCCAATTTAATAAAGTGACATTTCTGAATGAAATATAAATGGCCCTAACACAACTTCAAAAGGACGGACTTAAACTAAGATACAAATTAAAATAGGAAAGGTGTGATTTTTAAATGAGTAAACATTTGATGAGGCATCTGATGCCATTTTACCTTACAAGTATTTTCACTAGCAACTGGTGCAATGAACTTTTGATTAGTACCAAACATAGAGGTTTAATATATTGACTACCGAGACGTGTGGTTTGCTAAACATCTGCCCTCCGTTTCAACTATGTTGAATGCTCATTTAAAACATGCTCTTTGGAAAACAGCATCCCTGTCGCCTTAATTGCTTTTATCCAGTGTATTTGGAAACAGCTTGTGAACACAACAGTTTGTTTAAAATTAATGAGGTAATGTGAAGAATATTTATTGTTAACTATTTAGGCAAAACTGGCAGTCATTGCCTGGTTTGAGCCTTTCTATACTTTTGTTTTCTCTGATCCATCATTGGAAGGTCAAAATGAAACAGCTGTGCTACATCACATTTTCCCAAAGCCACCTTGGTGCTTGGGAAAGTGTGATGGACATTTTTCATTGTGACACTTTATTGAGCAAACGTCCGATCAGTTACAAAAATAACCAATAGATGCAGCCCAGCTGTGACATGACGGCAGCGATGATCATCCCTGACTCAAACATCTATGCCGGGTCTGACTGATAAACATAACGGCCACCAACAAACAGGAACCTTCCTCATTACAGAAGGTGATGCGGCCGTGTGCTGGTTCAGCCTTTGTTTGTACAGTCTGCTGTGCTACAGTAATAATCATAATGCCATGTAGCGGGCCCACCTCCCCTCCCCCAGCTTCATCCCTCGCTGCCAAGCATGTCTTTGTCCATTCTGTAATAGTCACAGTCACACTGTTGCCGCATGAAGTATGTTACTTCCCCCAACCCCTGCATTTCCCATCAGTGTAACCCCCCTTCCCCAAACAAACACACTCTGCCAACACGCACACATACGTACAAACAGTCAAAAAACAGTCACTTTTGCCGTCCCCCCATGCTGTATGTCAGAGGACATGAGCTTGTCCAGCTTGCCATGCGGCCCCAAAGCACTCTGGGTAATTGCTCAGATAGCAGGTCTGGGATCAGCTGCAGTTTGCTCATAGAATATTGCGCCACAGTGTGATTGGACGCCACAGAGAGGGAACAGAAGGGGGCCACTGGCTGTCATCCAGTGCATCGATTCACACACACACACACACACACACACACACACACACGCTTGCAGAAACGTGTTCAGACAGACCGAGGCATACATTCAGACATGCCTGAATGCATACATTACTGCAAACTGCTTTTGAAAAAGCAGACTATGCTGTATGATTTTTATGCTTGGCCCCCACCCAACATACACACACACACACACTCTCCCACCCAGTGCAGCATCAGATGGATAGGGGGAGAGGGAGGCGTGGGAAAAAAAATCCACAGGGTAAACCCAACCCCTGCCTGAACACACATATATAGAAACACACACACAGTCTGCCCATCTGCCTCTTCAGATCTGCCTCTCATGGTCACTGTACACACTCACACACACAGGCGTACACTCACACTGCAGCCCCCTGGGTGACCTGTAGGACCTGGGTGGCCTTTGACCTTTCCTTAAGGACTGAGAGAACGCATTAGAGTGGAAGGAACAAGTGGAAGTGTGAGAGGTCTGCATCTGGTCATTACCGTCCAGGAGCAGCCATGAGAATGCACACACAGCATACTTGCTTAAACACACACACACAAACCCACACGCACACACACACACACACACACACACTGCTTTAAGCTCAGTCTTATATATTTTCTTTCTTTACCTCTCATGTTTTCACCGTCATGTTAGCAGACATGCTTGTGTGCACATTGAACTGTTAAAACACTGAGTGGGTTGTTGTGCTCTTGTGTTCATTGGGTGAGGGGTATCAATGCAGAAAAAAATGTATGCGTAAACACACACACACACACACACTCCCTAAAAAAGACTATGACGTTCTAATCTCTGAAGTGAGGAAATAACATTTCGTTGGCATTGGCCATGTCCTCATCTTCCCTTATCCTCACGCTCCTCCTCCTATGGTGTTTCTCTTGAGCCTAATTGTAGATGACAGTGTGTGTGTGTGTGTGTGTTTCTGTGAGGGGGAAGGGAGAGGGAAAAAGTGGCTATCCCAGTGAAGAGAGAGGGACATCCACAAAAACACAGACAGAAAATTGCTCTCAATTCTTACATAAGGTGTTGAGAGTCACAGCCTTTGTAATGGTGGTCGGTGGTCAGTCGGATAAAATCGGGAAACAGGAACATCAGCATGCGTGAGGGTGAATGGGCTTTAAAGCACTAATGAAGAGAGCAGCACGTAGTGTGAATAGTGAACAGAATGAAGTCACTGAAAGAAAGATGGAAACTGTGTGTGTGTGTGTGTTTGTTAAAGCTTGTCTGAAATGTTTAGCTTTAAATCAGATTAAATATTGTGCAGTTTGTGTTTGCACGTGTTTAAGGAGTGTATCGGCTGTATACGTGTGTGTGTACATACAGGAAAATGACAGTACAGTACTGTAAATGTTTTGTCTCTTCACTTTTTATGAAATTTGAACAGGAAATGCTTTGACTCCATTTCATATATTTGACAGTTGTAGTTACTTTGAAGATCAAACAATATAGAAAAATTTGCCGGAACAATGCAAAAATTTGCATCAATTACAGTGGTCCAATAATACGATATTTATAATATTCCTCTGAAATGGCCCATCATTTTAGTATCGTCTGTACTTTTACCTCAAAGGATCATACATGTTATTTTTTCATATATAATAAAACATATTTCATATGTTAAAGCTTTTCCGGTATTTCATTAAATTCTCAAATTTTTCATGATAATACATGCCAATACTCCCAACTGGAGTGTTTTTACTCCATGGTACTACTTGGGAGGTATTTTATTTCTATAACGCCTCACAATGTCAGTGCCACGTAAGTGCAGATTGTCGCCCTTGTGGTTGTGGGTTTATGTTTCCCTTTGCATAAAACAGGCGAGCTGCTTGAGAGTGAGTGCAAACATATGAGCCAGTCCCCATTTGAGATTATGCGTGTTTTCCAAAAGGTTTGAGCGTGTGTGTGTGTTTCAGCGTGCCTGTTTGAGTGAGTGTGAAAGCACACGTGTGTAGGCATGAGTGTGTGTGTGTGTGTGTGTGTGTGTGTGAGAGAGTGTGTCCTCTCCCAGGGATGGCCGCTAATAGCTCGCCTCGGGCAACAATTTAACTCAGCCTAACAAGGTTCTCCCCAAAGTGGCCCCAGGGGCATCTCTCACAGAGGCAAATTGATCACAAAGACTATCACACAGCTCAGCCTGGTTCGACCCGGCCCGCTCTACTCTTCACCTGCTCCGTCTCTCTCTCTCTCTCTCTCTCTCTCTTTCTGTCTGTCTCCTGGGATGATTTAACAGAATGTATTATGAACATTTATTCTAAGTTGAAAGAGCAAATGCAGTAGCAGCAGCAGTCTTGTCTTAACAATTGCATTCTCTTTTTGAATGACAGGAGAGATCTCATCAACAGGCACGGCTTAGGACACACACAAGTGAACTAACACCCTCGTGGGTTAAGAGAGGGTAACTCAGGATTTGGGCAGCGAGAGAGAGAGGGATGGGGAGAGAAAGAAACCTAATAAGAGTCTCTTCAATGGGATTACAAACACTAAAACAGGCTAATCTTTGTCATTAAGAAAAGATGCCGCACTAGGCTAAGTCATATTATAGGCTTACTGTTGTTAATGTGTGCTATGCACCTGCCAGCACCCAACACCTTCACAGAGCAGAGGCATTTAGCAACATTAGATTCCATTCAGGCAAAGGTGCATGTACAGCAACAGTTTCATCTCAGTCAAATGCTGTCTTTTTTTTTTCATTACTATTCTGAAGCAGTCACAGAAACAACAATACCCCTACTTTCTACAATATAACACAACTACTTGTTTTGTTCCTCTTTTTGTCATTGATACACAGTTCGTCCTCATTGAATAAAATATATAATTCATTTTTTTCTAAATAAAAATAATAAAATTTCCTCTGGGAAACAACAATATATATATATATATATATACATATATACACAGCTATAGACAGTTTTTCTTTATCCATCCAAATGCATATGATTATGTTCAAAGTAGATGGAGGAATGTTACACTGGCACACACCTACAAAATATGGGCTAATCTGCTTTGAGGGTTAGCTAACGTCTAATGGTCGGTTTGCCAGTGTGGACTTTGGATACTGCTGTTACGGGTGCTGGTGTTATTCATTGCTGAGAACAGCTACAGTTTGAAAGTGTAATGTGAGGACAGGATACTTTGTATCTGTATGTGTGTTTGTGTGTGTGTGTGTGTGTGTGTGTGTGTGTGAGTATGATGGTGTGCATCAGCATCCATTCAACCCAAACTCAGTATTTTATCCTCCCTCTGTTGTTATCCCTCACTCTTCACTCTTTCTTGCTCAAGCAAGTGCTTATACACACATGCGCTATTATATAACTCTTAAGTCCTTCTCTTACTTGCTCTCTTTTCTTATCTCCTTCTTTTATTCACTTCCTGTTTATCTCCTGCTTTATCTTTAATTTGACATGAAGTCACAGATTCTCAATGGCACATGATGTTGACACCTGACACCAGAGTTTAGATGTGCAGGTGAACATGTTTTCTTACTTTAGGCTGCCCAACAATAGCATGCTCTGTCTCTGTCACTCTCTTCATAAAGCAAGGTAGACTGCGAGACAGCAAAACTAATTCCTGCTCTTGATATCAGCCTATATTTCATGAAAGCTACCCCTCCAATGATTTCTCTGGTCTCTCTGTTCATACATTAATCGGTTTCTGCGTTTAACAATCACAGTCACCCTCTTGCCCGAGTTTTTACTTTAGTGTAAATTGTAGGAAAATGTGAATATTGAATATCATTGTGCCTCCATTGAGACATGCTGCCTTCATGGATGAGTAAAACTGACAAAACAGAAGGAGCTGTCAGAGGACTTTATGACTTCAAGGCAGATTTAGAGTTTAGGAATGGTTGAGGCTGAAATCCCTCCCGGCTAAGATAAAGTGCAGACACAAACCGAAGTATGCCGTATAGCCCACGCTTTGTGTGTGTAAAGATTATAAAAAGACAGAGAAAGAGAGCGAGAGAGAGAGAGAGAGAGAGAGAAGGAAAACTCTTTGCCTCAACTCCCCCAGACAGCCGCATGGAGATAAAACCAACACAGAGTGCACGCTGAGCACATGCTAAACAAACACAGGCTATGATAGCGGCTCAGTGGGCCCAAAGAATTGCCACCCAGGCCACAAGCACAGTGTGGTGCAACGTTTTTAGTATACAGCATGAAAAAAAAAGGTCAGGTAGACATTTAACGTGAGCAGTAGACTGAGGGTGTCTGAAAGCAGGTGCACAAACAGTGGGAAGTGAGTTCTGAATGTAAGCTTGTGTGTGTGTGTGTGTGTGTGTCGCAACAACACTCTGGCGGTACCTCAGTCAGTCAGTAGGGCTGTGTTGAGGGATTAAAAATGTGGCCTGCATGGGCTTGGAGTAATCTCTCTTCTTACGTAACACCAGACCATTAGTCAGCACAGATACACAATAAACAACGCAATCAACAACGCAGTGTGCCACAACAGAATGCACATACACTGATAATACTTCAAACCTGACATTCACTCAGGCCAGGTGCTCGTCATTGTGTGCAGTGCGCTATTTCATGGCAACAATAGAAACCAACGATTTGGGAAAGAAACATGTCACCCTTAACACGCTGTTTCTAACTGAGGAAATTACGGGTTTCCAAACAGGCTCCAAGTAATATGTCAGTCCATATTTTAGTGTAGGTTTTCATTCTTGATGCAAAGTTTTGATAACACATGCACTTCATACAGACTCCTGATTAATGATTTTAATCACCTTTTGGGACAAAATAAGGTGAGTGTGTTTCACTCTCCCAAACCAGCATCATTTTGCATTTGTAAGCAGTTCCAGTTTACTGTATTTATAGAAGATTATAAGTGCTATAAATATATATTTTAAATTTGCTTCTAAATGTGGAAAAGCCAAAGTGAAATGTCTCCAATATCAAATGAACCTGTTGACTCATTTCAACATATCGCAATCAATAATAGGAACAAACATTAAAACAATAACACAAACAGAAGGTAAATTTATATATATATATATATATATATATATATATATATATATATATATATATATATATATATATATATATATATATATATATAAAGCAAGCTGTTAAAATGAAAGATAAAGTAAAGCCATTGAACTTATAATAGATTTTTCTAAACAGACTGTTTCCGTTGGCTCTGACTAAAAATTGATCCTATGATGCTTTAGAATCGGCCAAATCAATGCTCACACTCCCAAGCAAAGCAGGATAGGACTAATTCTATTGGCATGAGGCCATCATGCATAGTATTGGAGCTGCATGTGTCTGTGTTTGTGTCAGTGCTCTCTGTGTTTCTATGTGAGAACATGCCATCTTGTAATATAAATAATGCTGAAATTGGAAGAGCCACACGGCCGTAGGTTCCAGCCTCTTAGTGTTTCCTGTCCTTGTCTCTTGACACCTATTTCCATCACCTCTCTCACTTATTGCTCCGTCACACTCCTTAGTTTCTGTCACTCTATCTTTTCCCATGGTGAAGGAGTGTGGGAGAATGTGATTGACACAGATCGCTAACTGAGGAGCTCAAATAGCACTGTGAACGCGCCCCCCCCCCGCTGATCCCTCCATCGCTGAACCCTCTGACCTGTCTGACCAGAGTGTATCTGTAAATTGTAAAAGCTCTTAGGTTCATACCAATAATACAAAGCACCCACACAAACGGACCAATGGTGGTTAATGTAAAGATGACTGAGAGAAAAGAGAATATGTGTTGACAATATCAGTTTATGTGGTTTTGTTAATTCAAGTACATGCTCACTTTTCCAGAGTGTACGTGCGTGTCTTTAGCAGGGACATTAGCAGCAGCACTGGGATCAAACCGACTGAAACAAGGGGATACTTATACAAAGTGGATGATGATGATGCTGACGGGCACTAATATGCTTTTCAAACCAAACCTTATTTCTCGCCATTGCAATGATTAAACTAATATCAATGATCAGTAATTTTTATGTTTTATTATCGATTTATTTGCCCCGTCAACATTGATTATTATATTTTGTTATATCTTAAATATAAAATAAAACTTTTTTGTCACCAAAACTTTTGAACTTGAAGATATAATTGTGGTATACTTGTGTTATTTTATTATGCAACTTGTTTGTTGGCTTTTAGAAGAACACCATTCTCAGCACTGCATCATTATGGTGCTGTTGAAAATACAGAAATAATTATCCTGTTTACAACGTCCTACACAACACTGAGCCATTTGGAAAAAAACGACAATGCTCCATTTTCTGACATGAAGAAAAGGCCTTGATGATATTATTCTATCTGTTATTTCTCTGGCTCCTCCTGGCCGAGTGATGGGGTGACATCATCTTCAGTCAGGGCTTCAGGAGTTGTGGCTATTGTTAAATGATAATTACTACGGCTCATGAGAGGCCTCTATTTTTTATAACCTTGTGCTTGTGAGCACATTTCTGTGTAAGGGCAGCCGAGACTCCACACACACACAGGTCGAGAGTGGGGGCCGCACGGCCCACTCTGATTTAATTCTATCTGACAAAACCCTTTGGGGCGTGCAGAGGAAGAGAGGAAGATGGAGAGAGAGAGAGAGACAGAGAGGGAGAAAAGGAGAGAGACGTGGAGAAAGACGGGTGAGAGAGACGCTTCAGGGGCCTCTTCTGCCATCCACAGCTATATAGTGAAAGCATGAGCTTTTGGTTTACCCCCCCCCCCCCCCCCAAAAGCCTCCCATGCACAAGAGTGGTAGCAAGGCCCATTAAAATGTGGATAAAATACAAGGTGCATGACAGAGGAGTTTGCCATGGGATAAGGGGGGGGGGGGGGGGTCGGGGGTGTTTGGCCTTCTCGTGCTTTTTCTTGCCCGAGGTTTGATGGCCTGAAGTTTAAGATTCAGAAAGTGTATAAACATAAAAATAAAAAAGGGAAACAGACATAGAGAGACAGACAGAAAGACGGATAGATTTAATCACGTTTACACATTTATTGTCTAGTTTAAAATTAAGTTACTTGGAACCATTAAATGCTATTAGTTTAGTTATTCTTGTTCATAATCATGTTAATGGTGATGTGAACAAGAATTGGTTAAATAGTAACAGTCCATGCAAACAAATGAAGTATGAGATGACAGTGATTATACATCTGATCACAACATGGTCATAAGACAATGTTAAAAAGTTAGTAAATGTGTCATTTATCAGGCTTTATTTCAGCTTGACTTCAGATTACAGCGCCCCGTTTTTATATGAAGTCTAGACTTTCTGCATGTGAATGGAAATTCTCCAAGCTGACACCGGAACAATCAAACATTTAGATGAAGTGTTTCAAATGTGAAATGACAACATGAGGAAGATCATTCGGTTATAGACACATCCACTAAGAATTGAAAGTTCAAGATCATCCAGTTTAACTAGCGCTGCAACTTTGAGTCAGCGATAATTGCCGATTTGCCCATTACTAAAAATAAAAGCATATCGAAAACAAATAAACAAACAAGAAAAACAAAACGCCAAGCTGTTATAAAAATCAAATGAAATATTAAAGTCGATGCGCTGAACTACTGTTGGAGAAGAAACAAAAACATCTCTGATTTAAACAGATTTCAAAACAGAGGTGGAGGTTAAGGCCTGGGATGATTGGGAAGAGCTGTGTTAACCTGTGTGTGTGTGTGTGTGTGTGTGTGTGTATGTGTGTGTGTATGCGCGCGCACAAAGAACGACATTGACGTTGAATTTCACCATCCTGGAAATGGGTTAGTGGAGCGCATCAAAAGTAGCGTATCCCCGAAACATTCAATAAAGTTTATCAACACAAAATGACAAGTGGAAGTTTGTTTCCCTGCACATCACCAGGTCGGACCTGGAAGCAGCTTATAAAGGAGCTCAAATGATTTAAGCTTTAATCAAATATCATGCGCCACTTTTAAATTTCCAGACAGACTCCAAAGGCTTTGCGCACGAATTTACAAAAAGAAAACCACAAATTAAAAAACAAATAAACTGCAGGCCGATTCTACACACGCACACACGCATGCACGCGCGCACAGAAACACGCTTATACTCAAAACATACACACACTCACAAAAGCTGGGAGGAATAAACTTTTACGCATTGGCATCGTTAGGGGCTGCACGAAGCTTCAGGCGGATCCAACCACAGACTCCGTTTTTCTGGAGAAAGTAAGTGAGTGAACAGCTCTGCAGTGAAAAAACTCCCAGAATAAACTTTAAAGGGCCAACGTGGGATAACGCCTGTCGTGCTGTGCGCGCGTGCGCGCCTGCTAAGCTTGGAGGGGGAAAAAGTGGCGGCGGTGTTCGGAGCAGTGGGACGGTCTTACCTCGCATGTTGGCGTTGCTGGAGCTGGTGCTGAGGCTCGTTTCCCAAAGCAGCAGTCATGAAGAAACAAACATAAACACTTAAAAGATGGGGAGGGGTGGGTGGGGGGGGGTTTACGAAAGGGGCGCGGGGCGGTGGGGTTGCGGAAGATCCTCGGTTAAAAAGAACAACAACGAAAAGAGTGCAGATGATCTGCGTCGTCGTCCACTGGCTGCCCTGAGTGGAGGCGTCTCTGCGCTAAAAGCATCCCAGACCGGGGCGCAGGGAGGCGGGCTGAGGTCGCTCGGTGCGTCGGTCGCTGCGCTCTGGTCGTGTGGTCGCTTTTCTCATGACATCTGCGCTCTCACCTCTGTGGGAGGGTTTCACTGTTTTCTGCAGGCTGAGGGAGGGAAGAGCGTATAGGAGAGGCTTTACCCAGCGGTCCGGATTGGACTGGAGCACTTTCTGCTCCTCCCACTCTCTCCTGCTCAGCCTCCAGCCCCGAGCCCTCACACACACACACACACACACACACACAGACGCGCGCAGTCTGAGCGCTCTCTGTCGCTACAATACACAGATACAATCACAACAAAAAAATTTGTCACCTTACACATTCAGTCAACTTGACTCTTTTCTTGAAAGCAGGTGAAAAACGTATTCTTTTAACCGCTTTCATATGTCACCTGAAATCTAACACTCAGCTTGAAGAGATTCATTTCTGTTGCCCCCATTCCACTTTTACTGGTTTGCAGATTTATTTATTTATTTATTTATTTATTTGTAGTGACATATCAGCAGTTTGTTGGAAAAAGGCACCAAACTGATCATTTGATTCGACACTGTCTTAAACAGCTATACAACTTGATTTTATGATTTAAGGTCATTAGTTGTGGGTCAAATATCAGCTGCAGATAAGTGGCATGAATAATAGTAATAAAAAACCCCCACAAACTCATAAAAGAGCTAACCCACAGACTTGAGACTGTCGCAAACAATATATACACATTTCAATGGAAGCACTGGAGAAAGAATATGAATGTGTTGTTTAAAGTGACCACTTAGTTTGTGGTTTTGGTCAGTTTAAGTAAAAGTAGGTATGTGGATGGATTAGCAGGATATTTCATCACCACAGCAGCAGATTAGCACAAATTACAGTTATTATAGCCAAAGGTGAGAAGGAAAGCACATTGTGTTTGTGATAATTGTGATTTAAAAACAGTTTTATTATTTGTTAAAAAAAAAAAAGAATAGGGACTCTATATTTGTCTTATAGAGGTTTTAAATATATATGAGTAAATAACTCTCTATTCACATACATGTACATACACACACACACAAATATGTATGTAAGGAGAGGGAGTGAGAGAGAGAGGCTAATAGATCTTATGTCACAGAAAGAAGAGCAGCTCAGGTGACATGAGTTGTCTCGGGTGTCCTCAGGATGACTTTCAGGGTGGGGTCCTGTCCTTCCTCTGAGAACTACTGAAATACTGACCTGGACAATGAATGAGAAGGGGTCCACTACTGTACTGAACAATAACTGACCTAGTGCAGGTGGCAGGCGTCATATCTATAACAGTATGTTGGAGTCATACACTGACCTCTTATACTAATGATTTTCTATTTTGAAGATGAAGAACTGTCTGTCCAGTGATTGTTTTCCTTCAGACCCAGCTCTGCTTCCACCGCCCTGTGGTCAAGTTTAGTGGAATTGTGTCAGTGTGTTTCATGGACCATCAATATCGACCGTGGAAATCTTTCATTGTATTTTAAATCAGCACGAATGTTGCTCCGAAATTCACATCACATCAGACTTTTGCTAAGGTGACTCAGACTCCTCCTCACAGCAATGACCTTACACACTTGATTACAGCAGGAAATTGTGTAATATAAATTGTAATTCATGAGGTTCCAAATAGGAGAACCTACTGGGGCAGCAGCATGTTCTCTTGTGCCTGATTTAATGAATCAAAGCTGATAACTGAGGCCCCAGACTATATTGTGGTGTTCTTGTGTTATCACTGCTGTGTACCAACAGACCTATATAGTAATCGGTGGGGTAAACTGCCAGGTCTGCCAGGTTTTCTTTGACACGGGACCAACAGCTGGTGGGCTCTGGTGTGACGCCCACTGAAATATTCGAGAACGTAAAAACTGGTCATGTCATGAATGTGCAGAAGTGAGTGTCGGTCCTCTCTGTGCTGAAAAGAGCCAGCCCTGTCACATGCAGTTAGTGTCATGCCAGTGTTCAGTGTTTGTCATTAGAGTGGTTTTCTAAGAGACAAAACTGTTGGAGCTTCTGCTGGTCTTTGCGAGGTAGGAGAGAGGCAGGTGTGGGTGAGAGGCACTTTCACCCCCGGTCTCTTTTAGCCTCTTTAGTCGTGGCCCAGGGAGAGAGAGACACAGAGAGAAACTGAGAGAGAAACTGCCCAGAGCACATCTCCACTGACCTACATTTCATCTGTCGCTTTTTTCCACTCTTTCCTTTTTTTTTTTCCCCATCTCTTATTTCTCCTGTACCAACAGCTCCGTAATTGTGATGTAATGACCAAAGCAAGCGTGATAAAATCCCAGACTGGTCAGGATGAAATACTCTTGAAGACAGGCAGACAGAAGAAAGAGATAAAGAAAAGAAGAGACAGTAGGAGACAGATAGAGAGCGAGTGGGGGGGTGAAATGAAACAAGGAGGTAGTTAGCTCTTCAAATACAATAAAGGTTTCATCTCTTTTGTCAAAGCAATAAAATGTGTCCTTATGTGATCTGTGTGCTATGTGGACTTCAATCCATCTGAGGGCTGGGGACTCCATTAAGATGGATTACCCCTCATTGCCAACTAGTCACCATTCTCCCACAGCCACAGAGATAGCAAAGAAATTACTTTAAGTATGAGCAAATATGTGCATTGTCGGACGAGTGAGGATGGGAAAAAAAGAGGAAAAGAATATAGAGGCCGCGTTTGATGAGATACGCTGGAGTGGAGGCTGCTCTGTCCATATGGTGGTAAGAGGGAGGAAGGGAGCAGGAGAAGCAGACCGGGCCATGCCTAAGGGCGGAACTTGGAGAAGGAGAAGGCAGCACTCTGTGCCGAGATGGGATCTCAGGTCCTTCTGTCTTTATGTTTCCCTATGTCTGTTGGCTGCCTGATCGTCTACTACATGTCTGTCTGTCCGTCTACCCCTCTGACTGACACTCATCAAGTCTGCACTAACTGCTTGTTTGAATGTCAGTGAATATTTTGTATCTGATGTGCTTGTTATGTATCTCTCATGCTTGCATGTTGTTTTATTCTAATTTGACATATCTCTTTGTTTTTAGTTTGCCTTTCTTCCCTCCCTTTTTAAACCCTGCTAGCGGCATGGCTCCAGGGATGACAATGTTGGTCTGTCAGTTAGTCCATGTTTTGGTCCCACCGGATGATCTCAGTAACCATTGGATGGATTGGGACAGAGATTCAAAGACAATATATCTTGATGGCTATGTTGATCCTGATTTTGTATCGACATTACATTAAGATGAAAGTTTTATTTCTCATACTGAATGGATTGTGAGACATTCAAGATAAATCTGGAAATTCTACAAAACCGTCCATGTAAAAACCTACATGACATGAAGAAAAACATTCCTATCCCAACAATATGTGATTTGGGTACATTTCTATGTAATACTGAACAAAATGTGATGCTTCCCCAACGCACCGTTTATGGATGTCCATTTGTCACTGCTTGGTCCATTTCCATGTTTAAATCCACATTCTTTCATGGTTCTTACAAAGATATAGTGTTATTTTTATGTGCCCTTCCGTTCACTTGGACTCAAGGATGTGAGTTCTAATATGGTAATGAATGGAGAAAGGTCGAGGTCACCGGGATCTTTTTTGGGAATTAGTATAATTCAATAATTAATTAGCTAATGGGGACAAAATACTGTATCTTTTATTAACTTCCCACCAAGTCTGTAAGATTTATTTAATGAATCTGGACAAACATGGATGTAAACTGCAATTTGATTTGATGGCATACAACTGCAATATATGGTACTGTAGGTAATTCTACTTTTTACACCGTTTACTCTAGCTCTTCTTCAGTACTATACATATTGGACATATTAGGTCTACACCCATCCTGTTATTACATTCATGTCAGCCATAACTAGACCTTATTTTAGAGCTATTTATCATGCTAACATTCAAGTATTCAAGTAATAATTCAACTAACAAGGTTGACATGGTTCATTATCTGTGCAATCCTCAGCATGTTTGTACTGTCATTGTGAGCACTTTGGCATCTTGACATTAGCATTTAGTGAGTATTCTCCCGCTGCTAGCGTGGCTGCAGAGCCCTCATGGACTCCTTGTTCAATCCATTGTGTTGGGCCTCTGTTAACATTTGACCCATTCATTCAACAGTATCACAACAACAAGCAAAGAATTTTTCATCCACCTCTTTGTCACTCTCCACACGCTTCACAGAGATGCTGCTTTGATGGAGGAGAAGACAGGAAATGTTCCTCTACCAAATCCATCTGGATGTGTAAGTTTAGTGCTGCCAGGCAGTATGTCCCAGGGATGGTTTTTTTTTTTCACATCCAACCACCTGCTGCCAAATGATTTTCAAGTGATAGACACTTCATATTGCCTCCACAGTTACCCCCCATAGAGTCAACATCTGATTAGAGTTTAAAACACTCTGCTGATGCTGATGTGTGAGGAAAAATGTCAGGACTCGAGCACTTCTCTTGCTCTATTTTTGATACATTTTAAAAACATAATTGAGCATCATATTCCATATTGATTGTCCCTGACACTGCAAGACGGAAGTGTTGATCTCTGACATAATGAAACTAAAATGCAGTAAGAAAGAGTTAAACCTGAACAAACTCTCCTGATCCCAGGAAGACAAGATCCTCACACACATATGTGTTTGCATGTACACACATGCACACAAACACACATACTTATACACTAGAACAGAACAACTGGATGGCTAAGCTCCCATTTACTGTGAACAGGATACCAGTTAGAGATAAGATTGTTCAAAGAAAAGAGAAAAAACAAGAAGCTCAAAGAGAACTAAATGTGATAGCCTTGTTTCTTTTCGTGCTGTTCATTCATACCAGTCAGTGCTGCCCTTGAATCGACCACTAGGAAGTTAACTTATATATAATTAGATAAGTTTCCTCTTGAAAATAAGAAATTAGGCCATAGGTCTCTGAGGAATCTCCCTCTCCAGTCTGACGACATGTTCTACGCTGCCTCTTATTTTCCCCTGAAACAAGCAGGTGATTTTTCACTGTGAAACCATAAAAAGTATGTGTGGGGGGTATGAACACATGTGTCTGTGACTTTGGAAGCGTGTGTGTGTGTGTATTGTATATGCATATTTTTCTTTTTTTAACCACATATAATATAAATAAATATGTGAGTATGACCGTGTCCCTCAAAGACAGGCTGCTGGTGGAAAATAAAAGATCTTTGGTTTTTGGTTTTTTGTTTATTTTGGTTTTTTTTTTTTGATTATGCACCAAATTGTTTCACGTATATATATCACTTCTGTGTAATGTGACATTGACACACTGACATGTCAAGAGAGAGCTCAGAGAAAGAAAGCCGAAGAGGGAAAGATGAGAGATGGAGACAAGAGGAAGAGACAGAGGGAGAGATTGAAAATACACTTGAGAAATTTGCCAAGAGATACCACAAGTGACATAGGCAATTTCTGTAGAAAAATTACTTCATCATAATTTCAATCCCAAAAAGAATTGAAAGGAAAGCCCTGAAGGAGGAAGGCCAAGTCACCTTGAGAGGCATTAGGGGAAACACTTACCCACCGCACACACACGCACACACATAGACAGAGACACACTCTGAATATGGTTCAGTACAATTTCGAGTCTTCGTGTAAATCGGAAAATTTATCCCGCATATTTCTGTAATAATGACTTAGTTCATTATTTGAAGTCAGCCACTTTGTCAGGGTCCCTTTTTAATGCTACAGTATTAACACATCTGTGTTAAGTGCTTAGAGCCTGTGGTATATCAGAGTTAAAAATATACAACCTATTAGTCTGGCTGCTACTATTACCAGCATCATCTAATCAAAGCTTTATATAGAGCCAGCGGTTCAGACAAACAGTTTCATGTCTCTACCTCACAGTGCCAATCATCAGATTTTAATTGGATTTCTCTATTATCTGTTTTTTTTTTCTTCACACAAAGCCATTAAGATATTAAAGCCAGTTTTACTTTGAATCAGTCATTTTCCCTTCCCCTCTCCTCTCTCCCTTTTCCTCTTTTTATATTATATATATATATACCCGCACACATACATATAAATTTTTTGCAAGGCATATCAAATATGCCTCTGTAGCCCGAGGCTCTCTCTCAAAATAATTTAGTTGTCGTTGATTTCTTTGGAAAAGCTTAATAAATGTCGATGTCGAAATGAGGAGGAAATTGCAAACTGGCTGAGTCTTTCATGTTTGGGTTACTTGATAGTTATGTTGATTTTCTGAAGTGGTTCATAATGATATAAACCAATGCAGGATACATTAACAGCCTAGCAAATTGGCATCTTCATTTAATATTCACTGATGGCTTAAGAAAGATAAGGCCAAACAAAACGGCTTCCTGACATTAGTCTTTATGAGACTCTTCAAGAGGTCCACTGAAACTGAACGTAAGTGATGTGTGTATGTGTGTGTGTGCGTGTATGCGCGCGTGCAAGTTTATAATTTTCTGAATAATAACAAATTATTTTATGGCACATCTTGTGTAATATCAAATCATAACCCTGGACAGGTCGCCAGTCCATCACAGGGCCGACACACAGAGACGGACAACAACCACTCACACTCAGACCTACAATTTAGAATCACCAATCAATCTAAACATGCATGCATTTGGACTGTTGGAGGAAAGTGGAGTACCTGGAGGAAACCCACACAAGCATGGGGCCCCATGCTGCACAGAAATACCCCAGGCCCGGGAACCAATCCCGAGACCTTCTTATTGTGGGGCAACAGCGCTAACCACTATGCCGTCGTTCTGCCAAAGCATCACCCTTTTCCCTAAAAAGTCATGCTTCAGTGAATTTTAGGTTTTTTTCTACCTTGCTCTCCTGAGGTGTTGCTGGGGTGATGTACGCTAATCCCTCTCATAAAAACAAACAGATGTATGTTTTATAACCACCTCATCTATCTACCCCTCCTAACCATTGACCTCTTACCCCCGCCCTATCTGTAGGTGTCCATTCCGGGGGGGGGGCTTTTCTAGAAGACCAATAACGGAGCCCTGGGGGACGCCACTCAGAGATCCTCTTACTGTCTGTCACACAGGGGCTGGACTAAGCACCATAATCTGAAGGGAGGGGTTGTGATCATGCATGTGTATGTGTGTAATGATGGTGTGAGGGTGGGGGCGGGTCTGGGCAGCCTGCTTTTAACCCCTCCCTTGCCCTCATCCCCATCCCCTCTCGTTAATCTGGAGTCTAGCATGTGGATTAGTGAACACTCTGCAGCACCACAGTTTGACAGAACACCACGTTTCCTACAGAGCATATAAGATTACGTCTTTAAGCAGTTTACGCTCACAGCTCTGTGAGAATATTGGAGCTAGCACATTGGCCAATGACGTTCTATGCAGTCAGAGTGCTTTGATACTGTGGTTTATTAGGTGAATGTATGTACACAGTTCACTGTGTTTTTTAGGGTTGAGAAAGTGTGAGTCTGTGTGAGATCACCCGGGTTAACAACAGGTGAATGAATTTCAGCCTTTTCCTTTTCCCCTCTGTTGTCATTGAGTGGATGCCAGATCAGTCTCCACCATCGTACCCCACCCTCATTCCCCCACACACATTTGCACATACATGTAGACAGACATACAGCTTCATCATGTTAATACGATCATCACCTTTAGCGTTGGGTGGATGATTTGACATCTCTCTTTGTTTGGGCTGAGGTAAAATGAGTCTGTTAGTCTGTTAATCCACCAGGATTAAGAAAAAACAACAATCCCCATACAGTGCGCAAATGTGTGTGTGTATTTGTGTGAGCGAGAGAGAGAGAGTGCAGTACATCGTGTGTGATTACATGTCTAAATTTGGATTTTGACTTCACATCTGCTCCTGAAAATTTTGTCTGAGGTAGAAATGTGGGAAGATATATGGCGTTAAGTGATTAATGTAAAAACATGGAAGGATGATGATGGTGATGATTAGTAGGAGGAGGAGAAGAATGGATGTTGAGGGAGGGGTATAGGATAGAAGAGTGTAGGGATTAGTTGATATTTCCCTGGCATTACGTACGCTTTGCCGAACATCTACTTAAGTCCTGCCTTATGCACCGCTGTCTGGAACACACACACAAAAAGCCCTCTGTCCCATTCACACACACAAAGACTATTAGTACAGTCCAGCTCATCCTCTCAATGCGTAGAAGAAAAGAGAGAAAAACATGTTAAGTCTTTGTCCTCCTCTGTCTGGGCCTATTCATTCTCCCATACATGGGGAGAAAAGTAATAGGGAAAAGAGAAAGAAAAAATTGGAAAGACATAGATGATGATCCGTCCATTGAAGTTTATGGTTCAGATGGTAAACACTAAGTTATTTCAGTGTGCCTTTACTGAGTTTGGATGTATACAAATCTTAACAAAAAGAGCTTGAATGCAGCTAAAATAATGGAATGGTATATTTACGATATTATTGATCAGGGATTCACAATTATGCACTGCTCTGGAGACACTAAAACTTCAGCATTCAGAGGCCTGACTTATTTCAACACTGATGTGTTTTAAGTAACACACACGAGAAAAAAAAACCCCCACAAGAAGTATAAGATGCCAAAAGGCAAAAATGAGGCACATTTAATACATGATTGTATGATATACTCTAATACTTCTCTTATTTTTGTTTCTTGTGATATCATTATAGTACATACAGGTTTAGGGACATGTATCTGATTCATAACCAACCTGTTAACAGCCATGACTAGTTTGGCATCTTTCTAAATACTGACTACAAACTACACAATAACATTAAAAAACTGTTATCAAAGTCGTATGAAATCTAAATATTTTACAATAATTATCATGTGTAAACTGTCTTTTTATTCTATGGATGCTGAACAATAGCGTGTTCTGTTATATGCACATGCTGCAGAGTTTCAAAGTTCATAAATGGACAATTGATAACTGTCATCCAGAAAAGAAATCAATTTCAATTACAACTTCTGAAAAAACATTTACTAACATTAAAATGCTATAAAAATGTTACATTAAGATTCATATTAAAGTGATGATATCATCCTGACGTGAGTTTTGATGAATCTTTTCAATGCCTTTCTATATTATGAGTGTAATTTAACGTGTCTGTTATCCTCCTTGGATTTCCTCTTTAGTTACCCCCCTGCTTCTTTAGCTTTCTATACTGTACTTAGCCATTCCTCTCTTTTTGCTTTAGTGGCTGCCACTTCCAATCTCTCCTCTCCTCCTATCCCTCCCCCTTTTAACTCATTCTGAATTATCCATAGCCGCATCTCTCCCTCGCTTTCCTTCTTTCCCCCTCTCCACCCCCCCCCCCTTTTACTGTCTGCATGTTTGCCCATTCTCTGTCTCTCGTTCCCATCTCTTTCCCTCCCTTCTCTCAATTTGCTTTCTTACTTTATGGCAGCCTTTCACTTTCTGCGGTCTCTCTTCACGTCTACCCCATTCCTCCCATACTCTGTTCCCTTGATCTTCCTCTGTCTTCTCTCGCTCTCTCTCTCTTTTTTTCTCCATGTCTCTCACTTAGTGTTACTGTAGGATATAGGTCAGCAGGGCGGCTTGGCTGACTCGTGTCTAGACTCAGCCTCAGTCTTGGGGGCATGCAGTCACACGCACACGCACACACACAGTGGAGCACATTGACCAGCACAATCACAGCAAACACTGGAGCTCCATTGACTGCCTGGCTGTATCAGTGTGTGTGTGCATGTGGAAAAGACTCGTATGGAGGAAAAAAAGCTGAGGGGCAGAGTTCTCATAAGGTGGCTTTACAATTATGCTGGGCATTACCAAAAACATTAACGCCATCCATGAAGGAAAACAGAGTGGGAGAAATGTCAGTGTAAATGCCATTAGTATGGAGCTGATATTTACAACAGGGCAAACATGACCACAGGGCACTCCTAATGAACTGATCGGAAATTTCCAGGCGTGCATGAATGCAAACTCAGTGGTGATTCCTGGTGCACTGAGTGAGGTTTCCTGTGGATGAATGTTAAAACCTGGAGATATAAGATGTAAAACAAATTGGATGCAGGGGGTGGGGGTGGGGGCTGCTGTGTGGCAATGGGTGCTGTAGGGTGCAAAATGCTGTGGGGAAGAGTAGATGGGGTGACAGTGTTTGCGTGTGTGTGTGTGTGTTTGTGTGTGCATGTATTTTGGAGCAATGATTCATTCATCTGAATTTCCCCACCGCCTCCTCCCCCTACTCTTTCTCTTGCTCAGTCTGTGGTCCAGATGTGCCCCCCTCCCCTCTTTCTCCCTGGATACTGATTCAGTCCTCCCCACCCAGCCCTGCCGCCCTCTCTCTCTACAGCCAGCCAGACTGATGATGTGGATGGCACAGGAGGAGAATACAAGTGCACATTAATTATATGCAGCATTAAAAGCTTGTAGTAAAGATTTGTAGCCATATCTATCCATCTATCTATTGTGTAGGTGATAATAATAATAATGTAATATATGTGTGTGTGTGTGTGTGTGGTTTATTCTAATGTCTTTTTCAGTTTTCTTGTCGATTTCTAAGATGCTGGTCTAATGACATGACATACCATAAGGTGACCATATTTCTGAACTTAAAACTGGGACACTACCTATAAAATAAAACAAAGATGGTAGGGACGAAATAGGTTTCACATACCCCATGTATATTTTTGTATAGGGGTAGCTCGTGTGCTGTAAAATATGACATCATCCGAACTAAAATGTGTCTCAATCTGGTCAACAGAGACACCAACATACCCTGCAAGCTACGCTAGTTAGCATTTAGCTCATTATAGTTTTTCTTTGTTTATCCAGTGTGTTTTAGGATGTAGCCCGCTGCCCTTTTATATCATAGATGATTATCTGTAAATCACCATTTCTTAGTCTGCCTGGTAACAGTGGCCTCCTCACCCTGCCACGCTGAAATATTGATAGATGAATGAGTTCAGATATGTGTAAGTGTGGTACTCTGTGTGTTTGTGTGTGTATCCATTGTCAGCAGTGTTTCAAAGTGCGAGACATACAGTGGGAGAAAAGCAAGTCTTCACATAGGTTTTTAGAAGACAAAGTCAATCTATAATCTAGCATCATGTTACTTTACTCCCAGCACATAAATAATGTCACGTCTTCTTTCTGCCCCGTCTCCTCCTTCCGTCTCGCCCTCACCAGTTTTGTTGCTTTTTTTCCCCCTCTGCTTTCACTCCTGTTCTCGTTTTTCTCTCATTTAAAACTTATTAAGTCACTGATTGAGTCAGTCATAGTCTCCTTCTCCGTAATCCCCCTCCCAGCCCCTGTCTGTCATCCAATCTCTCTCCCTTTATCTTTACAGTCTTGTGGATTAAAAGCATGAAAAGAGCTTTCTTTATTCGCTAATGAGAAAACCTGCTGGCACTTTAAACTCTTGCCTAACATGACAAAAATAGGAAGACACACTCACATCATCATCATCAGATAACACAGGTACACACACTCACACACAAATGCACACATAGAGAAATTAGATTAAAACAAGATCTTGTACAAATTGGTGCCTATCACAAAGGTCATCTTGATAATGGCCCCTTATATTAGTTAATTACAGGTCATTAGATCATGCAGATTAAAATCCTTTTTCAAATACTCTGAGATCATTCAGATATTGACTTAGGCACATTTTGTCACATAATGTAAACAAATGCATGCATGCACAAGCATCCACACATGCATGGGTGACTGTGCATTTGCCCCCCATCCATATGCAAATGTGAAAAGACAAACACAAACACACAGCTCAGACAGACCACGTTATAGCACCTTAATGCAGAAAGAGAAAAATGTTAGTTGAGTATCTTCACTTCCTTTCTGTTCACTCTCTCTCCAATTCTTCTTTTTCAGTAGCTCTTGGTGCCAGAACCAATTTCAGAGGGTTCAGATGGGCTGAAATCAATGGACATGTGGCTGCAAATCTCATTACAGAGCATTATGAAGCAACAGCGTTGTTATGATTATTCTGCAATGTTACCTTTACAGGCACATGTAATAAGAGCAGAACTGAAGGACACCACGTTAGATCCTTCTCAGCACAAAGTAATCAATCACAACCATCCTCTCCATTCAAGAACAAACAACTTGACCTCAGAGCAGAATATGGAATATTTCTTTTTTTTTTTATTGTGCTTGTACTGGAGTGTTGATGTGTGTGATCAGAGGCAAGGTTGTAGGGTCACTGATTTCTGACCAGTGTTGGCTGTTTGTTCAGCTTGGTTTCCTCACTGTGACCCTGTGAAGCAAGTTGTGAGTTTTATTCTAAATTTTGTATTTTACAGTTTCAGAAGCTTTCTATTTTGTGTTTTGGACAATTGGTTGGACAACTGATTTTTCACTGTTCTAAGAGCTTGTGATACACTTTCCACCATTTCACCCATTTAGACGAAAGTGGACTAAATGACAGATTATTTGATTATTTTTATTATTTTCCTTCCTTCCTTGCTATACATAGGTTGTATCATTTTTGTCCTGACTATGTTGGACTGAATTCTCACTGACCAGAGAGTGTTTGTTTTCAGTTATTTCTGGTACTAAAATCAGGTTCCAGCTACAAATCCTACTATATTATATTAATTTCATGTTCAATAGTTACAGTGAGAAAGTTCTGACATAAGACACATCTGAAAAAACACAAGTAAACAAACAAACAAACAACGACCATTGGAAGGGAAATGTAGCCATTTCTTGAATTGCACTTGTTGCAGTTAGGCAGGTGATCTAAATTCCTTCAGCATCCTATCAAGGAAAACTTCATTAAAACACAAGGTCAACTTGGAATACTCACCTTCCTATGTTGGGGAAGTATCAACAATACGGTACTGAAAATTCCTTTCACTCCTGAAAGTTTCTTGGTAAGTGTGAAGTGAGAGGATTCATTCCTCTTTCATAGCCGTGTGATAGATATGCAGCTGGAGGCAGCTTAGCATAGCACAAAGACCGGAACTGGAGACGAACCATTTAACATTTTAGATCTCATATTAAAACCACCTGTTTGATATTTGTAAATGTTTTTCCTCAATTCTGTTGTTTGGCAGCATGGCGGCATAGTGGTTAGCACTATTGCCCCACAACAAAAAAGTCATGGGTTCGGTCCCCGTGCCTGGGGCCTTTCTGTGCCGAGTTTGCATGTTCTCCCTGTGCCTGCGTGGGTTTCCTCCGGGTACTCCGGTTTCCTCCCACCGTCCAAAGACATCATGTCTAGTTTAATTGGTGACTCTAAAGTGTCCATAGGTCTGAGTGTGAGTGTGAGTGGTTGTTTGTCTCTGTCTATCTCAGTGTGTTGGCCCTGTGATGGACTGGTGACCTGTCCAGGGTGTACCCCGCCCTCGCCCAGTGTGAGCTGGGATTGGCTCCAGCACCCCCGCGACCTGGAAATGGATAATGAATGAATGATGTTGCGCTAAGTCAAAAATGTAGAGGAGATGATCCAGCGGGCAGAGCAACTGTCGTCTATCCTCCTCTACTGTAGTAAGACTTATGTGTGTGTGCATTGCACCGTACACTGATGTAACAGCACAGCTCACCTCATCCTCCGCTTCCCTTCCCCATTTCCATCTCTGTCTCCTTTCCTTCTCCCATGATGCCTCAGGAACTGTTGTCACTTCCCAATCAGCCTTTGCTCCAACAGCAAAAGTGACGCTGCATGGCTTTGTGGTGTGTTGCTACTGTATGTACATTTTTTCTGCCTAAACCTCACTGTAAATTCTTTATGATCAGGGATTAGGCCTGTTTCATTTCTACATTACACTTAAAGGTTAAGTGAAAGTGAAAAGTTGTTTCAAGGAGAGTCCAGTATCGTAACTTTACTACACATTATCCCGCCATGCATGTTTTTTTTCCCCAGTCAGCTGTATCATGTAGGAATCAAAATGCTGTTGCACGTGAACTGGTCTGTGCATAATCCACATTACAGGACACAGCAGCAACATTATGTTTTAGCTTTACCAGAGCACATTGATTCCATTGTGCTCAGGTCTCATGGGAAAAACACAGCTGGCCATGATCAATGATGGTCAATTTGCAAGCCAACCATACATCCCAGCTAGTCATCCATGCAGCAGAGTAGATAATCTATGTAACATTGGAGCGAAACTCAGAACACAGCTGTCTTTTCTTTCCTCTATCCATCTAATTATTCATCTATACATCTGCAATTATATCACTAACCGAGGAAAACACATAACGTGCACCGGACTGAAACGAAACACTGAATCTCTACCCACCCATTCACTTCAAACAGGACGTGGTGACTGGACAAAATAACACAATTTACATGAATATTTACCACATCCTTTAAGCAAATTCATCGTTGAATAAAAAGAACGAAAACTGTCTTAAATTCTATTTGCTACAAGATCAGGACAACGGAAATGCAGTAATTATGGTGACAGTAATGCTGTGGATGTCGCTGATCATATAGATATTATTATGAGGAAATAAGAGTTCTGGATGCATATAATGCCTAGCTAGTTTTATTTTTAATGGAAGCATCATGCTGCATTAAATAGAACTACTAAAAATATCAAAAATGTATGTGGCTTTTTTCACCTTAATGGGTTTGCCATTGTCTACACTCTAACTAAACCCCCGTGTTGTATCATTATCATCATTATATGCCATTTTATGTCTCATATGATATCTAACAGGAAATTTGTCAAATGATGGTGGTAAAGTACTGATTCAGGAGGCCTTTTCACTTTGACCTGTGAACACAAGACTTTCCTGAAAAGACTTAAAAGCATTTAGATTGTTGCAAGTAACATGACGTTATCATGAGCAAACAATTTTTCCACCAGTTGTAATATTTCTTGGGAAATCATTACATCTATTCTTCTAAAAGCTGTCTTACCAAATAAATACATTTGTCACTTTTTCTCAGTGGATAGTCACAATACATTTGTGTCTTATAAGACCTCACCCTTATTTTAATTAGACCTTAATTTCGCAAGATGCACATTCTGTTTTTTCCAACACAGACAAACTTGATTGTTTTGTGGATTATAATGTGTGGTTGTTGCTTTACATCCACTCACCCTGACGTGATGCGTATGGATAAATTCGACTTGATCATTTACAGATAAGTGCACAATGCTAAAATAACCATGTAACTAACCTCCCTGTCACCCTCTGCTTCCTCTCTCAATGTATGGATCCACCCATCCATCCATCCATCCATCCAGCCAGTGAGGTTTACCTGAGTGTGCTGCTGAGGCCATGTTTCCCAGCCTCCCTCCTCCCACAGTCACGGTCGTGTGAAACATTAAAGCCAAATTCAGACCATTTATATTTCATAAAGCATTTTGCAAACAACAGATGAATAAATTATACCATGAAAGTGGACATAACCTCTGCATCAGCATATCACCGTTGCCTTTTTCTCAGCTTTTCTGAATGGTGTGTGGGGCTGATTCCTGTTTGTGTGTGCATGTGTGCGGAGGTAAGTGTAAGTGTATCTGTGTCCTGTGTGTGTCACTTGTGTGTCACTTGTGTGCTTTACTTTGTGTTAGTGTGTTCAGTGTCAGCAGGGCTAGTTGTGTACCCTTCAAGGATTAATTAAAGCTCTGCCATGCCCCTTCTGTAAAAAAAAAAAAAAAGAGCAACACAGATACACTCGCCAGCTCACCATCTCCTCTGTCCCTAACCATTATCACTCCCATAAAGACTCCCTTATATAATATGTTCAACCATTAATGGAAAATAACACTCGGCTCCGACAAAGGACAGAAATGTAATTACGGGTCTGAATAGCACTGATGCTCCTTATTCTTACCCAGAGAGAGGCGGGACAGCGACAAGCAGAATGACAGGAAAGCAAGGGAAGGTTTGTGAGAACCAAGAAGCATTTAGCGACAGAGAAAATCATAAAGGGATGGGAGGAGTGTGGGTAATAGGAACAAAAGCAGGAAGAAAGGTTATAGAGGAGAAAGGCATATTATTAGTCCTTAGCTTTCCCTTTCTCTGTCCTCCGTTTTTTTATTTTGTGAAACTTGTGGACAAGGTTCAACTAAGCTTAGTCTACTTGGTTACGAGGTCAGGGCAGCCCCATGGTTGTAGCTCAGAGATACCAGTGGTGACTTTTGGTGTGAAACAGAGGACAGTGAGCAGAGTCACCACCTTCTGACGGGCCACCTCTATGATTAAGCTTCATTTGGGTTCTTAAAAAATATGCTGTGTTGTCAGCTGCAAGAAATATTTTGCCAGCAGGCCTCTTATTAAAGCGCTAGCTTATTACTTTTGCATCTGCACCCCTGCTGTTCGGACAAAGCACAAGATGAGAAATGGAGACTACACACGTTATGTTTGTGTGCCTGATTGTCTGATACTTTAAATCAGCATTTCATATCTAATGCTGTTCATGTCATCCTCAGTTTGTAGATGCAGACATTTCCACTCAAATCGGCAAAGTGTCTGCCTTCTTGCCTGACAATATACAGTCACAGATAAAAGTTGAAGGTTTTAGAAAAGATTTTAAGAGCCAAACTTAATTAGTTTTCAATAAATCACTGACTTATATTTTTTTTTAGGAAACATATTGCATAATTGAAAGATTTTAAAGTCATCTCTAACATGTCTCTAAATTCCAGTGTTTTACTGATTATTCAGGATTGTTGATTTGAAATAAATCAGCGTCAACACTGTTCGTCCTTCTTGTGACAGGCATAATGACAGCGTTTGTCCCGAGTCCTGTAAATAGCATGAAACATGCCAAACACGCTGAGGGCAAAGAAACACAGTGGTACACACACGCTGGTTTCCATGATTTCTCTCTACACATTTGTGTCTTTACATTTTAGTGAGGGTGCATGTGTGAGTAAACATGCTCGTGGCAAGACAAGACATCAGAAACAGACATCTGGAAGAAAGATGGACTGACAGAGCATTTTCACTGTGACATCCTACATGGGGACAGGTGTGTGTATGTGTGTGTGTTTGTGTCTATGTGTCCTGTTGGTTCGCAGTCTGCCGGTTTGTGTTTACTTTTTGCCATCCACCCATGTTCTTGTAACATTGAACACCATTTTGCATGGCTGCATTATGAATCATCTCTGTGTTACAAATCAGCCCCTGAACACATCTAACCTTCATGCTTCAACCTCCGGCTGAGTTTGTATGTTAGTGAATGCACAGATGTGGGTTACCGACTCAGACCGAAGCTCACGTGTGTGTTTGTCTTCTGCATTAGTCACATATGTACATTTGTGGAGAAAATGGGCTTCTTGCAGTATGTGTCGTACACACACATAGACACACCAACAAGTATGTGTGTGCATAGGGGAATGTGTTTATTCACCCACAGACTGAGAGAGAAGCAGAAGAAGGATCAAATTGTGGTGAAGTAAGTGAAGGTGTCCTGATTCATTAGATGTACAGTAGATACAGAGAGAAAATGCTGTACAGTGAAGCAGTATCTACACACAGCTCTGTGCACATTACACTACGTTAACATCACTATTACATTCAATTAACGTCAACAAAATATTTTCACTTCTCTCTTCGGACCCATTGTGCTCCCATTTCTTCATTACTTCTGGGAAGACGAAACATTGGAAATTAAAAATTTAAGCCCCCTCACTTGAATTATTTATCAGTGAGTGGCATATGTTAAATATGTGTTGAAAGCATACATTAGATTTGTTTTGTATACAAATCAGCTCCAGGCCTGCAGCCTTAGGGGGGAGATTGTAGCCTGGGAGATTTGGCGTATACTGATGGTTGTATTATTTAGATGTGCATAGATTTCTATCCCTATTCCGGCTGCTGCTAATGTTAACCATGTCTGATTATACCACACATTATTTCACTGATGGAAGAAAGAGAGAGTTTATTATGCAAGCAAACTTATTGAGATGCACACATGTAGAAAACAAGTTGTTTTTTTTGGGGGGGGTGGGGGGTTATTCAATCTGTGTGTTTGGTTATTGTTCATTTTTGTACGACATGAAATACAATTAAAACATTTGCTGTAAGTTAGAACTCATTCTAGGAGCTGAGCTATCACCTCCATATTGTCAATAATGTTTATTTACATTAGACATTGATAGTTAACCCACACATCACAGAAAAAAGATTTGTGCTAAATGCTGCATGGAAGGTTAAACCTGTGGTGAAATATAATCATCAGTTCCTTGTAGTGTTCGCTGTTTGTGTGAGTCAGCGGCGGTTACACTGGATGTAGGGTGAGATTAGACCGCAGGTGATGAATTGAATGTCAGAGGTCACAGAGCTCATTCAAGGAGATAGCTGACGTACAGTATCAATATCTCTTACACATTCACTGAGAGGAGAGGACCCTGTGTGCTTCCTCTTTTCATCCATCCATGTTTTAATGCTTTTCCGTTTACGGGTTGCGGGGGGTGCTGGAGCCAATTCCAGCCAACGAGGGCGGGGTACACCCTGGACAGGTCGCCAGTCTTTTCTTTTTTTCTTTCTTTTGTACCAAGAGAAAGGGAGAACTACTGTTTACTGGTCACATTTTCCCAGACCTATGAAAGGACAGGTCAGCTGCATGCAGAGAAATGACTGCAAAACAAAATGCTCTCTTTGGGGAAAGGTATAGTCAGGTTGTTGCCTCACGCTGAAGATATGACATAAATGAAATGTGAGGCGGAAAAAAAGTAGCACAACACTCCGGCCAAATATTCCCCATGCTACGAAATAAGAGTTTAGAAACCTGATTGAGACAAGTGAAAGTGAAGGCGAAGAACGTGCAGGAGGGAAAGTGACAGAAACAAGAAATGTGGGGGAGGGAGAGAGGAAAGGAAATAGAAGGGGTGGTGGGTGGTGGGTTGGGTGTTGGGGCGGGGGTTTGGGGGGTTTGGGTGCTGGGGGGGTGAAGCATCTCACGCTAACACAGATCATGATCATCATGTTGGCAGGATCTGAAAGATTAGACACATCAATAGTTTATGAATCTCCACAGTGTTGTGCTCAATTCCCTCTTCTATAAATTACTAAATAAGGGCATTTACATCACAGCAACACTGCAAACTTTTTCTTTTCCCTCCACTGTTTCCTTTCATCTTTTTTCTAGTTGGAACTTGGACACAGTCCATTTGACCCTCATGAACCGAGTAATAACAGAGAGGAACAGAGGGGAAAACACGGCCCAGTCTTCACTGCTGTTGTGGTTCAGAAGAGAAGATGGAGAAAAAAGGAGGAGAGGGGGAGAGAGAGAAAGGAAGAATAAAAGGAGAAGAAGACGTCGTAAAGATGCGAGCACCTAAAAGACTGATATAATTAATAGATGTGGCCCGCCGATACACATGAATTATGCAACTTTTATATTCAAGAAAATTACAAACGCAACCCATTGGGAGAGAATGTAGAGGAATCATTATCTGCAGACTTGAACCTTTGTAAAATGCACCAAATTTTTAATAATTAATCCACATAAACAAATAACACATGAATAAAGAACACTTAAAAAGCCACCCAAGCCACAGGAGTTGGGCAAACTTCCTCTGTAACTTTCCTCGTGTGTGGAGAGGAGGCAGACAGAGAAAGAAAGCGCTGAAATAATGTGGAAATTAAAACATCTAATTTTCTCAGGCTGATTGCTAAATTAATTCAGATTTTCCCCCCCTCAATGTATTTTAATTCACTCTTTTAAAAAGTTTAAGTTGTTAAAGACACACTTGTGTTTTGCCAGTGTGCAGCCTTGAAACCAGGTGGAACATCAGAGATGGTCATTTATTAACCACACAGGAACTGACACTATTTTTGTGAACTGGGTTGAGTAAAAAAATAAAAAAGGTATATAAAATACATTAAGTAGAAATTCAGTGGATACTGAGCAAGTATGGCTGAAATCTCTGCTATTTGCAACTTAAAATTTGGCATCTTGGGCGAGGGCGGGGTACACCCTGGACAGATCGCCAGTCCATCACAGGGCCGACATACAGAGACACACAACCATTTAGACCTACGGACAATTTAGAGTCACCAATTATCTTAGACGTGACTGTCTTTGGGCTGTGAGAGGAAATCCATGCAGGCACAGGAAAACATGCAAACTCCACAGAAAGGCACAAGGCCCAGGAATCGAACCTGCAACCTTCATGCCAATCACCATTCCGTCCTTCTGCCCCCATCAGTTAGTTAGCATATTATTTTCTAAATAATGAACTCATTGTTTAGTCTATGAAATTTCTTCTTTGCAATATTTTTTCAGCGATAGGAATTCAGATATATTCAGTTTACTGCCACATATGAAATAGTGAAGTTGCAAATCTTCACATTTGGAGAGTCTGGAAACAGTGTTGGAATTTTTTGTTTCCTTGAAAATGACGCAAATGGAAGATCATCCAAATAGTTTCAGACAGATTTTCTCTCAATGAACTAAAAGTTTTAGCTGTTTTAAAAAACGTGTTTAGACCCAACAAACAAAATTCCCTTTGGGTTAGGGTTGATGGCATCGACAAAATGACTTAGACCAAGTAATTTTGGACCTCGATCTGATGAATGCATAGTGCAACAAAAAAAAAAAAAGTAAGAAATTAGAATACATACACAGTCAGCGCATGCATGCACACACACAGTCTCATATATGCAGGGGGGGGTTAGGATTAGGGTTGGACAGTGAGTGTGTCACATTGAGTTATGGTGGTGTGACTGAAGAGGGGAGAGGACAGGAGGACACCCAACAGTGACCGCGCAGTGATGCCCTACGGGTGCTCTAACTGCAAATGAGCAAAAGCCCCAACATATATACACACACACACACACACACACACACACACATACACACCAACACAGAGCAGCATATGTTTCACAATGAAAATATGAGAAAACATCACACCAACAACCTCCTCCACCTCATTCCTCTCTTCTCTTCAGTTTCATCTTCACTCTTCTGGAGATCTATGATCACATTTTCTTAATAATGCAAAATATTCAGTGCCACTCATTCTTCATTGATGCCTTTTTATTTGTCACTTGAACACATGAAAAATATTTCCTGCCGTAGGGTTTGCTTTGTGGTAAAACTGTGCCCTGTGGGATGAATATAGTGTTTGTAAAGTGTTGGTGGTGTGAGATGAGATTGTTGTGCGTGTGAGGGAGCAGAAACATAAAGTCTTGCTCTGAACAAACTTCAGGACCCTCAGTCCTCATTTCCAGGCCTTTCAACACTCCATTTCTGACTCTTAAAATCCCACTTTGACTGGGATTGAGACAGACACATGACTGTAACAGCTCTGGTTAAACGGTGTGAATTTGTTCTCTCTCTGTCTCTGTGATGAATCTCCTTCTGCCCAGTCCTCTCTGTCTGCATTCCGCCCATTTGTTTCTTGCAAGGAACCATGAAAATGTATATTTATTTGTCTTCCTTCCATCCCCAATTTTCTGAATTTCACCCTCACCAGAAGCCAGCCAGGGTTCAGTCAGCATGCCAGAGCAGGAGCAGCGTCTCCAGCTTTTGTCTCAGTGGAGGGCAGGGGTTGTGTGGTTCCTAATTGCTGTGTGCCAAAGAGACCTTGAGAGCCAATCAAAATGGCCAATCTCTAAAGACGAGCCAAAACTAATTTGTTAGCAATATACCATCTCCACACCTCTCCCTCTCTCTTTCTCTCTCTCTCTCTTCCCACTCTAGCTCGGTCTCCTGATAGCAGTCAAGGGTTCATTTCTGTGCCACTGTGGTCACGACCTCTCCCTCTCTGTCTCTCTCCCTTTTACGCTCTTGCTCCGTGGCTTCACTGGGAGTTCATCTCTGAAGCCTCTTTGGTCATGACCTGGCTCTGAATGATACGATGATGAGAGTGGTGAGAAGACTGGCTGAGGAAGAAAAAATAAAACTCTCCCTCTGTTTATTAAATCCTCTGTGTTTCTGTGTCTTCAGTCACTATCTTGTCTTTTTTGTGTATGTGTGTGTGTGTAGTGTGTGACACACCTCAGGGAGCGTGAGAGCGGAGCAGCTGTGGTCAGAGAGTACACACACGTTAGCTTTGGGTTTCATCCTTGGCTTGTTCAGCAGGGGATCTGGCAGCATGCTGAGAGACTGAGTGTGCGTCTGTGCGTATGAGTGCTCACATGTCTGCGTGTTTGTATGTCCTGTCCTGTTACACACCTCATACTTTTTTGCTTTATCACTCATCTCCGATCTCTCTCTCGCTCGCTCTCTCTCTCTCTCTCTCTCTCCGAGGATGTACTACTTCAAAAGACAACTTTAAAAAGTGTCTGTTTCACATAGTCAACAAAAGCATTACTGAGGAAACACACACAGACACACACACACACACACACACACACACACAGGCCAGCAGCTTTCTCTGAGAACACACCTAGCTCACTATCTCTGCAGGACACAAAGCCTTCAGAGAATAAATAAAAAACAATCACTCTTTTATATTGCAGTGATACTGGCATTTATGGCAGCCAAAGCGCTCAGCAGATTCCTTGAGGCAGAGTGGAGAGGAGGAAGTAAGGAGTGGGGAGTGGGGGGGGGCTTTCACTTTCTTGTGAAAGCTCCCATCATGTGTGTTGGTGTCTGTATACTGGGACACAGATAAGATTGAAGGCGGGCTCAATGGGTTGATTGCATTCACATGTGAGCGAGCTGCAGGCCGGGCGTGTTTCTCAGGCGGTGTCTTTGATAGTTGCATTAAGCTCGAAGTGAGGAAGCCACGCAAACACAGTTGCAGGTCTGAGGTGATGCAAGCTCAAAGCAACTCTGCTCCAAACTGCTTGTAAGCAGGTCACAGTCACCCACAGATAGCAGCTAACAAAGTTGATGTGTGTTGTGACAGCGCTACTGATCACAGCGTCTGAAGGTGTGTACATGCAGGAAGACATTGACCACCTGGAGTTTTTATTTAAAATCTGTTTGTAACTATCTTATTCGTAGTAATTAAATATCTGCTTGCTCAGTTAGAACAAATCTGATGTGAAATAAAAAATACTTATATTGGCTTATATTTATATTTCTTTCCAGTAGTTCATATTTTCATTCAAAACATCGGGTCCATATTTTCCTCTTATTTTGCAAAGAGTGGGAGGCCATGACCCTTTTTAGGTTTAAAATGTTTCTCCTTGTGTTTTATGTCATAAAAACAGTTAACCTTTGAAATGACCTTCTCATAAGGATTGTGATAAAATTACTTTTCAGAAAACAGTGAAGGCTTTTTTATTTTATTTTTTTTTATTTTAACAAATAAATGGAAAACATTTACCAGCTGCTAATGACTCACTGATGGATCTTTTTATAATTCTTTATGAAAGGAAAGCTTCCCATTGTACTGATAATTTCTGCAAACTATCACAAATTCATTCTATATGCGAATGTTAAGCCTTGAATTTGTGGACACTATTGTGCTCTATTGATGGGCAGATGTTGGTAGCTTCAGGGTTTCCTCTTGAACAAAGTTCATCTGCACAAAAGGTCACTGAACTGATTCCCAAAAGGTCAACTCCAAAGTTGATTATGTGTATGTGTAAATTTCCTGCAGATCTTTTCTGAAAACATGACAGCTGATGCTTTGATGGGACGTTTTTGACAAAAATTCTTAGAAAGTTGAAAAAAACAAAGAAAATATTCCAAATAGTCTGGATCAGTTTGGCAAAAAAAGGAGCAAAAAATATCCCTTCAGTCAAAGTGGGAAGTAGATAAGTGGGACTGACGGTGGTGATAGTGGGTTTTTTTATGCCTCGAATTAAAGAGCTTGATTTGACAGTGATAGAGTAATGAGAAAAAGTAAGATGAAGCATCTTTTAAAGGATCATTTGAAATTGCCAATCTATTTTAATCTATTGTCACCTTGGGAGAGCAATGTTCCGCTTTTGTGTGGACTAATTGGATTTCAAAATGTATATTGAAAAAAGTCTAATTAGATATTCGTCACACGGGGAGGTATAATGTGATCACATGCTAAAGAGCACTTTCTCTTAATGCAGGTAACAATCCTTCACCCTCATCATCCCAGCTCTTCAGCTGAAAGTGTCTCTCCACCTCCTCCTGTATCTCAGTATCACACAACTGAGTAGTGATGCATGAAAACACGCTAGATAAATGTACCACTTTGTTATCATCAATTAACCTCAGCGTTCGATAACAAGTGAATAAATAAAAACAACCGTGACAGGAAAAGGGAATTTTCGTCACAGCCAGCAGTTCCCCTCTTCCTCCCTCTGACCTCTGAGGGAGATGCTCCTTTGTTTGAACTACCACCGGTCAAGGGTCCCCTGCAGGGGTCACTGGAGGTCAAGAATGACATCATTGACCTCACGTACGGTCAGCTCCTGTGTGGATCCACAGTGGGTGGGGGGGGCAAGTGAGGATTTACAACGCTGGTGTGGGCCACACATATGAGAGTGTGCCCTAATCACAAGAGTTTAACAGATTGTGTGTTGCAGTGTACACGTCCTCTTCAATATGTCCTGAAAAAACTCAAACCTTTAGATGCTGCATTTCAGAAGTCAGCTTTATTTTCTGTTGATGGACTTTGGGTAGTTTGTAGCTATGTTTTGCTATTATGGTTTGAGCAAAGTAGAAAAGAAGACATCGCGCGCACATTTGAACTCAGTATAGCTTCTCATCCAGATCTTTGGATCTCTACGAGTGGATGGAGTTTGGAGTGGTAGCAACTCAAATCCCCTGATAAAGTACACAAAGTGCAGTTATTAAAAGATTTTTAAAAATAATGTATCAAGCTACTTATAATGTTTGCGTTACCTAGAGAAAGTTATCAAAGGATCACTTGAGTGTTTTTACAAGTCTTACAACAAGGCTAAGGTGCCTGAACGTACTGAAACAGTCTCTGCTGCTTATTGTCACTGATCTTCTTCAACCTGGCTGGCAAGAAATCACTGCCTAACAAACTTTTAGGGGAAGCGATAAAGGACAAATCCACAATCCTCGCTCCTCACTCTAAAGTTTGTCTGAAGCAGTGTGGTGTGCATGTTTGTGAAGTGTCTCCTTTCAGAGCTGTGGTAGAGGGCCCAGTGACATAACATGGATATTTGCTATGAAGACAAAATCAAACTTATGTAATTGAAAGCTGAATATTGCAATTTATTAATGCATAGGGCTGTCTAACATTAATGCTGCATTAAAATAGAATTTTCTGATGATTGTGGCAACAAAAAAACTCTTTTAGGGTATTTACATTTGTTACAGTTACAAACACAGAACCGTTTTGAAACAGACATAAAAAACGATATCCCAGAGGCCAATAATCCCATGCTCATGAACAGGTCCTGATCCTCAGCCCCAGCATGTTGAGTAATGTGAATATGTTCACTGCCTCTCGCTCTCTCAGCCCTGCAGAATAATAGCTGTTTAAATGAGATTAGTCTTGACAAGTGAACTTCGGCTGGTAATAAAAACCCCTTTTTATCTGCAAAGCAAACATTAGAGCTGCCCACCCGAATGAATCCCCAACTCCTGAATTACCATAAGAATAGCTCAGCTGAGTACACTCTTAATGCTTAAACCAACAGTGAAGAACACACACGTACACACATGCGTGCGCACACATACACTAGCCACGCTAATGAGCGATTTCACTGTTTGAGATAGCAGCCCTGTCAGGGCCGCTGGCCGAGGTGGCAGCGTCACCGCGACGATGAGCAGGAGGAATGTCGAGAAGCAGACAATATTGTTGTGCAGCGTCCATCCAACACTCCCGCCACCCTTCACCCCAGAAAGTTGTCTCTCCTCAGCTAAAATCCTACCAGGACCTCCTCACACGAGGACATCGGGGCAGATGTCTCACAGCAACTTGGTGCTCCTTCCCTCCTCACCTTTTTGCAGACACTCACCCGATGCTCTTTCTGAGACACCCACAGTCTCCCCTCTAATGCCACCCACTCCCATGGGTCTGAGACCCGCAGACCCACAAACCATCCAATGCCAGACCCTTTTTGTCTCCCTCCATTGCTCTTCATAGTCCACCCCCACCCAGCCCCCAACTAAAAAAAGGACCTACAGGACCACAGGCCCTGGCTGACCAGAGCTGCAGCAGGGTGCAGAAAGCAGGCCGTTGGTTCCCAGGACCGCCGTGCACTTGTCATGTAAATGAAGAAGTCACAACCAATTAAAGTAATTGCAGCGCATCACCCCGTCTTTGCCACGGCTACTGAGCTGAGGAGGGGCATGGGAGAGAGAGGGAAGGAGGTGGGTGGGGGGGTGCGTGAAATGTGGATAGGATGGAAACTAGAACAGTGAGGAAGAAATGGAGTGGAGAGGAAGGAAAGGAGAAGGAGAGTGACAAGGAGATTTGTCTTCATGTTAGATATTGTGAGTGAGACGGTACAATTTCACCGGCTCTACATGCACAGGCTTCATTAAGATCATAAAATATCACACAGTGTTCAAGTTTACACTGTCCTGCACTGTATGCTGTAGTCACACAGGCTACAATATTAAAACATAACTTGCAGTTGAATGCATCAATAATTTATGACTGAAAGGAGCCATTATTCAGAGAGAGGCCGTCTGATACATTTTACTGCTCATCATTTTATACTTTCATTTTTCCAAAACGTTTAAAGTTTCAGGGATTTTACTTTCACAACTTCATCAAAGATCATTGAGACTTTTTAATTATAAAATGAAGTATTTATTTTCAAATGTGTCCAATTTTATCTCGGGCTGCATGAATAGTTGGACAATTTTTTGTAAACTCTGTTGTAAACAAACAGACACAGAAAGGCATGAACAAGTGTAATAAACACAGAATTATATTTGGTTATACCTAAGAAAGAGAGTAATAATGAGTCAGTCAGGACAGTTATGTTTCTGTGCATGTGCATGCTTGTGCGTGTGGGCATGCACATGTGTGTGTGTATATCTAAGGAGATGGGATGAGTGGGTGTATCCCAGCGGGTGGTAGGAGCTAATGGATCCCCCTCTGGCCTATGAAGGGTGGGGATGATGGTACTAGAGAGTGTGTATATATGTGTGTTTGTGTGTTTGTGTGTGAGAAAGAGAAATTGTATTGTATGAAAAACAGAAAAATACTTTTATTTGTTTTCTGCTCTGAAATGAACATGTATGATGCAGTGATGGCAGTTCAAAAAAGTATTTATGTATGAAGGAGTTTGAGAGAAAATGGACAGAAGGATGTAAAAAAGAAAGATAGATAGATAGATAGAGAGAGAGCTGAGCCTGAGACTTCAGTCTCCATCTCCATCTATTCATCCATCCATCCATCAGAGAGCTCTCTGTCTGTGGGCTTCAGCATAAAGCCTGAGTGCCTTAGGCAACCTATACAGCTTACACAAACACAGCATGGGTATTAAAGTCATGGGCTGAGTGTTTGTGTGCGCGCGCGCGTGTTAACATTTGTCCATGTATGTCTGAGTAAAAGCCACTTGTAATATTTGTTGAGATCCCAAGAGATCTACACATCTCTACAAAGAAAACTCCACTTTCAGACCCCCACCACATACCCACCCCTACCCACTGCCTCTGAGATCAACCTACTGTATACTCACAAACTGCTGCACTCTAACAAAAAACACACAGTCACACAGCTCGTCTGTCCTGCTGATTTCTGGACATGCCGGTGATTGTTTTCGCTGCTCTGGTGTCAGTTTGCTGTGAATCAGAGGCTGAGCCAAAACGGTAAAAAGTTGCAGGCAGCAAACAAGTACAGACGGGCTTCCCATTCAAAGTTGAAGGTGTTTGTGATAGAAAACATGTTATGTTGAAGCCCCCAAAATAAATGTGATAGCAACCAGAATGCATATTTTAGTGAGAGATGACAGAGACAGAAATGACCTGTGCGTGTCCAAAAACATCAACGGGATAAACAGAAGTCACACATTGTCCTGCTGTTTGCCTGCTGCAGTGGTCCATGGTATGTTCCCAACATGAGCACGTCAGCCCACTCAGTGTATCCTGAGACACTAAATATATACTGGATGTGCTACGTTAATGCAAAAACTCATATTGTCCTGTACAAACACAGAAACAGATCATGTAAAAGCCATATAGGTTCATATTTTATCCGTCTGGTCATTATGTCATGGAAGCCACTGTTGCTATGGAGAAGAGGTCAGACAGAAGGTCTAATAAGGCCATCGTCAGAGAACTAGTGAACATTAGTTGTCACCAGAGTCACTGAATTTATTCACAATCTCACCTGAATCTAAAAGAGAATTCATCTGAGCGGCAGATTTTTTCCAGTTTCATCATGTTCAGCTTCGGGCTGCACACAGCAGAATTTAACACTCTGTGATTGGATGTTTCCTCTCAAAATGCTGTTTTGGGAGTCACAGTTAACACCTCACCCAACATTTTTATCTGCACATTGTACTTTCAACTTCTCAACCAAAGAATCTGATATTTTGTAAAACAAATTCAACTGGCAGAGCTTTATGCTCAACTGAGTGTTGGAGAAAATCAGTATATATACTATATATATATATATATATATATATATGGTATATAAAACAAAATCAAGAAAATAAAAAAAATGCAAAAAGAGGTCGTAATAACTCAAATCATTATTAGGATTTGGATTCTTTTCATTATTTCTCCTCTAATCTGACATACACAGAAACACACAGACACCACAAAGACACAAACATACACAACCATGGCTAGGAAGTGCTGTGTGGGAATATTCACACACATTAAAAAATAATGGATTGAAAAAACACCAAATATGGTGTATGTGTGTGTGTGTGTGTTTGTGTGCGCGCCCTCTCCCAAGGATGGAAGATTCAATATGTCTACCTCCATTTAAGCACTGAAACATTCATGCCAACCAGCACAGAATGGGATGCACACACTTACACTTACACACACATACTTACATACATTAACACACACGCGCGCGCACTACACACCTTAGAGCCACTGTCAGTAGAAAGATGACAAAATTAGTCATTTTGCACCTGCATTATAAAAATCTTAACTCTTGTAGATTAATATTGGTGAATTTATCTTGATTTCAGGTTCCTGTGCAGTTATGAATTTAAAAATCATCTTCTAGTCTCCTGTATGTTGGGTCATCAGCCAGCCACAGCAAAGACTGGAGTGTATATGTTTCTCCTCTTATGAATTATGAACACAGTTAGCTCTTTTGTTTATAAATTATTACTGATCCGCCTGCCTCCAAAGGATAGTCGGTGGAACAAATGTATTTACAATGTAACCAATCGCATTATTTCTCTTTTATTTCCACACATATTTGTTTTACTGAGAATGAGTTGTTTGGGGTCAAGCGCATAACAAAACAATTCATTTCGGGAACATGCTTTTCATCAGGAGGAAACAAATGTTTATTTTACCAGCACTTTGAGCGGAATCGTGAATAAATATTGTCTTTGTCTCTGAGGTAAATAAAACAGCAATGCAGCCGGAGAAGAGAGGAGATGAAGATGCAACAGAGATGGGCTTTGGATCTCTGTGGACCTCTGGTCACGGCTGAAGGGAAGAGCGCAGGCGGCAAAACACAGGCCTCTTGACGAAGATCCCCGATTCAAAATCACCTTCACAAAAAAGTGACATGGGAGCGGCAGCTATTCTCTAAATGCTGTGTAACATGCAGGAGAGGTGAGAAATGCTTGATGGGTAGTGGGGGGAAACTCCAGATGGGAGAAAAAAATGAAAAAGCAAAACAAAAACACAGAGGTCATGAATACGATGAATATGGAATGTGTGTTCCCTGCGATTTAAATATTCATGGCATGACGATTAATATGTCATAACGGCATTATCAGCTTCAGCAGCTAAAAAAGGAGAAAACTCTGCCTTGATTGATCTCATCAGGACATCATCAATAATGGATAACTCCAATCACAGCACTGGGAACATGCACACGCTTGCACACAGGCAGACACTCAGGAGCACACCCTGATACGCACAAACATTTATGCCACAGTCTGTAGTATAAACCTGCCATTGAATCAGTCGATGCAAACACGTCGTCACATCATCATTCACCTTCTGCTGGTGCTGAGTGAGAAAATATTTATAAAAATGTCTCATTCTTTTTAAACATACCAATTGAGCTCCGTCTGTATACGTAATGTGGAAACAGAGACTCTGTCCTCAAATCATGTTAGGAGTCTCAGATTTTGAACTTGAGAAAGGTTGGAAACGAGTGGAATATATTCAACGAGTCTTTGTATAAATCTAATAACTTCTGCTGGTCTGAAGCTTTGGACCTGATCAGGCCTGTGAAAGACCTGAACATAAATAAATACCAAAAAAAAAAAGAAAAAAGAAAAAAAATGAAAGCAAGCTGATTCAAAGGACACATAAGGACAGTCCGATCTAAAGAGAAAAAATGATGCAACATCAAATTATGAGCAGCAATGAATCCAAAAAAATTTTATGTAATTTAGAGACGGCCCAATTTGGGTCCCACTTTAGGTCTTGGACAGGATTGAAATGGTTCCAGTGCAAAACTCTACTTTGCAAGCTACTGACATATTTTGACATAAAATTCCACTAGGATTGGGTGATTCCAGGTTTTACTGAAGTATAAGAAAAAAATGTAAGACCAGACTATCCTGTTCTCACAAAAGCCCAAAGGCCAATCCATGTCTTCATGTGCCCAACGGTCAGCTTGATGTGGTTTTCATCATCTGCCAAAGTCTGCTGATGTGAGTTCACGTCCACAGGGAGCGGACTCTGATCTCTGATATATGTACTGTTCATTTCCCTCCTCAGTCCTGCACTGAGTTGTTAAGCCTAATGTAATGAATGAGGAGGTTTAAAAAGGACTGTTGTTGTGGTATTATGTGCATTTTGCTTGTCTTATCTTATTTTATTTGAATAGCACATTTATGATGATTAACATGGTGAAATGATTGAGTCGGAGATCATAAAATAGGGAGATGCTGCTTTCTTATATAAGAAAATCACCATTTCAGAATAAACGTGTCTCTATCAACATATACAGGCCTGACTGAAATAAAGTTCAGTTCTCTCTGCAGGTAAGTAAAGTCAGTCTCTTGTTCAGAATTTAAAGTCCTCGCTGCTTGCTTTAATCTATTTCTCACTGCTGGTGCTCTGATACCTGATTCAGGTTATTTGTGCTGCAGCCCATTTAAAAAACAATGTCATTTCTTTTTTTCTCTTCTAAACCAACAAGTGACATTTAGAGCAGAGAAGAGTCTACAGTCAGCATGGCATCCATGGCAAAAGAAGATGTCAGACACGACATGGCAAACACACAGTGCTGCAGCTGAAGAGCAACGATGTTCATGTCGTCGTGTTAGTGAAGGAATGTTCACTGCTGCTGTTCTTCCTCTCCCTCCCTTCCCCCCCTCATCGCCTGAGGAGACAAACTCACGCACGCAGATCATGGTGGTGAAGATGTGTGTTTTGGTAAGAGAAATGTATGTGTGTGTGTGTGTGTGTGTGTGTGTGTGCCTGTGTGTGTCGGTGTGGATGGGAATGAAGGTGAGTTATAGAGGAAGAGACCCAGGGATGTGTGTCTCTTGTAAAGTGCTCCATTTGTGCACAGAAGTGTCCTGAGTGTCTAGACAATTCTTCATGTAAACCTTGTTCCTATGCAAGTATGTGACCCTCTCATACGTCTGCTCCCCCATCTCTCTTTCTCTCTCTTTCTCTCTCTCTCTCTCTCTCTCTCTCATACAGTATAGACCCTACTGTACTTAGATGTCATAAAATTTAAATGAAGTTTTCTCCTCATGGCTGCTAGGTCTTGAAAGTTGAAGGGTGAAATACCACATCCCATGACCCTGGGGTGACCTCATACCTGCGAACTAAATGTATTTGAAAAGTATGAAAAAAATCATACATATATATATATTTAGGATTAATATTAATAAGTATTGTGTTTATCCGTCCTCTTTCTTCTTTCTTTCCTTCCCTCCTGCTTTAATCTCGTTGCTCGATTTAGACTGCGCTCTGTAGCCTCAGGGCTGAAGGCAATGCTTAAAGAGTGTCTAGCCTCACCACAGCTGGGCCTCTTTGCCAGACAGACCACACACACACACACACACACACACAGATGCTCAGAAAATAGTGGAAACAAACCTGATGCAAGCATGAAGTACATTTGAACCAAAGCCTAAAAACAGCAGCAAACCCAGCGCTAAAAACTGTTCCACTCTCGGCCAGTTGCTCTTGTGGTTGATTCAAAAATCTAAAGCAAAACCACCTTTTTTCAGAATAAGATTACTTAGGAGTTATTTTCCAAATGGACGATAAAGTGCCTTTCTTGTACATTTCCACTCAGGAAGGAGCGGAAAGCAGAAGAAGACTCTGCCCCTTTACACCTCAGCCACAATAGGGCAGGTGTCTTGTGTTAGATTACCCCTGAGATTATTGTCAGACCTGCTGCTGCTGCTGCCAAGTATTAAGAAAAAGTCTATCCATACACACACACTGTATTCACCAGGACAAAAACAAGGAAGTGTCTTTTTTCATGCACTGTCATCTCCCTTCACTAATGCTGCTTTTGTTCATTTGCAGACCTGTGCTCATGTTTCTCCTCCAGATACTCTGAGGGGATACCGTCCAACCCTCTTGTGGAAATTATGTTTTTATTCATCCGAGCTGGTCTGTAGGAAAGATAATGCTATGGTTTTTGTTCAAATTGAACATAATCTTTCTGCCATTTGTTTAAAGCAAATATGAATCATTCATAGTGTTTCCCACTCCTGGCCAATGAAGTGAGACTAAAGGAATAGTTTGATATTTGATATTATTTTTGCTCTTGTTTAGTTGGCTGTCTTTGTAGCTTCAGATTTAACAACCAAATCTGAGCTTGGTTTTGAGCTTCTCAGCTAAATCTTGGCAAGAAACCAAATGAGCATTTTTGCCAAAATGCTGAACTGTTTTCTAAAGATTTTTATGGTGGTGTTGAGGCAGCTGAAAGCATGATGTCACGCTGCCCAAATTAGCATAAACATGGATACTGAACAAAATCCAGAGAGCAAGTCAAACGTGAAAAACACACATGATTTCCAAAATAATGTGGAAAAATTGTGAAAAGTAAAAAAACAAACAAAAAAACCCCCCGAACAAACACATACAGCCAATTCTTTTCATTTTTTTTCTTCTTTACATAGAGTAACACAAGTACAATGTATACAAGTAGTACACAACTACTAGTTTAAGTATTCAACACCATCAAAGTGTGTGTTATTATCACTATTACATTATACACATTTCACACACATTACATGTTATATATCATTGCCTGTGCAATATGGCAGTGTGAATTTTTACTGATATACTGCAAACTGTTACACTGATAGTACCTGTGGACGTGTGTGAGTGTGTGTCAAGATTCAGGTGCAGTAATGGGTATCCGCAGGGTGTTAAACCAAGTTGTAAGTTATATGATGGACTTGATGTGTTAGTAGCTATGTCCTCTCCACCCTCTTGAAGTACGTGTTGTGTGTCTGTGTATGTGTTTCTGCTCCTGTGCATATGCCTCAGTGATTGTTTTTGTTTGTGGTGTCCGGTGTGATCATGTCTTGCAGTGCCTCACTGGCTCACTTGTGCGTGTGTGTGTGCGCGTGGGCTGGCAGTCAGTTTGTCGTGTTTCCCTGTGTCACACTGAGTCATCAGTGTGCTTGTCATTGCCAATAGTGACTATGTGGTGACATATTCCCACTTCTTGGCTCCCTGACTGGCATGACTGTTGCCGTGGCAAAATCCAAAGGATGTTGGAACAGATCACACCTCCTTCTCTTCCTGCCTCTGAATGACAGCCGGCCTGTCGCTCATCTCTTGCAGCTTTCTTCTCTTCATGTTCAAAAAGATTTAGTGTGAGTAAAAAAGACCAGATTGCTGCCTAAATTATTTTAGTGGTTCCTTAAATAAGTGACACACAATGACCACAAAAGGATAGGAGTGAAGCAGGTAGATGCAAAGTAATTTGATGACTTTTTATTGTTGTTGGCTTCCTTGTGTCTGTTTATTTGTGTGTGCACCAGATTTTCTGTCCCCTGTGATCTGGCCGGATGTTGCTATGTGCCAAACAGTGGTCAGGCTGCAATCTGCACTAGAACCACACCGGAGCGTTCTCAAGACATCCCAAGTTTTGTTCACAATTGACTTGATTCCTTCATTTCGCAGCACACCTCCTTTAGAAGAAATCAACAGACCTGTGAGACAAACAGAGAAAAACGTGTCAAGGCAGAGCTGAAATGTCTGTTGTTGATAACAGAAAAAAATACTTCAGATGCAGATGTGGGCTGTGACCTTGGATATGAGAGCAGACTTTCTTCCACCGATGTGAGCTGGCCGTGTCAGTCCCTGGACACATGTCCAGTATTTTCCTCCAAAAGAGCATGAGGGAAGAAGGCAGCTATTAAATTAGTGTGACGAAGCTTCGTGAAAGCTGTCAAAGGCACTCTGGCTGTTCCTCTATTAAAAAATGGCTTTCGGTTAAGATAGTTTGTGAGCAGAAGTGTGGGCTAAAATCAGTCAAGGGAATAACTTTATTGTGATTAACATCAGAAAAAGACTTTGGTGATGAGACTCCAACACTCTGAAGCATCTTTATAGTGAAGGTAGAAAGAGTCAGAAAAGCTATTTTCACATCACCGTGAGGCAGTGAATGAAAGCTACAACTTAATGTTTGCATGTCCCAGTATTGTACTCAGTGATAAGCAACTACTAATGGAAAATATTGAGTGAGGACAAACTCAATCAGAAATTCTCATCAAAATAATTAAAATAATAAATAATTCAATGGATTTAAAGAGAGAACCTAATGGTTATATCGTATCATATCATATATATCCAGTTCATTTTGATAGGGGCTTTATATTTTTATTGTTGTATTCACATGGGTGAATGTTATGGAATGTGTCAGGATCTATCATTTACATTATTGTGTTTCCATTCTATTGTCTTCCGAGTGCGTCCTCGCTGACACAAAGAGCGTCTCTGCAGCTCTAATGGGAGGACAAGCTGTGTGAAGAGACAAAATATCACCAGGTGGTCCCCACTCACCCATCTCCCCACTCAGGGCATACTTAGCATTTAAAACCCCCCACCAACAACAACACCATCCTGAAAAAGGCGTGCTAACATTTAGCAGTGGGGGGAAGAGAGGGAAAGAATGCACAGACGGGCTGCAGCCAGGCAGGCAGGCAGGCAGGCGGGCGGCAGATTCCTCTGGCCCTGTAGTGGAGCCGTGGGGAAGTTTTTAATTCCTCCATCCTTATGGTTCATTTGTCCTCCAGATCCCCCATGTGAAGCTCTGCAGTGACCACTCATGTGTGCACTGCTGCTGAATTATTTACAAGAGAGATCAGGGAAGAAGGAGGAGATGGAAAGACAGATAGAGGGGAGAGGAGTGGGCAGAAAGGGAGTTGAGAGGAAAAAGGAGGAGGAAGAGGAGGAGAGGTGTGGAGATAGTCTGGAGAGGTGAGAGGTGAGGTGGGAAGAGGAAGGAGAAGTGGGAGAGAGATGGAGGAAGGGTGAGAGGAGACAGAGAATGAGGACTGGACAGTGGAAGGGTTTTCCTACAGTTTGTGTCCTAATACAAAACCTGTAAATCTGTAGCTGGTAGTAATCAGCCACTGCTGAGGTGAAGTCTTTCTGCTTCACCTCCAATAGGAAGTGAGCTGATGGTCTCAAATACTCCAACAGCTGGCAAAGGAAAGAACAGGAACAGATTTTTTCCTTCAGTACATAATTAATGAAATTAGATTGCATGTCTACTTATCATCGTCAGGAATCCATTGTGTAACTTGAAGTCGGTCAATAGACTCTTGATAAATTGTTTATAATGCAGCTGCAAGACGTTTTAGGTGTTTTCTATATATCAGCTTCTTTATCAACTGTCAGTAACTTGTAATTATCGGTTCATAAAGTGATAACAGTAGAACATCACTATGGCACATGCTCATGTTAACAAAGAATTACAAAATCCTTAAAAAGACTATTCATTATTTTGTTACAGTAAAATTTTGATTTAACAAGTAATTGACATTAAACCGTGTTTAAGAAATGTCTTCAAGTCTGCATATTACTGTATGATTTTATCTTGTGGTATAAAGCATTTATTAAATGTTAAGATGGTTCTGTGCCTATAAATATTTGCTTTCAGCCGAAAGTCTAATATGAATTTGTTTTCAATTTTGGAGCATTATATTATGTTTGTGAATGAGAATAATGCTTGTGATGTTTGGACATAAAAGTTGCTGTGTTCTGAATAACAGTAACAGTAACTGAGCTAAACACTGGAAACATGAGCACGTCTACAACATCCAGAGGTCTACTGTGTGTGAACTTTGGCTTCTTCATGTGATGAGTTTCCTGTTGAAAGAAGAAAAAAAGTGTCACAGCCCGTGGGTCTACAGGTTGCTCATGTTTATCTCATTTCCATATTGTGGTGCAGTGTAAAGATGCTAGTGAAAGGTGATACTCCTCCCCTCAGTGACCTACTGTCTCTCACTGCACAGTCTCAGACTGATCACATCTCTATTGTTACTGTGGGACTGGCAGGACCTGGTGCCATGTCACACACTCTCCAGACAATACTCTACCTCTGTGTGCTGTGATAAGGACATAATTGGGTTAGAGTGACGCAACACACTCAGTCAGTGTCGGCAACATTTCACAGTGACAGTTACCTGATTATGTGCAGACACACACACACACACCTTGCTCTGTAATACATTTTAAAGCACAAATAAAACACAATAAAATACAGCGTTAATGAACATTACTTCTTTTAGACATATGCACAAAGTGAAATTGTTTGAGCCTCTGAACAAATGCAGACATGCATACACACACACACACACACACACCGTACACACACCTATGCATACACATCCACTGACATATGTGCATATATAAAAACAACATGGAGTAAGAGAGAATGGGTAAACTGATTAGTCTGGAAATATCCATGTGTATGTGTGTGTGTGTGTTGTGTATTTGAGTGTGTTAGTGTGTAAACAGACACACATACATTGTCTGGGGGGTAAAGTAAGCCCTGGCGGATTTGTAGAAAGGCCCGGATTGTTCATTAATAAAGAAAGGATGAAAAAAGGGGTAGTGGGGTGGAGGAGTGTGTGTGTGTGTGTGTGTGTGTGTGTGTTAGAAGGGAGGGGGACAAGGAGAGTTGTAGAGAGAGAGAAGGGAAAGAGAGGGAGGGTCGTGGGGTGGCACAGTATTAGACAGTAATTAAATAATCATCTGTGTTGCTCTCGTTTACTCCCTCCCCTCTTCCTCCTCTGCCTTCTCCTACAGCACTAGCGGCTACAACACCTGTCACAACTCATCACCCTCACACACACACACACACACACACACGCACACAGACTGAGAGAAAAAGAGAATAAATTACATCAAAGCCATATAAACATTATGGACACGCACAGAGTCTTAAAATACGTGTAGTCATACATGCTTATTTGCCCAAATAAGTTGATAAAACACACACGAGTGCGGTATGTATGATTAAACTGTAACACTGGGGGTTTGTTATGGGGTGTAGGTTGTGTTTCTGGGAAGCTGAGAGGTTTTCAGTTGAATTTCCACCACCCAGTAGTCTTTGTCCGCCCTCATCTGCCCCTCTGTCAGACAGCTGCAGTCCACCCCAGGTAAGTCCTGGACTACATGGACTTGGGACAGACTCTACAAAGGGTCAACAGTGATGAAAAGACAAGGTCCACATGCTGTCCCATTACAATCAACAAAAAGGACAATTGTGAATTATGGCAACCTGAATTTTACATTTATTTATTTTTAGTCCAGATAATTTGGAACTTTTTTACAGCCTGTTCTTCTGACTGCTGGTGTTTTTTTACTGAGACTTTTACAGGAGAAAAGTAGCCAACACACAGCCAGACTTACAGATACATGTGACGAACAAAGGAATAACATTTCCTTTAATTAAATTCCATTTATAAAATAAATGTATGTATTTATTTATATTTATAATTTTATTTTACATTTAATTAGATTAAACAACATTTACTGAAAGGTTAAGTCACTCATGAATTTAAAAGGTTATCTCATATACAAAGAATGAAAGGATGGGGAAGTTTGACAAACTTCAGCCAGTAGATGTAAACATCTTTGTGTTCTGAGTTTCTGTGTTCTGGTTTTAAAGTGTTACAGACAAGTTGAGATGCAATTATAACTGCCCCTGCAACTAAACCTCACAGAGAATATCAACAGTTATTTGATTTAAAAAAAATGATCAACTGATTTAATATACTGTTTTACAATTGTGTTGACACTAGAATCTCCATCTGGCTGGATGGCATAATGTACACACATGCCCACACATACACATAGTATATACACATGTACATAAACATACTGTACACACTGACAGATTCAGACACACACAGAATCAACACACACTCACGAACATACAGTCTACAAATGAACCCCAATTACACTCAGCCATATGGCCAAGGGGACTCTTGGTCATGCCGGCAGGGTTCAACGTTGAAGAGGACACACACACACACACACACACACACACACACACATTGCAGAATAAACATTCAATAGTGATTCAATTCTTTCATTCATTGATTAATATTCCTCCATGCAGCCACAGGGCCTCCCAGTGAAATCCAGCGTAGAGGCCAGTATGGCTGGATAATATGGCCTTTGTTAATAATGATCAGAAAATTGTGCCTCTATGCAACAGCAGGAGGTAAACAGGATTCTGATTAACATCTGCTGGGAATTACTCATTGATTTTGTCTCCTGTTTTTGTGGTGATTATAATGTTGCTGGAAACAATCAATCCATCCTGTGCTAACGAAAAGAGCCAGACACATTTGCAGACCTGCTGTCCCAGATGTGAAGATACAGTGTTGTCAAACATGATATTCAGATGTGTGTTTTTGCAAATTTTAGCTGATTCACTACAAATTATGGGTAGAATAATTTCCAATTTTTAAAGCAGGTTTCCATAATTTTATGAGTGCAGTTCACTGTATGTCTATAATTTTAATTTTATTTTAATGCCCTCATTAAATTGCACCCTACAATAACAATTTTGGCCAAATACCCGGTCCACGGCTAAACCAGCAGCTAACATCATCATGCTATCATGCTATCATGCTCACAATGGTAACTCTGATGCTGATGTTCAATAGCTATACTGTTAATCATACCCCAACGTTAGTGTTACAGTTCGCCAGAGTGGACATGAATGTGTGTCAAATGTCATGCAATTCATCCAGCAGCAGCTTAGCTATTAGATCTAAAACATAAATATAAATTACATGGTGGCAACAGAATCAGTAGGATTCATCCCCTGGGGGAAATCTATGTTACTGTGTTGTTACGTCACATCAGTGGCATTCAATCACAAGTCCTGGTATTGTCAGTCACTGGGATTCATCTTGGGAAAACACTGAACAGCTGTACAAATTATTAAGGCAGTTCATCCCATAATGAGCTCTGGACCAAATTTTGGGGCCAAAAGACTGAAATTAATACCTCGGTCTTGAGCCATGTTCCTAACAATCTAATTAAAAACGAAACACTGAAGCATTATTTCGAAACATCCAGTTGTAGGAAAGGGTGGTAAATATGCAGGATATTCTCATTTCACTACACGGCAAATTTATCATGAGTGATCATTCATGAGTAATTCCTTGAACTCCCTCACACCCACCTTCTACCAAGTGACTCATTTCTGCTGTTTACTCAGTTAATTTAGTCTCTATTAAAGATCTCTTTAGAGACCTTTTAGCTCTCTTGCACTTCACTGTGATCTTACTGTTGATCCAAGGAGCCCATTTTACTGACACTGACATCCAACGTTAGTCCTGAATGCAGCTTCACACCTACACCAAATGGAAAACGTACAGGAGACCATCACACTGTTTGCTGTGGCTCTGTTAGAAGTTGGGTTTTCTTTGTAAATTGGAATAGAAATGTAAAAAAAGGAAACTGATGCACTGTTGGTTGGTGCAAACTCCTGGAAGTTCATCAGCAGCAAACAAACAAACTGGAAAACACATACATTACTAGCTACTGTATCTGGAGGAACAGAAAAAGAAAGATGTGATTATTGGAAAGAATGAGATTTTCCATCAATGTAACATAATGAAAAGGAAATATTCATATTAGGGGAAAACAAACTATTGAAAAGCTGCTCATTAAACCTCATAAATAAATGCAAATCCTCTTAATTAGTTCGAGGACCTTGGGTGCCTCTGAGCTTCTTCTGCTTCACTCTCTTTTCTCTCACTTGTTTTTTTTTCCCTGTTGTTTGTTTCTTGCTGTTGTTGTTGTTTTTGAAGTCCGTTTCCCCCTCTATCTCCTCCTCTCCTTCGCTGCCATTCATCTCTCTCCTCTCTCCTCCCCCATGGTTTGTCTCTCCTGGTTCTCTCATTGCCACGTGGTCGACCCAGCCTAGCCCGCTCCAGATGCCCCATCCAGAGGAGAGTGACTGGGAGGTTTTGGGTGGAACTAATGGGTGGAGGTTGGGAGCTTTGGGGTTCTGGTGCCACATTTTGGCATCAAAGCCAAGCTTTCTCAGTGAAGTGAAATCAGAAGTGCTGAGGAAAAAAAAAAAGAAAAAGAGTTTGGGCTTTGGGAATGTGATGGATTTCATGCGCTGCATTGGAGTTATATTTTGGAAGTACAGCGTCAAAATGACGTTGAGAGGCAACAATGTCATGATGATTTTAGACAAAAAAATTAGAGAGGACATGATACACTTCTTCATGTCTTTAATGCCATGTTTTATTTTATTGCTAATAAATATGAATAAACCCATATAGGTCTGTGGAGATGCGGTAGTCTACTGTTTTGTGCAGCAGTGCAACAGTGCAGACTGGGCCTTGGGGGTTTGTTAGGCACAACTTTCTACTGTGACACATGCTGCAGTGAGAGGGAGATGCAGATTGGATGCCTGTGTTGTCACTTGGTCTACCTGCTGTTATTAGTTTAGGGACACCTAATTGGTCTCTGGTCTATCTGTGATATCTTTATGGACCACTAATGGGGCTCTTTGCTTAGAGAGGAGGATGAGAGGAACAGATAATTGGTCCTGAGGTGCTACACAAGCACGCAGTCGCTGCTATGCTCAATTTGCCATTTACCAGGAGATCTCACACCCCTTCACTTTAACAAGGTGTTATAAATCACAGTGCTGTGCGCTCAACTGGGAGAGCACTAGCCATAGAAACAAATGCAAAATACCACAGACTTCTTGTTTTCATTCATTGTTAAATGAAGCTGTGCTGTGGTAATAAATGATGTCCATGTCTTTTTTTCTGGAATTGGAAACATATTAGAAAACAGTGCTGCTGCCAGGTTTCCTCAAGTTGTGAGCGGGTGCTTTTACACCTGAGGATGAACAAGTGAAAACAGCACCTGAGTGTTAAAATAAGCAGCCCCTGCGTCCCTGGGTATTACCTCCATGTTGGTCAATGCCAATGCTCAGTGACAAAACAGAAAGAGGTAGAAGTTATGAGTTGTTTCGCTGAGCTCATTTCAAAGACCGAGCGTTACAGACAATACAGTTTGGTCCTCTTTTTTTCAGGCACAGGCACTTTTCACTTCAGTAAGTGCAGCTTTAGACTGGTGCAGTAAAAAAAATACTGTTATAAGGTTAACAGCTCGGCAGCCACATTTTTACAGTAAAGTTATCACTGTAATTGTCCCTGTACTGTTGTTTTCTTTTGATTAGCATAAAACCAGACAGGGATGTGCACATCACTCAGCTTCCAATGAGAGGAGCGCCTTTTTGGTGGTAGGAGAGATTCAATATAGTCAGTTCAGTTCCGAGATTTGATGGGTAACATTTAGTTACATTTCTCTGGATATGACTAAGGGTTTTAAAAATATTACCTAAACTGCATCTTGACATAGTCTTATCTGCCAGTTCTGAGGCCACTGTATGGATAAAATTAACACTCTTATGTTCATGCATTTGGAGTGCTCTCACAAGAAGAACGAACAGCTGGAGGAATTTGAGAAGTATTAACATCACTCACTCACTCATTCATTTTCTGGCGCTTATCCATGTCCAGGTCGCGGGTGGTGCTGGATCTAATCCCAAGCATTATCATAAAGTAACAAAACATAGTTCTGACTTAGGTAAGGGCGGATGGATCGGACTTTAAAGGACCTTTTAATAAAGTTTTGCTATTGCTACATAGCAAACGTTAGCATTAGAGGAAACGTTCAGCATCAAGCTTATTGTTTTACTCGCAAAGGTCTGTCTGTCTCCATCAGTGGAATGCAACACCAGTGTTTGTTTGTGTCCTTATCACATATTTCAGACAGCAACTCACTGCAGCCTCCAGTTTGCCCTGAAGACGTAGCTCTGCTCAGAGTATTTTAACTTCCTGTCTTGTAAACGCAACGATGGCTGAAACACTCAAGAAACATTTCGAAGCAGAGAGAACTCACAAATAGCCAAGAGAGAGCTGTTAGCTCCCTCCATTATAATGGTGTTACATCATAAATCTGATGTACTTTTGATCAGAATTTTGTAACAGTCTTGGAAGGCACAAATGAGCAATGTTGTCCAGCAAATACTGGCATTAAATCAGAAAACACTTCCATGTCTAATTCAATGGACAAACAACTTATTGTTTTGTTTTGTTTTTTTTTGTTTTTTTGGAGGATTTATTGGCAGAAATGACAGAAAGTAGGAATTAAAAACATGTAGTCTTAGGATTTAAGGGAAGACAAGGTTTAAGACGCTGACACTGAACCAGATGATGGCATCAGAATGACCCATCATTGAGGTACCTGTCTGCTAATTAACCTTTTGAAGGAATCCCAAACATAGCATGTGGAGTGATGAAGAGTGTGGAGAGAGAGGTGCTATGGGATCTGCGGAAGTCGATGTGTTATGCAACATAATCATAGGGTGTGACCTCTGGTGTCGCTTACCCTGACCTACATACTGCATACAGGCCACTGACACACATACACACGCTGACAGAGATAAGGCCTAAGCATGTGCACAGAGTAGGTGCAGGTGTTAAAAATTCATGGCTGACGCTGCACATAATGATGTGCAGCACACAACATAAAAGCCAGCGCATCGACAAATATACAAAAGAAGGTTCATTTGTATTGTGACCGAACCAAACTGAGCACTCGATAATCAGCGAGTAAATTAGTGGCGTCACTGATCACAGATTGGCTGCAGCAGCTCTCCTCGCGCAGTTATGGTTATTTCAATGTTACAAAACACCCAGCGGAAGTCTAATTAGATTAAATGACCAATAAGTCACACTTATTAAGAGTGCTCCTTAACCAAGGTCCTCATAGACAGACCTCTTTCCCTCCGTTGGCACCGAGTGCTTGTGATTTCCCGTGTTGTTATTCCCTCCACTATAAATTATTCAATATTTGTTTGAATAAATGAACATGAAAAATAATCTCCAATGGCTACAGAATGCAATAGTTAATTGGAATTAAAGAAGAAAGTTTGAGCCTCCTTTTTTTGTTGTTGTTGTGCTTCTTTCTCTCGCACTCTTGCCTTTTATACTTTCTTGCATTGTACCATTGGACTTTTTTCTTCTTTCATGTCAGTTCATTACGTTTAATTTATTAATGTCCAATATTTAATGTGCCAAAAATGTCAGATTCAAACAGATGAAAATGGGGCATTTTCTCCTGGTATGAGGGATGCTCAAGCTGTTTGCTGCTTCTTGTTGTGACTCTGGGGGCCGAACGAGGGGTGGGAGGGGAAGAAACAGAGAGAGAGACAGAGGGAGGGGAAGAGAGCGGGAAAGAGTGAACTCTTCAGTCAGACCTGAAGTTTATCTTTAACCAAGCTTCAAGCTCCCAAACCACAATGCTGCTTGGTGCCAAAAGGCACAACTTTACAGAAACTAACCTCAAAACGGGGCTGGAGTTGGCGGGAGGAAGGCAACTTTATAGAAACAAACAAACAAACCTCCCAACCTTATTGTAACTCTAAAAAAGAGCAACTTTCTATGGACTGAAGTTAGTGCTGCTCAGAAGTATGAATCAACTCCACTTCAACTTTTTGGATTGCAGTGAAATCTATATTTGATAAATGAAGTGATATCTTATGCAGCTCCAGCTCCAAGATGAAATGTTTTCTTTTATAGCAAGAGAGACAGCAATACAAGTGTCAAGCACGCACAGACACACAAACTGAGACTGCAGTTGTGCAGCTATTGATCAACAAGCACTTTGTCCTTGATGTCTGTCCCCCTGTCACTGTAATCGATGTCTCATTGACTCATGGGGGGGGGTCAGCTGACATGCACACGCACACAACACACAACCACTTCACGCACACACACACACACACACACATGACATGACACAGAGATATTTGTTTTAGTATGTAGTTTTCATTCATCGGGATCCATAACTTAACGTTTTTTTCAACCTTTATTTTAAAATATGTCTTCACCTTAAAATCTTATTATTTATGTTACATTAAGGTTAGGTGTTTAGGTCCCATTACTTGGACCACACACACACACACACACACACACACACAGACATCTACTCACCTCTGATGATGTAAAATGTGTGATGCTCTCTGAATGTGACTGCCATCACCTTCTCTGTAATATTTCTTAGCTGAGAAAAGAGACAGACAAGCAGACGTGGACACAGGCGTTTCTTTCTTCCAGCACAGAATTTAACATGTTTTTCAAAGTTGTATTTAATATGCTGAAAGTCTCAATAAAAAATAAACTAAGTGTATTGACATCTGTGAAATATAATATTACAGTATTTGCCTGTTTGGATGGTGGATTGAGCAAGTGAGCGTCAAAACTGAGAACACCGGAGTCAGTCATATATAATACAAATACTATGTGTGTGTGTGTGTGCGTGTGCGTGTGTTTGGGGTGGGGTGACTTTTATATGGACAGTGGACATGTCTCATGCATACACACACACACACACACACATGCAGATACAAATTTAGAGTTGCTATAGCAACCAAAGGCTAGCACACAATGTTCAAGAGGCGATTTCTCAAACCATTTGCCAATTTGGTTAATTATGTCTTTGTGCCGGTGAATAGGCCTTGACTCCCTCCTCTCCCTCTCTCCCCCACTGCCCCCTGCGCCTGTCCTGGCTCAGGCCTCAGTGCAGCCAGCTGACACACACACACACACACACACACACAGGCACACACACAGGCACACACACACACACACACACACACACACACACACACACACACACACACACATGCACACACATATTGTTTGAGGGGGCTGGATCCAGGAAACTAGGAGCGAGCGGATGTAGGTAAGAACATAGAACAGCAGCTCTAATGAGCCACTGGCTGTCAGGAACAGTTAGGCTGCTGTGCATGGAGAGGCGGGGCCAACAGAGGGTGGGGGCTTTCACACACCATACAGACACACACATACACACACTCACACAAACATACAAAGTAATAAGTGAGCACGAGTCTCAAGCTGTCATTGTGAGAGCTGGTCTGTCTGTTCAGTCTCTCTTATGGTTCGAAAGTTTTTCTCAGTTCTGTTTTACATCTGCCTCTTCATCTCTTTCTTTACCTGACGGTGTCTGACACTAAATCCCCTCAGTCTCTGCCGACATGAGAATATTTAATTTCATTAGGGCAATACATTTCCAGAAAATTTACTCACATAATTATTATATGAGTAAATTTATTGAACAAAATCTTAATATTGAAGAGGAATTCAGCTTTTGTTACACCACACGAGTCACACAACCTATGTCACACCACACATTATATGTAGTTTATATACAGTATTACTGAGCAAAGATTTAATTGATCAGTAAAAGTGTGTTTGGCGTGTGTTTCGAACGTGCATCATTTAGTTTCAGAGAGCCCTGCTGTCCACTACATATGTTTCTTATATTTCTTTGCCTCCATTACATGAATGTGCAAACCAGTTCTCATACCATGACAACCATCTGTCAATACACACACACACACACACACACACACACACACACACACTCATGCATACACAACCACAACGCTGATAGCTCCACCTCCTGAAGCTGTTTTTAAAGTCAGCAGGAAAATAAATGGTGTTGTCAAAAGGCCCGGGACAAGAAGTCCCTGAACTTTTCTGTTTGTTAACACACTTTCCTCTCCAGCAGATGTTGCAGTAAAAGTTGACACGAGTTGAAATGAGTTAGCTAGAGTATTCTCTGAGGTTAAAGCCGTGTGAAGCCACACCTGAGACTTGAAGGCCCCACTGTTGATGTCATTTAACGGCTCCTTCACCTCGTGGTGCTACATGAGATAACCCTTTGATTTCTGGACAGGTAAAAAGGTGGCTTCCATTGAGTCCTCATAGAAAACAAAGATCACTGGTGTAGTTCACCGTACTGTAGTAAGTGTGACTGATTGTAAATAAGTGCTGTAGACTGTGGAGGTCTGTTTGCCTGAAGCGGGCTCACCCACACTGAAATAAAGGCACAGATGCCATCTATTATCCTGGGCCTTGGAGTCATTTACTGCACTATCTATGCTCATCACTCCTTTTTTTTCCTTAATTACAACTGGTTTGTACTCATTCCATCCTCATAAAGGAATAGTTAGAAATACTGCTGGACGCAATGTGGATGAGCAAGCATCAGATTATTTCCTTGGAGGTTTTCCTGGTCAAGCTTAGCAGGCATCAGGTCGCCATGGGAGCATCGTCCAACTGATGTAGTTCAACTGGACCTGCCTGTCTATAAAAGCTCATTCTGCTCTCGTCATCTATCTGCTGGCATCTGTTTATTCTGGCATAGCTTCGGCACTTTGGCACATACATGAATTCTACAACACACATGCCACTCATCTATGCATTGCTTTCATGTATAAACTTGCTGATTTCCAAATCTCATCTCTTACTTCCATCCATGTTTTACTTGTCTTTTATTTATAATGTTTATCATCTTTAGTATGCCTTTGTGTGGCCTTCCTTCTTGTTACATTTACTAAGAAAAAGTCCTTAGCTGCTCATTCTTACCTCTTGCTTTCCCCCATCACACTGCATTGTCTTGGGTTTGTACGGTAAAAGTGAAGATACAGTCAACTGCAAGTAAGTCTAGTTTGGATACAGTCTCTCCGAAGGTATCAAAATCCACTAATTAGCACCTCAACTGTTTAGTAATTTATCTTATTTGGTTAATTCTTACAAAAAGTGTAAAAAGGAAAGGCTGCTGTAGGGTACAGGGTGATTATATGTGGGACTATTTCTTTACTGGAAACAGAAATTTCCTGGAGAAACAGTAAAATGGTCTTTCTCTGCCTATTTGGTCATTTGAACAGAGCCACTCTAGCTGTTTCCTGTCTCCAGTCTTTGTGCTAAACTAACTATGAAATGTAGTTTCATATTTGTTGTGCATACATGACTGTGGCATCAATGTTCTCATCTGCAACTCAGTAAGAATGCAAATAAGTGCTCTTCCATAGATGTTGAACCAGTCCTTAAACTGCTGGTTTATTTTCCTGCCATCGTCAGTTTTTGTATATGACCCTCAGCATCTTTATTTCTCTTGTTTTTTCACCTGTCTGTGCTTGTTCCAATGACACGAGCAACATGATTCGATGATGAATGTGTCAAGGTTTATTCTCTCTGTTTGTTTTTAAAAACATTTTTTTTCCATTTTCACTTGGCAGCTGAGGAGCCTGACGGTGATGTAAAAAGATTACTCCTTTGCTGTAGGTTCAAGTGTCTGCTCCACTGTCCTTGCGCAAGCCAATGTCCAGCTCCAGGCACTGCTGCTGTACTGCAGCTGTGACCTTAACCTTTGACCTTTGCTATAAAAAAGCAAATTATCCTGCCAAAATGAATCCTTTTGGTCAGACTGATTTGAACAGTGGTCTTTTGTTGGAGGAACTGAAGGAGCATCAGAGGCAACAATGTCCGATGACATAACAGAAATGAGATGTGGTAATAATAAAAAAGGACTGACAATGATGCCAGCTGATAATAACACCCTTGGGAGAAGAAAGAATCTCATATCAGCGTGATTTTCAAATCCTCTCTGTCACCACGTTTGGTTTGTGTTTGCGATGCACATCTAGACTGATACCCAAAATAAATGAGAGAGAAGAACAGAGAGGAAGAGGAGACTGTGTGGCAGTCGCACAGGACAAACATGCATGCAGACAAAGATGGAGGGATGTACGAGAGGGATGGAGGGATGGAGGGATGATGAGGTTGATGGTGGAGGAGAGGACTGTCACTGAGACTCTGTTAATGATGTACAGATGGCCTGTGAGTCTCCCCTCCCCACACCAGTAATCTAATGAAGAGACATGGATTACCGTTAACTCAGATTAATTTTTAACATGGTGGAAGAGACAGTGATGACAGTCATGATTATTATCATTACCATAATCATTCCCAGTTTGTCTGCCTCTGTGTGTGTGCACTTTATTGAATGGGTGTGTGTTCATGTGTGCGTTGTCACGTGGCTCTGAAAATACTGTACGCACACTCGCAATAGGTTTTTACGAACCTTGTTCATTTGCATGGAGTCTAGACATGACATCACGTCATCATCCTTTTGTTTTTCATAAACAATATGTATTGACCCTCAGTCAGGCTGGGGCAACATCTCCACATGTAAGACCAGCAGAAAACACAACAAAACATAAAGGCCTTTTGTCTTAGGGTGAGTGAGAGAGGATGGGAAGCAGGAATCAGGAAAACTGAATTCCCATCTCCTCGCCTCTGAAAGGGCTGCATCGTGGAGTTTCATGAAGTTAAGAATGCATGGATAATGGGAGGAGAGGAGGGAGGGAGGAAACCGGAAGGACTGAAAGAAATAAATGAAAAACTGGCTGAATATATTTCAGAGGGGAAAAAACATTGAAGTAAAAAAATATCTATGTTTATGGGATCTTAATCCCTGTCAGCAGAGTTCAGAAAAATTGAAAGTGATATAAAAACAATACTGAAACAGTGTTATATTTATATTATAGTTATTGTTATGGTTATCATGGTTATAATTTGTTCCTTATCAGATAACTGTTGGCCACAGCAGCAACATGATTTGATTACAGCAAAACAGCAGATTTGATGTTAGGGAAAAAATGGTACGTGTGGGGGTTTGGAAAAGTTTGCTTGTGCATGTGTGTGTGTGTGTGTGTGTGTGTGTGTGTGCATGTAGTGCAGTTGAGGGGTTAGGCAGAGTCAGACAGTCTCTAATCCTCAATTCCCTCTCCCCTTACAACAATAAAGCAGGATGAGACATAATAAAACAATCTCAGTCATTGTTTGCTTGGACAGTGAATTAAACTGCTGCTGTTTGTTGTTCAGATCACACTGAGCATCCATTTTCAAGGTAATACTACACTGATGCTCGGTGGAAATAAGAAACACAATGTCATACTTAGTTATTTACCAAAACATGTCTTAAAAAAGGCTAACTAGTAGGTGATCAGCCAGCCTGTGTTCTAATATCCATTTACTATAAATCAATTGCTACACCCTGCAATAATCTTTCAAACTGTATCTATTTATATCTTTATTGTGTGAAGAAATGACTGTGAGAAAACAAATGTTTATGTGCGTGCATGTTTGTGTACAAGTGTGTGTGTGCGTGTGTGACATTTGTGAAAAAATGTCTACAGCTCTGCCTTTCTTACAACTTTTACCTCATCACCATATCCAGCATAGGCACCACATCACTGACACATTTATGGGTTGTTAAACATTGTTAGTGTTACCGAGATGTCAGCATAATACACAAACGCACACACTGATATCATACATCGTGTCCCCACCTCCTGATTCGGGACCTTCGATGCAGGGATGAGGCGAAGTCACTGGGTGGTGAGAGGCAGAGCTGTCACTTTGCCTTGTCTGTCTGTCCGTGCTGAAGCGAGAGTGTGTCTTAGTGTGTGTGTATGTATGTGAGAGAGGGGTTTGTCTTAATAAGCAGGTCCCTAAAAGTGCACCGTTTACCCCAATTAAACCATGTTCCCATCACCATATCTGGGACCTGGGGCCCCGGGAGCCTGTTAGCCCAACCGACAATAGTTGACAGTAGGCCAGGCTGACACACCCAGCCGACTCCATGAATTATACTGTACTTACACATTCACTTGCACACTAAGCACAAGTATATATGCATCCCCCGGGGTAAACCTCCATGTTAATAGATTCTTTATAAACTTACATTTCATACCAAAATCTTATAACAGCTGTAGAAAAAGCTTTGCTCTGTGGAAAGAACATTAGACTTAAATAGAGACCAGATGTCTCACATATAAATTTATTAAAACAATATTTTAAACAGGCAGTACATTCAACATCTTTTAATAATAACAATTTTGTTCAGTATATATTTGAGATAGATATTTTTAGATTTTAGAGTTTGTAAATTCAAAAGTGCATAAAAAACCCCTCAGAGTTGAATGTGGATTTGGAAAAATCATATTCAAATAACTCAAAATTTTAATTATGAATACTGAGGACTGTAGCCCACCATCTGGATGTTAGTCAAACAACTGGCAAATTTTAATCTTTGATTTTTAATTTGTCAATTTTTTTATCATCCATTCATCTTCAACCGCTTTTACGTTTCTGGTCCGCTGGGGGTGCTGGAGCCAATCCCAGCCAACACTCTGGGTGAGGGGCGGGGTACACCCTGGACAGGTCACCAGTCCATCACAAGGCCACTCACACAATTAAGAGTCACCCAAACATGATTCTTTGGACGGTGGGAGGAAACTGGAGTACCTGGAGGAAACCCACGCAGATGAGAACATGGGGAGAACATGCAAACTGCGCACAGAACCGGGAACCGAACCCACAACCTTCTTATTGTGGGGCGACAGCGCTAACCACTACACTGCCGTGCTGCCCAATTTTTTATCAATTAAATTTATTTTCAACCAACTATTTTAAAGGGGCATTTACGATTTTTCTCGTAATCAAAAAGAACGTATTAATTGCACACACACAAGCCGTTTCACACAACACATATTATCATTATTAAAATTGTATCATTAACAGTATAGATTTTGCACGACACCTGTCTTTATACACATTTACATCCAGCTTTTCCATTTTGTAAACAAGAGTGGAAATACATTCCTCGATAATATGCACGAAATATGTGACTTGAACATCACTCCATCTTCAGATCCACTGCAGATACAAAAAGGCTATAACCGTCCTCAAATAGATTACATTGAATACATTTTTCATCTGCTCTGCCACTTTATTTTCCATCATTTGTGGTTTGAATTGTGCCCTTTAAATTTCATTAAATCTCATTGTGCCTCCCTCTTTTTCAACTGTTTATTGGTTCCAACTGGATAATGAACACCCAAAACTTAATGAATCCAAACTCCTGATGTTTTGCTGTAGAGTTAATTTACTTTTATACTACATTTGGGTAGCAACCTGACTGTTGTGTGAGTTGTGTCACAGCTACAACCTGAACATAGCATCCTCAATAAACTGCATCACAGCTAATTATTTAACATCAGATGGAAATCTGAAAGGAAATACTTTATTTGACACTGGTGCAGACAGGATTTACAGACATTTTGACTGCCTGTCTTATTGTTTGACTCCTAGCCGTCTCTCCTTCACACAGACACACACAGCAGTGGTGTCATCTCTGTAGTGCTGCGGTCCCATGCTGTCGTTTGGCTGTCATAACCCCAGTGTTGGGCCTGCTGTTAGGGAGGAAAAGCTTGCATTGGGCAGATCCTATTTAGACAGATTAAAAAACCCATGTCCAGCTGTCTACATCAGTCAGCACACTGTCTCCATGATGGTCCCACCAGATTCAGCACTGCCCTGCTGTATCGCTGCCTCTCACTTTTCATCCATCCCTCAGCCAACTCTTATTTTATTGGGATGCATTGCCTCCGCTGTCTCCACTCTGCTCATTCTCACTCTCAACTTTATTTTTGCTGTCGTTTCCCTTTAAGACTATAATTTAGTGCTCGAAGCATAGGAGCTGCTGTCACAGGGGTTTTAGCAGTTCAATTAGATTAAGCAGAGCACAACAAATGCTGGTAGGGATGAGTTGGCTTTTCTCAGCGGCGTGGCATTGTAAGTCTTTTTCCCTCAAAGGCTGCGGAGATGCACAAGTGGCGTGGCTTTCAAGGTACAGGGTGAGATAGAGGGGCTAAACTGTTTCTCTTTTGTCTCACGGATGACACATCAACACTTACATGCATCATAATACAAGATTAGTTTCCTCGTGAAGCAACAGGAAAATAGATGTATAGGAACAGAACAGATTTGCGACAACAGTAAGACAGAAACAGTTTGGGGTTCCAAAATGAAGTGTAGGTTCAGCTATTTGTGTTTTTAAATTCTGCATGAAAAACCTTATTGGATTGGACATGGCAGCTCAGCTGTGTGTGTATATGCGTGTAGTTGTGTATTCACATGTCTGCTTGTATAGCTCTGAGCACTGAGGCATGTATGAATTTATATCTGTACATGTAGTGTCCATTTTGAATATGATTGTGTGTGTGTGTGTGTGTTTGAGAGAGAGAGTGATAGAGGAAGAGGGAGAGTAAGGCAGAGAGACCCCCATTAGTGGCTCTGGCCTGGGGCTGAATCACTGATGATGTCTAACAGTGTTGTAATGGTCCTGTATCTCCCCCCTCTGTCCTCCAGTCCATCCCCTACTTCTTCCACAGATCCAGATCCCCATCCTTCCTTCTCCTCTTCACTCCATCATCCCGTCGCTTCACGGTTTTCTCCACATCAACACACCCATCATACATACATCATATCTGGAAAATGGCAGGTATTTGGAAGTTGTTATATTTCCACACAAACCAAGCCTCCATGAAACTTCTTTTAATTGTCTTAAGAGAGCACAGGGCTTTAAATGGGTTGTATGAGTATACGTAAAAGAACATTTTGCAAGAAACAAAAAAATGCAGTTACAGTGGCCAAAGTTCAATTATTTTCAAAATAATTGGATGATTTACAGCTTGGATTTCTCTCTCAAGCTTGGCAGGTCAAATTCATAATACAATTAATAAACTGACGTTAACAAATTACATTTAATTTAGAACGTTTTACTAGAACGTACATTCCCAGGCAGGACAGAAAAGCAAAATATGAACCCTGACTCAACAAGATTGCACAACAGCCTTGTAGCTTGTCCTGATGGCTCAACAAGTTCATCATTTTTTTTTCATATATATCAGCATTTTCCTCCATACATGAGAGACATGAGGAACAGTTTGCTCCTGATCTGCTAAATATAAAAAGCAATCTGTAATGGAAATACATGGCACACTGTTCTGTTTAAATAGTAATTTCATCTCATCAGCCCAGGGATGGCACCATTTAAAATAAATAGCACACTATATCAGCCATGGAACCTTGTGGTGTATAGAGACAATTTAAGGCCACGTAGACATTTACCCACAGCATCAATGGACACAAGGTCCAGAGAGGAGCTCAGCTTCTGAGGTTGTTTTTTGCTTGTGCTTATACCATGCACAAAGTTCTCAATAACTGTTATAAAATATAAAGCAGAGGAGGTATGTATTGCAAAGTTTGTAGGGATCTGAAATTTCCTGATTGTTTTCTGATAACTTTAAAAAGGTAACAATATAGCCTGGTACTAATTATAGGAACAAAAAGTAATTTCCAATCAATGAATAGCCAATCTAATCTTGTGAGTCTTTCGGTCGGTGCTGAAAATTTCCCACTGCTGTTGAACGTTACTTGAATGAAAAATGTTTTGAGTCCTGACCTTTCTATTTCACTTCAAGGTAGCTCAATACCACAAACTTTTGTAGGTGATATCAGCAAGACAAATATGATATTTCCTATTTTTCCTATATTTGTTCATAGCCTCAGTTTCATACCTGATATGAGATTAAAGGAAATTTAAGTCTTTCTTGTGCAACTGCACTCAGAGAAACAATAGAGTTTGCTCATAACCAAACTCAGCCAAAGAATGATTTCCCTGTGAGATACTGAAGATAATATTGGCCTGGAATATGATATGATGGAGTCTGCCAACAAGACCTCGTCAGTGAACAGTTTAAAGAGCTTTTCTCAGCTTTTGTGAATGAGCAAAAATGGATTTATGGATGGTCTAATGTATAGATGGATGGATGGATGGATGGATGGATGGATGATGAATGGATGGATGAATGGCTGGACGGATGGATGGATGGATGGGTGGTAAAATGACCTATAAAGGCTCCTGGGGGCATGGAGTCGCTCAGTTGAAGGGACGGCCACATAAAGCTGGAACCCTTTAAACACCATCACAATGCGCTGTTAACTCCCCCGTCAACAACTAGTCCCGACAGGTGAAAAGGAGCGAGATGGGGGAATGAAGGAGAGGCGTCAGAAATAGACAACAGAAAATGAAAGAGAAGAAGCGGGTGTGTGCAGATGAAGGAGGCTTCTCCTGTCTTGGCCCTAATGTTGTAAATGAGGCTGGAGGAGAGGATAGGGTGTGTGTGGAGACTGATGGAGAGAGAGACTGGGGATGTGGGAGGGTTGGAATGAAGGGGTCTGAGCCTGGAGGCTGAAGCAGACCAGAGCTAAGTGAGTCATTCTCTACACCATATGAGCTGGCAGCTTGTCACATCCCAGCCCATCACAGCAGGACCAGATAGCAGAGCCAGTTTCACCACACACTAGCTTCTATCATTTCAAACACACACACGTATATAACGTTTAGATAATTAAATTTTCTTATTTTGCTATTTCAATGAAGATGAGAGGTCCCACCATCATGAGAAAATTCAATTTATTTTAATGCTGCACTCAGATCCAGTAGGTCTAAATGAATCTTTTATGTCAGGGGCAGTTGTGGTGAAATCGGTCATGCAAACTCATACCCTTCCCAGAAATTCCTGACAATGCTGTTTTGAGTCAAAAATGGAGGAAGCCTTTGTAGGTTATTTGGAACATTCACTGTCACTTAACACTGCATCCAGCAGTTATCTGAGAGCTTTGTTTATCTTTAACCCTGACTTTGTTGATTCATTAGAAAATGATAGATAGATAGACAGATAGATAGATAGATGGATGTCATGTACATTAAAAGCACAGTTAACAGTCATTAAAATCAAATGCCTTTTTCCACTCTTTTTCCGATATTCCTGGGGGAAGCTACACATGCCATCAGCCCCTGAGTGGTAAGTAGAAATATAAGATAAGGCTGTTATATAGAAGGGATTTTTGGCCAGAATGAAAAACACATGATGGCCAAATCTAAACCAAATCTAAAATCTAAACCAAACTAAACTACCAAACTACCAAACTACATATGTGTGCCCATCCGTGGGCACACATATGTTTATTGTACTGTTTATAAAATACTATCACTCTCTGGTACTTTGGCTCTGTAGGAGAATCACACACTGTTTACACTGCAATCTTCAACATGCACTTCTTTGTCTCTCATTGGAATATTCATGCCAATTAAAGCCCTGTACCTAAAAATAGACAACTATGATTATGTTGGCAGGGAGCACAGATCCTGTATGAAAATTAGTTGTGTATTATTAATGAAATGAGTACAGAATATACAATTTATTCTTATGTTAAGTTATTCAGTGGGGTCTGCCTCGTAGCTATTGCTCAGGGGCTGTTATAAGGTGAACTCGTGGCATTTTCAGCAGAAACTAATTGAAAATTTACCCAGGCTCTCATCAAAATGGAAAATGACTCTTTCTAAATTGAGTGCAGAGGATTAATGTGTGTGATTTTTTAAATTAACCGTATTCAAGTACTTGTAATTCCCAAAAAGAAAATTCTCAAAAACACGATTATCAGACACCCTGAAATAACAGAACAGGATAAATGGTCATGTGCTGGATTTATTTTCCAGATTTGGTGTGTGTGTGTGTGTGTGTGAGTTAATGTGTCAAATTTTAAGACACAAAACCGCCAAATACTGTTTAAGTGAATTTTATTAAATCTTGAACGCATCTAACTCCATATAAAGCAGAATAAATGCAGATATAGTCTTTAACTTTTATTACTGAGCTGATTTCATTCTAAATAACTTTTCCTACCAGGTTGCTTCCTCTACTGCCCCTCTGCCTGTTCCTGCTGTGGTGATCGGGTCATGTGATCTACACTCAGCTTGTGTTGGCACCAGGATAAGATATCTGGCTGCCCGTAATGAAATAAAATCCACTAGCGCTCCTCTGTCTGAGGGCTAGAGTTACGGTTCGTTGTGTCTTAGCTAAGAGCAAACTGAAGCCTCACTGCTCCTCTTCCGCCTCCATTAAAACCACCCTTCTTCTATACTTCCTCCAAGTCTCTGGTTTTGTTTCCTCTTCCTCCTACAGATTGTCCTGTCGGGGGAACTTCAACGCACATGACGGTCAGATTATGGCATGTACAACTGTTACTGTTATCATTCTTTACATCATTCATCACACCATGTCTGTATGACCCATCTGTTCAGCAGCTTTAATTGACTGTAGATGTGCATGTTTTTGACCCGAACATCACTGTGAGTGCAACAGCAGAATAAAGAGCTCAGTTCTTCTATTGAGAAGATCATTTAATAAGTCTACTTCATGTGTACTTTCAAGTGGCATAATAGTAAGATCTCAGAAATTAATCTCTCACTGGGCATTTGATTTCAATTACTTTGTCTTTCTCTGTTCTACTTTCTATTTTTGGTCCTTTGCTGCTCACCTGTGTGTTTAAGTGTGAATATTGTAACTGACTAGACCGTAATGGTCTTATATGTAGTTATATGGCCAGTCATGATCTAATGGCAGCCTGTAAATCTGCATTGTAGTTTTATTTTTCTCACCTGCCCGAACAGTTTTTTTGCTGTGTCCTAGAGTTTTCCCAACACTGAAGACCATGTTTAATGGCTGTCCATTTGAAAACATTTCCCTCAGTTGAGCTCTATTTCTTTTCCACAGAGGATAATTCTTTCACATATAAGTACTACCAACTGCAAACATTTGATTAGAACTAAAAATGGAAATAGGAGCGCTTTAAAATAAGCGTAAGATATCATTGTGGGAGGGAGTTTTCTCTTTTCCACATGACTGTCTCAGGGTCAGAGGTCACTGGGAGGCCTGATGCCTTGATGCCACAGCCCCTGCCCAAAATGTTACAGACCAGAAACATTTAGGCGGTTCATCCAGACGCAGCTGTGGGATTCTGCTGATACTATTGGAGACAGGGCTGATAGAAAACAAGATCTTGGATGGTCAGTAACAAGTGGCTCAGTGTTTTAAGAATGCGTAGATATAATGTTTCCTCGGTTAAAGCTAATGAACCAATATTGTAGTCACATTTCCCTCTACTGCCTTTTCTCTCTCTTCTCGGGGTAACCGAATATGGAGTATAAGCCATCTATAGCTATGGCTCTAAGTTTATAACACTGTCCTCAGGGGTTGCTGCTGCAGAAATGAGAAGACATCCTGCACTGACCACTGTATTGATAATTTCTCTTTGAGCTCAAGCTTCAGCAAATATCCCCAGCATAAGACATCCTGGTCTCCAGGACCAATGATAGGATTTTCCTCAACAATTTTCCCTCCACCATACTCTAGACTTCACCCATTGAAGACCAAGCGTTACAGTTCACAGCTGCAGAAAAAGCCAGTAAGTCAACCTTCAGCTATGATTCTTTGGTCAAGGATCTTTTCAGTACGATAACATTGTGTTTTGTTATAAATGAAAGGAATCCAAAAAAGTAATAAAACTGCTTGTCTTGACATGAATCTACCAGTTGGATGAAAATTAATTTTATCAACTTATTACCTTTTTATTTTATTACATCAGATACCTTGATTTTATTTAGATACTGTACAATAGGGAAGTGATGATGAAGTGTGAAATATATGGGGGCTTTTTTAACCAAAGCTGTGACGGCAAAAAACAAATTTGTTTAGCCATCATGTCAGTGTAAGATGAAGTTAGCTGAGAGAAAAGCAAAGACAAAGGACGGTGGTGAGCAGAATGAGAGGAGCTGAGCTTGGGACAGAGGTGTCCATGACTGTCGTTCTGCAAATAAACAAAAAGTAAACACCAGTGGAGGAAACATTGTGACACTTGACGCTGCTGATCGCTCCTCCACCTCCCCACTCATGTTTCCCAGAAGGCCATTCTGCTGGCCACAGGACAAAAGCAGCGCAAAAAGCCAACACCACTCTCCCCCCGGGGTGCTCAGAAACAAAAGAGAGAAAGAGAAAAAAAGCGATACAACACCTTTGTTTGCTGAGATTAAAACATCTCTATCCCTCTCTCCCCAGGGGTAACTCTACCGGGCAAGAGATGTAACTGTCAGTGAACTCTCTCCGTTCTCGGTGGCTCATAAAATCTTCCTTATTATTGCTGTGTTTCCTATTGTTTGGGTGTCATTGTTGGTGTTTCTTATGACGCTGTGATTAGCAGATCGGTCTTGGCACCAGGTGAATGAGCAGGCTTATCCTTTTGCTGTGCCCCCTGTGTGATCCAGGTATAAAGTTGGTGATGTGACCAGACTTGTGCCCAGACCTGATTGTTATTGACTGAAACTGAATCGCTGTTGACATAAAAGAAAACCCAGCCCTGTCCTTCCCTATGGGGAATCTGACTCTGATAATAACACTTCAGGAATTCACACATGGACAAACATGAGTGCCATGTGTGCTGCCATTTTCAAAGGAAATTACTCACTGAATAATTGCCCAATACAGTTATAAGGCTTGTACTGTAAGTCACTTCTAGTCTATGGCATAGGCCCGATTGATTGAGCCAGCTTCTCTCACATTTGGCAACAACTCTTACGCAATTCCCTCGACTGCTATTATTCTAACAAAGTTGATGGTTAACATGTGAGGTAACATGCACATCAAATCCACCAATCTTTTGCTACAATGGTAACTGTGGCAAGGATGGTGGCCCTGACACATGCAATGTCTCCACGGGGGGTTTTCTGCCAATCTCATCAAGACTGTGGGATCCAGACCACCTACCTCGCACCTTTCCCCACTTTTTTGTCTGCATGGGTTTTAAAACAGCAGGCTCCCAAATTACGTGTTTTTACTGAAACTATATTTGAACGGAAGAAAATGGTCCAAGCAGAAACAGCTTGTAGCGAGTGTTGATGAGCCAAAGTTATTGGGAGATCAGTTATGAAGGAATATGAAACAGAAGTGGACTAAACAATCTCACTGCAAGGTTTCCCTTAAAATTTTTAGGACTATTTTACATAATGCATGGTCCTATAAGAGCTAAAATAGTGGAAATTTTAACATGCATGATTAACTGGGTGATACAATTAGATGCTCAAGAGCAACTACTTAATGGACCTAGTGGTGAGATTTCCTTTTTCACTTTGCGCACATACTGAGTAGAAATCACAAGTGTCTAATGTAAGCAAGTTGTTTCTGGAGCAGGAACAGGTTCCCTCCTTCGTCCCAAATGATAAGCAGGTAAATAAAATCTCCTTCCTGACTGGAAGAGGCATATGCAATTGTTCATTGTTCACAGTGTAATGTAATTCTGGATGGTTAGAGCTGGCTCTCATGCTGCTGAGAAGGGTGGTAAGAAAAATAAACCCTCCTCTCTTACATACGGCCCTCAAAGGTTTAAATGGGCTTGTGGTTTCACGTGACTTTTCAAAAGCCACCAAACTAAACAGACCTATTGCTTTCACTCCTTTCTGAGAATGACAAGTGGATAAAACACTGAGCCTCTCTCCTCAGACCCTCCCTCTCTGCCCTCGCACCACCAATCCCTACACAAACAGTACGCGCTCATAATGAGGCTGGGTGAGAAAGTGTAAAGTGGAGGTGTATTGAGGGGCCTTGTAAACTTGCCTAATCCTCATTCAGAGCATTTGTTGTGTCAATAGAGCTGTATGGATTGTGGATCCTGTGACACAGGCCCTATTCACTCCTGTAGCCCTCAGCCAGTTCACTGCACGGAGACAGCTATCGGAGCAGATATAAGCAGCGGTGGCTTTCTAAAGGTGGGAGCATCCTAACGGACAACACAGGGCCTCCACCCTGGGGACAGAAAATGTGGTAAAACCTGGTGACATGAGGAAACACAAAAATATAGACTCCAGGATTTACTCAGCAGCTTTATTTTTGTGCAAATCTCAGGCAACACAGTAGTTGAGAGACAAGAGATGTGCTTTAGAACAATTGGATAAACCACTAATGATGTGGTATGCCATTCCTTTATTTATTATGTGGCTGAAAGCAGGTGACCAGCTCTTTTATTTTGCTTACTTACTACCTTTATTATGACATTATCCTGCAAGGATGTTTTTTTTCACTCCAAGAGCCTGATGAAAAAAAAAAAACCCAATAAAAAAACCACAGTCTAGGCTGCTGCTTCATTCACATTTTTAGGATTGAGAAAATGTTCTTCTATAGAGTACAGTTTGATGTAGAGATACAATATACTGTTTAGTACATATTTATAACATTTTTAACATGAAACATTAAGGTCATACAATTTTATCAGCAATTTACCTGTGCTATTGGTGTTTCAAGTTTCATTAAGAAGAGACTTCGTTTCAAAGTTCATTAAAGAACAAAGATGGCACCATGCAATTTGTGAGGCTGATGTTTCCGAAAGATGTCTGACTGGATTATAATTCCAAAAAGAAAAATTTGGGGTTTGGGGTTTTAAAGTTCCAGTATTTTCCAAATAATTTCCTGGAATATAATTTCTTTATAAAACTTAATATAAGGAGCTTGTGGGTATACTTTATCCTTTATGATTAACAACAAATTGTGCTGTAATTTTTTGGTAATATCTTTTTTTCAAATTTTTTGGAAATAAACATGGAAATATGGGCCGCAAGTTTGACCCATGGGAACAGAATAAAAGCTTCTCATTGAATAGCTGAATCAGCTGCTTCACTTCACTTCTGAAGTAAAACAGTCCCAATAACTGAAAACCTACATTGTCTTATTGTTGGAGTTTAGGTAACATAGTACAGCATATATGTTTAAACTAGTCATTGTGAGTGATCGGGGATTCTACTTGCAGCACTGGTGCATCGTACCATACAATGCTGATACGAGGTAGTAGAGATGCATTTATTTTGAATTGTAAACCATGCAACTCATGAGAATGACAAACATATTCATTTACAGTACAATATGATGGAACAAGCATCACAAATTGGCAATATTGCTTTTGGCTACTGATCTTATTGCTGGCTTCTTAAAATTTTACAGTGGCTCAGATGATTTAAAAAACTGCTTGGATTATATCCCCAAAGTACTTTTTACCTCTCACTGCCCTGCACACTGCACCCCATCAGATCATCACAAGGACTGGATTAATCGGTCTCATCCTGTCCTGAAAACTCCATATCCTGATGCTTACCTATATGAGAATCTGACTTCATCAGACTACTTTATTTATAAATATTAAGATGCCTCCAGACATTTTAAATGCAACATAAACAAAACTTAAGGCCTGTTTTGCCAGTGACATTTAAAAAAATAAATAAATAAACCAAACAACCAAACACTCTGAAATAGAGTACTTAAACACATGGCTGCTTTCTCCTTAAAAATGGCAACTTATTCAAAATCTTTTCAATAAAATGAGTGCTATATTTCATGGGATTCAGGGACTTTTGAGGTGTCTATGTACTGGTAGTCAAGCTAAAAATATTTCAACACAATTTCAGCACCTGCAGACGTCTCAATGTCAGGAACTTTCACCCTGATCCTGTCCTCATTTCGGCTGTTCTTTGAACTGGTGTTCCCTGAGAGCACCAGTGAAGGTAGCCGTCCACACATGTAGGGCTGTTCCAGCAGAGAGGGTGAGGAAGAAGAGAAAGGCAACTTGGAAACCAAACCAATCCACCACTCCACCGGCCAGAGCACTGAACATCAGCTTCCCCAGAACCTCCAGAGTGGCCAGGAAACTGTAGTGGGTTGCCTAAGAGCGGGTGAGGGGGGTGAGGATAGAAAGTGGAGGAATGATGGGAGAAGAGATTAAAAGCAGGAGAGAAAGGAGAGCAGAGTGAGAGGGGAGAGGGGGCAAGAGGACAAGAGAGGGTTTGGGAAAGAAAGACAGACATTGTGAGTAAAATGGAGTGGAGTAAAAGAAAAAGTCCAGAGGGGAACATGGGGGAGAAGGTGACACTTCATTCAGACCTGTAACACAATTTATCAGCTGATTGCTCTTAAACCTTTAATACAGAACAATTAACCAAAAAAAGAGCAACAAGGGAAAGATGTGATTTGGAAGGTAGAAGCCCCAAAGAACAAAAGGAAACAATAGATGAGTAAAATACTTAAAAAAAAAAAAAGACTCAAAGCCTGAAAGAGAAAGCGTGAGATCATGGAAGGAGGCCAAAGAACAACTGTATCTGATCTGAGCCTTAAGGCTTTCAAAACAGAGAGAGAGAGAGAGAGAGAGCGAGAGATTACCTAATCTCTCTGAGCCTCCTCCTTCTGCCCGAAAGCACCACATTCAGCAGGTAAATCCAACAAAACAGAGGGACTCTAGTGACAACTAGACCATTAACTGAACAAATTAATTCATTAGACAGATTCATCTCTCGGGTTTAACAAATACTTTAATCTTTCCATCATATAAATATGGATTAAAACTTGTTTTTAATCAGGTAAACAAGTTAATCCACAGACCACTAACACCTTCTTTTACAGGACAAAAATGCTGAGCAGCAGTAATTTAGCCACTAATCAATTTGTAGATTGACATACAATTCGCCAAATGAGTGGAGGAAGGTTTTTTTTTTAGGTTTGTATATTTAAAGCAATTAAACACGCAAAACTGTTTCAAAAGTAATATCAACTGCATATCTGAAAGTATCACCTTGGACATCTTTCCACTATTTTTTGACATGCGGCAGTCCAGTCAATTAATCTGTTAATCAAAAACATAAATGATAGATTATGAGGGGCAGCCTTAAATCCTTCCCTCATATAAATATAACCAACTTGACAAACAGTTCTGTAACATTTTAATCTGCAACCGATACCACAGGCCTCTTCAAGCGCACTGAAATCATTTGTTTCGGTTTGTGCCATCTTTCCCGTCACACTCACGAGACTCTGTACACGACATTTCTCATTTGAAAGAGTTCGGACTATATCTGAGCTGAGGCTGTGGTCTGCAAGCTGAGGGAGAGATCTTTAAGAGCCTGTGTGACCACAGCTAAGTGGAGTGCCTTTATTCTGAGCAACTTGTTTAACAGATTGAGTTTCTGTCTCCTGGGGATCCTTAACAAGCACTCACACTATCAGCTTTCTGTCACTGGATAGCACTACCTTCAATAAGACACACATTTACACACATGGAGCACAGGTGACCTAATGCTTTCCCCATTCGCATGTGTGCACACACACCAACACACTAAAGAGCAAGCAGTATATGTGTCATGAGAACTTCTCATATGATCCCTGATTCTCATCATCACATGTTGTGATTGGTTTCTTCCATTATTTATTTCATATGTAGCCAGATCCAGATATCTGTGCTGCCGATTTCCCCCCCCCCCCCAATCTTCTCTCTCCACTTTAAGAGTGACAGCAATTTAAATGATAATTTGTCACCTTCAGAGATTGAGTGAGTGATGTCTGAACGGCTGTGTGAACAACGATCACCTCCAGGCAACAATGGCCCAGTTACGATGGGGACAAAAGGAGTTATGTCAAAGAGGAAAAAACGGGAGAGGAGGAAAAAAAAGTCAGAGCAGAAAAGAGAGCATTTAAAGGACTACAGAATGACAAAGAAATGGAGTGAGGTGGTAGTAGAGACAATGCCACTGTGGGGTGAGGGGGTTGAACAGAAAAGAAGCAACGAATAGAAACTGAGCCTTTTTAGACTTTAGACATTTTCCAGGTTGGAAACAGCTGATGAGAACTGACAGGTATAGATGACAAAAGGTGTGGCAATGCATGCTGGTGATTTACATCTCTGTCCCCCATTGACCATGAAAGGAAATGACCTAACATTACGAAGTAGCACAATTAAAGTGAGACAGATGGGAGGTAAAAGGGGAGGAAGGAAGGAGAAAAGAAAAGATTGTGATATGTTTGTTGAGCCACAGGAGATGACCTAACATCACATAACAAGAAAATTAGCATTAAAAGGATGATGATGAGAGACAAATTATTACATAAATGCAATCTGGGTCCCCAGAATGAGGCAAGCAATGAGTAATGTCCATTTTTACCTGAATGCTTTCCTCTGCCCTCTGACTGCAATGCATCATGGTAGTGAAGGTGAGCGTGGTGATGAGACCGCCCAAGAAGTGTTGAACACTCATACTAAGGACTGCCATACCTGAAGGAACAAACACAATAACTAAATCAGTCAAAAGCTAACAAGTGTCTAAGAACAACTTTGTAAAAAAAAAAAAAAAAAATTTTAAAACTATCAATTTCATGCTGTTGCTGCTCTGCTATACTTCTTCGATATTATTCTATGTAGAAGTCAAAGTATGTAGGCAGAGCATTTGTTAACAGTAAGCTGAAGTGTCTCCTCTCCTTTCTCCCACCAACTTCACTCCCCCTTGTCCCCAAAACACATGTAGCATATCCTCTGAGGGGAAGTGGCAGAGCAGTGTTAGTGAGGAAACACAGAGGAACCACAGAGTCTGTCCCACCAGCACTGAATTATTCACTCAAGCCGCCAGAGTTTTTGCAGAATAAGACTCTACAGTAAGCGACACAAGACTCACACAGATACACCGACTGATCAGACTAGAAGAGTGAGAAGCGGAGGGTTATCATGTAATATTGAAAAATCTGAAACTGAATATCTTTCTGTTTTTTGTTGGGGTTCTTTTTTCAGTTGCGTTTCTCTGAGATCTTTGTTCTGGGTTTAAAGTGAAAGAGGGATAGGCCCCAACTTTCAGTCTGAGAGGTTTGATAGGGGAACAGACAGTGCCAGCAGAGATGAATGATGTGGATTTGAATCCCAAATGTTTTGCGACTGGCTGTGCAACAGAATCAGATGTGTCATTCAGACACTAACAACTAAATCGCTCTCAGGAGAGAGACAGCACCTGTCTATCAACATCCTCTGCAACATTGTACTTTTGTGCTGTATTAATACTGAGCGTCTGGCTCATACGCTTGCGCTGCTGGGCTGTGGTTCTCAACTATTTTTTGATGGCAGCATCCTAAGGCATTGGTAAATTCCTTCAATGTCTGACAGTGCATATAGATATTGTGTGTCCCCTCTTCTGTTTTTAGATTCTGTTTTATTTGGTTGTTTTTCTGAGGCCTGAAATGGTAAAAACTATCAAAAACAAAGCTAACAAACATTTTTTAAAAATAAATAAAATACATATAAAAAAAATCCTATATATAAAAAAGACAAATTATCTTCCAAATGAAAATAATGTAGTGCCATACACAAGCAGCAAGGAGCCACCTGTCAAGGGTGACAAAATGCAGCTCCTCCAATGACCGCTCGAGGGTGGCTCCAAAAGTGAGTCAATTCTCATGGATTCCCATATTAAGATGACCAATGTTACAGCAGATATAAACATGTATACAACTTGGAAAAACAATCCTTTTTTGGCAAATGTGGTGATTTTGTATGGTTTGTGTTGTTTTATGTAAATCTTTAAGTTTTAAAACATAGTTGAGGGCATGGCTCTATAAGTATACAGGTTGGCACCACTACGGTTGGCCTCCTGCTCAGTCCTCCCAGGTATGTATTTATGTTTTTCATGCAAATATTGGCCAAACAACTAATTAACTGAAAAACAGAATGTAAGGAAGTATGTTCTCCTGCATTTCTGTACATTGTTGTTTTATTTTATTTCTATGTTAGCACTAATTAGTAGCACGTTAACTAGCTAATTAGCCAGCAAATGAACTGGCTTTGGGGCAGCCTTTGAGAAAGATGGCCAGCTGTGCTAACAATGTAAACAGGATCATATGGTTGGCACAGCAATTAAAACAGTAAGCACCTTTTTCCCCATTTTTTGGATCAGCCAGAAGTTTGGCAGAATTGATCACTGCCAAGACTGCAACGGCAAAGCAGCCCTCTCTGAGCTTCAAAGCTGTTCTTAAGAAGCTATGGGTGACATCCATGCTTATTTAGAGTCTGTTTTTCTGGAGCTTGTTCACACTCAGCTGGCTTAATTCATAAACACAGCCTGGTCTTCTGGCTTTTCCAGCAGCCTTTGTGTGAAAGCACATATCTGTTCCAGTGTGTTCTCATAAATCCTCAATGGGATGAATGAGAAACATGGTGAGAAGAGCGGTTGGGTGGGGTCTGTGCAAAGGTCTTTGTTGTGTACTTTTATAGCTTGTTTAGTGATAATTAAAGTTATCTACTACTACAGAAACCCCTCTCTAGTGGTAATCTGACAGCGATGGAGATTTTATACAAAAGTGCAGGAAGCAGTTGCAGAAATGGAAATAATTAAGTGTTTCTTCCCTTCTTTTGTATGGCTTGCTAAAAAAACTAACAAAAAAAGTGGCTGTAGTTTATAGATGTAGAATATTTTGTTGACCGCTGTTTTTTGGCCACATGTCAAACACAAATCTGACATGGATATGATTTAATAAGTCTACAGAGGGATTTACAACATTCACAATAATGAAGGCAGATTATCAAATCCTGCTCTACAGATATTACTTAACCTTTATATCAAATTACTTACCTGCAAGCCACATTGACAGATATCGGCTAACATTTTCACCTATACCATTACAAGAATGGACAACTCACATTATGTTACAAATATCCAGGGGCTGAACACACTACGAGACTACTTGCATCACTTTTAGACCACAGTACCTCTCTAAGATGATAAACCATTGTGGTACTTTATTGCTTGGTGTCAGCCATCTTGCGTGTGGGTGTATTTGCTTTGTCCATCTCACCTTTCATTAGCGGAGATGGCTCCAGTACGGTGAGTAGAGAACTCTGGAAGACCATGCTGATGGTTCGCAAAACAAACACACGGCGCATCAGAGCCCCAATGCTGAGGAGAGAGCATCAAAGAAAGTCTCAGACAGATAATCACCAGACTTTAGGTGTGTATGTTATTGTTGAGCAGAGTGACATGTGCTGACAATGTCTCCAGGCTTGTATCATTAAATATAGAGACATTCTGTGTCTCTTTTCATGGCACACACAGTTATACACCCACACATGTGCATACACAAAAACATGCATGTACGTGCACAAGAAAATAAGTCCCCAGACACTAACTGATTCCCTGTTAGTATAAGAAAATCATCCCCTGTGGGTTTGGTTCATGACGTAATCAATAACCTAAGGAGATCCTCAGCATGGGGAAGATAATTAATCACTGTTACACATACATACACACATAATCAAACACACACAAAAGAGCTCACACTGTTGTGGGACATCAAGGATTAATAATGCCAATCACTCAGAGGAAGCCTGCCACTCAAAGGAATGAATATGTGTTTGTTTGTTTTTTTTGCATGTAATTATTTATGTGAGGAAAAAGCATATTTCATTTAATTGGATAAGTGCACCAAGAGAAAATCTCTCAGAGCCACAATATCAAAATGAGGTAACAAAGCAAATCCTCACATTGGTTGTAAACATCAAACATTCATTCATCATTCAGGGTACACCCTGGACAGGTCAACAGTCCATCATACAGAGACAGACAGAGATGAACAAACACTCACACTGACACTCAGACCTACGGACAATTTAGAGTCACCAGTTAACCCAAATATGATGTCTTTGGACAGTGGGAGGAAACCAGAGTAACCCATGAAGGCACGGGGAGAACATGCAAACTCCACACAGAAAGGCCCCAGGCCAGGAACCGAACCCACAACCTTCTTATTGTGGGGCAACAGCGCTTCATTGCAGCTCTATTACTTGGTGTTTCCTTTATAATTGCTCCAGTGACTACATTTCAAATATATTCTGGTATAAAATGAGCATAGCTGTGTATGTAATTAGTTTACCAATTATTACTTCTATACTATTATAGAGAAATATTTTAAGTGTGAGTGCATTTTTTTCAACTCAGTCAATCCCTCTCTATTGTGTTTCTCCCTTCAACATCTGTCCATCTCTCTCTCTCAACCTAGACTTTCTTTACCTCTCTACTGGAAAAACAATCCAGCATCATTCACATGCTAAAGACATTCTTCTCTCTGCTTCTCCTTTACCTCCTGTCTCAATGACAGCCTTTCATATCAGGCACTCTCAAGAGGTGCTGAGGTGTGCGCGTGTTTGTATGTGTATGTGTGTGTGTGTGTGTGTGAGTGAACGCATGTGTGTGAGCGTGCACGTGTGTGTGTGTATTTATGTAGATGTGTGTGAGAAAGGAAACCTGTCTGGTTACTACCTCACACGGGCCGGGCCTGGATAAGAATAACCATGTTCTCAGGTTGCCACTGGCAGTTATAAAGGGGGTCACTCACTGACCACTCAGCCGTTTCTGATGGTGGGAGGAATAACCTTCAGACTGAGCTTTTAGAGGTGGGACCATAGTGTACTGCTCAACTCTTACTCTGTGTGCGTTTGTGTCTTTGAGTCAATGTCTGATATTAGAAGTTCCATACAACCACAATATGCACCATTTCATAAATTGTCATGTACTTTTAAGAAATCTTTGACTTTTCTGACTTGGTGCACACAATTTAGCCTAAGTAATTTGAAAACGATATACTCTCCTACACAAGTGAATACAAACCAATTTTGACCTATCAAATTGGATTTTAACAAAGTTCTGAGAACAATATTATGTCAGTATTTCCACTTTCTCAATCATTCAGTTGTAATACTACACATACTGGCATTATAAACGTGCTTTATTTACAGGTCAAGTAAGGTGACATACTTTGTCTGCTTCAATTGAGGGTTTAAACAGCTGGCTTAGTTTTGAAATTGGGAATGCACGCTCAATACAAAAACAGACACATAAACTGTATATTGAGTGACAATTCAAAATCTGTGCTTAATTTTTTACCTCACTGGGTTGTTTGAGTGAGCCTGATCTATCAGAAAGGATAGTGATTCAGTACTTTGGATGAGTGCGTTACAAAATTTTTGTCAGGGCTTGTAAGGGCGGCAAACTTAAACACACAGTTCCCCCAGAATTTCTGTCTATCCTCAACAGACAAAGATTCAGACGATTTACTTCTGTCTTTGTCAGTGTGCGAACATTTTACTGCTTTTAAAAGTTATTGAGATTTTTACAAGTGAAACGAAGAGAAAGAGTGAAAGATCAAAATCCAAAATGTGACACTAACATTTTCTGAAAATACTCTCCCTTCCCCAAAAATGTTGCCTTTGGAGACATTCTCTGTGTTTGCTCATGTCACTTTACAAGAGGAGAAAAAAAAAGCTGGGAGTCAGCTGAAAACACAACAAAAAGTCAAAAAGGTTGACAACAGACAGAGCACAGAGCAAGTGATACACGTCAACAAATCAAGCAAGTACACATTGCAAACACAGATACCAAAGCAAAAGACACAACTTCACATCTCATTAACTGGCATATTGCACCACGAATAATCCTGTAATATGGCTAAAAGGCTGAATAGCAAAAGAAATATTGTAGATGTGGAGGGATGGGCTGAAATATGGTTGGATGTTGGAAGAGTCCAGTGAAACACAGAGTGGAAACCCACACATTATCTTTCAAAAGGCATTGTTATTTATAGTTCCCATTACATCACACTGGCCATAGGCAGAGCTGTGCTATAATGTGATCCTAGCATAAGCAGACGTAAAACCTTATGCAATGAAGGTCAGGCACAAATGGCACAATGCCAGCGTGCTGGAGGGAAAAATATGTAAAGGTTAAATACAAAACTACTATTAAGACTATTTGTTTTTCCAAAATAACAACTATAGAAATTTCTTTAAATGTAATTTTGCATCTGATTGCTTTTTAACACTGGACGCCTGCACCAAAAAAAATACAATTTTACAGGAATACCAGCGTTTTTACATTTAGTCAACGTAATATTTAATCTAATATGCTGTCCCTTTGGTATATTAATCAGAAAGTCTGACATCTTAGTGTCTGCCTTTAAACCTGAAAATTAAATCCAACTAGAGTTGCACATTGTCTCTGTGCACAAGTGTGTATGATGGGTTTGCTACTCATGCTGTTTTCACACCACACTCCAGACACAGGGGGTCCCTGAGCTCTCAAACAAAGCTATGTTTACTTAGACTACTGCACACACACATTCAGACAGACACACACACACTCAAATTTAAAAGAGTAGTAATCTAAAAATAATTAATATTGCGCTGGATAAACAGACAGAGTGATGAGGAGGAGGTAAAGGAGGAGGAAGAAGGTAGGATGAAAGTAGGAGTCAGTGTAGAATTTGGATGAAAAAGAAAAATGGCAGAGTAAAGAGGAGGATGAGGATGATGGTAAGATCTGACAAAAATTACAGAATGTGTGAGACTGACATGTTTATGCGGAGCAGTGGATTCCCACCTTATCAGTATTTTCCCAATCATTTCCCACTGCTGGAAAGTCAGGACTATTTTTCAATTAAGTGAAAAATAATCAAAATATGGCCAAATGCAAAATCCAAATAGCAGGAGCTTCAAAAAACAAGCAAACAAATACACAAAAACAGAGAAGCTACTATTTTATGATAAATGTGTATGATAAATGGTCAAATGTGTCAACATATATTTGTGCATTTTGTGTATGTGAAACACAAGCATTGTGTTGCTAAAGAGAAGCTGTGGCCTATACATTTTGTTCTCCAGATGTAAAAGAACATATCTGCTTGGTTGGGTCGTTGACAGTAAAATTAATAACTAAGTTTTTGACACTTGGTTGAAAAAAAAAAAGATATCCTTAGACATCGCCTTGGCTTCTGTGAAACAGTGATGTGCACATTTCAGTTTCATTGATTTATTGAGGGCATATTAATTGAATACCAGACAACTTGTGGAAGGTGGAACCTTTAGTGATGTCTATTTTAATACTGTGTAGTCCTTCACTTTCTCGTCTCCAAAACAAACCAAACTTTTAAAACCCCACAAAATGAAAACTCCCCCCAGTCATAGCTTCCATACAAACACAATAAGAATAATTTCAGTAATAGCCAAAAAGAGTGATGCGTTGTTGAAGACCACCTGAACTGGGCGAGCAGCAGGCCTCCCAGTGACGACCCACAGATGGAGAAGCCCATGGCGATGACGCCATTCCAGAAGCCGAGCTCCCTGGCCGTCATGTGGTGATCCAACAGGAAGAGAGGAAACATGGTCACTGCCCCCTGCTCACCTGCATGCACAGTGACAGGAGGAACAGGAAAATAAGAGATGGAAAGGAGGAAAGGGGGGGGGGGGTTCGAAAAGGAAGCAAGGCAAAGACTGGAATGAGTTCTCTGGTCAGATATACAGATTGCAGAATTCGGTGTAAAACATACAATTAACACACCATGTGATGTGTGTGTGTTAATATGTGAGAAACCTCCTCAGTACACATGCCTGCTCCTGTCACAGTCAAATACATTAAGAATGGTGAACCAAACTGTTTAGCCTGCAAGACTGAACAACATGGTTTCCCAGAGATGACGACTGCAGAATCAAATACAGCACACTGACTAGCGCACCTAGGCCTATTCCTGGAAAGTGTCAATAATAGATGCCTGACAAGAAAAAGAATACCCTCAGTCACTTTATGAAACCAGGGCCTAGCACTTTTGATAAAGCATAAAAAGGGAAACACAACAAAAACAGAAAAACTTCCACAGATGAAACAGACCTCACAAAGACCTTTCAGTCAAAATAAAAAGTTTCTGTCAGACAGTAAGACTTTCTCTGTGTGGTGTTGAGTGTGGGGGTAATGTTCTGCTGAACATTACAGTAAAATATTCAGTGGCATCGACTATACACCATTATTATATTAATGGAGACTGACTTCAGAAAGACAGTGGGACCAAGGAGCTGCGTGAGTGACAGCTTGGTTCCCAGACTGCTGTCAAAGACGACGCAACACAACTGACGACTCACTCACTCAGTCAGCCAGGAGACAAACAAAAATACAGAAAGAAGGAAAAAAAAGGACAGATGAAACAGACTGGAATAAAAAAAATAAAATAAAAATAATAAGAGAAAGCTGAGAAGCTCCCAGTGATAGGGAGCGCAGCTACAGAAAGAGTATCACCACTAACAGTGGTGCAGAAACCTGGGGTAGGAAATGAGGATTCTCTGTCACGTGTGTTTCACTGTTCCCAATTTACACAGTTAATAATGACACATGCAAGCTGGTCATAAAATAAGCTAATCACATAACCTTTTCTTTAATTACCTGCCTCATATACAAAGATGTGAAGTTTTGTTTTCAGATAAAATAAAGTGATCAACAAAAGAGAGCACAGTATATATGAGGAGACAATGAACTGCTGCTAGTCCTCAGACATCCTTCACTTAACAGAAAATGTACTGAACAGTACACCGATCAGCTATAACATTACCACCACCTGACTAATATTATGTAGGTCCCACTTTTGCTGCCTGTTGACACCTAGACTCCACTAGAGCTCTGAAGATGAAGTGTGGTATCTGGCAACATTGCATTACCAGGACATCCTTTATGTCCTGAGACGTGTTTGTTTGTCCAGTAAATCCAGCAAGATCTGGGCAATTTGGAGGTCAAGGCAATACCTTGAACTCATCGTTGTGTTCGTCAAACCAATCCGGATCTATTTAATGGCATGGAGCATTATTCCTGTTGAAGACGCCACTGCCATGAGGGAATAGAGTTGTCACGCAGAGGCAACAATTTCAAGGTTGGTGTTGCTCTGATCCATTACATTGTATAAAATAATTGAACTCACTTTACTTGTCAGTGGTCATAATGTTATGGAAGATTGGTATGTATTCTCTTAACTACGGTTGGGCCAATAATAAATCTTGCAAGAACTAACATAACTGGACCAAGAAACCAGATATAACCAAAAGTTCAACCAATCATTGAGCTGTACAAGTGATAATGTACTGATATTGAAGGTGAAATGACCAGTCACTGTTGAAACGGGGTCCTTTTGATCATTGATGAAAAACATGGTTGCAGATTACAAATGTGAAAATGTGGAGTTTTTCTTGACCATGTGTGGCAGCAAACAGAAAATCTTTGGATCATGGCACAGGACTCAGCCAAAATACTGTGTATAGGTCATGCATGTCTCAGGGAGATAATGCATTCTCCACATTTTTTGACATTCAAAGTGATTCAATGAAAAAAAAAACAAAAAAAAAAAACAGGAGAATAATCATGTCTTATAGTCTGATGCTACAAAATAAAAACACTGAAAAAAAAGGCTGATGGTTTGATGTGGCTTTGATTAACCTTAGTTCAGGAAAACAGAATAATTTCACGTGCAAATTGAGTGATAGTTAATCCTTGGAACTGAGCCCTCAGAGGAAATTGTTTGTATGGCTGTGATTGAAGGTTGAACAAATAAACATATTGTAAATAAAGTCAATTTTACTTGACTACATTTTTATTATTGATCTTTCTAATATGTTATTTTACCATCGCTCCACAAACTGATTCACTCACACCCTTTATAAGCATTATTTACATTTTAATCTGTCATCTTCTGTACTGAACTGCCGAGAGCTGCATCAGCTGTGCAGTAAGCATATTAGTCATAATAAAGTAAACATTGGCAGCAGCGGTACCCATGATGCCTGGGTTGTTTACCCATGGTTCTGTGCTCCCGTGCCTGTCTGCCTGTTGTTTAGCTCAAAGCTCAGAGCTTTCACAGTCCTGCCTTCAACTAATTATTTCTTTAAAGAGGGGGGCTGGGGGAGGGTGTGCAGACAAACACAACCACGCTGATTATTCCTTTCTATAAATATTCTCAAAGCAACAATTGTCCATTTCAGCAGGGATTTCATTAGACATCCACAAAGATTAAACAAGCAGAGTGGAGGGGAAGGAGGAAAGGGTGGAACAAGAGTGAAGGGGGGAGAGGATGAATGTAATAAAGGGGGATAAAGATGGAAAAGTGGAGGACTAAGCAAAAGAAAGTGATCAGGAAAAAAGAATAAAAATAAAAGTGTGTGTGGGGGGGGGATACAGACAATCATAATGCATTTATTAAAAAAAGAAAAAAGAAAGAAAGAAAGAAAAGAGAAAAAAAAGAGAGTTGAACATGACTGGGGAGGTAGGACAGCAGCCAGGGATGAAGACAGCTACAGACAGAGGAAGAGGAGGGGGACAGATGAACAGAGACATTGTTAGGAGGTTAGTGGAGAGGAAACAGAGGAGAGGTGGCAGGCTCAAAGAAAACTGTGTTTATGTTTACATTTGGCTCAGAGAGACAAAGCAACAGCAAGCCAAAAGAGGCAAAGTTGTTTTGTCTGTCACAGTTATTTAAAGGTGCTTCATGACCACATCAATCACAACGGATTGATGAGAATTGCTAGCATAGCAATGTCCAGTGAAACTTTAGCATTAAAGGCCCCCAAAAACCTTAACTACTGTTCAGATTTTTCTGCTTAGTTGAAACAGTTTGAGTTATTCCACACTGTTGTTTAAATCGTTTAAAATGTAGCACAGTCAGAAAATGTAGAAACATTTGCTAAGTGTCTTTATGTCTTTAAACACAAGTGTGTGGAAGTACTGTTAATAATTTTAAATACAGTTTGACAAAATATCTCCCAGCTTTTTTGGTCATTCTAAGTTACTGCTATATGTTTTACAATTATGCAAGTTCTTCATGTGTTTTCATGGCAGTTATATGAGTGAATATATACATATAGAGGGGTAAACCACAGTCTGGGCCCCACAGTCAAAATCTCTGCCAGTGTGAAATCTATGGGGGTAAAACGATTTCTGATATAAAGACCTAAAGTTAAAGATGATGAACTCATGGTAAAACTTTCAGCTCTGTTAAATGTTCAAGTGTGTTTGGGATCATTATGCTTTAATAAAGGCCATCGTCATCATCTGCTCTTTTACAGATGGTATGATGTTTCATGTTACTTTATTGAGATCAACCAGTGAGTTGGTATATTTTAACCTCATCTTATTTTTCAAACTGTATCAGGCTTGTTAAGACATAGAAAAGGTTTTCTTTTGGTACTCTTCTTGGAAGGTCAAAATTGTGCAGGTACTGCTGTACAATATAACAGACCAAAATGACTCCAGTCTGCCAATCCTACCTTTCTCTGAGTTTTTTTTTTTTTATCTTTTAGACCTCAAATTGACCTCCATCATTCCTGTTAACTGCCACTTCTTAATTACATTATGAACAGAGGAAATATCAACATTTCCAGTCAGAGCATCCATATAGCTCTGAAATTTGCATTGCATTACCTTGTATTTCCTAACAATGACTTGGACAAGCTGTAGCCCTGACCAGCTGATTAAGGTCTGAGACCTTGGTAAAGGTTATCTGCTCAAACCTCTTGAGGTGCCTGGACCTTCACATGGTGCTTTCCCTTTCTTCCATTGTAAAATTACACACACACAGACACACACACAAAAAAAAAAAAAAAATCAAACAAACAAACAAAAAAAACTGATTTTGCTCAAAATGTTGAAGAGTCTCATTTTAAAGGAGGCACAAGTTTTGTTGTTGCTACATAGCTAACCCTAACCCCAGCTGTTTGCTCTCTTGACAAAGTTCGGCCATTGATGCATTTACATGACAAGTTACGATAACCCCTCTGAGCAACACTACTTCTTAAGGACAGACAGGACTCTACAGTGCCTTGGTTTTAGATAGTGACGGATGGGTCAACCAGGCAGGAGCTTGCTTGGAAAGAAAAATCAAGTAACTGGAATAGAAAGAAGGCAAGAAGATTGTTTTTTGCTTTTTTTATGTGTAAAAAATTATGTATGTTAAATATATAGAAAAATGACAGGAAACAGCTCTTGGCAAGTAAAGGAATTGAGTTTGACGCTTAACTTACCAACAGTCATCAAGGTTATATATGGTACAAGGCAATAGAAAAACTTTGAGGCAATAGAAAAGCTTTACACCATTTGGAAATTAACTCATCTTCTGCTGATCGTACTTTTCACAGTAAACAGAAATCCTAGTTCCAAGATTTGGACAACCCTGCTCTGGCCAGAGAGCACTTCGGGATCCCCTAGTCAGAGTTAGCTGAGGATGACGGGGACCCGACTTCAGATAAGCAGTTGAAGATAGATGGATGAATGGATGGTGGTCCAAATCCTTTTATGCCACTGTATGTGAGGGGGGCTGGGTGACAGTATAGAGAGTGATCAGAGCAGGATAGGAGTGAGATGAGACGGTGAGAGGTCAACAAGGACAGTGGGGTCAAATCCTGACCTCCAAGCTGCAGCTTAGACAAAAGAGCCAGCAAAGCAGGAGAGATCACTGAGGACACCCAGTCACCATGCAGGATGACATCATTCACTGCTGAGAGAATGGTATGGTAACAGAGGCAAGTTATTACTCCATGTTTGAGTACAATACACACACATACACACACGCATGCACACTAGGTGTCCCTGCTGATCAATGCAGATACCAAGAATCTCTCTGTGGCCCTCAGGGCTCATGAACATGGGAAAATATAACAAGAGGGAAGCAAAACAACCACGACCACTCCACTCATCCCAAACTTGCTGGACCATTTGTTTTCTTCTGTTTATTTTTCTAAGAATATCTGCAATATTAATATCCATCTGGGGTTGTGGACATTAAACCAAGTGTCAACTATGCATTTTGATTTAGGTTATTAATGGAGATTTTTTTTATAAGGAGCTGTATAAAAAATTATTTAAAAAGCGGGGGTTATAATCTTTAGAAAATGTTTTAACAAATGGGTAGATCTTGTACCTATGTATCTGAGCGTAGATAAATGTGTTGGTTTTTTTTATTGCCACTTTGCTCTGTCTCAGGGCACCATGTGGTGGTTGTTCATTAATTCATCCCCTCTCCCCATAGTCCCTTTTTTCCCTCTGGAAATCCCCCCCCCCATTCTTTCCCCAAGTTTCTCTCTTGTCTCATTCCCACTTTTCCACCTCCTTTCATCTCTCAGAACTCCATCACCTCCCCAACCCATCATCAGCCGCTCCTGCTAACATCAACACTGTGAACGGTTCCTGCAGTTTGGACGACAGGTCACAAGCCAACACAGAGATGTTGTTTGTGAGTCTGTACATACAGTATTTATGTGAGGCAACAAACATTGTCTACATACAGTTAATTATTTTGTATATAGGTTACATTTTAGTGTCCTAATCAATATGTGCATGTGTGCCATCCATTCTAGTCATTAGAACATTAGAATTATTTGGCCTATTTAACTAAAAATGATTCAGCTCAATACAACAGTCCAGTAGCTCTGAGTGAGCTGTTATTTAGGAGGCTGCAGCTGAAGGTGGTGATTGAGTTATGCTGTCACACACTAAGAAGCCTGTTTTATTAACTACATCTACATTAAGGGGATTTACCTATTACCAAACTACCTTTATTCAAAGGGTTGAATCTTTATCATTAACTCTTACAGCTGTCGTTTCGGAGGGAAAGGTTAAAGGGGGGTGCGTTTGAACAAAGCTTCTCTTTTTTGGTTCATCCAACCATCCCATTGTCCACATGGTCAATTCCCAGAGAAAGCTGCCACCTCCCCACACCATCATTTATGTCTCTAGTCAAACACACATGATTACGTCCTTTTAAAAAAGTATGAGCACTGATGTGTGCAGCACAACTCACACAAGGGATGTATAGTTGATTGAAAATAACAGTATGAAAGTAATAAAAAAAAATTCTAAAAAAAAAAAAAAAAAAAAGATCATTGTTATTTTTAAAGAGTTGATATTGATGACAAAAGAGCAGGCAAATAATTATGTTCCTCAAACTGTCAAATTATTGTAATTTACAAATGAATATAGAAAGATAATATGGACTTTCATTCTAACTGTATTTGCCTAGTGTTTTGGCAACTGACAGCTACATGACAGCTGAGATATGAACATGGCTTGTTTCTCCATGAGTGACATCAACAGCACATTAAGATGTGTCTAGCCAATATTTGAGCTCACACTCGCAACTTGAAAGTTCCCTTTTCGTCTCCTTTCTGGCCTTTTCTTGTCTCTTTATATTTTTTCTCCCACTAGCGTCTATAATTCCCTCCCCTTCACACCCTCCGTACGTCTCTATAAGTTTACCCAGACAGTTTCCCATCTTGCATGTGGCCTCAGATGGCACAGGGGTCACAGTTTAGACATGGGGCTCTCAATGATTCGCCACAGTGTTGGACGCAGCACAAACTCAGAGTTCATTAGGGATAGATAAGGAAGAAAGGTCTGTGTGTGTCTGCGTGTGTGTGTGTGTGTGTGTGTGTGTGTAGCATGGGGGAGGGGATGGGGGGTTTCAGACAGGCAGATCACCAGTCTCACACAAACCATAACCACACACCCCTTGAACAAAAACAATACTGTGTCACATAGGCAATTACACTGGCACCTCCAACCTTAATCTATAATATTAAAGAATTCATATTTGCTGAACAATATTTAAATTGTTAGAAAATGAAATGGCAAGTTAATGTAAAGTTAATCTAAAGAAGTAAACTGAAAGCCTAGGAGTAAATATTGTTGTGATTGTGAGCACTGGCCACTATAGCATGCGTGTTTGTGTGCTTGTGTGGCTGGGAGAGTGCTGGAGGGGGGGGGGACTGCTCCCTAGACAGATTAGGGGGGGTCCAGCCAACCTTCATATTTTTTCTAGTAGTGTTGTCTGCTGGGGTTCATCCGATTACTGAGCCACCCATAACACTCTCAAAAACATGCACACACAATTTAAAAACAAAGACGTATACATTCATGAACATACACAAGACAATGCAAATGCGAGGAGACAATTATATTCCCACCACCTACATACACATAAACACACATCAGCGTGATGCACCGTCTTCCATTTCAGTTTCTGAACGCCACAGACACAAAGACACTCTAATCCTTACATAATCCCCTTCTGCTACCAAACACCAAACTCTGGTAATATTAACTCTCTCCCACACACACACACAAGTCTGACTCTCTAAACTACTTTCATATTTTACTTTTATACAGGAACTAACTCACATGAAAAACTGCCTGCATAAACTTAAAGGTGGACCAACTTTTGCTGAGCAGTAGCCACTGTGGCTGTAAGCAGCAACTGCAGCCTTATAGTAAATAAAAGAACAGAAGTATAAGTTGAGAAGATTTGGAAAGTGAGTGACCTGTCTTAGTAACCCTTAAAAACCTATTTTCTAGTTTGTAAGTATTAAGTAATGTTAGAAGCAATAAGGAACTGAGTAAACCAGATGAAGTTAGGCTGGGGAAGCAAAAACCCCAAAGTGTTTTTATTGCTTAGAAATTCTACTTTTATAGTGAAGAACATGGCACTAATTCTTTCATTAGTAACACAATATGCACTCAAATTACATTATATTCAAAATTGTATTCTCATTAAAGTGGTTTTATACTTGGGTAACTGTGACATTAAAACAACTGTTTAATCAAAACAGAGATTTTCCTCCTATTTTGCATGAAGGACCTGTAAAGACATAATCAACTGCCTTGCAACAGTTACTCTCAATCTGCTCAATACACTGCTTTAAGAGTTGGGACCTATGGTTTGACATATCAACAGAGACATCTAGTGGTGATATCCAGGCCCTATAAATGAAGGCAGTGTGGGGGAAAATGTGAGCATTTCAGGAAATATCGATGAGCATTGCTTAAAGGATTTTTGTCTGTCTTGTCTGTGACTAAAATGCGTTAAAACTGACGTATTAAACTGACAAAGTGACAAACTGGTGTGCCATTTCCCAAAATAATGCGCTGGAAGTGCTGCTTTCAGTCTTTTTTGTGCTTTTTATTTCTCCTCTCTTTCTTCCCATACTGGCCCCAGTGAAGAACATTCAAACCCAACAACTAGTTAAATAATCTGCCACTACTGCTAAGTGATAAATAGCTTTAGTCATTTATCAATTGGAAACCCCAGTCAGTATTTGATCTTCAAGGGCCTCCACTATGATAATTAGCTCCAGTAATAGTATGACAATTGTTTGATTTTGGAAGGTTCAGCGAAAAATTTTATTAACTTTGGGACTAAACAGTTAAGTTGTAACAGTAAGAATTAACTATATTGTGGTTTCCAATACAAGTTTGAGTATGTTCTTGCATTCTGTTCAGACTCACCCAGTTTGTATGTCAGGACGTACAGGACAGTCCATGGTGTGCCAGGCACTGCCAGCAGCTTCCTCCATACCCTCCATGGTCGCATAATTTCTGCTCCCTGCCCTCCCCTCCTGCTGCCATCAGCCTGCTGGCCCCTCACAGTCTCGTCATCCAGCACAGGACCCCCCCACACGAACAGAGCCACGCCTGCATAAACGAACGTCAGCAGCATAAACATCCAGCTCCATCCAGCCACGTCAATCACCGCCAGCAGCCCGCCTCCAGCGAACACCGACCCGGCTTTATAGCCCACAACTTGAGCTGTGTTGCCCAGCCCCAGTTCCCCTCGCCCTCTCAACAACCCCACTGCGGCCCCGTCCACTGCAATATCCTGGACAGAGGCCAAGGTGTTCATGGCCAATAGGGTTCCTACTACACCCCAGATATGTGCTTCCGGAGCCAAGGCAGCACTGGAGAGGCATGTCAGAGCCAGCCCAGACACTGTGCCCACCAGCCAGTGGCGCTTGGTACCTAACCGGTCCACCAGGGGAGCCCAGAGCACCTTGAGAACCCAGGGGAAGTAGAGGATCTTGGTGAAGCCGATGCGGGTGAGCGAGTGACCAGCTCCACGCAGGTAGACAGGAAGCAGTGAAGACTGGAGGCCATAGGGGATGCCCTGGACAAAGTACAGAAGGCCCAAAAACACTAGTTTATCATTCATGATCTACCCCCTAAACTTGAGCCTCTCTCTGAGCGCACAGTGCAGTGGTCCATTGGTCAGGTCACTGTCATCACTCCGGTTCAAGGTGAGGGGTGGAGGGGGGGGGCTGCAGAGGGGCTGGCTGACCCTGATGAACTGGCTGGCCTGAAAAAGACAGAAATAGTGTAGATGTTAATGGAGTTTAAGGTGATGAACCCAGAATAAAGTTGAAGAAGATATGGGTCGGCTAAAGAGCCTGGCAGCTGCAGCAGGCAGCCTTTAAAGGACGTGTCTGGTTTAGCGCTCATCAGCCTGGCTCAGTTACCAGGAGCCTTAACCAGGCTAACCTTAGCCCCCCTCCAAGTCACATGACAAGTGTGAATTAACATGATAATGTTAAGGTGAACACATTTGATTTGATCCTAAAGCCTGCGTACTAAACACAAACACCCCGCTGACACTGAACTGGCTGCTGTAAGTTTGGTTCAAAACCAACTGACTAGCTGCCGTTAGCTCGCTAGTTAGCTTTAGTGCTAAACGTAGAAGAAGAAGAGCCCGATGAAAGCATTTAAACAACATGTCAGGATCGTCCGCGACTCCGAGCTGTGACTTAACGAAGTCCCGCACCTCTCAGGATACAAATCTTAACACTTGCCGGTAAAGAGAGTTGGTTAGTGGTGGCTGACCGGAGAGAGGCTGCTCCGCTTGTTTATAGTTTTGATCTGAGCTAGCGGGTTGCCAGGTGCTGCGACAGAAATCCGTCTGTTGCAGGTTGGATTGTGGCAAAGCAAGAAGGCAGAGGGGGCGCCAGATTTCTTTTAACTGTAAAAGACTCATTGCAACATCTTAAACTTTTTTGACTTTCTCAATGCTGAATATGCCATTACACACCCAGGAAGTATTTGACCACCCAACCTTTCAAACCTAGTTGATTATTACCACATGCTATAAAATGGTTATACTCATGTACTCATTCTGACTAGTATTTTACATAGGAGATGTAGCTTTGTTAATTTATAACATGTGGATTGTTTGAATAGTGTTGTGTATTGTGCCATGGGGAAGAAAAGTACATGCATATGTTAATTTATATAGTTCAGAAAAATGAAAAATGTCCCCACTATCACAGTACCCCTCTGGGCAGGGATCTCTGATCGGGTTGCTGGAGTCAGTTACAGCCATTCTCACAGTTTGGGGGCCCTGAGTGTTCCCATCATCACAGGGGTCACTGTTGCCTTCACTTTCAACTGCTTTTCCAGCTCTCAATCCTTGGTATCTCTCAAGCTTCTTGTTTTAGTTCTTCCTGATGTTGATGCTTCTCTCAGTAGAGATTGCTACATCTATCACTCCCCCCTCTTCTGCTTCTTGTCCATCACTTCTATGTCTGGTTGGTTATCATCACCACCATCACCTGTTTGTTAGTCTGTATATCATTCCCACAGAATCAGAGCCCAGCCATTCTCTCCCACCTTTTGAGTAGCATACCAGTTTGAATGTGAATTTGAGTTATATATGTATATGAACACATCTGAGGCTTGAAGAGGGCAATGTGTTCATTCTGAGGTTGGAATAACTGAGACAACACCTATAAGACCTTCATACAAAAAGCTTTTATTCGCAGAAAATTTTAGCTCCTTCAGTGGTATTTTTGCTACTTTATATTATTGGGACGTAGAAGTATGAATACATCAAGAACTAGATAGTTTACATTTGTTTGCAAATAAAAGGTGACGGCATATTTTAGCTTCCTTTGAAGCTTCACATATGATGATCTAATGATGAATGTAAGGTTAAAGATCAACTGGAGAACTGCTTGGCTAGGAGCGTTAGTTGGAAGGGAATCAGCTGGACAGACTATATCTATTGCATCTGAGAAATGCTGTTAATATATTCTACATGTCATGCGAGTCTCAAAGACAAAAGACAGTATTGTCAGGTTTCCTCATAAACATAGGGCACAATATGTGTCAAGAAATTATAGGTAACTTTGCACAGCTCCATGTGGTAGTGAATCTTTGGTCATATGATCTTCGATTGCATTGATTGGCCATTAATGTTCATTCCCACTCAGGGCCAGCAGAATCTTCTCATAGTCTCCTTTAGTGTCGTCCTGATGGAAAAGAAGAGCCAGAGTTGGTCATTAAACTTTTTGTATGTTTGTATACAAACACTGGACAACTCTATCACCAAGGAATGGTTTATTTCCATTATTTGTGGCTCACCAGAATATCCTGGTAGAGTGTTTTGCCGTAGTTTTTCTTGTACTCATCCTTGATCCGTTTCATGTCGATTTCAGAGCGGCTCACCATGATACGGGTGAGTATATTTTTGCGGGTGCCTTTACCCTGTTGAGCAGAAAAGAGTCAGTGGGAAAAGGCCTTCGATAGCAAGCACAGCATCCTGCATGCTTTGTTTTTATTCATTTTGTGAGACGAAGCCTATGTATATTGTACCTTCATGGCCAAGTAGAGCTTCTCAGCAAAGAATGCAGGCCTACTTCCAGCACACTTCACTGTTGACCAAAAAAAAAAAAAAACAGGTTAGGTTGAAATTAAGTCTGTGCATAAATCACTTGATGAATGCTGAGGTAATAAAGTTAAGAGTTTTTAACCCCTTACCTACTGCAGTGAGACAACTCTCAATATCTCCTTTCATCTCTAGGTCGATAGCTTTGGCCACATCCACTTTGCTGTACTTTGAGTACCTTTCAAATACTGAAGGGGAGGACAATGCGTTAAATCTGACAGGAACAAAGAGGGAAAAGCCAGTTAAAAACTCAGCTAACCTTTCCGAAGATGAGGGGCACTCCTGGTGGTGAGGATTTCAATGAAGGCAGAGCAGTCTTTGCCCTTCCTCCCCTCCCCGGCCTCATACAGAGCCCTGGCATCACTGTCAATCAGCTGCTCAGAGACTCCTTCAGTCCTGCTTGCCTGTGATAAACAGAGACTGAACAATGTCACTGTATTGAACCCAACTAATCAGGTCCACTATCTCTTTGAGAGAGTATATATAGGGAGGGTGTGAAATAGATCAATATAATGAAAGATTAGAGCAGGACAGCTAAGACTAATACCTGTAATGTTTTAGACACATAAAATTACAAAACTAAATATAGATGAAAGGCTTAAAATTTCTGTCAGATTTTTCTATGAATTCATTCATCTTTTGCACATGGAAAGTGCAAGAGCGGTTTGAAGTTTGAATTTTAAAAAGCCTACACAATAGGCCAAACTGTGTTATCATATATGCGTGAGTGTGTTTGTGCATGCATGTTTGTCAAAGGTGTGAGATTGTTATTTTTAATTAACCATTGTTACTTTGGCAGTAAGAGGATGAAGGTATTGCCTGAGAGCATCTTAGCTGCATTTCTCTTGTTGTCATGGATTGTGGAATGTTAAATGTGTCATAAAGATCCTGTTTTAAATAAACAATGAAACAAAGTGCCGCAGACATAGGAAGCAAACAGCAGACACGCACCTTGCAGAGTGCGAGAAGGGCAGCCTTGAAGTCTCCACTGGTGTCAGACTTGATGTCGTCTTCCAGCTCCTTCTTGTATTCTTTGCAAAGAAAACACAACAAGAGATAGAAAATTATGCTAAAAAATTATTTCAGAAAGTTGGATGTGGAACTTTCATTTCCAAATACTAGTCGGATAAAACTGTAGTTTATTGGCACACACCGTTCTTGTAGACTGTCTTTATATCCAAGATCTCTCTGTTGGTACGGGACGCCATAATCTCTATCAGGGTGTCTTCATCTGTGCCCAAACCCTGAGGAAGCATGAATAAATAGACTGAAGCAGAATAAAACTATTTTTCATCATCATCCTAATTCAAACAGAGCACACCCTGTTGCCTGGTGTTAAGGAAATAGTGCATGAATATGTGGAAGTGGGTGGATATCAATAGGCCAGAAAAATAACAGATGATGAGGAGGTCAAAACAGCCGCTACGGATGTGTTCACATCTTGGTTGTGGTTTGATGGTTTTTATATATTGAAATCGATGTTCATTTTAACAAAGATTGTTTGTAGTTGTGTGTTTGTGCACCTTCATGGCCTGTTTCAGTTGCTGGGCATCGTACTGTGCTGGTGTTTTCAGCAGAGCCAGCACCACTTCCTCCAGATCTCCCTTCAGAGCGTCTTTCAGTGCTTTTTCCAGAGGCTGCCAGGGAGGGACCAATGTTGTAAATGTAGTGCTCAGCACAATGGGATCATATGCATAAATGCACATCTGCAACATTCTTGCTATGAACGTCTCTCTGTAGTTCCCATTACCTTGCCACTGGCCTGCTGGTAGGCCTGTTTGATCTGCTGCCTCTGCTCGTTGCTCCTTTTGACCAGAATTTCAATAATAGTGTTTTCATCCACTCCTGGAGAAATGACAGGGTGTTGATCAGAATCATGAATGGTCTGCATCTCTATGACACAGTCTAATAATCAAACCTAGCAGACCTTTTAACTCTGATACTATCCGTTCTGTGAGGTGAGGATACTTTCTACCACAGAGGTACATATGCTTGGTGACCAGCAGAGGGAGGTAAAGTTCTTCACACAAAAGCTGGCTTCATATTTGAAGCAAGAGCAAAGTAAACTCAAAACACGTTCACACACGCTCAAGAGCTTGTCTGTGAGCATTCTAAGTTCACCTTTTGCCTTGATGGCCTTATCAAGGACTGCTGCATCTCCATTGGGGCTGAAATTGGGTGCTGCCGTCACTGTTCCCTCGTTCTTCAGGACCTGAGTGACACAACACAGATTATTGTGTGTTTTGTAAATATTTGACTTCTGTTTATTGGTATGTTGCATAATTATATGCTCTTTAGAAAAGTCAAATTGACAGTTTCTCTCTGGATAGACAAACCAAAGACATAAAAAAGTCACAGACTGTAATCTGTCTGCGGGCGCTTCCCTGTCTGCCTCTGCCCCTACACCTCTGTGCCTCAATAGACAGTGACAGGGCCTTTTAAAATTCCTTCTCACACACCCCCGGTGGACTGAACTGAACACTACAGAATAGCTGAGGACCAGACTGAAATCACACCAGTTGACCTTATGCAACTTTCGCTAAGTTCACTTTAAGAAACTAGGGAAAGCAGAAGTAGCATTTCGTTGGTTTGCTGTTTATAGAGGGAGGGGTGAAAATTCCTGCCTCCATGAGTCACACACTCACAAGACCTAGTAAGGTCATCTTTCTCTTTGAATATAATCTTTATTATCCAGACTGACTATCACATTAATGACAATTCACATCTCTCTGCTCCACTCCTTTTTCCTTCCCTTTGCCTACCTTTAAGATTCCCATTCATTCATTCTTCCTTTGGCCCATACCATCCTTTACACTTTTCTCCTTCCCTACTTCCCTCACCTCCTAAACACTGCCTGATAAGTTTTTTCCACTCGAGCATACCACAGGAAGAGAAAAAAGGAAAAAAAAGGGTGGTTGGCCTTAGCAACTGGAACAGAACAACAGCATTACATACTGAGTCATCAGGCATGCCCAGATAAACGGTCTGCTGCAGGAAGGCTTGGATGAAAGACATGGTGGGACTGTAGTCTGTCTGAGAAGAGAAGAGGAGAGAAGAGAAGGTGTCAGCTCTGATGTGATCTAAACATGAGCACCTAATGCAGCATGAGATGTTTAGTTTAGAAAGTCCTCTGCAAAGTCTGTTGTGAGGAGCAGCAGAAGACCTGAGGATAAAATGAGGACACACTGGAGATGGTAAATTCTGTCTCTGTCTTTGATTCTACTGCAGAAAAGTTCTCATCCAGTAAAGAAACCGCAGATTTACTGTGGGGTTATACGTGGTTTTCCATAACGTCAAACATGTGGACACTGCAGGGCCACACCCACAGTAAACTATATGGTTTGTATGGGTGGATTGATGACCAAGTAAACTCTATGCTCAATATCATGAGAACATCTCAACACTTCGCGTGGGCGAAAAAGTCTAAATGAAAAGATAAAATCAAAATAAAGAAGCCGTTATTTTCCGCAGCCACACCCTCAGACTCATCAACACCTTAAGGAGGAGAAAGGACGGAAAGAATAAACATCCTGCGAAGTGTCAAACTTACAGCCGGAGAGGTGGTGGGATATTTTTTGTAAAGAAAAAAAGAGAGACTTACCGTGAGGCTTTTAAAGTTAGAGATTTGTCTGACTGAGTTTCCAGGGGCGTTGTAGAGACGGACAGAGTATATTTATACTCGTGGTAGACCCCACCTAACAGCAGGTCCGGCCCTCACTCCTCCTTCACAGCCGTCGGGTTGACCCGCCTCTTGCCACAGCGCAGCGTCGTGCGTAAAATCCAACCAACCACCACCACCAGCAGCAGCAGCAACTTCCTCTTCCACATTTCTGACTGTCATGCTGCTGACTCCAAGACTGCTCGTTATCTTTCATAAAATGGGAATTACAAGTTAAATCGCCCATTTATACCAAAAGTAAGCCTACTCCTTTATACTGCTTCACTATCTATACTTCTTTTAATGCAGTAAGCCACATGTACTTATTCTGATATCCAATTTATGACTGTTATTATTTATTCTGTAATTTCTTAGGCAAAGGTTCATAATAGAAGAATGATTTAGTTGTATTAGGGTACATTTAATAGTTAACCTAGTAAAAATGCGTGATGTGTTTTTATTAATGCAGGCCAAGGGATCATTTTACTTAAAACTTTTGTATCATTGTAAAAAAATCTTGCTGCATCTCTCAGTTTCTGTAGTTTTGTTGTGGCATAATTATTCCACATGAAACATATTACTGCTGAGATCCAAACAGTGTCCACTGTTTGATGTTACTGCTATTCTGTTTGTTAGAAGTCAGACTAAAGTTCCCCTGTCTCTCTCTCTTTAATGTTCCCGTTGTTATCTCTCCCCCTCACAGGAATCTCATCAACCTCGTCAAATCAATACACAACCCATCGTGTGTATATCATCTGTGTCTCATCTGTATGTGAGTACCACAGGACCTGTATGAAAAGCTGAACAAAGCACCGCCTCATTATTCCACAAAAAAGTCTGACTGTCAGTGTGGTGAGGCAATGAGCGTCTTTGAGGTGCGCTTTATTGTCAAAATAATGACAGCACCACCGGGACCTGACTCTACCTGCAAGCTGCATGCCTCAGCAGAGAGAAAACTCTTTCACGCCCCTGAGATGAATAGCAAGAACAGTGATCATCTGACCAGTGACAACATTATTTTCAGTCACTGTGAGAAGATGTCACAGCCATCAAGACTAAACAGGCTTCTGGGTTGGGCAATAGGAAGGTGGGGACGAAAGCTGCAGTTTCATTAAAGGGGCATCATGGGTAGGTTTATCTTTACGTGAGGTGTGTAAAACAGATGCGACAGAGCAGGACCCAGCCAAGACAAACAGAGAACAAGACAGCAAGACTTTTATGGCCGTGAATTTTGTATTAGTTTTGTTTTTGTTTGTGGGGTTATTTTTTCACAGTTTGGGTGGTCTTTGGTCCCAGGAGGAGACTGTCACAATAAATCAGCATAAAGATAGTGTCCTAATACTACTTGCAGTTCTTCTATTTTAGTTATACTCTTTGTAGTGAAAAAAATAAGCCAAACTAGAGTAAAATGAGTGTATGTATGAACTATATATGTGTGTGTATGTGTGTGTGTGTGTGTGTGTCAGTGTGTATGTCCCAGCTTCTAGTTACAATCTCAATCTTAGACAGGGAAACCTGAGGACTGTTTGGGGCATCTTTTTACACACAGGTCCTGTGGAGTTACAGCCAGTACCTAGTGAAACTCCATCTCTGTAAGTTTAATATTTAAAGACAGTTCAGAGTTTGGTTCCCCTCAGAGAGCAGGACCGATGTGTCCATGCATTCCTATAGTCAGCACAGCAGCAGACTTCACTGACCCACACAAGGGGGGATCTTCTCGGCTTCGTGACCAGGTAGTCCTTTTATTGTCCAAATATCTTAATCTATTTATCTCTTCTTAATTTTTACTTATTTGAAGGTAAATGTGTTTTCTGATCAACTCATTCAATGTGTATATTGGATTTGATCAGTTTCACAGGAATGTTGCTCATTTTTAAGTAAATTTCAGATGCTTTTATTCAACAAAAGAGTTGGTGTTGAGCCAGATCCTGCTGAGTGAGATGTAAGATTTGTTTGCACGCAACCCTGTGATATCGCACAAACTGAAAACAACCCCACAAAGTAAACTTTGGGATTTTTAGTTTTTCCTGTGGTGAAGCTTGTAGCTTATGGTAGTTTGGAGAGGCTGATAAAAGGATTACATTTCCTGAGTGAATCAGATGTGTGAGCTTTTAGAAATATGCAAATAGTTTGATGGTTGAATAAGAGTTCATGATGCAGGTTGAAATATTTTGGGATATTCATTTGCATATAAATTACACATTTTCATCTAATTTGGATCTCGGGATTTAAAACAATATTAACTGTCTTTTATCTGCAGATTTCAGACAGATCAACAGAACCAACGCAAGTAGTGACAGTTTGGCCACAGGTGTATACACAATGTATGTGAACTCTCCTGGAGCCGAGAGGGGATCCTATTCACTGACCTTCCTGGGGAAAAAAGTGGGGCGACACCATTCTGTGGCTCCTGCAGGCAAGCAATGTGAGTGTAAAATCTACAGCTCATCTCAATTCTATATTCATCTCAAACACACCCACGTGTTCATTGTGATTCAGACATAGATTATAGTTTGCGGAGCAGTGCTGTGTGATGAATGTTTTGCAGGTGGACAGGTGAACTCAGGCGAGGCTTAAATATTTTAGCTACTTGGCTGGCACCGTTGTGAAGCAGTGGAGCGGTCAGCGTATCAGAACAAACACACCACACTGTTCCTGGCAGAGTCTGGTGTTAGATCTGGATATAATGGCCAGCCAGGACAAGAATGCAGCCAAACATACTAATAGAGAAGTATAGTTAACACTTGTCGTGAATGACAGTAGAGTTAAAGTAATTTCTTACTCCAGCCGTGGCAGAAATAAATGCCGATAAGGGCATCCAGAGGTCTGTGAGTTCTTTTAAGATGTGTAACAACTGTAGGCTATATTCATACCTACGTTATGATACCATCTTCTGTGCAGATGTTTTTAAAACCTGAAATCTATCTGATCTCCTCACCTCACCCTCATCTCCTCATCTCCTCCATCAATATTCAAATTTTTCCAGGTGCCTGGGAGACTGCTGACAGGCCTGCATGTACTGAGGACCCTCTGGTGTCCTCACGACCTGGACAGGTATCAGCTGCAGCACAGGGGGTGGGGGATTTACCAGGCTGCGTACCAGAACTGAAAGAGGAGAGACAGTGTCCAAAAATTCACAACAACGCACAGTTAAACAGCACACCAGGTCAGACCAGTGTCTTCCTTCCTACCCACATTCATGCAATCACTGAGACATAAAATTCGGCTTGCATGATCTCTTTCAACCTTTCAGTAGATTACTTTTAACCCTGACTAAATACCAAACAACGCTTGATTTGATTTACTTTTTGTGCTTGTGTCCTAGGCTTTACCCTCTCACGCAGCACTTAACCTGAGTGGTGGTGTTTTTTTTTTTAACCTCCCAATTTTTCCTTTTAATTCCTGATATCATTTCTGTTTTTCTACTGGGAGGAAAGTAACACAATGATGACACACCCACATTCTTGTGTGAGGAAACATAAAGTGGAAATGTGGGCTGGGGATGAGAGCTGTGACATATTCGAGGCAAATGTGTCTGTATTTTAGACGAACCTGGCCACCCAGTAGGATTAACTTAAGAATAAAAATAAACAGTGACCAAGTTTTGCTGCTTTCCCATCTTACATATCTTTATAAATAACTGAATTAATGGCAATAACTCCATTTTGATTGTATTTTTCAGTGACAAACATGTAAATATGCATTAAATTTGTTACTAAACATCATAGTAAAGATGGAAAATTTGTTTGCTATCTAACTGATAAAATGTTAACTGATTTACTGAAGTTTATGTGCCTTTTCCATGACTGCGTGCATGTAACATTTTTTCTAACTGCAATAAAATAACAAAATCATTGGAAAAACTTTGAAGGGGACAAGTTCAATGATTTTATATTTACTAAGTCAGCACACACGTACACACACACACACACACACACACACACACACACACAGCTGAAGGAGTGATTTATGAGCTATGAGACAATAGTATGAGTCTGTCTAACAAGACTTGCTATCACTCTTATCACTTTCTCTGCTCCCTGACTTGATGCCAACTATCCACAAACATTTTCCTCATTCTTCAAGATGTTGTTCCACAAAAAACTCTCTGGATTTGGAGGTGGGCTGTGTTCAGCCGCTGGACTGGTGTAGATGGGTGTGACGCCCTGGACAGGAGGTCAACCAGGGTGCGTTAAGATAATGAAGAAATATAAGAAGAAAAAAAGTTCAGACCCATGAATGATCCTAAAAAGGGGACAAATACAACAATGTAAAAATACACCAGTACAAATATAAATGATGTTGTCAAAAGTTTAACTCCTCAACTTCTGCAAATTAAGTAAAATAATTTAGATGCCAGAGGATATAATGATTATTTTATATGATTTTATTAGACCCTGATGCATCTCTGTATGTATTAGATCATTAATGTGTCCTGACATTCTTTTGCTGAAAAATGTCTGTGAATTTTATAAAAGTCTCAAAAGTCTGAAGTATAACTAGACAATGTTTAGGCAAAAAGCTGAGGAGCCACCAGTTTCATCTAAAAAACACAAAATACATTCATGACCTGAATACTATTTACTATCCATCCATCCATCCATCAATCTTCTAGTGCTTTTCTGTTTCCCGGTCACGGGGACTGCTAGAGCCAATCCCAGCTCACTCTGGGCGAATACTAGTTACTATAATTGCCAAATGACAAAACAAAAAATACACTCTGAAATGAAAAAAGAATAGGTACAGGTGGTGGAGATATTCAGATATAAGTATATGTAACTCAACTTGCTTCAGTACTTGAATGTATGTAGTTTGGTTTGTGGAGGAGAGATGGAAGTGAAAAGTGAGGCGCTCCACTGACTGTAACTTTCATAGTTCTGAACATGGCATTTCTGCAGGCTCATCAGAGTCACAGCTGTTGCAGAGCAGTGAAAATTTGTGTTTGACTTTTGGGGCTCTGTCAGGTTGTTCAGTGAGAGGGCATGCAGACGCACAATGAAGACACTGTCAGACACTGTGTTGTGCTCTCCTTCACACTCACGTGGCTGCTCTGATGCTGCTGCTGTGACCCTGTAAAAAACACACTTAGGATTGTTACTTTTGTCTCTGGGTCTCCTCTCATTGGTCGCCTCAGCCGCTCAGGCAAGTTACGAGTGTGTGTATGTGTGTGTCACTGTGCATGCGCACTAAACAGTAATGCAAACAGTGTCTGTTTTTTTAATCAGGAATGGGCCGTGCACAAGTCTCATTACCAGAGCAACACTCTGCAGAGAATCTTGGACATCTATCAGGAGAAAGGGGAGAAGAGGAATGCTGAGTGTGAAAGCAGAGCTACTCTCAGTGTACATTTTCTCTCTTTCAGTGTGATCTATTAAGTGATTCTTTGGCTTCAGGCCCACTCCCTTTCTCAATTCCTTCCTTATGGTCTTAATATCCCTGCAGCTGTTTTTATTTTCTCTGCACTTTATTCTGTCTGGTTTTAAAGTCCAACTATACAGTTGAACAGTTTCTCTCTCCTTGCCTGCTTCTGTTTCCTGCAGGCCTTGACCGCACAGATTGAGCATCTGCAGGAGGAGCAGGAAGCCAAGAGGAGGAGTAAAAAGGAGACGCTTCAGTGGCAGAGAGAAAATGTTGACTCAGTCCGGCAGGATTCATAAGCTCTTCTCAGCTGGAGCACCCTCTTGTGGCCACATTCTAGTACGCGTACAGTAACTGCTTACTTTGGTTACATAATTTTCTTCTCTCACACTTTTAGAGCAAAATCCTGGATATTTTCTCTTGCAGGCTGGATAGCCTGCACAGCCAGCAGGCATCCAGTGAGTCTTAGTCAAGGCATTCATATGCATGTATGTCCATTGTATATTACACCAAAAAATAACAGGAAGCGGCAGCGGAAGGTGAACAAAGAACAACAATGGAATGTGGTGGGTTTGGAAATGCCATGGCAGTCTGCTGCATGATCTAAGATTATAAACACATCAACAGACAACCAACCCGAGATGTTGGGACAACATGTGAAGACACATCATGGAACGAAAGACAGTAATTAAACATGTTTGAGCTTCGAAATAAAGAGTGCATAAAGCATTAAAAGCAAAACAAAATAAAAGGCCCTTTGTGTGTGATATGGGTATACTGACCTTCTGCTGTGTGTTATTGTGCAGTATCGCAGTGAGTCAAAATCTGCCACTTGAGGGGGCTAAAACCCTTCTGGGGGAGCTGGAGGACAGTTTGTACCAAAAGGAGAGAGTGATCACTGAGCTGTTGGAGGCAGAGGAGCCCTGTATTTCCTGTTCTGTTTCCCACTGTCATACACAAGCTGCTGTTAACCATCTAAATATTGAATTATATTATATGCTGCTTACTACGTTTTATTCTAATATATATATTATATTGATTACCATGATTTTATAGCTTCCTTTTCCTGATCCCATAACATGTTGTTTGTTTTTTTTCAAGGCTCAAACTATCTGCTGTGCAGTGACTGAGACTAAAGCTCTTTTGGACCACATGATTGAGGAGAATCAGCAGTCTGCTATAAACCATATATGTCTTCTTATCGGTTGGAATAGTGACCATCAGAAGTGGCAAGTTTGAATTTAAATTCAGTATTTTCTTCTATTTCCTCGTGACAATGATTTCCATTCCAGGCCTCAGGTCACATGACTGAGTCAGCCTTGACTCTACTAGAGGAGACAGTGAGGGAGCACAAGGTCTCACGAATTAGATTGCATCTAAACCAAAGAACCCCCAGTAACAAAGAGTAACAAACTGTAAAAGTCCCTTGTATATTACCAATGATAAAATAATGAGAAAGGATGTACTTCACATCAAGAGTAACGGTGATTTCTGTAAGTAAAATTTGTGTGTATACATATATATATGAAATCATATATGTCTGTATGATTTCTATATGGTATGTTGTTACTATATATGTTAAACATTTCGTTCATATATACAACTTTATGATTAACAAAAAAAAACCCAACACAAATACTGTATGGATGCAAATATGTCATACCAGATTTTTTGCATTGAAATAATGCAGCTTGTGGTTTTTTTGTTGCTGTTTTTTGTTTTTTGACTGTGAATTCTACTTGTGAAAATGTCCAGAATTAAGTCATTTAAAATTTTCAACGTTCACAAATTATCATTATTATTATTATTATTATTATACATACAATATATATGTGGAACTCTGCTTTTGTTTTATGTGCACATGGAGTTGTTCTGTAGATATACTTGGTCTTAGCCAAGGGAGTTTCTGTTTGACAGGGTGTTTGGTGCTGAAGCCTCTCAGGAAGATTTGTTTCATGACACTACCTGGAGAAGGGACCAATACGGTATACTCACATATTTACAAAAGCACAAATATAATGGGCACTAAGTGTGGCCCTAATTTTCCACCTTAAATTTATTTGAAAGGCAGTTTGTGATCGTTGTGCAACTTCAACCACAAATAAAGACACTGCTACTTAAGTTATATACAATATATGACATCAGTGGAGGACTCATAATGCCTGTAATCTTGTGTTCTACATCTGTTTACAAGCTCTCAGGTCTGAAATATTATCCCCCACAGACTGATCCAGTCTGCAATCAATGGTTTGAATGTCGGTATCTTTGCATTCGGCCAGATTGGTTCAGGTAAGACCTTATCAATGGTGGGGGACATACCGAGACCTAATGCCATATTTGGTTTCATAAGCCAAAACAGTAAGAATTTTGACTTTATGGTAACAGACAGTGTATTATGACTGTAATGAGATCTTACTGAGAATAGAGATTTTAGTATCTGGCCATATATTGATCTCTGTATTCTTGTCCTGCTCCTGCTTCCTGTGGTTCTTCATCCTTCTACCTCAGGTTTCGACCTATATGGTGGAGCTGTCCAACGACAGGCTGCAGGACCTATTATTGGGCTTGGCTGGTGAGGCCCATGCACAGCCCCAGTCCCATGGGCCGGCCGGGCGAGGGGAGTTCAAGAGGAACAGAAAGGGGGTTGTGTTTGCCCAAGGAGCAGAGACAAAGGAGGGCTCCAGTGCCCAGAAGCTCTATACTCTGTTCCAGCAGGCCTGTGCCAACCAACACATCTCTGCCACTAGTGAGCTCTGTGTGCAATGCTGTGCTTTGCCGCCCAGTTCAAACACTGTCCTGCTAAATGGTTTGGATTAATCGTGTTAGTTAAAGTCAGTATGAGGGCTGCATCAGCTCTGTACATCATTACTGGACTGGACGGTGAGCGGCAGAGCAGCCAAACTGTGAATCAGCGACATTGTTTTATAGGTGCACACAGGGCATCAGGGCCTGTACAAGAGACTCCATCCGTTTGAACTAAAGCTAGTGAGAGCAGCCAAATTATTACTAACAAGTTCAAATATGGACCGTGTGAGAGGGTACTGACAGTTAATAATTATGTGATTTTTTTTACACTTAAATATCAAACAAATTGACTAAGATGATTAGATGTTTCATTGATTTGTTGATCATTTGAAACATAATTGCCATAAAAAAAATCTTTAAGGATTATGACAAAAGAGAAGGCAATTTGATCGGTGTTGTTGCAATTGCCAATTTTGAGTTTTATTTGAAAGAAAACATAACACTTTTTTTACTTTTTTTTTGGCATACTGATGGATGTGGAGAGTTCAGCATCATGGTGGAGCAGGAACCTGACCAAGAGGAGTGTGAACACTGGGAAGCTGAGCCTCCTGGACCTGGCAGACAGCAAGAGAGCAGCCAAGACCTGTGCCAAGGACCACCAGCTCAATGTTTACATATAGATTCTGTTCTTTCTGACCCGTAAAGTGGCAGAAAGAGTAATAGTTATTATCAGATAGATCTAATGGGGTCTACAACTTCTTCTGTCCTCAAAAGGAAGCTAACTTCATCAACAAGTCCCTGAGTTCCCTGAGTGATGAGATCTCAGTCTTGTCCGCTAAACTGCCCCATGTACCATAAAGGAATAGCAAGCTGACCGAGGTAATCACGAACACAGTCCCATTTGATTCAGCTGGGAATCAATTAAAACTTAACTTGTGATTTCTTATGTGGTCCTGGACTGTAATGGAGAAATGCAGGTCAGACAAATTTCCAGATCATCCCGCTCAGGTGATGCAGGACTACCCAGGTGGTAATGACAAAACCCTGATGACTGTCAATGTTCCTCCCTCCGAACGCAAACTTGAAAAGATTCTCACATCCCTCATTAAGAAAAACAAAGAGAGATATCACTACCATTAATTTGAACAGTAAAGAACTTTCCAATAACACCTGAACTTATTGAACTGTTCAGTTATGCAACAAGAGTGAAGGCCATAACCAAGGATGCTCAGAGGAACGTGGGATTGCGTGCAGGTTGTTAAATGAAGCAGATCTCAAAGGGTTTATTTCCCTTTAACCGTCCATCTAGTACTGTTTCATGTAGGCATCCATGTGGCACCAATTTAATTTGACTCATCTAGAGATTTATTCAGTAGTTTATTGGTTTGTTGTCCAGTCCAAGCCTTGGCTCAGACTAAAACAGCCTCTTTCTATAAGTAGGCTGTCTTTTGTCTGCATTTGGGACCAGTCTTAATTGTTCAGCATCTTTAATCAGTACTGTGGGCCCCACAAGTGTCTTTGTTGTGCCACATTAGAGCTATGAATCCTAACTTTGCGTGCTGTGTTTTATTGGCTGCTTTAGATCAGAGGCCACTCAGCACATGTTCACCGTGATTTGTTATTCTTTAATGACGGCCGTAGTTTCAGTCATACTGTGAGCTCTGTGGACCAGAACAAAGTGGAGGGGGACAAAGACACAGAGAGCCACAGAGAGCAGATGGTGAGGGAACAGGGTTGATGAGGGGACTGAGGTCTCATCCCCTGTTTTGTTAATCAATCAACACAAACCAATTCACTGTAAACGGTTTGCACACATGACCACCCACAAGCAGTGAATGACGCCTTTATACAGTCACCATGCGTCTTTGGGGAATACGCTTTTGAGGACAATCTGAGAGTTTCTTCTACAATAGGATTTAAATGACATGGTTGAAATAGAAATATTTCGATTAAAACAGGTTAATATTTCCTGTGTTTTTGCATATTTCACATGAATATAATATGAATCACACCCAGGCACTATTAGAAGCCAACTGTTTACTTGACAACATACTTTTTCAGTATGTGATTTAATTAAATAAAATCAATAGGTTTTATCTCTTTTTCTTCTTTCTATTCTTAAAATATTGTAAAAAAAAAAAAAAAGAAGAAGAAAGAAAACAAACCTACAATTTCCACAGTAGTCATGAGAGCACAGCACAGTTAGTGTTCGTCTAGAGAAACTTCCCAATCATAATATAAAAAAGTGAATACCTGATATCTCACAGTCATGATGGTACACAGCAAAGGTCCTCTGTGTAAGCGTGCCTTAACTTTATCCAAGTTAATAATTATTTAATTTAATAGACTTTAACCAAATCTTCTATGGAAGTTATTTGCTTTGGATAATACTAATGTCTGATAAAGTGCCAATGAAACAGTTCTATCTACTTCTATCTATTCTATTCCCCTAATTTAACATTTGCAATCTATGCCAATGTAAATATTGTTCTTCAGCTATGAATGTGAAAACATACGCCACAATGGAACAGGGAAGGTCAAACACCCGACTAAAGTAAAATTAAAACTAAAGTACATTTCTGCGTGGAGAAGGGCCTTTCAAGTTCCTCTCCTGGAAATGATTCAAATCCTAAAAACTCTTTTCCTCAGAATGACATATTTCTATATGTTTTCAATGAAAACATCTCTGTGTGGCCTTAAATTGGCTCGCATGTACTTGTTCACCTTTGCCTTTAGTGTGACTAAGTGCTTGCCTGCTACTTAATGTCTGTTCAACAACACTCTGTGCTAGTGCTAATATAGATGTAATTCAGGTATGCATGTCTAAACCAGAAACTAATTCCAATGAAGAAGTAAAACGTGTACAGTCGCCTTACAGTCCAAGAGACACTGTACATAGTATTATGTATCACTCTGCAACATTACCATAAATATCACTGGTAATAAATAGCATGAACATACGACTAGACAAGGATATAAAATAACTAATAATGTGTTGCTAATGTTAGAGGAGTGATGGCCACACCAGCAGCCACGCACTGAACAGAAAGCTGTGAAGGCAACTCTTTTCATCTGTGTAATTTCCTTTGTTTGGGAGTCGTCGTGTTTTAACATGAAACTTAAAATTCACAAATATAAATACAAATAATTAGGGACACAGGTCTTGGTTTGATATAAGATAACAGTTTAATAAGCATTTTTAACGGCATAGATATGCTAACTATTTGCTGTGTACACACTTTTGTCAGTTTTGGTGTATACATATACATACTTTCATTTTCATGAGATTAATTTAGGAAAGGGAGTGTTTTTAGTAAGATTTTTTATCATGAAGTCTTGATAACTCTGGTTTGTTGATGTTTCATTACTCTTTCTTGGTTAATTATCCCTAAGTTAGAAGTAGTTTGTATCTCTGATTTATTAACAGAGTTATCTCTACAGTGCTGTGAAGCTGTCAGTCTAGAGCAGTAGAGAATGGTCTGGTTGCACCACTTAGCAGTCTGTTACAGTGTAAAAACACTGTGGCCTGTTTGGATTTCTGTACTAAGCCAAGGACTCAGTGATGGCTCCTGAGCAAAGCTGAGCTGAGGAAACTGGTTTTGATGTAACATTTGCACTTGCTAGACACAAAGAAGGTGCCAGTGAGGGTAATAAGAGGTATGTCTACAGTGTAATTGTACAAAGTCAAAAGTTGCATTTTTTGTATGTATACTGCCGGCTTGGAGGTTGTTGATTCCATAACAAAGGAAACTGAGATACACAGCAAATAAAAGACCAACAGTCTACATCAGGTCAGTTAGACTGATATTAGAAAAATCAGACCTTTGAGACCAGTATGGTTCCACGATTATGGCCCAACTCCGTATCAGAGGGTTTCTGGTTTCTGCCCCCAATGTTCCAGGCAGGCGACGGGAAGCACCACTGGACCACCCAAGAGACCCACTCAGGAGCCCAAGCAATGCCCCTGCAGGCAGACACCGGCAGAGCTCCTGAAGGGGGAAGGGCTGCAGGGGCGGTGTACACGTGTAATGATTCTTGCTCACATATCAAATGTAGTGTACAGCATCGGCCAATGGGCTGCACTGGTTAGGGGAAGGTGGCCTGTAGGCTCAGTCTCTAGAGCTGATCCAACCTATCATCAAGCTGGAGTTTATTAAATCAGTAAATTTCACTCCAACTGTAGGGCTAAAAATCGATCATATTGCAGGAGCTGCAGAAAATTTTAAGATCTGGATGTCAAAACATTGTTTTCCTTTAATAGATATGATTTATTTTCGTATGGTGCAGCACTACTGCCCAGGAAGCCTCAGTGGTTTTGGAGCCTATGACAGCTGAAAGGGGACACTGTTGAAAAGAACATGACTTCTGGATGGATGTAAGTTTTAAACAGAGAACAATGAGCACAACTTAAAAACTTTACATTTAAGGGTTCCTATAAGTAATTCTGCCACGCTACACACTGCCATTCTTCTTTACATTCAGCTTGTGAAAATAGAAAAGCCTGATTTCATACTTCCCTCTAAGACGTCTGAGACTATATCTTATCTGAGTGTGTAGGACGTCACAGTGCTTTGGAGATGGGGCAGATGAGTTAGCTCGGCAGGGTTTGCTGTGAAGCTGCAGAAGAAGACGAGGACATGAGTTGGATAAGAAGATGAAAGGAAACCTGAGAGTTGAGGGTGAGAAAGGAGAAAAACTGAAAGGAGGAGTGGAAGATGGAGGTCAACAAGTGCAGGGATGAACCCTATATGAATATTGTTTGAGGCCTAAAGTGCTGATCACCAATTAAAACTCCCTCCCCCAGCGTTTAACTGTAACGAATAACTTAAGATAAAGACTTTTAATGAGTGGCTGTTTCCAAGCTAGTTTCATTTTTTAATGTGGTGCAACAGGAAGACAGAGGGACACTTTAAAAGTACAAGCACAGAAGCACTTTGAAAGACCCTCACCCAGCAAATATTGTGTTCAACATAAACATGTTTGTCATTATTTAATGGTAGTTCTATCTATTTTTTCAATATCGCAGGAAAACATTTATACATACAGTATGTTTCCATCTTGTTGTTCATAATGAGAGGTAATTTATGTCTGCGGTGTGAGGAAGATTAGCCAAACATGGTGGCTGATAAATACAATAATTAGTATTTGTGTTATTCCATAAACATCCCCAGTTTGATCATTTGAGTTTTTTGAGGAGCTAAAATCTTGAGGAGATTGTCATCCTGTATGGATGCGGTTTCATAGTCAGGCCAAAATCAGTACTGAGGTCCAACTCCTGCCCTGCAACATTTTGGAGCCGCAGCCCGTGGAGCAGCGTGGTGAGAAAGACGAACATCTCCAAGCGTGCAAATCCATCACCAAGGCAACGTCTCTTCCCCAGACCAAAGATGAGGACCCTCTCCGTCTGATCCTTGTTTAGGAGTCCTGATGGACCCAGGAAGCGTTCCGGGCGAAATATGTCAGGGTCACCCCAAAGATCTCTGGGACAATGTGAGATAGTCATTAAAGCAATGAAACACAAAAACACATTGTTATCACACAGGTCTTACCAAAGTGATGATTGTGGTTACTCACATGTCATGATTGACTTGATACTGGTTAATGAACACACATGTGTCTTTGGGGATGAAATATCCATTCAGGGTGATGTTTCTTGTAGTACTAACGGAAAGGAAAGATGAGGACAGTATTAACAATAATACAGACAATCTGAAATTTATGGCACAATTTTATTTTATTTTTTTTTTACCAGTGAGGTATGGTGAAAGGGACATAGGAAGCATGTCTGAACACTTCATATATGAACGCTTCTGTAAACGGCATCTTGGGCTTATCTGAAAACTTGGGCAACCTGGCTGTACCAATGTGTTCATCTAAAAAAACCAAAACAAAAAAACATCACATCCATTAGAAATTTTGCAGATTCTGTACTTTTGCAACTTTTAGAAATAGGTATTTCTGTTGGATAGCATAGATATTAATCAACAAATAGCTATTTTCAGCACTATACAGCTCTTACATAAAGGACATAATCTGCACCACAGTTTGTATGGACTTGAGGATGTTATGTCTGTTAATGCCAGACTGACTCGTACACCACTTTTATTATTTTCATCTCCTGATACACCACATGGCATATGAGACTGTGAATAAATTGTACAAGGAGAATACAAGGAGATGTGAAATTATACTCATGCATATCAATGTTACAACGAATTATTAGACGTTATAATGCATGAATCACATTCTAATTGTTGTTGTTGTCAAGTGTTGGAGTCTCTCTGCTTACAGTCAGAGACTGTAGTTTTCTGAGATTCAGCATGTGTATTTACTATGCTGTCTGTTAAAAGGGCTTAACTATATGCAGCATTGGTGTAGTAGGTAAGCAGAGGTTAAATTGGGCCACTCAACCTCACTGCTTCCCTTAATAGCTCAAGTCCTCCTCCTTATAAAAGCTAATTTAACCAGTGACCAAAGGTGAATAGCTGCGGTATCACAGCTGAAAACATTTATGAAATTATAAGCAGCTGAAATGAACATGTTCAGGCTGTTTAGAGGAACATTAGCGTATCTCCAGATATACATCCCCACTTTAGAGTTGGCACAGGGCAATAAAAATGCACACAAATGAGATGCAGGTTAAGTCACAACTTGAAGTTGGGATCTGCAATGGCAAATCAAACTACTCTACAGTACAACCCCCCAGATGATAATTAGGTTTTTACTGCAGAACCATGAGCTCTCATCAAAACAACTCACATGCCCCCTGTATTTAAAATTCAGCTGTACTCCAGGTCATTGGGGCATAAAGGACTGAGATATTTTTTGTCGTTTGTCTTTTCTTTTTTTCCTTCCATGAGCAGGCACTTCACAAAAGGATAATTATCTATTAAATTGATCAAAATGTTGCTCTCACTTGCTCACTTGGAAGGTTTCCAGTAAGATAAACAAAACTCTAGTAAATAATACAATTAAACTAATTGATTGTAATAATTTCAGTTTATTTCAAGTGATGAGTACGTAAGGAATGTGGTGTGTTCAGTGCCTTGCGTGTTACTGCCTTTGTGACAGTCCGGAAGAACTCTCTAACCTTTCTGTCTGAGGCTGTTTGTGCCTTTCTCTCTCATTCTGATTCATCCTGTCTTCTCATGGTGTCTCCCTCTCCCTCCCTCACTCTCTCTCTCCCTTTCTCTATGAAAATCAGAACAGGCAGTACCAGGCATCAGCAAATTGGACCGATCCTTTTGTGTGTCTCTCTCGTGGCTGTCAGATTCTGTCTGTTCGGGAAGGGCACTCAGGTTGGCCATTGTTGGAACTTTATTATGTTGACTCTGCCTGAAATGTTGATACCTCCTAACTGACTTTATATATGCCTGGTTACTTCTGAAATAATGATACGTTGTAACAAAGATGTATTTCTCATACATTTGTGTCCTTGAAAAAATTGTTGAATACTCTTTGGTGCATATTTTATTAGATCAAATTGACAGTGGTTTGTGATAGAACTCTGTGTCTTGCTCATTTCCTAAGTATTATGACCTACTGTATATAGAGCAACAGCTTCCACTCAAAAGTTCGTAGTTTTGCCATATCCATAATAAGCTGCTGGCAACAATCTTCATCTGTAATGTTTAAATCATTACCGAGCAAACTATTTCTGGGCTATGAGTCATTCATGAGACCGGACACTGAAGAGGCAGTGTAGTATGAATTCTTTCTTTTCTGATTGGAGAGCTCCGTGCACAATAAATGAACCTGTTACAGTTCCCTCTGGCTCACTTTTTATCTTTCTGTTTGTCTTTCTATACATATAAAAATGGAAACATAGCACAGTTTGTGTAGTATGGACGGCAGACATTGTCATGTTAAAACATGAGATGGTACCTATCTCCAGGTGTATCCTGTCCTGGATGTCAGGAAACTTGATGAGGTACAGCAGGCTCCACTGTAAACCAGCAATTATGGTGTCAAATCCTTAAGCAGAGCACAAAAACAAATATATAATCAATTCACAGTCATGGCCAGCAGTATTTGTCATAAATGATAATATAAGCAACAGATCAATGATTTCTAACCTGCTCCAAAGATGTCTATGACGGTGTGAATGATCTGAGAGTTGGAGAGCAAAGACATTTCCTTATTTTCCTCCCTGTCCTCACAAAGTGCAATTAGAGCATCTGTAATGTCCCGGACACAGTTCTGCAATCACACAATCACACACATATAAATATGTATGTATAAACATGCATGCAATATTTAACATTTGACTCCTATTTTACCTTGTTGTCATCGTCGTCACTGAAGCATCACACTATTTTCAATAACAATAAGGTGATTTGTGATCACGCAGAAATAGAGGTTGAAAATTTTAAAGCAATAATTAGGGCAGAGACATTAATCAGTTACGGTACGACGCGTGTCTTCCAGTGGGATGCTAATTCCTAATTAGACTGCGTGCAAACATTTTAGCCACTCTGCACAAGAACAAAGGTCCCTCCCAGGGAACTTGTTTGTTATTTCTTTGGGCAACAGTTGCACTCACAGCAACTACTGTATGAGTGCAATGTCACATTTACCAGTGGATGACAAATTAGTGGGACAGACATACAGTAAAAAAGAAAACAGACATGTCCCCCAACACATGAAAATCTTTTAGAGTTCCTGTGCAATAGATATATATAATATTAAATTGCACAATATATAAAAGTTAACCAGTCACTATACAACTTTTCTTATTTTCTTTAAAAGATATATTTTGTGTGTGTGTATCTTTTTTCAAAGATATACACGCACAGCACCAGTCAAAATTTTGGCCACACTTTCCTATTCATTTGAATGCAAAATAACAGTGTAATATAAAAATCTAAATAAAACCATAATGAGACGGATAGACTTAAAAATATAAAATTTTGCTCTTTACTAATTAATGTCTCATCATGCAACATAACAATGCTTTCCATTTTTCTGGGACTGCATTAATGTTTAAAAATTTCTTTTTCTTATTGCATTTCCCTCAATTGTATTAATTCCATTCTACCATTTTGTCCAACAGCCTTCTTACCTTATCAAAGGTGTTGATGTGTTCCTCGATGCTTTTCTCCATGAATCCATTCATCCCGCGGATGTGCTGGACCATCTTCCTAAGAGATGGACTCGGAAAGTAGCGAAACACGGGGAAAAAATCTGCCAGGTTCCCAGCTGCAAAGATCCTCAGGACCTCATTGTTAATGTGGACAATAGTGAGAAACTCCTTGTCATTATAGTCATATCTTTTCCCAAAACAGAGGGCACATACAACATTTGCTACTGAGGTAACTAAGGGCACCACTGGATCTATTCCCATCCCATCTTGGCCCGTTTTCTCCTCGGCGGCAACCTGCTCCCGAATCACCTCTACCATCTCAGCAGCCTCAGCACAGACATGCTCTTCCAACAGGCAGGTGGCACCTGATCCCCGGGGTTCAGCCTGAGAGAAAGACCTGAGGGCACTCTTACACAGCTTCTTATGGAGCATCCAGGCTGGTCCATACTTCTCACTGAAGGTCATACTGGTCCCATTGGCTACAGCAGAGAAGGTGAAAAGGTCAGGTCGCCCTGCAAAGGCTTCCCCCTGCCGAACCAGCGCCTGCCTGATGGTGTTGTATCCACTCAGGACAACAACAGTCAAAGACCCCAGACGCAACTGTTGTGAAGGGATGAAGAAATGATTGAATGAAAGAAAAGATTCCAAAATTCCTTTCACCACCTAAAACATATCATTTATTTGACTGTGTATACCTTGAAAACATCACCGTATTGGAGACTCAAGTGTGTTAGAGAGAGATGAATCTGGTCCCCCATCTGAAGCAGATTGCCAAAAAGGGGCCACGGAGTGGGACCAGGAGGATGGGGATATTTTGCGTGATCTAGTTGAAAGGAGTGATGGTGGCTCTTTCGGCCCCTGAGGGCCATCAGGAGGAGGGTGAGAATACACAGACCAAGAGTGACACCAGACAGAGAGGCACAGGGGTTCTCCTGGACCGGAAGAGCCCCAAACATCAGTTTCATCTTGTCTGGTAAACTGCAAAAATACTGGAACATACAGAGTGAAAAGAGGGCAAGCTAGAAAAAAGGTAAATCAAGGGGTTCTAAAGGAAATTAAAAAAAATAAAGGAACAAATGCAAAAGTTCCCACAAAATATAGGAACAAATTTTCACAGAAAACTCACCATGCGGTGTCCTTTGTGAAAAAAGTAAGAGAGCAATAAAGAGGAGAGCTCAGACAGAATTACTTGGCACGCAGAACTTCAACGTCTGATCCTGGGGAACATAGTGAGGGCAGCTCCCGGTCCGGGACACCCCTTTCAGCAGCAGCCCCCTCTGCAGGGGGCTGCTGCTGAAAATAGAGAGACGCACATGGCGAGAAACTTGGCTCGGGGTTTGGGACGAGTCTGGCCAGCCACTGGCTGCTTCGGCCCATTTGACCGCAGACTGGAACCGTTTACAACCCCTAATTTCTTCTGTCCCTAACAAAGCTGGAGGCTGTTTGCAAAAACACAGGGACTTAAATCTTGTGAAGGGTGTTTTAAAACATAATGCAATGGGGAAAAAAGTCGAGAAACAAATACTGTCAAAGACCATTCTATCCTCTGATTAATGAGGATAGAATGCCAAAGTAATTTATGGCTTTTATGGAATTAAATTTTTGCTAATATTTTTTGTCTGTTTTTCCAGGATTATTGTGTTTGAAAACTTATACATTCCTACATCACTGTAAACACTTTTGGTACTTCAAATTAAGTAGCAAAATTGTTGTCGGATGTATCTCTGGAGAATAACTACAACTTTGAATATGGAATTTAACCCTGTGATATTGATACTTTTACCCATGGAAATTCATCATCATCATACATACACACATACATCATCATAGTAGGCATGGTCATGATAAATCTATACATATCATCACAGTCACACCCATTCAGGAAGTGTTGTCAAAATAAGAGTAGCAAGGTTTTACAACACAACCTCACATACTGGTTAAAAAGTTGAATCCATGGCTCCATTACATCCTCTTCCTCAGTTCTCTCACTTTCCCTTACCCTCCAGTTTTCATTCCTTTCATTCCTTTCATTCTCCTATCTCCACCAAACCATCAATTTCGCTCAGGCTCAACTGTGGGACACCCAGCAATGTCAGGCCTAGCGACAGCTCCTTTGACCCGGTAGTCCACGTCCTCACCAGGCTGATACCATTCAGTCTTGTCATTTTGCCTGGCATACAGAGCAGAGACACTCTGTGGAGCCAGACTAGATGATGTTGAAGTGTGTAGGAGGTCCTGTTGCTTATATTCAAACATGAAGAGATGGATTACTGGGCTTGCATATGGCTTCAGGATGTTGCTAAACTAGACAGACTGTTATAACTTATGTTTTTGAAATACATAACCAGACATGAAAAAATTGTTTAACAAGGGTTAATTACAGAGGCTGTGTTGTCCTGAGGGGTATTCCTCAAAGGGATGTGTGTATGTCCAGGCCAAAATAGGTGTATCAGACAAAGTTATGTGATCACATTGTTCCTGGGAGACAGGGAAGGAGCAGGAGGCCCCTTATCAAAGAAAACATCCTACCAGTTATGTTGGCAGCCTTGTATGTGGGCCGGGTCAGGCAGTTGGGCTGGACTGAGCAGTAACACAAGTGGCAGTCACTTGGCTGAACGCAGGCCCAATAAATATAAACACTGGGTTTCCTGAACTATGCTTACACATCAAATACACACAACAGGTATGATAAAAAGAATACAATTTTTGTTTGGCTAGTATATCTTTTTTTTTTTATTGACATATTTTAATTTTCAACACAAGACAATGGCATACACACAGTATAAGAGCAAGTCACGAGAAACAAAAACAACAACACAACAACTATAAACATTGTGCCAGGAATTGTAGATTACACATGTAAATGTACTTAACTTGGTTAAGAATTCATTGCATCACCACACCTTAAATGAGGGTTTGTCAAAATTCATTTTCGTGTCAGGTTTTGGCTATCATACATTTCATGTTTTAATTTCTACATTAGGTTGTATTTCTCATATTTATATATAGTGTGTCCATGGTCCTTCTGAGGCGTCTCTGTACAGCTCCTCTGGGGCTATGGCTGCACGCTCCATCATTAATTCTATGAGGTCCTGTAGCCAACTATTCAGACAGAAGCAATTAGGTTGTTGTATTACTCCTGATTTTGATTTTGATTTTACACAGACCATTTTAGATCCCAACAAACACACTTGTGGACATATCGTTTGGTCTTCATTTCTAATCAAACTTAAAGTATTTTTGACCCCTTCCCAAAATGTACTTATTTCAGGGCAGTTCCACAACATATGTAATAAATTTCCTCTCTTCCCACAGCCATGCCAGCACAGGTCTGTACAGATCTTCATGTGTATAAGCTTATATCTGACACATTTTGATACATAGTTTGTATTCTGCGTCATGTCATTCCATTGTTCAGGTGGTAGGTGATTTCCTGAATCATGTTCCCATTGTTGTTTAACTTTAAACATATTACTAAAGGCAAAGATATATGAATTTCTAAAGTTTGGATACTACCCCTCTATTTGTTGCAATCCATCTAAGCTTAGATTATATCTTTTTCAGATGCCACAACAGTACTCTATGATGTAAGTTTCTGTATTGTTGATTTCAGTTTTAAATACTGTAGGTATACTGTAGGTGGTTAAGATTATGAGTCACTCCAATTTCATTGAAGGTCATTATTTTTCCCTGCATACCATTTCTTTTTTTCCAATTTCCTAATATTTCCTAAATGTTTAGCTAATATTCCAACACGTCACCTGACCGCTGCGCGCTCACATCACTTAAACTGTGCGCGCGCCTGTCTTGCTGGGGCAAGTGGAGCTAAACGAGATTGGCGGTGATGAGCGCAGATCCTCGGAGGGACCGTGGAGGAGTCCCGGCGCGTGATAGTGCAGCTTCCTGTAGTCTCGCGCTGACAGCGGCAGCTATATAAGGCCGCAGGGTCCGGACGGAGAGAGAGAGCGAGAGAGGATCGGACATGCTGCTGACCGGAGAGAGAGTGTCCGCAGCATCACCCGCAGGTAACAGCCCTATCAGACTTCACAACCTAACAACATTTCGATTTTATAAGGACACACTATGTTATAACTATATTACTGCGATATTATTTGTTATGAACTGCTCAATCAGGTGCTTCTTTTGTCTAATTATTGGTATAAAGATGTGGTTCATTTAAACAGAGATAATATAACGTTTGGCATTTTTTGTTCAACATTTGACAATGTAATATTTGATCAATATTGAAAAATAGTGGCCTGCTTTTATTTCTACTCCAAAATGAGTTTAAGACGCCTATTCAGATGAATGTTTTGTTTGTTTTGTTTTAGTGATTCTAAACTGTAGATATTAAATAGCAGTATGTTTATGTTTGCGATGAATATGTGTTTTTCTACAGAATAAATGTAGTTGTGTATTTTTCATCATCCCTTTTGCAAAATGCAAACACTTCATTGTTTTCTAATTCCTGAGCTAATTCATGATAGACATTTTTTTTCTTTGTGCAAATGAAGAACACATAGTGTCTGTACCCTTCTGTTGGCTGACTCCCTCTCTCCGTATAGGGTCGTTCCAATCCACTGCTTCGAGCCAGGCCGACCTTACGGTGCCAGTCATAACCCTTGACCCTGGGGTGTTTCCCTGCAGATGATGCCAGTAGCTCATTTAGCACAGTTTCTGTTACTCCACTGGGTCGAGATGGCATCTCGTACACAGGCTTATGACAAAACACGAAAGCAATTATTCTCACTCAGTGATCTAGATTTTAACAATCAAGAGGTCTCACGCACATGCGGAACAGTATATGGGAAAATGCACAAACACACTCATGGGGACATTGGCTGACAATTCTTTTTTGTTTTTTGTTTTTTTGTTTGTATGTGTTTTTCAGAGGGGAAACATGCAAACTTAGACTCCAAGCCTGACAAGTGACCAGCAGCCTGGGTCAACAGAATCAGGACTGAATAGAGTGTGAATGAATGTCTCTCCAGTTTGGCTCAGAGTTCTTTGTTCCTGGAAAAAATTATCTCCTAACAGTTCCGTGGAGTTGTGAGCACTTTTGTAAACTTATGCAAGTTTTACTGATAAATTTCAATCCTGTACCGTGAGGAAAAGGTATCACAGGTAAATGTAACAGCTATTAGTTGCATAATCAGTGTTTTCTTTATTTAATTTTAGGGGAGAATATGCGCTTCAGGAGTACACAGAGGTCAAGGCAGTCACCATCAAAATCTCACTGAAGAACTCATAAGAAAGACATTTTCCCGGCTTTTCCATTCTCTGCCACATCGTGGCTTCAGCTTTTCCAAATACAGAAGTCTAAAGGCTTTTGAAGTACATATATTTTTCTCATTTCTGTAGAGACAATGACTTTATTTTGATGTATTGTCAGTGTTATGTCTCTTTTGATTGATTTTTGTGACAATGCTGACTTTCATGTATCTGTATTCCTTTAATGTTCTCTCTAAAATGTTTTTACCTACTCAGTTTAGTGGACAATATGTTCTCTTCTATGGCAAGGTTTAATTTGTAGAGAGTCTGTGTTTGATTGGAGTTCACAAATTCATGAAGAAATTTACAATATTATTTCATTTAATTGGTGTCATAAAAAAGACATTTTAAAAGCTATTTACAGGGATTTCAAAACGAAATCAATAAAACAGTTTATCCATATTGATAACCAGTAAATGTCATCCAAGTTCAAGTTTTTTGCTGTGAGTAACTGAGATAAAACATTTCTGTCTTCACATTGCAGAAATTAAGTAAAGACTCCTCAAGGGTTAATTATAAATCACAAATGGCTTAAATACTAAATGTAAGGTAGTTATGCAGTGAAATATCAAAACAATGAATTTCTAACTAGGACTACGTTGCTGTGGATTAGCTGTCCTGCATATATAAGGGCAGTGACAGCAGCAGCCATGTTTACAGACACCTGCTGTTTGTGGTTAGTTGCAGCTATCAGCTGGATTTTGTTCCATGAATCCCGTGTTTTATTGCCTTGGAGGCCCACCGCGACCTCTTCCTCTGCCTGGTCCAGGCTGAGGCCCCTTGGCATTTCCAGGAGGCGGCCCTCTCGGCCTGGGGCCATGGGTTACTGGCCCTCTGGGGTTTTGGGCAGCGAGCGACACGTCCTTTTGCAGGTTAACTCCTTTCCCTGCTGCACCTGGCTTCACTTTGGGAGACTTGCTGCTCTTCTCGACTACAACATCTAAGAATACAGATGAGGAGTGAAAAGAGTGGGGAGGACAGTCAGGTGCAAATTGGCTGACAGCATATGAAATAAATGAATAAGCAAGTCAGTGAATATACCGGGTGGGGGTGGCTCCTCCTCAACAGGAGGCGGTATCAGAGACTTATCTGGCAGCAAGTCCTCCAAGTCTTTCATCACTTGATTAGTGCTGTCCTTGTTATTCCTGCGATTCTTCTCTTCATCTCGAGCCTTAAAAAATGAAAAAAAGATCTTCACTGAATCTCGAACACCGGAAATAATAAATAAATAAAGAAACAAAGGTAAAAGAATACTTAAACTTACCATTTGCATCTTCTTTTTGAGGTCTATGTTGGCTTGTTGGTATCCTTTGGACACTGCGTTCAGGTAGTAGATGGCCAACCTGGGTTAGGGTTAGGGTAGTATTAGAAAGTATTAGAACTCGTTTAGATGAAAGCCATTGGAAGTGTTACATCAGCTTAGACCAGGCTACAAGTTTAATGTTGTCATCAGTTGCACACATTGAATTTCACTGAATATTCCAATGATGCATACACCATGAGGAGGACAGCAGGCATGATGAGTCCTGGGTTGGTGGCATATGTAAAGATGTTCCCTATGAAGGATGGTAGATCCTGTTCTATAGTCTTCATCACCACGTCATACATCTTCTCTTGACCACTGGTGGAAGGACATTAGTGAAATACAATGTACTGTTTATTGGTACTGTTGGTACATTTTGAAAATATAAAAAAAAAATCAATCTCAAAAAAACAGGATAACTATTCAATGTCAAAAATTGTAAAATCTAAGATAATGGCAATTTGAATGAATTGAATTTAGAGTTTTCAAGGTTTTTTTTCGGTAGATACAGTTAACATATAAAAATACTTTGAACATGCAAAAGAAACTATGAACTATAACCGAAATCTAATTTTTAACTATTAAGTCATATTTGACCCTCACAGGGTCTACAGTTTCTGACCCACTGACCTGAATGGTCCACAGTCGAAAGAAGGGGGCAAGGTCATGATAGTATAGACGACCGGGAGCAGGCTGAGGAACAGCACCAGGAGCAGCAGACCCATGTAGAAGTTATTTGACCTCGAGGCCTTGAAAACCCGCTCATGAGGAACGTTGCAGGCCATCACTGCCCAGGACTGGTAGTACATCGAGCACAGGAGACGCAAAACATTTATACCCACCAGCCCTGGAGCATAAAATGCCCCCATCCTGAGGAAAACAAGTTGCCAACATCACTGTGTTACCAAGCAAAGTTGAGATCATTATTTATATATTATTTCTATCTACTGTGTCATCTAATTAGCAATGTGATGAAATTTATTTGAGTTGCTTTTACAACAGTTGGGCTCAAATATTAGCAGGCAAACAAGTAACACATCTAATTGAAAGAAGCAGGCACCTGAACCTGTATTTAGTTAATGATATGCAAAGTGGAGATAGACAATGAGAAACATGAGCTGTTTTTCATCAGAAGGAAGCTCGTTAGTGAATACTAGTCCCATTAGAGAAGTTGTGGTCATATCAAAAGAGGCAGGAAATAAAATGAACCATGCAGATGTTTGATCATTCACCATATCATTCCTTGGTTGAAGACAAGCCCCAGCACATTTCCACTGATGTCAAACTCTCCATATGAAGGCTAGTATCAACACAACAGACTGATTAGCACATTCACACAAAAAAACATGTTGACACACTTTGCATCAGCCACTCTCTCTCTCTCTCTCTCTCAGCCTATGTTTCACTCTCTCTCTGTATTTAAGTTCCCATTGCATTGTTCTCTTTCACTCCTTGTTAGGGATCACTTCTCCTGCCGGATGTCATTGTATAGTGTCAGGTTGACTCAGATCCAATACAAACTATTCAGTGCTCACATAAAGTTGAATGACACATTGACTATACAATGACATTTAGCTGATAGATCTATTTGAAATTCAGGATGAGCTGCACAACTACAGATACAAGAGATACAATTCTTAAGTAAAGGCTGGTTGAAAGCACAGGATATCAAAACTCTGCAATGATTCAGTAGAGCAGTAAAACAAAATAATTATTTCATCAATGTAGCAAACAAACCCAGAAATACAGTGACACACATCCTGAGAACTCACAAATCCAGCCTCCAGGTCCCAGCACCAGCAGTAGTTAAGGAAGCGGACAATGACAGCTCGCAGGAAGTCTCCGATCAGGATTGTCAGGTAGGTCACTTGCATGTCTGACACAATTAGCTTCACAAATTCCTGGACAAAAAAAAAAAAAAGCAAAAGATAGGAGAAGAGCTAACAAATGAACAACAACAAAAAAAAATCAGATATGTTGTCTGCTCTTTTTTATTTGAAATAAATAATAATGCCACGACTGACTATTCCCACTCCGGTCTCCCAGCAGGGTCCTCTGACGACATCTGCTGGGTTCACATTAGGAGGAGGCACATCTGTTGTGTTGAAGTGGGAGCTGTAGTTGGCATAGTACTGATTCAAAGACCATTCAGTGGCGTTCTTGATGGTTTTCTCACTCTCTAACTGAAAAAAAAAAAAAAAATCAAAACAAAGCAAGTCTGTCCTATGTTGCACAATTTACAGACATGAAAATACATCTATGAGGATGAATCCTATAAGATATCAGAAGCCAGAGCAAATGCAGCAAAGGTCTGGTGACTGTTGCCATGGGTTGGCGTTCATTAACGTGTGTAACTACCTCAGGGTCATACATCATACCTTAGCAGTAACCTCATCAAACAGGGCAAAGAGGAAGGTGTAAAGGTTTCCCAGGAAGAGGGCAAAGATTCGGCCCAGCTGCCACTTCAGGGCAATACGAGGGTGATAATCCTCCAGCTCTGCAATGGTTTCAAAAAGAGGAGGACACACCAGCCCCAGGAGAGACATCACAAACTCCACCTGATCCATTGGACAAGAAAGAGGGGGGGCACTAATCTTATTTCTCATATTGTGACAGCTCCTTGTGAAATCTGTAAAATATTCATTTGAAAACCCGTCGCCTGAGCAGAAAAGATAAAGTTTTCATTTTTGCTGTCAACCTGCCTCGTTCTTTTCAAACCATGAGAGATCTTCTTTCTTTTTCTCAGCAAATTCCTGAGAACGTTTCACCACAAAATAGATGAGGTATCCGCTGCCTCCGAGGCAGCACAGGATCATAAAGTTTGCCAGAACCCGGAGAAATCGTCTGAGATGAATGTTTTCGTCTTTCTGGTTCTCCTGTTCATCCACGATGGATTCCTACAGTGGGGAAAATTTGATAAAAGTGATCACATGAAAAATGATGTATTTCAACTTTTCAAAGTTTTATTTCTGATAGACCAGTGCATTGGAATTTGAAATCTCATGCAAACTTGTCACTGTAGGAAAAACAAAACTAATGGGGGAGCATCCTCATTGTGATTGTCTTATATTGGTGTAAAACTTTAATTTATTATTCTGAAATAAATAGTATTCTTGCAATTGCAATTTCTTCTAATAGGATGTTTTGTCACCTTTCCTTCAATTTCAAGTCCATTATGATTCCTCACCATGTCCCCTGTGACCTCAGGTTTGAGATATGTGCATGGCCATCTTAGTAAGCGTAAAGCTAATACAGATCATGTTTCACATATAAAAAAATAGACTTGAGCTGCATTACTTAAAACATTTTTTGTGACAAAAATGTATCCCAGCTTCCTCCATTATGGATATTCATGACACCCTTCATGATTGTTTGATGTTGAGTTGAAAAGGAAACCCGAACTTATTAAAAACATTTCCTCATGTCCCAGTATTCATCCTCCAAACACACACATTTACGCACACGCACACGCACACAGCCCCCTGCTAACCTTGAAGCTGGTGGTAATGGAGGCGTACTTATTGTCTGCAGTCTCAGGGTTTCCTATCAGGTAGTCCCAGCTGGTAAACATCTTCCAGCTGAAGATGAACTCATTCCCCTCCGCCCCATCTCCTCCCTCATTTGAGTTACGAGCCATTCTGAAAAAAAAAGAGATCTAAAAGAAATTAAAATCAGCCTTCAAGCACGTGCCCACATGTACTGTACATCTGCCCACCTGAATTGGTGTGTACTGCTTACGTTCTAATGACGACCATCAGGCTGTATCCAAACAGGCCAACACCCACCAGCAGGTATGACAGGGGGAGTCTGAACTGCAGTACGCCGATCGTTTGCTCGTTGTTGTAGTACCCGTAGAACAAAAAGGAGTATTTACAGTAGCCCTATTGATATATTATACAAAGGAAATAAGCATTCTTATAACTGCAGAAGAGGGAAATGCAACATTTACACTTTTTAGCAAATAAAACAGTAGCATATTGACGAAGGGTGTAGAGTCTTGGCTGTCTGTTGACACATTTACCACAAACCCCCAAAAATGAGTCTCATGTCAGTGGTATGGGAAAAGTAGTGCATTCATTCATTATCTACTCCTTATTCCTACAGGGCCACTGGGGGCCTGGAGCCAATCCCAGCTGGTACTGGGCAGGGGTGGGCTACGCCCCAGACAGGTCACGGTGCCGACATATAGAGACCAAAAGCAGCAAATGGGAGGGGAAGCTGGAGTACTCGGAGGTACCTTGTGCCATTTTAACTAACCCTACCCTAATTACAAACAGCATTTCCAACCTAGCTTCTTAATGATATTGGCTTCCATTCATTTCCTACAATATAGGTTTGTTTTATCATTTTACAGCAAAGCTAAGATCCTCACACCAAAGTCAAAGAGCACAGAGAAGTCCATGGCTGTGGGCTGCTCCTCTCGGGGCACAGTCTTCCTGGGAATGGAGCCATAAGGAAGACCCATGAGGACCTAAAGACAGACCAGGGGGTTGTGGGTGAGAAAAGAGAGATATTTGAAAACACTGACAGTCCCTGCAACATCAGGTGGGTTGTCACCTGCTGAGCTGAACAATGGGAAAGTTTGTACCTCGGGCAGCACCACCAGTCCAAACATCAACCCAAAAAGGACCAGATTCAGCCCGTACATCCACCTCAGGAAAATAAAGTAGGATGCCACAGAGGAGCCAAAGTGACCTATGAATAAGAAAACAGGACACTTATCTTAGAAATGTAGTGATGGCTCATGCAAAAGATAATAAACTTAGACCAGTGGTATTTTTTTTATTTCTGATAAAGTCATCATGGTACCTACTTTCTACCTCCTTTATCTTCCTCTCCCAGGGTATACAGGCTGTTTTGAAGTTCTCAAAGTCACGTTTAAACTTGATAAGTTTCTGAGGAGAAAAAGTTCAAAATGTTCATCCACATTCTTCATTGAAGTTAATAGGTATTAAGTATTGCTGTGGTGTCAGTAAACATGAACAGGTTACCTTTGTTAGCATGACTTTGAAAGCATACAACTTCCTGCCTCTGCCTTTCCCAAGAGCTCCCTCAAACTCCTCTATGAACTCCTGGGCCTCCCTGTTCAAACAATCACACCGACAAACACACACACGAGAAGTATAACCAATCTTACCTATGAAATAATTAGTTTAGTGGAGTGAATTAGTTTTGTTTGAGTGATGGATAGTCCATCAGTATTTAGACTTGGCAAGCAGGAGGTCAGTCAGCTACAACGACAAGCAGCTCACTTATCATGTTCCCTTCATAGAGCCATGATTACACAGAGCTGTATGTAGAAAAACCTGCACCCTTGCCTACACACACACACATATTGTTAGCTCCATAAACTCCCAGCCTCAGCCCTGGCCAGACAGTCTGAATGGGTCACACATAGCCAAGGTCTCCAACAGGCAGTGAACCTTGAACAAAATTTATAGACAGTTGTCCGTGCGTCCAATGGAGGGTAAATTCCCACAATTGAATATAATATTTAATATAAGAGAACTAATCTGTTTCGATAGTTGAAGATGTTGATTTTATGTTGAGTGTTTTTATTTCTGCGCATAATAAAATTTAAATGATTGGTCTTGTATGTGCGGGTGTTAAGTCAGAGGTCAGTTCTGCCAGTGTCCACTTCTTATCTCTAATAAGACAAACGAGGGTCAGGGGAAACATCTGATCTCTCATATAAAGCATCTCTGTTTTAGACTTTAGGTCGCAGCACTAACAAAGACAAATGTCAAACAGCTAAAATAATGAACACGTTTCAAAAATGCATTGTCAGCATCACATGTACATGACATGAGTGATGTTCGGCATTCAGGAAAAACGGAAAAAAACTAAAAATTTGTAACATGCAAAGAACCAAAGTCATACAAGCATGAAGAAAGAAAATGTAGTAGCAACAGTAAACATGGATTAAAATGATCACAATCAAACAGCTGGACATGAGTTGAAGTGGGCCACTGTTTTGGGTTTGGTTTTTACTTGAGCACTATGAGTCTCCTCTTCATGCGCCAGGGTTTGTTCCTTAAAGTAGCGATCAGTTTCTTCTTCTCCTCTACCTGTTCCTTCAGGGCCGCGATCTCTCCCTCCGAAAGCGATTCTTCATCAGACTCAGAGGAAGAAGAGGAACTGATAAAGGGAAAGATCTGTCACATGCAATGGCTTTGACAAGACTGCACAGGACCAAGATTTAAACATCAGCTGCAAACAGTTACATTTGAGAACCCAAAAACTCATCTCAGTGCAGCGCTTGAAAATGTAGGGCCAACATAGGGTCATTTGTTTATTGTGATGGTCTCATGTTTGTTGCTTTTAAAAAGGTCCACCATCTGTTTCTTTTGTTTGTTTTTTCAATTTTGGTGATAGCTCAGCCATAGAAATGTAAGGCAGAAAAAGATTACTTTGTATGAGTGCCATCCATGAGTGAAAGCAAAAGTGATCAATAACTGTTCCAAATGGGCAGACTTGCAGACACACTGAAAAGACAGCAGTCATACACAAGGGGAATTGCAAAAATTGCTCAAATACAAAGATAACTGGGCTCATTTTCAAACTTTCTGTCCTGAAAATTTCTATAATTACAGGAGACTCAAAAAGTGCCAGAAATTGATGGATACAAAAGAAGCTCCAGAGAAACCTGTTTACTTTCTAATAGCTGCACAGTTGTCCAATTGTGTGAAGCGGGTTTGAATGTCAGAAATTTCAGAGAGCAACAGAAAAGGTTTGACATAAACACAGCTGGTGGCTAGCTGGTGAGCAAAGATGAACATTTAACAGTTAAAAGGCCAGATATTTCCCTCAAGGGTTGGTTGAGAACAAAAACAGAGCTAAAAATTAAATTTGCAGTGGATTGGAAACAATTCAAAAATGTACAGGGAGGAAGTGAGGGGAAATTTTTGACAAATTTGTCAAAATCCTTGCAGCAATACTCTGAGAAGTTAAAAGTAGGGGTTTTTTCTTTTACTTTCTGTGCAGAACTTTGTCAAGCAAATTTACAGCATTAGATTCAAATGTTATTGTTAAATTACATCATTTTAAGAGACAGAAATAAGAGTGTTGGTATCAATTTGTAATCAGTTTTTAAAAAAAGTTCTCATCTTTCTTCCTTGTCTATAGCCATAATCAAGACTTAGCTGCTTTTTAAAATGCAGCTACCAAACACTCCTGGGGAAACAGCAGGAAGACGAGGTGTCTCAGGATGTTTTGTAATCCTGTCTTTTTTTTAAGGCAGTGCTAAATAATGGATGAGTAAAAGGAGGATCACGCCATCAACAGCGGCCAAAAGGCTTGTCGCCTTTGTATAAGGATGAAGAGGTAACCTTTTCTGTTGTTTTGAAGACTCACACGCGCTCACACACTTTTCCTGTAAATACTTTGCACATCTGATAGCTGAAATGCCATATTAAAAAACACAGTAGATGTACTGTGAATGCCATACATTAAGAGGAAATGTGTGTTCTTTGTGCCTTGTCTTGTAATGATATTGATGTGAGTTTGCGGTGTTTTATCTCCCTGAATAGATGGCATATACAATAACTTCACATGACCATGACGGCAGGCGTCTGTATGGAGAAAGCCCATAGGAGTGTGTGGAGCGTGCAGGTGGGTGAGAGACAGCTCTCAGAGGATACTGCACCTGCTCAACTTCCCATTCTTCTTTTTCTTGACCTTCTCCCCATCTTTATCCTTCCTTTCTTTCCCTTTAACATTTCCCTTCTTCTCCTTGTTCTGCTCCTCTTTCTCCTTTTTGGACACAGCTCTCCCTCCTTTTTTCCTTTTCTCTCTTTCTTCATCACTCTCCTTGTCACTCTCCTGATCAGCAGCTCTCCTCCTGGACGCTTTTGATCTTTTGCTTTTCACACTCCGATTTTCTTCCTCTTCATCTTCATCGCTGTCTCTGGACCTGGCCTTCTTTCTCCGTCCCCTTCTTCGTGGTACATCGTCATCATCGTCCTCCTCTTCCTCATTATCGCTGACCTGTTTGGCTTTACGTTGTGGCCTCGCCCTTCTGTTTTTACTTCTCTTCCTGGCCTCCTCTGAAAAGCACAGGAGCATTTTTGTGCAGATAGCTAAAGTTTTCACCCAGTGGCCACACAATTTACACTACCAAATTTACATCAGACAGTGACAAATCTTTCAGATATAGTCATATGCTGCACAATTTAACTTTGTCCCTGATAAAAGGTAATGAAAATTATCACAAAACTCACCTTCACTTCCACTGTCTACCACAGCATCAACCTCCATCCCGACTGGAACACATGGACAAAAACATACAAACATAAGAGCTGGTGAATATTGAAAAAAAAACAAAACTCTAGTAGGATTCAAATAGCTCTTTTCTGAGTCATGGTGGACTATAGAAGAAAATAAATTTTAAATATTCTCACCATCCTCAACCTTTACTGCAGTGTCATCTTTTCTCTTTGGAGGCATTCTTCTGGTCCTGGTTAGTTTGCTCTGTTAGTTTTTTCTAACAGAGTTAGATCTCGCCTGCTGCTTCAGACTCTGCCTCATCTCCATCCATGAGTCATCCACTGATGCACCTGTTCAGGTACTGTGTCAAAAAACCAGGATACACAAACACACACACACGCAGAGACATACACATATACACACATCCAGGAGTGTCTGTGTTCATACTGTTCAAGGTCCAGGCTCTTTGACACGCAGTCCGTTAGATGATAATCAGGAGGCTGAGGTGAAAAAAGACCTAGACAATGGACTTGTCAATCAAAATGCTAATAAATATTTGACTAAAGCAACAGGAGGACATTTGTCTTGTCCAAGTGTTTATTTAAGTTGAACTTGTATGATATGTTTTATTCTGTATGTGATTATAGAAACCCCTCAAAAAATGATGATTGAATGTTTGCCATCATTCACTTGTGCCCCCAAAAAGAGACACAAGAGCGAAGTGGACATAAAGGTCAGAGCTTATTAAATTTGGATGGAAGCTTGAGTAATCATGAGTGAAAAGAAAAACAAGTCACCGCATTTAAATACCGTATACAGTGTCCGGACTCTGAACAAATACGACTAACTAGGCTGAATAAGTTATCTAAAATAAATGGCTTCATTAAGGGACCAGTCAGACAATTTAACAAGGATACCGTGACTTGTTTTCAACCTTATCCTAAAATAACATTGACATGCCAATAGCTACATTCATTAAAAGAGTAACAGCTGTAAGCAATCACTACTCCTGTGTCTAAAGCAGTTCCAATATAAGTGATATCAATAAATGATGCCTATAAATATAAAGGATGTGAAATAAAATCTTAAATAGTGCTGTTTGTGAAAAACAGTAAGCCAAAATTCATTTCAGGCTAAAATATGAGGCTTCACTCGTCAGTTGTAACTTTGAGTAACTTTGTATAAAACTCTATTACTAGTGTTACTGTCTCAGTTCAAGAAAACACAAGTAGCACCGCTAACTCAGACTTCACTAAGATTTGCCTATGTTTTAGGAAAGACTTTACAAAATGATCCTGCGTTGTGATTAAAAGTTTTTAAAGCACCACAGTGAAAGGAGGTGAAATTAAGGCTTGATGGATGAACAGTGCAGCCTGACAGTCCAAATGATCTGTTTCAAATACTAACATGCAGGTACTACCTTTGTGGTTATTGTCGAATGTCAGGTCTGACCTTTTGAATAATTCAGGAGGGAACACGAGAGTCTGCTGCCATGCAGCTAACACAGAACAGAGAACAGCACCCTTCCGGGGTTATATGAATGCCCGTTTGAAGGCTTACAGCTGAAGGTCTAAGCCATCTGGGTTGGAGGCTTCCAAGGCCTCCTCATCTGCCTCCTCTTGCTCCTCTTGATTGTCTCTCTCCACTTCCTGCATTGTTCAAATGCTTCGTTCTCATTATACTAGGCCCAGAGTTTTTGAGGACTGAGGAGCATTTATTCAAATGTTCCATTAAGGTAAAAAAGTTTCTCCACGCTGGCACACTGAGGTTGTGTGCCAGTCTTTGCCCTTCAAAGCAAAAACTGGACACTATCCAAGCAGTCAAATCACGGTTGATCGGAGTCTCCCTTCATTACTGTTAGTGAATAAGAGATGCCCACGGTGGTATGGCGGACACTGAGATATCCGATGATGTGCAACCTTTCATGGCTCTGTTTTATGCCACATTGTACCAACATGGAGCGAGACAAGGAAATAACCAAAACACAACTCCAGTGGGAGGGTGAAACAGCAGGCGTCAGGGGATGGTATTACCTGGATAAATAAGGTTGATGCAGATTATAGAGTTTCCAGTATACAGGAAGCACGGAGGGATTACTTGTTTCCTTATCAAACTCTCCTAAGTCCTCACTGAACTCTGTGACTGACACTCCTTGACTCATGATGAAACAATATAGCATAGGGACTTCTTACATCCTCCGGATCTCAAATAACTGCAGAATTAATACTTAATGTTTCCTTGCCATGAATTGATAATGAGCATCAATGGAAGTGGAGCTGAGCACTGTGATTTATTATCAGTTGCATTATGGCTTATTGTCTTAAATGAAGTCAACAGAGCATTTATTCCTCCATTATCTGAAATTCAGTGAAAACTCTACAAATGGAGGCTCTCACTGACCGTCAACATATAGAGTGTAAGTAATGACCGGATTCTTTAATTTTTACATGTGATAGACAGATGAGCCAGAGTTGCCAGGACTCTGGATATGGTAATGGTTTCTGGACATGAGACTACAGTAATTACATTTGCACTGACCACCAAGTCTAACATTTTAGCACAGGTTATATATTACTACTGTTAGGTGTTTTGGGAGTTTTCACTGCTTACTCTTTAAGGTAATGTGTAAGTCCAGCCAAAGATGAGTAACTAATCTATTTAAGACTAGCTAGTTTAAATGGCCCCGATGTCTAATGAATTGTTAATACTTTGGCCCAGTTCCAGGTCCAGGGTCAGTTGTACTCAAGATTCAGTAGATCATTGTGGTTTAAAGAAGGGTTATGGCGTTGGATTTTTTGTTAGATCTTTAAAGATATAAAAAAATATACATAAAGATTTATTCTGAAACAAATTATCTCAATAAAAATAAACACAAATCCATAGTTTGTTCATCCATTCAAAAACATACCATTGAATAAAGATTGCAGGCAAGCAGTGGCAAGCTATGTAGCACAAAGACACATATTTTCTCTGTTGTGTATGCTGTGTGTCACCATAGTCAGATTTCAAAGGATTACTAATTTACTAGTTTACTAGTTTACTAATCAGAATCAGAATCAGAAAACTGTATTTGTCCGCAAATGGGCAATTTAGTTAATAAATTCATTAATGATTTAAAAAAAAAAAGAAGATACTGACATAATCATTGCTAAGAAGCATTTAAAGAAAATGGCATTGTGCTCTTGTGTTAACATTCATCTAGCAAACAAAGCAACTTCTACTGTTATTTGAAATACTCATGTCTTTATCATGAATGCACTGATTTTCATTACTCTCAGTTCACAGTGCACATCTAAAACATCATTGCATCAGTAAAGTGCTTTGTTTTGTGTTCCACTTGCAAATATGCCCCTCTTTCCTCCATCAGTGTCTCTGCAGGCTCGACACCCTGTACATCCTGGGGTCACTTTGCTGAGAGAAACCGGGCAGGTACCCAGGAGCCCTGTGGTTGCCATGCTGATGGGTCCTGGGGACAGGGACTCTTGTGGCTGGAGGCAGGTGGTCTTGAGCTCCACCAGGAGGAGGAGTGCGTCTGTTCTTACCATGATACAGCCTGTGACGGCTATCATGGTTTTCTTCACCATCAGCTGAAAGAGTCAGAGAAATGTATCAGATGTTTGCAGAAAGTGGCCTCACAGTTTAATAACTTTCAGTAGAAAATATAATCTGCTTGATATCAGCAAATAGTTGTTAGCGTTGCTGAAAACACATATAGTTATAAGCTTCAGATGAGATTGATCTCAAAATTATGAAGTCATTTTACACTGGATCTAGTTTTTCTGTCTTTCCTATGCTGATCTTTTCATTCTCTTTCATTTTTATTTAAAATTAAAAAGTCTCACTCTCGTCTTCTTGTAATAAAGTGCTGTTGTTTGGTTGCCCTGCAGTCTGTGATGCTACTTTTCTGGCCTCCTCCAAATCCATCTGTGCTTGAAGTGCTGCTTGTTTGTTCTTCTTCTTGTTCTCCTCATTTTGCTTGAAAGGGAAACACAAGCAATTATGAGTATAGAAATATTGAAAGAGCAATGAGGAAAAAAAATCATAATTTAATCAGCTTTTATCAGCTTCTGCTATTGACAACACAATGATGAATGTTATTTGTGGAAGGATCTTGTTTTGGGTCTGCTGCTCTCTGCTGGAGTGATGAGTCTAATATAGTTAAAGTGGTCCTAGTCAGACACCACAGTGGCCCCAGGTGGTCTGCTTGTGCACCTACAGACTGTTGAGATGTTTCAAATCTGACTAAGTGCTATATAAAAGCTCATGTGGAGAGAAAACTAATAACAATTTCAATTTCAATGGCTATAATATAAATACAGTGTATAAATATGAGTGTTAAAATGTAAATAAAAAATGTAATGTTTACCGCTTGAAGTTTTTTCTTCAGTTCCACATTTGCTTCTTTGTAGCTCTTAGATGTTGATTGTAAGTAATAGATGGCTAGTCTGAAAAAAACTAAACAAAATTAATATCATCAAAGAATCTTTAACTCTACAGCGAAAAGGAGATTATAACAGCATACAAAATATAATTTAATATAATTGAGCAAAACAAATTCATTCCTGCTGAGTGTTTTCTGACTCACACCATGAGTAATATGAAGGGCAGCACCAGTCCAGGATTAGATGCATAGCTGAACACTTTACCAAACCAGGCAGGGAAGTCCGACTCCAGCGTCTCATGGATCACATCAAACATACGTTTTTTCCCACTAAGGAAAAGAGAACGACTGTAAGTAATCAGATTGTATGCTGCAGGTCTCTTGAGCAAGCTTCATTACCTGAAGGGTCCACAGTCAAAGGAAGGAGGAATGGTGACGATGGTGTAGATGGCCGGCAGGGTAGACAGGAAGAGGATGACCAGCAGCATGGCCATGTAAAAGTTGTTGGAGCCTGAGGCCTTGAAGACTCTTTCCTGCGGCACATTACAGCACATCACGGACCAGCATTGCAGGTACATGGAAACGTGGAGCCGGAGGACATTCAGGGCAGGCAGGCAGGGGGCATAGAAAGCACCCATCCTGGAGAAAAAGGAAAATATAGAGAGTAGGACAGACAATGTGCTGAATGTCATCACATGGTTCATCATACCACTGCTGCTAATTCAAAGTTATAATACACAATGACATTTGTTTAATGTGTCAAGTCGGTGGTGTTTTCTTACCATATCATTCCTTGATTGAAAATCAGTCCCAGAACATTCCCACTGACATCAAACTCAGAGTAGGATGGCTTTCGAAATTAAAACAAAAACACAACAGTACAGGGTCAATTTAGGCCCATAAGGCCAAGCTATTTGCATCCTGCGTGCTATTACGTTGTTTCCAGACTTTATTTCACATATACAGTATTTTACAGGCTAATTTCCAATAAAGCTGTTCTCGTCTCCATGTTTTGTTTTGTCAGACAGTGAAAAAAAATATGACACAATGATTGAAATGTGGCCATCAAAGCTTCCAAAGCATTGACAATTACGACACTGATGTCTTTCGACAAAATCCCCATTCATGTGTAAAAGGGCCTGAGAGTGTGAGAGGGCAAGGCTCATTTCTGTATAGCAGAAAGTTGCCGTTTGATGCTTTCTTTTTTCTTTATCTGGGGAGGTGCAGTTGTTAAATCCTCTGCTTTCCCCCTGCTCTTGCATGGCCGAGCTTCTGTCTATATCTATTTCAACCATCCTACTGAAGTTGGATGTGTTCTGCTTGCACCATAGCTAAAATATGATGACAAAAGATGCCAATAGAAACTCTGGGGAAATCTATTTTTGAAAGAGCAACAGCCAACCCCAGAACAGCCTTATGGCATTCAGCTGATCAATGGTGCAATTCTGATCACTCAGTGAGTGAGTCAATGTAAATCACAGTTATTGGGCTTGGTCCATCTGAAAATAACTCTGCTGTAAACATTTTTAATCAATAATAACAAATAAATTGCACACTATTGATTTTCAGCAGTGATCAATCAGAAAAGAAGGACTCACAAATCCTGCCTCCAGGTCCCAACACCAGCAGTAGTTGAGAAAACGAACAAGCACAGCTCTTATGAAGTCACCAATCAGCAGCGTGATGTAAGTTGTCATGGTATCAGATATGATCAGCCGAACAAACTCCTGCATAGAAGGACATTTTTTTGGTCACATTTGCATCGCGGTGGTCACATGAGGTTAAACTTCTTAGTCTTAGTAATCACTGTTGAATGTAGATTTGATCACGATGTCAAGCAATGTGTGGCAACCTATAGTTAATTATATGTAAATTGTGACAATCAGTCACATACAGTAACTTTGTTTGCCATGCTGGACAAAGACTTAGTGATGAAAAGCTGCATTATGAGATTAAAAATAAACTAAAAATAAATAAATAAATAAATAATGTGAACTGATTATACTAGAGAGAGATTTTATATCACACATTCTGTTTGTATGTGTGATTCATTCAAGTGTTTATTTCATCAGAACTTTGAGTATCCGTAACTTCATGCCGCATCAGCAATTGCATCATGCAGTTACATAACAGTGAACACGCACAACACATGCATACTGACCTGCCCCACCATGGTCTCCCAGCAGGGCCCTCTGGGTACGTCAGCAGGATGGATAGAGATGGGTGGAGCGGTGCTGTTTTCTGACACTGTGCCATTATAAAGACCGGTCTCCCACATGGTTATATTAAATTTTACAATCTTTTCCTCTTCTCTCTGAGACACAAGCACTTTATATTAATTCTAAAATAGCTTTACAAAAGTATCATACACTTCTGCTCACACAAGTTCTCACTTTGAGATTGATCTCGTCCATGAGTGCAATGATGAAGGTGTAGAGATTTCCCAAGAAGAGGGCAAAGATGCGCCCCAGCTGCCACTGCAGGGCAACACGAGGGTGGTAATTCTCCAGGGTGCTGATGACATCAAACAGCATTGGGCAGAACATCCCCAGTAAGGACATGACCATGTTTACCTGAGAAACACGAGGGTCTTTAGACTCAAAAAACCTCTTAGCACAGGTGAGGACACTAAAGGACAGCAGCGCTTCCTGTTTTAAACCGGCACGTAATGTTAGTATGTCATATCACACAGTTTCTGGCATCGTAAAGTTTGCCCTAAAAATGGGGCAAATTAGTTTGCTCTGAATATATTTTGCCATTTAATATGACTCTTTAGCTGCATAAGGTTCATTATTTATTACAGCAGCTGTGCCCAAAGGTTCCACTAAATACACCTGTGAATGCTGTAATCATATTGAAACATTTACAAAATAAAGTATTTATCAAAACTATAGTAGTTATGATAAATCATCAAACCTTTGAGTAAAACCCAAAGGAAAGGGAGAAGCTGCTATTCTTATAATAAGAAATCCTTTAAAATAATGCATCACTGCTATACTATATAATAAACTTATTCAACACATCTTGCCTGTTGCTAAATCAATCCACATACATATCTCTGGTTTCTCATTTTCTACCTCATTCCTTTCCCACCAGGTGTGATTCTCCAGTCCGTCCAGGGCAAACTTCTGAGAGCGGCGCACAACAAAGTAGATCAGATATCCACTTCCTGCTAAACAGCACAAGACCAAGAAGTTGGCCAGCACCCGAAGAAAGCGAGTCAGATGGATGTTATCATCCTTTCGGCTCTCTTGCTCCTCTAAGATTGCCTCCTGGAGAGATGGAAGGAGAGATATGCTTTATGAATTGTATCATAAATGCCATCACTTATCATACTGGAGCACCAGCGGTCAGATGCACAGACCTTGAAACTGGTGGTGATGGAGGCAAACTTGTTGTCTGCAGTTTCGGGGTTTCCTATCAGGTAGTCCCAGCTGGTAAACATTTTCCAGCTGAAATTAAAGCTGTTATCATCTCCAACCCCCGACTCATTTGCATTGCGGGCCATCCTTTATTAAAAAGCAGTCACAATTTCAATAGAACTCCTGCCTCAAAGAGATTACTTGTGCTTCTTGTTTGAAGTCATAATAAACTTACGTCCTTATGACCACCATATAGCTATATGCCACTGTTCCCACACCGACCAGGAAGTATGACAGAGGCATGCGGAACTTAAGCCAGCCGATGGCGCGCTGGTTGTTGTAGTAACCATAAAAGAGGACTGAATATTGAGCGTAACCCTGTCGATACAAACCATAGTTGCAAATCAAATCAAATCAAATCAGATTTATTTGTATAGCGCCAAATCATAACAAAGTTACATCAAGGCACTTTACATATAGAGCAGGTCTAGACCAAACTCTTTATAAAATTATTTAAAGAGACCCAACAGATCCCCCGATGAGCAAGCACTTGGCGACAGTGGCAAGGAAAAACTTCCTTTAAGAGGCAGAAACCTCGGGCAGAACCAGGCTCAGGGGGGGCGGCCATCTGCCTCGACCGGTTGGATTGAGAGAGGGAGAGAGAGAGAGAGAGGCACGGGGGGAGGGGGGGCAAAGTTGGGTAGAGTAGGGAGAGAAAGAGAGCAGGAGGAGGGGATATTCAAACAGGTGTAGGCAGGAACATGATGCTGCATGAGGTTCGTAGGAATGATGCTGTATGGAATTCTTGAAGATGTGGGAGCAGCAGGCATTGCAGGAACATGGTATGGTGATGATTCATCACCTGCAGGATGAGAACAGGGAGAGGGAGGAGAGGAGCTGGGAGAGAGAGAGGAGAGGAGCTGGGGGAGACAGAGACTTCGGGAAAACATGGTTAGTAAATGCAATGCACATGCTTGGAACTGAGAGAAACTGGGATTTCGGAAAAGCAGGTTGTTGGTATGACGGCGCATGCGAGGGGGGGAGAGAGAGAGGGAGAGGGAAGAGGGGGAGAGAGAGAGGGGGAGAGGGAAGAGGGGGAGAGAGAGAGAGGGAGAGGGAAGAGGGAGAGGGAGAGAGAGAGAGAGAGAGAGAGAGGGGAATTGCAGTGAATTATATTTGTTGGTGTCAGTGACACTTAGTGATCCAGAACTTTGGGTTGAAATACACTTTCATTTAAAAGCCTTTTAAAGTTCGTAACAAGGCATTATATTATGCTATTTAAAGTTGGCAAGGTGACCATGACCATGACATTTTGTGAACTGACCCCACAGTCCCATAGGACAGCAAAGTCCATGGCACCGGCTTCCTCAGCCCTGGGGACAGTCTTTCTTGGGATGCTGCCATAGGGCCTCCCCATTAATGCCTAAAATAACAACAACATCAATAATAATAACAAGAACAATTATAATGATAATATAACACCACACTATGGGCAACAAATTTAGCTCATGGATTTGTTAAGATAGAGCATGTCTGCGACGTGTCTACTAGTTATATGAACTAGAATAAACATAAAGATTGAGAAGAAAGTGGGCCCAGAGTAAAACCCTGAGGTACACCACAAGAAAGGTTCACTGACAAGGAAATGAAGCTGATGCCCACCAGAGAGATGGTACTTATAGGCAGTGAAGATCAAGGTTATTACAAAAAACATGCAACAAAACAAAATGAAAACAATGAAAAAATATCTCTATAAAAGGCCTCATACCTCTGGCACCATAACCAGGCCAAAGGTCAGACCAAACAAGATCATGTTGATGCCATACATCCACCTCAAGAAGATAAAGTAAGAGGCAACTGAGGAACCAAAATGACCTGAAAGGAAAAGGAAATAAGTATGATTGTTACATGAATAGTCACATGTAAAATCTTAACACATCACCTGCATATCATGCAAACTATATGGACATCTATTATAAATCTATGCTTGTGATATGTTACTGAATTGTACAGTTTAAATATACTGATTTCATCTTGAAAACTAGTAACTTCAGGTAATGAGGATCATAGGTAAAATAACCTACTAGAAACCTACTTTCAATCTCCTTAATTTTCATTTCCCATGGAATGCAGGCAGTTTTAAAGTTTCCAAGGTCCCGCTGGAACTTCATCCATTTCTTATAAGAAGAAATAAATCAAATTAATAAATGTTATGAGTGAATAAAACTACAAATAAATCTAAGTCAGGGATTCCTTGCCTTGGTCATCATGACCTTGTAAGCATAGAGCTTCCTGCCTTTCCCTTTCCCCAAGGCTCCCTCATATTTCTCCACAAACTCCTGGGACTCCCTGTAACAAAGTAAATATCTAGTTGATGATATGACACTTTGGACTGCAGCTGACTGTGATCATTTTAGGAGCCTGCTTTCACCAGAAATAAAATGAAAGCACCTTAAAGTGACGAGTTTCTTCTTCATTGGCCAGGGTTTCCCCCTCAGACTTTGGATGAGTTTCTTCTTCTCGTCCACTGCCTCCTTCAGCTTCTCCAGCTCCTCTGGCGACAGATCCTCTGGCCTCAACTCTTTCTCCTTATTGTCTTCTTCTTCATTGTCTTCATTGTCTACCTCACTTGTCTCCTGCTCTGAACTGAGACGCAGAAGGGTTGTGCGTTTAGTGTGCACCACTCTAAGTGAGCGAAGCACAATATTTTCCTCAAAAAGAAACAACAGAGAAGGTGAATTTGTGAGAAAAATACTTTACCTTGTTTCAACTACTTTCTTTTTCTTTTTCTTTTTCTTTATCTTATTCAGTTGATGTGTTTCCTCTTTTACAATACTTTTTCCTCCATCCTCTTCCATCTCTTTTTTGGCACTCTTGTGTTTATTTTTTCCCTTGGTATGACTTTCTTCAGGTTCCCCCATCCCTTCTTCCCATTTTCTTGTGTTTTCATTTTTGACATTCTTGCCTATTTCTTTCGTCTTATTGCTTTTTACTTTGACCGGCTCTTCCTTGTATTGCTCTCTTCTTTTTGCTTCTCTGTCATTCTTGCTCCTCTTTCTCTTTCCTCTTTCTCTTTTTTCAAGATTGGTCTGGAATTTCTCTTCCCCTTCTCCTATGTCTTTGGATGCTTTCCTCCTCCCATTTTCCCTCCTCTTTTTGTCTCTCTCACCATCCCTTCTTTTTCTTCGTCTTTCCTTTTCACGTTCCTCTTGAAAAATAGAAACTTCATCCTCGTTAACTGCAGTTAAAAAGTAGACACAGTGTTTATTTAATGACAGGGCAAGCACTAAAACCAATTACTCACAGTCACCTTCGCATAAATCATTGCATCGACAGTGGAGCGTCTCCAGACATCTGTGACCTCAGAAGAGTAGAAAATAACTGAAGTCCTGAATATTTCTGAGATTAATTTCATGATATAAGAGAACTCACCCACCTGCAAAATCCAACCCAATGTCAACTGTGGAGCAGACAAAATTGCATAATGCTTGAAGAAGTGTTGGCCAGCATTTAATTATCATGTTCAGGGACATTTTGTTATTTCACATTCAGACAATTTCACAAATTAAAAACTAACAGCCTCCATCGCTGATTCTTCAGTTAAGAAACGATTTGATCCCATTTGATTTGATAAGTCAAGTGAATTATCATTTGAGCATTTATTAAACTCATTTTTAAAGTCACTCTACAGTACTTTTGTTAAGTTCTGAGAGTGGAAACATCTGTGAGCAGCTCTGAGGTCAAAAGTACCATAGTCTAAAATAACTGGTTATTTATACCAACTTGCTGCTTTCACAATAGAAGCATTGTTTTGTTTTATACATGCTTGTCTTGCACTGTTTTTATATCATATTTCTATGCAAAAAAATGATTAATATTGGTATTAGTATCGTTTTTAAATGTTGAAATCTCTCCCTTGTGTAATCACCTCAATAGTATTACTGACCTGTCCCTCCTCTGATGAATTTTATAAATACAGTCCATTTTTTTATATCTTCAATATAACCCCAAGCCCTCTCACTGGCAAGGCTTAGTCTGCCTTATTGTGTACCTGCCACTGTTGTTCGTGACATAAAGGAGGATAAAGAGGACAACAAAATGGACCACTGATGGACTGAACAGATATTTATGTCGTTGGCCCTTTGATGTGTGTCCTTAGCGTAACCGGAGTGGCCAGCACACAGGTCATTACGGCCATGTGCAGCACACGGACACAAAGAAGAGAAACAATGGTCTAATGAAGGGAGGCGGGGTGGCTTAGCCCAAAAGGATGGGAGAGCCAGCCAAAGGCCAGAGGCCAACTCCCAAATATGCAGCAGAGTGAAAGGTTTGGAAGAAAGTTGTGTATAAATATCCTTGTGGTAGTGGATCGCTGGTGTTTCACTGGTCGCTGCACTCAGTGTAAATAACTGCATGAAACTGAATATGGGTGGTTTTTACCACAAAAAGGCAAAATCTGTTACCACTGCTATATTATTAACACACCACAGACAGATAACAAAAGGCCTATCTTATTTTATATAATCACTACTATTATCTGCCTGAACTGGGCATTGAAGTTAATTTACAGCAGGTTATGAATGTATAATGAATGTCCTCTATCATAAAACATGAAAACCAGAATAACAATTTGGTCATGAAAGTAAAATATTGGTCTTACTGTCATTCTCAGAGGTGATCAGACTGTCTCGAGGCATCTTCCTCTCATGGTCCTGTATCTCCAACAACACTCGTCTCAGCATCCAGAGGAGGTGATGTGATGTGAGCTGCAGGGTTTGAGTGAGCTATCTCCTACTCTGCATCTTTACAGCTGTGTGTGTGTGTGTGTGTGTGTGTTTGTGTGTGTTTGTGTGTGTACACGTAGGGGCTGGTACATGATGAGTAAGCATGAGAAGTTTACTTTTTCTTCGCCACCCATCGACCCGAAACAGGGACAATGACAGCATGGAAACCCTAGAGCCATGCAATTTCACTAGTGATCAATTATTCAAAACAGTTATGACTGCCTTTATGCACTGTGTGTGCGCGCGTGTGTGTGTGTGTGTGTTGGTTGTGAGAGCAGCAGGCCTAAGTGATGTTTTTATTGTCACATAACAGGTGACTCAGCTGCTGAATCTTGTGTATTCACACATCTGCTGGTTATATTCAATCTGTTTTTACATACTCAAAACATATTTGAGTCATTCTTATTCAGCTGGGTGGGAAGCAGAACTAAATCAACCATGTAATCCATCTGAATGTGTGTGTTTTTGTGTGGTTATACAAAGATTTTAGGGATTAAAAACAGCTTTCATATTCATATTATTTACCATTAAATTTGTGGTTTGGTTACAATTAGGTGTAGGGTTAGTATGAGCGCTGCCAATATTCGAGCCAATATTCCCTGCATTCTTCAGCTTTCTGTTTTTCTCTGCAACTTCATAAGATAACATAGGACATATAAAGGATTATTATCTAAATTATCATATTAAGCTATGGAGAAACGCAGGAAGCTGAGCTCCAACCCAATGAAGCTGTAGAGGGCAGTGTTGCTCTATATTGAAGTATGTAGAAGACATCTTTACCTTCTAAAAAAGATTTTTATCTGTGACAGCGTGTGTCTGTGTATGTTTGTGCTTGCATGTGATGGAAAAAGCCTGGAGCGTAACAGACACGAAACCATGTTTGCGTACATGTACTTCAACTGGTTTGTGTTGAGGAGGAAAGAGAGTAGGAGGGAGATCAGTTTCCCAGTGCTAAAGTTAGCTGCAGCTATGAGGAATCATTGAGCAGGGAGGCGATGGAGGTCATCCTGGCCACTTGAGCAGAGAGTAACATCAAAACAAACCGCAACAACTGCTACATATACCTGACTGTAAATGGACACATCACCGCAGTAGAGGAGATGATTACCAAAGGGATAAATTACAGACAACCAACCTGCAGGAGAAAAAAATTACACAATACAAAGACACAACTTATTTTTATTTAAAGGGCCACCCAAACGATAAAACACAAATTTTACCAAGTTGTGAGTTTTGCTAATTCAAGGAGCACCCCAAATTATGTGTTTGTTTGGGATGTTTTTCCAGGAAATCTTGGTTGTTCAGGATAATTCATAGTTTTCACGGGAATTTCTTTCAAGTGAAGTAGTAGTCCCTGGGCAGGTAAATCCAAAACAATCTTAATGACAAGATGTCACCCTGGGTGAGCTGGCAGACCAGTTTAAAAGTAGGATATTTAGGTGATGCAATGTATTATTAAAGACTTATCAAGTCAAATTCATTGAATGTGTAAAGCCTTGAAAGTAACGCTTTCTTGAAGTTCATATACATGAGAGGGACTCAGAATGAGACATATTCATGATTCATGGGAAAAATATACAACATACTGCTTAATCTAATCAATCGGTCAAATGTGCCTGGATGTTTTGTCCCAGTCGTGTTTTGATAAATATGCCTCAATGTACATACTGATCTCTGCTGGGTTTTTTTTTTTTTTTGGGGGGGGGGGTTATTTTTTGGTGAAACACTAAAACCATCTGTAGCTATCAGTGTGCAGGCGTTAGACAATGACTCATCCATCTGTTGGAATGATAAAAGGCTAGAGAGCCCTGCAAAGTGCCTGCATGTACTGAATGAGTCAAACGGCAGCTCTGCAACAGATGATCAGTCTGCCACCAAGCTCCCTGCCCCCTATAGCAGGTCAGAGACGCAGCGAAAACAGGACAGACTTGGAAGAAGTCTGTCTAGTGAGGTCATTGTATTCTGCCTTGCTAAAAATAAATGTTAAAACTTTACAGAAAAACACACTGTATAACTCCAGCTTCTCCAGGGGTTGGAGTTATCATGGGCAACAATCTGCAAAATATTTTTTCCAGGTCAGGGTGCAGCAGGAGAGACAAAAACAAATGCAAAGACAATGTCTGTATAATTGAGTCTTCCCATCCTTTTCAGTCAATAACACTCAGCCAGTGAACTTTGTATGGCATTAACGTCGACTCAAATGTTGACACTAAGTGTAAGGCAGCAGGGAGTCGTGGCAGAAATCTGGCTTGTTTTGTCGGAGAGGGATAGAAATGGAAGCTGAGAGGAGAGCGCAGGTAATCAGGTATAAGTCTGGTGAGCTATAAAAACTTTTGCCTTAGGGTTGCAAAATGGCAATCATTGCACACAGAGACATGTCATTAAAGATATCTAAAGCCCACTGCACCTACCACATGAAGTTTCTCTAAAATACAACTTCTTTATCTGGAGGACTGTCTGGGATGATTGATTGCCCATGAGAAGAGGGTAGACTTGTTTTTTGCGGTTTGAGTATTTGCAGCAAAACAGACATCTGTGGATATTGGTGCTTGAATTTCTTCTTTGTTAGTTATCAAATAATCCCAACTTTCACAGTGGGGGGTGAGGAAAAAAGGGAAAATACTCCCCCTCATAGTCCCAAACCTTTACTTTGAAACATAGCAGTTACACAGCTGGATTTTTTTTTCTTTTGTTTTCGCTTCTTCTTCCGTCTTCCTCTCTCTCTCTGTGTTTCTCATGGGGATGACTGACATTTGCTTCACCACAGAAGAAAAGGAAATAAGAAAACTAAGATGTTTCAGATGTAAATTTATCAAGAGCAAAAGATAAAATTAGGCTAACAGAGAGATTTCATGGATGGAGGAGGAAACGTGTGCTGCTCGGTTTTGTACATGGTGTCCGTGGCACAGCTACAGATAGACAGTGTGTAGGTGTGTGTGAAAAAAGAGAGAGAGCATGGGAAGAATGCGTGAGTAAAACGGCGTCATTAGGCATGGAGGTGGGCCCTGTCAGATTATGGGTGGTGCTAAAGGTGGGGCTTGGCTGCAGGAATTGACAGATTATACTGTGGGGGCGTGGCCTGTTCTTGCAGACAGAGCAGCACGTGGCTAGACCCGTCTGCACGAGGGAGCAGCAACAAAGACCAGCCAGTCCAGGGAACGGAACAGAACACAGGACATCTGCTGCACACACATGCACACACACACAGACACACACATTCAGGGGTTCACATTTGTTCACCACAGACAGGGCAAGCGGTCTCATATACCAGCTGCAAAGGAAAAACCTACAGAGAGCAACATGGAAATGCAAAGTGCAACATGGACACGTTCCTGTATGGGATATGAACCGCCTCTCTGCTGTTCTCCACTAAAAACACACATTTTTACACAAACACACACAGTTAGACCAACAATCGCCCAGATATCCATGTAAGGTGAGGTTTGTGTGCATGTCTTGTGTATGTGAAGACAGGAGGAGTGTGAGCTGGGGGAGTTTTGTGGGGACTCCTCCCTGGTCAAGAGTAACAAGAAAGACATTCATGAGAGAGGCAGAAGAGTTGCGCAGCACAGGCTAGAGACTGGCTGGTCACTAGGTGCTGAATCAGCAGACCATACTCATTTAGCTGCTCTCAATTAATCTCTCAATTGCTCTGTGTCTCTGTAGTTTCCTCTGTTTCACTCGTTGTTTTTTCAGCAATTACAGCAACAACAGTGTGAAGGGAATAGAAATGAGCAAGGATTTTTAACAAAGCTCTCCCTTTATCTCCCCTGAATTACACAGACAGGCACCTTCTGTTCATGAAATGTTTCCAATTACTTATGTTAACATACACACACACACACATGTGTTTCACCCCCCTACATAAGGAGTTGCACGTGAAGTTGAATGTGGACAGAGCAGGGTGGAGGATCAAGTTTTAGAGCAATGGTTTTAGTCAACTCACTGCAGAGCTTATCAAGCGCCACACACAGTTTATGTAAATGGATAAGCTGCCATTTCCACCACTAGCCCCTTTATCAACAGTGTCTCACCACACTGACGCCAGACACAGGCAAGCTGTTCCTGTGTGTGCACGAGTGTGTGTTTGTGTGCATGTGTATGTGTGTCTGTGTGTTGGGTGAGCCAATATCTGCCTAGTAACTACAGACAGGCTGTTCCTGATACACATAAGTAATCCTAACACACAAAGACTGAAACACAACAAAATAGCTGAAAATTGCATGCATCTGTTGTCATGGCACTGCTGTCCCTTTGACCTGCTCACGTGCATCTGTCATTGTGAAATAAAAAATTATAATTAATCACCCACCCTAACACACACACTCATACACAATGAATGGTACCAAAACCTACCAACACATGCACACAGAGGCTAAGCTATGACAGTGAGGGGGGATGGGTAATGATACTTGACACTTCCCACTCTCTCCTCAGCCGCCCCCTCCCCTCACTGAAACCCATGAACCTTCACATACTAAACAGACATACATTTCACATACACATGCTCCTTCTTTTCAGGGACTGCGTTAACACAACGCTCACACACACAAAGACCTCAGTGTGGAATACAGGCTTGGTTTCCCCCTCACCCTCCCCCCATCCTTTCTTTACTCACATATGAAAAGCTTTGTAGCTTACATCTGTACAAGTCACCCATGCTATTACTGTGCCTGATACATGGGGGGCAATTTGCAAAAAATGTCACATGAGTTTTTACAAGCAATGCTCCAATGTTTCCTTGCATATTAAAATCTTGAGTGTAGCTCTTGGCCTTTCAGTGCCTGTCAGTATTTCACTTGTTCATGAACATTTGATTACATTGTTTGATTACACTGTCACATTAATCAGGTAATAATGTTCCTTGCTGTTAAAGACCCTCCCTTGATATACTGGTTGTAAATTGTATGCAAATGAGCTCACTGTGATCATAGCTAGTCTTTGAAAAGCTTATAGCAGGAGACATCATTAACATCAAGTGATATTGAATAAATTAGTGGAAATTATTTTTCATTCACGTGATAACAATGACTTCTTCTTCCACATGGTAACAAAGAAGCACCGATTTTATAACTTATAAATAACTCAGATTTCCACTGGCCATCCTACAGTTATGGTAACTCAGATAGTCCCAACTGTCTCTGGGTTATCTGAGATTAACCATCCGATATAACCTAATCAGGGTTTGTTGTTGAGCAAACATTTAGAGGCCTGCTTTTGATCAACAATCAGTTGTCCTCAACTGTCTCAATCTCTATGACCGGGGACACAAAACTAAAAATCAGATCATGTTTACATTCTAAATATTACATTTTGACCCATTTTCTCAGATTTTTTTCCCTGAGAATTACGCGACAAATATGTATGGCAAAGACGTCATGTACAGAAAAAAAGATTTTTTTTGTGCTGTAGAAAAAATACTCTTAATTAATTAATTTATTGAGTATGGAAGACGAACTAAGTAAATAAGAAAGCAAGCAAATTATTTTTCTTATAATAATTATATTCACCTTTTAAAAGGTTAGGGGAAGACTGCAGCAGTCTACACTTTTACTTTCACATGACCACATTTTTACAGATCCTACTTGGATTCCAGTTTGAGCAGGAGCAAAGCAGATTGTATTAGCCAATACATTTCGAGACCATGCTAGTCTTTCTACGAATCCAGTCTCAGATAGATGACAGCATGTTCCCTCAAACACACACACACAAACACCATGTCATCCCATCCCAAGTATTTGTTTTCTGCTCAGTGTGGCCCTGTAGTGCCTGGGGATGAGTGTGACGTTACAATGGCAAGGTGTGGTAATATGTTGGGACTTGTCAGACCTGCAGGGCAAACTATGCAACATGTTTTCATAATCCACAAAACTATGACAAACAGATGGTATGTCCAGGTCTTGATGCGATTGTGTCAATATACAGGTTAAAGTAAAGCTTGAAAGGCCATGGCCAAGATTCACAGGTTAAGAGTCCAGAGCTCTCCAGTTTAAAGGTATCTCCCATGAGAATTTTGACTGACCCAAAAGCAGTCCTATTTTTTAGTTTTAGTTAGCTTTGCCATTAAAACATAAATACTATTTAAAGCCTACCATACAAACCTATGTATACAATATTTTCCCTTAATTCTGATTTGTTTTTAATTTAAAGAGTCAAATCTAAAAATTTTGACCGTAAATTACATCACACTCAGACTAACACCTTTAAACTCTGTGTGCTTTTGTATGTAATGGCGGAGTATGAGCCCTTTGTCATGGTGTGTGAAAATACCCAGATTCCCTGTAACAATACTGTGCATACTGACCTCAGTGTCCTCGGTAGTAGTTATGACACTGTTTGCAGCAACTGCTCACATCAGAGACCTAGACAGATTTCACAATCATTTTCTAACAGTGTATCCTGAAAATATCCTGATCTCTGGGCACTGCTCAGCTCTTATCTTTTATAACCTCCCACAAAACATGTTTGGACTCTCAACAACAACACTAGTGTGACCATATACGCTTGTGTAGCCTATGTTTACTTTTGTGGAGACCAACATGAGATACAGACCTTCAGATTGAAGACACCCTTCTGAAGCAGAGACATTTTGTACTCATTTGGGCCAAATCTTGAAATAACTGTGTGAGAAGAATTGTGTTTAGGGATCTGAATTAAAATTATAATTCGGTTCAGTTGAGAGTTAGGGGTTGGGGTTGGGGTTGGGCGTGTAATTGTGATCATTAAGATTATGATTAGGAGCTAGAGGCTATGTACTACATTATGCAAATTAGGGTTTTCACATGGGATGGCTGAAAATACCTTAGGCATTGATTCAGTAAGATTGAAATGGATGACATTAGCTTTCATTTTGGGCACATAAATTTAAACAATAAACATACAATAAATAACCATATATAAATATTAAATAAATAAACATTTTGTGTTTGTGTAACTCTTTTAAGTTTTTTTTTTTTCCTGCATCAGTTTTTGTGATTCTGGCTCCTGGAATCACTGGGTACTATTTTAGATCAGCCATCACTCTTGTTTGTTGTGACCTCCTTGGAAACCTGTTTACACTCTCAATGTCAACACAAGTCTGTGTGTGTTTGTGTGTGTGATGTCACCCAGAGCTCCCCCCTCACAAACAGGAATGTATATCTCTCTAGTCATAAATTTGCGCTTGCTTTGTTCCTCTGGCAGAAATAATCATACTATATGTCTGGAGGGGCGAGGCTGTTTTTGCCAAAAAATAGTGCCCTGTCACAGACCTGCTACCTCTACACAGAGGCTTCCCCTGAAGATCAGGCTCTTAATCATACTTTGTTTCTTTGTTCTCCAAAGACAGTCATCAGTCTTGTCAGCACCATTATTCATTTATCCATTCATCTAGGTGGATTACTCAATAAAAAGAATCGTGTCCTTGCAGGAAGATGACGAGTAAATTTGTAATAACGCAACACTGGCAATGCGCATGCGCAGAGCTGCCCGCCTCCCCTCCCCATGAACTGTACATAGAGCTCGGGGGCTCCGCGCGCAGCCAATGGCGACACGTTGTTTTAGCCGTGACTTCATCCGCCACCCCTCTTACTAAAGAAGGAAACAAACATCCATCCAGAAGGGACGAGTCACGGACAGAGAGAGGAAGCGAGGCAGGAGGGCGAGGAAGGGACAGCCAGACCCATCGAAAGCTGCCTGACGGAGGACACAGGACAGAGAAAGGGACGTCACCAGGACTCGGAGACTTTTTTCTTCTGCCCAGAACAACGGCCACTTTCCCCACACTCGTCTCGCGAGAAACTTCATCGATTTTTAGCAGGTGATGATGATGATGATGATGGTGGTGGTGTTGGATTATAGTTTTGTTTTTGTTTTTTCTTAACGACAAGCATGAATTTCGACGTGAGCTCAGCTCGTCGAGGTAAACAACAGAAAAGTGGGGGGTTTAAACTAAGCTGACTGTCGGTCATGGCGACCTTTAACGCTGGACTGAAAGGTCAGGTGGTGTGTGCGTGATGGCGTTTGTGTGGTAAACAAGCTTAATTTGTGTTTATTTGTTTATTTTTACCTCTCTCCTTTATGTATTGTCTGTGGAAGTTACCACTACCAACAACAACACCTCCTCCTCCTCCTTAATGGAAATATCACAAGCACTCGAACGTGACTCGGTCTGGTCGAGGGGAAAAACTAGGGAGGGAGCTAGCTAGTGCTGGTTACTGTCTGTTTTTCTATTTGTCTGTAGCTGGGGGATGGGAAACCAAATCCACCTAATTCCTGTCTTCAAATAGAAAATTCATAAGTCTAATGGGCAGGTAGAGCTAGTGCGTTGCGGTGAAATTTCTACAGAGCATTGGCTTTTAAAATAAAATAGTACCATCACAGCTTCCGAAGCCGAAGTAGTTTCAGCTTCGGAGAAAATGATGGTTGCTCGGCGTTAAAGAGCGCTGATGAGCCACCAAGTCGTTTCTAAGTACTTTACTGTGGTTATATAATCGAGGTTGTTCTCTTAGCTTCGTTGGAAACACGTAGAAAATGTTTTCTTAGTAGGAAATAAATGCGAGAAAGAGAGATACAAAACGATGTCTAATCAGGAAGCAGAGAGATTGCAGACAAAGGGAGAAAGAAGAAACAAAGGGAGCAGAGACCACAATGTCTAGACTGGCTTATTTCAGCAAACATCGGTGCTGTTTCCTCACCACCGACCTCCAGTGATTATTTGCAACGTTGTGCCCCTTTGAAAGAACATAATCAGTGTCCTTGTAACAAAACAACAGTGAGCTTTTTCTGTTCTGTCCTTCAGTGTGACTCAGTAGTTTTCACCCCAGCAGGGCCTGAAATATGAGCTAAGCTTGCGGCTGATACAGGAACACAGTCTTCCCCCTTTTGTTTGCTGGGGATTATCACACCTTTTGTCTTTCAAAGTGCATTCAGATGTCCAATGCACAGAAACCTGGTGGCATAATTACAAGCCTGACACGTTTTAATATTTTATTTCTGTGAATGTTTGGGGGTTTTGTCTCTGAAAGGAAGTATCTGCTGAAGGACTGTGACTGGTAATCTCACTTGTGCTGGAAAACCCCTGACTTTTCATGTCTTCATGTATTTTACAATACAAAACACTTGGTAAATGCCATAGTTTTGTCAGGGAACAGGACACAAAGCATTTGATTCGCTCATTAGTAGCAATTATGCCAAAAGCTAATTATTTATATTTATGAGTGGGGATCTACACTCGACAACATAAACGATGTGACAACGTAAAGAAAAGTAGGTTATATTTCATGAACAACATGTGTGCTCCTTTCTCTTTGATAATTAAACATGGAAAGCTTTTCATGTATATAGCATATGCATGTCAGGGTGAGAGCTAAGCAAATTTATACTTGATCAACCAGATTTTTTTTTTATGAACATATCCTTGTTTGTCAGAAGTCTTAGTAATGGTTATATTATCGAGCTCACTGTTTGTGTGACAGCTGGGTACAAACATGACAGCTGAACCACACTGCCCATTGTTCCTTTGTGTCAGAAAGTCAACATCTATCGTGTATCTGCTGCTGTAGCTGTTACAAGCCTTTTCGTGCTCATTGTTGTACCATTGTTTTTGTGTTATTGTCAGCTGTTATGTAGTCTCGCTTTGAATTCACATTTGTCTTTTGAGGGACCATTGTGTGCAGCCCAATGTCTCAGAACGTGGGGTTTTGAAATATAGCTTAAACCCTACAGTACCCATGTAGCTATTTACACAATAAACTGGTGTTACTGGGTTTACAGATAAAAAATTTAATCAGAAATTTCTTTTAAGCTAAATACCTTTCCCAACCTCTGGCTTAGACCTCATTTCTGGTAATAGTTAGTAGTCAGCAGTTGAACATGTGACGCAAAGGGAGAGAAGGTCTTTGTGGGCTTTCCAAGGAAACCCTTTGTTGACACGGCTGTGATAGCATGCAGGGCACCAAAAAAGGAGGGAGGAAGCAGGAGGGGTTGGGTGCAGGGAATCGTTAAAGTTTTAATAGCACTTGTTTGTGTGGCCGGCACACCTCTGCTGATTTGACATGACGTACAGAGACAACTGCCAGCTTCTCCTGGAACATTAAGTTCACCTGTCCTATTTGTATCCATGACCAGAATATAGATGAGCAAGCAGCTGCCATGTTACAGCACAACAGGACAAGGGTAGTGTGATACAGTTCCCTGATGCTGGCTGTGTCTTGCTGTGTGTTGACCAGATTTGTAAAGCAGCCAGGACAGGATTCACAGACAGGACGCGTATTAACCAACTAATCTGGGCCTTCCTGTCTGTCTGTGTATTCATTCAACAAGGTGTTTTTGATCTTTTGCCTCAAAGGCAGAATCTCCAACTATGCAACTTCCTGTTCTATTGCATTGCAGCAGGACAGCGTCATAGGGCTACATGTTTCGCCAACTTGCGCGCATACACGCTTGTTTTATGGGCGTATGTGTGGGGAGAAATGACTCGGGAAGTTTTGAAATGCCTTTTGTGGCAACAATCAGGGTCGAGGGGAGGGGAATGTTCTCTGAAACTTTTGACCTACTTTGTTCGCTTTCATTCAATCTCTGCTGTCTTTTACTGAGGACTGTATACTATTTTACCTGATGTGTAGTTTTTTGTTCTTTGTCTTAAATACTTGCTAATGGCTTAGAGTGTACATTTGTGTCTAGATGGAGGAAGTGAATACCTTTTTTTTTTTTTTTTTTTATGAAGGATTGTGTGCCTCAGTTTTCATACTGTTTCATAGTAACCTTGAGGCCTATTATTCAATTAACATTACTTCCTTTAACTTTAAAAACAATTAACCTTTAGTAGTGAGGTAATAACTTATTTTCTGTAAATAGCTTTTAGTAAAGAAAACAATTGACACAAAGGTTTATACTAAAGCAGTGTACAGCTATGAACATGAGTTGTCGTGCAAATTTCAAGAAGAGCCACACTGACTGTTCAACACTGTGAAAGGAGGTGAAGGGGTGAAGAGATGGAGGAAAGGGGAACACAAGAGTGAACAAAGATTTTGGACAGAATGGTCCAGCTTCTGCCAAAGATGCTGAAGAGAACACACTGAGTGTTGTTTGTTCTCTGGGATTCCTGTGCAGCAGTGTTCATCACTGTATTCACGCTAAAGGTCAAGTCAAAGCAGGCATGTGTGTTATTAAATTGTCATAATACCACTCTCTTGTCATCTGACAGTCCAGACACTGCAACACAAAGTAACATGTATGTTTGTAAGAAAATGTTGTAGTTTTTAGTTGTCATTCACACAGAAGCGTATATGCAGAAAAATGCTTTCTATGTGTGTGTGTTGGTCTAATTAGAATTCTCAATCTGTCTCTCTTTTATTCTGTTAGCAATGGCCCAAGAGACGAACCAGAGCCCGGTGCCCATGCTTTGTGCCACAGGGTGCGGTTTCTATGGCAACCCAAGAACCAATGGTATGTGCTCCGTATGTTATAAGGAACACCTGACACGGCAGCAGAGCAGCGACCGCATGAGCCCCCTCAGCCCAATGGGTAAGACAACACACAGAAATACACTAAATACAGATACTATCCAGTCTAGGTTTATTACAGAGGCCCTGTGTTTGTGATGTAAACAATTTGGCCCGTTCTATAGATTTACAGCTAGAGATAAGGAGGGACTTGAAAGAATTGTAGACATTGTTTTGAAATACAAGTTCAAGGCCAGTCAGTGTATTTTCCCAGCTCTTCTCTGCCCTCCCTCTCTGTTTTTCCACTTTGTGTAATGAAAGACAGCTGTCTTTCTTCATGAAACTGTTTAAGGTTTGGGGGTGTTCACTCCTCTAGACATTTGAGGTCAAATCAAAGAAAATGGATTTTTCTCTTCCTTCTCCCGTGACTGAACTAATTTGAAAATACTTTATATTGAGTTAAGCAAGCCCATTTTTGAGGTTTGAGTTTCGTCTCATGCAGTTTTGTCTAATGTGGTTCACTTTGTTCTTATTCAGCCTCCGCTGCTAGTCCTACCTCAGAGGCTTCAGCCATTCAGAGACTAGAAGCCAGTCTAGCCAAGGTTGATGCCTCCCCGACCTCTTCCCCCGACATGTCTAGGTCAGTATTGGATGTGCTTGAATGATCATGGTTGTTTTATATAATGCAGGATGTGTAAATTATTGGTTGACAAGTATGTGTTCTATTGCTCATACCACCCTGTTCCTTCAGAACTATTCAAGGATCTCTGCCCGTGACTCAACAAATGACAGAGATGAGCATCTCGAGAGAGGACAAGCCAGAACCCCTAGAGCCTGGTAAAACTCAGACACACATTAAGAGAGATAACAGAGTTACAGTCAGACAAGCAGACATAAACTAGTAGTCATTACAGACATACATGTGACTCCTCATACGGACTTCTTGAGGCAAACCTCACCCCTTGGGACCCACTGTAGCCTCTGTTTATTTTTGATGCTTCACTGCATACCTTAAGCCCAACTGTTGGTTTTACTTACAGCCTCCAACAAAAGCGAGGCTGCCTATAAATAAATCTGCTTAAAAATACCTCTACACCAGAGGGCGTTCTCAGATTTAATGCAGACTGCCAGAGGCTTTCTCAGAGTAATGCTCTAGTTTGTGCCAAAACAAGACATGAACAGGGTGATTTACAGATAAGACACACTAATTACTGTCATTTAGGACAACAGCAGTCAATTTTAGGTGTGTTTGCATGTCCTACAGAACTATGAACAAAGCTGCTCCTTGCAAATTAAAGATATTAGATTATGTTAAATTAAGCCTAGTATGACCAATATATATATATTTTTCCCCTGTTGTCCTTTCTGTGTCTGTAGTTGTAAACCAGCCTGCTGCTTCTAGCCCTACTCCTGTAGCTTCTTCCAGCAGCGACGAAAACAAGGGTGAAACCCCAAAACCCAAGAAGAACAGGTGCTTCATGTGTCGTAAAAGGTTGGGCCTCACAGGTGAGCCGGGAGGTCATGAAGGGGCACCAAATATAATTATAATTTGTGATGACTGTTTTGCTGTTCAAAATACTATCCTTTTTTTGTTTAGCACCTCTCTTGTTCAAGCTTTGATCCGTACCTTTGTGCTTCCAGGGTTCGACTGCCGCTGTGGAAACCTGTTCTGTGGCATCCACCGGTACTCTGACAAGCACAACTGCCCATATGATTACAAAGCCGAGGCTGCTGCCAAGATCCGTAAAGAGAACCCCGTTGTGGTGGCCGACAAGATCCAGAGAATATAGATCTGACAAAATCAGGATTGACAGCAATGATGACAATACCCTTTGACAAAGACTGGAGTACGAGTGTGAGCCTTTTAAAATGAGCACTGGCATGAGTGGCTAAGTGATGATTGAAAGGACTTAATTTACAAAATTACAACCTCAAGGAAATAATAGGAAAAAAATGAAAGATCCTGTCTGAGGGAGATGCATGAATGATCACTTTTCTCCTTTTTGATTAATTCATTAGTTTGTTTGATCCTATTTTCTGTGGTGTGATTTTTGCCGCCGTTGAGTCCTTTTTTTTTCTTTTTTCTTTTTTTTTTTTTTCTAAGAATATGTATTGTCTTATTAAAAGCAGCCCAGGCTAACTGTCCAAGATATGCTGTGCTCCTCTCACCCTAACCAGGCGCCATTTTGTGCCAAACCGTAAACAGCCATTTTGCTCGGACCTTTGTCATGTGTCAGACACTGGCCAATCTTTGAAAGCATCCAGACTATACATTAACAGTCAAAAAAAGTTGTGTCCCTCAACCTTTGACATTCTGGTTCCACGCCCCATTGTTATTGGAGTCAGCAAATGTTTGGAGAACCGTACAACTGACCCCAGCCATGCACAAGGGGGCTTTGTTACTTTGTCTCTGTCTTTCCTAGCTTTACCTACCTCACAGCTGCTGTGTTAAGCTTTGTCGTCTTCCCTTTTACTTTGTTTTCATCAGCTTTGACCTCAGCAAAACAATGGATCATCTTGATGGTCAGCCTCAGTGACCCTGTAATCAGCAAGTCCACGTTGATTGATCGGTTTGATTGTGATGAGGCTGCTTCCATTATAGCTGGAGGTATGCTAGACAGGGGCATACAAAATACTCCTTGTTTCCACTGAGTCTAAACATTTTTAATGCCTGTAATGGGTAAAAGAGTTCCCCAACTGGTCTTAGCTCAGATTGTAATCTCAGATGCCTGGTGCAGGGTTGTGTGTACTGACATGTGGCCTGAGAGGAAGTATGGCACCCTTCCCTCGCAGGCCTGGTAACTTGGTGATTTTAGACTACAATATCGTAGGGGCATGAATGAATGGGATAAATGCATGAGTTACTTTACATCTGTATTAGTGTTTCAGAAATATTTGGTATCACTCAATTTAGGGTTTCAGATATTTTATTTGCTGAGAGACAATTATCTGTTATGTTGTATTAGCTTTTTTTTTCTCTTCCATTGGTATTGTACTGATGTTAGCGCATGTATTCAGTGCAGTTGTGGGGATAGAGTATGTGAACCATGATTTTCTTTTGTTTTATTTTTTTAAATGCGCTAACAGAACGTTCATGTGAGGTGTGTGTATGTGTGAGTGCATGAATGCCTGTATGTGGGTGGGTGGGTGTGTTGTTCCCCAACCCATTTGTCTGTGGAGCTACCCGGTTTATCAGCACATGTTTACAGAACTACAGGAGCATGCCAGAGCTAGATTTATGAAAAATAATAGATACCAAGATTAGATGTAACTTCTCATCTGTCTAACAGCTATTGGTCTGTGTCTGCTATAGAGCACCGTAGAGAAGTGTGCGTGTGTGTATTTGTGCACATCCACGTGCACATACCTGTGCAAAAGTGTGTTTTCATGGCTGCCTGACACATTGAAGCCCACGTATGTTTGTGACTTGTGTTAATCCCCCCCTTTTTTTTTCCCCCTGTAAGGATGTGTTTTTCATTTAAAAGATAACTGTATGTATCCGTTTGAGTTTTTCCTTTCTGATTCTTAGTTATATGCAAATTTGTACAAAAAATGAAAAACAACAGACTGTGTTGATATTTATGTATTACATATAATCTTGCTATCCAGCATTACAACAGAATAGTATCATGTAAATAAACTGTACAGAGAGACATTACCAAGACTCATTGTGTGTTGGCTTACACTGTTCACTGATTCTCAGTATTATTGGAGTTTTAGCAGCATATATTTAATTATATCAACTGTTTGTTTTGAACAGTATTTTTTTTTTTTTTTTTTTTTTCTCCTCTGCAGATAAACTGTCAGACCGAAAGGGTTTATTTAAATTGACTCATGTTTAATATACTTTAGCATAGTACTTTAGTACTTTAGTAATTTAGTAATAGTATGCAGTTTCAGGACAATGAAATTTAGGATGAATCAGCACAAGATGGTGAAGTGTGAATACAGTGGAACTAATTTAAGGCAGGGCAAGAATAGTGTCAGAGCCACGTGTTGGAAGCGCCAGTATTACCCTCTAATACCTTACCTAGGCTAACCCGTCCTCTTTAACAGACCTTGTGTTAATATAGGGTGTTGGCAACACAGGCTGTAAACTTTGCTCAAGAGACTCTTTTTTTCTAAACCATGTCTGGGTCATTCAGGAAGTATTAATCCCCAGTCTCTGAAAGAAAGTGATCCTGTTCCACGCTTATCTAGGCCATTGCTGAACATGCAGGACACACACGATGTGTTTTTCAGAAACAAATGTATTTTCTTGCACTCCCGTCAGGAGCGCCGAGGGCAGTGTGTTCACAGATGGCGTCATGGCAAGAGCTGCCCAGACAGCTGAGGTGTGCTCATGTGGTGTCCCAATGACAGTAAGCTACAGAGATCACATTGTCTGGAGGCAAGTCTTGAGTATAATGGAGGATTTACACAAAGGCATGGCTGAGGAAAAATCAGGGCCTTTTAGCATTCAAATTCAAGATTATTATAAGGGTGTTGGGATGCAACTGCTGAGAAAGTACTACAAGGCAAAGTCATCACTATACTAATGTAGTGACAGATGAGGGGAAGATAACCACACTCCAAATATGACCTGAACAACTGCAGACATCCTGTATCACATTTTTTCAGTGTGTGCGCACACGTGTTAAAGACATGGACACCCACACTGCAGTGTCAATAATCCCTCACCCCCCACAAACATATATTATAACCTATAATTAGTTGGACTGATGTTTGCAGCACATTTATCTGTGTCACACTCTCTCTGTGTCTGCATTGGGTGTGGCTGAGGTTAAAATGCAGGCTCACTAGATGTAAGACTTTAGAGATTCTGGCTGTCTGATGACAACAGATGTTGTCACCAGATGTGCAAAGTGGTTGAAAGTAATATGAAGCCAAGGAAAGATAGATAGATACATGATGACACCTCCCCTCTTCTATGTACACAGTCACACCCACATTAACTTCATCTGTGTGTGTGTGTGTGCCTCACCATCATAACATTGCTTCCACATATATATTTGTATGTGTATGTATATTTATGTGCATCACATAATGCATCAGTAGTAGGAATTTAGGCTAAAAATAAAACTTTTTTGCAAACATAGAAATATGAAACTTTTTCACTTTCACATCTGTGCATGATGAATACTCACAGGAAGTATTTAAATGTATTTGCTGGCAGCTATGACTCAGGAGTTAAAGTGACTGGTTGGTGTTTGATCAACACTGGCTCCGCATGTCAAAGCATCCTTGAGCAAGACCCTGAACTCCAAGTTGCTATCAATGCTGCCACCTGGGTGTCAATGCTGCGTACAGTCCTTTTACCACTCTTACAAAACAAATGTAATGATTATGAAGACATATGGACATAATATGTGCAGAGTATATAAACAGAAAGGAATAGGACCAGCTCTTCTCCTTTGATAGATCCAAATAAGTTGGCAAGGATCTCTATGTGCCAGTGTAGCAGCCTTTGTTATTATTGTTTTATGTTTAAATAATTTCTAAGAAATATAACAGGGATGTGACAGCAGAGTTTTAAGAAATAAAAAATGCTCCAGAGATACAGTGCATGCAAAGTGCAGTTAATAGAAAACTGAAATTATTTTTGTGGTATATGCCCACTGTGAACTAAGTCTGGGCATCTATTAATTCTTAAGCAAATCCCTTGTCATACTCAAATAAAAAATAAAGAAATGCTAAATTTTGTTTATGCATTACGGGGCTTGGGTTGCTGCTGTGGAAAGATCACTAAAAAAGAGACTTCAATGAGAGGCAAGAGAACCAGAAGAAGATACAAACTGACCACAAAGAAATGTAAAAATAGCCATAAAAATATTCACGAGGATGTAAAAGTCTACAAAGAAACACAGAAGCGCATCACTTGAAACAGATACAGAACTAATAATATATTTTTTTTAAAACATTGAAATGAGACATGAAATGAATACAGTGACACAAAACAGCTCCAAAGAGATAATGACATAGATAAAGAGTTTTACAGATGGGCTTCATTTTGGGTCTGAGGGTCTTTTGTATATAATAATGATAATAAAAATAATAATAATAATAGAAGAAAAAACGAAATACAAATTTATGAAAACATCAATCCAATCAGACATTGAGATCAAAAGGTGGGCCATGAGAAGTGAAGTAAACAATATATTTATGGGATCGCTAAAAAAAGAAATAAACACTACTGTGGATGAGTTCAATTCAAAAACTGTGCTTGCAGAAACGATTGAAACGCGTTGGGGGCGCTACTCGCTCTTGTCGTTGGTGTAACCTTTGACCCCGGAAGAGGAAAACGGTGCAGCAGCGGCTTGTTGTGCGCTCGTGTTAGCGGTGCCATTGTAACGTATGGGAAACGCATTTAGTCGTGTGAAACTCTGAGGCCGCAAAAACGATCCCATGCTACAAATCTGACGTGAACGCCGATGATTGCAGCGTGTCCGTGAAAAGGCGCAGGCAGCTGAGCTGAGCTGAGCTGAGCTCTGAGGACGGAAGCAGGCGAGGACAGCCGGAGGAAAAGTGCGGTAGAAGCTAAAAGACAAAACCCGCACCATGGCGGACGTTACTGCTCGTAGCCTGCAGTACGAGTACAAAGCGGTGAGTGTTTTTACAGAAGCATATAAACACCAACACACAAGAAGTGTGGCCTTTAATGTGCTCTTTAGATATCGAGCTAACCAGCGGCGGTCCAGGGTTTTCACTAAATTTAGCTAGCCGCCGCGCTAACTAGCAGTTAGCTTACCTGGAGTCTGTGCTTGGGGGAAAGTCTCAGGGTGATCACATCGTCTCTGTCTGTGTTTTGGTATCCAGAACTCAAACTTGGTGTTGCAAGCCGATCGCTCCCTGATCGACCGCACCCGGAGAGATGAGCCCACCGGCGAGGTGCTGTCCCTGGTGGGGAAACTGGAGGGGACCAAGATGGGGGACAAGGCTCAGAGGACCAAGCCTCAGAAGCTGGAGGAGAGACGAGACAAGTCAGTACTGACAGCATCATATGTTCCACAATGTCAGATTAAAGCAGTTAGTTTGAAACATTTTTTTATATACACTAATCTAAAGATGAAGGATTTCCCTAGGATTTTGTAATTGCAATATAACCCAGGCTTTCTGTTGGAATTATTGTTTTTGTATTTCACTCTTGCTGATTTTTTTTTTTTTTTTTTTTTTTTTTTTTAATGATGAGGATAAGATATTTGCTGGGTCTTGTTCTAAATGATCACAGATGGAGAATATGATTTGTTGGCTATGCAGTCACTGTTCTTTAGTTTTTTGCGGCTATTGCAATTTGAAAATTATGCATGTTAATATTTAGGCTTAAAATATTCTATATATACATATATAGTGATTACTGCCCTTTCATCGTTTGGGGATTTTACATCAGCTGTTAAAATCAGGCAACATTGCAAAATGTAGGTTAATTTGCTTTACCGCTAACTGTTCGAAAAGCATTGACTGACGGGTTATCTGTAACAATTATGTTTGACTTTGCAGGTTTATTCTGATTCTGCAGTGAGATTTAATTTCTTTTTCATGCACTTCAGTTTTGTTGGTCCAGTCCCTGCTGAGTGACAATAGCTTTAACCTTAATCTTCGGTTGTGTCTATGCAGGAGGCGAAAAAGAGACGAGGACAGACATGACATCAACAAAATGAAGGGCTTTACTCTTCTGTCTGAAGGCATTGATGAAATGGTGGGGATTGTGTACAAGCCTAAAACCAAAGAAACCAGAGAGACCTATGAGGTGTTGCTCAGCTTCATCCATGCCGCTTTAGGAGATCAGGTCAGTGAACTGCACGACATCTGCTGTCTCTGGAAAAATCGGGTTTTAGTTTTTTTCCCCACATCAATCACAAACATTTGATGCATTGTTTCACTTCTCACCTGCAGCCGCGTGATATTCTTTGTGGAGCTGCTGATGAAGTTTTAGCTGTGCTGAAGAATGATAAAATGAGGGATAAAGAAAGGCGGCGTGAAGTAGAGCAGCTTCTTGGCCCCGCTGATGACACTCGCTACCATGTACTGGTTAACTTGGGCAAAAAGATCACAGACTATGGGGGGGACAAGGATTTACAGAACATGGGTAAGCACATGAAAACCAGCTACATGGTTACATTTCCTTCTGCTCTAGTCCAACAGAACTCTCCTCAGTTACTGTTCAATAATGTCAGTTTTCTGTGATTTAACACTATGTTTTATATCCACAGATGACAACATCGATGAAACATATGGTGTAAATGTCCAGTTTGAATCTGACGAGGAGGTAACATTTTTTTGTCTTTAATAGAAACTGAAATTATATCAGAAGTGTAGTTACTCAGCTTGAAAACATTTGGAATGCTTCCGGAATATGTTGAATTACATTGTTTTTCCTTTTCTTGTACTGTAGGAAGGGGATGAAGACCAGTTTGGTGAGGTACGGGATGAACACTCTGATGAAGACAGTGAAGGAGAAGAAGCAGATGTGGGCTGCACTCTTTCAGCCAATGTAAGTTTAGCATAAAGTTTACTGTCAGCTCATATTCTGACCAAATATTTGTGAATTCATACACACTGCAGTGGAAAAAAGACAAATAAAGTCCTCTTCATTTAGCTTGGGGTCACAGGTGATGTGATGACAGTGAAGAAGAAAGATCTGCATCCTCGAGACATCGATGCCTTTTGGCTCCAGCGTCAGCTCAGCCGTTTTTATGATGATGCTATTGTCTCACAGAAGAAAGCAGATGAAGTCTTGGAAATCCTCAAGGTACGTTTGTCGTTTTCTCCTGTGTGGGGCAGACACTTGGGTTTTTTCATATCTGCTGAACTGCCATCTTTCTCTGTATTACCACAGACTGCTAGTGATGACAGAGAGTGTGAGAACCAGCTGGTCTTGCTTCTGGGATTCAACACCTTTGATTTCATTAAAATTCTCCGTCAGCATCGTCGCATGAGTAAGTCTGTGTTTTAGTGTGACATCATTTAAATTAGTTGTATCTCATACCAGGTCAAAGTAATTTATTTCATATTTCCTTCTGATATGCAGTTCAGTACTGCACCATGCTGGCAAGCGCTCAGAGTGAAGCAGAGAAGGAACGAATCATAGGAAAGATGGAGTCTGACCAAGAACTGTCTAAGATTCTTTACCAACTGCAAGAGACAGAGAAGGAGGATATTATCCGGGTAAGAATACTTACCTGTGAAATTGTGTCACAGTTTTTGCATGCGTTCATTTTCATGTTCAGACCATTATGGTTTTTTTTTCTTGCTTGTGTTTTTGTGCCTTTAGGAGGAGCGATCTCGCAGGGAGAGGGTGAGGAAATCTCGCGTTGATGACCTAGAAGCTATGGACATTGAACATGGAGAGGTAAATAAGGTTGACTGTTGTTGTGGTTTCACTATGAGATGAGTTTATTAGCTTCAGCTATTTATACACTATATTTGACATGTATGCTATCTTTTCTTCTTTCCCAACAGTCAGTGGCCCCTCGGCAGTTGCTAGACCTTGATGATCTGGCCTTTACCCAAGGCAGCCATTTCATGGCCAACAAGCGTTGCCAGCTGCCAGATGGTTCCTTCCGCAAACAGCGCAAAGGTTATGAAGAAGTCCATGTGCCTGCCCTCAAACCCAAGCCATTTGCTGACGATGAGGTTTGTCTGAGCACAGCTCAATCTACAGGTTTCCACTTGATAACACCAGGATACATTTGTTTACATCTTTCATGTCCTTATGTCATCAGGTGCTTGTTGCTATTGAGAAGCTTCCCAAGTATGCCCAAGCTGGTTTTGAGGGATTCAAAACCTTGAACCGCATCCAGAGCAAGTTGTTTAAGACCACCATGGAGACGGATGAGAACTTGCTTGTGTGTGCACCTACGGTAAGAGAGCTTTGTTAAAGCCAATAGCGTTGTAACCAATTCTTTCAATTGCATCCTACAACTGCGATGTTCTGTGCGCCAACAGGGAGCTGGTAAGACCAATGTTGCCCTGATGGCGATGTTGAGAGAAATTGGGAAGCACATAAACCTAGATGGAACCATTAATGTGGATGACTTCAAAATTATCTACATTGCACCTATGCGCTCACTAGTACAGGAGATGGTGGGAAGTTTTAGTAAGGTAAGTTTTGTGTCTCTCCTTCAAAGATTTGTTTACTCACTTTAAGTTCATTTACAAGCTTGAGATTTACAATTATGACTTTTACTTTTCATCCCAGCGTTTGGCAAGTTACGGCATCACAGTGTCCGAGCTGACAGGAGACCACCAGCTCTGTAAAGAAGAGATTAACGCTACCCAGATCATTGTGTGCACCCCTGAGAAGTGGGACATCATCACCCGTAAAGGTGGAGAGCGTACCTACACCCAGCTAGTGCGCCTCATTATCATCGTAAGTAATGTCATTGTGTGGAAGAGATTTTGCAAAGCAGATTTATTCAAAGTGAACTCTGTTGGATAATCAAGTATTTGATGTATCCATCAGGATGAAATCCATCTGCTGCATGATGACCGTGGACCTGTGTTGGAATCTCTGGTGGCGAGGACCATCCGCAATGTAGAGCTCACCCAGGAGGATGTGCGTCTGCTGGGCCTCAGTGCCACACTGCCCAATTATGAGGATGTGGCTACTTGCCTGCGTGTAGATCCTGCCAAGGGACTCTTCTACTTTGACAACAGGTTAAAAAAAAAAAAAAAAGTTAACACAGCAGTAATTGTGTTTGGAGTTCAGGGGATACTTTTCATAGTAGCTATATGTTTTGAATTTCTTTGCACTTATAGTGCAATTATCTTATAACCACGTTTGTTTTCTCGATAGTTTCCGCCCTGTGCCCTTGGAGCAGACTTATGTCGGCATCACAGAGAAGAAGGCCATCAAACGTTTCCAAATCATGAACGAGATTGTGTATGAAAAGATAATGGAGCATGCTGGAAAAAACCAGGTGAGTCCTGTCTGCCTTGTTCTTTTCAGGTAAGCTAAATCCATGACCTTATGGCTAAGAGGAAGAAAGTTGATCCACAAGTTGAACCACAATAATTTAGAGCCCTGTGACTTCACATGCGTCTGATCTACACCGCCTGCTGTACTAGAACTAGACCAGATTTAAGAGTTTACTAACATCCCTTTGTCTCAAATAGGTGCTGGTGTTTGTCCACTCCAGGAAGGAGACAGGAAAGACCGCCAGGGCCATAAGAGACATGTGTCTGGAGAAGGACACGCTAGGTCTTTTCCTCAGAGAGGGTTCAGCATCCACTGAAGTGTTGAGAACTGAGGCAGAGCAGTGCAAGGTGAGGCTTAAATGACCTAATTTAAAGTTTTCTTCAGTGTTTGTTCAGAGTCCTGTTAGATTTACACCCGAACTTTCATATCCAGAACCTGGAACTGAAGGATTTGCTGCCTTATGGTTTTGCAATCCACCATGCTGGTATGACTAGAGTGGACCGTACACTGGTAGAGGATCTGTTTGCCGATAAACACATCCAGGTCCTGGTGTCTACTGCCACTCTGGCTTGGGGTGTTAACTTGCCAGCACACACAGTCATCATCAAAGGAACGCAGGTGTACAGCCCAGAGAAAGGCAGATGGACCGAGCTGGGAGCCCTGGACATTTTACAGGTCAGATAGACTTGATTATAACTATGCTGCAGTGAAGCTTTTTTATGTTGCTGACCATCAGACTTTGATCAGTTGTGTCTAATTTCAGATGCTTGGTCGAGCGGGTCGTCCTCAGTACGACACTAAGGGAGAGGGAATTCTGATCACATCCCATGGAGAGCTGCAGTATTATCTGTCGTTGCTCAACCAGCAGCTGCCCATAGAGAGTCAGATGGTGGGCAAGCTGCCGGACATGATGAACGCAGAGATCGTACTAGGCAATGTGCAGAATGTAAAGGTTAGTTTCCACATGTACAGGTTTTTAAAGGAGTTGAATAAATTCTCAGTACCTTTTCAGTTTCTGTAATTTACCATGATTTGTGTCAGGATGCTGTCAACTGGCTTGGCTACACCTACCTGTACGTACGAATGCTCCGCAACCCCACTCTGTATGGAGTCTCTCATGATGACCGGAGTTCAGACCCCTTGCTCGAAAGGCGCCGGATGGATCTTGTGCACACAGCAGCCAATGTCCTGGACAAGAACAGCCTGATCAAATATGACAAGAGGAGCGGCAGCTTCCAGGTATGTACATCTTTCAGCTCAGTTTCAGGTTCCAATTCAGTCATAGTTTGGACTTCATAATTTTAATGGTTGACTTTTGTTTGTATCTTCCTGAAGGTCACTGACCTGGGACGCATTGCCAGTCACTTCTACATCACACATGACTCAATTCAAACCTACAACCAACTGCTTAAACCCACTCTCAGTGAGATTGAGCTCTTCAGAGTCTTTTCACTTTCCTCTGAATTCAGGAACATCACAGTGAGAGAGGTATGTTGACTGACACGGTGGCTTGAAACATGCTGAAATCTAACAGTGATAACACAAAGCTTTGTCTTGTAGGAAGAGAAGCTGGAGCTTCAGAAGCTACTGGAAAGAGTTCCTATTCCTGTGAAGGAAAGCATTGAGGAACCCAGTGCTAAGGTAGCAGACCGATGATGATTACAAAACGTTAATTGGTGTTTGGTCAGACAAATTAAAAAACCATAAAATATACCGTATACTAAGTGCTGAAAGAATATTAGCTAAAGTGCCCAAACTTTTTTCTAAACAAAGTAAAGGCTCTTATTTTTATTATTGAGCAAAATGAAATTCAAGTAAATGACTGTACTGCTTGTGTTATTTCAGATCAATGTGCTGCTCCAGGCATACATCTCTCAGCTCAAACTGGAAGGCTTTGCTCTCATGGCTGATATGGTGTATGTCACCCAGGTACATGATATGTTTTCATTATTTTGCTATCAGTTTTCTAGATGTTTTTCTTTCCGTTTTGAAATTAGCTTTCCTACATCTAAAATGCTTTTAATCTTGAATGGAAAGATGTTGCAGTCCAACATATTCAGTATCCTGACATGAACCATGATATATCAAAAAATAAACCTGTTATCCAAGGTAAATGCATATAAATATTTCTAAATGTATTTTATTTTTGTTTCAGAGTGCTGGACGGTTAATGCGGGCCATCTTTGAGATTGTGCTGAACAGGGGCTGGGCTCAGCTCACTGACAAGACCATGAATCTTTGCAAGATGATTGACAAGAGAATGTAAGTCTTTTGTCTCCTCAGAATCAATGTAGACTTGACCAAACCAAGGAAGGTCTCTGATCCTCTGTCCCTCCATAGGTGGCAGTCGATGTCTCCACTGAGGCAGTTCAAAAAGCTGCCAGAGGAAGTGATCAAGAAGATTGAGAAGAAAAACTTCCCCTTCGAGCGTCTGTATGACCTCAACCACAACGAGATCGGTGAGTTGACCTTCCTCTAAAACATGCTCATAGAATTCTCTACTCAGCATGGACAATACTTGAAGGTCACATGGTTGGTATTTTGTACTTCAGGTGAGCTGATCAGAATGCCAAAGATGGGCAAGACCATCCACAAATACGTCCACCAGTTCCCCAAACTGGACCTGGCTGTGCATCTGCAGCCCATCACCCGGTCCACGCTGAAGGTGGAGCTCACCATCACTCCTGACTTCCAGTGGGATGACAAGGTCTGTAGTGAGACCCACGAAGATCTGTGCTGTATTTGAAATGCCCCGTGTGTCTCAGCCTCCTGATACACTTTCATATTTGCTTAGATTCATGGATCATCTGAAGCTTTCTGGATCCTGGTTGAGGATGTGGACAGTGAGGTCATCCTCCACCACGAGTATTTCCTGCTCAAAGCCAAGTACGCCCAGGATGAACACCTGGTGACTTTCTTTGTTCCAGTGTTTGAGCCCCTGCCACCACAGTACTTCATCCGCGTGGTCTCAGACCGATGGCTCTGTAAGTAACTTGATTGAAATGTTTTACAGAACAGACATAATGTTTATATAAGCATTTCAATAAACTTATATTTCCTTTTTTTTTTCTTTTTTTTTTTCCATTTTCCCACAGCTTGTGAGACTCAGCTGCCAGTATCTTTCCGTCACCTGATTCTACCTGAGAAGTACCCCCCACCCACTGAACTGCTGGACCTGCAGCCTCTGCCTGTCACTGCTCTCAGGAACTCTGCCTTTGAGGCTCTCTACCAGAACAAGTTCCCCTTCTTCAACCCTATTCAGACCCAAGGTACAGACTGAGAAATAAAGTGCCTGTTATTCATCCAAAAGAAAATGAACAGACATATTTCGCAATGCTTTCTTGGCTCATTTGTACTGTGCCTGCTCCCACAGTGTTCAATGCCGTGTACAACAGTGATGATAATGTGTTTGTGGGAGCTCCAACCGGCAGTGGGAAGACCATCTGTGCTGAGTTTGCTATCCTGAGGATGTTGTTGCACAATGCAGAAGGTCGCTGTGTTTACATAACCCCCATGGAAGCACTGGCTGAACAGGTAGGAAGCCATTCGAAAGCTGGAAATGTTCTCACCAAAGCTAACATTTATTACTTTTCCATGTGACCTGAGTAGTAATCATGTTAATCTTTGTCTCATAGGTATTTGTTGACTGGCACCAGAAGTTCCAGGACATCTTGAATAAGAAGGTGGTGCTTCTGACAGGGGAGACAAGCACAGATCTAAAGCTGCTGGGAAAAGGTGATATTATCGTCAGTACCCCTGACAAATGGGACATCCTGTCTCGTCGCTGGAAACAAAGGAAGAACGTCCAGAACGTCAGCCTTTTCATTGTGGACGAGGCACACCTCATCGGAGGAGAAAATGGAGTAAGAAGACAATCTTTTTTTGTGCTGCATTTTAGTACTGTAATGCCACACACATTGTCTCTGTGCTGCAGTAGTCCCTGATAAACTGGAAATCCTGTTAACGTCACTTGTTTCCTTTCATCAGCCTGTGTTAGAGGTCATCTGCTCCAGGATGAGGTACATCTCCTCTCAGATTGAGCGTCCCATTCGCATCGTGGCCCTGAGCTCGTCTTTGTCCAATGCCAAAGACGTGGCCCACTGGCTAGGCTGCAGCACCACAGCCACATTCAACTTCCACCCCAATGTCAGGCCTGTGCCTCTGGAGCTGCACATCCAGGTCTGTGAACTGCTAGTCCACAAAAATATGGACTTGTCTTAAATAGAGGACATTCCTCCACATTCCTTCCAGATTCCTGACTTTTGTTTTTCTCTTTTCTGGCCTCTAAGGGTTTCAATGTAAGCCACACTCAGACCCGCCTGCTGTCTATGGCTAAGCCAGTATACCACGCCATCATGAAGCACTCTCCCTCCAAACCAGCCGTGGTGTTTGTCCCATCCCGCAGACAGACTCGCCTCACAGCCATCGACATCCTCACTTTCTGTGCTGCCGATGTGGTTCCTCAGAGGTTAGTCATAGCAAAGGGGCTGTGCCCCTCAGAGAAAGAGTCGTGCAGCAGTGCTGTCAATGCCACTACATTTTCCGACCTCTGGGCTAAGTCTAAATTTGAATTTCTTAATAGGTTCTTGCACTGCACTGAGAAGGACCTCACACCATTCCTGGAAAAAATTAATGACTCAACTTTGAGAGAGACTCTGGCCAACGGTGTGGGCTACCTGCACGAGGGCCTGTCTGCAACTGAACGCAAAATAGTGGAGCAGCTCTTCAACTCAGGTGTGACTCAGTCCCTCTCTGCTCTCTCAGCTTAGATTGTGCTGCTTTAGGATCGAAAAATAATTTTTGGTATCTTTGCTTCTTCTCCTTTTCACAGGTGCTGTTCAGGTGGTGGTGTCTTCTCGCTCACTCTGTTGGGGCATCAACATCTCAGCTCACCTTGTCATTGTCATGGACACCCAGTACTACAATGGCAAAATCCACGCGTAAGGCTCCCACTAGTTACATTTCAGAAGGTGTGTACGTGTCTGATGTGATGTGTCTGTGACAGTATCTCCCTGTTGTCCCCTCCCTCTCTCAGATATGTGGACTATCCCATATATGACGTCCTCCAGATGGTGGGCAAGGCGAACAGACCCATGCTAGATGACGAAGGACGTTGTGTCATCATGTGTCAGGGCTCTAAGAAGGTAAAATGACCTGTCGTTTCGGTCTTTGCTTGAAAAACTTTGCACCAATAAGAACAATCCTAACAGTCCCTATTACTTTTTTTTGGTAGGACTTCTTTAAGAAGTTCCTGTACGAGCCTCTGCCTGTGGAGTCTCACCTGGATCACTGCCTCCACGATCACTTTAACGCTGAGATTGTCACCAAGACGGTGGAGAACAAGCAGGACGCTGTGGACTACCTGACATGGACATTCCTCTACCGTCGTATGACCCAGAACCCAAACTACTACAACCTGCAAGGTGAGCTTCATCCTGCCGGCTTTTAAAGGGCTGAAAACATTTTAGTATAAAACCTGTTTTGTTTGGATTTGAATCAGATGTCAGGAACTAGTTTTAAAGTTTTGTATTTATGTCATCAGGCATGTCTCATCGTCACCTGTCCGACCACCTGTCTGAGCTGGTAGAAAACACATTACATGACCTGGAGCAGTCCAAGTGCATCAGCATCGAGGACGAGATGGACGTTGCACCTCTTAATCTGGGCATGATCGCTGCCTACTACTACATCAACTACACCACCATCGGTTTGTTGGACATGTTACAATTGTCAGTCAGGTCAATCATAGATTCTTCATGTTTGAGTTCAATTATAACTTTGTTTGCTTTACTGTTTTTTTCAGAGTTGTTCAGCATGTCCTTGAATGCAAAGACAAAGATCCGTGGTTTAATTGAAATCATCTCTAATGCCGCCGAGTACAAAAACATTCCCATCAGACACCACGAGGACGCACTTCTGCGACAGGTAAACACAATAATCTGTGAACTAATATTAAGACATCTGGCTTGAGTACCAAAATGAAATTTAATGTTGTTGTCTTCATTTTGCACTTCAGCTGGCTCAGAAGGTGCCACATAAACTGAACAACCCCAAGTTCAATGATCCTCATGTAAAGACCAACCTGCTGCTGCAGGCTCATCTCTCCAGGATGCAGCTGAGCGCCGAGCTGCAGTCAGACACAGAGGAGATCCTGAGCAAGGTGCATATTTTTGCTTATGTTGTGCTCAGGGGAACTGAGCCTCAGAGACTCATATTTCTAGATGCGTTTCTGTAAATGTAACGTCTGCGTTGGTGTTTGCAGGCAATCCGTCTGATCCAAGCCTGTGTGGACGTGCTCTCCAGCAATGGCTGGCTGAGTCCTGCACTGGCAGCCATGGAGCTGGCACAGATGGTCACCCAGGCCATGTGGTCCAAGGACTCGTACCTCAAACAGCTCCCCTTCTTCACCTCAGAGCACATTAAGCGCTGTACTGATAAAGTATGTCCCTATTTTGTTGTCACACGAAACGTAAAATGAACTCATCACAGATTAAAACTGATAATTTTATCCCTGCTCTTCAAATCAGGGTGTGGAGAGTATCTTTGACATCATGGAGATGGAGGATGAAGACAGAACAGCTTTGCTGCAGCTCTCAGATGCTCAGATGGCTGATGTGGCTCGGTTCTGTAACCGCTACCCCAACATCGAGCTGTCGTATGAAGTTGCAGAAAAGGACAACATCAAAAGGTACATGTGAATTATTTCTGTCATCAGCGTTGTCTCAATAATTGTCGGATTATGCAACTATGTTAATCCTGCAAAGGAAGATATACAAAATTCATCAAATACTCTTATCTTTATCAAATGTTAACATGCATTTCCATGTTTCTTTGTAGTGGAAGTCCAGTTCTGGTTCAAGTTCAGCTGGAGAGAGAGGAGGAGGTGACTGGGCCAGTCATTGCACCTCTATTCCCCCAGGCAAGTCTAACGCACGTGTGCATATATATGAAATACCCCCCCCATTGGCAATTTTCTAAATATTTGTCATCATCGCAGAAACGTGAGGAGGGCTGGTGGGTTGTTATCGGAGACCCCAAGTCCAACAGTCTCATCTCTATCAAGAGGTTGACTCTTCAGCAGAAAGCAAAGGTCAGTAAAGGTCTCCCACTATCAATACAACTTGGCTTCATATGTTTTTAAAACCAAGTTTGTTCACGGGTTATGTCTGGATCTCTGCAGGTTAAGCTGGACTTTGTTGCCCCAGTGATGGGCATTCATAACTACACCTTGTACTTCATGAGTGACGCATACATGGGCTGTGATCAGGAGTACAAGTTTAGCGTGGATGTGAAAGAGGCCGACAGCGACGGAGACAGTGACTCAGACTAAGCAGTGACTCAATGATTGCAGCCTCAGATGTTTTGTTTCATACAAAGGATCAGCAGGTGGTTTTTGTTTTTTAATGTAGATATTCAGCCGGGTTCAGGTCCCTGCTCTGAGTATGTCATAATTCATCCTCTATGCTCTTGTGAAAATATCATTGTTGTTTTATTTTATGCAGGTGTTTCCCAGTTTAAATAATCTGAATAATGTACACCAGTCCAGGATATATGTTATGTAAACAGGCCCTAATATTGTACTAGGCCTGTTTACAGACACATGGCCAACTGAATCCCAGTCTGGCTTTTGAGTGTACAAAACTTTGTACTTGGTGATCTACTTTTAGTTTTTTGGTCAGACTGAAATGTGATGAACACAGCTGATCTTGCATGCCTTAGTCGTGGTCCACACTTATTCCAGAATTGGAGTTAAACTCAAATGAAAACTGTCCAGTTATATTTTTCACTAGTTTTGTTATAAAATCTTGGACTGGTTTAAATGTTTTTAGTATGATGTGCTGTCTGGAATATTTTTTGCAATAAACTGAAGCCAGATCATTCTTTTTGTAATTTTCATATTTATTTATATTAATGTGAATAAATTCTCAATTAAGCTGGTCCAAATAAATGTAAGCAAGAAGCACTGAAGCATTATCAGGTCGGAGACAACCAGGAAGGGTGACACGATTTTTAAACATCATGATACTAAGCAGATGCTTGCTGAGCTATGAGACGCTGTTAAAGTTGAATCAAGATTAACCACAAAGGTCCTTGTGTAACTTGCAGTTACTTTTTGTTTGAGAAACCAAGTTAGTCTTCTTCATGGAACCTCCAGATGGCGATCTCTCCATTATCACTGCAGGAGGCCAGAAGTCCTGCCTCCTTTGGGTTCCAGGTGACGCAGTTCACATCCTGGCTGTGAGCCTTGGACACCTGAGCGGCCAGCGAGAACAGCGGCTGATCCGGATCAGTCGACTCGTCCTCCTTAAATATGCGCACTGCGTCGTCCCCGCAAGCGGTTGCCAGTGCCCCAGTGAGCCGACACCTGAACACAGAAGCATATAAAAGTCAAAAGATGAGTTAGATGAAGATCATGATTCATTTGACATGAAAATAGCTTCTTCATATTAGGCCTGAACTAGTTAACCTGACTGTGAGTTTTATGTAATTCTTTCTTGTACAGCAACAGTGAGGAAGGCTGTGCATGTTTACAGGAACATGTTTACCCTCATGAGTTTAACCAGATTCCAGCTAAAATTTACAAAAACTAAGCTCCAGCACTACATGAGAGATAGTGGAGCTGTTAGACCACAGAGAGGAGATAAAGGGCAGACTGAGCATGCACTGCTCCTTCACAAGCTGTGAAGATAACATCTTACCACGTGACATCATACACTGTTCTTCCGTGGTACCCCGACAGAGTGCAAACACACTTCCATGACAAGTTTCCTGTGTGTTAAAGAGCAGCAAGACAAAAAAGATTTAAAAACAGTCCACCAACATTTGTCCGTTACAATCACCAATGCATTACCATTACAAACTTGTCTTTTCATATACCTTTTTTATGTTTTGACAAAAATGCACATCCAATTTAAGGTTTGCATGAAACTGAACAATCAAAATGGCTGATCATGCACAACATGACACTTGTCAAACAGGTTCAGTTTAAGATTTCTAAGACAAATATGAAACAATGTCCCTAGTGTCATGCAGCTTCTCTTCATGTTTGGTTCATATGGTTAAATTTGTTATCTACTCATCATCAGTAATCAAATGAGTATAGAATTGTGTTATTTATATTTTCTATTATGCAGTAAAATTAATGCAGTTTACCACTAACAACTCACCCTGTCCAGCTTCACCTGGATACTCCTTCCAAATCTTTACAGTGTGGTCATCACTGCAGGAGGCCAGTCTCTGTCCAGATGCATCAAAACACAAACTCCAGACTGTGGATGTATGTCCTGTTAAAGTGGCCCGGCACTCCCAGTCATCATCCTCTTCCCTGTAAATACAGATGTTGTTGTCGTAGCTTGCTGATGCCAAAAGCTGTGAAAACAAAGCAAATGCATAGTTAGGCAATGGTTCAACAAGGTGAAAAATCTTTCAGGTGCACATAGAGCAGCATGAACTACCTCCTGGGTGGGGTGCCACGCAACATGCTTGACATCTTGTGTGTGGGAGTTCACGACAGTGACGCACTCATACTCGTCTTCTTCATCCACTGTGAAAGAAAAGACCGGTTTTATAAACTAACTAGGATAGGAAGATCAATATGTGCTAATTTCCTATGATGAATTGATGTCATGTCTCTGAGATTTGTATCACTAACCTTCCCAGACCCAGACACTTTTGTCTCTGCTACATGTCGCTAACAGATTCCCTGAAGGGGCCCATGCCACACATTTGACCTCATTTTCATGTCCTTCCAACACTGTCAAACTCTAGAAGACGAGTGAGACTCATGTAACCTGGTGAACCTTTTGCAGATTTTACACAAAGTGACGATTTTAACACTTCATCTCACCTCAAATTCATCATTCTTCTTTTTCCAGATGCATGTGGTTGCATCAAAGCTGGCAGAGGCCAGATAGTTCCCACAGGGAGACCATGCCACCTTCCTCACAGTGCGCTGGTGTCCATCCTCAAGGACGCTCTTACAAATCCAAGAGTCACCTAAAAGATAAAAAAGCAAGATCAGATAGGTTGTCAGCCACACAAGGTTTTATTTCATTTAAACAGAGAGGAAAGTTTTACAGATCGGGAAGCATACCCGTTTTATAGCTGAATTGATTCACCAAATTTTCACAAATCAAAACATTTCTATGTGGTTACTTTGTGTTAAAATGTTTCTTTGATAAATTTCTATTGACTGTATTATACCACATGATCACACATCTAATCTGTGCCTGCTAATAACAAATAATCTTCCCTTTAAGATACAGATCCCAAATGCCAAGTCGTGCCTTAAATGCAAGTAAAACACAAATGTCTCCTTGGACCTACACCCCATCATTATAACTTTTATATTTATACACAGCTGGAAAATGAAAGTAAAGACTGTTTTGTCGATATAAAATGTTTCACTAGTTTAACACAGGTTACCTTAGTACACCGGAAGGGAGAACTGCAACAATGACAGTCATGTTTACTTCCTGTATGGAAGCCTTGCTCTGTTGTTCCACCGTGAAATTAGCCAGTCTATGCTGACCCTGGTCTTGTCTATGGTGACTCTGGTCCAGTCTATGCTGACCCTGGTCTTGTCTATGCTGACCCTGGTCCAGTCTATGCTGACCCTGGTCCAGTCTATGCTGACCCTGGTCTTATCTATGCTGACCCTGGTCCAGTCTATGCTGACCCTGGTCTTGTCTATGGTGACTCTGGTCTTGTCTATGGTGACTCTGGTCCAGTCTTTGTTAACTCGTGATGTCAGTGAATATGATGGCGACAGCTCACCCTCTCGGCCCCAGATCCGGATGGCCTTATCACCCCCGCATGAAGCCAGCAGAGTCCCTGATGGGCTCCAGCTGACGAACCAGCACCGGGAGTCCGGGTGTGCGCTTAGTCTCTGGACCAGGGACAGGGCCTCCTTCATGTCTGAGCAGTTCAGGTCCCGTTTCCTGCCCGCTGACAGTCAACCGGCGCCGAATCTGACCGTCACAAATGACCCGCCCAAACAAGCCGCTTCCTCCGGACGGCAGCCACCGGTCAGTCGGTGGAGATTTGAGCTAAACGCGGAGTTTATTTCCACCAAACAAAGTACAACAGTTCACAAACACAGCCACATCGGAAACGCCGCCATCTTTGGATAGCAAGTGCCGCACGCGAAGCATTATGGGACTCTTTCTTCTTCTTCGTGCAGATTTGACAGAGCAATTATAACATTATTTATCAAATGGACAATTACTGTCACAAATAAAACTTAAAAATTAACCATCATCATTAAATATTGAATTTAGTTTAATCTCAAGGCAATTATGATCCCATTTATTGATTTTACTGATTTATCATTTTTGGGCCTCCATAAATACTTCTGCCTTGGTACGCAATTTGTCCACACATATATTAATACAGCGTGTTAAATGTGGCTTATCGCAAAAAAAAAAAAACATATGAAGGTTTAAAAAAATTGTGTTAATAATGTGTATTTATTATTGCAGCTTTGTGTTGGAGGACTCACCGGCAGGGGCTGCACTGGTCTACAGCTGCAGACTCTTGAAGCCACGAAGAAGAATCATGTGAACAAGGAAGTCGATATTTTACAGGAAACCAGCGTAAGCTGTTTTTGTTTTGTTTTCTCTTTGTTTTTACGGACCAAATCGATGGTCGTTTTTCATCAGCGTACGTAACTAGTTTAGTTAGTAGGTTGTAATTCCTTTGGTGTACATTAGGTTTATTTTTGTATGACAGCCCGTGACATTTGGCGTTAGCCGTCGGCTTCCTCAGATACCAACAACAGAGCTAACAGGCCTGAAGGCCATCCGTCTATTGTGTTCCCGTCAGTCCGATACGTGGCTTGTTTTTTATCAAATACATAGCTTTAAGGTGAAACTTTGTTAGAAATATTAGATACCGTGAACAAAGCGACGGCGCCGCTGTCATTGGTCCATCGCCCAGCTGAGGTTAGCTGTGCGGGCTAACTGGTTGTGTTGTAGTTGGTCAGACTGACCTCAACGTTGCCATCGGTTTAGCGCCGGCACTTTACTGCGGCGAAGGGACACCAGCCGACACGGACATTGGATGACCATGTATGCCCCACCGGGTCCTGCTGTTCCTGGAGGCCGGAGGAGGAGAGGTGGCACCTCCCTGCCCAAGCAGCCGGAGCGGAGCCTGGTGTCGGCTCTGCCCGGAGCTTTGTCCATCACAGCGCTTTGCACGGCCCTGGCAGAACCGGCCTGGCTCCGGGTTCACGGTGGCACCTGTCCCAGACCAGAGCTGGGGGTGGCAGATGTCTTGGGATACATCGATCCTAAACTCCTGGACGGTGAGGACCAGCACAGGATAGTTTTAGCCTTCAGTAGAGAGTAATCTGGTATATCTCACTATAACACTGTGTGATGTCCTCTGTCCTCCAGATTACTGTGTGAACCCGCAGACCATCCTGCTGCTGAGGGTGATCGCTGCTTTCTGTTTCCTGGGCATCCTGTGCAGTCTAACCGCTTTCCTCTTGGATGTGTTTGGACCCAAACACCCCGCGCTAAAGATCACACGCAGATATGCATTTGCACACATCCTCACAGGTAAGCCGACTTTTAATAGTTTGAAGTGTAAAACAATGTGTCTTTTGTGACTGCTTAATATTTGTTTCTCTGTCTCATCAGTGTTGCAATGTGCCACAGTGATAGGCTTCTGCTACTGGGCGTCAGAGCTCATCCTGTCTCTACAGCAGCAACATAAAAAGTACCACGGCTCTCTCATATATGTCACATTCGCCATCAGCTTTTACCTGGTGGCAGGTGCAGGCGGGGCCTCTATTCTTGCAACAGCCGCAAATCTCTTGCGCCACTACCCCACCGAGGAAGAGGAGCAGGCTCTAGAGCTGCTCTCGGAGATGGAGGACAGCAGTGAAACTTTTCCCGCCGACTATGACATTGCCAATCAGTTTCAGCCACCGCCAGCATACACCCCCTAATGCCACCAGACTGGCCTTGCTAACACATGCTTCTCTCTCAGCACGGCTATTAGCTTGATGAGCAAATCTCACTCTTTATCAAATGGATATCTTTGCAAATACTCTCTGTAATGAACACAGTGTGCGCGCATTGGTGCACAGACTCCTTGACTGACCGTGCTTGGGTGCATGAAAGCTTTCTTTAGTGGTGGCAGAAATGTAGGGGATGATTATTTTGTTTTTGTAAATTTTTTCACCACTGAAGATGTGCATAATTTGCATGTAAATGGCTTTTAGGATTTGGTCCTAACATGTAAAGCAAACCCATCTGCAAGGAGTTCTCAACATGGCCCAACGCAAGCAATTGATGAAACAGCGACAGCGACATGCCCTTGAATGAGGCTGAGCTATCAGTGGTTGTGCTGCTCCTCGTTGGACATGGATGGTGCTTTGTTAAACTTTATGATTTAATTTTAATTTTGCTTGCCATCTGTATTTTACTTTACTGATACATCAAAAATGCAGAAATACACTGAGATTGTTTTAGATTTTTATTTATTATTTAGTTGTCTGTGCTGTGTCTTATTTCCTTTCTTTTGCTTTGTAGATAACTGTCACTGATTTAGTCTTATTTATTCACATCTGTACTTGAAATGACACAAGGATATTGTCAAAAAATGTGAGACAGGTGTTTTGTGGGGGTTTTTTTCTTTTCCCTTTCTTTAAAAAAAAAAAAGGATCATGGCATGTGTCGTGTGTTTTTAGAGCTGGCAGCCACGGAGAAACAGTTTTGTATGTTTCACAAGGAAGGTTACAATCCGTATCAGAAATCTCACCACAAAAGTTGGTCATGTCATGTTAATTGGTTTTCATTTCAAAAAGGAACTTTGTACTTGGTGATTGCCGTATGTGACAGTTTTATATGTGTTTGCTGTGCATGAGGTTCTTTGTGTGCAAATTTTAAACCTCGTGGCTCGTCCCCCGTGAGATGCCAGCTGAGGCTTAAAATTGCAATCGATGTGATGATTCTAGTTGGTTGTAAATTGTTCTGTTCACCTTATTTTCTGCATTTTGTTCCTCAAATTGTTGCTAAACTTTCATCACCAGTGTGTAAATATTGATTGTTTATACTTAAAAAAAAAAGTGGTCATAATAAAGTAAATGCCATAGTTTTGCCTCATATTTGTCTTTTCTTACTGAATCTTGGGCTCTTTTTGTGTTGTGTGTAGCCAATAGGTAAGCGCTGTGTTTTTGTTTTAACAGAATATTGACTTTGACATTTCCGTCTGACCAGGGTATTTCTGGGTTTGCTGTCTAGACATTGAAGGCGCAACTTGGCATTATAGTGAGTAAGAGCCTTACAACCTAATGGACTTTAAAGGGCATACAGTATGCCTTGGGCTGTATAAAGGCACTGCACAGATACAAAGAAGCATTTTTTAAAACGTCCCTTCAGAGTGTTAGAGAAAAGTAATTATCAGTGGCCTGCCGTAAAACTAAAACCCCATTGTAAATTCTATTTTTGTATTGTGTGAAGATTTCTCCTCTTTTATAACTTATGAAACTAAGATCTAAATGGGTCAAGATATTTCATGGGTTAAAGCGCTACATGTTACTTTCCAAAGGTTAAGTGTCACCCTCTGGCCAAATTACTTAATTAGCTGAATAAACAAGGTATTACTTGGGAAGGGTGTTCACGAGGGGAATAGGTCAGTCAAGGCTTCTCAGAAAATAGAGCTTACATGTAAACGTCATTTGGCCACACTGTAGTGGTATATAAACAGAAACAGCAGGAGACATACTACAACCATCAAAAGTCTCTACAGGCTCAGTGGTAAACTGTCAAGTAATATTTTTCTCCTAAAGCAGCGAGATTGAAGCTAAACCATGCTGGCAACCAGAACTTTCCTGTCCAAACAAACTCTGGCTGCTCTCTCACGCCAGCCAGCCTGCTTCGTTCACCACGGTGACTACGGCAACTGGGGAAATACCAATATTGCAGTGGTGAGTGAAAGACATCAACTAAACATCAGGCAAAAAAGGAAGTAAATTGTTTGTGTGGGTGTTGCTGTGATTTTTAAGTCCCAATGTTTTGCAGGTTTTCTCAGGATGCGGCTGGTGGGATGGGACTGATGTCCATGAGGGAGTATAGTGAGTATGACTCAGGACGGGAATTTTAACATTAACATGTCGTCATGCAGAGGTGGTAACTCCCAGCTCTTGTCCTCAGCACCATGTACCACCTCAGCCGTAATGGAGCTCGCTTCCAGATGTTTTCTCCAAACCAACAGCAGATGCATGTGATTGATCACATGAGAAAGCAACCTGCTTCTGGCGAGAACCGGTGAGCTTGTTAAAGACACTAGTAGATCCGGGTCATAGGGAGTCCAGTGACTTTTTTAACTTTATATGCGGTTCCTGTGACTTGACTAATTCTAAAAGGTAGCATTTATGATTACCTTTGGCCATTACACAGGAACATGATGACGGAGGCAGCTCGTTTCAGCCATGGCCAGGGCATGATGCAAATGCAGGACTTGTCCAAGTTGGATGTCAACAGCTTTGATGCTGTCATCTTTCCTGGAGGCCACGGCATCACCAAGAACCTGTGAGGACGAATTAGATATGAAGTTATCGCCTTAAAATAGAACAAAACTACATACAATTCAAGCTGGTATGATGAAGATGGAGCACCAACAGATCTATATGACTCTCAACCCTTTAGATCTTCCTTTGTGAAGGATGGCAAAGACTGCAAACTCCATAGCGATGTGGAAAGGGTGCTTAAAGATTTCCACCGTTCACGCAAGCCTATTGGGTATGTATCACCTGTCACTCTTAATCTATCAGTGCTGTAGGAGCAATAGCCTACTGTAGATATGATCAACAAAGCAGTATCTATCTATTCGTTCATTCATCTAGGGAAACAGAATCACTTGAATTTTACATTTTAAATCCAAACATGAGGCCAAGTTGCAAACTGTCATTAATTGGTATAATACCTTAAGTCAGATTACATTACATCACATTAGATTAGATAAATACCAGATTGAAACAATCCCTGTAATGGAATTGGGACGTTGGAGCAGCTGTGGAAAAGGAAAAAGTCAGATGATGTATACTGAGTTTTTCCAATAGGTTTCATGTGGTAAACATGGTTTTTCCTCAATCTGGAAACAACTGTTACTCTCACCACCTGCATCACTACAAAAAAAAAAAAAAACTGTCCAGTTGTCCTATTGTTGTGAGCAAAGATGTGAAGCCTTTTGCTTATTTTTATGGTAAAACAATCTAAAATTTGCTCAGACACAGTTAAAACATTCACAAATTCACAAAAGACGGGACTTCGGATGTACGAAGGCAGGTCTGAGAAGACAGGACATGCAGGATTATAAGAATTAAAGAGTGGAGTTGGAAGCTGAGGAGGAGGAATGGAGAGAGGATGAAGCACCTGTCATCATGGCAACACAGGCTTATTTAACTTCAACCCGTCCATCATTTAATGGGTGATGCCAGTGTAATATTTTCCTTTATAAAACAAACTAAAGACAGTTGGGGCAAAGATTAAAAAAAAAAAAGTTTTGTATGCTGACCGTCATCAGCCATGTGCAGAGTGGATGTAGGAGGAATTATCTCTGGGCGTCACATGTTGCTGCAGCAGACAGATGCCTCGCTGTGTTCAGAAACACCCGCCTCTGCTGTTCTGTTTTGACAGAGCTGTAATTGGTGTCTTGTTCAACTGATCTGTGGACAAAAGCATCACATAAATTTAGCTTCGGACTATCTTTCTCAAAGCGCTAATTTATGTGAAGCTCTACAGTGCAGAGCAGCAGGCTGCAGCTTCTCGCCTCATGTGTCTCCATCCTCATATTTCATCACCATTTCACTGTTTGATTTAGCAGAATAAAAGACAATATGTAAATTTCTTGGATGCACCCTGCCCACACAAATTATGTGTGTTTTTTATTTTTTATTTTATTTATTTTTTTATTATAAATCAAGTTTTGGAGCTGGAGGAGCCACATATCAGATTTGGTTTGATAAGCTGTGATTGGCACTGCAAACACCCTCACTGAGGTGTGTTGGCTTACTGAGCTATGTTAGATGTTTAGTGATTCTGTACATGATCGGAGTGTACTGAATTGAAACCCCTCCAGGAATTTGCATAAAATCTCATTAGACCTTAGATATATTTTAAATGACCACTAGATGAGAAATTACTCTCATTTCTTTTTGGCAGGATTTATTTATCTATTTATTTATTTTTTGTATGACTAGAACTTGAACGCAGCCTTTGTGTATATTGTGATCACGCACCTTCCTGCTTTAGCTTTACAAACTGTGTCTCTGGCCCATTTACAGTCTTTACTCACCATATTTGTGATGATGATTTGACTGACATGATGTTAAAGTTTGTTACTGTCACCAAATATCTCAGATTTTCCTTCATGCTTATTTATACAATAGGACTTTCACAGTGAAGCGGCCCTGGTAGATCACGAGGACTGCAGTTGTACTGTAAATTAATTCTGTTTTTTTTTTTTTTTTACACTGGTATGTCCTATCTTCTATTCCAGCAGAGTGAGGCACAGCTAGAGCAGTAAAGGGCTTTTACAGAGAAATCAGCAGAGAGGGAAATGCAGAGGAGTAAAATAATCAGTGACTTTCTTTAAGCTGCAATAGTTTCGTGGATGCATGTTTTTAGAAACACCTGTGCAGTGAAAAGGTGCAAACTCAAACCATCCCATAATACGGATTAGAAGTTGGAGACTGAACAACTCTGCTGAAATCTTCAATAAATTCAAAGTAAAAGTCACATCACACTTATACAGTTCTTTCCATGTTAGCTGATTGCATCACTGCCAGGGTCAAGTTGGGGGAGGAGCTACTTGGACACTGAAGTGAGGTCATCAAACTACATCTCTGTACTTTATAAGGGCGCCCATACATAGATGAGTGTGTGATCTCTGAGCCTCCCCCTTCACTCTCCTTTCATGTTGTGATGAGAATAGTATCCCATGAGGTTAGTGAGCGTGAGGGTGGTGATAGCACAAACCCACACATGCCTGAGCTCAGGTCCAGTCATGAAGAAGAAATGAAAACACCTGTGTGGGAGGACCGAACTGCAGGTTTGCTCATGGGGGCTTTAAATAACCCACTGTTACATCACATCTAGTCTAAACTTGCTGGATAAATGTGGAAAAGGGATGAAAATGAAAAAGAGCGTCGACTAATTCCGCACAAAATGGTGTTTTGGTGTCTCCTGGTGTTTTATTTATTGGTAAATAGTGATAGAAAAGCTCTTCCAGCATAAAGCACTGGGACTGCAGTGTGACCTTTGCCCTCTCAGCTCTTTATTTTCGCTTCAAGTCCTTCCTTTCTGACACTGGTAAGCCAATTATTCTGACACCCCTGATCAGTCTCACTTCTTAATCTAGACTTGATTAAAAAGATAAACTTGTCTCACTTGTTCCTCTTCCCAGACTGGCCAGCATGGCTCCAATGCTGGCCTGCCGCGTGCTGCCCAGTATTGAGGTCACCATGGGCTACGAGCGGGACGACAACACCCGCTGGGGGAACTGGCCTTACACGAACATGGTACAGGCCATCAAAAGCATGGGCGCCCGCCACAATGTCCGCGAACCATACATATCCTTTCATAGATTTCTACACAGAACATAAAAAAAAAAACAAAAAAAACACAGATTTGATTCTACATAGATTTGTGTCTCTTACTTTGACCTTAACCTTTTCCTTCACGAGGCCTATGTGGATGAGAAGAACAAAGTGGTCAGCACCCCCACCTTCATGTGGGAAACAGAGTATCACTATCACTATGTATTTGATGGCATTGGAAATATGGTCAAACATGTCATGCGTATGTCAACCAAGTGAGCTGAGACAATGAGCTGGAAGTTGAGCGCTAGAGGAAGTTGGTGTTGATACACAACATAAATATCTGTACTGGGATGAATTCCTACCTGAAACAATATAAATGCTTTAGTTAAAGAGCAGTTAGCTTGTTGTGTGTAATTGATGGCATTGCTTAATATGAGTAAACATGGCTCACATGTAGCTGGTGGGCCATGTTAATGACAGAGAGCAGCGCTGCAGGTGTGGGTCGCTATCTGTTCACCTTGACCCCTGTTTGGAACTGGGACATCATTTCCTGCAGATTACAGGGAGGGACTAGGGGGTCGTCCTCACAGAGACACTGGGTGTACCTGTCAAACAAAACACAATCAAATTAAGGCTGGCCTTGTAAACTATGGGGTCAGCACTTTCATAACAATTCCATATGATCTGTTTTCAGCTTATCAGAGATTTTAAAAAATTTTTTAAAAAAAACAAAGAAAAAGAGAACAGCACAAGTCAGTTATGTTTCTTAATTATGTCATTTGGCAACAACACGTCAATGAAAGCTCCAAGATATTACATCACTCATCTGAATCGGAATCCTTGTAATAAATGACGTCTGCTGCATCCGTTGGTTAGATGGTTCATCTTTGTCCTCTGGAGTTACTCACACCACATTCAGTGCAGACTCGGGACACTTAAAGCTGGACATGGCACTGTGACTCTATGGAGGGTACAGTTGGCCTGTCAGTCAGTTCATCATTTCAGACCACACTGAGATATAGTCATGAAATTACACATGTATCCTAATGACTCCAATGTTTATTTTACCTTATTGTTTCTGATATTTATTTGATTGAATCCAGACATTCATGTTCCCCTTGGGATGATTTTTTTTTTTTGTACTTTATCCTCTGATTTTTCATGCAGTGGAATTTTCAGGTTAAATCTCTTTGAATAACTAATAATCCCCATCAGACTCTGCTGTTTCATTAACATGTTAGCATTAGCACAATGGGCATGATAATATAAGCATTTAGCTCAGGCGACCCTCAAATCTGTCGCTGTGGCTGAAGACTGGTCCTTAGTTTGAAAAGGTTTTACAGTTTGAACGTATTTTGAAGGAAGTTCATGCTGCAAGTTTAACAACTGGTTCACAAAAAGGCAGAACTCTTTACAGTCAACTTGTTTATGTGGCTGATACATGATATCTGATTGCTACACTGACAAAAACCTGTTTATTGAATATAGATGAAATAGTTTCATTTACAAGGACCAAAGCAATACATTGTTAGATACAAAGTTTTTGGGATGTGCATTTACCTGCAGATTAACTATCCAGGAGAGCAGGAACTGCAGCATGCATACGGTGAAATCAGTGTTTGACAACATTGCCGACAAATGTTGTCGATCATAGTTTATTTTTAACATTATAGGAAACTGCAACATTGAAAAAGTTGAGTATGTCTAATTTAAAAACAAAAGAATGATGACTGTGCAATAAATGCTTTGAGGGGGAAAAGAAATTAAAGGTTAACATTAGCTGCTTAGTTGGCCGTTCAATATGAATTTCCTACTAAAGTTAACATTTCCAAAATAAGCAACTACATTTGGCCATGCGATATGCATTTCCTAATAAAATGTACATTAGCTGCTAAGTTTGGCCATGTACATTAATTTCCTATAAAAAAAAACTATACATCTCCATCAAGATTAGCTGTGCAACATACAGTTTCTAATAAAATTGGGAAACTATAATGGTTACTTTATCTTCCAACAATGCAGCCTAAAAAAAAAAAAAAAAAATAGAACAAGTTTTATCTGTAAATGTTAAAATCCAACTGGAAATGAGAAGATTGATGAAAGAATTGAACTGACAAAATTTTACAGGACAAAAAAAAAAAAAAAAAAAAGGTGACCAAGTACTTCTAAATGCACTGCGTGTGTGACTAGACTGTCAAACATGCATCCTAATATTCTTTCCCCACCAGTGGCTTCCTTCTGCACCCGTCTCATTCTTCAAACACTGTCGCTCTAGTTCATTTGCTTTCCACGTCTTCAAAATTCCTACGAGAACTCCAGCAGCTCTAACTGGAGGGATGAAGCGCTTTAAAAACTAGGCTGCTATCAAAGACAGAATCCATAGAAGATGGAAACTGAAATTGGTCCAGCCTATGATATCAGGTATGCCATTTATAGCAATGTCTTAATCTAATATGGAACTAAACTGAAAAACCTCTAGACCATTACAGGCTTTTCAAACAGGGTCATGTGGTTTGTGGTGTAAATTAGTGAGAAACTTGAAGTTGGACTGTAGTTGACCAACCTTGAGCATTTCAATCTTCCTTCCTGCTTTGCTTGAGTAGCTGTAGAATGTTGGTACATTTCATTTGGATTCATGAGGTCAAATCAGCAAGTACAAATACTGGGCATACCCAGGGCCAAAAAGACAATCACTGGTTATATAGAGCAGATTTATATGTTGTTGTTCGAGAGCTGGGCTGTTCCTTCAAGTTCTGCCTCCTACATCCATCTGCAAGAAGGGAATAAGAGTTCAGAGACCTGCTCAGTAACATATAGATGCATCAGATCCTCTGAACTCAATAGGAGCTGTAGTCACTGAGCACTCTGCCTGTAGCAGGAGGAGGTGGTGTTAAATAAAGCTGTCTGGGTTTCTGTATTTTAGAATTAAAAAAAAAATAAATAAAAAAAATAAAAAATCACAGAACTATTGAAAAATAGTCCACACTACCAATTAAAAATACATTTTACATTCATTTACTAAGACTGTTTTTAAATACAAATTGATTTTGGTATTGATATAGTTGCATTTGGACATATTTTGAAATGCATAGTGTTTGCAATCATTGCACTCTGGTGCTCTTCCCCTTTTTGGTGTTCGATATTCCTCACACAAAATAAGCTTAAGCTGATAAAAGGCAGAAAACAGTCAGTTTTAGAGCCATCTTATTTCTGGTATTTAGTGCCACATCAGGTAAACCGACTACTGTATGGTGACTATAAATGTTTGACATCAGTAACACCAACCAGTGTTCCCCAGCAGAGAGTTTCTCTAACGTGTGGTGTGTTCAGCGTAGGATTTCTGGACCCAAATAAAATCAACTTACAACAAGATGATTCAACTGGATCACTGGTGAGAAAACAAAAACTCCAGGTGCTCACATCAGAACAGGAATGGAAGAAGAGTGGCTAAAACAAGAGCAGCTCAGCAGGAGCAAAACATACAAACTCACAAGGGAAGACCTAAATAAAGGAGCCAGAGCTGAATGGACACAGGTGAGACACATCAGGGCAGGGCAGACAATCATTGAAGAGGGTAACTGGACAAAGACAGGAAACAATCCAAACATGAAACACACAGTGGAATTAGGAAATTACCAAAAGTCCAAACATCAGCACAGAGCTTGACCAAGATGTTATATTTGTGCATAGCAACTTATTTTGGCAGAATAATTAGAAATGATAGTAGAAGGACTGTTAAATGGAACTATGACAAAGGTAATGAGACCAGAAATAACCCTGTATGTTATTAATACATAAACTGACAATAGAAACAATTTCACATAGCAGGTTGGGTTAAATGATAAACGGTCTGATGGTTTTTAATGAAGGCCCTCTTCATTACTGCTTTTGTGCCGAGAAATGAGTATATTCTACAATAATAAGAGAAATAAGACCAGAAGAATAAGATTCAATATTTTATTGAAATTATTGCCTGTATCATGTGTTGCTCAGCAGTGGAATGTCATGACAACCATGCACTTAATTTGCTACTTTGTTGCAAAAATCAGGAGCTCAGTTTGAATAAAAAAAGCAGAATTAAATGTTGTTGGAGTCTCTCCCCTCCAGGGTGTTCAGGTTTAAATAGTCCCCAGCTTCCTGAGCACCTATTTGAAGGTTCTGGGGGGAACCAATTAGTGTAGGGGTGTTAGTGTACTCCAACCTGCTGTTGAGACTTTCTGAGGAAACTGAAATGTGTACCATAAATTAAAAAACGGGTGTAAAAATTTGTTTTAGTTTAAGTGTACATGTATTTTAATTTATTTGTAATGTTTTGTGTGATTTGATATCTGGATGTGAGTCAGTGGTCCCTGTAAAGTGGTCAGGGCCAATGATCTTGGACATAACGCTGCCAGTTACCATGTAAATCAGATGATGTTTGTGTTATGAGGCTGACTTCCTGTGTCCAATAGGTGGTGCTCAGTATTGACACATAGATGTGTTCAAGTCAGATTGGACAATGTATGCTGGAGTTACAAAGACTTCATGTTTTATGGCAATGCCTTGAATTTTGCGGCACAGTGGGGCATGTTTAGGGCACCACCAAGGCACTTGTTTAGGCAAAAAGACACTGATGAAATCTTACAGATTAAATACGGCTTTAGTACTGTTGAGTGTTCAGGTCTTAATAAAAGGAAGAGAGGAGGAGGCAGGAAAGGAGCAGTGAGCGAGGGTCAGGAGCTGAGACCAAAGGAGGGGATGGGTGATTATATCGTATGTCGGCTTGACTGTGAATGACAGGAGTACCGGGAAAACAAAATCAACACTGATTGGTACATTAAGAATAGAACATTTTATTTATTACAAATATATAAAAATGACAAAAACAGCCGGGTGGCAAGATATAAAAATTTCCATTTTGTACAAAACTCATCATCAGAAATGCAAACTCCCTCCATATGAGGATGCTCCTCAGGGTAATCGTTAATCTAAAACAAATGGTAAATCTTCCCAAAGCCACAGAGATTTTATTGAAATCTCTGTTTGTCAGGTGGCGTACAAAAACAACTTTTGTCATTTCTCAACAAAGAAAAAAAAAAGAAGGAAAATAAAAACATGGTTAACTTGCGAAAAATTCATAACAGACTTATAATTCAAACACAAACTCAGAAGTCAATGAAATATTCACAGTGTTGCCTTCACATCCGCGATGTGAATTGTAAACGTTGTTGCATATTCAGTAAATATATATGGAAATATTTATCATCATTTATTACTCATGTAAAGAAAATCATTTCAATCCTTTTATATCTTTGAATGAGTTTCGTCTGAGCTCATCAGCTCAGTCCTTCCAGTGTCAGTTAACTAATGTGCTCCCAACAAAATATAAGGCAAGAATTATTTCCCCCGTCTTTTACAGTATCACATATTTAATCACAGGTTTGACAGATTAAGGAGGAGTAAAGTAGCATTTTTTCATTTGATGAAATGATAAAGAGGAATATACAATACAACAGCAGGGTCCATTCACATTTAGGTACATATAAACATTTGTACATTTTGATCAGATATTGGGGAGGTTATGTGAGGTTTGATGAATAATGTCTCAGCAGAGGAACTGGAGCAGAAAATAAGTTAAATGATTTCAGGGAACAAGCAGGCAAAGAAAGAAATAATTCTTTAAGGATGTAAAGTATAAAAGTTAGGGAGCATGAGATGATATGAGCTTTTGTATCAAATTCAATTGTCGGAGTTGATCTTTAAATACTATTAGCGCAGTTACTTTTTGTCTCACTGAAATGGAGCTGGGGTGAAAATGCTGAGCACTGACAGGCAACGTTTCTGCAAACTGGCCCGAAAAATTGTCATTAGTGCCTTTTGTCGTTGACGCAAGAGACAGGAAATTAAAATACAGCCTTAGTTGTCTGGCTTCACTGTGAATAGTAAACTTGTCTTAGTTAGAATTTCATTTCTCAAAGGGGCCCTGTGTGCCTGATTGTCATGGCTTGAAAAAAATAAAAAAAAATAAAAAAATCCCCAATTCAGCAATAAATAATCCCTTCATTATGCAAAGCACAGTGGAAAGAATATGTCAATGTGTAACTTGATAATGATTGAGGAGCTGTAGTCTCTAAATTCACTTTAGTCTGCTGTAACAGAGGATAAAACCTTGAAACAACGAAGTCGTTCACAGAACAAAGCTCCAGCAGGGTGTGACCGTGCCCAGGACCACAGAGCTGTCGTCTCTTCATTACAACTATTTGGTGTCTGTATTAGATATATCTGTGAAAGACAAAGACAGAGCAGTGCAGCGTTAGAGAGCAGTCTTTAAAAGGAACAGGTCCAACCACGTGCACTACAAAATGAGAAGCACAAGTTTTAGCCAGCACACATTGACTTCACAGGGACTACACGTTATCAGGCAAAAGAAACAGGATCCAGGCAGGCAAGTGACAGGTGGAAGAAAAAAGGAAAGAGGTGAATGGGCGGGAAGAGTAACGGACCGAGTTAAGCTGCTAAAGCAGTGCAGCGCTGGAGTCAGAGTCTGAATCGTGACCAGGGGTGAGACAGGGCTCACGGGAACAGATGGATTCCTGAGCCCGCCGGTACTCTTGATACTCCTGGCGGAGAGCGTTGAATCGAGCCTCGCTTAGGGAGCGGCTGAACTGGCAGCGGGGTGGGTTGGAAACGGGTGGGCTGACTGGGGGAGATGGGCCTGGGGAGGGCATCAGGGAGAGGAAATGCATGGATGGGCATGTTATGGAGCAAGCTCACAATCATCACAGCACAAGGGCACATGAGGATGAATGCATGCACCACATCATGCATTACACTCACAATGAGCATGCACCATCAAAAATAGCAAACATACGAGAACAAAAGATTAGATTGTCACCTTTCTGTCGATGGTCCTGGAAGCCACTTGTTTGATCATATCTGGGCTCGCTCCTTCCTCTTCGGAAGCCTGTTTGTGACTGATCAAACCTCATGGCATCCAGGACCTCCACGTCCACACAGGCATCAGCAGAGTCCCACTCATAACTCTCATCTACTGATGTGTTTCTTCTAATGAGATACACAGAACAAGGGTCAGGTAACAGCACAGAAAGACACAGAAACATGTTATTTTGGCAACATAAGTGAAGCCCTCTGCATTGAAGACACTCCAGTGTGTTGGTAGTTACTGTCCAGGTGTGGTGGTGTTTCACCTTTTGGCTTTCCTCTCAGGGAGCTCCGTCTCAGCATTGTGCCGCTCGCTCTCTTCTGTGGTCTCGGGGGAGCTGAGCAGTGTGGGTGTGATGGATAGGGAATGTCGGAAGAGACCAGCACTACCCCTACCACTGCTCTGACTGGCATAACTGGCTCTCCCTCCATCCCTGATCTCTCGGACCTCCCGGACCTCAGTCTCCCCTCCCCTCCCTATTGTCCTGTCTGGCTGTCTGTAACTCTCTCTCTCCCTGGGCGGGAAGGGGGCATAATAAGGGGAGGGCCAGCTGATGCCCCTGGGGAGGTAAGATCTTGGAGGGCCCCTCCTGGGGTCCACAGGTCTCATGCATTCCCCTCGGGAACCTGGCCAGTGATGGTACTGGGGTACTGGGATGGAGGAGGGCATGGGAATATATTTCTGTGGGGCTGGTCTTGGTGTCTCTTGAAAAGAGGGAGACCACCTGGACGACTCGGTGAAAACTGTGGCTTGCCTACGTGGATCGGATGGTTCCAGTATCGGGGAGACAGAGGTTTGTCTGGGTGGGTACATAGTGGGAGTGAGGTATGAAGGACTAGCTAAAGGTCTCTGTGCGTAATGAGGCCTCTCTAAACTCCCCATGCTGGGGCGTCTGAATGGGATGTACTCCCTCCAGGAGGGGCCTGGCCATGGATGGGAAGATGGAGTGCGGCCCAAACTGTATGACTTCACCCTAACGTCTGAGTTTGGGAACTCATCCCAGTAACACTTCTCAGAAATGTACGTCCTTGGGCTCTCAAAGTGCTCCCACCTCTGTGAGCCTAAACTGATGGATTTCTTGAGGAAAGGACGAGGCTGTCCTATACCTGAGAGCGTCCTACAAGGGCCTATACTTAAGGACTTCTTTAGAAACGGCACAGGGGCTTGAGATATCCGTGACACAATATTGTTAGTCCTGCTACCCTGAGATGCTTGTCTTTGAGGTTGCTCTGATACAGACTCACAGCTGTCTCTAAAACTTTGGGAGTGTTTTGACACTATGTCTGCCATGCCTTTAGCTGTGCTGAGTAAGGTGTGAGTTGACCTGGACCCAAGTCTGGATTCAGGTCTGTCAGTAGTTTTATTTGCTGCTCGACTTTGTGTTTTCTCAACATAGAGCTGCTTGCAGGTTTTCTCTGGACCAGGAGATGATGGCCTTGTCTCATCTGGAAATCTTACTCGAAGTGAAGAGCCAGTTTCTGCGTGGAGGGAGCGTTTATAGCCTTGTTTTTTACTCACATCACAGCTGGGCTCTGCAGCACCGGCAGCTTGAGTTCCATCAAACCTAACCTCCTTTTGGTTTGAGTCGGTTTCCCTATTTTTTTTAATATGAACTTCCCAATTTTTAGGAACTACATCGGGCTTAGCAACCAGACATTTTTCTGGCCTTAGTTCTGAACTTTGTCCAGCAGTGTCTGTGACTTCAGCTTCTTCCACTGGCTCATCCACACTCATTTCAATGAAACCCGGAAGGCTCAAGTACTCAAGAATTGCACTTGTCTGCAGTGGGGACATACTGGTTGATGGGTCAGCAGGCTTGGCCTTAAAAGACTCTGACATTCTGGGTACAGAAAATTGAGACTGGTCACTCTCGACCTCTTCTACAAGAGTCAGTGTTGAAATGGGGCTGGGACTATCAGAGAAAAGACATTTGTCACTCCTCCTGGAGCGTGCTCGGACACCTTCTCTTTCTAACTCAGAGTAAAACCCTGAACTCCGTCTGTCATCCTGACCCTGTGTCTCCCTGTCTTTGGCCTTTGCCCCTATATCATGATGTTCATATGGTAAGGTAGAATAACCTGAGGGACTGGGACTCCTTGTGGCTACATAGTTTACAGTTCTCTCAGGCTGATTATACAGAGCAGAAGCTGAACTTTCAGGCCTCTCGCTGCCGGCAGAAGGACTTCTGGCAGCTGAATCCCAGGGCTGAGTTCCTCCATATGCATATGAATGTCTGGACCTTGAACTAACACCTCTGTCCTGTGTCACTTCCCTAAAGCCCTTCTCAGTTATGGACTTCCTACATATATCTGGATCTCTCTGAGGACTCAATGACCTGGCTCTGTTTGGTGTTTCTAAACACAGGACAGGGGAACTTTTTGAGGGGGCGTCAGGGGAGAGCATTGGAAGGGAGGTGTTCTGTGTGACAGGAGACTGTGATGAATTAACAGCAAGAGAGTCTTGTGAGGTTTCCCTGCATGTGCGATGATGGGGTGACCTGGGCGTTGGGGTATGCCGGGGGGTCTGTACAGGAATCAGGCTGGTGACAGATGTAACAGGGCTAATATCCCACTGTATGCGAGACGTAGGGAGCTGGTCCATTGGACTGCTGGTGTTCCCAAAGTAACATGCCTTCCGATAATCAGATACCCGACTTGTCTGACCTGAGGGTCTGTGTTTCTGTCTGATAGTAACGTCTTGTGGTTTCCACACTGGCTCTTCCTCTGATCCTGGTGAAGACCTTTGAGGGTTGTCTGTTGTCCTAGACTGTCGCTCATCTTTTCTATTAGCATGGCGTCTTTGATTGGCTGTATAGCTTGCTAGCTCCTGCTCCATTTCTTCCCTCTCCTTTGCTAGTTGAACACACTTGTTAATGCTGTCCCTCTCCAGCTCACTGTCGAGTTGTGAAACCAGCGTGCTATTATTAGTCAGCTGGCTTTCCATAGGCTGGTAGCCTAAATGGTGAAGTGTTTCTTTATCCAATAGCTTTGTTCTCCTGCCCAAACTTCTTCTGAGGGAATCACTAGGTTTTTTCTCGCTGTTGTCTGAATAGAAGCTGGCTCTTTCCAGTAGTGCCTCTGAGCCTTGTTCGTCATCAGAGTAAAAGCAGCCATGACGGGAGAAGTTTCTTGCCATGGCCCGTACCCTGCCAGGAGAGGAAGGAGGCCTGCTCAGCTGTGGGATATCCACAGTCAGAGGAGAATCTTTCCTCTCGTCCTTGTCTGAGCTGAAGTTGCTTGACTTTGGAGAGTCTCTGAGTGACGTCCTGTTGCCCCCTGATCCACTTGCCCCACTATTACTTTGCAGAATGTCCGTCTTCAAGTTTTTCTTATTGGAGGGACTGGAACGTTCTGACAGTGCTTGAACAGTGAAGCGCCCATCTGGCCCTCTGGAAATGGACTCCAGAGCAGTTGGTGAGGGGGCTTGAGACCCCAGGTGACTCTCAAAGAGTGTGTAATGAGGTGGGGGAGATGAGTTGGACAATAGTTGTTTCCGCTGATCATGGTATTCCCCACGGCTGCCTTTATCAAAGGAAGAACGATCTGACTGTGAGCAGGAGGAGTTGGGGAAGAAGGGAAGAGGTGGACACAGTTTCAGCTTTAGGACACTGTCTGGGCTTCGAGGAGGCGACCGAGCTCTAAGAAAGACAAGAAAGAAAAATGTTTCAAACAAAACTGTTTTAATTTTAAGTACTGTTAAAATAGTACTTAAAATTCTAACAAAAATTATTGAAGGTACAATCTGTAAATTTCTGCAGATTCATATAACGTCAATTGGAGCAGAGATTGTAATGATGTGTTTCGAAAGCAGTTTCATTTTTTTATTGTATGTACACTTGAGGACAGAATTATTAGCCCCAACATGAAAATTTTATTTTTTATTAAGTATTTCCCAAGCGCTGTTAAAGAGAGCAATGAATTTTTAACATAGCTTTTCCAAGCATCCTACTTTCATTTTGGATGCTTCCAATATTTTTATTTGCACACAGGAACAAAGTTATTTCACAAAAACCAAAAATTACCAGGGTCAAATTTATTAGCCCCCTTAAAAACTCCCACCGGTTTGAGAGACAGCAAGTGTTGGAAGCCATGTGCTCTGATTAATCAAACCTAATTGAAGTCACCAGTGAACACTGACTCTATAAGAGGGACCTGTAGAGCAGTGGAGAAGATTCACTTCATGCTGGATGATTAAGGACTCAGAAATCATCATGCCAAAAACAAAAGAAATCAGTTTAGACTTAAGAAAAAGAATTATTGATGCACATAAAGCAGGAGATGGATACACAAAGTTATCAAAGCGTTTCCAAGTGTCAAGAACTGAAGTGAGAAGTATAATCAAGAAATTCAAAGAGAGCCACATGGTACAAAACAAGCCTGGCAGCGGAAGGAAACGCAACATTTCAAAGACTCTGGAAAGAAAGCTAGAGAGATGTGACTAAAGACCCCAGAACAACTGCCAAGACACTAGTGAATGACTTGGCCAAGTCTGGATTTGTAGCCTCAAAGAAGACAATCACTAGAGCCCTGCACAGGAATGGACTGCGAGGCTGCAGACCAAGAAAAACTCCACTTCTTCAAAAAAGACACCTTCAAGCCAGACTTAAGTATGCAAAGGACAACATGGAGAAAGACTGCATACTGGAAGCATGTCCTTTGGTCAGATGAAACAAAACTGGAGCTCTTTGGCCATCAAGACACTGTTTATGTTTGGAGAAAGAAGGGAGAGACATACAACCCAAAGAACATGGTCCCCACAGTGAAACATGGTTGTGGGAGTATTATGCAGTGGGGATGCTTCAGTGAGTTTGCAACTGGGAATCTTGTCAAGGTGGAAGGAACCCTGAAGAAAGAAGGATATTTGAAGATTTTGGAAGAAAACCTCAAGCAGTCAGCAGCAAAACTGGGTATGGGTTGCCGCTTTGTATTCCAACATGATTACGACCCAAAACATACGTCACTCTTGGTAAAGAACTACCTCCAGAAAGCCAAAGTGAATGTTATTGAATGGCCTGCACAAAGCCCCGACTTGAATCCCATGTAAAAATCTTTGGGGTGAATTGAAGACCAAGGTCCATGGCAGAAGACTGTAAAATCTGGGGGAGCTTGAGAGATTTGCAAAAGAAGAATGGGCTAGGATTGCTCAGGAGACGTGTGTGAGACTTGTGGAAAACTATAACAAAAGATTGCAGGCTGTTATCCAGCAAAAAGGATACACAATTGCCTATTAGCATCGGGGGGGTTAATAATTTTGATTGTTTTTGGTTTTGGTGAAATAATTTTGTTTGTGTGTAAAATAATGTAAGTACCAAAATAAAAGCAGTATGTTTGGAAAAGCTGTGTTGAAAAATTATTTGCTCTTTAACAGTATTTGGAAGGTACTTTAAAAAAAAAAAGAAGAATTTTTCATGGTGGGGATAATAATTCTGTCCTCAAGTGTAGTCCAAATGTCCAATCAGATCATGTACATCATCATTTACTACTTTACAGTAAATAGTAAAATACTTTAAAAAGAGCCAATGGTAGAGTGAATAATAGTTATTATACATGAACTTACAGTCTTAATATAAATGAAGGAACAGAAGTGCTCATAATAAATAGGAATACTGTTGTTGGTGAGGACACTTACTCTGGAGATGAGCTTTTCTGGAAGGCAGATGGCAGATCTAAGAGCAGAGAAGAAGACAAAAAATTTCAAGCAGTAGCCCAGCTGAAATTGCCCAATCGTGTCAAACTGTATTTAATATAAACTCAGAAACTGAACATTTTCTGCCGAACAACAGAGTTTAAATAGATTTGACTTTTTGTGAATTGTGTCTACCTTGTCTTTTCTTTCTGTGCCGACGCTGTCTCCTGTGACTCATATAGCATGCTGTCACCAATGACAGGACAATAGCTACAAAAAGGAAGCACACTCCTCCTAACAGACCAGCCAACAAGGGCTCAGGGATGACCTCCAAGAAACTTGGGCGCAGGGGGTAAATCTCTATCCCTGTAATCAGACCAGTGTCAGTAAAGGTAGTCAAAAACTCTGTTGCTGAAACCTAACACCGATTTTTTTAAATATCCCAAAACTATGCTTGTTTCAACTCACATCATTTCCAAATACATTAAATGCTCATGGTTATTTAAAGAAAGCGACTTACCTATAGTGGACACATTGACAGACTCACTGGGTTCACTCAGTACTTTGTTGCTCTGAGACATGAGCCTCAGATCATAATTGGAGTTCTGAGATAAAGAAAAATCAGGGGTTTGATAAAAACAAAACTAGTTTGCTGTGCAAGTGATGAAAGTTGCTTCTTCACACCCATTCATTAGAAATAAATAATCAGAGCTATCTAATCTGCAGACCAGGTTATGAAACCAAAAACTCAGAGGCCAAAGCGATTGGGCTTTTGAAAGTACAGGCATTAAGTAAGAAACAAATAATTATAGACACTTACTCTTATTAGTCCATTTACAAGTAGTTCACTCTGATTTGCGGTGATGTTGCTGCTGAGGATGACCCACTGGCCCTGATCCCTGCGGACCTGCAGCACATAGCCTGTCAGCGGAGACGATGGAGCCTCTGGAGGCAACCACTGAAGGAGGACACCTCGGTCAGTTCGGTTGACTGACAGGAGTATGGGAGGATCCAGGATTGGGAGAGTGGTGAAAGCTGTAGGTGCTTCTGTTGGCACAGCTGATAAGAAAACTCATCGTCAGTAACTGCTAAATACTGAAATCAAAACAAGCAATACTGAAAGTGAGGGGAACTGAAATCAGAGCATGAGTTCACACAGACCTAGTGTTCGCACAGAAACTATTTCACTGAAAGGTCCAGAGCCGAGTTTATTCTGAGGTAGGATACTGAACTGATATCCAGTGCCAGCAAGTAGCCCAGCCACCAGCAGGTAGTTTTTGGATGTGGGAACAGGCAAAGACGCCCATTCATGTTTCCCCCTGGATGCCTGCTTTACCCTGGAAAAAAATTAATGACACCCCAAATTAAGACTGAAACAAACCAGTTAATTTTGTAGTTGACAGCTGAAAACTGCATAAAAGTTTTCTTATTTTATGTGACTCACCACACTGTAAACTTCTGGGTGTATCCACCATCAAAACCAGGCACCCAGGACACGTTGGCCTGGTTCATCTCTGTGCTGACAGAGACTGAGGACACAGCATGAGGACTGGTGCCTAAGACGGAGAAAAGCTCTTCTGTGAGTTTGACCTGTAACCAATACATTCAGGTTTAGTGTGATAAACCAGCATAAGTGTTTACAGAAACACTCACCCAGAACCATAACCACGGTGCTTGCGCTGACAGTTGCTACACGATTAGTGGCCAGGCACTCCCAGCCCCCATGGTGATCTTTACCCAGTGGCTGCAGCAGGAGGGAGCCATTAGCCAGCACAGCGTATGGAGAGCGAGGAGATGGGCCAATCTGTAAGACAAGATGGCCACAACACATTAAAACAAGAATGAATAAGGAGTGTTTGAGCAGCACAGAGAGCTAGAGTTTAGCATCTCTTCCTGTACCTTGCTCCATGTTATGTTTGGAGTGGGGTCTCCACTGGCCTCACAAGGGATGATCAACTCTCTGCCCACCTCTTGGAGATACTCAGGCCGAGGAGGCACTCGAAGTGATGGTGGGTCCTGAGGGAGAGAAAGAGCCTTGTTACATCCGTATTCACCCACCGTAAAAAGCCAAGGAAAGCAGCCTTACCTGCAAAATAACTTGTGTAGGTTCTGACTTGCCCATCGTGCCATAACTGTTATAGGCAGTGCAGGTGTACATGCCAACAGCATTGTCATTTGCTGTTGCTATAAAAACTGAGCCCTCTGAGTTCACCATCCAACCTGGGAGCTGTACACGTGAAAGACATTAAAAACAGACAGACTGACTGACTGAGTGGAGTGGAAATTCTCACTGAGATGAGACCGTTCATTTCTATGGTGCATTAACTTACATTATCAAGATTTAAATCATTCCCATCTTTGGTCCAGTTGACATACAGCACAGGTGGATCTGCCTGGACAGGACAGACAATGACACCCTCCATGCCTGCAGGCAAAAATGTTTCCCGTGGCATTCGACCTACACGTGCAGGATCTAAGATGATGGAAGGAAGACTGTTTCATTGCAAGGCCTATATGGAGATACTCCTGCCCAGGGCATGCTGGGAAATGCTGCCAAAAAAGTCCAAACCCTTACGTTTCACTTTCAGGTGTGCAGAGGCAGAGGGCGGGCTCAATATTCCATTAGTTGGAATACAGGTGTAGTTGCCAGCATCTTCTGGGATGAGATTAGGGATAAGAAGTGTTCCATCCACCAAAATCTTCACTCTGGACTTCAGGGACCTAAAGATCAAAAGATAAAAAGATGATGCATTTTAAAAAGTCATCGAACTGTAAGGTGACAGAACATTTTTTTGTTAGAGTTGTAGTGAGTTTGTTTATGATGGTTATTTATCAGCGCATAACCTGAGAAGAAAAAGTGATATTACTGAGAATTGCAAGCTCCTTTGTCTCAGGTTTTCTGTGTGCTCACGGCTATACACTACAATGATAATGATTATAAATTATCTAATTAGAATTGATTGTAATAGCAACATGCTGTGGAAAAAGGGTCAATGGTGAAGTACAATATACACTACACAAAAACACAATATAATTAAAATAAAAAAAGGTAGAGTATTTCTAACTAAACAAAAAAGGTTTTCTGTAAATTTTAAAGACCCGCACTCACTCAATATGGTAAACATTCTGTCCTTGTTTCAACCACTCATAGGTGAGATTGGAGGGGTAGGCATCAGCCTGGCACTGCAGAACTGCATCCTGGGACATGTTGAGAGTAGTGTCCTCCGGGGAGATGATGATGATTGGAGGACCTTTGTGGGAAAGTGGAGGAGCATATTAGTTATCCTGATGTAAATATTATGCATGTGTATAGTGATGAAGTCAGTCATGATGAGGATAAGTCAAAATGGCAGGGTTGAGTGGTGTTAAGGGCTCAATCTCATTGCAGAAGCAGGGAATAGACTGTAGGTGGCAGTATATACTACATGATTGTGATTGTCAAACTGTTTGACCAGGGTTTCAGAGGCTCAGCTACTGCAGACCTTAAAGCCTTAGAGCAGGACTGGCTTAAGGAGACGTTTTATTGTATTTCAAGTTACTTGCCTCTGGAAAACGAGAAGTTGATGATGAAGTGTGTCTGCTTCTTGTTACCTGCTCATCATAGCACATGCTTTTAGTAGAGATTCTGTCTCTCCCTGACGATTGAAAGTTCTACACTGACCTTTGACCTGCAGCTGCATAGAGTGGGTCAGGTTTCCTTCTGAGTTGGACACATGGCATTTGTACACGCCTGAAATATTTCTTGTGACAGAGGCCAAAGACAAGGTACCATTCAGCACCTAAAATGGGACGAAGGTAGAGAGTAAGAGGATCAAAGGAAAGAAGAAAAGTTGCAGGAAGATGGTGCAGCAGTCATGGAAAAGACAACAAAGCAGTTTGCTTCAAAGAGACATCAAAGCTACTACCCCTACAGAAATAGAGTGTTCAAAATACTGCAAATACCATCTGTTAATCATCCTCACTTTTATTTTTTCATGTTTTTCAATTGGACTCTCATCTTTATGCCAGACGACAGTTGGTCGAGGGTTGCCATGGGCTCCACAGCTGAGAGTCAGTGAGTCTCCCAGAAGAACCTCCACAAATGTTGGTGGTTTCTTGATAAACACAGGTGGAGCTAGAACAAAGACAGCACATATGGCATTATTATTTTATTCACTATTCACATTGTTTGCAAAAGTCACTCCTAGCACCAACTTTGAGTTCTAAATCCAGAAGTTAACAGTTATTCATGACAACTAAAATTTGGACAATGTCTCAAGATATGTTTGCCAAGATAACTAGACACTGTTGTGAGCAATCTTTGTACCTTATGTTGGTATCCTAGACACAATGTCCTCATTGACAGTGTTTACAACAAGAATTCATACAGCATTAAAAGTTTTTGTATCAGTATATTTCGAAAGTGTCACCAAAATTCAGTCCCACTAAAATGACAAAGACTGGCAGACAGAGCATTTCACAGTGCATCTTGCCTGAGTAAGGAGGAAAAAGGGTCATCTGCACTTAAGGTTAAGGTTTTACCAATGGATACCAAATCATTGTGGATTTGACAGAAACTGACACATAGATGGGTTAAAGGGGCATAGATTTGAGCCTTTAACTTTAATTTTTAGTCCAAACCAGTAGCACAGTCTTTGTACTTGCGAAGTTATTCTTTAAACCAACTCCTATACTGATATTAACTCCCAACAGGCTGGACAAAAAGAAAGATAATACTTGATCACCATGTACACACAGATCTTCCACATACACTACAGTAACACTCAGTATTCAGTATTCAATATTCAGTCTGCCAGGGAACTTCAGAGTCTCAGCCAGGCCCCATGCTGTAGCCGTTCTAAACAAGGAGAGTGCCAGTGATGAGCAACGAAAGGAGCTGCGCTCATGTCCCCGAAACCCTGCAGAGCTGCACCTGTGATAGAGAGGAAGGTCCATGTGCCATTGCGAAAGTCATCTGTTTTGCTGTCCAGGAGCAAGATGCGGCATTCAAACCAGCCCTCATCCTCCAGGGTCAGCCGTTCCACCAGAAGAGAGGCGCCTCGGGTCAGAGACACACGGCCTGCAGGAGGAGGGGCGAGGGTGGGAGGGCAAAGGGGAACGGGTAATGGGCACAGACAGAGGGAGAGAGAGAGAGTCAGCACGCAGACACACACAGCCAAACAGGCAGAGTCAGCACATGCAAGAAGAGAGGCTTACCATGCAGAGGACACAGGCATCCTGTGGCACAAAGACCACAGTCAAAGTCACGGACTTTATGTTAGCAAAAAAAAATCCACGCACATTGTGAACAGCAGCTGCAGCTCTAGTGTTTGTAACAAATAATGAACCACACAATCAAGGAAAAAGGCTGGTGGCCAAAATGAATGTGCAGCTGAGAGGACAAGAAGTCAGTGGCTGTCAGCTGGAGTGCAAACACATGAATCACTCAAGGGATGATCGTAATGAGATGCAAGATTACAGATGAAGATAGTGTCCTGTCATTTAGGCTTTGGGTGGAGTGGAGAGCTGGAATAAGAATGCCAGGAATTCCTGAATGCAGCTTCATTAAATCTCAAAACAGAGTTCTGTAGTAATGCAGTTTTATCATTTTCACCTCTGCTTGCAATTCGTTATAATGAATTGAATCATCTGTTTTAGTTCATCAGTGAGGGGCATTTGGAAGAGTTAAACAATGAGAGGCACAGCTGATGCCTGCTCGGAGCTGGTGTGTGAACACCTTCAAACACACAGATGGATCACACACACGCTTTCCCTATCACATACACCTTTTACCCCCATCTCCCCCCTCCTCTCTGCACTTCTTACAACTCCTTGTCAGGCTTTGAAACTTGATCTGTTGGTTGCCTGGTGACTGCCGCCTGGTTTTCAGGGTACTGAAGTTACCCTTCCTCAACCCTCCACCCCCACCCACCCCTCCTTTTATTCTGTCTCTCAATGAACTCTTTTTTTCCCTCTTCAATCTTGGTGCTTTAAACGACAGGAGGAAGTGTACAGGAGGGAAACACACACGTTGCTCACACCAGGCCCTGGCAAAAACAGTTTGAAAGTAAACAGAGAAAAAGAGTCTGGCATCCCGTCACTCCTAACAACCTCCTCTACCAACAAGTTGCTTAGATGACAGCAATGGTTGTCACATTCAGTCCCCTCTGTAACTTATTGAAACATAAAGCACTGTTAGATGAAAAATAATAATCTCCTTCATTTCATTTTTAGATTGAGCACATTCAGCATCTCCCTTGGCATATTTAACACAAAAGAATTTTTCACTGTCCCCAAAACCTTGAAGTAACAATATCACAAGAAACACAATAGCCACACTATTCACACTGATTTATTTCCAGACAGCAGTGACAAGAACAGAGCCTGAAAGCTATGAAATTCATTGAACTCTACACAGGGCCTAAAGACACGGTGAAACACACACTGGGAGTAAAGACAGACATCAATAGCCAACAATTAACGCTGCATTCCTGACTGGGGCTGTTGCTGTGCTTAATAGTTAGGTTTAATGATTGACTGACCTCCTAAAAGACAGACCAGCATTTGATGGGCGGTGCTCACTTTGAGTCTCCATAAAATGAATGCCTCTGATTTCAGGTCAGCATCTTTCAAACAAGTGGGTAGGACTTGGACAGAGGAAACGTGCAGACAGATGATAACAGGTATGGCAACATTAGGCATTTTCCTCTTATCTCTGAGTGAGGGATCCTCCCTGAGCTGCCCATTTCCCTGCGCTACAACCTTTTCCAATGACACATGGAATTAACTGCCCACTGCAGAGCATGGAGAAAAACTCTTTCACGTGAAAAATCACACAAACCCTCTTTAACACACTCTTAATCCTCATGTGGCTAAATATTATGGAATACTTTAAGATCACTGTGGCTAATGGCACCTCTTCTCAGACTTTGAAATCTGACTGAAAATGCAGGCTGTGAAAATCCCACTAAGTGCACAAAATCCTGGTATAGTGGGTTCAGAAACATGTGTATGTGTATATACGCTGATTTTCAAAATTTGGTGAGTGCCTTGCCCCCTGAGTCTCAAAGGGGAAATCTGGTTTCACTGTCGAACACTTAAACCTTTCCTGTAGCCTCCCCCTTATCCATCACCACAAAGAGACGGCAGCCAACTCCCCCCCCAATCCTCATTCTCCCAGGTTACCATAGAGATGAGACCAAGGAAAGCCCGGGCTGTAGGTTTAGATTTGAATTCTGTCGCTTTAGAAACACGGTGCGGCCAAACATGGTATAGGAGGGTCGATCACGTGGGGGAAGGGTGGGTTTCTTCTGTCAGAGATTTGAAAAATTACTACTCAAGGAAAAACATGTTTAGGTTTAAACAACAGCCTTGTGTCATTTTTACAGCACATGAGACAGAAGGAAAGAGAGAGAAAAAAGGCTGAAAGGACATTGTTTTCTTTTCAGCCTATGGACAGACAAAAGTCCGACTGTGTGACAAATGGTGCTTTATTTAAATTTGAATAATGCATTTCTGGATTTTGGATAGGATACTAAATGGTACTAGGCAGGTGTTCTAGCCCAAAATTGTTTTTTAAAAAAGGGCTGCTTTTCTCTGTCATCTGCCTAATGCACACATGCAATGGTCATTTTCTGAATTTAGTGAACACAAGAGCTGAAAAATTATCAACCATTTCAGTAGAAGCACATTTTTAATTCAAAGAAGAATTGAATGAGAGGTTACAGAGAGGTTACTCAAATTGTGTGAATCGATAATTCACTGACAACCAATGAGAGCTTGACCTTTCTGACCTCAGGGCTCCATAACTCCCCAGCAGACACATTCATCACTCCTTCAGTGTTACATGGGCACAATGCCCAAGAGCAGTCCTCAAGAGGCAAACATCTTAAGACTCTATGGCGAACACAGACTGGTTGAAACAATAGCTCCTGCTCCTTTCTTGTGTGCACTCTCCTCCTCCTCCTCCTCACTGTTTTTCCTCCAGCAGCTATCACATGACAGCTCCAGTCTACTTTAAAATGAGCCCCACTTTCCAACAGGTCAAGCTGGAGTGCAGCCGAGGAAAGAAAATGGAAACACTAATCCATCGGTGCTGTTTGAACCTAAGAGACGCACCCTCTGCATATTGGCTAGAGTCAGGTTTTCACCCAGTGGGTGGCAGGATAGGAATAACTAAGCTTTCAGGGCTGTACTGCTGTCCAAGGGCTGGTCATGTCTCACAGTTTGTGAGCTCAGGGTTTGTTTTTTGTTGTTGTTGTTGCTGTTTTGTTGGGTTTTTTTTAATTGATGAGACTTTACTGCAAGTGAAACCACTGCAATACAACTGAGCTGACGACATTCTGCACCACATGTACTTTACCTACAAAATTTGTGGCTTGTATTTTGGGATACAAGACACATACTATTATATTATATTTTTACTTGTAGTGATGTTGCTAAAAGAAGCTGCAGGACAAGGTTTTTCCTGGAAACGGAATACAACATGTGAACTTTGCATTAAGGGTTCCCACTGATATTTACTGATAAAGTAATGCATGGGGTATTGTGAGTTACATGTGATACAATAGCAGGGGTAACCACAGAGGAAGACAGATTATTCTGTTTGGAGAAGCATCAGCACTGCTTTTCTTTGTCCATCAGTATGTGCATAAGAGAGCCAGGCAGAGATGCATTGTGGGATGTGTTTTGATTTGAATATAATCATAAGTCTGGGACCGGCCCCCTGCCTCTGACAGCTTACCCCTCCCACTCCCCCAAATTTCTCCCTTCAATCCTCCTGTCTCCCTAATCAGTTTAACCCTCTTATGAATAGCTCTTTGTTGTGAGATAGATTACAGTTAACTCTGTCCCTCTCGCTCTGTCCGGCACTGTTAACCCCTGGACCAACAAGCACACACAGCTTGCATGCCAAATTTCACTACAATGGCAACTTGAGGTATTAACCCGCAAACATGTACACTAAACAAGGTGCTCATTTTTAGTGTTTTCAAGTACAGATTTCTAGCTTTATTTTTAAAACACTGATGCTAATAGATATAAATTTTTGCCCATTATGAAAATGCATAATGGGCATTGTAAGTAAAAATACAATGCAACTTTACCCACCTTACTCTCACACTAGGCAGTCATACAACAGCCTAAACTATTGCCATCCTATTGTTCACACAGGCTACAAAATGACACTTGGACTGTATATCTATGGTAGAGCACAGGCTATGATCTCATGCTCTTCATTGAATCTAACCAGTGACACACCTAAAGCACAACTCCTCTGAGCTTGCAAACATGAAATTCCAAGGTTGCAGCATCTATTCTTCTTTGATTGTGTCACTGTTTGCTGAACATCACCCTGGTCTGGTTGTAGTAGAAAAACTGGTTGCTGGTGATAAAGGTGATCAGTTTCACCTTTCAACCCAGCTATCTTAAGTCCCATTTGTCTGTCACCAAATAAACTTATGTTTCTCTGAAGTGGAGTGGTTAATTCCGCTTTAAATCCATGAAGCAAAAGGTTATAGAGTTCAGAGTTTATGTGTGTGCGCTGGTAGCGCTAAGTCTGTGTGTACAGATGACTTGTGCATGTGTGACAAATGCAGGCTTCAACTTGAGTTGGTGTTCAGAGGCCGCACTGAGAGAGTGATGGAGGCCTGCTGAGCTCTGGGGGTTTGCCCATTGTCGTTCTAACCTCAGATCAGACTCTCCAGCTCACAGTCTCTCCTGATTTACTTCAACACACCGGAGACATTTGATCTAAGTCTGCAACAGTAAACCATCCTGACATAGCAAAGACTTGAACATATTTTCTCAACAAATACACCTCAAACAGCCTATAATAGTGTGTCAGTCAGAGTTTATCCGGCTGTTTCTTCTTTGTTGTGAGTTGACTAATGTTCAGGCCTGCAGGGCATACTGGATGTGAAACAGAGAGGAAGAAAGATGAGGGGTACTAATACCTTCCTGATTCATTTTAAGTAGAGGAAAGAGGCTCTAGAAAGAGACCTAGACAGGCTGGTGTCCAAAAGGTTCAACAGAAGGACGCTGCTCTCTAGTCATGATACTCCTCAAATACAGAATGCAATCTCAAACACACCTGATATCATATCAAAAAATTGTTGTTTTAATGGACTGACATAGTCATATAAGATATCACCTGCTATGATTCTTTCATCTAAAAACGGCAGCATCAGTGAGTTTGAGACAAAGCAGATCGAGGACAGACAGCATTTAAGAATGCTTTTATGGTTTACTTTAACGTACTTGAATGTGCAATGCAATGGGTTCCCCAAAAAAAGGACAGGAAACACATTAAATTAATTTTAGATATTCAAACCCAACACGCCACTGAGCTTTATTGGAAACAGCTATTGTGCTGTACATCAGCCTCGGCTCTGAAAACCAGTACAGGTTTCTGCAATACCCATAATTCATTTTGTTGATCTTTTGACTGTTCTGTGATCTGAACCCTTGAAATGTAAATGATCCATGTTCTCCTGTTCATGATCTAAGACAAGCCAAGTCAAATATCAGGAAATAGCTGCTTACTTGACTGTCTTGTGTTCTGAAATCCCCCAACATTTTAATTTGAGGGTAGAATACATTAGACCCACAGCACTGACACGCTTCACATGTTGCCATCTGCCTCCAGTGGGAGGGGAGATATGAGGATCTAAGGCAGACAGGGTAAAGCCCACACCAGACAAGTACACACAAAGAATGGATATGGAAATATATTGGAACATCATAAACAACGTCCTACTCTGCTACATCTCTGCAATGTTGTTTACTTCATTATAGCTGCTAGCGCATCAGATGAATGCCCCTAAACAATGACATGGTTAACGGCCTACAAGAGGGTTAACATGCCAAGCACATGTAGTCCAAGTGTGAAGGCAGCCTGTTTGTGGTTCAGCTCTTATAGTCCTAAACTATGGCTCCTGGGTTATCGTGACACTACAATGACTTTTCTGAATCAGTGGGTTTCATCCTCTGTAAGCTCTCCTGTTAAAATACATTCGGAGTCACCAAATGTGGTTTTTATCCAGGTTCCATGTTGTGACCTAGTTGGGAAAGTACGGGATTTTGGGTGTCGTAGTATTCCTGTTGGCTTTGGCAAAGCTAGGGGACGTTGGGATACCCCTCTTTGTCTTTTGTCTTCTGGTAGACAATGACAGGATTATAGGGCTCCAGCAAGAAAACTCCCATTATTCCCAATGCTTCATCCATCCTCCTTCCAGCACAACAATCTCCCCTTACTGGGTCACCCCTCAGCATACTAATAAAATACTGTCATCAGACCACCAAGCCCCCACCTACACTCCTAATCCCCCTATGCACAGCGTTGCTGATACCCCCCTTCTCTTTGCTCAGCTGCCCCACCCCCCTTTAACTGCCTCTATTTAAGCACATGCATTCTCAGCCTTCCTCTCCCTGCAATACAGCTGCAGTCTGGAAACACACAGACTCAACACCAGCAGTAATTACAGGGTTTGAAGTTTAGATGGATTACCTATTTGGGGTACTGTTTCATCTAAACCTCCCCTAGCCAAGTCTCCATAAATACCACTGTTACCTCCTTTTGTCTACCTTTGTTCACAGAGAGCGGAAGCACGCAACAAGAAAAGTTGCCACATAGGCACCTCACCTCTCTTGGCCAAAATCTACTGAACCATAATCAGAAAAATCTGTCAAAATGCAGTCACTCTTCTGAATGTTTGCAAAAATAAACTGGAATGATAATAATAAGTCATAAGATAATGAAAAGTTCTTGATCGTATTTGTCCCAATTTTTTCCAAACGCTATTTCAAAAACTGTCTTACACATTTATTTCAAGAGAATGAAATTCCAGTCAAGTGCAATAAGTTTTCTTAAAGGAATGTGTAAATCACACATATCTGAAAATCTCTTACCCTTATAGTTTGGGTGAACACGAGGAGCATACACCCCAAATTTGATGAGGATGGGAACGTTGTAACCAAGGCGCACCCACTCTACCACATGCAGCGGAAAGAGGTTTGGTGTGGTGGCTTCCTTTGATGAAGGAGTGAGATTGCAATCCAGTTCTGCAGAACCCCCCTCTCTGGCACGAACCAACGATGACGCTCCTTGAGACACACCTGGGAGGTCAACAGCATATCACCAGGATAAAGCATTTGCACATGAATAAACAACATAAATCATCTTCTATAAGGGCCTAGGAAATATGAGGCTTTTAAAAAGAGTTATGGGTGGCCAGAGTAACCTTGCTGGAATTTTATTTTGGTCAATCATTCAAATCCTTTTTTTGGTCAGGGAGATTGTTTTCTATACAGAGAAGAGTTCATAAACGCTGACAGTGATATATTTGGGGTAAAATAACGGAATTTGATCACACAGGCAGCAAAAGGTCAAGAACCTGAAAATTTGAAAAGCGCTTTGTTGAACTGGACCTGGAATCAGCCACTGAATATGACATCCCCAGAGTGTTCCCCGTTAAAAGCTGGGCCATCAGAGGGCATGTAAAACAACCATGTGCCATTTGGTGACAAGATCGTATAGCTGCAAAGCCTGCAAACACACAGCAATCCCATTAGTGACACCTGGAGCAGCCTCTCCTCACTCTGTCTCCTCTCTCCCTTGCTGCCATGTGCTCACGTGGGTGTATGCGCAACTGGGTGCCAGTGTTTGCTCTGCTACTCATCTGGCCTGGTGATTACTTAAATCTCTCAAATGGGGTGGTGGTGGCGATACTCTGATGCTTAGCAGCAGGATCCTCTGTGCTATTTGCCCAGCCGACCTCTCACAACCCCCTGGGGTACACACATGGTCTGCGGACCAGCACAATCAATCCCAACACCCCCCCCCCCCCCCCCACTAACATACTAATGCACGCACACACAGAAGTGTGCCTAGGGTAGTGGTAGCACAAATCCAGGATTGATCTAAATCTACACCCAGAGATATTATTTAACTTGGATTTTGGCCCCATTCTCTCTCGTTCACTCATGTCTGTGCTGTAATCCCCCTCCTCTGAACTTTCTCCAATTTAAGGCAATGGGAGGTGTGCCAAATGCATTATGGCGTCTCTCCAACTGTATGTGGGTAGCTAAACAGCAACATATGCCTGCTGCTATGCAATGCTCTGCATAAACAAGTGAAATAGTTCATTGCTTACTCACATAAACAATGAACATTTGGTGAAGAAATGCAAACAAATGGCAAACTGACAAATGGAGTTAAGCAATTGGCTGTTTTACAAAGTTAAAGAAAAAAACTAATCAGAAATACACTTTGTCTGGATATAAGATATAATATTGCTGGAAATGCATTTTAGAAGAGTCCCTTTTTCAATATCCCTTCGTGCATTAGTTAAAGAACCAAGTATGGTTGTCCATAGCTTTCACACAAGATTCATTAAATGTGCAAATTTCAATTATTTGATGATATTTAATATTAAAGCATTAAACCTGAAATTAATTCAAGGCTAAATGTGACACGGATACTGTAATTGTGTTGTAAAAGGTTTCAAAACAAGGACTTTAGTGACTATTAGTGATTATCAAGCGACGCCATCATGTAAATGGATCATACAAAGTAGATTCTCATCAGTTCATCTTTACTGTACATGTGCATGTCCTCTTTACACATTGAGTCAGTTTTCTATGTCAATGTTACATAATTGTCTCCTTTCCTGGTTTTGTGTATTTTTTAACAGAACACAACCAACAATTAGTGAAATGATACGCTTCATGGTCTGCTGCAACTGGTTTGATTAGACATGCATCTTGTGAATAGCATTTTGTTACTAGATAGTTGAAAAGAACTTCACTGTAAAGAGTAGTGCTTAAGAACTTAGACGATCACAATTCAACAATGAAAAATGTCTGAAAGAGTTTGTGAGAGACTCTAAAAGCTCAAAAGCAGAAATGAATTGTGGTATTGTAAAAATATGCAATGGATCCATATTTGTATACTTACTTAGCAGACAGATGGCTACAGCAGTGGTGACAGCCTGAAGCCACTGTCCCTCCAGTCCCATGGCCGTCCGTCACACTTCTTTACACATCTCCCAACCTGAAACAGAAGAGCACACATCTCATTCACTCTTCTGCAGAACACCACTGGATCATTCACAGATTCACCGCTGCACAAGGACATCCTTCACATCCCTGCTCAGACAAATGTAATCCCTTGAGTTAACATCAACTCATAATACAACAACTACACTACATTCCAGATGCTTCTTAGTTAATAAATAACTGTATTCTTTGAAAACACTTAATCCTCTGGAAAATTGCATGTCTGCGCTGTGGTCGGATTATGGCAAATAAGATATTCCAACAAGTGCTACAAAGACAGTGGGACATGGAATTGCTGAGAGTATGCATCCTATGGAGGTCTGCCTGCCTAGGCCAAAGTGTGTGTGTGTTCATGTGTGTGTCTGTGTGTGTAGCCATACAGAAGACCTGTACAAGGCTCTAAGGGTACGTACAGATTAACCTGATGCTTGTGATTGGTCCAGCTCATCCAGAAGGTCTTGTGTCACACTAAATAGGCTAACAGCCATTGACAGGTGACACGAGCAGCATTGACAGGTGTGCATGACTCCAGATGTTATCCTCTTATCAATGTTTAAAAAAGGAACTTAAGTGGCATAAATAGACTCCCATTTAACAACACGCTTAAATTAAACAGGAATCAAGAGTGTTGACTATGGCACAAGGCTTCCAGTGGCAGCAGGTGTAGACAGCCTGACTTTTACACTAAATGCACAAAGACCTCATGCAAGTGCACCAGCACGAGCCACTGATTTTCCTCTCATAATGAGCCCCACAAACAGGAATCCACTTGCACAAATCGCGGGCCTACTTCATCATCTGACCGATAAGAACAGCTGTAGCAACTTGTGAGGCCCTCTACCTCAAATTGGACGGGAGGCACAAGTTTAAGTTGTTGCCCTTCAAACATAATAGAGGACCTTGCCCCTTCCCCTTAAGTCATTTAATCCAGTACCCCTAATACCATCTTATTACTTTAAGTTTATTTAAGTAATATAAGAAGGGTCTATTCCAGGGAAGCAGGGAGGTGTTGCTGCTGACGTGGTTTTGTCAGCAAGTAATAATGATGTTTGACTGCAAAAATCACAGAATAACTCAGTCATGTTAGGAACTGTAAGTCACCTAGCAGTAACGTTTCACTTGCCAAACAGCCAAACAGCCCAGAACAGAGCAAGACAAAGATGCATTTTAGTCATTGTACTAGCCAACATGGGGGCAGGGGTCATGCTAATGAGGCTATCCATCATGCACTGTTATAACTTCTGTTTAGCACTTTTCCAAAAAAGCCATAAGACTAAACTAAGATTGTAGAAACACTGAAGACAAGTGGGGCAGAGTTCTGTTGGCTTTACAGTAAAAGCAGATGAAGAGGGCAGAGTGATAGGACATATAAAAGCCTATGCAGTTTTTGCATGGCAGCATTATTTAAGTAGAATGTTTGTAATGGGGAAAGGATTACTCCCAGGGGTATAAGAATAAACAGGACTCTTATAATGGATTAAAAACAAAATAAAGAAATTAATCTTTTCAGTCTAATCTTGTATGAGCCACCTCCAGCAGTCAAAAAATGATGGAAATGATTGCACATCACTGCATCATCTTGGCATCATCATGACAGCTAAGGTAATGAGAAAACCCCATCATACATCTGAAGTTCCACCTCATATATAAACAACATGAAGCAACTTCTGAAATACAACAAATCATGTCTTTGCTCCTGCCTGCACTATTGTGCTCCTACTCCAGAATATATGACTGGTTTGTGGGAACAGACAGACACAGCAGTGCCCACATTGAGTCCATGTATTTCAGAAGAAGCCTGGAGGGGGCTTTGTCTGCATGTGCAGGAGTAGACAGACAGCAATCAGGTTATTTCCTCAGGCATCAAAGAAAATCACAGGCCATTTAATTAATGTGTGCACAGAGGGGCCATAAAAGAGCCCAAATGTTTAAAGGTGTGACTACAACAAAAATGGTCAAAAGCATCATCTTTTGCTATGTGTGTGACTGGAAACTGGGGTCAGAATGTGTTGTACTGTAAGTAAGTTTAGTCCACATCTCTTAAGGAACACCAAACAGTGGAGGACATGTAAGGACATACACTATATATACTTGTGCATGTGAGAGTTGAGAGAGGTTAATTCCTGCATACTTATCTCATCACAAGGAAAACTGAGTGAAAGTGAATATAATTAAACTCTTTAAACTTGCAAACAGCGGCATTGCAAGCATTAATGTTTCAATAAATGACAATGTACATCCCTAATTTGCTTGAAATAAAATTGTGTAAATGGGAGTGACATCACTAGTGAAATGGACAGACCTTTGGTGATCTTTGACACTCTAATAAGATTACTGGGACATGGTGAATTAGGAAGAGGTTGTCAAAGGTAAGTGAAAAAATATAAGCACAGGGCATTTGGGTGTGTAACGTGAAGGGACTGGTGCAATGTTACACTGGATTTCACTGACACAAATTGCTTTGGATCTAGTCAAGACTTTGCCTTCTGGTCAGAACAGTTCTAACACCCAGAGTAATCCTGACCTGCTGCTTTGAGTGTTAATAGTGTAATTGAATTAGAGATCAAATTGGTGAGTCAAATCAAGGACACTCTGTCATCCGGTTGCGCAGTGATCAATCACTGGTAAATCAAGTCACTAGTCACGAAACATCTCAGATTATTCTGTTGTCTGGGATTCCACAATCTCTCCTGCTGGAGATAAAATAGCCACTTCACCGGCTAGAAAGCTAGCAGTTTATATTTTCCACATTATATGGAAGATACATGCGTCAGCCAATAAACTAAGGAACTTGATTTTTTTCCAATGAAAAAAAATTATGTATCATGCACTTTTTATGCATTCAAGGGTTAGCAGTTGAACTTGAAACTAGTTTTTCATTTCCAATGCCTAAAAAAAAATTTTACCTGAGCAATTTGCGACACTTTATTCAAAAAAATAATCAAACTGACTGATACACAATTTACATGCCATAAAAAAAATGTGAAAATTGATTGTCGGACGGATGGATGGATGGATGAACCTGTCACCTGGATGACATAAAATCTTTTCAGCCCATTTTCTTTGATTAAAATGAGGTAAGAGGTTGATGATTCCAAGCTGTCAGCTACCACAGCTGGTAGACCAGAGCTCTCCATATGTATCTCACACTAGAATAAATTGATTAGCTGAATAATGCAAAAGGTACGATGGACTATTTTATGGGTTACACTATACAGAACTTAACAAGGACAGTGTAGTCTTTTCAGCTGTCTTGTACATCTGACAGTCAAATAGTCAGTTTCTCCTTTCAGCCTAATGTCTACTGTGACACACAGAAAGCTCAACACAAAAAGAAAGAACTCTTGACCTGGGTTGTGTGAAAGTGCATGTGTTATCCTTCATTAACTAAGCAGAACCACCAGTGATGTTAGTGACAGATAGAAGCCTGATAAGCAGCAGCATTACTCTTTTAGTAATCCTTGTTAATCCTGAGAGACGCCATAGCTTCAGAGTAAATGCACCCCTAGCAGGAAGTACAAGTGTTGCTTGAGCAGAACCTTTGCAGTTGAGGTGAAGAGAGGAATCTCCAACAACTCATCTACACAAAATAGTACTAGTGAACCACAACCATTAACCATAACCACTGAGCCAACTTTGACAGGTTGGACCTGCCTACACATTGTGGTAATCAATTCATGGATTTTGTCACTGGCACTGCAACCCAAAATAGAAACTGCATTGACAATAACTTTAACTAAAGGAAATGAACGGGGCATACACCGGCACCGGAATGGAGCTTTAGTCTCGTGAGGGTAAAAGCCTACTGTATATGGATTAACACAGTGGTTATCAGTAACCTAACACATAGTGCTACAGGGAATAAAAATATTGATTAACAGTGAAACTACTACTACATTGGGAAGTTTTTTTTATTTATTCACACAGAAAAACAGAGATAGTGTCACCTTTAATGCGCAACAAATTCTTTCAGCAACTTAAATCACACAAATGATGTATATTAGGTAATAATAATAATAATAACAAACATATACAATCACCTACAAGCTTAAAGGATGAGTGAAATGAATTCATATTTTGTTCCTCAGAAAAATTTCAGAGCTCAGATGTCCCAGGAGAGCAGAGAACATGGGATAATATAAGTCTTGTGAACATTAAACTAAAGTAGGACCTCTATGTAATTATCTTAGCTTATTCAACAAATTTCCTGGTTATGTGCTTTTTTGTGTATATTCTTTCAAAATCCACAAGATTTGGTAACGTGTCACTAACTTCACTGTAAAGGACATGGGGCTCTACCTTAATCACTAATAACAGCAATTTAAAGAAACCACTTTAACTCATGAATATTTGCTTCTCCATCCAATCAATTTCCCTCCAACATGACAATGTGCCTGGCTCATATGCTAAAAATGTACTTTACAAATTCTGGGACAACACAGTGTTTACTCTGTGAATAAGGCAACAATCAGAAAAGTGAGTTGTTGTTGTTAGGCGTTTGCCCACAACACAATCATGTAAATATATATTCCTTACTAGTGTAGTATCTGAGGATCTGAGGAAATAATTCCAAAAGTGAATAAAACGTCCTACAAACCAATTTAGAAAGAAGAAAGCTAATATTTATCAAAGTAAACAGTGTCTATACAGTTGAATAGCCCATCAAAAAGGCCTGCAGGCATCAAGAGTTATGTGTGTCTCTGAGCACCTTGCATCAACGCACTTTTAACAATCACAACAAAAACAAAGAAAGGCAAACACTTCAGCAGGGAGTGTATAAACTAAAATGCACAAGACAGCTGCATGTATCCTTACAAAATATCTAAAATATATTCCACCATGCTCTGGCACAGCAGGCAAATAAACTGTGTGGTCCATAAAAAACAGTCACCAACCGACAAGCTCTTTATTTCTGCACCCCTAAGGCGAATAATGATGCTCAGCCCTTTATATCACCATCCAGACCTCCTGTAAAACAAATCAGGTGCATCTTTTGTCTGACAGGGAGATACTGATAAAAGCAGAGAGCCCCGAGTAATAAAAGCCCTGAGTAACAATAAAAAAAACCCATCATTTTGACTGAATATTGTTCTCACTATTTTAATCCAAGGGTATAAAGTTCAGTTTTGGGTCATTACAGCATGTTAAACCTGCTCAATGTGGTTTAACACGAGGAAAAAGCCCCTATCGTTGGGGAGATTTCACGTGGTGCATGTGGGAAAAAAAACATAAACAAAAGAGTAATGGCTCATACACCCTAGGCTTATACTACTGCAAGGCTATACTACTAAAACAGGAAATCAAGTAAGACCACTGCTCAATCACACTGCCGATTGGAAATGATACACATGTATGTATGCTCTTGAACCAGCAACACCCCGTGTTGTGGATGTACATCAGGCTCCACAAGATGTTTTCTGTGTCTATCTGAGGGGCCTGTGGAGGATGCTTTCCTCCTTCTGCACAGCTCACCTTGCTTGAGGCACTTTTCACTTGAAGCTGAAGGTGTGATCTTTCAATCCATCCGTGTTCCTCCTTTAGACCCGTTTCGCAGACCAAATTTAGTCTTTCACTCCTTTTTTAGGGAGAGGTTAAATGAAAACATGCGAGTTTAAAAAGTTGAAAAAAATAAAAAGGAGGACGACGGTGTTGAATAAAAAGCAGGTGGTCACATTTTTGTTGTCATTCCGTGCGTGGCTCTGAATGAAAAGAGAACTAGTCCGAGGAATCCATGGTCTCCAGACGTCCCAGTGAAAATGGAGTGCTTTCAATAAAACCCATGAATCAGCCCATTTAAAGTCTATTTAAACTTCCCATGCCTCCTTTGATTGCTATTACCGCAATCCTCTTAATCCAAACTTGCCCGAAGTGTCTTCAATAATAAGTGAGAGTCTAGAAGTCGCTTGGTGGAGGCGTCGGGGTGTCTCTCTGTGGACGCGGCGCGCATTAAACATCACATGGGGTTGCTGTAAGTTTGCTGCGAAAGGAGCCCACTGCACGTTTAGTGAGAGCCCCGCTGTTGACACACCGCGTCTCTCCTCCCATTATTATCACCGCTCCCTCCTCCAACCGCTGTCACGCGCGCACACACACACACACACGACCTCAACACTTCCTGTCACGCCTTTCATCATAAAGTCCGCGCCGTCTCATGTCGAGTCCATTGTTTGAGCTGAAATTATTATTCATGTGATCGATTTAACTTGGAATTTTTTTTAGTTTTCTACGCTTCAGATATTGAATGTGTGCATTTTGAATTCACACTCAATTTTCATTATTTTATAACCCTTAATGTCGGTAAATCAAGTGGATTGGATCAACTGAGTTTCACTAAATTAATCGTTTTCAGCCTTTTTCACAGGAGACATCTCCAGCTGTCACAGGCGTAAACATTAGGACTGGAGATGATTGAATTTGGTTTAGTTAAGTTTTGTGCGTGTTAGTTCACTGACACGGGGGTTACAGAGGAACTTGGGCAAATGGGTCAAAAGCAGAGTTAGACCGGAGAAGGCTGAAAACTGTTTTAAAACGTCTCATCATCACGGGGGGGGGGAGACGGGGAATAGATCGTGGGACGGGGTGGGGCTTTTGTATTGAAAGAAGACGTGTCCATTTCCTACTTCACCTCCTGTCTCTGCCCGACTTGACGCTGCTGTTTTAGCGCCTCAGACAAAAGCGCCTCTCCGTGGGAAAGACTACAGGACCGTAACAAAAGCCAGAGACACACCTAAAGGACTTGGGTCGTCTGGTACAGCATCCAGCATGTCCAACAGATGTCCCCAGCAAAGACACATAGAGTCCTACTGTATGATATAAAATGGAAACGCCTGTTTTATATTACAAATTATTCATTGGATTACACACACACACACAGGCCATTCAAACATGGCAATAATTCAACAGAGACCAGTGAAGATCATCTCCTCTTATACCTTATTAATGTGAAATGATCATCTAGCTCCATAGAAATAAGTTATTAAAATTTACTGGAGACAAAGTTTGAGTAAACCGAGAAACAAACCGGTTTGACTTAAAAATACGAGCCAGACTTCGTGAGAAAACCTATCGGGTCAAGTTGCGGAATATAACTGACAAATATTTAAGGGAGTCGGTGAAATGTATGAGTCAGGTGTGTATTGAATTTCATTAAATGGGTCAATTTTATATTTGAATTAAATGTGTATTAAATAACCACCGCCGCTCGTTTTAAGCTAACGTTAGCTTTCAGTTTACTAACGGCTCAACAGAAAGCCATCAGTCTCCTCATAAAAAATATTTAATACAAAATCATTTAAACACCTACTAAATTAGCTATGTTGTTTGGTCAATTTATTCTATGTATCCCCCCCCCCCCCCCCCCCAAAAAAAAATACGAATTCATACCAGAGTGTCTTTTTAGCCTTTTGCTGGCAGTAAAGAGGAAGTGACCTATGACCTCTTTATGTTCAAAATAATTTGAACCTCCACTAAAACATGAATCTGAAAACCAGAATGAGGAGGTTTTGTCCTTTTACTATCAGATTGTCGTGATCTTACCTCCGGACCAGCTGTGCTGTCTTTCTAAACTGAGCTTGGTTATAAAACAAGAGTAAATTGGCCTCAGTCAGTCTGCACAACCACAGGGGGGCGATGATAGTCCTGGATCAGCAGACAAAATCAACGTGTATAAAGGTTAATGGCTCCTGTGTGTTGACACAGTGTGTACTTGGAGAAAAATAAAGTGCAGGGAAGTCTAGACATAATTTAGCACTATCGACATTATTAATAGTTTATGGTGATTGGGCCTTGAAGACGTGTGCAAAATAACAAGAGTAGAAAGCATCGATTTGAACTATGGTTATAAATTATTAAATCACTTTCATATCCCAACAAAAGTGCTACTATATCTGTTTGTGTGTCTTATTATGTATCTGCTTATCAGTCATATTGTTTCAGAATTAAATTTCAATGTATATATGTGTATATATATAATTTTTTTAAATTTCTTTTGTCTTTCCTTAGTCCAAGTTAGAAAGACCGGAATCAAATTCCTAGTATGTTTACACATACCTGGCAATAAAACTATTTCTGATTTCTGATTCTGAATTCCTAATTTTCATACAAAAAAATAATAATAATAAAATAAAGAGAATACTAAATACTGTCCTAGAAAACAAATACTAACGCATCTGAAAGGATTATGCAACCGCAATGATTACTGGAAATGTGCTTCTGCAAAGGAAAGCTAGGTGGTAGCCTTGCCTATCACTCGCAAATTCTCAAATGACGTTGAAACTGATGAGCTGCCAAGGCCGATTAGAGAAAGATAGGTCTCTGACACTGATTGTCAGAATGTTGGTACCTTGATAGCTTGTGTACTACTACATTTGACAATGTTTACTCTCACAGGCCAGGTGCACCATATGGAGATCAGAGGATTGGCATTAATCACACGAAATCCCCCAAGAAAGAACAAGTCTGCACAGTGGGTGAGAATTAAATGGAGGGTAAAGCAAATTGTATTATACCGGTACCTGATCGCATTATAAACAAAACAACATTAGCCTCTTTGCCTGAAATACTGGATATCTACCTAACAAGATAAAGAATACAATGTATGATGCAAGTAGTCACTCATCTGCCTCCACCTCATACGGCCTGAAATGTTGGCTGAATTGTAGTGAAAATACTATTCATTGGATTCTTTTTTTTCATTGCTCGCCACATTGGTTGAATTCCTCCACATAGTGCATTGTGTTCTAGAGCATGACAATTATCATGCCAATATTTTTCTGAGTAGGAGTAATCTAAGACTAAAAAAGAACCCTGCACAAATAAAAAAGAATTCAGCAAATAACAGTTTTATTACTTAATCACGCTAATCAAACAATATAAAAATCATAAAATATCAGATACTGAAGTGGCTTCATAACAGCAGACTGGCATCATCATCCTAGGCATTAAAATCTATCAGTATAGCATTGTTGTTTACAGCAACAATTATTTCTCACTTTCTTTGAAGGTTTCACTATCTTAAGTTCAGGAAAAGCATTACTGCATATGTCTAAGTGCACTTAAGCTGAACCAGTGGTCAGTCATCAAAGTCTGGGATATCATCATAGGAGTATCCTGGGTAGCCCTTTGATGCATAGTAAGCAATCCGCAAATGGTATATTCCAGGCAGGAAGACAAGGATCCCAATGATGAGGACAGGGACAGTTCGGTCCGTGTGCTAAAGAAGGACAACCATTTCAGACCTTTATTTAATCAATATAAATATATTATTTGAAAGAAAAGAAACGTTGTGCCTTGTAAAAATACTTACAGTGACTTCAAAGTATCCGGCCAGGAGTAGAGCGCCAATGATAATTAACAGAGAGCCGATTAAAAAGAGAACTGTGGCCAGTGCTATGGCTTTGTATGGGACTTTGGGTGGGCTCTTTTTGAACTGTGGAGGAGCAGAAATATTTAATTAAAACACTTTTCTCACACGCAGCAGGCTTTGTGGAGCACTGCCCATTTTCCCCACTGTACAGACAAAGGTAGTCTGGCTACTAATGAACTGGAACTTCTTGCTGAAAATCTAAGTCTATGACTCAATGTTTTCTATTGAGAGGAGTTGACTTTATGAGCCATGAAACTTCCATAATAACATTGTGCATTTGAATATGTTAGAATCTTAATTGATCTTGTGTTTGAAGGAGTTTGGTCAAGAATTAGAAAATAACCCAGATGATGTCACATCAAGTGGGGTTATCCAAGTTTGGGCCTTGGGATGACAATTGTGTTACAAGAAAATACTGTTAGACACAGAGGTCCCCTTGTTTGAAAGAAGTTACCATAGCTATAGTGAGTTACTTTTAGGGTAATGTAGATCACATGTTTTTGGAAGATGACCCATGGAAGGCTGTAATAGCCAGGAATGATCAACCTCTGCTGTTTCATTTTTGACCTAAATCTATACTCACTTATCATGGATCAATACAGTGTCAATTATTTATTATCATAAGTCTAGATAGCCTATGATGGATAACTTTATCTTCTTTTTTTTTTTGGAATGGGTTGATTGTAGAAAATAACCCAATCATTGCTTTTTTATTTATGATGTAAATAATATTACACTTCCTGAGCCACTGATTGAACTTCCTGTCCCCTAACATGTAGCCCCTCTAATCGTCCAACAGGGTTTGACAGGAGGGGGCTTCGTGTCTTACCTGCAGGTCAATGTAGCCGTCATCATCAGCGGCTAACCTGGAGTAGCTGACTTTGCTGTTGGGGATGCCGTTGGTCACAAGGTTACGAGCAGGCATCTTTGTTTTCAGTGTTTCAATCAAACAGGCTCGGCTACAGAGGCACTGAAGACACGGGAGCCATCATCCGATTCACAAGTTCTTGGTATCTAAAGAAAGTACGAAAATATTACATGAAATCTCCCGTGGGGCCGTTGCTGTTATCTTATTTAAGAGGTCCTGCAGCGGGTGTTGTCCTTTTACGACTTTCTCGTGGCTGTTCCGTGTTGGCTTTACTTCGCGCATGCGCACAGCAAAGCACGTTGATCCGTCGGACTGTGGAAATTTTAATTCAGCTTTTTTTTTCTTCTTTTTTTTTTAATAAGACTTCAAGTTGGTTGGGCATGTTATATCAAAAATACTCCATATAAATGAAAAATGTTCCTCTTAATTCTGATGAGCATCTTTCCTGCTGGTGGCTTGTAGGTCTCCTTGTCGCCACCGGGGGGCGCTGTCTAGTCTCATCACAGATCAGCGGCAGTGAGACTCATCCGTGTGTGTGAGGACGCTCATTTCCTGCAATGTTCTCTGAGGCCAGCTTCATTATCACACTGTGTCCTCAGAAGATACAGTTTATGTCCAGCCTGCAGATTTCTGATACGGTTTCCTGTAACAGAAGCAGACACACACACACACACAGCCGTCCTGTGAAAGTTGGTGTTATTACAAACAGAAAACATTTACAAAAATAGAATTTGAATATTCCACAGTTCACTGCGTGAAAATTACAATTTGAATCACAGAATGTCATAATATATAAAAATTACACATTCATGAGTCTCAATTATGTCCAATGATCCTCAAATTAAATTGATATGTTTGATAATAATAATTGTTACGGCTAATTATTTAATATTTAGAATAGAAAAATTAATTGTCTCTGAATTATGGAAAAAGCAGCCTCAGTTGTTTTTTTTACACTACTTATCTCTCCCAAATACTGTCATCTCTCTGTTCATGCACAGCAATAACCTGGCCTGACCACCAAGAAGCCAAAGCACACAAAAAATAACATTTGTTGCCAGTTCCCTTGAAATGAATAACTAAAACTGTTGTGGGAGGTGTATTGTCTTTTTTTCCCCCTTCTTTTCTTGTCTTTGCAAATTGTGCTTCTCACATTCCTATGCTGTTTTGTGGAAAATTGAACTGTCACATAGACAAATATAGGCTCTCCTGTAGGCAGAACTCAGATCGCTACCTCGTCCTGAAGCTACATAACAATGGATCGTTGTCATTTTAGCTTTCTTGGAGAGCTACACCATCTATATTCAAGGATAAACCTCCACGGATCTAAACTGCCCAGAAACATACTGTTCTTTTCATGAGTGGTAATAATAAAGTCTGTGCATATTCTTATTGGATGTGCTCGCAGCATCAATAATAACCTTTTGCTGCTTTTAAAGTACTTGTTGGCAGAGAATGATACTCAAGTGATCATTAGTGTGCTCCGTGACCTTGACTGAAAGTTGCATTCTTGTAGTTTAAGGCCATACTTCTGCTCTCAGGAGTAATATAAGGCTCATGTGTGTTTCATATTCCTGTTGTTTCTTCATTGCATGGATGAATCACCATTTGCTATGATGCACAACCTATTCTCTCCCTGTTTAAAGTATGATTCTTATTACAAATATATCCAAACTTCTGCAGAAAATAATTTCTATAAATTTATCCTGGATACAGCTGAGCTTCATCTGTGTTTTAGGAGGATTGAATAAACCACCTCCAGATAAACCTCCAGTTTCTTCTACATATCTCTTCTTCCCCTCACTTTTCAGCCATATGGCCCCTGAAATGACATTTTGTATGTCCATGGGGTCACTTGCAATGTAACTATTACAGATACCAACAAAGGTAACCTTTGCCCTTTTCTTTATCATATAAGGCAGTTTCCTTATTCACATCTCACTGTTCTGTGACTGCATGTTTGCTGCAGTCATTAGCCGACACCAAGGCTGCGTCACTGGTGTGTATTCCTTTGTGCTCCAAATCGTTCCCTCTTATCTGTTCTGTCACCTCACTTGGATGTTCAATAGCCACATTCAAGGTCACTGCACAAGCTGCTTTCCCTTCCACAGTCTGAATTTAGAAACATGGCATTTTAATTTATCTGTTCCGGGGGCAGGAAACAATCTACAAGATCAGATTCATCTACAATTATTTTGCATTTTTCAATTGGAAATGTATTCAGAATGAGACCTCTGATGGTGCAATCTATCTGTAAGCAACCCTGCTGTCCATTTTTGTTAATTTTCAGAAATTAATTGTGTGCATTAGTTTTCATATCTTTTTTGTTGTTGTTGTTATTGTTTTGGTTTTTTTGCCGAAAGACATCTGGATTTTCAATGGCGTTTCCCGGGAAAATATTTATACAATGTACTTAAGATTACAAATAATGCTGCTCAACTCACATCTGGAGTTGTTATTAATTAATCAGAAGATTGGCAAGGATGTCATCAGTCAGAGAAGGGGGCAAAGTGTGTTGTCATGTTAGATAATCCCTGCCACTGGAACATAATGCCTGCACAGAAGAGCATCAGAACAGCTGAGTACACTGAGCCCTTAGGCCGTGTGTGTGTGTGTGTATGTGAGTGTGTTTGTGTTTGTGTGTGCGTTCAGAAGTCTGTGTTGTTAGAAGATAGCAGCAGTCACCCCCTCCTAACCTCTGGGTATGACACTGATGAGTAGAACAGCATTTAGGCCATAATTAGTGGAGTCCTGTTCAGAGTGGAGATCTGTCTGATAATCAGATCTGTCTTTCTCTCAACAATTGCAAATAGCACCAAATGGCAGTCCAAAAAAAGGACAGAACCATTATACCACTTAAGCCTCATGCAGTCTCTCTGTGGCTCAGCCTTTTTACTTTTAAAAAACCACCAGGTTTCAGCGGTGATCAGATGTGGGGAACAAGTGCTGCTGAGCAACATGCTTTTTCAAATTCAAGACAAATTGTCAAAGACTAACTTAATTCTTTTGTTTTCAGTTGTTTGAGCCGCATGTGGCAGAAAAATATTATCAAGCAAATTTGTGTTGTGTGGTTTTGTGCTGATATATTGAACATCTGATGAACACTAATAGGTGAAATATGGGCATGGATCTTTTTATTTTAATGGGCGCACTAACAGCACAGTGATGGGGGTGGCAGTACTGGCCAGTCGGTCCATTACCTTGCTCCAGACCGACATATCTCAAAATGATTTATCTGACTTTGGTATTACATTGCGCCCTGCAATGGACTGTCGACCTGTCTAAGGTGTACCCCGCCTTCGTCCAATGTGTGCTGGGATTGGCTTCAACACCCCGACGACCTGAAAACAGATAAGTGCTAGAAGATGAATGGATGAATGAATGAATAAATTAATGGTAATACATTGCTTTGTCATCGAACGTCACCAGCAGGTCACCGTTTTCCAGTGAAACATCTCAACAAAATGGATTAACAAAATCTGGTACAGGCATTCATGCTTCCTAGATGATGAATCCTAATCAACACTGGCAAACCTTTAACTTTTACTTTCAGATCACTTAGAGGCTAAAATTTGTGGTTTTAAGGTAAAGTACATTTTGGTACAGAAATTTGGTACAGCTGTTGTTGTTCCCCCAGAGTACATCATGACCTGACTTCATCAAGCCCTGCCATTTTGTTAAAACTGTAACCCACAAAACTATGTCCTTCCCTCCGCACAGCATCAGTTCAAATATATATTAGTGCTAATAATCGATTGTTAGAATGCTAACACAATAAACTGAGGTGTTGAACTTCAGAAAAGGTACAATTAGCAATGTAATTAGAAATATGTTACCATGATGACATTTACCTCCCTGCGCAGGCTCTGACAATTGCTAGCATGACTCTTAACTATGAGACTCCATCATGTTTTCTTGTTAATTGCAGGAGATGAGAAATAATGTCCTAAAATAGATATTATGATTTTAAACAGCCATACTTTATCACCCCAGTAATAAGTACACCACGCTAATAAAACAAAATCACTTGTTAATGGCTGAATTCTTGCTTCATTACACAAAAACATCGGCATTTGTTTATGAATAATCATATCAGATTAATATAGCTAATATGGGACAATAAAATGTGGATTTGTCAGCTTTGTTTGAGTCATAGTAAATCATAGTCATAAAGCAGTCAAGATTGATTTTGGTACAATATTTTTTTCAGGGCCTCCATGTCTTGTGTGTGTGGGTTAACAGCTGAATGCTGTAGGACACTCTTCATGAGCTGCTTCTGCAATGCATTGACAAAGTCTGTCACCTCTATTTCAAAATGTGAATTTGGTTTAATGAAAAAAACAAACAAACAAACAAAAAAAAATCAACCACCAAGGCTCAGTGGCTTCAAAAGCATGCCTACAACCTGACACATGAAGTAGTCAGATCGGTTAAAATTTGCCAGTGAACTATAAGGCATCTTTTTATTAGTTTTCTTCTGAAGCCATGCAGCATTTCACTGTAGCTTTATCTGCATTTACCTGCTCTGATGATAGACACGGGTCCTTTTCACTTTTTTTCTGATCAAAGCCAGAACCTTAGCAGAGTGAAATGACTGTAAATGCCAAAATTAGTTTGAATGCTCAGCTCACACTGATAAAAATATCCTGCTTAATCTACTTAAAAAAATTAAGGCAACCTTTTGCACAAGATTATTATGTAGTTCACACAAGGCTGAACTTTGTATGAACTACTCAATGTTATCAGTAAGAAATACATTTTCCAGGTAAAATCAACTTAGTGTTTCCATGTAAAGTCAACTTAAAATCACAATCACAAAATTTAGTGATGTTTACTTAAAAAATCACATAAATTTTACTTGACAAACTATGCTATTTTACAGCCAAAATCAAGCTTACTTGACTTGAAAATGTACTTTTTACATACAAATAATTAAGTAGTTCATACAAATACCAGTTTTGCATAGTAATCTCATACAAAAAGTTGCCTTATTTTTAAGTAAATCAAGCACAATATGTCTCAGTGAAATATAACAGCAATCAATTACATTGTATGATACCTTTTGTATATAGCTAACATTTTGGTCATGAAATAATCAAAATTAACAGGACTCAATATCTGCTCCACAGATTTTGAGTTTTAGTGTATGAGATTAAAAAAAATTATTTCATGGAAAAGTCATTAAGTCACCAACATTGAAAGGTTTATTGTCTGTATATCATGTGTTCACAAAAACTCATGACAATCCACAAAAAATGCTGGAGAAAAGTTTGGAGCCAATATTTAATAACAGATATATGGACATCCCTAGACTCCACTCGACAACTGTGCAATAATCTGATTATTAATAATCTGACATATTTCTTTTGAAACTCTTGGTCCTTAAAAAAAGGCTCTCAAACATAATTTTCATATAAAAACACAGAGCAGAGAACTAAGAAAGTATACACCAATATCAAAAACTCAAATTGAAGCGTTACCTGAAAACTGAGAAGGTGCATTGGGAGAGCCTGAAAAAGTGTAGTGTAAAACTAATAACTGTAAACTAGACAAGAGGAAGCATCTGACTTCTCTACATTCAATGACATCTTTATGGCTTTTACGTATGTAAACTGACCTTGACATAGCACCAACCAACAACTAGTACAAGTCAGTTATGCGTGGTTATGGTCAGGAGGTCAGCTTCTGTTACACACTGTTCACCTCTTCATCTGCTTGTCTGCCTGTCCCCAAAAGTAAACAAAACAACAAAAAAAAAAAAAAACATCTTTTTGATGCTTAGTCATTTACAACAAGAGATGTACCGACTGCAATTATCCTGGCCGATTCAGATTTCCATGGTTCCATGCCAACCGGTGGCAGTTGAAAGAGATGTGTCTTCCCAGCCAAAACTAAAAAATCAAAAAATTAAAAAATCAGCAAAATAGTCTATACAGTGACTGTAAGTATTAAAAATAATGATGGTCAACAAGAATGTCTCCATCACCACGGTACTCAATTTAATACATTATTTTGACACATTTCACCTTAACAAATACAGCCCCCAGCAATTTGATTTTGCACTTGAAAAAATCAAGTGAGTAAACGGTGAGCCCCCGGAAGCTAAGCGTTGCGTGGCTGCCAGTGTGTCAACCGATTTGGTTCCCTGTTGGAATTCCTGTTCCCCCTCGAAAAGCCATGTTAACTGACGCCACCCACAGGACCAACCCAGAACAACTGGTTCTACAGAAAGCGAAGTGGTACAAAATGATTGACGATTTGCGTGACATTGCAGTGAAAACGAGATCTCCCTATTGGTTTGATCATCTGTTATTTCATTCAGTACTGCCAGTCATTGTTTTTAATGGAAAAGAGTTAATTGCATATTTGTGATTTCTTAGCTCCGAGTTCACGCTTGTTGATTTGTTCATAATTTTTACTGAATAAATAAATACCATGCTTTGTTGTTGAATTGTAATTGTGTCTATGCAACAGTTTAACTTGTCGAAAAACTTGTCGTCGAAATGACAATTACGTAGGCATATAGCCTGTTTTATTTTATGAGTGACCTGTGCCATTTCTGTGGGGAGGCAGACACGTTTGATGATGTGGAAAACGTTACGTGGGTAAGTGGCTCCTATAGGTTTGGCATGCAGCCTATATGAACCAGCACAGATTTATGAGTCAGCCTAACACTACCCTTTTTTCTTGCAGATTGCTTGTGATACCTGTGAAAGGTGGTTCCATACAGGATGTGTTGGGCATCCTTCAACGAAGGACCAGTACTCTGGTTATGCAAGCCTTCATGCCCAATAAACGAATAATTGAAGGAGACTATGTACATGATTTTTGGCCTTAAATCTTTTCCATGTTCACATGAACAGTTATTCGGCGCAATAAAACTCTACCTCCGCACCCATTTACACAAAGATTGACAATGAATGGTCTAACAAATGCATTCTCCATTTATTGTTTTAATGTAACAAATAACATATCATTAGCCTACACATTGATTTTTTTTTATCAGCTTTATTTATCACTCACAACATACACAGAAGTGCAGTGAATGTAGAAATAACCATTACATTAATAATAAATGAAAATAAATAAATGATACAAATAAAATAAATAAAAAACATTAACATATGCCAGGGGTTACGAGTAAAGGCAAATTATATTGAATTATAAATATTTAAGTGGGAGCACAGTGTCATAGTTTTGATAACTTTCTTGTTTTTAGCAGAAGATATCGATTTAAAATACAGTTCCAGTTTTTTCATAAAAACACAAAAAAGAGGTTTCATTTTGGCAAATTTACATTTGTGGATGTAAAACTTTGCAAGAATTATAATGAGATTGATTAAATAATATTCTTTATCAACTGAAATGTCACTCTTTAAAAAACCAAAAAGCACATTTTGCAAGAGGAGCTTAAAGTCTCAGAGGATATTATCTAAAATAAATCTACAAATATCTTGCCACAGTTTATGGGTATATTTACATTTCCAGAACAGAGGGACAACAGTCTCAGTATAAGAGTCATAGAAGGCATTATTTAGATCTAGATCATCATATTTGAATTTGGTTTTTTAAAAAAAGGATCTAACCGGGTAACATTGATGAATAATTCTAAATCTAAATCTTTTACCTTATTAACCACAAAGAATTTTTGAGACAGGGACCAGATTTTTTCCCAACATAAGTTATTTACACGATTATTCCAGTAAGATATTCCAGGAGGAATAGAAACAATACTACATTGGAAAAGAGCCCGGATCTTACAGTTGTTTTTACAGCCATATGGGTTGAAGCATACTTTACAAACTGGTGAGTCAGATGCATCAATAAAGGGAACATCAAGCACAGAAACAGAAATAAGCCTACACATTGATAGTTGTGACGTTGAAATGTACGTAGCGTGGACTACTGCAGCCAGCCTGGTGTGAGGTTTGTCCCATTTCGCTTTCCGTACATCCAGCTGTGTTTCTATTTGTGTTTCTATTTGTGTTTCTTCCTTAAGTACGTACGGTAACATAGCAACTACGCACGACTCAGCAGTAAATCAGCGTAAAGGGGAACAGGAACTTGGGGGGGAACCAAATCGGTTGAAACACCGGCTTGCGTGAGACGAGCGTCCGATGTGCCTTTCCCACGTGCTGTGTGGTTACTCTAATCTGTTTTAATGGGTGCCGAAAAAATAAGCAGACGTAGTAGACACACCGACACATGCAGTCCATTGTCCTTTGCTCTGTGAGGCTGTCACAGCCTGCAGCAGGCAGCGGTAGGAGGGCCCGCTGCCTCAGCCTGCAGCCGAGTTTACTAACGTTACTTTTCAGATTCATAGTACACTATGATAAACAAAAGGCTCGACCATGCAATTGACTAACGGAAACCCTGTTACGTTAATTTATTAACATAGCATTACAGACCTTCAACAGTTAGCCATAAAGTCACATGCTAACATGGTCTTAACAAAAAGCCTATTGTTACGTTAAGGTATTTTTTTTACGTTACAACGATAAGAAAAGTGGAAAAACTGTTACACACGTATATACTACTTGGTAACTTTATTCTTACCTTAAAATGTCCGGCGAGGTGGCGGTGAACCGGTGAGCACCTTGCTGCTAATGGAGTCTGACGAACTTCGCAGTAACTAACAGCATTGTGACTGGCAGTTGAAGGGGCATCACGTGACTCCACTCCCTTTCCAAAGTAAATATTACAATAAAATGTTTGCTGTGTCAGTGGACATGAGAAGATTGGCTGGAATTACGTAAACACATCTTGTTAAGTAAAAAATGCACATTGTCTTGTCTTTTTAACGCAGATTAAGTCCAAGACTAAATTGTTCTTTGTAGAGATAAAAACAAACATTTTAATGTTTATATCATGTGTTTAATTGTGTTACATTTACATCCTCCCAGAATCATTTTTCTCAGTGCAGGTTGGTTACCTCCATGATGGGAAATGTTTCTTTCAGTGCAGAGATATTGATTTTAGTATCTTTCAAACTCAGCCGCTCATCTCGCCGCACAGGCGGCTTAGACAGATAATTGCTTTTCCAACAGGTTTAGATAGAACGATAGACCCTAACAACATGCAAATAAACAGAAGCCACCAAGCACAGGAGAATATTTGAGTGTCATCCTCATGTGATATTTTCTTATTTTGCATTAAACATTGTTTCAGCGAGTTATTTTTTTTTCACATTTGCATAATTACACAGTAATTGGTCTATAGCTGCAGTAAACACTTATTTACAAAGCAGTCTGGCTGTGTCAGTGCAAGGCAATCATGTGTGCAGAATAATGAGCCTTAATATCTGTAAATGTTAGGATGATTACAGTCTGAATTGCTGGGGAAATTCTTAGGTTTTTCCATCAGTTCACCTTTTGTAAAATAGACCGTTCATTGTCCATATAAAATTGCAATGTCTGTTTATGCTAGTTTGCTGATATAAACGCATTGTCAAAGAGTTCAGAGGTGTGTTTATCCTTTTGCATTTGACATGATAAAGTGTATCCGTCCAAGGGATGTAACAGACAGTAGAAGAGTGTTTTGAGATTGATTAAGTTGAAAGACTGCACTTTAAATTGTCAAATGTTCTCTGCACAGATGGGCTTAACATCCCTCACTGTGAGCCAGCAGCCTCAGGTAGAGCTTTCATATCCTAACACAATTGGACAAACAAAAATACTTTAGTTAAGCCAAGGATTTGTAGACAGTGGGAAAGAACTAGTCTCCCAAAACAAGCATTTCACGTGTACTTGTGGGTACATCGGTGTGCTTGTTTCTGCATCATTTCTTCATGGTGGATAAATTTGAAAAAGTGTTGTTTTTTTTTTTAAAAGTTAAAGCAGAGGCATTAATGATAATGTTTAAGTTGAAATTGCATTTCCAGATGAATTGCAGCTGGCTGCTACAATTGAGACATTAACAGATGTGTATCGACCAGGTTGTGCAATAGATAAACCAGAGAGCCTTATAAGCCGTGCTATGCAGTGCAGATGTAATTTTTATATGCATGTACTACTTACAGTCCTTACAGTGTAATTAACCAGTATGCACTATTTAGCATAGGGAATATGAATAAAAGACAGAATATGTGAGGGAAGAAGACCGAAGGTTAAGGAATAATTTGTTTATAATTTTGTCATAGAAATTAACTACGGAGTAAGAAAATGGCTGAACCAGTTCCAGGATACAGTAATATTGTGGCCATCATACATTTGTAGCTGAAATTTATTAAATGTGTTCTAAAAATACTTTTGAAATACAGTTCATACACTATTGCTGTTGCTGGGAAACAAAGAATTGGATTAAACCTGTGAGGGAGGGTTGAGCTTTAAACTATATGGTAATCTTTTTTTTTTTAGGATGATAAGAAAAGACTACTTTAATTCCCTTAACTTTACCCAACTGCAACAACAAGTATAAAAAAAGTGTGACGCTTCATTTAAATTGGGAGTAGTGGGGTGTAAATTGCAAATATTTTACTGTACAATGTGGGTGCAGTGATTTCAGTTTTGTTTCAACAGGACTGAATGTTCAAAATGCTTAGACAGAATTTTATGGGATGTTATCTAACAGACAATAAAATAAAATAACGAATGTGGTATTATTTTGGAGAAAGAATCATCATCTTTACTTTTTCTATGATCATTTCAGTCATTAAACTTTTTAAAAATACACACCAGAAAAAAAGAAACAAATCAGAATGAGCTTTTGAGAAGTGATTTGATAGAATATCCAAAGAGAGCTCTTGCAGCTAACTCAAAAGTATGATAGATTAGAACAGAAAACAGAAACTATGAGGTTAGATCAGGCCAGAGATGAATTTTTAAGGGTGAAACACACATTTACATAATACCTGTATTTGTTTGATCCTCTTCCATTGTGTTTCTCTGCAGTTGGACTGCTGGTCAAGTGAGTGACGCCTGTTAATGCAATTTTTCTGAATGAAAAGTCATCTTGGGCAGACAGTGACTGCTTACGATGACGCACGGCCAGTGATGCTGACGGGGGGGTGAGGATGGTTGGAGTGGTCGGGTGGTCGGTGCCGGTGGTGGAGTGGGGAAGTAGGGGAGTTGGGGGAGGGGAGGGGGGGCTCAGTGAGTCATTTGGTTCTCATCATCACTGCCACCACCATCATCATCATCACATGTAAAGACTTGGAGCACCTGAGTTTGATTCCGGCGGATGTGAGTGGTTCTCCGGTGATGAGCCCACTTGGCTCCCCCCCCCTCCCTCACCTCAGCGCACCGCACGACCTCGTCCAAACGTGGCTCCGCCGAGCAGCAGACCGGGAGTTGGGCTCCAACTCAAAGTTCGGTAAGTCCCGCAAAATGTCCTTTCCAGCCGTCAGCTGAACGGACTCTCCGCCACCTCCAGAGGACCCGACGCCTTTCTGCTGCTGCTGCACACGCCGGATCAGTCCCATCGTTTCTGAACGAGTGAGCGCATTTTTGATAACAATACACTTTCTCTTCGTCGAAACCGCATCTGGTTACAATGTGGGCTGAAGTTGCCAGAAAAAAATGTTGATTTAATTCATCTTTCGGTTCATTTTCCGGTTATAGTTTGGACTGGACTAAGCGACTGATTTATCTCGATATGGGAACAAGCTGTAATTGTATTTTCAATGTGCTTGATAAAAAGTGATAAAGCTGCACCGATCTGTAATTAGATGGTTTTTGGATGCTATTTATGTTGTTTTAAAATCCCTCTTCAATTTCTCAAGATTACAGATTGTATATCTGTGCAATTATAAAGCACCCATGGATGCAGATAAAAATTAACAATAAGCTTTCTAGTGGCAACTGACCATCACCAGTGCCTTCACATCCCTGCCACTGTCAGTTTATTAAGGGGGATGGCACTTTCTGACACATACTGTGTACTGTGGCTTCAGTTTATAGAGCTGGGAATCACCCTGGCACCCCAGCAGAGAGGCTGAGATTACATCTGGGCCAGGATGGATGTCTACTCCTGGCCAATTAAAATAACTGCACACATATGGAGGCTGTTTCTGGTTGATGTGTCCTCAGCAGTGTTGTGGATTCCTGTCTGACCCTCAGCAGCAGCGGCACATCAAATACATCAGCTCTTTGTCGTGTGACTGCCTGGAAAACAGTCAAGAATGCAAAAACCTATATTTGTAAGCTGACGTGCACTAGTAGAGAAACATGCATGTACAGGATGGGACCTACAGATGTTTCAAAAACTAAAGTGAAGGCGAAAAACTACTAAATGTCTTTGAGCAAGGCAGCTAACATGTTCACTGCTATTCTTCAGCATGTCTGCTCTTTTGTTCTGGCAACCGACACTGTAGATGTATGTTACTCTGTATGAATGTTAAACAGATCAGCGCTGGAAACGAGACTAAACAGCACCTGAATCTATCCCAGTAGAAAACCCATGTTACTCAAACTCTAAAATCAACAGGTCCTTTATGCTTTTCTGTTATAAGCCTTTTCAGTTCCTATTCCCCTCAAAATGAAACGTTTTAATCACAAGGTCATGTCTTGTGAGTGTACAGTAACAGCTGAATGAATTAATCAAATTCAATTTGTGAGTCTCATTGGAAGTCTTCACAGTCTTGGAAGTCTTTCTGTCTTAATTCGTTTTTTCTGATAATAAAAATTGCATAAAGATGAAAACGATGATTAAGTTTCAATCCAATTCCAACCATGAGCGTCTTTAATACTGTCACTGCTCATGTATACATCACGTAAGTGGCACTGACATAAACCTCCCACTACCTCAATGCAGAAACTTTGCATGTCTGAATGGATCCAGTCAATATAACAGTGAATTAAGTAACAATCATTTTTAATCCAGCAGGGGTGTTTCATAATTTAAGAGGAGCTATCTTAATCCTCTCTACTGTTCAAAAACACAACACTCTTGTGGATAAACACCTAACTCTTACTTTTTATAATTACCTCAGAGCTAACAGCCCGGCACCTCCTTCCACTGTTTGAGTGGGTGGAAGAAGCTCTCAGGTGCTGTGATGTGATGGCTGCTGTTTGCAGGGTTTCTCACATCCTGCCAGCACAGGAGCGAACCTGACGCGTGAACCGACATCAAACATGTTAAACAGCTGTAGCTCTGGTATGGAGCAGAGGTTTGTGGAGGGTAAGGGAAAAGGTCAGCCTGTGGTTAATGATGAGGAGAGGAGGAGGCTAAAGGCTGGAGGGGAATGCATAATGATTCTGCACTCCCCAGCATTGTATTGTTGTGGTGATAGATAGATAGATAGATAGCTAGATAGAGACACACTCAGTAGAAAAGAGGGCAACTCAGATGAGCTTTTAATTTAGTCTCAAATAAAGCAGCTTAACAAAATCCGAAAATCATCAACATGGCTGCACTACTTTTACTTGTCCCATCTAATCTATGTTTAGTTAAGGAACATCCACATTACAAATGTCAGTAATCTGCGCAGACAAGATTAATTTCACATCTGTCAAAATGAATCGCACTTTGACGTTGTTTGGAATTTCAAGTACACAATATTCAACTTTACAATTTAATACCAATTTAAGTTTAAATCAAGGTTGTAGGGGAGCAATTCGGGCCAAGCAGTTTTGCTGGAGGAGCAATGCATACTGACATGACTTGGAAAGCCAACTGAGGAACTGGATTTGTCATCTTATCGTATAGGCACAGCGGAGATATGTAATGTCCTGGCTTGGCAGTTGTTAAGGAAATATTACAACATATTCTGTGAAAATTAAATTTCCTGTGAGAGACTGACAAGAAGATCAAGACCTGTCTGATGCTTGCGAGTAAGGTACAGAACTATATCTAGTAGACATTCCAGTCAACATAGCAGAAAGGCTGTAAAGAACCAGACTTCCTGTCCAGTAGTACTAAAACCTGCCTATGAGCATAGTTCAAATGGCATTTTGCAGTTTGATGTAGATATTTCTTGGCCAAACCAGTGACTTCCAGGAAGCTGTGTTAGATTTTGCTCCATTTTTGTAGTCTTTATGTAAATCTGAGTGTATTTCACAAATATATACATACAATATTTTTTTTTAAATCCATTCAGAAGAAAATATGGCTACACCGGACACATGCATCAATTAATGTCAAATTGTAACTGTGTATTGGTTGTATTGGTCTCTCTCTGTATAGAGCCCATATTGTATGATACTGAGTTGTTTGCAGGACACATAAGCATATTAAAACACATATTAGGTCCAGTAACTGAGGCTATGACATTGTTGCCTCTCAAGCTGTCCTGACTGGACGTCTAGAATTTTAACTGCATTCATGTTTCCCAGATGATTCAGTGAAGTAAATCGGTCAGCTGTGATATCGCTTTCTTCATTCCTCAGCCTTGCATCATATCTAGTCCATAATCACAAATTGAGATTGTGGTCACATTGATCAGACAGTAACTGTAACCCACCCACAGTGTGGATTGATTTGAGCCAAAGAAAAGTGTGAACAAAAAGGAAAAAAAAAAACCCTGCAAAACTGAAACAATAAGCCAAATAAAGATTAAGGCTTTTGTGTTTCACTGTGTGTGACGGATATGTCTGTTCTCAAAGCAGATTCTTCTGTCTCTTTTCAAAGGCACTGTTGCTGTATCCTTGCTGTGCTCAAGTTGAAATTGCCCCTGCACTCAACAGGAGGAACCTGGATTCTGCATACTGCTCACCCACCATCCAAACCACAGAAGTTATTTCTCACAACAATTTTTAAGAAAGTGGACTTGAATTTTTTATTTTGTCTAAACTGCAGTTTTTTGGTGCAGCCAACATCCATTGTGTAGATGTGAACAACCATTGTGTACATCTATAAAGCAAAAGTGATTTTGCACCAGCTGAATAATAACAGTTACTTTTAGCATTTTCAAGATATATTTCTTTTCAACACATATTACACTTCCCTCACAGTGTTCCTGCACACATCCTGTAGTTTTCTTGATGCATCGCCAGTAATGGCTTATTTGCCAGAGGCATCATCATTCAAATTATGTTTTGACAAGACAGACTTAATGTGATCATTACTCTAATGGCTTTTATGAGAATGCCCTGATGTCCCTCTCCTGCTGTAGTGAACTTAAATAGGTGTGTGTTTCAGTCTACCTTTGCCGCACAGGACAGTGTCAAGACCCAGCATTGTATTGGAACAGATGGTCCCTGTGCTGGACAACATGACCCCAACTCCTCTGCTACAAAACTGCTCCAACTGCAGCCAGGCTTTACCCCCAGAGGTTGACGTGGTGAAGGCTGTGGTTTTGGGCGTGGTGCTCGGCGTCTTTATTGCTTTTGGAATTGTGGGAAACATCCTGGTAATCCTCTCGGTGGTTTGTCATCGAAACCTGCGTACAGTCACACATTATTTTATAGTTAATCTGGCAGTGGCAGATTTACTGCTGAGCTCCACTGTGCTGCCCTTTTCTGCCATCCTAGAGATCCTGGATCGTTGGGTGTTTGGACGGGTCTTTTGTAATGTTTGGGCAGCTGTGGACGTGCTCTGCTGCACTGCCTCCATCATGAGCCTATGTGTTATCTCTGTGGATCGCTACATTGGAGTCAGCTACCCTCTGCGTTACCCAGCTATAATGACAAAACGTAAGGCTCTTCTGGCTGTGATGCTGCTGTGGGTGCTGTCCATCATCATATCTATCGGACCCTTGTTTGGCTGGAAAGAGCCGGCTCCACAGGATGAGTCCATCTGCAAAATAACAGAGGAGCCAGCTTATGCTATCTTCTCTGCTGTGGGCTCCTTCTACCTCCCTCTGGTCATCATCCTGGCCATGTACTGTCGAGTTTATGTGGTAGCTCACAGAGAGAGTCAGGGCCTGAGGGAGGGCCAAAAGACAGAGAAGGCCAATTCAGAGCAGGTGATACTCAGGATACACAGAGGCAACACAACTGTTTCGGACGACGAGGCCCTTCGCAGCCGCACTCATTTTGCCCTGCGACTGCTCAAGTTCTCACGTGAGAAGAAAGCCGCCAAGACCTTGGGCATTGTGGTTGGCTGCTTTGTGTTGTGTTGGCTGCCTTTTTTCCTGGTGCTTCCCATCGGTGAGTGTTGTCTTGTTTTTTACCCACAGAATATGTGTATGATTCTCTGTATTTCTAAACTAAACTGAAACTGAGGGTGTATTCATCTTATAAAGGCAAAGTTGTGAAGTGACCTTCACAACCAGCCGCTTGCAGCAAGAAAACCACACTTGTTGCAAGAGAAAACTTCTATATAACTAATTTGAAAGAGTAAAACTATTTTTTGGAAAAGACAGCAAATATGAAGAAAATATCAGCAGTAATATCAGTGTTCAATATCAGGTTAGCTTAGCTTTGGGTCAAGAAAACCCATCATGATACTAGACTGGCTGTATCCAAAAACTAACTCCTTAATATGTTATAGCTTGTGTGTTTGGTGTTTTCTAAAACCAATTGGTGACAAAGAAAAAGTGTGTGTTTAATAGGGGTTATATTTGGGCTGTTTCTTTGCTGAACACAGTAACTTCCTGGAGGTCTGAATGAGTTTTAAAGGTGCTGGTAGACATATGTTTTCTACCTTTTAGACAGAGTCATGTTAATTAATCCCCCCTGTTTAACCTAACTGTCACCTGGATCCAGCTGTATAATGAATGGACAGATATGAACCCAGTATTCTCATCTCACTCTAAGATGAAGATGCACGGGACATGGTTCTTAACTATATCAATAAGATTTCATTGTTTAAAATTGCTTTCATATATTTGATCACTTGCACACACATAAGTTAGAAAGCCATTCAATTTTGAATTAATTTTACAGATCCACTAATCAATTAATGGCACTGCCAGCTTTTTTAAGTACTTTCAATTTGATAGTTTGCTAATGTTTTCTGAGTTGTTCCTTTGTGGAGGCACATTGAAGTTACTTCATTCAGACAAGCCTGGTCAGACAAGCCTCTAAAGCAGCGTAGTAAATGCTTTGACTTGGCCAGGTAGATGTTCTATAAATAGGCTCAATAAATCCTTCAGATTTGTGACAGCCTCCAGAGCTGTCCTGTGAATAAAAAAAAAAACACCACAGAATTGAAGATCAATATGTACTTTGAACACAAACCCTTGAATTAAATGTCAAGCCTTTTCTTTGCTTCTTCCTCCACCCATAGCGTTTGTGACTCCCTTCATTGCAGTCAGTCAGTGTCAGACCTAACATGACGTTCCCTTTCAGGAACACTGAGATTTATGAAGAGAAGCTTGAAGGGAAAACACAAACTGCATGTGTCAGTGTGGAGGGAACGTGACGAGGAAATCTGAACTAAGTAGATATGAGATATGGCAAAAACCATGCAAATCCCTGAGGCCTTTTCCTTTTCCATGCTCTCACGCTTGTAAATATAGCTTGACTGAGTACTTTTCTGACTGGGAAATAAAGAAAAACCTCATCTTACCAATCCTTCCTTGCTAATGCTGGCGTCAGGCTGCATACCGCTGCCACATGAGTCTGCAGACAATGATAAATGTAGCAGTGAATCACTTTGTTGAGGACCAGCCATGAATACTTCTCTCTGATTTGTTTTAGTAGAATAACATGATTTTGTTCTGAGACATTCTGAGAAAACTGTATTGTGGGAAATTGGTTATGACAATATACGTTAAAAGGTGAGCCATTAGGCTCTGTTGTATTCAAAGATTGCCCTCTTCTCTTCGTGACATTCCAGAGGTCGCTCTCTGGGACAATAAGTACGCGTACACGAGTCACTGCTAAAAATAAAAATGATTTCATTGGATGCCCCTGTGCCAATAGACAACTGACTTTGAAATGGAAACGTTATATCTTTCTGGTCATCTTTCTTCTATCATTATCTAATAAGAGCATAAATTCTTCTCACAAAATAATTTACATAGAATACAATATACAATATATATTCAATATACAACTTATTTTAAGTGATCTGAAATGTTGTCTGTTGCACCTGAAATTACACCTTACAGGGATGCCACAGTGAAATGAAACACCCTGGAGGAGACAGAAAGTAATCCTCAGTAGGTTCAAACAAAACAGTTTTTAGTGAGTGTGAGGTTTTCTTTACTTCTGCATTCATTGAAATTGAGTATTTGTAGTCATGAACCCATAGAAAATTTTAAAAAGCGGCAGTTCTATGGTAAAAAGAATAAATAAAAATAACAAAACCTTATAGATGGCAAATATGGTGGAGTATTGACCAGCAAAAGTTGGTGGAGACCAAATCGGAAATAAAGGAGAGGGGATGCTGGACTTACTTACAACGGTTTTCCACAGACATTACACCAGAATCAAATTGTTGCTTTGTCTCTGGTGGATTTGTCAGTGGGCAAGTGTTTGTGAGAGCAAATTTAGCAGGTGATAACCTTGTTCTGTGGCTCCCAAGGGAAAAAAACAAAAAACAAAAAACAAAAACCAAACAATGCTGCTTTAAAATAAATTTCAGCCTGGGATGTTTTAATATCTGTGGCACTGAAAGTCATAGTTCAAACCTTTGACTTGCCACAAAATGGTAAAAAGCTGCCCACTAATGTAAATGCTTTTCTCCATTGTTATGCCCACCAGGGCACCATGTTTTTGCTATTTGGTCAAAACCTTATATTTCAGCTACTATTAGAAAAAAAAAAAACAGCAAAAAAGATGATCTTTGTTGCAGACCTACTCCTCTGAATTTACTGTTATCCAACTGATTTTTTTTTTCCAGTGATTAGCAACTTCAAAAACCTAGATGTCAGAACTTTCTCAGCCCAAAATATGTCATGTCTTGTTCAAAAGCAACATTGCAAAAATGCGGAGTTACACAGTTTCCACATGGCATCAGGTACAAATGCTCTGTTGATTTTGAACTATAATATACCTATCTAATAGCCACATAATAGCCACATTCTTTTATATATATATATATTTTTTTTTTTTATTTATTTTTTTTTTTCTCTCTCTAAAAAGTGACTCTGTCAAGGGTATTGTCTGTAATAGAATTGTTCGTTTTTGGCACAGCTGGGGATAAAATGTATGATCTGGACAGCCAGGCACAAAATAATTTGCTCTCAGACTCCCCCCATCTCTTCCTCCTCTCACGATCTCATTTTTCACAAGCCCACGTATAAGCGTCTGCACCAGCTGACCCAATAAAGTATTTCACAACATAGCGTCTCCCCTCTACCTCTGAAGACAGATGATAGATAGACAGATATATTGGCACACAAGAAGTCAGCCATTTTATTATTTGAAGGTTTCACTGGCAGCCACTGGATATGTGAGGAGTCACCAATGCCAGGCCTGCATATAATGTTGCCATTAAGCCATTTTCTCTACGTCTTCATTAAGAATCACGCTCACACTCTCGATTGTGCACAATCCCTGTAATCAAGAGCTGCACAATTCAGGATGGTAATTTTGATCAAATACTTAACCTTGGTGGCAAGTGGGGAGGTTTTGCATTGTGGAAGCTGGATCAATCAAAACTCTTAAGAGTTTTGATCAATCCCTTAATGAGGGCACTGATGTTACTTTCAATAATTGTAGACGTGTTTAATTCATATTACACATACACCACATTTGATAGGACAGATAATAGCAGCAGTAACTGGAGCTTTAAAGAAATGAGGGTCAGGTTTATTGGTTTACCACTTTGGTTCAGAATAAAATATCGAAATAACTAATTGACTGTCATGGTTCCCAGAAGATGAATCCTGATGATGTTTGATGATCTATTGAATTTTGCTCTGGCATCATCAGAAGTCAAACTTTCTGATATAGTCCTAGTTAAATAGTTTGGTGTCTACTAGATGGATTGACACAAACATTTAACATTTGTTCAGACATTCATGTTCCCCACAGGGGGAATGCCAGAAACTTTGGTCATTCCCTGATTTTTCATTCATTTTTAGCTGGCACCATCACCAGGTCAACATTTTAATGTGCGCTCCTAAGGTTGGGTTCATTACCCAGCGGCCTCAGCGTGGTAACTATTACCTTCTAAATATCACAATGTTGCATGCTGATGTTAGCATTTAGCTTAAACCCTAATGGAGTTTCCAGCATGACTATAGACGGCTGCTTTCGGATATATCAAAGAAGATTTTGCTCTCTCCTAATGCACGTGTTTGTCTGATGTCCCCACAGGCTCGATATTCCCTTCATACAGACCCTCCGACACCGTGTTCAAGATTACCTTCTGGCTCGGTTACTTCAACAGCTGCATCAACCCCATCATCTATCCTTGCTCCAACCAGGAGTTTAAGAAAGCTTTCCAGAGTTTACTTGGAGTTTCCTGTTTGAGTATGAAGCCAAGACCTCCCCGTCACCATCATCTGACCACAGGTCAGAGTCAAACACATGGTCCCACACAGGCCCTTGCCTTGAATCTGGGGGCTCCCTGTCGGCTCAGTCCCTCCTCCTCTATGGCTCTGTCCAGAACGCCTTCGTCCAGGGACAGCATGATGTGGAAGGGCTTATCTGAAAGCCCTGCGAGAGAGTCCAGCCCGGTCAAGACGAGCAGGGTTAAAGTAGCCAAACTCTGCAGTAAAGGCTTCCTCCAAACCTGCTGCTGCTTCATCAATGGAGAGACCCCCCCGCAGGGGTCAAACTGTACACAAGCCCCTCCTGTCGGAAGCCTCCCCACCATTAAAATCCACCAACTGTCCCTGTCAGGAAACGGAGAGCCTGTATAACCCCAATACATCCATGACTCTTCTTTTCAACATCAAAGATGAGAATATATTTCCTTTTGCTCCATTAAGACCAATAAGGATGAACTGTGCTGGAGTGGTTGCCATGATGTTTGAATTTGAAATATATGATAGCATCCTGTGATTTTCCCTGGATCAAAGCTCATCTCAAACTTCCAAAGAAAGATCATAAGCATTATATCTTACCTCTGTTAAAAACATGTGTAACGCCATCTAGATCGCTTACTCAGTACCCAAATGAAAAGATCCATGTAGGGGAAGAGCTGTGAAATAATTTCTTCAATAGGATCAATGTATTTCAAGATGTTTACATATTTTGTATGAGAGCAGAGGAATTTAAATGTGTGAAATGTAAATAAGAACATTTTATATACTGCATGATTTCACCAAATGCTGGTCAGTGGTGCTCCCATCAACTCTGAAGTTTGCCTGATGTTCTTCCTGTTGTCAAAATGTTGTTTATGTACTTGTCTGTACACAGTAAAAGAAAAAAAAAAACCTACAAAAAAAACAAAACAAACTAAAACAAGGGATCATCCATGTGACATTAAAATAAATTTGTGTGACATCTTCCTAACAAGGGAGTCATGGGGACATATTTACACTCTAAGACTGTTTGATATTTCGTTGTGTTGTTTTGGGGTTTGTTTGTTTTTTGTTTTTTTTGAAGGATGTGGAGGGGGATTGATTTACTAAATATATAGCCTCTGAAAATGTCCAGTTCATCTTTCCACATTCCCATGATTTCATTTACCTCCGAGCAGTGCCAGATGGATGTCTTAATATACTTCTGTGGAATTTTAACTGACCTTGTGGTTGCTGACCTCAATCTGACTGGCCCCCAAGCCTCTTAAAAATCCATCAGATTTAGAGATGTCAAATTAAGTCATACACAGTCTCAGACTCTCTCAGGCCATGCTGCTTGTGTTTCTGTCTGCTTTAGTCACCATTCACACACAAAGAATAGGGTCTTCATTTGTGTCTCTTAAAGATCTTCAGTGTGCAGAGTGTGTTTATCAGCACAAAGGTGAAAATCTGAGTGTGCTCAGAGTGAGTTAAAGACCATAAAGTGTCTCTCTGTGTACGCAGAAGTATCAAAGGTCAGGAGGACGACCTCCAGCCGGCAATATTGATTTGTTTTCTCTTGGCTGCACCCTGTGTGGCACTGAGATGTACTCCCTTTGTGCGTCTGAGAGAGAGGAGAAGCAGTCAGCATCATTAAACCAACATCCTCCTCTGCGCCTTAGGTTCAGTGGTGGAAGTGGACAGGACAGCTTTCCCATAGGGGAGGGACCCGGCAGTACAGCGAGATTGCTAGCCGGCGTCCGCATTGTCATTGGCTGGCGTGTCGGTGGACCTGTAAATCACACCGTCTCTTCATGGAGGCCATTAGGAGGGGAGCTCGCAGGCGCAGCAATAAACTACAGATGGTACAGACGACCTAATTCAACCTTGCCTCTAATGTCTACCTCTGGTGGGAATGGTTGGATTATGAGCAAAATCTCAGACAACAAATACCTTTGTGGCATGCTTTAGAAAGATATAGCACCCCCAAATGCAATAGCTGTAATGAATACCTATAATTAGATCCACAGCCTTGCGGGAGTCAGATATAGACTTGAGCAGAGCAGGAACACCCCTCCTGTGTTTCATCAGTTCTCCCTGATTTTATCTAGAAACCCCATGATATGTATTCATGGTGAAAAGATTTGTATTTTCTTTCTCTCTTTCTTCTGATGGAGGCAAATGACTAAACCCACAGTTACATTTCATCATGAATTCACATACAGTTAAATGAGAGCTCACAATGATACTGTAGTGATGGCAGATCATCTCTGGGAGGGAGTGTGCTCCTATATTGTTCGTGTCTATTTTCCAGCACAGCACTGTTGGTGACTCATGTTTGCATGCTTCCCCAGGAGGGTTCCAGTCAATAAAGTCAGTGTGTTGTTTTTGTTTTTTCTTTTTTCTTTTCCTGAAGCTGTCATCTGTGGGTGAGGATGTTGACATTTTAGGATTCCCCCTCCCTGGTTTAATTACAGTTCATCATATTAAATCCTAATTGGACAACTGTCAAGCAGCCAGGGGAGTTTCATTGCAACTAATGACAGAAGTTCTGTTGACGTGTGCACTCACTGTGTTTGCAGCCGTGTTCCCCTCTCCCCTGTGGGCAAAGTGTCTCAGGAGATGGAAGAACACATTGACACTCTGAGACTGAATCAGTGAATCACCAATCTGTGTCTCCACCTAGCGTCTCACTGTAGCTCCAGCTGGCACTGGGATGTGGAATGGCTTGACAAAAATATACACACTTAATTACATCTACTGGTCTTTCCTTCAGAGGGTTTTCATTCATCTGGATGTTTGCTGGAAGGGATTGTGCAAGTTCAGGACTAATCATGTGAACACTTTGCTCGGTTGGTGGACAACACCTTTAACTAATTAATTGCAGTTCACTACTCATCTGACCAAGATCTTTTGATCAGGAATGGAAGAACTTCATTCAGTAGCAGTCGTCATAGCACATTGGAGAAAGATGCAAAAGTTTCTTTTCCAATGGAAAAAAAAGTTCAATTAGCTTGTTAAAACTTGTTTATATGTCCTTACTCAATGAATCTAATTGAATCAGAACCATAAGTTTCTCTTTTTTTATTTTCATCCATCAAGTCAACACAGATAGGGTCAAATGCTGACGGGACCAGTGATTTCCCCCAAAAGCCTGATAACCTACAAAACATACATGACCAAGAGAGTATCACATCTGCTGGGAGAGGGGAAACAGAACAGTTCTCAACATTACAACTCAATAACCATTACCAAGAAACTTCCCCAAATGTAAATCACTTCACATTATAGCTCGGCAAACAAAACCTACACTTGACAAGGCAATGAAGAAGAAATAATCTGGAGTTTCACAGTGTGGTCGTATGGAGCTGCGTCACTGACCACCCGCCGTGGTTTAGTGAATACAAGTACAACTGTGAGAGTCTGGTGTCAACAATAGAGGGATCAGAGAACTGGATACCTGTTAATTCATTCACAACACTAACACCAAGAACAGTGGACACATCATCAGCACACTGTGAGGATGTTCATACACAGCACTGAAGCATTTTTCATCAGGTCTCAAAGATCAGGGTTCCACTTCTTTAAAGAGCCTTCATGGATACAGTGTGCTATCAATATCTTACAGAATAGGCAAGCAAGTAGTTCATTTCAACAAATATCCTAAAACATACAGATATTTCCAATACAAATAAAACGCTGCAAGCTCATGTACAGTTGAACCATTTGGATTGTTACAGGTGCAAAACAAATTCTGTCAAAACTGGGTAAATGGTGGCTCCACCCTGGCTGCTGTTATCACAAAGCTAACATGACTGCTGTGTGGAGGTGGACATCATCTGCACAGACACAGCAAAGGTCAAAGGTATAGCACCAGGTGCAGAGAGGCTGGCCGGAAAACTCCCATCTAGCTTCTTTGTGGTGTCTTGTCTGTATCCTGAACAACAGACACCAGACTGATTATTGGAAGCTTTTTGCCCGGACCACCTTTCAACAAACATGAGCAAAAAAAAACTACATGATAAAATGAAGTGGGAATGAAACAAAAAAGTTTCAAGGACAAAATGTTCAGGGTAAAACTGAATGAGTGGTTCAACCCTAAAATACCCTTTCTTATCCTTTCAGTGCAGTCAGCGCTTTCCAAAACAATTTCATAAAAACATAAAACATCAGTTAATAAAAACAATGAAAGTGCAACTATATCACAAAAGGAACACCAAACTCAAATGTTCAGCTAAGTACTGCTAATTTTAACTGAAAAGTTATTTTGAGAGGCAGAAACATTAGTCAAATTATTCATTATAGGTATTTTCCGATTTTTGTATCAACAAGGTAAGAACATTTTGCACTAAAACAGCCATGCTGCAGTGTAGCAGTGTTATAAAATGGAGGTTGTACTTTCAACTAAATGTGGTGGTATAACAAGACCACCAGCACATTCTAAGTGAAAAATGGAAATAAACAGCGCAAGAGGAAAAACTTGTAAACAACTGCTGTTTCTAAAACACCCTCTCGTCGAACTTCTCAGGCCTTTTTCTGCTTTTCTGTCAACTAAACAATGTACCGCAAAAATTATGCACAAAAATGTAAACAAATTACTTTAATCAAAAAACAGCAAAAAAAAAAAGCTGCTTCAATTCACTTGATCCTTCCTTGGTGACAGTAGGACATGGCAGGAAAGATGGAACAAGATGGGACAGCTTTCTATTTTTTTCCCATGAGGTGACATAGTGACAGTGTGTGAGTGAGAATGGATGGAGTGCTTTTTAGTGGGGTGCAGGCGGAGTCAGCAGCAACCAGATGTGAAGTGACAGTGAGAAGAGTGGCATCTGGTCCTGTGTGGCCCTGCACCCTGGCTTAGTTGTGAAAGGAGATTAGCCGAGGCTGGTGATGTTGGCTTTCCCACCAGGTGGAGCCACGATGCGCTGAGTGGTGCGACGAGGGACATTGTCATCGATTTGGGCACCTAAAAAAAAAAAAAGGGAAAAGACACAATATGATATGACTTCACTGCTAACTTGTGACAGGTGACTATTACCAGAAATTTAACTTCCAATCTGACTTACCGGACAGGCTGAAGCCAGACTGGTGAAGGTTGCGCACTGGCTGGTGAGTAAACTGCTGTTGCTGATGCTGCTGCTGCTTGGCAGGGGAAGTCTTCGCTGAGGAGACTGTGGACATCACCTTGGGAGTCAAGGTCACCTCACACACGGGCCCGTCATACTGGCCCCTTGGGACGCCACGTAACTCTGTGAGCTAAGCAGAGAGGCATATTAATCATCTGTGCGATGCACCGGCCTGCTGTATTGAAAGAATTTAGCTCCTCTGTAGCTGGATAAGATGCAGCCGCTCTCAGTTAGGACTCACCCGGCTGCGAGCCTTTATCCTTTTGTACACTTGATCGGGGAAGGGTTTACGACTGATGTAGCGACCACAGCCCTCAGTGGTGTGAAGGCTGCCCTCCTCCAACACGATCTTACCCTGGCTGATCACCACCAAAGGACCTCCACGCACCTCTGTGCCCTCAAAGATGTTGTACTCCACAGCCTGGGTAGGAAGACATTTGATTCAGAGACATGTATGTAAGTGCAATCAATAATGTGATTTACTTCAAACTGTGGGTTAATTCACACACATTTTTGTAGTGTAATTATACTTATTAAACAATAGAGCTACTGGTTTAAACAAAATTTTCCTTAAAATTTTTAGAAGTATGGTAAGACCTCAAACAACCATGTATATCTCTTCTCACCGGAGGTGGTTTGGCATGTCATAATGTGCAATATGCATATCTTAACAATTACGTATAACGTGTCCCCAATTTACAAAAAACAACCAAAACAAAACCTAAAAACAGGTAAAGTAGCTATCTGACCAGGTTGTGGCTCTTAGCTGAGATGATCTTCGTAATGTCTGGGTCCCATAGCACAAGGTCGGCGTCAGACCCCACAGCGATACGGCCCTTGCGGGGATATAGGTTGAAGATCTTGGCTGCATTTGTGCTGGTCACTGCCACAAACTGGTTCTCATCCATCTTCCCAGTTACCTTTAGGGACAGGACAAGGAATTACACGCTAGCATCTAAACATACACAAATGTTTGGAAAATTAAGAAGATAAGAAGTTGAGGAATGTGTGAAACAAACTCACTACACATTTGTCCCAGATTAGGGACATCCTCTCCTCAGTGCCATTTGTGCCCTCTGGGATAAGGCTGAAATTGTCTTTGCCCACTGCGCGCTGAGAAGTCTGGAAAGTGCAGTGGGCACTACCAGTCACCTGCAAGTCCCCACTTTGTAAGAAAGAAAACAAGGAAATTAAGGACATGCATCTCTTGCTACAGTCATAAGAAACTGCTTTACACACATGTGAAATTGTGCTCCTGGCACAGAGCACCTACCAAGACAACAGGGAGTTGAGGTAGTCGGGGGTGGTGGGATCAGGACTGAGTGGTGGAGAAGTGACATAGGCTGCTGCCTTGGCCCAGTTCTTGCTCCAGTAATGAGTACCGTCTGTGCCCAGACTGGCAGATATGGGTTCTCCATAAACCACAGCACCTACAGCCAAGGACCGGAGAGGATGATGTCAGTGCAAAACAGACACACTGAGTGTTTTGGCAAAGAAAAGGATCAAAATGTCTCTTGCTACCTCTTTTCCTGGCGAGAGCAATAACATCAGCAGCACTCTTGCTCATCACCTTGGTGATGTAGAGAGGACAGTTTGTCTGATTGGCTATGGTGACAGAGCGATTGACTGCCTCGGCCTCCACCTGCAGACGCAAGTCATATTCATCATCATTAAATTCATCAGAGTAGATTTCTGAAAGCCTCCCTCCTTTTCACCTCCAAGGCACATTATTTGTTCCTCTTGTCCTCCATCTTACCTCCTCTGGGCGGCTGAGCACATGACCTTCAGGGCCAGTGATCCCCAGCTCAAGAATACGTCTTTGCTCCTAAATCATCAGCACAAAGCACATTGTAATCTAAATTAGAAAAATAAAAAGCATCTTAAAGCTCAGACTTGACCAAATTTATAAGTGATTCTGTTACCTCTGCAATAACATCTCCATTCTCAGCATGCACCTGAGCAATGGCTCCAAGATCCCTGATGACACTGAACACTTCATAGATCTAAAAGTAAATAACCAAATTCCATAAGCTCATATGTTCAGGCCTAGATAACATGGTGCGCCGACAGACGACTCAGTGAAGATCACCCTAATATAGACCAGAAGCAAGCAAGCATACCTCAGAGTCAGAAAGTTGGAAAACATCCTTATAGGCCAAATAGACCAGGAAAGAGTTGACACCTGAAGATAGAAAACTTATGAGAGAAAACAGCCAAAGGTGGAATAAAGAGAGCAAAAGCAAGAGAACCCAGAGTGAAGGAGGAAGGTAAAACCAAAAAGAATAAAAATTACAAAGCAGAAATATTGAGTTACTACTACTGTATTTTTTTTCACTCCCTTCCCTAAGCCGTGCCAAAGAAACTTCCTCACACATTTTACTGCAGCAGTAAAACTGGAAGGCAAGTACGCAAGTGACTTTAAACTGGAAGTTTAGACGTACCATGATCCTTCACTAGAGTTTCCATCTCTTCCTGAGTGCCTTTGTTCCAGTCAGTGATGTCCACGTGCAGAGAGTAGTCACAGCAGGACTTGCTATCAGCCCACTCCCTCCACTGTTTCAAAGCAGCTACCAGACTGACACCAGGCTCCTGCACCACATGGTCAACTACACAACACAAAAAAACATGTGGGATTTAATGTGCATAACCAAACTGCATAATTAAAATCATACACCTGACAGCATGTGCATCAGCCGTGCAATGACTGTGCTTTCAAACTGGATGAAAACGCACTGATCATGGTGGTTCCCCCAGCCAGGGCCGCCCGGGTGCCCTGGTAGAAATCATCTGCTGCCACCATGCCTCGGTCCGGCATCTGGAATCGGGTGTGCACGTCAATACCCCCAGGCATCACCATTCTCCCATGAGCCTCTATGATCTTCACTCCCCCGGGAACAATGAGGTTATCTCCAATTTGCCTGAAGGAGACAAATGAAGGAAATAAAACTCAGAAATTAATGATAAAACTAAGACAACGAAGAGTCAGATAAAAGGTAATAGGTGTCTAGGCTTTCTGGAGTTGCTGAAATTATCTTTTATGATTTGTCATATTAAACCAAAAGAAAAAGAAAAAAACAGCAAAGTTAATCTTGAAGTTGAGCTTACTTGATGACTCCATCTTCCATGTAGATGTCAGCCAAGAATGACTGGTCATCATTCACTATCTTTGCTCCTTTGATGAGGAGGCGGTCGCTCTGAAACAAAGACATTGTTTCACATCAGCCGTCAAGCAGAAAGCAATAAAGCCACCAACAGGGCACAGTAAAAGAGCAAAAGATCTTATTTTTAATTGCCTGTAGCTGATAGGCTGCTCTACAACTCAAAACTAAATCTTTCCAGTTTTACAAGCAGAATAAAAAAGAACCTTTATTTCATTCATTTTGTATAATCGTTTAACTCAAATGTATCCTGTTTGTTCAAAAAAGTCAAAAACAGCCACCACCTTTGAGTGATGTCAGGTCACATGATTTATACCGACATAATAGACTCATGATTTAAACATATGGAGCAATTCCTGATCAAAACTCTCAAGCGAGAGCGCAAAGTGTTTAGTGGCACAATTAGCTCCACCTGAATGAAATGCAAGAAGAGTGTACCGGGCTGGCCTACTTCTCCTCCAGGCTTCCCAGGGTCTCTTGAGTACACAATGACAAGCTAATGACGACGAGAAGTGGCTCACTGCAAACCTCGCAGCAGGAAACACTCAGACACTATTGTCCTGGATGGCTGGACAAAGCAGCTGGAACACGAGATATACAAGTCATGGCTGTATTATTGCGATCTGCCGGCCCATTACCCTCCCATAAGTGGGTTGCATGATCTTATGTCCTCTCTGTGCCTGAGAGCTCAGGGATGAGGGTGCTGAGGTCATTGTGCACTTTTCTTTCAAAGACCTTTCAATGACCAAACAAAAGTCAAGCATGTAGGATATGTATTCACCATAAAGGTAAATTTATACAGCAGAGACTTAAATGTATGTGCTCACCAACCTCTTTATTAGGAACACCTTGTTTGTACCCGCTTGGGTAACTTTTGCCTTTAGAACTTCCTTAAGTTTTTATGGCATAGAGCCAACAAGGTGCCCGAGACATTTAGATGTTGGTCCATATTAAGTTGAGAGCATCAGGTGGTTGTTGCAGATCTGTCAGCTACACGTCTGTCCAACCAAATCGCAAAGGTGCTCTACTGGATTGAGATTTGATGACTGTGGAGGCCAGTAGAGTGCAATGAATTCATTTTTATGCTGAAGAAACCAGTTTGAGATGATTTGAACTTTGTAAGACATGGTGTGTTATCCTGATGGAGGTAGTCATAAGTGAATGGACCTGATCAATACTACTCAGGCAGACAGTGGTGTTTAAACAATTCTCAGTTGGAACTAAGGGGCTCAAAGTTTGTCAAGAAAGAATCCCCACCATCACTACATCATCACCAGCCTGGACTGGATGGATCATCTTCTTCAAGGTTAAACATCTTTTGCATTCAGAGATGCTCTTCTACACAACCCGGTCATAACAAGTGGAAATTTAATGTACTTCTGCCTTTTAATCAGCACAAACCAATCCAGTGTTTCTCCTCTGACCTCTGCCATCAACAGGGCCTTTTCACCCACCCATTTTCATGCTCAGTTTGAACTTCATCAGATCATCTTGACCATGTCTACCTGCCTAAAAATATTGAATTGCTGCCATGTGATTGGCTGATTGAACAGGCATACCTGATAAAGTTGCCTGTTGGTGTTTTTTACATACACATTTCTTTGCTGCAAAATGTGAGCAATCTTGTACTTCGTAAGGGACTGAGTGTAAGCAACACAGGCTATATATATAATGTTACTTGCTTTAATGTTCACGGTCCATTATGTTGCTATTCTTACTATGGTTAATTTATTCATCTTTTTTGTTCAAATCTGCCCTTAGGAATTTGACAGAGTCAAATCTATAATTTTTGAGGCTCATTTGAGGAGCTAGGATCGGAAAATATTCACAATTTTTACCTGAAAAAATGCTGGGACTATTAATAGACAATCAAAGAAGTTGGTGATTATTTTTGTTGACTACTTCAATTCATCAACTAATTTTTTAGGCTAAAACCTGATATAACAGGTCTGCAAAAAATCATTAATGAAGGTCATTCATGGTGTTCCGTGCTGGTTGAAATTAAACTTTGGTTTCATTCTACACAAGCTAGATACAGAGAAGTGTTTCTGTTATTTAATCTCAATTCATCAATATAGCAAGTTGGACAAAATAACAGAAACACCTGACCAATGCTTGTAATCATAATTAGTAGAAAACGTTACTTTTCGATCTGTATCATCATCGTTTCTGCATCAAAGCAGGGCTGCGACCAGAGATGGTTTACAATACCAGTTAAAGAACCTTTTCAAGAGTCAATAAAACATTACTATGGTCTTATTAGCGGGCAAATAATCTTCAAGACTAATATTCCAGCTTTGGAGACAGTGGGACTTCCACATATTCAGTCACTGTTATCCAGGGACAAGGTTTAATCTTGGTGTTTTGCTAAAAGCTCTGCAGAGGTGAACTATCTGCTTCTTTCCTAACTAGTGAGTGGAGTATGACTGGGTGTTTGAAGGCCTGGGGGCTTTTCTGCAGAGCCGCTGCTGTTTATGTGTTGTGTCTGGCTTGTCAGGGCTTTATGTTTCTAAGCCCAGTTTGACCGGTGAGAGACTTCACAACTACCTTGATAACTGCACTTACAGAACGGACCTAAGGACAGTTTGGTGCTGCTAAATGACCAAACTAAGAGCAGTGGCTGTGTCTGTCTCTCGGCACCATGACTTTAACAGCTGCATGATGAAATCTTAAGGGGAAAATGTTTGCATGGGTGGAGTCCAGAGACCTACTTCCCAAAAGAGGTTTTACTTCTTTTAACTCCTAACACATCCCTCCTGCAGGCCCTGGGAGCCCTTCTCTCTGCACCGCCAAACACAGCACACATAACACCTCAGGTCCCAGCAGTTCGTCACACAATCAGAAATAAATAAAGTCAAGCTTGTCCTGGCTGCAGCCCTGCAGAGGGCTTTGTCCTGGAGGATCGTCCATGTTGGAGGACAGCCTGAGCAGATGTGGAGGATGGAGGATGAGGAGCTGCTTCCCATTATGTTACCTACACCCAACATCCTGAGGATGCTGAGGAGCGGGGCTATAGCTGACAGCTACAGGGGCACAGAGCGGCTTCAGCCCGGCTCACGGTGCTTCTCTGTGAAGAAAATATAGCCGCCAAAGGTGAAAATAAAGAGGCTTGATCAGGAGGGAGCTGGGTCTGGTAGTCTCCGTCTGCGAGTCTGAGGCGGTGACAGATACGGCGGCTAAGTGTCGGCTAGCCGCCGGTCCGACCGAGGCGTCAGACCGGCGCCTACACCTCAGGGTCAATGTTTTTTTATTTTTCAAGTGATGTGACGATACTCACTGTAATTCTTGGGATGTTCTTCTTTCCTTGGTAACCGGACATTTTGAGGATGCCTCTGACACAGCTGTCCCCTGCCTCTTGGCTAACGCTAGCTAGCTGTGAGTGGATAACCTGAGCTGCCAATGTAACGATGAATGGATGCTGAGCTCGGTGGCCAGTCGACGCCCTGGGCGGCTCCTGTCGATTAACAACAACACTTTGCACACAGCAGCCTCACAAATAACTTGAAATGTGTCTCTGTGCCGTTGCCTAAGAGTCCTATATGCTAGAAAAACGTCCCTGAAGACCAGACAGGCACCAAAGGCAGAAGGGCCACGGAGAGGTACCGCGCATGCGCACTACCCCGCCCTGCACAACCACAGCTCCATGTTTCTCAGGTTAAGCATCACTTGTGTAATTGTCTGTCCGATCAGCACTGGGCAGGTTAGAGGCCAGGTAATAATTCAACATGGATAATACTGTCATTTCAACAACAATGACAATAGCAATAAACATTCATTATCAGTGGATCAGCAGTTAGTTAACTGAAATATGCAGTTACCGTGCAGTTCCTGCTTCATTTGTGTCATTAAAAGGTGTCACCTTTTACATTTTGCCCTGCCCCCATGGTTTGTCTCTTCTGCTTCTGACATGGATCATCTTCATTCACAGTATCTGTGACTGAAAAGACTAAAAGTCTCTGAGTGGATGGACAAAGAGACAACGGGTCACTGGACACAGACATGTGGAAAGGTCAACCCTCTATCCAGCACATAGGAGAAGGATGTCCAAGACAATCAACTAATATCTTTGTGCCCTGTGCCTTTTGAAGGTGTTCCTGACTCTTTGTAGTTGACTTTCATTTCTTTTTGTAATCAACTAAGTCTCTTTTTGGTATTTAATTGTCACAGTCACTTCAGTGGTTCAGGTAAAACAAGCTGCTTGACAGCTTGGGGACCTGCACCTCTCCCTGAAAGGCCCATTATATTATTCACCAATGTCACGTTTTAATGTCATGTCTCGAATTTAACAATAAAAATGGATGGAATAAAATTCGACATTGACCCTCACTTAATTGACAAAATGTATGTCAGGGCCACAAACATGCATTACAAGTATTGAAAAAAGACAGAATAGAAATTTGCTGAAAACAGAAAAATATGAGGTTGATTCCCTAATCCCAGTATTGGTCCGGGGGCGGATTCTGTCGCAGCTCTAAAGATCAGGCTTAAAACCTTCCTTTATGACAAAGCCTACAGTTAAAAAGTTCATGTTTAATTACTCTTTTTCTTTTAGTTGTGCTGCTATAGGACTAAACTGCTGGGGGTTGCACTGAGCACCTCTCCCTTTCTCTGTGGCTTACTCTCTCTCTCCCTCCTACAAGTACATGACAACCTTACATGTTTCTAACTTTGTCTCTTCCCATAGTATCTGTTTTGTCCCTCATGTCCTCTCTCTTCCTGTCCCCGTCCTACAGGTGCTGAATCGTCTCTGCTCCATGTTCCCGCTCAGTACCTGCTGCTGGAAGAGTTACCTTTAGTAATCAGTACACACTGCTACTCACTTGTAACCTCTTCTTCTCCTCTACTGCTAATACCTTTCCTAGTGCACATTTAGTGCTACCAGGCTGCAATCACTGTATGTTTTCGGTATGTTTAGTTCATATTCTCCATGGCATCTTCTCTCCTGTTCTTGTTCTCTCTTCATCCCTCTACCAAGTCCCCGCCTCCTCTCCTTCACACTCACCCTCACTGTGCCCCCCCCCCCAATCTCTCCCTCTCTGAACCCAACCAGTCAAATTGCTTGCTTTTGGAGGGACTCCATAAAGAGTTTGGTCTAGACCTTCTCTATGTGTAAAGTGCCTTGATGTAACTTTGTTATGCTTTGGTGCTATATGAATAAATTAGATTTGATTTGATTCAGTGGATGCACCATCTATTTTTTCCCTTTCAAATGTCAACAGGTTATACAATAATTACTAAATATGGATGAAAGCAACTCTACTGTATGATTTTAACACTGGTGAAATTTAGATTATGAAAAAGATCTTTTAGTTTATTTTTGTCCTGTGTAATTATAACAATACTGAAGTTCTTCTTCTATTTCAATAATGAAGAGGAGGCGATGAAGAAACAGCAAATAACTACTTGGTAGCTGATTTTGTACAGCGATAGCCTAAACAAGGTTAGACCACTGAACCTCTATCCTACAGATCCCCTGGTAAAACCCTTGAGCAAGAACTTCAATCCCAAACTGTGCAGCTTCTCTTATGGATAGAGTTACTAGGTTAGCAGAGGTTTTAGAAAGATAGGGATATGCATTCAGAGGATATAAGAGTGACAGCACCAACATTTTTCAAGTAAGAGAAAGTGAGGGCCAAGTACCTGTTATTGTGTTTGAAACCTATGTAATCTTTTTAAGATATTATTATGGTCACGCTGTGTATGCATTTAAATACATTGTAAGTTGCAGTCAAATATCACACGCCCCCCCATTGACCAGCTGTAAAGAAAGCCATAATGATACATGCATTTTATTAGTTATTATAGCTTGAATAATTCATTAAGGTCAATGAAGTTCTGTTCACTTTCTTTATGTTTATATCTCAGCCGCTGTACACAGTACAAACTTTATTCAAAAGCCAAAACGCTCTGTATTGCACACTGATCAACTGTACACAAGTCTAGTATAGTGACTTGTACAGTTTTTGAGTTAGCATGAGTTGTATTATGCATTAAAATCTAAATGCATGTTGAGTGCTTGAAAACCACTACAGTCAATACTGTACATTATGGGCAATGATTTTTCATGTGATTTCAATGTCATTCACTTACAAACAGACAGAAGACTGACTGACAGAAGAGTCATCCAGTCAGTCAGCCAGACAGCATAAAGATAGAGAAATCACATGCATTTTCTTCAGGAAATGCTTCTCATTTCTATTTCTGTCATTTTCCTGGAAGTTCTACACAGACTTAACACTATTTATTGTTTAATACTATGTGAAATGATTGCACAGTGAAATCTTAATAGAAGTCAGATAACACTTTTAAATGAGGCCCCCGGTGATACCTTTGTCGATGGTGGTTTCTGCAACTGACGCTTCAGCAATTTAACGACAGCAAAAACACATTACTTACACTGCGACAATGCATAAGCTACAATATGCATTCATTTCAATGCATACACAAATTATACAATGTCAAAAAGGTATCTATTACATGGGGCGGATCAAAGCTTAAATTATTTTTCACATCTACATCTTTAAATATCTAAACATAAAAGAAAATCAAAAAACAGTCAAAGATAAATCACCAATGTGCAGTGGTGAAAGATACAAATTTGGCACTTTGCCATCGCTGCTATATTATGTGTTAAAGAAATGGATGTGTTAAGATATGTAGGGAAAAAGAGATACAAATAGCATATGGCCTGGTAAACTGCCATTCGGCCTAGGCTCCACAATCATAATATACTCAAAATAAACCCCACTGTAAAATTTTGGAGCTACACACTACATCCATGATTAAGCTTTTCAACCTTAAAAAAAAAAAAAAAACGAAACACAAAAAAAAACCAACAACAAAACAAAAAACAAAGCTTTCAAAAGAAACCATGAGGAATCATAACTTCTATTCTGCAAAATGTGTGGAATTTAAAATCTAATCCCACATGTGCAGCATCATTTTGTTGCCCCCCCGCCTTCACCCCAACCCCAGTGAACTGCACCTTGAATGTGAAAGTTAAGGCTATAAAAGTCCCACCTGTTCCCGGGGCCGATTCAGTTAGTTCATGTAGTATATATGGTGCATGTTTTTGGTTCATACACTCCTGAGAGATGTATCTTGGGAGAAGGCCAAATTTCTCATGACATTACATCAAAACATGAGGAGAAATTATAGAAAAATCCTGAAGCTGTCCAACATCAAAACCTTCTCACATATTTTGGACTAATATAGTGCAGCTCTAACAGTGGCTGTTATCTACTTGATTCAACTTGGTGACAACTGCTAGGTACAATGTTGCCCTGTGTGACAATGTGATGGAGTGTAACGACATTACACAATGTGCATACGTCTATAAGTAACTATCTACAACGGGCCAATTTGGGTGCAGATTGAAAGGGAGATGTATGTGCATGATCGATGCAGAGACACATCTTGGCTACAGGAGGATGGTTGAGAGACTTGGAAACCAGAGAACATCCAGGCACTGCTTCACTCTCTCGTCAGTAGGAGCTTGTGGAGGCCGTGGCAATTCTCTTCCCAATGTAGACCCTAGAAAAAGACATCCAGAAAATGCATAAAATGAACAGGATAGGTTAATGTGTAAAAACCTATTGGACAAATTGATGTAGCAGTGAAATGAAGCTATTAATCTACATTGATGGATTAATTCCCACTGAGATACATTCAAGTTAATAAACATGCCGGCATTACTATGAATGAAATTATCTATCTATCCCAATGAATAGCTGGCAGGTGACAATAGCTTCTCGCTCAGTTGTCAGTTTCTGTTCTACTGTGAGTGATTTGGTCTGATGCGTTCCACAGAATATCTGCTCTTCACCCGTTTCACAGTTTAATAAATGAGGCCCAGGTCTGAGCAGACAGGCATCACATACATGAAATGGAAAACATCAATGTAACCTGAGAAAATTACACATTTTCTTTGGTTACATCATGACAGAACTCCAGGGGTTCAGACTAACCCAAGGCCGAGAGCCAGGATGTGTGAGATGAGTAAGGAAGGAATGAAGACTTTGAGGAATTCAGCAGAGAAGATGCCGCCTTTCTTCATGACTCCACTCTTCCTCATACTGAGAGAAACTGAACGCCGGGGGTGCCGGAAATGGAACTCCCTGAGAAGAATAATCAATCAAATCGATTATTGAAAAGGCATTTCACTAAAACCACTGAAGACAATAGCCTGAACAATTGTTAGTTAGGTGAGAATCTGCTTACTTTGGTGGAATGTTTTCTGGTCTGCTGGACCAATCACTGACCCAGTCCACCTCTTTGTTCATGAGGATGTCATCATCTCTGTCCTTCTCAGCACCTTCTTCCTCTGACTACAAATTAGGGAGATAAAGTAATTATGTTTTAGCCTGAAATTAAAACAAACAAAATGGTTTTAACCTTGAGAATTAATTATACTGTCTTACCTGACTATCTCTTGGGCTGGGCATCTCTACATCAAAAGTTATCTGGCCCTCATCCTGATCTGGACTTGGGGGTCTGTGGGGACTGAGTTTAAACACAAAAATTAGGACTAAAACAATAAAGAAAGACAGATCCAATTAACCTCTGCGCAAACACACAGATGAGAGCTTTAACACTCCTACCTGTCACAGGAGGAGCTACTTGGACTGGATTCATGCTGGGCATCCAACAGGATCTTTTCCATATCTCCATTGTGGATAGAGGAGGACGATGGCACATGCTCCAATCCTCCAATAAGGGTTTCATCATTCTCAGGCACCATCTCCAATGTCTGCAGAGTTTGACTAACGGCAGCATTTGCATTTATTTGGTCAGCAGCGGGTGTCAATAGCAGGTTGGCCTGCACGCTCTGGGTCCCCGAGTTCCCATTCAGCTCCAGCTCTACCCAAGAGCCTTCGCCACACAAAGGTCAAGGAAGGAAGAAAGAGGAGGAGGAAGGGAAATTATACTTTGTGTGACAAAGGGCAAACCTAACAGCAGGTTGCATCCCCCACAGTAACGGCCCTTTCAGTGGTAAACAGCTGACCTACATTTCCTGCACCATTGACACACTGCATTCAAATGAACTGGCTGTGCACAACATCTATCATGGCATGCATTTCTTTGTGCCACTGCCCCACAAACTGGTTGCATGTTTGTTTGTTTTTCCCCTCAAACAGGAAGGAGGTATGTAATCTCTCACAGCCACCGGGCTTGGGTGAGCACCAAATAAAAACCCTCCAACATGAGACGCCCTTTTTCATGGTTCAGGGCTCGCTGAATATAAAACGTGATATTCATTTCGTTCATCGACGCATTTATTCATGAAATTGGTCGCACATTTCTGGGCCAGTCTACCATCAGTGCTGCTCTCATGTGAGGTCTTGCATAACTGTGGGGAGCAGTGTGAGACACTGTGCCCAGCCATGTCGCTGTTCCAGCTGAGATGTTGACACATATAAAGCATGGAGGGTTTTATTCCTGATGGGAGACAAGTCCTGGCACGTTTCAGTTCAGGGGCTGTTTACTGTGCAGCCACTTTGGACTAAGCCCACTATTGTCTTCCTTTAAACTGGAAATTAATTTGAGAGACGGCCCATAATTAAAAAGACAACTTAATCACACTATTAGTTAAGGCGATATAACATATCATCAGGAAATTTAAGTAACACTCGCAAATAAAAGCAATATTTATTTCGTCTTTTGTCCCAAACTTGTTTTTATTTTGGCTAAAGCCCGCCCAACGATGTTTAGAAGACACGATTGGCTGCCAGGCCGTCAATCAAACTTTTATCACGACGTGATTGGCTGACTCAAAGTGACGCCAAACAGCATCACCCTCCGCCCCTCCCAGAAGAAGAGGAAATGACATATCCGATATAACTTTTACAAAAAGCTCTATATTACGCCAATATGGACGAAAACGCACATTTATTGAGATTATCCGTCGTAGCCGTTGAAAGGCGGAGCACGGACTGAGTGGCGACAGTACTCACCGTGAAGCCCGGGCTCTTCGTTATTATTTTGCTGAGCAGCAGCGGTGGACATGTTGACTCTCCAGCTTCAGCATTCATCAACATGACACGCAGACTAACCGACCAGTGCGCATGCGCCAAAGCTGTCCGAAGCCCTGACCACAAACAGGAGGCTCGGTCCGTCTGTGGTCCAGCGAGGGGCCTCTCTTCTCTTTGATGGTGCTATTTTTATTTTAAGATCAAAAGTTAGCCATTTGTGACAAAATGCACATGATTGCGAGTTTTTACCTAAAAAAGTGACCATCAATAATGTTAAGAGTGAAGTTTGTTCCGGGACACTGGTGCTGGGGTAAGGAGGGGAGTTGGATTGAGTCTGTATCTGAGCTACCTCAGTGGTGGAGGGTTTGAGGACCAGTGATCGTGGTGAAGCTGGCCCCGGTCCCCTCCTGTCACTTCACATACAGCTCCAGGGCCAAACAACATAAACACTGTCGGTGTGTGTTGTAGGTTGGTGGAATTCGGGTCTTATATCCATCACCTTCCTCCAGGTCTATAAAACAGTCCTTGGGGGATTATAAATAGCTTTTTTATGGCAAATAAACATCAAACAATGTATTTCCATATTGGCACATGCAGTGATAGGCAGTGGGATTTCAGGGAGGTGAAGAGAGGATTGCACCTCTCTGTCTCCTCCCTGTTGACTCCAATAGGGTTGAGGTGATGGAAGCAGGTGCAATCATTGGACTATATACTATGTTCTATTATTATTTGCAAAAGCTCAAATAGATTTATATCTTGTAGCTGAGCTCTTGAGAATATCTTTAAAAGATCATTATGATCAGTGGGTTTGCAGTAAGAAGGGCTTAATAGCGATAAAAACATTAACCATAACTTTAGTAAGAGCAGCACTGTGACACAGCTGCTGAGATAAAATATTTTGCCCTTTTGAAAGCACTGCAGCAGCCATACCTTGATCATGAAACAGGCCTAAAATAAATCGAATGCTATATTAGTTTAGTAATTGAAATTCCTGCAATAACAGAAACCATGGAATTGTAAAAAAGCCCCTTTATGCATTTGTTTCACAGTTAGTCTATTATCTTCCATACACAAATTTGAATAAGGCAATTTATTTTATCCAGATTTCGGGTTTGGAATTCTTTATTACTTTTCATCTAAATTGTACTTTATTCCATTTGACAAACAAAGCTGTACACTGAACCATTTTAACAGATCACCAAAACTCTCCAACTATCTTTATTCAAGAGCCCCTTGAAAGAAATTAACAAAAACATACAAATTATTGAAATTCACAAAAATAAAAGTGCATTTTGTTTAAACTCCTGTGATACATTAGACATCTCTATAATGCTGCTGCAAGTGGAAAAAACCTCATAACTCCAATTTAGACAGTTTCCTTGAGTTTTTATGCTACTTTATGTAGACAAAGTTTCATTGACCAAAGGTTCATGTTTAAAATCCATTATAGAAACCTAAATGTAAAAAAAAAAAGAAAAAGAAAGAAAACCAGATCTATGGTCTACCTGTAAGTAAGGCAGATTTTCCTGAGAAGCTGCCTTCTTGAAGGTACAGGGTTTTGATCACAGAGCAGCAGTAAATTCCCCTGAGCAGTCTCCTTTCTGGCATGGCAGAGTTCAAGAAACATACTTGATTATCTTATTTTTTTCTTAACGCTTTAAGAAAGGCAATAGGGTTCCTCTGAACATCTTTGTGGTTTACACCATAGCCTTGAGCAATAGCTATGGAGACATGAGGGGAAAATGAAAAATATAATTGGTTAATTTACATCTTTCATGAATATCAGTTGACATTTATAAAGTCTATGATGACCACCGGTGCTATTTAGAAAAAACATGAATTTGTAAAAGCCAATACTAATTTTGACAAAGTATTAAACCCGTGGAGATATTTTCATCTTCAAACTTTTCTCACAATGTCCAACAGGTTATTAGAAAAGTTACTATTTAGCAAGAATGAATGAGTTTAAATGTGTGACAGGACAAAGCTGATCACTGATCTTATATTTTGAATGGACACCTATCCTTGATGACTGGTGGCTAACGGACTGGATCCAGTTGGACTGTGGAATGGGACAAAGATGCCACATTACTCGGAGTTTCACATTTCTGATTTGAGTCTAATAACTTGAATGACCCTACACAATCTTTCATTAGACAATAGAGAAAAGTTGTCTTTCAAAATGCTGCAGAGGTAAAAAAAAAAAAAAAAAAAAGATAAGCCGAGTGTCTTAATACTAGAGATTACCCAGAGCCCTGAGAGAGACAGAGAGCACAGTATCTTAATACCACACCGTAAAAGGAGATGGGTGGTTATTTTTTGTGGTATCCTAGTGAAATCAGTTCTCTATGGTAGGAGATGCACATAATGTGCTCCACTGGACCAATAAGTGTCATGCCCTGATTCAATGGCTTCAGCTATCCCCAGAACCTAATTGTAATGTGGAAAGCAGAAGTATGTGACAAAGGATAGCACAGGAGAGAAATGGTAGAGTTAAGATTTCCCATGTTCAGTACAGTCATTAATGACAGCTTCTATATAACAATCACCTGCAAACCAAGTGCTTCAAAAATTCTTCTTTTTTTAAATAAACACATCTGTAAAGGAGGACTACCTCTGCATCACAGGAGAAGACAATTCACACGATTTCAAAAATCAGTAACTCTGCCTAGTCAATTGGCTTGACTAGCTTTAGAGAGATCTTGATTTAATGGTTTTCACGTCACAAGTTGGTTAAAATGCCTTTCCCAATTAGACGCGCAAGGCCCCATTCTTTCACAGGAGCTCAATAATTCATAAACAAACCATGGCACAAAAACAGAACAATAAGACCCGAATCAACTGAGAGTCTAACTCGGAAGAGTTCAAATAATTTCTACATATATATCAGCTACAGTCAGCCAAATTAGAAAAATAAACTGTTATAGTGCTCATGACTACAGAGGTACTGACAACTGAAAGTACTTTTCTTTGGACATCCCACATCAGAATGTCTAATTCCTCGATGTCACAAAAAGTTTCTAGGTTTTAAACAAATTCCTGCCAGAATGAACAAAATGTCCCAAAGTCATATTACAAAAAAGGTTACCTGACCTTCAAGCGACCTTCATTCTACAATCAGTCTGAGACAGACAGCTAAAGAAACTACAGTGATCAGACTGTAATCCTATTGCCTTAATTTATAAAAAAATAAATCAGCTATAGTGATTATTCTTCTTTTATCAGGTATGGTACAAAACATCAACAAAAAAAACAAACAAAACTTTACAAACACAAACTAGATCCATAGGACAAAGCAATAAATCAATGAGCTTCATATGGTGGACCACAAGTGCAAGGGTGACCGGTCTGACCCGGGGCACCTTGTCTGCAAGACAGCTTTAACTTTAGAGTGTTTCGGACAAGTTACTTTGGCATAATATGATTAGCCCCCACTCAACTCCTAAAACTACAATACCTGACGATGTGCACACACCAGTCTTGTCCATGTTAAAGATCCACAAAAGCGTTTTTGTTTTTTTTTTTACCCTCCACGTTTTAGCCCAGTAACTAGACATCACACGCTCATTACTGCTGAAAGTTTTCCTGAATATTGCCATTTTAGTCCACTATAAAAATTAATGACTTGTCTGAGTTTTAGACGAGTCATCCATCCCAAAGAAAACCAAGGCAGGTTTTGGTAAATCAGCAGAGAACCATGAACTATTGTGAAAACCTGATTCTGATACGTCCAAGATAAGCTGCTGTATCTGAAATCCCGATCCAGAGAACAGATGTTATAATATACCTGGATATTGTTACAATGATAAGGTGCAATTTGTTATATTCTGTTTTAAGAAAAAGTTGATTTTAGGCAACTTAAATTTACAGTCAGATGTTACAGTTTGCCTGAGCACACAAGTTTGCATTGCCACATAATAATTCTTTTACTTTAGTCAAAAAAAAAAAAAAAATAAAAAATCACTGATGAAAATTCATGATGAATCAGGTTCAAGTATGTTGACTTTCTTATTGTAAGGAAATGAATGTAAAGCTGCGGCTGCCTTGACGTTAGAAATTTGATGTATTTAATATTTGTAGACTGGAAAAATGTTAGCAGTAATGCATTGTTTATAGAGAATGGCTAAGACATGATAAAACAGTCCTTGAACAGCATAACCATTGTGTGCAACAGGAAAGAAATGTGGAGTGAACTTGGCAACTTCACAAATATCTGGGGCAAATATGGAGTGCTGGCAGCTTATATTAGAAGGGTTTCAGGCCAGTATGAAAAGGAACATGGTGACGGAAAGATGTGTAAACAGCATTAAGAATTTCTTAGTCAAACTAATAAACCACAGTATTTACAAAAACTTGACAACTGGTAGCCATGGCATACAAATGAATCATGTCACAATGGCACAAAAAGAAAAAAGGACCTAGCCAAATATGTGTATTTAACACATTGTCCCTTTGGTTTGGGATGTAGTGGAGTAGCAAACACAACTTGGTGAATGGAGTGATTCTAACAGAGGAAACCCATGACACTAAGTCCCACAGTCTGGTCTCAGATCTACATACCATGCATGTCTATAGTTTGAGAAAATGTGCTTGTCATGGCCTGCTTGAATGTACTGTTAATGACGCTCAGTACTTAACTCACCAAGGGCAGATAACATCTAGACTTTGGGGTTTAGTCCCAGACAAATATTGTTTGTTGCGTATGTATCAGAGCAGTGGGGCTCAAGCAGAAAATTGGGATCAGGGTTCAACAAATGCTAGTTGAGTTTTTCCTCGAATATGTACAGATTGTTGGTGGTGGCCACAGCAATGATGTTGTCCAGAGGATGCCAGGCAGTGTGAAGGATTTTCTTGTTAAAGTCAAGACTGTCTACACTGATCTCGTCCTTTTTGCGTTTCCCGCCAGTGCTTACTTTTCGCGGTTTTAGGACAGAGCGTGGCTTGCTGTTCTCCCGTGATGCCTCTAGGGTTACGTCCTGCCGGTAGCCTCTGTCAAACATCCTGAAGAAATTGTTGTAGGAACCGGTCATCACAACGCTGCAAAGCAAGGTATGAGCGAGAGATGATAAACCCAGTTTGAACAGTGAAGGAAAAACCCTAAGAGCCACAAGTCTATTGTTTTTGTAATGTCCAGTACTCTGTACAGAATAACCCTCTTTCTGTGGCTTCATGCACTGCACTGCGCAGATAACCGCAGTAATGATAAGCATTCAGCTGCATCAGCCCAAAACATTTGTACGTCACGCATAGTAACTGTGTGTGGAATTGCAAAGGATCTATTAAAAAAAAAAAAAAAAAGTTCAAAGATGGCTGCACTGATATTTTGACTCAATATGTTCATAAAAGAGAGTTGGTCACCTGTCGTTCCCATTCCAACAGCACTCGAACTTGTCGAAGATGCAATCATTCTCATAAAGTGAACACAACTTACTCCTGAGATATTCATGCACCTGTTTAAAGAAAGAGATTAAGAGGTATTGTAGTCACAATCAACAGTTTTACAAAGATTGAAACAAACAGTCTTACAGACCTGAGGCCTGTACGATAGAGCAGCTCATGTTGACAGGATCACATCAAAAACCATCTGAGTGGAAAAATTGTCCACTTCCTCAATCTTTCGTACACCCTGGACGGGTCGCCAGTCCATCGCAGGGCCAACACACAGAGAGAGAACGAGACAAACAACCACTCACACTCACACTCAGACCTACTGACAATTTAGAGTCACCAATTAATCAAAACATGCATGTCTTTGGACGCTGGGAGGAAACCCACGCAGACACAGGTAGAACATGCAAACTCCACACAGAAAGGCCCCAGGCCAAAGAACCGAACCTGCGACCTTCTTGCCCCCAGTACTCTATCCATTGTTCTGAAATTTGTTGCTGAGAACTCAGGAGAAAATGAGAAAACAGGAAGACTTTCATGGCCAGATAGATAAACTCAAGGTCAACCGATCTAGTTGATAGCCAGTTTGTAGCACAGGCTGTCCAGGACATTCAATGCTAGGTTAAGACAAGCCAGATAATTTCAAGACATCCTGGATATGTTAAACCTACTTCATAGTATAGACCTCTGGAAATTTTGATAACAGCTGCCTTAAAACACCTCCCTCTGGTGGAGAAATGGTAGAACAATGTCAGTCTTAGATTCTGCAAAACAAAAAGAATAGTGTCAAGGTAACAGACCTGATATGTTTCTACTGGTCGAGTCTCCATGTTTAAATCCCAGATTTTGACAGACAGGTAGTCGCGGGTCATCATGTAGCGTCCACTGTGGCTGAATTTCACATCAGAGATGGATGAGATGATTTCAGAAAAGAAAGACCGGTTGTTTGGATCCTCTGGCTCTTCAAACACTTTAAAAGAAAACAGTACATGCCATTAGTATTTCTGGACTGCTATTTATTGCAGTGACTGACTACATTTTCTTTATAATGTGCAGCAGCACATTAAAAGCCTTTCTGTGGTTTCAGTCACATGTTTTTGGCAAAAGCTGACCTACAGATCAAGTTTCTACACGCTTGCTTTCTTGAGAACTGAAAAACCTGACAAGAATAAGAGTTTTTGAGCTCAAAAACCCTTCACTATTCAACACTACTTGACAGGAAACTGCAGGCTTGGTTATAGCAGATTGCTGAATATATTGTTGAAGTCAGTTGTTAGAAAAGCTTTGACAGGCCAGTTTGGTCAACCCACATGTGAATCTATAAAGGCACTATTCCTTCAGTCCTGAACAGAAGGAGTGGGCTAACAATAGAAACTGGTTGATCAAGGATTTCTCAGCTGCTCATACAAATTTGTCTCCTGTCTTTCTACTCCAGTTCATTTGTCTATCATCCAAGTTTCCTTTGACATACCAGACACACATCAGGTTCCTTCATCTGCAGGCATACAGTATAAATTTAACAGGCTTACTTTTGGCATGCTTGTCGCACAGTGCTGATGCCCTCATGTCACACATGCGGATGGTGCCCTTGCTGCTGCTGTAGACAAAAGTGTTGCATTGATTGGGATGAAACTCCGCTGCTGTGATCACCTCAGTCAACTCCTCCATATTGGCTGGCTTAATGTCAACAATGTCTGAGGAAGAGGGGATTAAGGTCAAGGGGCTCAACAGTCATTACTACAACTTAAAAGGAAAAAACTTGAAAAATGTAAATGACACAAAGTAGCATAGCAGGTTTGGCAAAGCTCTGTGTCAGCAAATGCTGACTTTTGGAGGTCAACACGGGGATAAAAATACTATCATGGAAGAATTCTCTTATCGAGGAATGCATTTCAATGTGACAATGTATGTTGATCTTACTGGAGGTGCTCTGAACTAGTTAGGTGGCAACATTATCAAAAGTCTTACTTTATGCATGAACTTACAATAGCAAATAGTATTTGAAGGCCCCATCATTGATTTAGTTCCGGTGTCAAACTTAACTTTAACTACAAAATGTAAACCAAATATGCAGAGAAGTTAAATCTGTTCAAATTGGGGAAATTAGGTGGTAATAGCGTCGAAAAAAAAATAAATAAAATTACAGTTATTTTGGAAAACCTTGTGATCATGATGCATCATTCCTTCCATTTCATTTTCTTTGATTAAATGTTGTAAAATGCCAGAACAGACCCACAGAATCATAGTTTGTGTGGCCCAATACATTTGGACTGATTCATTTCCTGACATTTCCTAACCCTTCTAACAAGAACAATTATAGCTGGTGCTTAGAAACCATCATACCCAACAAGTAACACGATGTTTCCATTGGCATGATAAGTTGCATTTCCCAACAATGTGGACGTATAAAAGTATAACGGCTGAGGGCTGCAGAGAATTAAAAAACGAAAGGATACTAAAGCTGCGATCAGTGATCTCCAGGTGCCAGAGGTTAACTCGAAGGTCATCTGCAGACAGGTAAGTCTCACAGTCGCTGTTGACTGAGGTGGAGTTGATGTGGTAGGTGTGAGCATTCGCAAACACACGTCTAGGACTTGCCTCCACCATCAAGTCCATAGGCCTGAACACTGGTACCTGAGGAAAGGAGCAGGGTTTGGATCACTTCCTTATTAGGGAACACTGTGGTGTCATCAGTTTGTCATCAATGTTATAAAATCACTTTGTTGTACTGAGAGTCAAAAGGGGGTTCACTAAAACTGAAACAAGCTGTGAAATAAAAAAGGTCTGACCTTGTTTTAAAAACAGACAAATCCGTTAAGCTGAGCCTATATTTGGAAACTACTCAAATATGGATCAGTGTTTCTCAAAAACGATGCACATGACTAGGGAGAAAAATGCTGCATGAAGGTAAAGCTGAACAGACCTTTTCAAAGCAGATAATTGACTTATCAAACGCAGATTTGATGATTTAAACATGAATGGGTACAATGTAATTGTAATTGGATTGTTGATGTTAATAGTTAGTGTGTTTTGTTGATCAGTGACTGTTGAATGTCTGCATGAGTCAAAAACAACTATCAGCTTCCAGACACTGCTGTAATGACAGGACATTAAATTAACTTGCAACCAGAGAAACGTATTTTACTATGACCTATCAATTTTAGGAATGAATGACAAGTACATGACTTCAACTGCAGCGCATCATGTCAAATCTGGCACTTTAAAACATGTTTATGGGAGACTAACATTAAGACTTTTCATACAGTGTTTTTCCTTTTAGTGTTGTCATTTTTAAAATTTAACCAAGTGTTGCACATATTCACTATCAACACAACATCAGCAAAGATGCTGGTGGGTTAGTAACCTACTGATACAGACATATTCAACATGTTTGAGACAGCAATTAAGCAATTTATACACACCCGTAGTGTTGTGAGAGTGTTTAGATCTCTGTATCGTCCATCCTCTTCCTTCAGATTGTAGCCCTCTGGTCTTTTATCGCGCTCACTAATTTTCCACAGCTTTATGGTTTTGTCTGTGTTAAAAGGAGAAAATCAGTAACAGAAAAAACTCTGGACATTTACATTACTTGATGCCAAATGATGTCTCCAAAGATCAGGGGGAATGGTTACAGTTTAAAATAGCTCAATAATCACAAATTCATCCGTTTTACAGTGAAGTAAGGTTTAACATCCTGTGGTTTAAACTGACCATTTGTAGACAAAAGAAACTGTGCTGCATTTTTCTGAGGCAGCCATCGAATCTTGTTGATCTTCTCCTCGATCTCAAGGCTCTTCAGATAGTCGAACTCTGGTTCATGGCTCTGGAAGGTGCTGTAAACATTGTACTCGCCTCGGCACTGTGGTTGATTCTTGCTCTACACAATAACAGACCACAGGATTAAACATTTCAAATTGGATTTTCACATTAAATTCAGAATTTAATATAATATGCAGCCTGTGTGACCAAGTAATCAGTTTATCCGATGTATAAAAAAAATAAATAAAATAAAATAAACAAAAAAAAAATCAATAATTGCACAGATTTAGTTTATTCAGATGAGTCACTTAAACTTACCTCTGGCTCCTGCTGAAAGATGACAACACGTCCCCCCTTGTCCCCGGTCGCTAGTAGCTCCCCAGAGTGGTTAAATTCAACCGTAGATATGATGTCAGCTGTCAGAGGCAAAGTAATTAGAATAATTTTAGCTTAGCACTCTTTTAAGTGTGTAATTTGAGACAGTACTATGGAATCTGTTCTGTAAACATGAGATGTTTTCAATGTAAAAATATTTAGCAGTGGAGTGCAAGGCTTATGTGGTTGACTGACATATATCAATCATGCACCAGCAGTGCTACAGATATTGTACGTTCTTCTGTTTTGCCCACCTAGAGGTGTGCAAACCATGGCTGAAACACAACACAAGGGTGATATACATGAACTTGATCTTTAAGTCTAGGAGGGGAAAAAAAAAAAAAAAAAAAACAGGCCATTTGCAGCTCTGGCATTTCTCAACGACAAGCATTCTCATCAACTCCTACAATAAAACAATCAATGTCTGTTAACAGACTAGCACTATTCTGCACCAGTGCAATCGTTCATAAAGAGTATGGTGTTGTTCCTCCTTCACACAGCACACAAAGTGCCTGGCACGACCTGACGCCATACAAACTGTCATATAAAACAAAAAGGGAAGAGCAATAGAGATGAAGTTGAATAAAACTACCACACTATTGTAGTGTTGCACTGTCTATTATTTTTTTAGCCTTTTCTGGCTATTTGATAGGACAGCTTGAAGAGTGACAGAAAATGGGAGAGCGACAGTGGGGAATGACATTGGCTGGAACCGAGCTGACGTTGCTAATGAGGACCTTGTAGCCTCCTGTTCATGGAGTGTGCACCCTAACCACTATTCCACCAGGGCCCCACTGATATGTACTTTTGACACAAGTGGAGACCACCATTTATACTTGTTCTCAGACAACGCTTACTGTCAACAATGGCGTAGACCTTTACACACATACAAGTCCATCATGTACTGTAAACATAGATCTGGCCACGTTGGTGTCAGTGTTTTTCATTTGGGAACTTTCATTTGTTAGGAAATAGTTCAATGAAGTCCTGAATGAGGAATATCCTACGTAAACGTATAATAAATACTGAATGGACTGTTTTTCATATAGCACTTTTCTAGTCTTAGCAATCACTCAGAGTGTGTTGCAATACACACCATATTCGGTGCTTGCACTAGAGCTGCATAATACGCCAATAAATAAATTAATAAATTACATATATATCACATTAAGATTATTTTGGCGTGATACAATTTCAGTTGGAATTGTTGTTTTTGATATTAATTTTCAACACAATTTGTAATTTTTGTTGGGTCTTGTACTAAACAAACTGTCTTTTCATATCAGGAGAAAATGACAAGCATGTTGACCTATATAGTGCCAACAACGCTGTGACACCTTTTATCTTTAACAGAAAATAACAGTTCCTGTGGTTTTTGCAGGCCTTGTAAAAGGGATATCGCAAATGGCCAGATTGTGATTATATTATCGTTAATTGTGTAGCCTTACATTGCACCAAAACACACACTCAAAACAATGAAGGCTCAGCCATCAACAATTAAGGGTTTAGTATAATGCTCAAGCGCACATTGATACATGAACACATGCACCCAGGGAATTAAACTACTGATCCTCAAATTAACAGATGGTCTTACCAAAGTTACCTGTGTTTTTGTGAGTACAACTTCAAATCGCATAAAATTTTGTTAACCTCTACTGTAATTAATTTCTAATAAAAGTTTCAAATTATATGAGCCTCTGGATTGTTACGCACTGATAGTGCTGTTAAAAAAAGAACATCAGGGCAGCCTGCGAAACACATTTTAAGTAGATGCCAAGCTGCAGATTACTCAACCAGATATACGTATTGCTTAACTAATTTCCTACTTGTTAATGAAACGTCCTCATCCTACTGAGGTGAAAACCTGAAACTTTTCTATTCTGATGTGCATTTCCCTCCAATGCTTGCAAGCACTAACATAACACACAGTGAACAAATGCTCACTTGGGAATTATAAAAGTGGGGACTGTTGATCCTACCAAAAATAGATGCATGTTGTTGGGCCATGCACCAGTTTGACCAGTGTGCAACAGGCCCACTGGGGTGTGTTAGATCACTGAGCACTTTACCTCAGATGCTGTAAACAGGTCATCAATCATTTAGCTTCAAAGTAGAACTCCCTCTAACATGTCAGAGCGGCACTGGAACTAAAGGAGAGTGGACAGGATGCCGACCACACAGGACATTTATGCACTTACCTTCAGCCACCTCATCATCTATCGATCCTTTGACTTGGGAGAAGCACCACTGCACATCACTGTTCCCACCACCGGCCCCTGCACAAGACACAACCGCAACTTTTAATACAAACACACACTTACAACTTTACATGCGTTAGCCCGGTGCTAACGGAGCTACAGCCACGGTCACAGTCATGTGCGACGGAGGCTGCAGACAACTTGTCTCTGATCAAATGTCACTGCAGGTGCAGAAAGGTCCGGGCCGCTGGAGACACTCCGGGTTTGTCTGCAGAGGGGAAACGCGGACTGTAACGCTGGCTGCCTGACTTTGAGGTCCTAGCCTGCTAGTTAGCCTGCGCTGCTGGACCACAACAGCAGAGACTAACCCATCCTGGACCGGACACTCTGCTCAGCAGCCATTACAGCCGGGACACGCTCACGGGCCCTGCCCTAAGATCTTACCTGCCATGGCGAGGACTGGGACAGAGGAAGACTCTGTGGAGGGCTCGGGCCCTGGGCTGGAGCTGTGCCGACCCGGGTCGGCTGGGCGGTTCTGACCGGGGAGCAGTGGAGGAATGAAGCTGGGGGCTGCTGCCGCTCCTGTGGCCGCACACCGCGCTAATCCCGGACCTGGTTAACGTAGACAACACCGACCTGTTTTTGACCAATAAAGTCAACTTCGAAGCTCGGAAGAACCTTTTAGACTTTGCTCTCTACTTTGAGATCCCCGTCGTCTCTACCTCTCCCAGCATTGCACTTTCAAAATGGCGCAACTCGGGCGGCGTTCAGCAGGCGTCAAACTGAAGGAGCGGAGCGCCGCGCCGTCACATTTAACTGGCCGGACTAATGAACCGGCAGCCACCCGGGTCTTTCTCCGGTCCCCGGGAACGTTTTGGTTCAAGGATTTAATTAATATTAATTTTTAATCAAAAGTTAAAGGTCTTTTATCAAAGTTAACGTTGCAGTAGCTTAAACCCCGCCTGTGTGGATTGTTTCAGTAACCCAAATCAAACTAACCCACGCACGCAGGGCCTATTCAGCAAAAGTGACGCGAGAGACAGGATCTGATACTAAAAGTTAACTGTAGTAATGTTTCTTTAGTATTGAGTTGAGATAAATCCAATCTTACAGTAACATTTCGATCCTAATTTAAATACCAGTCACAAACAGAATGTAATTGGTGGGTTGTTGTTATTTTACTCACATGAGTTTGGTGTGTTTGTGCAGTAAATGTAGGCGGGTCACTGGCAGCTGTAACACATCCGGATTTCATGTCTAAAAACAAAAATATGATGTGAGAAGATGGCAGTTGCCAGATATGCTTTAGTCAGCTGCCATGTTGACACAGACCAACCTCAGAGAAATAGATGTGAAGAGCGATAAACTGGAAACCAGCTGCAAGGCCCAGACCAAGATCAATGTTGAGCAACTGTAAGGTCATTTTAGGGTTTTTTTGTTTGTTTGTTTGTTTTGTTTTGTTTTTTCAGATGATAGTTGACACATGTCATACTTGTAGGAAAGGTGCTTTATATCAACAATGGCTCTGTTATATTTTACATGTAAGTCATGACAATGTGATGCGTGAGGTAGCTGCTTAAAATGAAGCAAATCATTTTTTGGTGTGACCTGTGCTTTCCCTGCTAAAAAATGTTAAAATGTCTTTCTATTCATCACTTTATATCAGTTGTATGTGTTGTTAGTTTTTGTTGTTGATGAAGAATAGAGAGATGTAACAAGGTTCCTGAGCCATAACCGGGGCGTTGCCGCTCATGGTTGACATATCATTTCTGTCATTCTAATTTCTGGTAATGGGATTTATTATAAAATATAGACTGAAATGATAAAAGACTACATTTTGAACTTTACGAGATCAATGTTTCTGCAGGTATGGCTTTAAAGCCCAAAGCATGTTTGTTCATTCTGGGTTTTGGCATTGTATATAATGTTGAAAACCAAATTTACCACTAATTAATTCTCACATGGTGAACCTGAAGCTTTCAGGGCCTCGGGAAACCTCTTTCCCAGTGACACATGATCCAATCAGGAGGGAAGCTCTGTTTTACCACATCATTTGGGAGAAAATAGTACCATAACAGACAGATTCCCAACCAGCGCTTCCACTAATTATATATCTTATTTACATTTTGCCAAACTTTATATGTCCTTATGGAAGGAAAAACAATTTTAAAGATACACAATGCTCTCTTTGTTTGCTACACATAACAAACAACATATTTCATGGCCTCATTGTGGTGATTTTGCATTTCAGCAGATATCACAGTTTCTAGGTTGCACACTTAAATACATTGTCAACAAAGACAGATGATGCAAACTGCTTAGCTTAAAATGAGCTTCACTGTGGAGTTCCTCTATATTCCTGCAATGTCCTGCTTAGATTGTAAAACTACAAAACAGAAAAAACTGGACAAAACCTGTGCACTCTAATGCAGAGTGTGGATCATAGAGCAAAAAAAAAAAAACCCATCTGGCTGTGCACAAAGACATTAACAATTTATGGGAACTGAATTGTCCACAAATCCCAAGAAGGTCTGACTTCATTAATGAGCTCTAAGTGCAAGAACAGGCTCGTTCTTCAACAGTCGCTTTCTTTCTACTTCCCCACCATGAAATAAGTGGTCCATCTGGCGAGGAGCAAAGCACCGAACAGCACCGTGTAGCTGAAGAGGACAAATTTGAGGATTTCCTTGAATGTCCGGAGGAAGCGGATGAACAAGGGCTCCACATCCAGAGGCTCCTGCTGCATCTTCTGCCGGAGATCAGTTCGAGTCATGTGCCCCATATTCTCACCTCGACCCATTCTGCAAACACACATATTTGTCAAATCTCAAAATAGAATAAAACATACAAACTTTTATGTCCACCAAAGTAACTCACCTGAAAGTTTATATTAATAAACAAAGTGTCATATTTCTAGGTAATTACATAAACAAAGAATAAGATAAACAATCTTCATTTTCTAAGAATTAAGTTTGGATAACTAAATAATAACTTATCTTTTACAAATATGATCTTTGTTGCTGTTTAATTCTATATTATTTTTTAGCACTTTGTGTGTAACAAACATGTTTATTTGTATTTGAGTTCCTTGCCCTGTAGCAGCCGAAGAGGGAGCATTGACAAACCGTCACTTTTATTCATTTATCTGTAAATTACAGCAAGTGGGTTCATTATCAATCCACTTTGTTTGTGTTGTCGCAAACAACGTAAACTGTTAACATGTTTTTCAAAGAGACATCAGAATTCAACTTGCTAAGTAAAACAGAATGCATTAATCAATGTGTAGTTATTATTTCTATGAGAAACATTAGTACAGTGTAATCAGTTGTCTTATTTAAAGAGGAATATCTTGTCCTGGAAAAGGTTCGTCAGATTTAAACTGAACAAAACGTGCATGTATCAAAATCAAGTTCAAAACCAATCATACCTTGGTGTTGATGGAGCAATGCAGGAACTGATGAGAGAGTGGACTCCTGTGCTTCCAGCCCTGAAGTCCAAGTTGGTGTGTGCTGCCTTGAGCATTTCAAGCTCTTATGGCAGAGGAGGAGCCAAAAGCAATAACTGATTACAAGCATTTGACTCCCCTGGGAATGACCTAATGGGAGTTTAAGTCTTCAGTGCACCTGCTCCTCAAACAAAGAAATTGTCCTGTAAGACTCAGGCCATCAAGCAATATTAACATTTATTCAATTTGAACCAATCAAAGTGACAGGAAATGAACATAGATTTACCCAAACAGAGTTCACCAAAATATCTGAGTGCTGTCAGCAGGACACCCTACGCTCATAGTGTAAGGCACGGAGACCGTATTGACTGAAACAGAGATCAAACACCCTCATGCAGCACAGCTCTCCTCTACCGGAACACGGAGCAAATGGCCTCCTAATTCAATCAGTGTCCTGCGCTGTCAAATCATGGGCTGCCATGGGCTGAGCTCTCCAGACAGCACAGGGCCATTATCGGCTGATTGTGAGGCCTGTTACTGTGCTAATTGCTCCTTCAGAGAGCTGGACCACTGCTGACGGATACACTCCCCATCCCTGCCTTTCCTCTGCTCTCCCTGATCTCAATCTGTTTGTCTGTCCAAAATATATCTAAAAAAAACAAACAAACAACAAAAAAAAAACAACGGTCAAAATGGATTCTCACACAACCAAGACTCATTTCAGTGTTTTTATCCCAAAAAGAGACCCAAAATAAAAAATGGAAATGAAATTTTTTCTTTAATCTTCCACATTGAAGAGTAACATACATATATACAGGGCAGCTTCTTAAGGGACAATGGGATGTATGTAAACAGTAGGATTAAACCACCTATGTGTTATATATTATTGGGCTGGAGGATGGAGAGACACCCAAAAACCTGAAAAAGGTATGGAATAATGACCATTTGAAAAGCATTTTGGAGGATTTTTTTTTTTTATAGTGGGTCAGCACTTGGTTTGTATCATGATCAAGCATGAGACAGCAGGCAACACGATACACAGTCCTGCTCCTGGCTTTACACTATTCAAGTGATTAACAGTTGGTGGTGCTAATGTACAAAAAAAACGTAATACAAATTAAAATATTTTTTAAATAAAAGTTTTGCAAAGAAGGAAATGCATTCAACATACTTGCAAAGCCTCAAAGATCAACAATGTCTTAATCAGAAACAGAATGAAAATAAATTTGTTTACAAAAAGAAACTCCACAGGGCACCTTTACGGGTCCTGTCGCTGTTTATCCAGTAGAGACCTCACTGAAACACTTGAAGCACAGTAACATAAAAATAGCAGCTGAGGTTATGTGATGGATGGGGCGTTTTATGTGTTCAAGTGTATGTGCAGGTGACTCAGGGGGTCTAAGATTCAGGCCTGTCCATGAGGGATTTGATCCAATTTGTACCATTTATGAGTTTTGTGGTGGCTATGATGTACTCCATCCCACTGTCTTCCATTTGAGAGAGGAAACGAAGAGCGGCTATCTCAGCATAGGTCACTCCACCGAGGAAGAACACCAGCGTTGTCCGGTTCTCCCCCTGCTGGCCTGAATGACAGCGACAAGAAACAAATTTCAATCCCACAAATTGTAAAATCTGAGTTAAATTTTTAAAAAGGGACATTTTGAGCACAGTTTTGATTTGATATTTCTGAAATGGTAAATCCATCAAGCTTCTACTATTACACGCTTTAACAAAATACAGCTGCGTATAAAAGAGAGCCAAGTTCCCTCTGCTAAAGCACCATATTTTGAAAAGTGAAAACACTGATTTAACTTTTACCCTCCCCCTGAGTCTTCTATTATCACCTTTTCCAATCCAATTTAAAGCAGGCATGTAGAAACAAGTCAACTGTCTAATGCCCAAACTCACAGTCCTAATTAGCACATTTCATATTGAGTGCATAATGAAATTCATTATTCACGTGAGGGTAGCAGCTAATACTGACCAATATGAAAAGATAGAGGGAACGTGAAGGAGAACATGGTGGTCACTGTCAAATCAAACACAGTATTTTTTTTATCTACGTTATTCTTCAGCACAGACAAACCAGTCAAACAAACATTGCCAGTGGTGCTGGGGAATTGTCAGCTTAGTGCCATCAATCTGCTGCTGTCCTGCATTTGACTCAACAGAAACAAAGCCTGTGTCTTATCTACATGTACCAGGCAGGAGCCTGTTTACTTTTATTCTGTTCAGTAAGCATCAGGCCAAACAGCAGGCTTAGTTTGTCATGCTCCTTACGTTTCTTATGAAGCCCAGCAGGCAGCTGCTGTCTCTCCTCAAAGTGAGGGCCTGGAAGCATCTTCAGCACCTCTTCAATGCTACGCCACCCAGGTCTGGCCAAAACCTGGGTCAGTCGGATGCTTAGAGGAGCATAGCCACTGTACACGTAGGAGATGTCATTGGGGTTCTGCAGCAAAAGGGACAATAGCAATCAGGGTCCTTTAAAAACCTTCAAAAATTCATGTTTAACTATCAAATTCTTTCCCCTTTTCACAATATTTACATTGTACCTGTTCATTGGCATCCTCCATCCACAGTTTAAGGGTTTTCCTAATGGTGGCGTAATTATTTCTTGAGCTTATCTGGGGCTTCAAAAGACCTGCCTTCTCCAGGTTGTTCAGTGTTAGTATGTGCTCATAACCATAGGTCTTGACAAAAAATAAAGCAAAAGCATAATTTTAAAAATCAAAACAAAACAAAAAACACTCCACGGTATACATCAGATGCTCACTACTTTTGCACAGACAACCAGCAAAAACAAATCTGGGATATACCTGAAGAATCTCCCTCTTGTAGAAGTCAAACACTTTCTGCCTGAGGCCGTTGTTGCAGACTGACTGCATACACACCAGACGCAGAATCTTGATCAATGGATCCTTCTGGGAAATGGAGTCTTCTATATATGTGTTCACCTGGATGATCAAATAATATTGTGGTGAAATGATAAACTATTTTGACTCAATTTGTCTAAATTTAAACCGGTAACGAAAAATGCCATACAATAGTCATTATGTTATCATTTTCAAGGATGCATTTGGTGTATTTACATTTAGGTCCATAATAAGCATTATAATAATTTATAATAGCTTTGGAAAACAGATCTTTACCTTGTCTGTGTCGACTCCAGTCATAAACTCCTGCTCCACCGTTAGATTATCAAAGAAGGCCTCAGATGCTGAAACAGGAGACCTTACTTAAATTTTATCATAGAATGACAAAAGTATTTGACAGCTTAAATATAAAATAGCAAAAAAATAAGCAAAAACAAACAAAAAAGCTGATTTATGCAAATCTTATAAGTGGGAGAGAAATTGATAATTAACTGTATTAAAAAAAAAAAAGTTTCTTTTTTTTCCCTAGAGTGACCAAGTTTTTAAGAATCATGGAGCTATATTTTGGAAATATGAAATATGTTGTAAAGGTCTGACCTAAATAAAAGAATATGATGGCGTAACATTTGATGAGGCAAATGAAGAAAATGTGGGGTTATTACGCACTGGTGATGTCCTTGATCAGCTCGGCTATAGAGGTGTGGTTAGCCAGTGAGCTTCGCGCGGCCTGCATGTGAGGCAACTGAGACACAAACTGCTTTATCTCTCCCACTGTTTTGGCATTATGCCTTTCCTGTGAGATAACACAACAACAACAACAACAACAACAACAACAACAACAAAAAAAATCACTTGTATTGCTGACCTGTAAATAGATTTGATAGAGTCACTCAGATTCACTGAAATGATGGAACTAGCAGACAATTCTAAATGTACCAAAAACAGGGTTTGCAAGCTGTTGGTTCTCTATGTTATTATATTTGTGGGCAAAACAGTCCTCACTTTTTTATTTAAACTTCAACTCCCACAAAACAGAACTACTTTAATTTGGTGACCAGCTACATAAATTCCCCCCCGACTAAACAATGACAAATCACCAAATCAATTATGTTCCTTATTTCCTTTCTTTTGGAAAGGTTTTGCAGACCAGAATTATCCTGATGCTGCATAATTTCAAGCATCTTCATTAATGTAATTTGTCTTTGAATCAGAGTTTTTGAATTCGGACCTGATGAGAGAATGGTATTGTGTTCGGCGGGGAGACATTCAGTTTGAACAACTAGTGCTTTTATCTTATCTTTAGGTGATTGTCACCACCTCCTTTTCATCATAGATTTCTTTTATAACCTATTTTTTTTAAATGCCACGTGGATTAAAATCAGGTCCGATTAGATTAGCTCAGGAAGTGGATGTTATCTGTTGTAGTTTCAGGAAAGTAGCTTTTTAACCAATTCTAAACATTTATATCATTAAGGAAACATTAGATTATAATGTTTCAAGGACGAACCTCGAAAGCAGCAGAAATAATTTTGGCCTTCTTGCTGAGTGCTGCTCCAACAGCATTAAAATTTTTGTCTCGGATTTCTGCATACAGTTCCTCTGCCGAGTTGAGCTGTAACTTCTTGGGTTCTGTGGGTAAATCTTTACTTGCTTCACCTTGCTTTTTCTGTGCAAATTTCTCAGGAGGCAACTTGACGTAACCTGAAAATGCAAAAGGTGTCATAAAAATAAATATATAAGGAATAAAATACCAAAAATTATTTACTGCCAGTTTGTAAGACTATAGCTAAGCAAAATTCAAGAAAAACTCCTGTCAAAGCATGATTCATAATATGTTTAAAATTCTCTTAAGTGTTGACAAAAAAAGCTGCCACATGAAAATGGCTGAAGCCAAATAATCAAACAAAGCCCAACTTGACTGCAAGAAATTAAAGACAAAAGACTATTTAGGGGAAATGGATTAAACATACATGTCTTTAAACATGTTACATTTGTAAATGAAAAACCTGTCTTGTTTTAAGTACAATGCTGTACGATGGCTCTGAGGTACAAAAGCAAATCAAAAAACACAGCAGCAAATCACTTCACACAACAACAAAGAAAACACAACGATTTGTAGTTTTTTAAACTTAAGGGCGATCATAATCCTGCCCATTTCAGGCCTTCTTTTGGATAAAATTGCTTTAAGGAAACACACGGAGAGCGTGTGTATATATATATATATAACTGTATATATAGTATATATAACTGAGCTTTCAGAAGAAAAAAAATAAACTAGTTTCTGACCATTATTGATTCCATAGATCTCGTCAATGAGACCCTCATAGGTGAGCTGTGTTGCCAGAGGGGTCAGCAGGTCAACGTTACGGTCCAGGAGGAGCAGAGTGTCAAACACTGGCAGGATCTGATTCTGACTGCCAGCAAACTCCCTCTTCATCCTCAGCATCATGTTGGCCACATGCTGAAAACAAGCAGAAAAACAAATTCATTTATCTGGCTGCTGCTGAGCATCTGCCAATCTGCAACTATCAGTTTCAATGCACAAAACCTTACACTTTTAACAGAAAATGATTGTGCCTCACACCATACTCACCCTTGCACATTCCCCTTTCCCATATATTTGTGGAATAGTGCCATACAGTGCCTGTAAGGTCATGAGGCCTTTGGCTGTGTGGTAAAGGCTTGTTTGGTCATTTTCAAGGTAGCACTCCTGGGTAAGAAAACCAATATGAAAATAAGCTATTACTGTGAAAAATACAGCACAGGTACAAATCTCAATGATGTATTGAATTCAAAAGAGCTCACAAATTGCTTCAACAACAATAACTTTGTCAATATATTAATATGCTTAAATTATGGTTGATAAGCTGCTGATATGAATTCTGATCTTCACTGTCTAAGAACACATGCTTCATTCTTTAAACAGCAGAGTGGTTATAGCAGTGTACATTTGGGATGTACCCACCCTGAAAGCACTTTCATACTCCATGGAGAGTAGGTCACCATCATAGGGAATCAGGTCCAGGATATACTCATCAATGTTGATGAATGAGGACAGCACACCCTGCTCCTTTAGCCGCTGTTCACACAACATGCTCCGCCGCGGCACAAACAAAATGTGGAAGTCAACTGACGAATGACGCTTATCCTCACTGAAGGGGCACAACGCAGGACAATCTGCTCAAATTCTGTGAACAGCTTCACAACAGGACTTGAAAAAAACTCACCTGTCTGAAAGCATGAGACACATAAACTGACCTGAACACATTCTCAGCAATGATGTCCATGAGCTCCAGTCTGGGACGGACAAAGAAGATGATATTTTTGACATCGGCAGAGGGGAGCCTGCCAGTCTTGAGGGTGAACATCTTTTCCACTTCATGTTCCTAGAAAGATGGGGGCACGTATGCAACTTTTATTTATTATCTACCATGAACCAAACCCCACACTACACTACATTTGTAACTTGCTTGTTAAAGTACTATTCAACACAGCAAATCAATCCCTTACCTTCAGCAGGGAGTACTGGGCTATCAGTCCGAAAGGTCCTGTCAGATATTCATCCCAGACAATGGCCTGAAGAGCAGCAGGACACACGGTTCAGAAACAAGACCTGCAACGTTGTCATGGCCACTGACAGCTGTGATTAGCTGACTGTTGCCTTCATAAATTCTTGTGCAGCCCAAACTACAGCGCACAGGCCTGGAGCTGTGATGTAGGAATTAGTGTTATTAATCCACAGCTTCACTCCAAACGTAAGTAGCCCTTGAAAAGACCCAATATTATGAATAATGTCCGCCTCCTAACAAGTCAACATGATAGCGTTATCATGAATGCTAAAGGGACTAGCTTCCTGACGCTGTCGGCCATGTTTTACAGGTATGTCTGTTTTCATTACCTTGCTTCCCGCACATTTATCCAGAAACTCGCGAAGCTCTTTCCGTGCGGCTTCCCTCAGGATGTTCAGATTAACTCTACCGTACGATAAGTGGGCTGCCATGTTTCCTTGTTAGCGACACGGCTAATCAGGTGACTGCAGCGGCTGCTCCTCAATCACGTGACCACGGAGGCTGCATTATTGTGAAAGTTCACGTCACTATTCAGACACTGTGAACTGAGCAGCTGCTTCCGTCGGCCTGTGTGTATATCCTGTCTCCACCATCTCTCCAGGTTTCACAGTATATTCAGTCATGATTAACAACAGCATCCCGTCAGTATTTGGTTTCCAGAGACGACTTCGTGCCACGCATGCGTAGTACGCGCTTCATCAAAAGTCGTTTTGAGGAAAGTTACATCCCCGCCACCTTTGATGGGATGAGAAGTCTTTAATATTTATGCGCAGACTTTGAGTAGTGACGTACACACTGATATTCATAACCCGTCTTTAGTTTTCTTAAGGACGGAAACGAACACGGAAGTAGGAAGGATGCGTTATCTTACATCGCATGTAGTCTTTGGTGTAGGTGTGGCAAACACAATCCGTAACTGCCTCTGATCATGTGGCCTAAATCTGAGCAGTGTTTGTACCTTTGCTTTATTTTGTGCTAATTCTAATCCTGTTACACAGCAATATGCCCCGTAATAACACAAAAGTGGCAAATTTCACCCATTATTTGATGCAGTTAATACTTTCTCCATTAGATGGCGCAATGTGTACACTGTAGGAATCCAACTCTGGGTATGTCTATAATTGAAACACAGATGGTAGAAACTCGGTGGTTCCTGGGGATTAAATTGTGGCTCCAGAACAATACGTCTATATTGACTCATGTCAGTGGTAAGACAGTATAGTAAATTTGGTGGGTCGACTAAGTTTATCTAAGATAAGAAATCAGGAAGTGTACAGTAGTAGTAGTAGTAGTAGTAGCAGTAGCAGTAGTATATCATTTAAATTTGACAAATAGACTAGGCCTTTGGGATATCTGAAGGTCCATAGTTATGGATGATAAAAATAAACACAAAATAAAAGGCAAAACGTCTTCAGATATAGAATCAAATAGATCAATAACCTAATTCTACTAAAATCATATGCCTCTAAATGGAAAATGCACATTAAAGGGCCATAGGCTGCGATTCCCTATAATGTGGAAATAATTCATAACGGTCATTAATCTTATTAAACTCTCGGTGATTTGCCAATAGGGCTGCGGTTCTGATGGGACTCTTTCAGGCACCAGGCATGTCCACACAGACACAGTTCGATCAAGTGTCAGCGTTATCCCTTCACATCCAGGGGTTTCCTTCCCAGGGTACCAAGGGCTTCCCGTCCTCCGCGCCACCACACAAGCCCAGTTCCCACGCATTGCTGGAGATCCGCCGTGCCTCCAGCCACAGACTACCCCGCCAAGCAAAATAAATAAATAAACGCGGTTTGGGTGACAGGCACCATGCGCAATGAGTGACTCTGTGGCCGGATCCAAGCGCTGCACAGAAATTTAGTCCGCATCATTCCCTGACAGCTCCCAGAGAGAGAGAGAGAGGTAGACGGGACTGGATTCTCAGGTAGGCTTTCCGATCTCCTTCGAAGGATTTCAAACATTGTATCCTCAACCGAAAAATGGCTGTATGGTTTGGTGCGTTTGGCCTGTGTCTCAGTGTATTAGTATTTTTATTTATTTGCTTTCACTTACAAGTTGAATGAATGCAGAATTTCATTCACAAGAGGGAGAGGAGCTGGAGAAGATCTCTAACCGGGGAATATACTACATTGCTCGCATTTAATGGATTTGATGGCTCAGAGCTTCATTGTTTTTTATGGTCATGTTCCCCACTGTGTCATTTGAATTTAAAGAGAGAGAATGTGTGTTTTGAATGTATGCAGTGCACTGGGTATGCAGGCTGCTGCTAATTAAACCTACTGTATGTGAGATACATGTTATGTAAATGGACATTTGGTTGATTCCTTTTGTTTTAGAGAAAAACACAGGTCTTGCTGAAAATTTTGCTGCAGACAGCAGAATGTGACTTTCATTCAGAACCTCTTATTTTGAATTGTTGCATTGATCTACTACAGCATGCTTATGTACTCAGTTTATTCATGAATGGCTGATGAATATAACTCTTGGCATAGCTGGTTTTAATCTCCTTCAAGATGAATTAAATCAAGAGTGTTGAGTACTGCATCGAGGTGCTTCCCTGTTGCAGATCTGATATAAGAAAACAGACCTGGTAAGTCATGTGGGAGATTGTGTGGATGCGGTCCCTGGGCGTTGCTGCAGGATTTTTTAGGAGTGAACATTGGAGCTTGATGTGGCTGCAGACTGAGATGGGGGGGGTTGGAACCAACAGTGATGCCTTCACATGCATATCTGGGCAGGGCAGCTTTCAACTCCAGCTGTGCCACAAGACAGGTGTTTTAGGTGCCTGCTTGTTGTGGTGTTATCTCATCCTGCAATGATGGGTTACTACGCTCAGTAGGTCAGAGCAGTCTGTTCTGTATATAGACTTTTTTGACCTGTCCAGTTCATTTCTGCCTATGTTCGCACAGATGTCCTCCCAGTTCCACCATCTCCAACTCCTCCTACAGACCTGAAGCATGGGGATTAAATGGGGGAGGGGATAAAAGACTGAATGAACCGTCTCAGAGATATCTGCAGCTGCCTCCTCTCACATGAGCACCCACAGTAGTGATTGGACACCCTTACTAATGCTGATACTTCTCTCTTTCTCTATTTCTGTCTGTTTGCCAGCCTCACACTATTTTCTGTGCTGAGCAAAAATGGAAATAGACAAGACTGGAAAAAATAATACACGATAAAATGAGACATGCAGTGCACTGGGAAACACGGGTGTTTAGGGACAAGGTGAAGAAAAAGATGGAGGAACGAAGTAAGTGCTTTGCACACTAACTGCATTATTTAAAGCTAAGGAATACAAGGCAACTGCTCCCATAATCCCGTGTCTTCAGCTTGTCTTCCTCCCTATAACCATGCTGTTAAGAACCATGCAAGAACTATGATTCATTTCTGACAAAGTGTAGCAGCTTTCTTGATGATCCACAGACACCGTTATCTTAGTAATGGCTTGTTCTGCATGGGCTAAGCAATTTGGCACAGATACATTTTACTACAAACACAGAGGCCGGTGGACACACCTTCACAGGGCATTTAATCATTCTGATTCTCATCTTCTGATCTTGCTGTTACCATGGCCACAGTTGGTAAAGGTGCATGACTCTGTGCTCCTCTGCTCTTCACAATCCATATATGAAGCTTGGTTTCAGCGCCCTGCTGTTGAGCACATTTATTAAAATTTACTCTGGGAGAGACGTTACTCTGCCATTTGTGGCCGAGCTTCAAAAGGGAGTGGCTTCATCATCATATTCCCCTCACAGTGTCGGATGTGAATCGATTCACTGACAAGTCTGAAAGTGGTGATTAGATCTACTTGATCTGGGTCTGACTTGTGGCATATTGAAACATGACAGATGTAATTAATGTCACCTTTTAAAAAAACGTACCCCAAGAAAACAAGGAGTTAAAAATCTAAAATACATTCAGCCTGTGACTGAATCTATGACCACCAGGGTATCTACAGGCAGCATTTCTTACAACCTCCAAAACTAATATTCAACTGATAGTAATCTCTTCTGTGCATACACAGTAGCTGCAGTAATGTTCTTGTCCCAGAGGCTCAGAGTGACGTCTGAATAAACAAACCTTGTATTTCAAGTCACTTCGCCAAGGTTCCCCACTGGGGTTTTAGTCTCCAAGGTTGGGCCAAAGCTAATTTTTTGTGTTGCAGTGTTTCCAGCTTGGAACATGCTGTCATTTGCCAAAGGAGATCAGCTAAAAGCACCCAGGGGTGTTGTACTTGCTTGTTCGCTGGTGGAACAAAAGGGAGGGTCAGATATCTGCCTGCTGAAAGTGCCAAATCCTCAAAGCAGTGACACAGAGGCATGTCCATCACACCGAGAACTGATGGAGCTGACTTGTTTCTATATTTGTAGGAACCATGGAATTTATCTCAACAGCCACTGGCTCTTGATTACATCTGGTTATTACGAAATAGGTGGAAAGTGTCTTTTCAATAGACTTTTACTGCACTGAATTAATGACCCTGTCTGGCAGTACTTATTTCCCAGAGATAAGATGGAAGGAAACTGAAGTAGCGTGATGCCAGTGCATCAGTAGCTAGTTCTCAAAGTCCCACCTTGTACCTCTAGGGCATATAGGGGATGAATCACCTTCAGTCCAGCAAATGTGAGACTTACTGCAGGCCCTTGCTCGAGTGCAGCTAATTGGGTGCTCCATGTCCAATAGCTGTTCATGTTTTATTGTCTGAGAATAATGCCTGGGTGACATGCATCTCTGAATGCCATCTGTGGGTCAACAGACATTTTCTGCTAAATTTGAGAATTGGTTGCCAGAAATGATACCTGTAGGACATTTCTTCCTCATTCAGCGTGCATTGTGCTAAATTTACGAATGAAATACACTGCATCCAACCTCTTCAGGTCTGTTGGTTAGGGCCAGCAGTGATAGCGGGATGACAGCATGGTAGCTTGTCGGTCACTGGATGGTCTTTCCTGTTTGTCCCTCAGCGATGCGGGACCTGGAGCCATGCCTGCTTAGAGGAAGTAGCTGAGTGTATTTGAGACGGTACGACACTCTTGCATTTGAGAGGTGAAGAGTCCTCACAGATGGTTCTACAGATGGTCCCTGTCAACGCGATTGTCTGAGTGAAACCATGTTTGATTTGACAATGCTATACACCTAAGGGACTAACAAACCACAGTGTTTCCCAAAACAGAGCTCAATCATTTTTCAATCTATTTGGCCCTCTGTCATCCTTTTTCACTTAATCCACTCCTCTCTGCATGACATAATGTCTGATAAATATATAAGCACGCACAGTGCGCGCTAATACCTTAAAGAGTGTAAGGCAATGGGGGTAGGAGTTGTAAATAATTAAAAAACGCTGAGTGATGTTTTCCTCCTGCAGTGGAGGGTTTCTTGGTGCAGTGCTTTACAAGCTTGCCCAGGCCTCAGTGTTTTGGCACGTCACAGTCCTCTATGGGAGATGGTTGGAGTTGGATGCCATGCAACTGGGAGTGGGTGGATACCTCGTGTTTTTTGGTCCTCCGTACCCTGTCCCCCCAATTGCCCTATACGCCTGGCATGTGAGCATTGGCTGAACACTGTGAAGACTGAGTTTAGGAGACCAAATGATCAGCGCACACAGACAGCAGGATGTAAATCAATTATTCAATGTCCAATAATCTATAATGAATTCTTTCTGTTGATCAAATCTGGGAATTCAGAGGCCCATTTAATTAAACTGTTATTTCTGTTATGTACAAGACACAATTTAAAGAAACAACTTGGTGCTTGTTATAATTTGAAGAGTCTACAGCCTTGCAGTGTGTTGATCGAACTGCTTCTATCAGCAAGCTAATACGCTCACAGTAATAATGTTACCATGCGGCTCAGCAGCTATGCAGTTTACCATGATCACCATAGCACGTTTGCATGCTAACATTTAATAATAAGAAACCACCAATGAAACCGAGGCTGACTAGAGGATATGGTTTAGTTATACACCCAAACAAGTATAAAAAAAATATTTAAATGACGATAATGGTTGGAAAAAATGAAACAGATCTGTGACCAACTGAGAATGTCTGTTCATGTTGAGATATTTTACTCACTGACCAGCAGACAGACATTGATTGGGTGAATGTGGCTATAAATTTGCACGTTGGCCCCCAAACTATAATCTTTGATTCTATAATGGCAGTGATTTTTACCAAATCTGAACGCTCTTTCACCTAACCTGGCATTTCGGCCAACTTATGTACAAAGGCTTCCCTTATTTGTTCCCGGGGACAAAGCTGATCACCAAAGAATTGTTGTTGGGTGTACCAGATTGCACACAGAATGCTACTTGTGTGTGTGGCCTGGTCAGCTGTGTGGCAGTACCAGTTTTCAGACTGGACATTTTTCTGTCTGTAAAAACAGTCTGCACAATAATTGGATGTAAAACCAACAGCCCCACGTCTTTACAAAATATGGAGGAGGATTGTACTTTCTTGTGACATGTAGCCTATGTGTGAGTCAAGGTATTTGTCATGCTGTTCAGAACATTGTAATGAATTATTTTAATTAATTCAATAATGACCCAGCAAGACTCATTGAAGGCTTTATAGTCTTTGTTTTCTGAAAGAGATCCCACCTCTTTATTCAAGTTGTCTTGCGCTGACGACATTAATGTGTAATCTTTTTAGGATTTCTTTCTTTCTGTCCAAAATCTTTTTATATTGGAAAATTTGACTTCGGATTGTTTCCATATTTAGAAATGTGAACGAAGAAGAGATTAAAATGAAAAAAAGAGAAAGAAATAGAGTTATTTCCTCCCTGCTCAGGCCTGATGTTCCAGATCACCACAGGACTTGAGTCGTAGCTCTAGACCAGCCAAGCCAAGGCTCTCGTGTCTGAGGGTCTCAGGCTGAGTTTCTGCCAGGCCAGATGGTAGAGGAAGAAAAATGCCAATGTCTTATTGTTAACGTCTCTTCATATCCAGATTTAGATTTTGTCTCGTCATATATAATCTGAAAATGTATAGTCAATATTTCACCATTTTTAAATTCTATATTTCACTTTTTTTCTGTTGGAAATAAAGAGCAGGAGACACGGCATCACACTGACTTTATACTACGCATCCATTTCCCACAATAATTATTTGTCGGTTTCTTTTAATGCTGCTTGGTTTACCAATGTTGTTCATAGTTTCACAACATGATCAATTATGAATGGAAATTCACACAAAACAGTATCAGCCTTTCAGTTTAAAAATGTTACAGCTGAGCTACTATTTTGTAACAAAATTATTGAGTCTTTGGAAAACATTACGTATGTTTTGATGGTAACAATAACATGAAAAGATGTGTATATCTTTACCAGGATTATTTGGTCTGTAGTAGGAAGGCCATGCTGTGCTGATGTGAATATCAAGTGTGGCATCTACTTTGTATCAGCACCTTGGAAAATGGTTTTGAATCCATGGGGGCTGTGCAGTGGTAAGGGCTGGTGAACAGTTGGGGGGGGTTGGCTAGAGCAGAGTTTTAAGGCAACCTTCATTATAACTAAATGCATATTAGCCTGAGGCGTTAAAATATGAGACATAATAAAAGTTAAATTAAAATGAAACCAATTGTTCATTGATCTCCGATTCTCATTAGCCCATTTTAGAAATGTCCTTCTTGGAGGATGGCGAGGGAATTGTTGCCCTGGAATTCAAGTGAAGCACCATGCAGGTCTTCAATGTTATTATATTCAATAAATCTACAAATAGGGCAGGATTAAAGAAATCATATGAATGGGCACATATGATTTAGTTTTGTGTTAATATATTATTATGTACAAATGCAGTCACACTCATTTTACTTAGTTCAGATGTCCTTCAAGGGCTTTTTGAAATGACTATAAATCATTCATAAATGTTAGAAAAGAGTGAAAAACGCATCACAAATTTCCAAAGCTCGTGGTAATGTCTTGACATTGCACATTTCAAAAGGATGATAATATTAATTTTACGATAGTTAAAAAAAAGAAAGCAAAATCAGCTAATCTACATGTTAGTACATATTACTATAACTGAAAAGTCTTTTTACATTTTCTTACATAAATGACAAATATTTCTTTGTCAATTTGTAACCAGTTCTTAAAGGATAAATTGTTTGTTAATGATGAAGCACCGGCATAAAACTGTTCTTTCTTTGTCTTTTTTGCTGACCCTTTCCCCTCAGTCCCAATCCCTTCTCATGCTCTTAGTGGTGTATCCATAATGATCCCTGGTGGATCTATTCATCAACGTCCCTCTGACATGTGGTCACACACCCTGCCTTTGTCGATTCTTCTCTCCACAAGCATAAACCCAAATCTTGAAAAAATGTTGACTGCGGGTCATAAAAAGGTGCTCTTACTCCAGTCTGTTTTCTTCTTGTCATGTGGCTGCAGTAATGAGTCATACACCTGTAAATGAAAGTCACATTCAAAACATTAATCTCTGCAGGTGCCTTATAAGGCTTGAAGCTGGTTACTCATGCTGAGCATTCACTCCAAGTATCCAAGGAAAATGCATGGCTGTGTTTCTAAAAATGGATGAAAAATATGTAGGGTGTGCTCTTGGGGTGGTGTATGCATCCATCCATGAAGATGCACACATCCAGATTTGTATTGAGCATCTTCTCAGGCCCTGAAGAGGAGACATAGGTCCTAAATTGGTCTCCTCCACCCCCATATGTCATCCACCCATCTGGTCTTTCTCTTGTTGTCTTACACATGATCCGGTGTGGTTGCCTGTGCAGCTCCTGGGGACCACGACGGAGCGACACGCCACTGCGTTGGCTGCATGACATTTTCTAAAACAGAACAGAAAATATGTACTGCTCTTCAGAGAAGAACCCACCACCTGACTGAATCATCCCTCATGGGAGGAGGAAAGCACGTACAAGATGACTGTTCCACCAAGTCAGAGATGACGCAGATTAGTTTCATTTATAATCTCAAGAAGCACAGAGGAGGACACTCTGAGTGTCACAGTGACGTAACTTTAGAATTATAAGGATCAATATGGCATTTTCCCTCAAATTGGTGTTTTATAACTGGCCTTAAGCACATTTTTGAATATGTGCATTTAAAACCCTTTCAGATGTAAAACCTCTCTGGCTGTACAGTAGATGAAACCAAACAGCACTTTTTTATGTCTCAGGCGTCCAAGCAGATGCTGACAGCTCTTGATAAGAAAATGGTTAATGTGAATCTTTCAGACTATCCCCTGAATGCTAATTGGAATGTCACCTCATCTAAGAGTGCCCTTCTGTGATGCAGCACCACAGAGCTCTCACTTGTCTGAGTCAGTGATTACCCAGCCCAAGTCTGAGTGCCCCCACCCATCGGTGTCTCCCCTTGCACCTCTGCTGGACAATCATGTTAGACAAAAGTGGGATATTTAATTTTGGCAAGTGAAGGAGGGTCAAGCTGGAGAGCAGCAGCATACACAATGTACAAGTATGCGTCAGAATAATGTCTGAGACGCTGGATTGCTGCTGGAAAGTGGGAACAAAGACAAAAGCTCCGTAAAGACTGTGCTGGATGTTGGCTGGATGCAGCAGCAGGATCAGAGGGAAAAGCCCACACCCAGAGTGGCTATTGATAATACAGCAAATTTGTTGTTATTCTGTGAATCCTGGAAACAATGCAGCAACAGATTAGAGCTCAAAAGGTACATAGCCTGATGTTACACAGCATAATGTGAGCAGCTGAATGAGGGAGACGGCGGCACACCCCACCCTTTCACTCCCTCTCATACTCTCTCCATGCTTCTATCAGGAGGTTTTACTGCTGTGAGAAGATAAAGACAAGTGAAACTTATTGATTTTCCATTTAACATTGTCAGTGTGTATTGCTCACTGAATCTATCCAAAACACTACCTGCACTTTCCTCATCCTGTACAGTCACAATTCTCCAAACTTGAGGCTCCAGAGTGGTATTTTATTTCCTCTTGTTGCTCCTTTTCAGAGACTGTTGGTCTGCTCTGACTGCAGGTATGTCCCCTCAGGACATACACTGCTGTATTCCCCCAGCCTCTGGCTGCAGTGTCACTCCATGTATTGTCTGGTAGATACTTGGAGCAGCTCTCAGTCAGTTGCACACACACACACACACACACACACACAGACACTCAGCAGACTTTCCCACCACAGGCAATTGCCTCAGTGATTTCTGTTGACAACTTTGTATCATCTTTTCCACGTCGCTCTGGGGTTAAATTACATTGCTGATGTGTCAGATGATCAGGACTCTACGAATTCAAACAGCTGAAACCCTACCTCTGTCGTCATTAATGCTGTGATGTGATCTCGGCCTGTTTTTCACACTACGCACACAAATGACCGCAAAAGCTTATCTCCTGTCATCATGTTAAACACCACGATGATACAGCTTGGCCTGGACTCCTCAGCAACAGAGACCCTCTGTTGGACACAACAGTCTCAATTTCAGCACTTGGAGGGAAGATCACTTCCTACAGATCTTATAAAATGCTCACCAGCCTGTCCATTACACTCACAACATGACCACACACTCAGTCTGACCAGCATTCGTGGAGAAGGAGTATGAATATTTGTGAACTGTAAATATATGGCAATGGATCACTTTATATTAAAACCTCAGCATCAACCAACACACTGTGAACAATCATAAACACCAGAGACAAAGACACTTAGTCATCCCTGGGAGTAAAGCCTCCCCTCTCTCTGTGTATAATAATTAAACACTCCCGCTATATGGAACCATCTGCCTCTTTAAAATGTGGAGAGTCTCAATTTCCTCACAGGTTCATTTACAGCTGCTAAAATAATTGGCCGCACAACCCCCAATATGTGCAGCTTTATTTGCTTAGGCCTTATGTGGGGAGCACACATTAATTGAAATGACCCCGACCGCCCACATTGATTGGGGTAACTAATGTTGAGGAGGTCTGTTTATCATCAGCTTTTCTCTCCACTGTCTCATTCACACTAATAGTTTACCTGCGTTAGAACCACCGTCCATCTGAATGTCAGCACAGTTTAGGATCCCATGTTCCACATCTTTGTCATGACAGTGTTTTCCTTGTGTCCAATTACTAGTTGAATATGTTTGTGGATGCAGGTTGATAAAACAGGCTTGGCAAGAGGAGATGGCACCGATCAGCCTGTAAACCTGGCAACAGAAAATGTACTTATATTTCCACTGGTAGCTGATAATTTGTTGCTATTTCAGTCGTGGTATGTGAATTCACAACAAAAGTGGTCATTACTTTTTCTCAAACTTGAATAGATTTTTGTTTACTTGCTGCAGTAGTTGTTTGGCCCATGTCGTCACCAATGGGAGGTCATCATTAGCTACTTTTTTACTAAGCTTTGCATCAATCTGGCAATTAAAGGAAGTGCATGTGGTAATTTGCCAATTTATGGTCAGCACTATTCATGGTGGCTTAAGTCAGTGCTGCACAAGCATCAGACAAGGATAGAGAAAAATTATATGAGTGTGGACTCAAATGAGACTCCAAACCTGGGTCTAAGAGCTTTAGGTTAATAAAATCCTTAATTCCCACCCAAATTCATAACCCTCAATACACAGTTTATATCATTTTCTGGTGTCAACTAAGGTTTGTCTTTCTGTCTTATGTTGAATTCCTCTCTGTCTTTCTTTCTGTCCACCTGCAGACTGCGATAACGCAGCATGACAGACACTGTGATGAGCAGCAGCTCGGATCGCTGGATGTCCAACGACAGGCAGAGGACCATGCATGCTAGGTAAAGCATGAATGCCAGAACTACTCTTGTTATGTTGACCGTTCGCAATGGCAACACAGACACTAAACTGTGCCTTGGTCTGTTTCTCCTGCATCTCTCTGGCGTGTGATTTGTGACACAGTGAAAAAGAGCAGTAAGTAGATCAACTCTCACACCGGCTCTTATCCTCATTTTGTGTCTCTGCTGTGTAAATGTTCAGGGAGCAGAGTGAGGTGTCGATGCTGTGAGTGGACATTCATCCATTCAGTCACTCCATTCACCCTGTTAGCTCAAACAATCAATGTGAAATGTGCGTGAAAATGTGCAACTGGATGTCATTGAAGAATAGTAACTGGAGAACATGTTGGCCAACAGGGGAAACTGGACCATGCAGCCCAGCTCTGGTTCAGGCCCAGACCTGACAGATGAAGAGAAGGAGATTATAAACAGTGTGATCGCCCGTGCTGAGAAAATGGAGGCCATGGAGCAGGAGAGAATTGGGTAAGACATAAAGTGGTTTCTCCAGTATGTGTAATAACCTTAAACTGATGACATCCACACATTTGGTCCTGGGATAATTATCGCTGGCATTTTAAGTAAGATGTCACCATGTGTGGCTGCAGGCGTTTGATAAACCGCCTGGATGACATAAAGAAGACTGTGTGTGGGGATGGAGTGTCCCGCTGTTTGCTGTGTGGGGAGCAGCTGGGCTCACCTGGGGTCAGCTCAGTGGTGTGTGAGGACTGCAAAAAGGTAGGTAATTAGTCAGCCAATTACCACAGGGGGAAGACTAACACACTCCTCTGCTGCTTTGAGAAAACACAGTTGGTCATGCTGTACGAGCCGTGTCTGGAATGACAGCATAGTTGTCAGAAACCTTTCTTCTCTCTTGCCATGCAGAACATGTGTACCAAGTGTGGTACACAGTGTAGCAGTCGGCCACGCGCCGTGTGGCTCTGCAAGATCTGCAGAGAACAGCGAGAGGTGAGTGTTTGACACCTATCAACAAATAACAGAATGAAACTGTTGGAACATTTGTAACATATACTTTTCCTGTTTTGTTTTGTTTTGGGGTTTGTTTGTTTTTTTCAGGTCTGGAAGAGATCAGGTGCCTGGTTCTTCAAAGGTTTTCCCAAGCATTTCCTGCCATCACCCATGCCGTTATCTAAACCGAGAGACGCCGGTGCCCAGGAGGTGGCAGAACATCAGGGCCCATCGGCCTCTGATCCCAGGGAGGCAGCACCTCAACCACAAGCAGCAGGTCAAAAACACCAAAGACTTTTTCTCTCAGCTTTAGTCTGCAGTCTTTTACAGTCATTGTGAGCTTTTACATGAGGCGACCACAAGGGCTCATCAGCATTTTTGATAGATCTGTTTAGACTGGACCCCTGATTCCGAGCAGTATGATCCAGACAAGTTATTAATATCTGCCAAACGTCATCTCTGGGTAGGGCTGTCTGCTGTGATTTCAGGATGAACTAAAGTTTTAATTCTCCTCACTTTTTTTGTAAGGAGAAAAACGTAATACTACAGGCACTGTGCACATTTTTCAGAAAAGGATAGTTTTCAGCAGGGGATAAAACCAGATTAGGACACATTATGGAAATAGCATTGAAGGCTCTGGGTGGGCGTTTCCCCTGGCAGACTAATATCTTATGAAAGATGTCTTACTGTTTAAACTACAGACATTAATACAAGGCACATTTTTCCCTCTATCTCAAGTCCACATAGGACAGGCTGTTTGTGATTTTAATCACTTTAAGCATTAGCATTTTGGAAGTCCCATCGTACTGTGTTTTGGTTTTTTTTGTTTTTTTATATGACTTCTACATATGATAATAATAATCAATTCTAAATTTCTCCACATAATTGCAGCTTTGCAACTTGTATTCTTCTTTTACTTTCGAGAGAATATTAATGAAGCTGTGTACCTTGTCATAAAAACTTCTCTTATCTTCTTTATTACTGTTTTTTTTTCTTTATTCTATATAGTTCAACATGGGAAATGACAGTGTTAATGTAAATAAGGCTGCTGTGCGATTCGTTAATTGGAATGTTAAAGGTTTAAATGGGCCTGTGAAAAGACCTAAAATATTCAATCATCTTAAGTACTTCAAATGCGACATTGCATTCCTCCAGGAAACCCACCTACTTGTTAAAGATCAAGTCAGGCTAAAAAAAGGTGGGTGGGTAATGTATTCCATTAATTCCAAAACATGTGGAACAGCAATATTGATACATTAAAAGATCCAGTTCAATGCGACCACTGTCATTACAGATCCACAAGGACAATTTGTAATAGTTTCTGGGCTCCTCTGCCACAGGCCTGTGGTTCTTGTTAATATTTATGCCCCAAATTGGGATGATGATCAATTCATAGGAAAAATAATCTCATTAATTCCGGATTTGAACTCAAAACAATAGATCTTTGGAGGGGATCTAAACTGTGTGATTAATCCAGCTCTAGACCGGTCCAATCCTAAATCTGTAAACCTTTCAAAAAAGGCCAAGTCACTTTCAGCTTTTGTGGACCAGATAGGAAGTGTTGACCTGTGGCGTTTTTTTTGTTTCCAAAAAGGAAGTCATCGCTCATATAGTAGAATAGATTACTTCTTTATTGACGGGACCCTTCTTCCCTTTGTCACAAAGGCTGAATACTGATGCAGATCACGCCCCTGTATTATTGGATCTTGCTCTTCCTCTTTATAAACTGGAACGCCCCTCCTGGTAATTAGACAGAAACTTAGTGGCTGATAATGCCTTTTGTGAACTGATATCCCCCCAAAATTGATAATTTTATGGAAACTAACAAAAAAGATAACATTCCCCCTTCCTTTCTTTGGGAAACATTAAAAGCTGTAATTAGAGGTGAGATTATATCGTATGAATGATGAAAAAAGTTAAACAAGAGGATATAAAAGGAAGCTGGACCTTCAAATTCAGTATAATTTGTCATCAACTGAAAAGGTGGAATGTCTCCTGTTAAAATCACGGGGGTACGTATACGAACATGGTGATAAAGCTGGCCGTCTGCTAGCACACCAACTTAAGTGTCGCTCAGCCTCTCAACAAATTCCACAAATAAGGACAGAGAATGGTCAACTAACTATTGACCCAGAAGAAATTAATAAAATATTTACCTCATACTACTCAAGTCTATATACATCAGAGATGACAAATGACAGCACAGACATAAAACATTTCTTTGGTCATCTCTCAAGCTCCTTCTATAAATACAACACACAGGGCCGAAACTGAACTTCCATTAAAGCGCATATAACTGCAGCTTTGATAAGAAAAGTACACACACCAAAACAATCAACAGAGATATATATGTATGTATAATATCCTGATATATATGTGTTCGATTTAAGTCTGATTGTTAAATATTTTTCTCCTCAGTCTGACAAGAGTAGTATCAGTACACTTTTTGCAATCCTGTTTCTCATTGCTCTTTTCAACCGTCACACCTTTTGTAACCTTCCCAAATTTAGCAGTACTTCCCACTGTTGCTGGGGAGGGGGGGGCGAAGAGCTCAATTAAGCTGTTGGAAGGTGCATGCTTTGGCATGTGATCAACCCGCAGGTGATGCTGACATAATGGGTCATATTGTATCATTTCACGCTTTCAGCGTGATTACCTGTGCAGTGTGATTTGCCCATAAACAAGCGTATTATAGCCGCTGCATTTACAGTAGTAGGCTGCCAAAGCTTGTTGTAATGTATGTAGGTCAATGCCTTTGCAACAAAAAAACTGCAACATCAAACTGGGGACTGGGGAGTAATACAGATTCCACTGCAGCAGGAGCCTGAATTGGTGTGATTATGCATGTCTCCCTTATGTACATTTATCCTTTTTTTAGGACCAGAGCCACAGGGCCGTGCTGGTTACCCACCTGTGGCCCCTAAGCCAACATCTGTGTGCATGGCCACTGGTGGGGCTGGCCCTCAAGAGGCAGGGCAGGGCAGCCCAGCAGTCATGAAGAAGATGGTTCCCGTCCAGAGCTCCAGACTGCAGCCTGCCGGAACAATGAGTGTCTCCCAGCATGGTGAGAGACAGCAAGGACACAGTCCTTACACAGAGTCCAAGGCAGCAGCCAAGTATTGCAACTACGGCGGTGTCATTTTGTGTAGTAGGTCTCACATTACTGAATGCCATTGTAGGTCCAAATGGAGGCGCTTACTCCTCTGGTGCAGTTCCTTCAGAGCAGAGAGTGCCTCCTGCAGTGAGAGAGGACAGGAGGCAGCCCGCTGCACACGGTGCTCTTCCTGTCCGACAGCAGCCTCCCCCAGCTGAGGAGGAGGAGGAGGCCAACGACTATGACTCTGATGAAGCCAGTGAGTACACCATCTGCTCACTCTTCTCACAGAGTAGCATGGCTCCTGTGTCTTGTTTGATTTCACCTCATGTTCAGCTTGACATTGATGATTTTCTTGCACTCATTCCAGGTAAATGCCAGAAAATGGGTGTTTTGTTTTTTCAGTTAACAAATTGAAACATCTTGTCACATAGCATACAGTATCGGAGATCAATGTGCTTAATTTGGCAGCATTTCTTTTTCCCTTAGCGAGTAATTCTGTGTTGACACTTGATTTCTCCTGGTAACATTTCTTATCTATACGTTACCCAATAGTCATAGGAAATAGCAAGAATTGTTCTGGTATCTATTGAACAGGGAAGAAAATGACAAATGATAATCACAACATGTTAGAGAAGCATGAAAATCAATGTCCGAGGAACTGAAGCAGAGGAATATGTGTATCAAGATTTTATTCACCAGATCAATAGTGATATTTAAACTCTGGAATTATACTTTTTTTATTTTACAAATCCCTTTTTCCTGGTGAGAATGGTGCTATGTCATTCATGCCTTGTGCCTGCAGCATCAAGCGGCCTTTATTCTCTTTCTTGGGAATTGAGTGTTAATTTATTTTATTGAGGTCTGGGAATATGGAGCTGTACAAATAATTTGAGATACACTGGGGCTAACAAGGATAAAGATTCCCCTTGTGTTTTTGCTAGTCCCCTGTGTTAGGAGGGCAAGTGGCAGAAATAGCATTGGTTTCCATTTGGCTCTTGGAGATATGACAGTGGGAACAGTTCAGAGTTTTGTGGTGAAACTCAGCCCAGAAAAGTTGAACAGTTACATAAGGGAAAATTAGCAAAAGACATTTGATTATTTTGTCCCCAACAGCTATGCTTTGCAATGAAAGTCCTCCAAATAAAATATGTGTGGGCAGCACTTTAGTATTTTTTTTCTCTCACCCAGATCCTTATTTTCTTGAATGCCTTCCTCTGAGATTTGAGTGTTTATTTGATTTCTTTTATATCCTATGTTTCTGATAGGTGATGAGATTTTTCAGATGTTTACTTAAGGTAAATAGAAGCATGTGAATGTTTCATGAGTCACAGTGAGGACTTTCTGGTCGTTCGGGGCTTCTACCTATCCTCAAGTTAAACTATAAGAGCACCTGTACCTTTCCAAACATTTTGTCCCTATTTATACTTGTTATTATTTAAGAGCAGAGCAGCTGTCATACTGTGGTCTAATGACGGCTGGTCTGGGTTTCTTTCAGCCACCCTTGGCTCTCTAGAGTTCAGTCTGCTCTATGAACAGGAGAGCAACAGCCTCCACTGTAGCATCCTCAAAGCAAAGGTACCACTATTCTCCTCATTCTCTCGCACAAAGGGACAATTACAATCAAGTGGTTCATGTTAAAAAGTTCTTGAATGGCACTTTAGATGAATTGGTCTGCGCTGTTGTTGATGATGTGACGGACACTGTGCTCTGTTTCTTCTCAGGGACTGAAACCCATGGACTCAAATGGACTGGCAGATCCTTATGTGAAGCTTCATCTGCTGCCAGGGGCTAGTAAGGTAAAAGACACACCTTTCCCACGTCAAGCTTTTACTTCTTCTTAAGGATTATTACCTTAGTATTCTGCTAAGCAAAAAAGGAAAGGCGTTAATAGAGCCTTCTGTTAGCTCAAGTCTGACACCTTGTGGTTTAAATCAATAAAATGTATAAAATTTTCATAGGGATTATTCACAGAGAGAAAGTAAAAGTTATGGTGATGGTGCATTATTGATGGAATGCAGTTAGACTGTGCTGGAGTGGAGAATTAGGCCACTCTGACTCTAAACACGGTGACATCTGCCTTCAGAGGTGCTGTTGCAACTTACTGACGGAGTAACACAAACTGCAGATAGTGTGATACTACTTGTGTGTTAATTTGCTATGAGATATTTCCCTTTTTCCTGTCCTGAACCTAAATCAAACAGTCTAACAAGCTGCGCACAAAGACCTTGAGAAACACTCGCAACCCTGTGTGGAGTGAGACCCTCACCTACCATGGCCTGACAGATGACGACATGCAGCGCAAGACCCTCAGGTGGATACTGAACGTCACTGAGAAGCAGCGATTCTGTCAAACTTAATATTCCTATAGTTTACTTGTTTGAGGGTGTAGCAGATTAATATTCCTCTATGATTTCCACAGGCTCTCTGTCTGCGATGAAGACAAGTTTGGACATAATGAGTTTATTGGTGAAACCAGAGTGGCGCTGAAAAAATTGAAGATGAACCAGAAGAAAAACTTTAACGTGTGTCTCGAGAGAGTTGTCCCTGTGAGTGAAACTCAGTTAAAGTCAAACAACATTTAATTCTCCTTGTCTGAATCTTTTATTGACTGATTGCAAAATTGTTGCCCCCTGGACAGACAAAGAGAACTGCGACAGCTGGGACGGCCAGAGGCATCTCTCTCTACGAAGACGAGGCAAATGCTTTTTATTTATGTCCAAACATGGCAGATTCCACTTGCTTATCAGGAATCCTAATTAGCCCTTTTTTTTCTTTTACACATCTTCTCTCTTAGTCAGCCAAAGATGGCGGTGAAGTAGAAGAGCGTGGTCGTATTCTGATCTCCCTTATGTACAGCACCCAGCAGAACCGTCTCATTGTGGGCGTCGTGCGCTGTGTCCACCTGGCTGCCATGGATGCTAACGGCTACTCTGACCCATATGTCAAAATGTAGGTAAAGCAGACAAGGAGCACATTCAGCTTGTCAATTTATGACTCTTGAAATGATATACATGAAATTGCATGCTTGTATATGTCACTTGCAGATGTCTTAAACCTGACATGGGGAAGAAGGCCAAGTGTAAGACACAAATCAAAAAGAGGACTTTAAACCCAGAGTTTAATGAGGTTTGTAGCAGAGTTTAAGATCAAGAGTGGCAAATAATAAAACATTTGCTTATTCCTAAGTTATTATTCAACTGATGTGGTTAAATATTTTCGCAACTCAGGTGTAGAAAATGTTTGATTGATGAATTAATGGCTCAATTCAAATTCCAGGAATTTGGCTATGACATTAAACACAGCGAACTGGCCAAGAAGACTTTAGATATCTCTGTGTGGGACTATGACATTGGAAAGTCCAATGACTACATTGGTAAATATTTGATCACAGTTACTGCTTTGATGCAACTTAAATGAAATTCTCACCTGCTCGTTCACCACCTGCTTCTCATTCCTCAATTTCTCCCTGACAGGTGGCTGTCAGCTGGGTATCACTGCCAAAGGAGAGAGACTGAAGCACTGGTATGAGTGTCTTAAGAACAAGGACAAGAAGATTGAGCGCTGGCATACCTTGATGAATGAGAATCATGTCGCTAGTGATTAACCACTTGCCCACCGCAGTGCAGCATGAGCTATTCTCCCCACTTGGTTTGCATTCACCTCTGATAGCACTTGTTTTTCCCCTCATTCTGTTGGGTTTATCTATTCTTTCACTACCTGATCGTCACACAGGCACTGCTCGCATTGATCCTTTTCCCTGATGTGGTATATACTCTTCTTTCTTGTCTTCTTATTAACAGTTTCTCTGCCTGTGCTGATACTTAAGGTGCCTCTGGGACAAATCATGGCATAAATGAATTAGAGATTTCATTAATGTAACCAAGACATCTGTTAGTGAACAGCTGCATAAGGACCATCATGCCTGTCAGTGATGTTTATGTAGTGTGCTGAAACTTGAAACATTCTCTGCTAAAGAAAACAAAGTTTGAATTGCACTGGCACAGGACAAGAAAAGCAATATGTTACGGTGTCTGAAGTCAAAACCAAGTGACAGGCTCATAAATGCCTTAGTTGAGCTAATGCCTGAGACCCATTGGACTGTCAGAGTATTATTTTTGATTTTTAATGTGATTACATGCTTAATGTGACTCGATAAGCATACCAAGCCACTGACATCAGACAACACTCAGCTGCACCTTAAAATATTTCAACTGTGCCCACTGGCCTGCACATAGTGTATATTTCCATGAAGAAATGTTTACATACTGATACATTGCTCAGGTTAGGATAGACATCTGATAAACAGGTGATTCATAAGTCAGTGGACCATGAGCTAGATGAGCGTTTTATCAGTTGTTAATTTGTGATTTTAAATTATAGCACACTAGTTGAGCATTGGGTCTTTTTATGTATGGTTATTCAAGCTGTGAATTTTGAGTTTGGTTGGAAGTATTAACAGCTTGATTAGAGGAACTGGGAAGTGAACGGCAATGTTTATTTTTCATATTTATTCTTAGTTGTGGTTAAACTTGGCAGGAAATAGGTTTATCCTCCATCTACCTGTTCTCTCCTGCAGCTCGCGGTTCACTCTGACACCTCAGAGGTTTTCTACTGCAGTGTTTACACTGAATGCACACTGTAACGTTTCCTACAGGTTTCCTTGACAAATTTGGCTGCTCTGCTTCACAAAGAGAGAAGGTGGAACAGGTTATGTCATAAGTATGTGCAGCTTTACCTGCATGCACTGTGCTCGTGACTCTCGTGTGCCTGGGGCAGTCATGGCCCGCTTTTACATCAATGCACCCTTTGCACAAAGCAGGGCGCTTTCCCCTCTGCCCGTCCCAGTCATTCGAGGCTTTAGCGTGTGTGTTTCTTTACTAATCACAGCAAACCAAGGAAAGCACACCTTAAAAAGCGGAATGACCTCAATTTATACAGCTGTTTGCAAGTTATTCCAATGTCAAAACAGAGATGAAAACAAAAAAAAACCTATGCATGAAATGTCTTGTGGTTCAAGATATATATACTTTGTAAGAAAACTAATGCTATTGTAATTCCATTAATGTTTACAGTCCTCCCCATAACATTCCTGTTGATACTTTAAACACAAGAGCCAATATGCTGCATGACTATGATGACTATAATCTGAATGAGCTGGTCTGATAGCATCCACAGGATAAACGTATTATAAACTGAGCACATCAGCTGAGCATCAGACCTTATCCAAAAATATCAGTAGCAGACATTGAGATTGTTCTCATTCTTTGAATGAAACCTTCTGTGCATTCACATCCAGAGGTCTCCAGTGTCCTGTTTTCTCTGTACAGCCACTCTGCTTCCCCGTGGCAGGGACTGAAACAACCTCCATTACAGCATTACACGCTGTCTTATGATGTGCTACTTCAGCTACAGTGATCATCAGATGATGATCGACATTAATTATAACCAATATATAAATATATATTATTTTTTAAAAAACACGGGCTTCTCTCTGAGCTCCATCCATAGCCGTCTTCTACTTGATTCTGCCCTTTCAGTGGAATGTTTCTCGGGTTTATCTCTGTATTTGTAAATAGATAGTGCATGGACTGGAATTGTATGTTTGCAAATAACTTTGCATGTAAAGATTTTGCAGAGTTTACACAGATCAATAAAATCTAATGAAAAATCACACGTCTGTTGTGTGCTAACAGTGAAGATGAGAAAAAAGATATCTTGAGGTGTGCTTGACTTAACTGTTGAGATTAAGGGATCAAAAATAGCTCAGGTGGCACACCGGAAGTGGATTTCTTTTCTTTTTTGTGTGAGATTCCCTCATCATCAAACGCTAACACAAATGAGCTGCATAGAGTCAAAATGTCTACATGTCATATCATCCAAATGTCTATATAATGGTTAATTTTCATTATATTGCTGCAGGTTAGAAAAACTCCACACCTTCCTTCCTAGTTTTATAGTCATAACAAATTATTTCTTTAGATTGCAGGCTGATTCAGTAACAGATATGCACACCAACTTAAATACTGAAGAGTGTCATATTTCAGCAGCAGCCCAATAAGGAGAAGGCCCTTTGAACCAGCATCATCTATCCTGGAGGCACACATGATTTACACTGCCTTTAAACCATCAGATGCACAGCTACTCTGAAGCTTCAGTTGATATTTCATCCTTTTACGTCAGTTAGACTCTTCAAACTGGCCTTAAATTGGATTAACTATACAGCCAGTTTTCTCTGAGATGCGGAGCAGGTTCCCTCAGCAAGTTCTCTTCTCCCTCTCATGGCTCATTTTATCAGAAACCCTATATGTGAGCCGACCGGGTCTCTCCTGTCTCAGATCCAGTCCGGCAGAAATTCAAGGCCAGACGCGCGCCACCTTTGTGTTGGAGGACGCAGATGGTGCGCGCTCCCTGTACTGCACCCTGTGGTCGGAGGACATGCGCCTGGTGACATGCGACGTCGGTCCTCTGTCCGCTGAACGCCACCGAGCTCTCTGCGAAAGAAGCGACACCCGGGATCGGGAAATCCGGTTTAACGTCAGCCTGGTGACTGACCCGGACTCTCCTTGCGCGCTCCGCTCCTCCCCTGCGCCAAAGTTCCCCGGACGCACCGGCAGGGACGGGACGGAAAGGGGTACCCGGAGGAGACGGGCCCTGATCCTACCGGGGACTCTGTGGTGCGGAAAAGGAAGCGAAGCAGTCAGATATGAGCAGTTAGGTGTGGGTGGTTTTTACTTTTTGTTACTATAAAGTGGCTTTTAAGGGGTTAGAAGTATCCAGGGAGGACATGAGTGGAAGAGTAAAGGGCTCGAAGTCTCTCTTCAATTTTGTATGTGACTTCTATAAACATCAGCGTCTTTTGTGGGCTACATTCATGACACAGTATTGTTAAAAGTTGTTTTCAATATAGATTAATGTCAGTAACAAACAATGTCAGTATCATTCATTCATTCAGTCATCTTCTACTTCAGCCCCAGCTTAAGTATTCACTGCTGGATGAACAGCATCAGTGGCAGATATTTATACCCACCAACTCTAAACTGACTTTTGTTTTTCATTGAGATAAAGGCTGTCATGCCGGAGAGGGCTAAGAGGCACGGAGGGTCACCCAGAAAATGACATGGGTGCACCCTTTTCTGTCCTGTCCAATTAAAGACTTTGTGTAGTCCCTGGCCATCCCTGACTGACTGACTTATTAACTGATCATATTTCTACTACTGCTGAGCTGAATTAAGAGTCTAAACTTTCCACATTGTGGACATTTCTTTAAACTAATTGGACAGAAACTTGGTCCATGACTTGAATGTATATGGATGCTAACCAGGTTCTTAGAGCTGCACCTTTTGTTACAGCCTGTTTACAGGGCAGCTCTGGTTTGCTGGCTGCTTGGGAACTGCAGAGAAGTACTTCCATTGAGCTTAACCTCCATTTCAGCAAACAACACATTTAATCATAAATAAAGGAGGGTGATGATAACGAAACATCCAACACACCGAGCAGAGAGAAAGAGAAAGAGAAGTCATTGGTAACAAGGCTTCAACCTCATCACTGTGACCAATTCTACATATCACATGGAGGGAGTTGGACATAAGATCTGCTTTAAATGAAAGTCAGGAAAATAAAGACAAAGCCACTGTGCTCCAAGACCAATTAAGAAAGAGCATTGTGGCTTTTGTCTCTTCTGCAGTGGCATGATTTTGAGTCCAGCCTGTGGCACTTTGTTGTGTTTCAGACTCTCTCTTTAACTATGACCGTAATCACAACAAAAGCCAGAAAAAATCGGTTAGGAAAGAAAGATCGTCTTCCGTAACTTCCTGTCTGAGTGACCGCCTGACTTCCTGTCAGGAAATATAGGTCGAGCTGAAATCACAGCACAGTTTTTAATATATATGAACTATTTTTGTCAGAGGACATTAGTTGTAAAATCAAGATTTATGGTGCATCCATGTACTAGTTTTGACCTAGTCTTGTTACAAGTTAATTTTTATTTACTGATTCAGTCAGCTATACTCTCAGTTATTTTCAGCATAAATGTTACTCACTTGTTCACTCGCTCATTTACTGTCAATGATTGACTCTGAGTTTTTTTCCTATAATTCACTTGCTTTAAGTAGTGTATGTATTAAGCCTTTTAGTCAGCCAGTCTTTCCCTGATGCACTTCTCTCGACAATATTTGTAAGATTTCATTTTTAAATTATGGCATTTTAGTTCATATGCTTTAAATGTTCCTCATGTTTTCTATTTTGTTCACCATCACCCTTTTTTAAAGAAGCTTTTTCACTAAATGAATGAAAAGAAACATGATTTAAACCCAATTTTCATTCAATATATTACTCTAAAACTGTTTTACTGCCAAAGAGCAATTTATCAAGTCATGAAGTCTTGGGGAAAAAATATTGTAATGCTTTTTTAAGGAAAGTAGAAATCTGCTAATTTACCTCCTGTGAAAAACATGTAAATAATGTAATAAACTTTAATTAATTTTTAATTCTTCATCATTGGCTAACTGCAAAGACAGAAAAAAACGTGTTCCTGTATTTACAGTATTTACCATTTTTAACAGAAAAGTGTGAATTTTATAATCTCATATAAATAACATCGGCATTTCCATTCCTGAATTGAACCTTTGTGTAGAAACTTGCCACAAAGTTTCTTTAAATTTAAAGTAAATATTATTGAAGACTATCTTATGGGTACAGTTATAGCACAGAAAATGGATATGTGAAAATGAAAATGAAGGTCAACTGGCAACACAAGAAAAAGAAATGATTTATATGGTAGTCATGTCAAAAGGATTTTTCTTGGTAGGCTTTCTAAATTGAAGACCTTGGTTTTACAACCTGTACATCTTTAATTTTCAAACGTGCTAACTGTTTTTGAAGCCCTTTGATATGAACAGCAAGATCTCTGCTGGCAGCTTGTTTTGATGTGATATAAGTAAATTGGCGTCTTGCTCTTGTACACAGGGATGTTTGAGGACACAGATAGATGCTGTCGTGAGCACGACCACTGCTTACACGTTATTCCTGCTTTCTCATTGAATTATGGAGTCTTCAACACCAACCTTTACACGGTCTCACACTGCAACTGTGACCTAAGGTGAGTGCCATGATCCCGACCTCAGGCACCTAATGCCGAGTGTGGAATTTTAAGATTCCACTGCCTCAAGGGACATTTGCAATTTGTAAATCACATCCTCCCCTGACCTACCCCCATAAAGCTCTGACTGTCATGGAAGGTCAAGAGCAGACATCCAGATCCAGGCTGAATTTATATGTGTGGTGGTGGTTGGTGCATTTTATACCTCACACTGCCTGCTAATAAAAGTGTGCTTCCCCTGCAAGCAAAATATTACTTTGTCACTATAAAGAGATAAAGCTTGAAGAACCTGGGGCAATATGATATTACTAACCACTGAGGAGCTAAAAAAAAAAGATATCACTGCAACTCAGCCTTCGAGGTAAACTTTTTTGTCAAGACTGAACAGGTTGCTTGCTGTTTTAGTGATTTCATTCCATTCCTCTTTAACAATGTATTACTTAACGCTGTTTTAATGTTGTGTTTTTCTCGCTTCATATCTGGTTCTAACAGGTGTAAATGTATTACATTTGGCTTCTAACTCTTGGTATTCATCCACAAGTAGCTGACACACATTTTAAGAATTCAGTCATCCCTAGAAAGTCTATGAACTAGGTGGAAAGTATTTACAAAATGGTAAAGCATTCATGAATATTTACCCACAGTTTCTGCGATGACTTTACATTTTTTAATTTTTTATACAATGAAACTCACAAGTGAGCTAAATTTTGACTGGAACTTTTGTTTGTCCTTGGCATGCTATTTTTCTGCCTCTCCCCAGGTTTCGACAGTGTCTTCAGGGTGTGAATGATACCATTTCCACTATGGTGGGCTACAGCTTTTTCAGCATCCTACGTGTTCCCTGCTTCGAGCTCCAGTATCAGATGCGATGCACTGAGATGTACTGGTGGGGAATGTAAGGGAAACTCAATTATGCAATTAAACTGCATATTGTCAGACACAGCCACAATGTAGCCGCAAGGGGGTACAAGCCAGTGCCTTATTGTGCCGGTCCCAAGCCCGGATAAATACAGAGGGTTGTGTCAGGAAGGGCATCCGACGTAAAACTTTTGCCAAACCAAACATGCGAATCGAATCAATGACTTCCATACCGGATCGGTCGAGGCCCGGGTTAACAACGACCGCCATCGGTGCTGTTCACGTACAGGGTACCGGTGGAAATTGGACTACTGTTCGTCGAAGAAGTCGAAGGAGAGGAGGAAGGTGTGTTCGTAGGAAGAGAGAGAAAAGGAACGCCAAGAGTCTAGGACTGAGAGTAGGGACTTTGAATGTTGGAACTATGACAGGGAAAGGTAGAGAGTTGGTTGACATGATGCAGAGGAGGAAGGTAGACATACTGTGTGTCCAGGAGACCAGGTGGAAAGGTAGCAAGGCTAGAAGTTTAGGAGCAGGGTTCAAGTTGTTCTATCATGGTGTAGATAGGAAGAGAAATGGAGTAGGAATTATCTTGAAGGAGGAGTTTGTTAGGAATGTTCTGGAGGTTAAAAGAGTATCAGATAGAGTAATGAGTCTGAAGCTAGAAATCGAAGGTGTAATGTTCAATGTTGTTAGTGGGTATGCTCCACAGGTAGGATGTGAGCTGGAGGAGAAGGAGAAATTCTGGTTGGACCTTGATGAAGTGATGCAGAGCATCCCTAGAAGTGAGAGAGTTGTCATTGGTGCAGACTTCAATGGACACGTTGGTGCAGGAAACAGAGATGATGAGGAGGTGATGGGCAGGTTTGGTATCCAGGAGAGGAACGCAGAAGGACAGATGGTGGTTGACTTTGCAAAAAGGATGGAAATGGCTGTAGTGAATACTTTCTTCCAGAAGAGGCAGGAACATAGGGTGACTTATAAGAGTGGAGGTAGGAGTACACAGGTAGACTACATCTTGTGTAGACGGTGTAATCTGAAGGAGATCAGTGACTGCAAAGTAGTGGTAGGTGAGAGTGTAGCCAGACAGCATAGGATGGTGGTGTGTAGGATGACTCTGGTGGTGAGGAAGATGAAGAGGGCAAAGACAGAGCAGAGGACTAAATGGTGGAAGCTGAAAAAGGAAGAGTGTTGTATGATTTTTAGGAAGGAGTTGAGACAGGCTCTGGATGGCCAGGAGGTGCTTCCAGTTGACTGGACAACTACAGCTAATGTGATCAGGGAGACAGGTAGGAGAGTATTTGGTGTGTCATCTGGAAGGAAAGTGGATAAGGAGACTTGGTGGTGGAATGAGGAGGTGCAGGAGTGTATTCAGAGAAAGAGGTTAGCTAAGAAGAAGTGGGACACTGAGAGGACTGAAGAGAGTAGACAGGAATACAGGGAGATGCAGCGTAAGGTGAAAGTAGAGGTGGCAAAGGCCAAACAAAGGGCTTACGATGACTTGTATGCTAGGCTGGACAGTAAGGAGGGAGAGACTGATCTATACAGGTTGGCAAGGCAGAGAGACAGAGATGGGAAGGACGTGCAGGCGGTTAGGGTGATTAAGGATAGAGATGAAAGTGTATTGACAGATGCCAATAGCGTGATGGGAAGATGGAAAGAGTACTTTGAAGAACTAATGAATGAGGAAAATGAGAGAGAACGAAGAGTAGAAGAGGTGACTGTTGTGGACCAGGAAGTAGCAAAGATTAGTAAGGATGAAGTGAGGAGGGCACTGAAGAGGATGAAGAGTGGAAAAGCACTCGGTCCTGATGATATACCTGTGGAGGTCTGGAAGTGTCTAGGAGAGGTAGCAGTAGAGTTTCTGACTGGGTTGTTCAACAGGATCTTAGATAGTGAGAAGATGCCTGAGGAATGGAGGAGAAGTGTGCTGGTGCCCATTTTTAAGAACAAGGGAGATGTACAGAGTTGCAGCAACTACAGAGGAATAAAGCTGATGAGCCATACAATGAAGTTATGGGAAAGAGTAGTTGAAGCTAGACTAAGGGCAGAAGTGAGCATTTGTGAGCAGCAGTATGGTTTCATGCCAAAAAAGAGTACTACAGATGCAGTATTTGCTTTGAGGATGTTGATAGAGAAATTACAGAGAAGGTCAGACGGAGCTGCATTGTATCTTTGTAGATCTGGAGAAAGCTTATGACAGGGTGCCCAGAGAAGAATTGTGGTATTGTATGAGGAAGTCTGGAGTGGCAGAGAAGTATGTTAGAGCGGTGCAGGACATGTATGAGGACTGTAAGACAGTGGTGAGGTGTGCTGTAGGTGTGACAGAGGAGTTCAAGGTGGAGGTGGGACTGCATCAGGGATCAGCTCTGAGCCCCTTCTTGTTTGCTATGGTGATGGACAGGCTGACAGACGAGGTTAGACAGGAATCTCCATGGACTATGATGTTTGCAGATGACATTGTGATCTGTAGTGAGAGCAGGGAACAGGTGGAGGAGAAGCTAGAGTGGTGGAGGTTTGCCCTGGAAAGGAGAGGAATGAAGGTTAGCCGCAGTAAGACGGAGTATATGTGTGTGAATGAGAGGGACCCAAGTGGAAGAGTGAGGTTACAGGGAGAAGAGATAAAGAAGGTGGAGGATTTTAAGTACTTAGGGTCAACAGTCCAGAGCAATGGAGAGTGTGGAAAAGAGGTGAAGAAGCGTGTGCAGGCAGGCTGGAACGGGTGGAGAAAAGTGTCAGGTGTAATGTGTGATAGGAGAGTTTCAGCTAAGATGAAAGGAAAGGTGTACAAAACTGTGGTGAGACCAGCGATGTTGTTTGGTCTAGAGACAGTGTCACTGAGGAAAAGACAGGAGGCAGAGCTGGAGGTAGCAGAGATGAAGATGCTGAGGTTCTCTTTGGGAGTGACCAGGTTGGATAGGGTCAGGAATGAGTACATCAGAGGGACAGCACATGTTAGAGGTTTTGGAGATAAAGTCAGAGAGGCCAGACTGAGATGGTTCGGACATGTCCAGAGGAGAGATAGTGAATATATTGGTAGAAGGATGCTGAGTTTTGAACTGCCAGGCAGGAGGCCTAGAGGAAGACCAAAGAGGAGGTTTATAGATGTAGTGAAAGAGGACATGAAGGTGGTTGGCGTGAGAGAAGAGGATGCAGAAGACAGGCTTAGATGGAGGCAACTGATTCGCTGTGGCGACCCCTGAAGGGAAAAGCCGAAAGGAGAAGAAGAAGAATTGTCAGACACAGCCACGGGTATAATACATTTGCTCAGTGGAAAATGCCGGTTCGATCACATGAGAAGCAAGAGTAGCAGATGTGCCTCTGCAGCTTGTAGTAACACGTCTGATAAGCCTCCAAGGTTCATAAAGTCATGAAGGGCATTGTGCCAGTCCTTTATTTCTCCATTCTCTATTTCCACAACTATTTATCAGGTTACAAACAAATGATCCTACAAACTTGAAACATTCAACTATTTAATGAGCACCAATGGTATTACATGACAAAATAAATATAAATAGATTTTTATTATTATATTTTTGTGCCCTTGGAAAATTAAAAATGCTATATATCACAGATCATATTCCAGATAGCTAAACAAAGTGCGCTTCTCTGTCATCAAATAAGTATGCAAGGAATTTGTTTCATATATGTTGAAAATACAGCATCTTTTTTGAGATTTATTTTTTCTTTGGCATGCTTGCATTCTCTCTATAGGTGCAAAGTAACCAAACATGCTCCACATGCCATCTTCAAATATCCCCTCCCATACAACACTTCTGATGTTACAGGCGAATACAGGAACAAACATGATGGCAAGCTGGTAGAAAGTAAAGAGGAGTGGCATGACACCAAAAGCCCTGTGATCAGTTCACAAGGAAAGTCATCCAAGGGTAAACATCGATGTGGCTCCAGAGATACACCCAGAGGAGATACCTTCCACCGAAGAAGGACCAAGGGGAAAGGCTGTAAAGCACACCGGAAACAGTCTGCAGTCACAGCCCCTCTAATGCCCCCCTTATCAAAGGCACACAGCACTACCCCTTCACTTCTCCTTCTGAAAACAAGGCTTTTAAATTCATCTCAAAGTAAGACAACAAGACATGGAAAAGAGATGAGCACTGGAAAGGGCCTGTTGGCTTACACCACACAGAGCACTCAAGTGCCGCCACAGCTGACCGCAAACCCTTATCCACCAACATCATCTATAACACAAAGCACGCCACCTTTAACACAGGGAAAAACACGGAAGCCACATCAACCTACAGCCATCAAAAGAGGGGCCAAAATTCATAAAAAATATCCAAAGCAAAGTGGCTGTTGTGGATCCAGGATGCCTCTGGGGGTTTTTCTGCCACATTGTAAGAGTTGTGTGAAACAGGGAACAACAGCTCCCATGACAAGTGCAAGTGGACTGTCAGTGAAAGGGACAATATGTCAGCCCCCTCGACTCAACAAGACAACAGAAACACCCACACAAGACACTGTAAGAAGCCTCTGGAATACTGCTACATTTGCTACACCCATCACAAAAAACCCAAAGACAGCTTTTCATAAGATTGCCAAGCCACAAAAGCAGAGGGGCACTCATCTACAAGGGGATGGTACGGGCCGAGAGCCCAGAGGTAGTACCATAGGCCAAAGTGTAAAGGAAGAAAAAATCTTAAAACAAAGTAATGCATTGGATAATGTGACAGGTGAGTGTAGTCAACTCCCATCACTTCTCCTGGGACCCTTTTGCAGCATAATAAGCTGTTGCACTGAGTAATTATGATGAAACCAGACATACTGTAGCAACAAGCTATTGGTGCTCTAAAGCCTCAGTCAACAATCCCTGTCTACAGTAAAACCTATCTAAAGTGAATGTTGATCACCCATTAAGACCTCCTTGCCAGTAAAACAAATTAGTCTCCTATCAAAGTAGCTGGTAACCGTTTAAGATGATGACTCTTGAATCAACTCATTTTTTTTATTACTATTTAATGAAAAATTGGAACAGTTGTATTGAGAAGTTATAAACATTTTATACATTAGTGAACAAGTTTTAAATTCAAGTAATCCTGCCTTTGTTGACTGTTATAGAGGCCTCTCTGTTTAAAGAGCACATTCCTTTATGATTACTGTATTTAATTAAGAGTTTGTTTTCTGTTTTTAGGGAGCTTGTGCTACGGTGTCCTTACAGGTGAGATAGAATAGCATATATGATTTGTGTGATAAGCTGTGTTTATTTTTGCTCCTGTAGATAACCCGTTCCAATGTCTAAGCCTCAAATACTTGGATGAATGTAAATACCAAATCCCTCCAATGGGGAAGAAATATGATCTGCAAAACATGGAGACCAAGACCGCCTACCACTGTGATTGCACCAGCCGGTAACACAACGGAATTTCTCTTAAATTTTCCCCATACCCGTATTGTCACATATGCAACCATGCAAAATTCTTCAAGAGGAAAAATATAATTTCTTTATAATCCCTGAAATATATGAAATATATGGTGTGGAGTTCTTTTCCCTGAGTCCATCTTTTAAATTTCTGACTGTACTTCAGGGAAACTCCTCCTTATAAATGTGTCCTACTCACATGTGAATATCACAAATCTTTGACAGTGTTCAGAACATTGCAATCAATATTTCAACTTCACAAGTTGGGACATCTTGGTTTGTGTTTTTTTCTGTGTTTAAGCTACTACATTAATAGTTAAGCATAACATTACTGCCTTTAAGCAGCTTTACAAATTTATTCATCGTGGCAAAGAAAATACAAAAACTACACAGCTTTTGAACCATTTCAAACTAAAACCAGGGCAAGTTTAAGCAAAATGTGTGCAACTGCACTGAAATGGAAAAACTTGTTTTTTGGGGGGTTTTAAATGAAAAATCCCTATAAATAAAACAATAAATAAAAACGGCTCTTTTTCTTTTAAATTAAAATAAGGAAATTATTTTTAAATAATTTAGATTTTCTTGTTGATTTGTTGGTACTATCAAAAAATCTGATAAAGACCTTTTTCACATTCAAACACTTTGGAAGGTCCAAGCAGGAAAACTGTTACAAGTGGAACAGATAATTCCATTTAGGTTTACCAAGTCCAGGGTTTTGCTATGGACCTATTCAGCAGACATTTTGACAAGTTTAACTAACGACATTATCAATGGCTCAGTTGTTTTCAAGTGTCCCTTCAAACTATGACAGTGGTGCAGTGACACAGCTGAATAGGAATCAGACATATAAACAATGTTACTTTCACTTGTGCTTTCCTGCTGTAACATGTCAAACTGTCTTCCTTGAAAAAGATCTACTATACAAACACAGTCCATTGTTCAATTAATGGATACAGCACCGTCATTACTGTTATTGACTGGCTGTCAATATATCTGCAGTCGAAAATCTTTATATTAAGGGTAGCAGGTTCCAATACTATGTTTTCAGTATTTGGTATTTACATTTGTTTTGGTGTATGATGCCTCTTGCTAGTGTATGGTAAGCCTATTATTCCTCATTCCTATCTACACTATGTTATAAACAACAAGGAAGGGCTGTCCCCTCAGGCTGCTTTCTCCTTCTTTGTCTGTCTCTCTCTGAGTCGCCCGTGCAAGTGCTTATCTCACTATATGGTGTAATTCCTCCCTTGTCTCTGTCTTATATCTATAAGTGACTTTTGATTGTATCTTGTCAATTTTACAGCTTGGCTGTTCAGATCAAAAGCTTCAAGCTGCCTAGTTTTCTCCCCATGCTTCTGATGGATTTCGTCTCCCAATACTGCGTTAAACTGCCAAAGGAGAAAAAGTGCCACCACAGAAAAAGGTTTTTAACTGCAGATATGCTTTTTCATGTGTATCTCAAACAACGTTTGGTTTTAGCAGTACCAGTCTCCAGTCTACTGTGTTAACTCAGTTTCTCTTCAGATAAAAGATGATTAATTTGGGTTCATATTTTCATGTATTTTTTCTAGCTGTTCCGTGGGCTTCATTAAAGTCTCTGACCTACTTCAAGCAATTAAGAAGATAGAGGACAGGGACACTGCTGGGGTGCGAAATCCAGGCAATGCAAGAAAAAGAGGGATTCCTGTTCGCCTTTATAAGAGATGCTTAAGGCTGGAAATAGAAGCTAATATTGCGGCACGGCTCACATGATAACAGACTAAGCTGCCACGTGCAGCAACAATGACTTTTATCAGCTTTAAAATTTCATGCAGCATTTATTGTTTCTTTCTGTTGGTGGAAAAAGGCACTGTAATGAAAATATTTGAGGACTCAAACCCTTAAATCTGGTAATAGTTTTGTAAGTATGTCATGTATGTGAATTTGATATTTTAATAAAGAAGTGTAATACAAAACTAAAAACCATTCTATTGTGCTTTGAAAATGGAAAACACTAATTTATTCTGTTTGACAATCACGTGTCCAGGGCATTTTTGCAAACATTCTATTATGGGCATTACATATTAATTTAGGAAGGAAAATTGCTAGACACAGAACGCTCTACTTATAAAATAACTCTCAAGTTTCCAATAATCATTACCCTGAATGAGAAAAATTCTTGTTTTAGCTTTTAGCAACTTGAATAATTTTTATTAAATAGCTACACTATTAGTAGCTATTAGTACACTATGCATACCCCTCATAAGATATCACGTAAAAGGTAAAAGTATAGTACAGTAAGTATCTAAATACATCTATGAAATATCCCTGATCCAAAGAATCTTTTGTGAGGGGTACAACCTGTTCGTGTGCACCTTGCTGGTCCTTCCTTGTACCCCAATGTCTTACAATGTGTGCATCAGTGTTTTTTTAGACATTTATTTGAAAAGACAGATAGAAATTGGCTAAGGTGTTTGAAACACATTCAAATATTCATTCTTATTAAACTAGACACCTGCAGGTTCTTACCTTTCAGAAGACAGCCCTGGGGCTCAGTCAGCAGGTTTCACAATTTTGGATGCCATATTAATATAGTGTGTTGTTTATAAAAATGGAATCGTTAGTTGTTTTTTTTCCCACCTTAAAAATTTGTGAGCAATACTTGTGAACTTTAGATGGCATGATTAAATATATTAAAGCAAATCTCTATGGCAGGGGTTCAGTTATTTCTATTTTTTGTTGTAAATACAGCAAACATGCTGGTGAAAACCAAACCCTGAACTTTGTTGTAATAATTATACAATATAAACTTTGAACTAGATGATGGTTGTGTTATCCTCCTGTAATCATTTCTGTAAAAGTGAGTTATAGAGTTGGACACCAGAATGAACTCATGAATTTTTGACAGCTTTTATTCTGGCCCGCGGTGCATGCTGGGAGCAGCTCGTTGGCCTTGGAAACATGGCGTCGCACTGACAGCTGGGAGACTCTCATTATCTTCTCCAGCCACCGATTCAGCGGCCGGGCAGTCAGCGGAGCCGCCTGCCTCCAGCTTTAAACAGTGTAACGAGCTCGGGACGGTTGACGTCTTGGTCCCGAAAACCGTGTCGGTTTAATGTTGCAGCGCGGTAGTGGGTTTTGTACGAGTGTCACGCCCACTCTGCTCGGTAACGTTTTAACGGTAGCGTACGGTAAGTTAGCTCCGCTCCCAGCTAACCGAGCCAGACAGACAGCTAGCAGCCGCTGTTAGCACGACGTGAGCACGGGTGGTAGGTGAAGAGAACTGGCCGCTGCTACCTGCCTCCCGCTCAGTTGTGTGTTGTTGTTTTTTTTTTTTTGTTTTGTTTGTTTGTTTTCTTGTAGCAGCCCGACTCTCCGGCCGGTCCCTTCACACCCCATCAGATAACACGGACCCGGGGACGGCCGTTATGTTGTTGTAGCTCGCTAGCAGGTTAGCTAGGGCGTTTCTGTCACTCTGTCACTGAATTTTTAATGTGCGACCCCTTTGGCATCCCTGTCGGAGGAGAGAGCGATGGGCTCCGGGGCTGTGGATTCGTCCCAGTGGCTTTCGGTGAAGGAGGAAACAATTTTCCTCCACGACGGACTCATTCGGGTGACGGATCTGGCCGAGCTGCCCAGTGAAATCGGAGTGTCGGAGCAGGGGGACACCGAGCAAGAGGTGGGTGAAAGCCATCTCGCACACATACAAACACACACACACACACACACACACACACACACACAAAAAAACACACGCAATGCAAAGATCGTGGTGGCGTTGTGGGTCTTCTCATGTAAAAACTTGGTTTCTCTGTTTGCTGCAACCTATCCTCAGTAATAACGGCCGGGCTAACGTTTGCAAGTTTCCTGTCCTGCTTGTTATTGACCAACTGTCCATTTATAAGACTATTCATTTCCGGGCCCTTCCTACCAAACATAAGTCTAAAAGAATGATACAAGCACAAGAGAAACTCGATCAGGTATAATCGGAGCGTGAATGTCTGTAAGTTTTATATGGTCACACGTTTTTTCGGTTTATGGGGCCTTGAAATTATGTTTATCTCGCAATCTAATATAGTATTTAAATGACTGAGTTTGCATATGAGGTGACCCATACACTTGTAAGTTATCCCTCTATCTCAGGTGTCAGGTTGCATGGCCTCAATTTTATTACTTGTGCCAGGACAGCAGCTTCTGTAACTGTAGATGATACAGGTCCTGCGGTTTAAGCGCTGTAGAACCACAGGGACACCAATTTATGTCAGATGTGTTACAACCAATGTCAACTGCCTTAATAGCCGCCATCTTCCATGGTCAATGTTTTCTAATCAAAACTGAAAGACAGCCTTTTGTCAGTCACTTTTATGCTTTGGTATACACTAACTTATCAAAGAGTTTGTTATCCCCAATTTAAGTTTACAGCTAAGTGTTTTAAGTTTTGTGTGCACAATGTTCACTTTTGCCTTTAATTCAGGCGTTTATTTTGAAGGTAAAATCTTGAACTGGACGTTGTTAAGGTTATACCTACTGATGGAAAGTTTGAGGTATGAATGTATAGTTATCTGTGAAAAAAATAACACAAGCCAACAGTATCAGGCAGTAGAGGTCATTTCCCGCAACATTCATGTCACGTGATCATGAACTCGTGTGTGTGCTCGGCAGACTATGATGATGATGAATAGACTGTGACTGACAATGATGTTCAACACTTAAAACATGAGTTATGTCTTTGTTGATTTGTTGCCACTAGCAAACACTACATTTGTACATCTCCAATCTCTTCCATCATTTGACACAAGGGTGATGCTTGCATTTCCTGAGCATCTGATATCCCATATCTATTGAAATATTTTATTTGACCATACTTATTGCATCATATAAAAAGGTAAACCGATTGTTCTTATAATGCAAATTGTGCCTGGATCCTGAGGAAGTCCATGTTTGTGTGTGAATATTCCAGTACATGTGTTTGTTCTTATAACACTGGTCAAACTCATACCTGGATGAGAACAGAGATGGTACATTGACACTGTTCCAAATTTCATGCTGGAGATTGTTTTTATACTGACACTATGCAGAGATTGGAATAAGGCTTTTGTTCCTATCAATAGATATTGCCCGCTTGATTCAGTTTTTACAATGAGCACTGTGGTCCATTCTGCTGTATACAGTATTACGACATAATCTTGTTTGTTTTAACCTCAGGAATGAGTATCTTATTGCTGCTCTAAATGACCAATTGTTAGTTTCCTTTCTTCACAATACCATGCTATATTTGGTGGGTAGTATAAAAGTCGTACTGGTGTTTGAAACGCAACAGCTGCAGATTGCTAAATTATTATTATGCTATCAACCACATGCTGTTGATTTTGCCTGATGTAAGTACATATGTTATATCGGCAACTCTGACAGATGACAAGCCATTGATTTATTAATGAGTATGAATGAGCATATTTGAACTTGACCCCTCACCCATTGTTTTGTCAGTATTTTAAGCTTGGCAACAGACCTCCAGTGTCCAGACAAAGCTTATGAAATTGTGCATTCTGTTTTGGCAGCTGTAGAACAGCACTGTGAACTTGCTGGTGATGGCATGATATCTGACAGCTGGGTTTAGCAACATGCATGAATTGAAGGCTGTTTTGTGACTAACACTGGTCAAATCTTAGTCCTGGTACTATTGTAAGAATTCTGACAGCATGAAATTCTACAACTTCCATGCACGTATTGTATGATATATATATATGTATATATGTCATATACTCTTTATTATAAAGCGCAATCTCCATGGTAATGTCTCAGGGATTCAAAGGATAATAAATATCAGGTTGTCAACCCTCATTTTAATGTTAGACAGTAGGTCTTATCAAAGCATGGCTCCCCTCCCCAAAATATCCTTAGTCCGTCTTAATATTCCAGCTTTTATTCTGATATTCTACATTTCATATTTCATTTCTATGTCCAGTATCAAAACTGACTGGGTCATCCAGAGCTGTTTTCGTAGGTGTTGTCATTGCTGACTATTTTTATCCACTTGCAGCAGTGTTTCTCAGAGCAAGGTGGAGAAGGCCCAGCATCCAGTTAAAGATTGTTACTGTAACATTAGTAGCATTTCTGAAATTGAATCAATAGAAATTGTGCCTGCTAAATGCTATAATGGATTTTTTTTCTATCCCATGATTTGTGGGCCACAGAATGTAATCAATATCTGAAATGCTGCCTAAGTGCACATGAAGCACATTGTTTCACTGCTGATAGGCTACCCCAGATATGCTTTGCTATGTCTGACCGTCATTTCATAGTCCACAGAACTGTAGATACAAGGGTTGACTCTGGGAAAATGATTCATGGTTGGACTGCAGAAACACAGTAAGCTGTACTAATACATCATAGGTGTGTTCGAGGTAGTTCATTTAAATTTAAACTAAAATCTCATCTGCATGTCAACTAACATTGTCAGACACCTTGCAGATAAATGATGTAAAGGTAGACGAGTCTTATCCATTCTTTAATAAAGAATGTTTAAAAAGATTTTATCTCCTTAAATGTTCTGTTTAAGCATGATTTATTATAGTTAAAGCCAAATTAAATTATTCTTAGCTGAGAGTTAAGATTCAGTTAAATTGGAACACTGATACTGTATTACTCACAACCCCAAATTCAAATCCATGTCAATATAATTTAAATTCTCCACTAATTTGTTCTTCTTCTGTAGTTTAATCCATATTTTCACTTTGATGTGCGAAATTTAATTTGTCTGTAGCCAGACCAGGCTTCTTTCATAAAGCTGCAGACAAATAGTCACAGTAATAATTGCTGTTAATCTAACTTTTTTTTTTTATCCTCTTCCTTTTTTCTGTTCTTCTCTGTCTCTCTCCAGATTCTAACATTCGAAACAAAGAATCCTGTAGAGCTAGCTGAGCGCCTGCGTGCTGTTTGTGGGAATCAGAGCAATGCATATGCTCGCCTTCTGGAATACCGGCTTAATGCACTGCGTGGTCTGTGGGGGGCACAGCGGCAGCTGGCCCTCGAGGAGCAACAGGAGCGAGAGGGGACTGGAGGGGCTGATGAGGAGACCTTGGCCTTGCTCAAAAGACAAGGTCTGCTCCAGCAACCTGAGCAGGCACCCTTCACCTCCCGTGTTGGTCTGCTGCTGGTCTTTCCCCTTTTGCAGTCCCAGACCCGCAGTGACCCAGCACTCTGTGGGGTCACAGCAGAGGTACTGCTGGCTTGCCTCCGGGACTGCCAGCCACTCAGCCTCAGCAAAGAGCCCGCTGACTGCCTCAATGGCCTGGAGGGGCTGCTCTGCTCCTGGCTGGAAGATGGTGCCCAGGAGTCAGGCCAACCACAGGGGCAGGCTCAGATGCAGATCCTCCACACACACAGACAAAGGGAAAATGCTGCTGCTGCACTTGTGGCCCTTGCCTGTGCTAGGTGAGGCCGTACTGTCTTTGTTTGCTCTCCCACTAGCACATTTTGATTTCTGTGTGGGCTGGTGTAGACTGTGAACGGAACCAATAATAGCCAGTAAAGGCTCAACAGAACAGAAATATTTTGCAGAAAGCCCATTGTTACTTTTGACGTGTTTTTTGAGAAGTAAAAGGAGTCCAAATGATATGTGATAATGCCAGTAAACATCATGAAGTCTTTTCTAGTCAAAGTTCCAAAAAGCACATTACTGTAAAACTCCCTGCTGTTTACACTATTACAAAAAAGTAGTTGGATATTTAATGATGGAAATACAGCAGGGTTCAAAAGTGTGAGACTCCAATGTTTGTCTGATGCTGGTCTGTCCCTCACTGCATTTAAAAAATAATACATCATATTTGTAGCGAACTTTACATACAATGCAATTAGACTTTCCCACCGTCTGTCATCTTAGTGTCAAAATCTTGCTCTGATCCTCTGACCTCAAAGTAGTGATCATATTTCGGCTTTTATCTAGCCTGAATTACTGTAACTTTAATAAGGCTGGGTCCTACACACGGCAAATGTATTTGCCTTATCTTTTGCATGTAAAAAAAAAATCCCCAACAATAGAAAAATAAGTCAAACTTGCAGGCCCAATATAATTGGTTTGATATTTCTTGCAGTTGTCACCCAGAGCACGGAATAGCAGTGTGTGTTTGTTTTTTGTGCCTGAACTCTGGCTTCTGCTGTTGACAACTGATCTTGACTTGTCAAAGCCAGAACTCTCCATTCTTTGTTTAGCCTCTGTTGAGGCTGAGAGCTCTTTGTTGTGGAGAAATATCCAGCCCTGGTACCTGTTCACTGACAGGGGAAGCTAATTGAAGAGCTATCAGCTTTACTCCCCCTCACCTCTGGCTGGTTAGCAATTTCATGATGAGAGAGTGCATAGCCTTACACTTTGGTATTGACTGTTAATAACATTCAAGCAGTAAATCCAACATAAATCTCTGTATAGTACATGACACGTTTTCCTTGGGCCGCTGCAGTCTCGCAGTAACATTATAAAATGATTGTTGGATATGAATGACATTAAAAGTATTGCCATAGATATTGTAATCAATATCATCTTTGATGCCATATTAAGGCTGTTTTCCAAAGCTACAGAAACAAACCTCAGTGAATACCAGAATACCACGCTGTCAATCATCTCCCTGAATAAAGAGCTAATTTAATATATTCAGTTGATAGTAATTTCTTGGGTGAGGAGAAGCAGTGAATGAACACTGCAAAAACTTAGGTAGGGTGCTCATTACACCCTACAGAGAGTGGCATTGTAAAATAATCTCTTGTACTAATGGAAAAGACCCTTTTACTCTGATTCAGAAAAGATTATTTTAACAGTATTTTAATTCCCGGCACATTACATCAGATTCTCTCTATAATTCAAGCTGAGTATTATTCCACTAACTGTTCCAGAAATATTTAACAATGAGCTTTCACTTGTGTTTCATGCTGAGGCCTCCTGACTAATCAAACTATTTTTTAGGGGATCTCTGAAGACCTTCATTCACACAGTTCACCTGCTACAGAAGCAAACCGATCTGGGCCAGCTTCCTGTGTCGGATGTCCTGTACAGGTGAGGTATTTACCTGAAAGGTAATTCTCAGTGACTTTCCCTTCTTGTAACCACTTTGTGTCTCTCCTGCCTCAGACTTTTGCTTTTGGAAGGAGGCCCAGGCTCTCCATCCTGCCTCCTGGGAGGCAAACACAGTGTGTCCTGGGGTTTTGAGGACATGCTACCTACACCTGATAATTCTGCAGGAGGAGCAGAGAGTAAAGGTAAAAACTCTTATAAAAAGACAAGGGTGTTGTGTTGGGGGAGCTTACACTGGGTGATGGCAGGGTACACTCTGGACAGAACTTCAGTCTATCTATCTACAACCATTTAGAGACATACAGAGACAAACAACTACTCACAGTCACATCTACAGGTAATAAACCTAACATGTAGTTTGAAGCCAGAACCTTCTGGCCAACAGTGTTAACCACTGAACCACTGTGCTGCCCAGCTATACAATTGTGAAACTTGACTGGGCTTAAGGGGAAACTAAAGATGTGAGTTTTGACTCACTTTTAAGGGATGAAGCAAAGGAGGGAGAATGCTGTCTCACTCTCCAATCGATCAGCTGACCTTGTGTGTGACGGAAACTGATCAGGGAGTACAGCCATATAAAGCAAGTTGCATATTTACGCTTTTTTGGCTAGATGGCTAGATCAGTATTGATTCTCTTTGTCCAGACTTCTAAAGGCATCACATTCTCAAATTCTGAAAGTAAACAAAGCAGAGAGATGTCTCCACCTTGTTTAGCGTGTTAATTGTGTTTACTGGTTTTGTCCATTATTCTATATCCCCCTAATTTTAATCCCACTTGTTTTTCAGATGTCTGTCATCAGCCCACTGAATTAAATTTTTTTGTCCATGTGTCTTGCAGACACTGACCTGGGGCGCTGTCTAGCCACAGACGGGCTCTATCTGTACACCACTAACTCCTCTGGGAGAGGACTCAGCAAGCTGGGCTCTGGTTTACATGGGACATTGAGGTAATGTGACACCCTCACCACCTGCTTTTCTTTGTCTACACCATTCAGAGAACAGCAAGAGATACAGACAGAAGGAGAGAGTGAAAGCCTAAAAATACCACTTATCACTTACCCATCCAAAGACAATAATGATACTACTCTATTTCCTGCACATTTTTAAACCACTATCCGCGATTCACAGTCACACCCTCCTCAACTGTCTTTGATTTTCTTAGTTGATTGTAAAATGGACATATTTTTTATATGTATTATATTTTTAAGTATTTGTTTTCCGACTTGGAAATCAATCAAACAAACAAACAAACAAAATGGATTTTGACAAGTGGGAACAACCATTAAAGTTATTTGTAGCAACTAAGGGAGTTGGATTTCTAGACTATAATAAATTGAAAGTAGTTCATCACTGCTTCTCATAGAGGACACGCTGTCAGCACTTAATAATGCAAATGAGATGTTTAGGTCTTTTGAATCAGTTGTAAGTATGGCAGAAAACTTTTGACATGAATGAAATGAATGTTCTGTGTATGTGAAGGGGTTTCGTTTACTGTCGAAATGAAGAGTTGGAGCCTGGCTGGGTGGTGTTCAGCAGCGGTTGCCTACTCCACCGTCCCTCTTCCTTTGATGCCAAGCCTCATCAGCTGTGCCAGCTCATTGACCCCTTCACCCTCCAGGTACTGTTGTTATTTTCATTATTACTCCATATTAGTGAGTCAGAGTGTGTGCAAATCCACATGCCAAATAAAATTCTAGTTAGATTAATTTCACTGCTATTTTTTTAAGCTGTAATGTATCAATAAAGTGACTTGGTAATAAAAACAAAGTTCACATTTGAGCAGCATCACTCTTTCGCAGAATTCAATAAAGGCACAAGACACAAGTGATGAAGGATTGTAATGCTACATATATGAATTCCCACAGAAACTGGAGCATGGTGAAGGCTATATTTAGTCTAAGTATGAGTAACATCCAACAGGCTCTTTAAGGTTCAGTTGATGTGCATGGCAATAGCCTGGGCTAATGTTCAGGTTGTCATTTTCAGGTGTGCCAGATTGTGCCCATGCCAGCCCACCACTTCCCTGTGGGCAGCAGCATGACCACGCTGCACCTCTGCTCAGATGGAACCTACCTGTACTGGGTGTGGTCCCCAGCCAGTCTGAATGAGAAGACACAGAAAGGCCATTCTGTCTTCATGGATGTTTTTCACCTGTCTGTGAGTACAATATCCCCTGCCAGGCACAGTCATTCCATCTGTGTTATGCATGTTTGTGTCTGTTTTCAATATTTTATGTTTTTTCTCCCCTGTCCACGGTATAGACACAAACAGGATTGTGTATCACAGACATCTTGCAGGAGAGAGTTATTCTTACTCGCAAGGAAGGGGAATCTTCCAAGTGCTTGAATGAGCTTCTCTTGAGTCGAATGTCACGCTTCCGGGCCTCCCATTCTGCCACATTGGCTGCTCTCACAGGCTCTGCAATTACAAATACAGTCAAAGAGGAACAGTCTGGTAATTCATCAACCAAACACTTTAATGTCCAAATCATTTGAATCATATATGTGATTGTCTATATGACGAAAGATATTTTCTGTTTAACTCAAAGCTGTCAACACTAGCTGTGGACTCCCTCTAAAGACTCTGAGAAAGACCCCAATGTATGTATGTGGAACCTATCTAGTGATGCTGGTCTCGCCTCCTGGTGTATCTGGGAGCTCTGCCACACGCTCCCTATTTGGAGGTACCAGCAGCCTGTCCTCTCTCAAAAGTAAGAGCACACACAGACAGGACTAAATCCTGTGTTGACTTGTTTACCATAATGGCTGATGTTTATTTTCCTCTCAAAAAAGGCCAAAAATAAAATAAGCATTTTACATCATCTTCACCTGCTTGTCAAAAAACAGATGTTTAACTATTGTGTATTTGTACTTTGTGCCGTAATATAATTTTATGTTTATTCACCAATCGTAACTCCAATTTTTTTTTCAGTTTTAGCCTCCAGTCTGGTTTTTAACCTGGCTGATGGTCAGTTCAGTAGCCGTGCAGATCTCATTGATGCTCCTGGGAGCTCTCTGGGCAGGGGGGCGCAGGTGGCAGGGCTAGGTGAGTGTGTCCTTCATCACATTCTGAACTCACGGACGATTGTTATTGTGCATAGCCAATGTAATTGATATTTTTCGCTATGCAAACTTTTCCTTGTTATTCAGGAGCATGTTATGATGCGCTGAACAACTTGATCTGGACCTGCTCCAGTGATTACATAGATCAGTGGTGCAACCCTGGGAACCAAGCCTTTCATCATGTGTGCCATAGGCTTGGTGTCAGCCATGTCATCAAAGAACCCAAAGGTATTTACAAACTGCACTGAAGGTTTAAGTTAGTCTTTTGGTATGGGAATTTTTTTCACCTGAAAAACCTGTTCCTTTACAGAAGAAACTGTGGCCACTGGTGAGGTGATCAACCAGCTACTTCATCATGTAGGTGCTATGTGTATCCACCAGCTCAACCTGCTGGCAGCCAGCAGCAACAGCTTGCCCTTGGGCGCCCTGTTGGGTAAACAACATCCCATTGAGGCACGCCACTTCAGCAGCATCTGTGACATTATGGAAAAGGCCATGGTCAATGGAGATACTTGCATCATCCGCTGCATATTAGTGGTGTTCCAGGTTGGGTTGAACTGCTGCTTGTGAGAGAGCAAAAAAACTTCTTTGAAATATTTTGGGGTAAATGTATCATTTCTTTTTGCCTGTCCCCTCTAGGTGGTGTTTCGGTTTTTCAATCCTCAGTCAGAGCAAAATAGGGAGAGCGTACGGCGTTCTGGGCTGCTCTTATGGCAGCTTCTTATGGCTCCAGTGGACCAGATAGGGACAGAGATTCAGAGAGAAGTGTGCCTGGCCATCAGGTAAGTCATAAATTCACTATAGAGTACTTTATGCTCTACACACAAAACAGTAAATTTTTTAACAAAGTTCAATATTGTTTTGTGTGATGAATCCTCTTTGTTTACCTCCTCTCTGATTTTTACAGCTCAGGCCTGAGCACTTTGTATCAGGGGGAGGCTGAACTCAACAAACTGCTTAAACTTGTTTTAACTGAAGGTGATATATTAACCCCACTGACTTTAATACAGCTGACTCTTTTTTGGCCATTATATCTGACACAAATTTGTTTGTGATACCCAGGTGAAAGAAACAGTGGCTTATCTCAGCTTCGGGATGTCATTCTCACTAACTTGGCAGACCAATTGCAAAAGAACAGATTTGGTAGTGAGGAAGATGACCACTACAGGTAAGTGGTGACCCAGTTCCAATAATACCATGACTCAGCTGATAAACCTAAGTGAGCTCCTGTAGGTATCCATTTGTTTCAAGTGATCAGACCCTTTCTCTTTTGCAGACTGAGTGATGAATTGCTGCACTGTATACTCAAGACTGTAGTCCGGGAGTCCTGCTTACTTATTACCAAATGTCAGACTGTTGCCCGAGATGAATTCCAGAAGCTGCTCTCCACTGTGCCAGTATGAATATCTGTTCAGCAACAACAAAGCCATTTGTGCTGACCAAGATCACACGTTTAGTGATGTTAATATTGGTATGTGTTGACTTGAAATGGTTTCTGTCTCTCTGCAGGTGGTCTCACCTAGTCTGCGCTACCTCATGGCTGTTCAGAACCACCTCCTCAGCAACACCATTCTAATCCGTCCAGATGATAACGATGATAGTGACAGCTCCCTACAAGGGGAAACAATGAAGGTACAGGTAAACATCCCCTTTAAATACCCCTTCCTCTATGCATGTGTTGTCTGTTTGTGTTTCTGTTGATAAGAGGCCAGTTTCTGAAATGGAGCATGGAAAATATTTTTCATGCCATTATTTGACAAGTTGAACCCAAGTAAAGTTTACAGTGTAAAATAAGTGTCAATGCTTAAAAATAATAGTGTGTACACTTTCCATATTTAATGAAAGAGATTAGATCACTGAAAATCCTGGAAGCCGTGTTACGTAAGTGTGGGCCTATTATGTGTGTTGTTCTCAGGAGCTGCAAAGCAGCATCCTGTTCCTAGCAACAAAGATCCTGGTGGGATGTGATGAAGTACTAGAAACCTTGCAGCAGGTGACCACAGCCCTAATAAACAGCGACATACCTGACAGAGAAACAAGGTGAGCATTTAATTCCTTTTTTTTTTTTGACGGTGCTTTTTTCAGATGAGAAAACTTGACTATATGGTGACGCATTGTTAGATGAATGCCCTGATTGTCTACCATTCGTACATATATTATATTACATTTAAGTCAGTCCTTTGTGTCATCTGTATTACCATAAAACCATAATGTAACTGAGAAAAACAAAACCAGACATCATGTTCTCATAGTTGGCTCTAAGGCAGTATTTCACTGTGAAACAAGATTTAGCTAAACCTGAGTAATGCTGCAACCTTTTTGAAAGAAAGTAAAAAGTGTGTAAAAAAATCATTTATTGATGCAGGCTTTTAGGGCAGCACATCGGCATAGTGGTTAGTGCTGTTGTCCAACAATAAGAAGGTCACGCATTCAGTTCCCGGGCCTAGGGCCTTTCTGTGCGGAGTTTGCATGTTCTCCCCGTGCCTGCGTGGGTTTCCTCCCACCGTCCAAAGACATCATGTTTGGGTTAACTGGTGACTCTAAATTGTCCATAGGTCTGAGTGTGAGTGTGAGTGTGAGTGGTTGTTTGTCTTTGTCTGTCTCTGTATGTTGGCCCTGTGATGGACTGGCAACCGTTCCAGGGTGTACTCCGCCTTCGCCCAGTGTGAGCTGGGATTGGCTCCAGCACCCCCGCGACCTGGAAACGGATAAGCGGTTGAAGATAAATGAATGAATGCAGACTTTTAAAATCGCAGCAACTGTACTACTTCAGATTTTTTCATTTCTTGTCAATCATGTGTTTTGTGCCCTCTCCATTCTTGCTGTTCTCAGGTTGAAAGGCTTGGAACAGGTAACCAAGGCTACCATGCTTGGGCACCTGCTGCCAGTGTTGCTCACCTCTTTAATGCACCCAAACCTGCAGACCCTTATTCTTGCCGATGCCCTCATGCCTCAGTTGGTGCAGCTGGTCCTTTACACCAGCCAGGTTGGTGTCTTAAAAGTCAAAAAATCATACTGTCATTAAATTAAAAGTTACTTTAATTGTTTATATAGTTATATGTTATAGTTCCTGTTATGTGAGGATTTATTTTCTCTCTGTTTTCCAGACTGCTCTATTACTTAAGACTCAGGCTCCACTTTTCACTGAAGAGCCTCCACCTGTGGGTGGTGCACTAGGACAGGGGGCGAAGGCATGTGCCACTGATGACAAGTAAGTTTTCTACAGACTTTTTTACATTATTTGGATTTTAAATGAGGAAAGTCAGAACAAAATATCATTTGGGTGTTAGCTCAGTGTTCTGAAACCAAAACTTTGTTTCTGTCCTTTACATCAGAATTCTTGATGAACGTGAGGAGCCAGGTTTCCTCACTGGACTGAAGATCCCAGCCCCATGGGCTGCTGGGAAAACAGTAGAGACGGTGCACCCTGTGAGAGACAATTACAAGTTCAAAGAGACAGTACACATCCCAGGAGCACGCTGCCTGTATCTTCGCTTTGATTCACGCTGCTCCTCACAGTATGACTATGACAAGGTAATGATCTTCACAACCCACCAGCTGGAGGACTACAAGGTCTTCACTCTTTGTGCCTGTTACATGTTATTTTGTGCCATTCCTCAAGTGTAGAGTAAAAAGTGTACTGTAAAAAACCTTTAGTTTGTGAATACCTGATCTTCTTCACTCCGATATTTTAGTTGGTCATCTATGCTGGTCCCAATACTAACAGTCGTAAAGTAACGGAGTATGGAGGGAACACTCTGGGATATGGCAGTCGCAGTGTCTTGGGGACAGGATGGCCCAAAGACCTTGTCAAGGTACGATAAGCCATATAATTTAAACATGCCCTGTGAATGCACAGTACATATCCAGCCTTGAGGAGATTCTTTTACATACCCTGCTTTAGGTCGAAGGAGACACTGTGACGTTTTCCTTTGAGATGAGGAGTGGACGTGAACACAACACCCCTGATAAAGCCATGTGGGGGTTCTCCTGCACCGTCAGAGCTCAGGTAAAATTTGGAAACATAGCTATCGTACTTGGCATTGTTTAATCATCAATGTGAAACGCGAAGATCAACAGCTATGCCTAAAAATTTTGTTTTTGTAATTTCAGGAGTCATCTGAGGATGTTTCCGGAGGTCTCCCCTTCCTGGCAGACCTTGCACTGGGTCTGTCAGTGCTGGCATGCTCAATGCTCCGCATTTTGTACAATGGGCCAGAGGTGACAAGGGAAGAGGAAGCCTGCAACGATTTGCTCTGCTCAAAGCTTCTGCAAAGGTGACACAGTTAAAATAGCACAGAAAGTCTACTATGTTATTCTTTTGCCCATGTGACAGATATAGTACAACGTAAGCTGCTTGCTATTAAGATGACTGGCTGGGTTTTTTTCTCTAGGTGCCAGTGGCAGGTTGAAGCAAATGGTGCAATATCTCCTGCTCTGACACCCAGCCCTTCACCTCTGCCACTCACTATTGAAGAGGACCGGGAGTTCATCTACCCCTCTGACGTCCTCATCCCACCACCGGGCCTTATGCCAGGGACATACTTTGACTTGCCTCGTGTCCGCTTGCCTCCAGGCATCATGGGAAGGCTACGAGAGGTGTCTGGAAGGGCCCGACCACAGTTCCGTCCCAGCATTAAGTAAGAAGTTGATCCTGTCACAGGAATAGAGGATATGCATGTCATCTAGTCACTGCCCCCAGGGGCAAAAGCAAATGTATAGCAAATTGGCATGGCCATTTTGAAATAATTCTTTTTATTTTGTTTTATTTATTTATTTATTTTTTATGTGTGACTTTGAATCACCACACAGTTTTGAGTGAATTCTATAATATTCAACCAAAATATCTATAAAAATCTAGGATTTTATGTGCCCTGAGGCTGTGTTCATGCTGTAAAATGATATTTACTGATATCACTATTAAGTAAACATATTGTTTTGTGGCACCATGTTACCTTTATACTGAACAAATTTTTTTTTTTCCCGTAAGGGAGGTGATCAGGCCAGATGTGATGGAGGAGGTTATAGTGTCTTGCGTCATAAAGCATCTCAGCCTGGTGGATGCGCTTCAGTCACTTGTTAACTATCAGTACCGTGAAGATCATGCGGAAGAGTATGACCTGGTCTGTAAGATCATGGCTGAGACCTTCAAGAAGATCAATGCAATGGAGCGTCAACTGCAGGTTACACAAATTTCACATTTGAAAAAACTAACACACAAACAACCGCATGCTTTAAATTGTGTTTTCTTCCCATTAGTTAAATGCTTAGCATATACATGTTGCTACTTTTCTCTGTTTTTAATGATATTGAGCAAGTCTTTTGTTAAGTGGTTTTATTATGTATTTGATTTTAGCTACAGGGAATAGGATCGTTCAGATATTTCCAATAACCACAACACTGATGATTTGAAAAATTTGGGATATTTGCATCACAGCAGAAAAAAACTATGAAATCAATGTTAAAAGCAACAGGATAGTTTATCAGTTGAAATGAAGCTGAGAATAACCAGATGGTTTTCGTAAAAAGAAAAAGAAATGTTATTGTAAATGACAATAAAAGTAAAAGTAAAGTAAATGCAGCTAGCTGAACAGAGGCAAAGAGTGTAACTGTGTCTGTTTATCTGCTGGTTTGCATTTAGAGTGTAGCAGAATTGGAACAGAAGTGGCAGAATGAAGTAGAAGAGGCCCAGCAGGGAAAGCTGGAGAACAACACTCCTTTCTTTCACGACTACCACTTCTTTGAGGTGCCTTTTGCTATTCATATACTAAGCATGCTCACACTTTTCAATTTTGGCTGAAGCAATAATTCTACTAAATTGTTGCACCACTACCATTCTGTGTGATCAGTGTTTTGTTTTTGTTTTTTGTACCAGAACAAAATTAAAGAACTGGAACTACTCTGCTCCCTGAAGGAAGTCCCACTTGATTTTAGTGACTTGGAAAATGTTGTTCTTGCATTGAGGCAAGTAATTAAATTGTTGATTAGTTGAGGCATATCATAAGTCAATGCTCTAACACTGTATCTGCACCAATAGGGAGAAGTTTTTTCAGGAAGTGAACAGCACACACATCAGAAGTAGTACACCCCTTGTCAAAACCAAGGCACTGGTGAAAAGTCTGATGAATCGCACCGAGCTGCTGCTCCATGTTACCATCGCACCACATTGCAGAAGCCTAACAACCACACCTGCTGGTACACCAGGTCCAGGTACACATCATGTTTTTATGTGGCTTTTAATGCTACTAAGTGAAACTTTGTTTTGATTTGAGCTAAGTTGTTTTTTTAAACAGATGTTCAAGCTCAATGTTGCCAAACCCTCAAAATATAAAAATGTCCCTGAGCTATTGTTCCTATTAAATATGTGGGTACAGTTATGTAACACACTCAGGAGTCTGACTTTTTTTTAATTTTTTTAATTCCTGGAAATGCATTGTATCAAAGCTTTATCATTTGGTAGTTATTAATTCCTTCATGATGGGTAGTGTTTTTTTTTTACCTCAAGACATCAGTGATGGATGAGTTTGAATTATACCTAATTTATACTTTTTTTTTTTTGCATCAGCCTCTAAGTCAGTGTCAGATGCCAAGACTGTGATCCCCTTGGTGAAGCAGCCAGTCTTCTTGCGCAGCATGTCTGCACCCTCGGACTTGGAGATGATTGCTAACCAGGACTTGGAGTTTACACACGCTCCACAAAGGTCTGGGTTTATTTGATTGATTTAATGGGAGAGATAGGTGCGAAACAGGTTGAATTGAATTCCTTTATTTTGTGTTTTCTTTGTTTATCTTTAGGAGGCGACACCACCCTACCAGCCATCGCAGCAGCTCATTTACTCTGCTGCAATCTCTAGCCATAGAGGACAGCCGTGACAAGCCAACATACAGTGTGCTGCTGGGACAGCTGTTTGCTTTCATTGGGACAACTCCTGATCAAGCTGTTAGTTTCTAACTCCCCACGCAACGCCATTTTTGCTGAGCCACAGCTGCATCAGAATCAGTAGGTGAACATTGGTCAGACATTGATATATATACCTGTCATTTCTGTAGGTGTCAAGCAGCAGTTTCCTGTCTGCTGCGCAGACACGATGGCGACGTGGCAGCACACGTAAGCAGGCCCTTGTTCACATGAGGGAGTTGCTCACTGCTGCTGTTAGAGTGGGTGGAGTCACACACCTGGTGGGTCCTGTCACAATGGTACTGCAAGGTGGGCCGAGGTGAGAGGAGAGAGTAAACAATACGAAATCACATAAATTGCATTTGAAATAGTCTTGTTTATATCATATTAAATTGTTATTAAAAAAAGTTAAAGGCCCAAAACAACAATTTTTGATTGCGTGCCCTTTCTTTATGCATCCGTTCAGGATTGAGGAGCTGACCTGTGGAGGAATGGTAGAGCAAGTGCAGGAGGCCTTTGGGGAGACAATGACATCGGTAGTGTCACTATGTGCTCGCTACCCCATTGCTTGTGCCAACAGTATTGGCTTGCTTTGTACGATCCCCTATACCAGGCAAGAGAATCCATCATGAATTATTGCTCTTTATTATTTTTTTACTACTCTACCCTGATATTGATTACCATCATTTGTTCTGTTTGTTGTCATAGGAGTGAAGAGCAGTGCCTAGTACGCAGTGGGCTGGTTCAGCTTATGGACAGCCTGTGCAGTTTAAGTGGTCAGAGGGAATACAGCTCAAATGAGAAGCAAACCAAAAAGCAGAAGGTTGCTACCATGGCTTGGGCTGCTTTCCAGGTGCTGGCCAACCGATGCATTGAGTGGGAAAAGGTGGAAGGTATGAATTCTCTAGGTACTCAGTGTGAAGAATAACTAACGTTGATTTGGAAACATTACTTAGCAATGAGGTCACTTTTAAGATGTCAAAGCGTTTCAATGTTGCCAGATAAAATGATAAGCGGTAAGGTGTAATGATAGGTTAGTAATTATTGTTCTTCCCCTCTAAGGTGGGTCTACAGATGCAGTGCACTCCGGTCTGGCACGGCAGGTGTCCAGCCTGCTGACCAATCACCTGGCCAGAGCCACAGAGTGCTGTGGGAATCAGGCAGCTGGCAATGACGCCTTACAGGATGTGCTCAGTCTGCTCAATGACCTTTCCAGGTAAGATTTTTTCAGGTTTGTATATCATGTATTAATTTCTATCACGTATGTGTATGTGTTTCTGTGTGTATATCCAATGTGTGTATATGTCCCTTTGTTTCTGTTTCAGGAGCCACATAGGGAAAGCTATTCTCAGCCAGCCTGCCTGTGTTTCTAAGCTCTTATCGCTGCTGCTCGATCAGAGACCTTCTCCGAAGCTAGTACTTATCATCCTTCAGCTATGCCGAGCTGCTCTGCCTCTCATGAGTGTGGAGGACTGTGGTAACGTGGCCCTGCCCTCATGGAGCTACTCCATTAACACACTAGATGCTGAGCAGCAAGATGCAAGTGACCCTGCCTCACGAATTGCTGCCTTGCTGCTAGCCAAACTGGCAGACTATGTAGTACCAGGTTGGTCTCTTTTCAGGGAGTTTTTAATTACTGTGTGTGGTAAGGAGTGGCTGTTTAGGGAAATGCTCTTTTACTACAAATGTAAATGCCAAAAAAACTAAATTGGTTAACCATGTTATTCTCGCCAACTATTTTTTAATATTTACAATATTCCTCTTTTTTTTACCAGGCTGTCAGACCCTGCTCTCCCCCAGCTCCTCGGAACCAGACACAAGTCTGTCCCGAGCCAGTTCAAAAGGAGCTCTGAAGTCAGAGGATGTTGGGGAGGAGGGAGAGGCTGTTGATGGCAAATTATCAATCTTTATTCACAAGAGAGAAGACCAGTCTTCTCATGAGGTTCTACAGCCACTTCTCAGGTAGGATTTCTGTTTTTTTAAAATGATTGATTTCTTTAAAATGTTTTTCTTGTGTGTGTGTTACATATTTGTGAACTCTATCTGGGCATTTCTGACATGAGTATTCTTCCAACTTCTCGAAAATACAGCAGCTCAGAAGGACGTCCCTTTCGGCTTGGCACGGGAGCAAACATGGAAAAGGTGGTAAAGATGGACAGAGACATGACAAAGGTAAAATTTTTGATATGAGTAAAAGCTAAAAGAATGAAGTGGAATGTAAAAACATGTGCTCACTAAATGAATAGTAGTGTTACTGTAGCCCCCCCCCCCCGCCTCAAACCTATTTGAATTTCACTTAGAGTGGAAGCTGTGAAGTGATCACAGAGGAGGCATCTGCTGCCCTGAGAAAGGCCAACAAGTGGGCCCAGTCTGGTCTGATAGTGAGTGTTGGTCCCCCTGTTGAGACTCTGGTCCAGGAGACTGCTGGAGGCATCACCACTGGTGACAAGAAGAAAACCGCTCAGACTGCAGTTTGTCGGGACAGGAATGCTGAGCTGGCCAGGTGCAGTATCCAAGTTAAAGTTTTAGTACTCCAAGTAGTCCACACTCCACTTTCAATTATAAATCCCACAGAAAGAGAAAAGCCTGTTTCGGTAAACATATATATGTGACAGACATCAATCTTGATTGTGGTTCTAACATATCTTCTTAAAACCTTCCTTAAATAGGTCAGATCCTGTCAGGCCATTCATCAGTGGTCATGTTGCCAACAGTATGGCTGCTGAGGTTATTGCTCTGCTGCATAGTTTGCTCACTGCTCCTGAGTCCAACACTGCCCAGATCTGGACAACCACTGCTGAAAAAGTAAACTATGATCATTTCTTACCTTTATAGCATATTTGGTGCTGGTAATACTGTAATTGCAAATACTCACTGCAGGGTCAGTGATCATCATAGGCCCATTTTTTGTTGTACACATTTGTTGGTTAAATTTTGTTTTATACATTTATTTATGTATTATTTCTTTCAATTTCTTTTTTCTTCCTTCTCTAGTTTATTGTTGTGTCTTTGTCCTCTTAAATGTCTGATGCTGTTGTAACATGCCAATTTCCCCATTGAGGGACTAATAAAGGATTATTATCTTGTCTAAAACCAACGAAGACTATTTCTGTTTAGGTTGTCATCTATTTGATCTTCTAATCTTCTCTCTAATCCTTTTTCCTTTGCATTTTTATGTTAGGTGCTTTCCCGTGCGTTAATGTATATTCCTCAACTTGGGAAATATGCTGAGAGTATTCTGGAAAATGGCAGCAGCAGCGGCAGGAAACTAGCTAAACTGCAGGCCATTGGCAGACAGGCTGTTGCTGCTCTCTGTGCTCTTGGAGGCTTCAAAGAAACTATTAAGATTGGCTCCGAGGTCCAGGTTAGGAAAATTGTATAAAATTGGGAAAATATTGTGTTAACATAATAACTATTGGCCTATTATTTGCATCGGCACAAACACATTGACATGGTGTTTATTAATCAAAAGAAATGAAATACTATATTTTTTGTGATTTGGCCACTCTGCAGGTGTTTGGTAAAGGAGTGCTGGGCAGTGTGGGCATAGTTATGTCCATAAATGAGCAGGAGGGCATTGCTACAGTCAAGTTTCCTTCTTGCGAGTACAGAAGAGCTTGCAAAGCCTCCGACATCCTGACAGTTCCTATATCACGCCTCTGCACTCCAAGATCTGAGGTAAGAATTCTGCCATCAAACACAGCAGAGTCCTTATTTTAAGAGAAAAAGCTGCCTGAATCTCCTTCCTGTTTCTCTTTCAACCTTAATACATCTACCCCGAACAGGCTCTCCCACTGTACAAGCTTTCAATCACAGAAAAGGTGGTACAAGCAGTGCAGTCCATGCTTCTGCCACAGGAAGGCAGTCTCTCCATTCACACGTCTCTACCAGCCACAGGAGATGGTTCCAGCCCAGTAATGGCCGCAGTGCGCTTGTTAGCTGAAATCAGAACCAGGTAAGTAAATGCTGATGTATGTAAACTCATCAACTAATAACCTAGGCAGCCCCACATTTAATCTGTCTAGTTTTGTGATGAGTACTTCAGGTATGTTGCTTCTGAACTTCACTAGTTCTTACTTTATTGATGGTTTATAGTTGAGTAGTATAATTTTCTTTTATAGGCTATATTTAAAATTTGGGTAACTAAAAGCAGTAACTCTTGTAACTATGAGAAAATACTTTGAAACACAACAAAGCTCACACACCTCACATGGTTTTTCCTTGTGTGTGTTTTTATTTTGTTTGTTTGTTTGCGCCCCTCAGGGCATGCCTGGTGATGGCACAGCTCCTGGAGGATAGCTCATTCTGCGAAGAATTCATTCAGCAGTGTCCTGCTGCAGTTGAGGTTCTCAATTTGGTTGCCCAGGAATGCAGCCCTGGTGAGCATGGAACAGCATGCAAATATTTTGAGCCCTTGAATCTAATAATGCATTTGGTGTGTAACGCCATTGGCAGCTGTGTGACAGATTTCTGCCGTCTTGTGCAGGAGAGCGTCTGGGCATGGTGGAGGCTCAGTGTGAAAGAGTGAGAATGCTTTACAGGGACTGTGCTCGGCCACCACCTCCACCTCTGCAAACGGATAGACGCCAGGTAGGAAATAGCAAGTTTCTAAAATAGTTTTTGTTTTTATTGCTTTAATTTTTGCAGCAACCAAGAAATAGCAAAAGGAAACCACCAGCAACACCATATAGAGCCCATATAGGATACACATGCAACAGGAAATGTACATTTATCATGGAAGAAGCTGGAAAAATACTATTTTGCTTGAAAAAAATAAAAAACTTAATTAAAAAGAATAAAATTTTACTCTTTAAAAATTGCTGATGAAAAACCACACAAGTCTTTTGAAAATGTATTAATTAAATGAGCTATAGCCCAGATAATTATAGTGTGAAAGTTTTATTGCTCTCAGCCTCTATTCATAATGTGCTCAAAAAACTTCATAGACATTTTGTTGTGCGATGGTCTGATTTGTTTCTCTCTTTGATGTCCTTGCCTCACCAGCCAAAGGAGATCACTTGGTGTCCATCCAGAGTGTTTCCTCCAGTCCGTGCCTGCATGTTCTCATCTCGACTGACTTCTGTCACCTTCTTAGCTGATCCAAGTGCCGGAGGAGGTCTGCCTAGAGGCACATTTATCTATGCCACCTCTGCTGTACCAATTCAGGTGTGCAGATTATAGTTGGATGCACTGATACATTGATATTTGACATCTCAGTCTGTTTGAATATGCATTAAAGGAGTTAAATTATTCACTGTTATTATTTTTTTTTCTGTTCTTCTGGATTCTTTTATTTACTCTCCTTTTTTTCTTGTAGGCACCTTCTTTTTATTGGGAGATAGAAATTGTCTCCTATGGAGACTCTGAGGAGGATAGTGGCCCAATTGTGTCCTTTGGTTTTGCCACTGAGGCAGAGAAGAGAGACGGAGCTTGGACCAACCCAGTTGGCACATGCCTTTTTCATAAGTAAGTTCACTTGTATATGAAATCTAAGGGACTCCATCTTTTCCTTACTGCCCTGTTTCTGACTTGAGTGCTGACTGCTATTCTTTTTGTCATTCTGTTTCTGTGTATTTGTCTCCTGTCTGTCTGTGTGTATTAGTAATGGTAGGGCAGTCCATTACAATGGCTCAAGTCTGCTGCAGTGGAAAAGTGTCAGGCTGGATGTGGCTCTTCTTCCTGGTGAGACAGGAGAGAAAATTTGTTTTTCTTTGTATACAAACTGCCATCTCTGGTTTTAATTTAGAAATCCATACTTCAATGTGAGATATGGATTTGAGCTAAACTCCTTAAAACCACTTTATCTTAACTGGCTGCTTTTTCAACAAAAACTCTTTTTGAAAATGTATCCCACTTCGTCAATTCAAACTATATTGTGAGTTAGAATGTTTTAAAATATATTGTGATCTGTTAACTTCAATGCTGAGTTGTTAACTTGTTTTTGCATAAACCCAGGTGATGTGGCTGGAATAGGCTGGGAGCGCTCTGAGGGCACTCCTCCACCCCCTGGTCAGGCTCCTAAAGGCAGGGTCTACTTTACCTACTGTGGCCAGCGGCTTAGCCCCATTCTCGAGGATGTGGCTGGTGGAATGTGGCCCTTGGTACACATTCAAAAGAAGGTTGGTGTGGTTTTGGCTAAAATGCCCCTGAAAGCGTTATATTTGAACAGCTCTTAAGCTCTTGTAAAATGTGGTTTATCTCCTACATGTGATATAAATTTTTCAGTTTGCTGTTCTGGTCTTGCAGTGCATGACCAGATTAATGTAGTCCGCCTGCTTTTTTTTTTTTGTTTTTTTACTTTGTAGAATTCAAAGATTCGTGCCAACTTTGGAAGCCGGCCTTTTGCATACGCAGAGGGCCAAGCACACAGAAATGCAGCTGACTTGTGTGTGGACCTTGCAGAGGAAATAAGCGCAAATTTTGAAGCACTGCCCTTTGCAATGGCTTCAGACAGTGATAATGATGCAGGTGCAAGTGTTACATCAGACTCTGGCTCCCATGGACCCCCTTGCCGGATCGCAGCTGTTGCTGTTGCCCAGCAACGTACGTCTATGACTTTAATTTCTTGTGCATGATTTTACTTTGACTTTTAGATTTTGTTTTGTCAATCATTTTATGTGCATTTTCTATTTGTCTTCTCCTGTTAATACAGAGTACAACAGTGACCTGTCGTGCCATTACAAGGTGGAGCTTAGCTATGAGAACCTAGTAACCTCTGGTCCTGACTCACATCCTCCACCGATTGCAGATGATGAAAGTGATGATGACGATGATGACGATGTTCCAAGGGTGTGTTAGAACTTTAGTTATTCGTGCTGTGTCCAGAAATCGGTGGTATGCTTGTGTATTTTATGATTTATTTTGGTTTGAAATTAGGAGGACCACTATGCTCTCCTGGTCAAGGCCTGGGAGACCAAAGTGTTTCCTACCATTCGTAGGCGGTTCCGTAACGAAGCTGAGAGGAAATCAGGCCTGGACCAGATCAAAGGAGCTCTGCAGCTGGGTAAAGAATAAGAAAATATCATTTTAAAAGTGCACTGACTAAAAGTCTAGTGTAGTGGAACAAATTGCTATAATGTGACATTTAACATTATTGTAACATTTATTTGGCAACATAATTTGTCCAAGTAAAAGAATAAACAGTGACAACATTAAGTGACTCTAATAATGAATATATGAGGGAAAAAAAGAATGAAAATGGTGTGCTGGCACCTCAGTAACATATCAGAAAATATGAGTGAAAAAAATGGGACAGAACAGAAATGAAAAATATAGAAAGATGAATACTTTAACACTACTTTAGTTGAAATACTTTCTATTGTAATACTATACTGAAGGCACATTAGTGCAACATATGAACCAGTGTGCATGCCACAGATAATTTTGATATGACATCAATTCACAAAAATTATAATCACTTTACATATGAATGGCTGACTAAATGATACCCATTCTGAGCTTTTGCATCTTTTTATTCAAAAGTTAAGTTTTGAAATTCTCCACTAATGTAGTTAAAAAGGTCCAACAGAGTCAGCTGTAACAAATGTTTATATCTGTGGTGTATGTCAATGGAAACAGGTATGGTGGACATTGCAAGACAGACAGTGGAATTCTTGTATGAAGAGAATGGCGGCATCCCCCGTGACCTCTACCTCCCTACCATTGAGGACATCAAGGACGAGGCCAACAAGTTCACTATTGACAAAGTTCGCAAAGGTACCATTTACCCTCCTTACCGCACAAGTCGAAATTATTTACCATCACAAAGTGTTGTAATCACTGTATTGAAATTGTTTTGTGTCTTCGTTGAACTTGATGATAACCGGCTTTTTCAACACAGGCTTAACAGTGGTCATCCGCTGTCCTGACAGCAACAATACCAACAGCACTACAGGGGGAACAGCACTGCCGAAGTTTGCCATCAGGGGCATGTTGAAGACTTTTGGTTTACATGGAGTGGTGCTGGATGTGGATTCTGTAAGTACAATACTTGCCACTGCAGAATCTTTTCATTAACTTTTTGTTCAACTAATTTGTTTTGTGTGTGTGTTTGTGTGTTCAGGTGAATGAACTCGTACAAGTAGAGACCTACTTGCGCAGTGAGGGGGTGCTGGTCAGGTACTGGTACCCTATTGAGATGCTGGAGCGCCCACCTGCTGGATCTCGACGCACTGCAGCTAATGGCTTAGTGTCATTAGACAGTAGCAACATTCAGATTCATAGGTAACCAGTGAACTCACTGAGGACGAGCATGATTCATGTGCATACTGCTCCTCTGCTCAAAATCTCTTGTACCACTTTGCTTCAGGGAACTACTTCGTTGTGAGAGTGCACTGGCTAGGTTGTACTGCCGTATGGCCTTGCTCAACATCTTTGCCCCCAAGAACCCCCACACCTTCACCCGTCTCTTCCACATACCTGCTATCCGTGACATCACCTTGGAACACCTACAGCTTCTGTCCAATCAGCTGCTGGCTCCACCCCTCCCTGGTGAGTTTAAATCAGGAAGATCTTGACTTCCCAGCTTAATGTCAATATTGTGTTTCTCTGTTGAATGCTTTGATGTTGTTCTCCTTGCAGATGGCACTATCAGTTCAAGTTCAATCCTACTTGCCCAGTCTGTGCTCCATAACCTTGAGGGTCAAAGCTGCTCTCCCACAGACTTGTTCTATCAGGGAAATGCACAGCCCATTCGGGAGTGGTTGACAGTGGCTATCACCCGTGCCTTGCATCAAGGAGAGGAAAGTTTATTGGAGCTCACCAAGCAGATCTGCTGCTTCTTACAGGTCAGCTCTGCCAATCACTACTTGATTTAATGAGACTCTCTCTGGATTGCTCTCTGTACCCACAACTACATTATTCTTATATTCCTGTTCATTTTGACAGCAAGCACCAGAGCAGTTCATGTCTGAGGAGTTTCCTGTGACAGAATCGAAGGTTAGCATGGATGTCAGCTTTCCCGGTGCTGCATTCGTAATTGTGTCATGCAAGGAGAGCCAGCTAGGTTGCCGCAAAGAGTGAGTTACACTTTAGCAATTCACAATAAATCCACCATCCATTTCTTCCTAAATTAAAAAAAAAAAAAACTTTTTCCACTCCACCAGCTCAAGTCTTTACAAGGCCCCCTGGGCTCGAGTCATGGTGTATGGCCTGGGTCACAAAGTACGTAGAAATGGACAACTAAACCTGATGGAGGCTGTGTGCTATCCTCTGGATGCTTCACCTACCAACACAGGCCTTACTCCCCCTCCCACCACCAACCAATACCCCTCTGTTATCATACCCACTGATAAGGTGCACATCAAACTGGGTGAGTATCTTAACTCCCAAACAAAAAAAAACTTCTTTCATTTTTGTGAAACAGTAATATCTCACAGGACAAAATTAATTGAACATCTCATTTTCTTTATTTTAGGGGTGTCGCCCCCTCCTGGTGCTGTATTGGTGCTGCACTCTTTGCCACTAGAGTTCCCTCTGGCCATGGCATTTGCTGAGCAGCTCTTGACATGGAAACTGGGCGAGAGCAATGAACGGTCGGAGGATGAACTTGACACAGTACCCTCATCTGTGCTGCTACAGGTGGTAGAACTACTAGGTAGGTTGAACATCCTTTTTCACCATATTTAACTCATTTTTTGATTTATTAGCATGATTGGTATGTACATTTGATAATTTACCCATAGTTAAAGTCTACTCCAAAAATGACTGGTTTGTAATTTTTAAAGCTCTTTATTAGATTGTGTTCTTGATTTTGCTTCATCACATTTGATAATATTTTAATATGGAGAGATTTTAAACCCATTAAATGTTAAAAAAAAATGTAAATCATTATACACCTCAGACACACAAGGTCAAAAATGCCTTCTTGTAAAATGTAAAATGCATGTGAGAGCTGCTTAAGCCCACATTATTCTTCATTGATTAGAGGACACAGACTATAGAACATTTTGACAGCTAGCAAGAGGAATCTTACAAAAAATTTAAAAAAATGTCCCTAAATTCCATTTGTTCTTATCATTTTAGGTGGTTTGCTTTGGACCACTGATCTGGCTCCATCCATCAAAGAACTCATCTTTCACTTGTTAGCTGAAGTTTTGCGAAAGATTCACCACTTAGAGCAGCGCAAGAGCCCAGCTGGCCTTTCCAGCTCCATTGCTCTGCTGCTTAACCCCTGCCTTGCAGTGCTCATGGCCCTCCAGACTGAACTCCGTAAGCTCTATGACCGTGAGACCCAGGGATGGACTACTGGAGGAGGGGCTAGTGCAGGGGGGTCTACATCTGGAGGCATTTCATTGGCTTTGGGGGCAGAGCAGAGCCGATTCTCCACCTACTTCCATGCTCTGATGGAAGTGTGTCTGGCTGTCGCTGAGGTGACACTTCCCCTCAATGTAGGTGGTTCTTCAGTGGGAGCCCTGTCCTCCACCAGTGCCCCCAACCTCAGTGACTCTTCATCATCATCATCATCATCCCCAGGTCAGACACCACAGAGCCCCAGTCTGCTTTCTAAGCGTAAGAAGGTGAAGATGAAGCGTGAGAGAGCAGCAGCTGCTGTGGCTGCCGCTGTCTCTGGGAAACGGGGAAGTGGAGGGGCACGGTTGTCAGAGAGCGACAGTGCCCTGCTGAACATGGCAGGCAGTAAACCCGAGGACATGCTTTGGTTCCACCGCTGCCTCACTCTCCTTATGATCCTACGACATCTTGCCAATAAGGACCCACAGGGCTTAAGTGTGACCAGTGATGCAGTGACAGATGCCTGTCAGGCCCTGGTGGGCCCCACTGCCCACAGTCGCCTGCTTGTGCTCTCAGGTATCCCCACGCACCTGGAAGAGGCCGTGGTCCGAAATGCCATCCGCAGGGCTTGCAACGCACATGGGGGGCTCTTCAAAGATGAGGTCTTCATCCCTCTGCAAGAAGAGGACCCCAAGAAGCCCAAAGCTGGAGCTGGGGTTTCTAGCCCTCAGGAAAGCAAAGCAGGCCCTGAACCTGAGCGCCCTTTCCCTAACAACGGGGGTCCAGAGAGTCCTGACAGCTCTAGCAGTGTAACTCCAGCTCCAAGTGTGAGTGCTTCAGCTTCAACCAGCCAGACCTCCATCTGTAGCTCCTCTCAGGGAGTGTCCCGCACTGCCAGTGAAGTGTCTGTCGATCAGGAGTTGTTAGCTGTTCCACCTCTCACCCCTGCTGCTGCAGGGTCAGCTGTTACATATCCACAGCAGGGCCCTCAAGACCCCCAGACTGTTTCTAGTCAGGAGAGTTTAGATACCTCACTGTGTAGCACAGGAAGCCTGGGGAGTCTCGGCAGTTTGGGGGAGCCACTTGACAGTGCAGATACTCCATCAGTATCAGATGGGGGCTCTGTGCTAACAGTCACCTCACTGGAGAGTAATGCAGTCATGTCAAGGCCTATCAAGGGCTATGCTGTGATTGAGGTGGGTTAATTAAAAGCAAATTAATAGATTATAAATTATTTTTCTTTTTGTCTGTTTTGTTTGGAGGAAAAACACTTGTCTTTGCTTTCTAAATTAAAGGTTCGTTCTCGGGCCAAAGTGGAAAAAATCCGTGCCAGTCTTTTCAACAGCAGTGACCTGATTGGTTTGTCCAGTCTGGAAGGTGAAGAGGACCTAATGGAATTAACCAATGAGGAGATTCTTACAGCTTCCAGTGTTAACCAAAGCCTGTTTGACACCCAGGGAAGCTCTGCTCTCGAAGACTACTTCCTGGATAAATCAGTCAGAGGTTGGTGTTTTATCAGTTTTATCATTTCTACCTCTTCAATGACATTAGTTCTGCCAGTTTAAAGTCTTCAATGATCCACCTCCACATTTCTAGGTGACAAGCTTGTGCCTGGAGCACGAGACGTCCTCACAGATATTTTTAAGAGCTGTGTGCACTCGGAGCAGATGCTCAGCCTCACACCAGCCAAGCCAATTAAAGTGTCTGACATATACCTCAGCAAAGAGCAGATCAACTCTCAGACTCCTGGCAATCTTCTGCATACTTTCTTCACAAATGTTCGTCCCCCCAAGAAAGTACTTGAAGACCAGCTTACACAGGTACATAAAATGTTTTCCTCTGAGGTCAAACAAATTTTTAATAATTAACCCAAAACATACATGCAGGTGCATGACTGTTTTTTGTTTTTCTATCCAGATTTTAAGAAAGTATGGAACTCCCAAGCCCAATAAGAACAAATACAGTAAGGCCGGAAAGGAGCAGCATCAAGGGAAGGTGGTGAGCACCAAGAGGCCCATCACCAAACCTCCCACAAAGGAAAAGTCTGTTCTCAACAGTGTCAGGTGAGTAATTTCCCACACGCTATGAAACACAAGCCAAAGTTTAGGCACAATTACACTTTGACACACTTATCATACTGAGTTGCCTTTTGCCTCTGCCAGGACTGCGCTGAGTGAGAAAAAGACAGTCCTAAAGCCTAAATCTCCTGAGAAATCAAGACCTGATGAGAAAGATGTAGAAAAATCTCCTGCTAAAAAAACTGAAGGTTGGTTGTCACACACCCCTGAAATCGTTAGTTGCAGAGGTTGAATCAATAAAATGTTTGCTTAAAATTTTTGCTCAAACTTAAGATTTTACATACATATATAACATACCACTTTGTTCTCTGAAGTACCAGAGGAGAAGTACTTGACACTGGAGGGCTTCCATAAATTTGCTGTTGACCGTGCCAAGCAGGACATCCGCAGTGTCTGGAGGGCAATTTTGGCCTGTGGCTATGACCTCCACTTTGAAAGGTGAGAAGAGCAGTGCCAGACTCAGATAACCAGCACTCTGACTGCTGTTACTCAAATAGCAACATATATACAGTTATTTGAAATTGTATGTATAGCTTAAGGTTTCACAAAAATCTTGCTACTTCTTTATATCGCATATGGACGTTGTATATAAGACACTGTTTTTACCTTTTAACATACTCAAGGGTATAAATATGTGGGTAAGAGTGAACTGCAATTGTCTTCCATACTAGGTGTACCTGTATAGACACTCGCCACGCTCAGAAAGCCTGCAGGAAGTGGAGCTTGGAAATGGATGTGGCATTGGTCCAGTACATCAACAGGCTGTGCCGTCACCTGGCTATCACACCTGCCAGATTACACCCCCATGAAGTCTACCTGGACCCCAGTGATACCGCTGATCCCCGTGTGGCCAGTCTCCTCAGTAAGAGACTTGAGTGTGCAGCAAAGGATGACTGCAAAAGATTCAAGTTAACAAAGTCTCTCCCAGTGTCATGATACTGTGAATGCATTGTATATATTGTCATCTGTACAGTAAATTACCTCAGGAAAGGGTATACATAGTGTGTGTGTGTGTGTGTGTGTGTGTGTGTATATATATATATATATATATTTATCTACATATTGGAAATACTTTTTTCTATTTCCTTTCTTCACTTTCTCTCTTATCAATCTTCTTTTTATCTATCTCTCTCTTTTTTTTTTACTATACTTATATATTAAGCTGCTTTATCAAACACTTTTCCCTCTTTAAGGGATCAATAAAGGCTTATCTTATCATTTGTGCTCATTGTAAGCTTATTCTGGCTGCATATTTCACACTTGCTCCGTTGTGTTTCCCAGATGTGCCTGTGGAGAGTCTGCGTTTGCGCTTTGCTCTGCTGCAGTCCCTCAACAACACCCTGGAGAGTTTTTTTCTGCCATTGGTGGAACTAAGACAAACACACACCTATCAGAACAGCATTGCTGCACTGTTACGTGAGGCCAAAGGTGAATGCGATCTCGGCAAAGATCTAAAAGGTTAATGGGAGCTAAGCCCACTATGCCATGTTTGTGGCTCTATCAGTGTATTGACCTACCTAGGGAACTTGTTTTGTTTAAATACAAATACCTGAAGGGGACCAAAACAGCATGAACCTGATTAGATGAAAGCTCTTTCACCCTTGCCACTTCTTTTGTTCTCATTTGTTACAGGTCTAATCTTCTATGACACGAAGATCACAGTAATGAACAGAGTACTGAATGCCACAGTACAGCGAACAGCTGACCATGCTGCTCCAGAGATTACACTGGATCCTCTTGAGATTGTTGGAGGTCAGCATTCAATTGTTTTCTTATTTATATTCTTCCAATTTTGTTCCCCTTATACTGGATTTTTGTAAACCTTCTCTCTGTCTCTTTCTCTCAGGTGAGATCAGATCATCAGAGAACACGTATTTCTGCCAGGCAGCCCGCCAGCTGTCCTGTGTGCCATCGTCCCAACTTTGTGTGAAACTGGCTAGTGGAGGAGACCCAACCTATGCCTTTAACATCCGCTTCACTGGAGAAGAAGTTCATGGCACAAGTTAGAATTTCTCCTTCACATCATTTTCTGTACTCTCTTACAGTCTTTTACTTGTCAAGATCATTATTTTTTTTCAACCTAACTGTTGCTGTGACGGGTCTGTCTCTCCAGGTGGCTCCTTCAGACACTTCCTATGGCAGGTGTGTAAGGAGTTACAGAGTTCAGCTCTTTCCCTGCTGCTCCCCTGCCCCAGTGCTGCAGCCAACCGTAACAAGGTAATGTTTTTCATTATCTGACATGTTTTCAGTTTTGACATATTTGTCCTTTAAAACAACACATATAGTCTATATCCAATAGCATCAATTGCACTGATGCCATCCAAAATCTCAATGATTCTCGCAATTTTGAAAGTTTACTATGTGGCTAATGTTTTGATTTTGAGTAAGTTGCGTTCAATCGCTTAACCACTGATTCTACTGTAATATCAATATCCCTAGAATATAATCTACCTTGGAGCATTATCTGACAGCAAAGTTAATCACAGATAGCATATTATGAATCATAGTTATTTTTCTTTTTACTTTCCTCAGGGGAAGTACATCTTGACACCATGCCCAATAAGCTATGCAGAGGAACAGTTGTTGCACTTCTTTGGTCAGCTTTTGGGCATAGCCATCCGTGCAGACGTGCCACTTCCTTTGGATCTGCTAGGTTCATTTTGGAAAGGTCTTGTGGCAGAGTCCCTTGACCCAGAGCAAGACCTACAGGAGGCTGATGTACTCACCTACAACTTTGTCAAAAAGTTTGAAAATGTAAGAGACCATGCTTTGTTTCTGATGTCATCATGAGCATTTCATAATCTTGCTTGTTGACATTAGACTCCTTTCTCCTCATTTGATCCTGCAGGTGAGTGATGAGACAGAGCTGGAGGCCTTGTGTGCTGAAATTTCCTCCCAGCACCATTCAGGAGAAAGCCCAGACTCCCCCAGTCGGCCCTGCTGCACCTTTACCTACGTCACTATGACTGGTGAGGAGGTGGAGCTTTGTCAAGGTGGCCGCAACCTCACTGTCAGGTACAGGAAACCTCTGCATTCAGAAATGTCTGAAAAATTTTCCTCCAGACTGTGTTTACCTAACCAGCACATGAGATCTGTTCTCACTCTGGATGTATGGTGTGCTTCTTTACGTTAAGCTGGGAGAATAAGGATGTGTATGCACGGACGGTGCGGAGCCTTCGTCTCAGGGAGCTCCAGAACGTGGAGTGTATGACAGCAGTGCGTGCAGGACTGGGCTCCATCATTCCCCTGCAGCTGCTCACCATGCTCAGTCCCCTGGAGATGGAGTTACGCACCTGTGGCTTGCCTTACATCAACCTGGAGTTCCTTAAGGTAAAAGTTGATATTTGTATTTAATCTGTTTGTACTCATTGTACTGCCTGATGTGCTTTGCAGTTGTTTCACATATTATATATAGTTATATCTATGTTTTATAAAGGGTTTAAACATTACTCAATGGCTTTGACTCGTTGATTTAACCTCACTCTCTCCCTCTGTAGGCTCACACCATGTATCAGGTGGGTCTGATGGAGACAGACCAGCACATCGAGTTCTTCTGGACTGCCCTGGAAATGTTCACTCAGGAGGAGCTTTGCAAATTCATAAAGTTTGCGTGCAACCAGGAACGCATCCCATTCACCTGTCCCTGCAAGGACGGGGGGCCCGACACTGCCCACGTTCCTCCCTACCCCATGAAAATTGCCCCTCCTGATGGAGCTGCAGGTAAGTGCTAACAGTGCCGGGATTGGACAAGAGGACTGCTATCTTTGTGATGTTCTTCTCAGTGCTGTAGGGGCAGAAACTACTGATAGTGATTATCAAAGCAGCTCATGGTGTCTTGTTACCTTAGACAGACTTTGAACATGTTGTTAGCCATAGCTTGAATGTTGTTGTACATTAGTAGGCATATATCATGGAGATATCCTCAGCAGTTCCATGTTGGAGGAGACAGTGTTTGATTTCTGATACTGCACTTTACCATCTCTTCCACAAAAGTGTCCTCTGAGTTTCCTAAATTACTATTTTAGGTCTAATTGCCTTGGATTTACTAGAGATAAGATTAATGCTGACATTTATCACCTAGAGAAGCTTGTTATCACTTGCTACACAACCTTCTGGCCAGATTGTACAGAACCTTGAAACTCCAGCAGTAAGAACATAAGACATAATGGAAAAGCAGCACTGATTGTATAAGAAAGATTTTATAATTGTCATTATATTAAAACTATATTGTAACACGTCATCCTGTTTTTCTGCTCCAGGTCAGCCAGACTTGCGCTACATTCGTGTGGAGACCTGTATGTTCATGGTGAAACTGCCCCAGTACACCTCATTAGATGTGATGCTGGAGAAACTGCGATATGCCATCCATTACCGCGAGGATCCTCTCAGCGGCTAAGAAGACTTGACAACCTGACATCCCCTAGCTTATATACCTGCCCCTGCTCCTCACCCATTCTTACTTTTGGCATCCTGTCCCCCCTCACCCTGACACTCCTGGACCTTCCTCTGAGACAGACAGCAGTCTTTTCTGTTTTCCTTCTCCAACAAAACATTTAATTAAACATTTACTTTAGGTGGCTATTAATTTTTTGCATGTTTGCCCCTGCTTTTTTTTTTAATTGCAGTTTACAGAAATACTCTATTTCATCATTATGTTTGATGAAGATCTTTTGAGGAATTCAGGGAAAATAATCTGAATTAACATGGACACCATTAACAAGTGTCTGTTCTGATGCACTGAATTTGACAGATGGTATTGAAGTGAAACTCTTGTGACACTGTTTTTTCTTCCTTTTTTATGCCTCTTTCCTTTCGCTTAACTTCAGCAGAGGGTTTATTGAGGTCCAGTCAAGTTCTGTGAATTTAACAACTTAACACGATGACTTTGTGTTCGCACTTTACGGTTGCAAGTCCAATTCATGATCTCTTAACTCCCTAGTGTGGTCTCAGCTGACCTAGCTCCACTCTGAGTTGTTAGGGTAAAGGCAAAAAACACATTTTTACTCTCCTAATGCTTAACCTAGCTGCCTCCCTCTGTCCTCCCCTCTGTGGGGGCGATATTCTGAAACTTGCCTTTGCTGTACAGTGGGAGCTTCTCTCTGGAGGACAAGGAAAAGAAAAGCCCAAATGATTTTTCACCTAATTCTCTGATGTTTAAGACAGTGGTATGACTAGTACCCAAAAAAAAAAAAAAAAAAGAAACACGGGATGCTGCCTATTTTTGGCCCATCAGCTACAAGCAGGCAGATGATGTGAACAACTGCTGTACAGGATATTATGTAGTTTACTGCCTGTTTTAAAAATATGAACTGCTAATGGACAAATTAACTTATGCCTATATAAATGAACACATTTTATTCAAGTCTCTGAAGAGAGGGTATTTAAGTCATGTAAAAAAAAAGTTATATTAATCTATTAGTTTATGAAATTGCTCTTTGATTTTTTTTTTTTTGCGAGATCAGAGTAGCTGTGGACGTGTAGTATGTCAGGTAGGGTGGACAATGAGAGGCCTGCTGGTTCTGATAAACTTCATTTCAGGTTTGTGACAGCAGGGTTGCTTTGTGAAAGTGGGAAGTAGATGATGCTCACACGAGCTGCTTTCCCGCATTGTTTGTGTGCTACTGCTACTGAATGTGCAACAAACCCCCCACCCTCTCCCCCCTCCTCCCCCTTTGTTCCCCAACATACACAATCTACACACACAGGGGAACGGGTGGAGGATTATCTTGAGTTCTGCCTTTTCAGAGTTTACTGAAAGATGAACAGGATTCTGCTGTTTTTGTTTTGGGGTTGTTTTTTTTTTTTTTTTTTTATCCATAACCAAATGTTTAGCTTTGTAAAAATTTAATGAAAAAAAAAAATGTAAATAGTCTGAAGTTATGTTTGATGGCAGTTTTTATTAATTGCTAATTCACTTCACCTTATAATTTTAGTTTTTGGTTTGCACTACTCTTCCAAGAAAAAAAATTCTAAAATGAGCAAACTAGGTGATGTCTGTTGGATATCCAGTTTGTTGTGTTGTTATTTTTTATGAATTTTGGAAATACCAGTAATCTTATCACCTTTGTCTTGTACTCAGATGGAATCAACTTCTTCTACTCATGGTGAAACATGTTTTCTTGTGTGAGTAAAATCGCCATTTTACTTGGATAGAACTGAAAAGCAACAGCATTGATATTTGGCACATACCAGGTTGTTGACTTGCTTGCGAGTTTTGGTTTTGGCTCAGTTCTTTTGAAGGGTGATATACAGCTGCTAACAGGGACGGTCTCCCTTCTACTTCCTCCTCCTGCAGGGGAGTAGATAAGGTTAGAACAAGGACACATCCATACAAAGAGGTGTTGCGATAAAATGTGTGCTGTACATTTACTTGATATTTATTACAATTATTTATGGTTGCATTAACTTAACTTTTACTGTCTTACCTCTGCACATCAGAAACTTAACATATCTAAAATGGATTATACAGATGTAAAGAATCAGATGGCATTTGAGATTTGTGTCACAATAAAGAAATGTCTTCATGTACAAACAGCTTCGACTGCTCTGCTTAATTTCTTTTACATATCGTTCAGGTCAACAAAGTGATTGGGGAAACATCTGAACAAGTGATGTTTTCTAATGCAATCCCCCCAAAATGAGCCATTTGACAAGAGTGAGCGGACTCGCCTGCTTCATGTTTATGGAGACAACGACCGCTGATGGACATGAACGATGCCTGTGAAGCATGGACATGCTTTTTATGTAAGGCCCTGCAAGCAACTGTGGTTACATCACCAGTGGCTGTAAACCAGACACCTTTTCAAAGCAGCAAGTGCCGGGCCAGGCCAGTTTCAGCTGGATCCCCAGTCACTACTCACTGAGCCACGCTATCTCTCCAGCTCCATTATCATCTATATTCAGGGGAAAACAATCTTGAGCTGTAGAAGTAATGTTTAAACCATACTGTGTGTGAAAAGGTTTGAACTGTTTGGAATAATTAGTTGTAATTTGATGAATATTTTTGTGTTACACAGCAAATTCGGCTTATATGAGTTATGTATTGCATGGATGGCTTCCCCCAGCTGAAATGTCTGTGGAGCACCAGTAAGGTTCCTGTACAGTGGTCTGTTCTCTCAGAAAATAATTAAATGAGAAATCTGTAAAATATTAATAAGATTAAGAGATAAGATTTCTCATTTTTAATATAGTCTCAACAGCACTTGTCAGCAGGAATTCTAGGAATGTCTCTAGCGTGTCTACTCCGTTCCCCTCAGATACAGTTGCCCCCACCCCCCCATCTTTTCTTTCTTTGTGACATAAGTGTCCCCCACGTCCAAGTCTGTGACCAGCAGACCAATATGCAGCAAGTAAGCATGCCACATCCCCAGCAGTCTGGCCAATTGAGCGCCTCTGAGTTCAGTGTACAGCACAGTATGCATGTGTCTGCTGTGGACATGCAACGGACACGGTAACAGCTAAAGGTCTCTAGGCCGCGAGACCACTTGACCTGGAGGGAACCCAGTGCTTTGTAATGCAATCCTCACTCTAGGAGGAGAGAAAGACATAGGGAATGTTACATCAGGCACAAGACATGCACAACTATTTCCCCGAGCAGCAGTGATCTTTTACTTCCACCTCTAACTTGTGAAGAAACAGTAAGTGAACTCAGGTTAACACAGACAGCATGTGTCTAAGTGTCAGGCGCTTGAATGAGTTTGTTGTATGCATTGCAAATGCTATATACATACCTATATATATATATATATATAGAGAGAGAGAGAGAGAGAGAGAGAGAGAGAGAGAAATGAGAAAGTGTCAATGAAGTGACATGATTCTTCAGACACAATAATGTTCAGAAATATAATTTATTACGTTTTAAATACATTTCAAAAGTACAAAAGCAGATCATTTTACAAAGCAAGTGCGCTAAATAAGAAGGTGAATGCAACCTAAATGTGTCTCTCTAGTCACAAACTACTAACTTTACCGGAGCAGCATCACAATTACAACATTTTTAAGAGATAAACATCCCTCCAGCTGCTCACCCTCATATTTGTCAGTCTCAGGAGATTTTCACAGTCTGGAATGATTCAGTCAGTGGAGCACGTGAGCAAAGGGATTCAGGGGTTGAGAAAAACCGATTGAGGAATAGAGGAATGGTCAGCGAGACCTGAGGTAGCTGACCACGCTAGATAATACCAAGCAGTTTTTTGAGCTTCCACAGTTGCCCAATGCTGATATTGTTACCGCCGCACACCACAATGACCACAGGGCCGAGGCGCTGTGCCAGCTTGCCCTCATCTTGCAGCCTTTTGATAATGCCACTGTACACAGCTGCCAGCGCGGCGCCACAAGCAGGCTCCACCAGGACCTTCTCGTCATCTGCAGAAAGAGGAGACACCAGAGGTCAGTCGCCCAGCTCATTTTTGTCATTTCACTTGAGTCCAGCAGCAGGGCTGTACTCACCAACAAAGTGTTCGACAGCTTTTACAGCCTCCTGGTCTGTGACGACTTCTGAGAAAACTGTGTGCTCCCCCACCAGTTTCAATGTCTGTGCGGAGACCTGCGTCAGGCCCAGCGTGGTGGCAATACTAGAGAGCGGAACACAAGGTCAGTTTTCACTGCAAAAACAGGTCATTTATCCACTAATGATTAGGCTGTGTACAATACCTGGTAATTGCAGGTAAAGTGACCAGTTCTCCAGCCTTCATGGCAGCATTGAGGCTATGTGCTCCCAATGTTTCCATGGCTACGATAGGTACGTCCGCCCAGTCGGCACGGCGCAGTCCCTCCACCACTCCGTTCAGCAGGCCTCCACCTCCCACCGACAGCACTATGGCTCCTGGTTTCTCCTCCAGGTCTTGCTCCAGTTCCCTCACCAGAGACGTATGGCCTTCCCTGCAAACACAAACACAAACACGGCATGGCCCCGTCAGGCTCAGAGAAATTCTTCTGATTTTGTCTTGCTCTAAGTAGCACATGGTGACAGTAATTTATGGTTGTGTTTAACGCTTCAGCTGTGACGTCTGACGTGTAAATTAATTATCTGACAACAGCTCAAAGTTAGGTCTGTGATAAGATACAGTGTAGCTGACACAACATCTCATCCCGCCCCCTCAGCTGTTCTACAAGAAAATGAGGCCAGTGTGTGATATGAAAGGATCTACTATCAGCCATTGTACTTTGTAAAACAACATAATTTCCTTTAGTGTAGAGAGGTTTATCTAACCCCCCCCCCCGTGATAGATTACTACAGAATGATTTCTTCTGAGTGTATAGTGATGCTGAGGGAGAGTCGGCTCAGACTGTCTTACCAGATGAGGGGGTCATCAAATGGAGAGATGAATATCCAGCCAGGGTTATTTGCCACAAGCTGCTGTCCATACTCAATGCTTTCATTCAGAGCCTGACAAAGACAGGACACACTTTTTATCAATCTGATGAACTGAGATCACTTTAAGATCATATGAAATTAAGAAAATGATAATATATGGAAACAGAATCCACCATTATTTAAAATCAGAATGGAAAACTCAACATGCAATGACTTACCTTTCCATGAATGATCACAGTGGCTCCCTCATCCTTTAGCCTCTCCACTGTGGGATTCGGTGTTACACTTGGAACTACTATGGTGGCAGGAACTCCGAGCTGACGGGCTGAATAAGCTGCTGCCATCCCAGCATTTCCTCCTGTTGGGACCAAACGTGTGTACGTCAAAGTCGCGCTCCCAAAAACCAACATCGCCAAAGACATTTCTGAAACAGAGTTTGTTGTTTTTGCAGTGGTGCTGACCTGAACAGCAGACAAACCGCTCACATCCTCGCTCTGCCCACTACATGGAAGTAAAAAAAAGTAAATACATAAAAAGAGAGGGATATTAGAGATTTTAGAGTTACAGCAACGCAAGTGTTGAGACTGAAATGACACACATTTTATATGCACTGGTTCTAAGACAAGCCTCTTATAAAATCAGGGCAACAATATGAAATCATATCGCCCCAGAAGAAGAGAAAGTTACTCACAGTTTTGCAGAGGTGGCCAATCCCCCTGATCTTAAAAGATCCTGTGGGCTGAGATGAGTCCAGCTTGAGGTAGACGGAAGTCCCTATGACCTTGGTCAGGGGGAGGCTCTGCCTCACTGGGGTGGCCACATGGAGAGGCTGCTGGGCCTTCATCTCACTGTGGAAAACATAAAATATATAGAAGCAACAATTCTAGAAACATTTCCAATCTCATTTGAATACAAATTAACAAAATAACAAACAAACAGATTTGTTTCAACTTACCAAACTCACGTGGAAGACAGGAAAAAGCTGCAGTGTTGTGAATGTTAATGCTGATTTCTACTCCTCTTCCAACTCAACTGCATATATTATATGCACTTATATACCCTAACCCTAACCTGCTAACGCCGTGGGCTCGGTCAGGCCTCGACCAATCAGCGTGGAGCATCCTGCGGCCGGCCCCGCCCACTGACCGGCTGGATGAGACGGGTTTCGGATTGATGAAATTCCGCCCTCTGAATTTCACCTCGTTCCTTCAGACGGGCACTTTTCCGGGATGTCTGGCGTGACCGGGATGTCCGGGAACACAGTCTGCTCTGAGGGAGAGACTGAAAAACATCTCTCCACTTAAATATCACATTTCTAGATATTTGAACCGGGCTCCATTATTTGGTCAGGCTCATTCAACGTGTTTCCCATCAGCCTCACGCCTAATTCCCCCCTCCGATCGCCTCGTCTGACACCGCCTGGCATGTTTTTCACACCATGCCCTTGGCATGTTCCCTGCCGCTAAAGGAATGGCTCACCCTGCGGGCATTACCAAAAGAGTCACTACTATTTTGGCTCCGATCTTCGGCTACCAAAAGCGGCCTCCGTGTGGACGGCTCAAACCTGAATGATCCGGAGCCTCTGGCGCTGAGAGCGGGAGAAAGCTGCTGGAGCAAATATCCATCTGAAGGGTGTGTGATATAATGTAGGTGGTGTTTTAGAGTGGAGGCTACAGTCCAACTGGATGTTCATGCAAATCCATTAGCAGTCTACTATTGGATTGCACATGAGAGTTCAATTTATACATTTTTACTGCACTTTTTCGAACCGTATATATATATGAATGTGATTGGTTTGGTGGTTTTGTGCACTGCTCCTACCCCTGACTATAATCTGACTCAGTGCAGGAGTACAGTCTCAGTCCCAGCACCTGCTCTGCTGAGGCTCACCCTGCCACATTATTCTCCCTAATATGTCTAATATGGGCCACAGGACAGTGACACACATCCAAACTGGAACGCAACTCTTAATAGATAGAGACTAAACAAATAAGTTGATGAACTAGATTGTCAAATCAAACTGAATTTATTTTAAGAATTAATTGATGAACAAATTCAGGTTATTGATATTTTATCCTGTTGCTTTATGGTCTTGTCATCTCACTCACCTCACCACATGTTCTGTAGGCAATGCAGACAGTTAAACTATCAATTTAATTCAAAATTATGATTATAATTATTATTATTATTGCAACTTTACCCACAATTGCCAGGTATTGCATATGACATCATCATAAATGCTACTGAATCTAAATAATGAAGCTGTCTGGCACTTGTACTCTCTTCTGATGTCTCTAAAGTCTCTGCAGACACTGAAACTGACAGTGAAACATGCATTCTCAGAGTAGTAATCCAGTAAAAGAGCATATGTTATCGTTTTCAAAGTTTTTTTTTTTACACACAGTAAAACTGTCAGGACAAAGAAAAAAAAACTAATTTTTCCCATTTGCTTTAACGGCATGCTGGGTGTCCAGGCCACATGACGTCACCTGCACCACAGCACACAAACACCTCAACAAGTCAGATATTACAGCTACAGAAAATATTTTCTTCACATGTAGCCATTCACTAAGATTTTGAAAGCAATTGGAAAAATAGTTTAAACGAAGGAAGGTAGCCGTTAACTTCAAATCACCTGTAGATGTAATGAATGACCTAGTCAGGGGTGCAGCTACCAGTGTTAGGGGGGTATGCAGCGCCCCCCCCCCCCCCCCCAAAAAAAGAATAGTAATAATAAATAAGTCTGCCGGACATCATCATGTATGGGCTTTAAATAATTAGGGTTTCTCTCCTTTTCCCTCTTCCTTTTTCTATTTTTAGCCCCTGACAGCTTTTTTGCTTTATCCATCTTTTCCCGTGGACCTCAACTCACTACTAGCGCCTGCTCGCTCAGCGCTCACGGCGCCTCTGCTCCCTCTTCTATGTCAAAATTCTATGATGGAATCTTATGAGACAGGGCGCCCTTCTCTAGCATGTTAGTCCTCTAAAGTGTTTTATAACCTTAAGGAAATACAGCAACTATTTATAAATGCACAACAGCAGAAACATAAAGAAAATATGAATTTTATTATTATTATTTTTTACCATTGCTTTGGTGCCCCCCCGGTGTGGCGCCCCTATGCATCGCATATAGTGCATACCCACTTTTTGCGCCACTGGACGTAGTGAAGAAAAAGAAACAAGAAAACTTGATGATTAACACAATTCTCATATTGACAAAATTCGACTTACACAACTCCAAATCTCACCCTTCTTTAGGAAATGTTTTTTTTGTAGCAATGCAAAGAAGATCGTGTGTTTCCAGCTATTTTCTTTGTTCAGCTGCAAAGAAGTCAGATGCCAAACTTAATTTTTACCATTTTCCCTCCTCTCTTCAAACATTTAACTGTGAGAGAGCTTCACTTCAAAAGCCCTGTGTTCTCCGACGTGATAAGGAACTCCTTCATTACTTTAGTTCACTGATACATAGAAAAGCCTCATTGGTGGGTTTGGAAAGTAGTGAATGCTCTCCTGCTCCAGTTAAAGGATCAAATCCATCATGTTGTTCAAAATCTAACAGGTATGACCAAATGACCCAGTGTTACAGCTACTTGGTGTCTTTGGTTATAGCAGTGTCCATTTGTTAGTCGAATCATACTTGTGAACACCAGTATGTTAAATTAGATGTCACTTCATTCTAGAGCATATAAGGGTATATTAATAGAGAAACCAAGACACATCCTCAATATTTGATTTTTCTGAAAAAATTGACAAAACAAATGTATTAATCAATAATGATTTATTTCTTTAATTGAATCATTTACCATTTCTTGGAGGTGCCACGCATCATTTCATACTTTGCGATGACAATGAAGACATTTTTTCATATGAAATCGGTGTATTGGTTTTATTTTGCATAGATTCACGTAAAGGCCATGTGTTGTTGGTTAACGTGCAGCCAAGTGATCATAACAGAAGTCTTTTCTGTTTTGTTCTGTTTATGTATTCTCAACAATTGGGGAAACAAGATGTATAAGAATGACCAGCAGGTGTCACAGTGTACCACCCTCCTCATCAACAGGTCTGTACGCTCAGTGCCTCAAAAAATAAACAGAAATGTGGATGTTAAGAGCCAGGCTGAAAAATCAATGGACTGATGCAGTCAATAAGGGGCAGAAAAGTGAGCATCATATCAAGAGTGAACTGTTGTGCAGTAAATGCATCAATCTAACTGGGCATAGAGCCAGTACTGGAATTAAACACATTCAGTGTGATTGAGCAGACTGAAGAGCGTCCTCTATGATGGAGAACCTCTGAGTTATCATGTGTACTCAAGCAGACAGCCCACATTTGCACTTTTGGCCAAGTCCTTGTGAATAATGAAAGGAGCACTGACTCTGTAGCCCGTTTATCATGTTATTTGTTCAATTATCATTCAAAGTCCACGGCCAACAAAATACATAAAAGATTTACCTCCACCACAACAAAATACAACAAGGGATGAAGCTGATGTCGGCTGAAGCTCGTGCTTATTATGCCGACGCTTTCTACTGAACAACTTCAGTAAGGCAACTCGAAAACTATATGATCTGGGTTAGCATGACTATGTCTGCAGGTGTTATCAAACTTATCTGAAGGGATTTGAAATTTCAGTTCACTAATGACAAACTATTTAGGTGATTAAATGGAAAACCTTTCTTTGCCTGCGAGTTAACACACTGAAAATGCCAGGATTTCAAACAGTGTTTTCACTTTGTTATTGAAAGTGAAAATCACAAAATGCAAAGCAGGGGTTCAGAAAAGACAATAAAAAAAAAAAAAAATCTAATCTCCTGTAAGTTTACTGGGGAGACAGAATGAAAGCATGTTTGTAACATGCTAACTTTTGGGCAGACATTACAAGGTAAGACATTACAAGGCTCGAGCTTCAAATGTTTGGACATTGGTAAATATTAAGCTACATTACACGGTGCCATTAAAACCTGCTCACTGTGCTCCTCGGTGTTTGTAAAGACTCAAATCTCCATTTTGTGTTTGCAACTGTTTTAACTGACGTGTTTGCTGTTTAACGTGCCCTGTGTGTTTGAGGGTTTTATCCTTGTCCCTGTTATTGTATACTGCTGCCATTCTTGGTCGGGTATCCATTGAAAATTTGAAGTCTTGGAGCTCAATGGGACCAACTTGGTCAAATAAAGGTTAAATGGGGGGGAAAAAAATATACGAGTAAGATCAAATAAAACCATGTTGGTTTTATTAACTTATAAAACACAGTGCACAGTTCAAAACATTAGCATTTGCTAATGCTAAAGGTTAAATTTAGCTTATCCTTCAATAGTAGCTAATGCTGTTGTTGAAGCTGCAAACATTTGGGCCCTCCAAAGACAGCTAAAGCTCATATAACAACTGATTATTACAAAGTCAGCACTAACTTCTAAGTTTTGGATAAAAGGTGGCTTTAATTTACATCATAGTGACAGTTAGATTAGTTCCTTGCTTTAATCTTTCGTAAATGGAATTGTTAGATAAGATGGAAACATATTTGCAGCAAGCAAATGCTGATGTATGCTGTATTTACCTTTTATTTCATTCATTCAAATTTTCCATACACAAGTATGCTTCCAGAATGTTTGCATATTTTTGACCAGTGTATTTCATTTTCTCAGGGCTTTTTACTTATTTGCACATGATTTTTAAAACTCTAAAAAGAAGGTTAGGGTTAGGGGTTAATTGATTCTTACAATATTTTCTTTTCAAGTGGTCTTACAGGCAGGTAAACAAACAAGAACACATGCACTGTAAATAAAACCTTTGCCACAGTAAGAAAAACAACACTAAGACTACAACACCCAGCAGTCTCTGGCTCTGCACAGACTCATTAGTAGCCTGTCGATGCTGTCATTGTCCCGGTAGAACAACAGCACACTATAGACACATACTTTTTGTGCACATAATTAATATACTTAAAGTGCACTAGTTTCGATTTATTGAAATGTTCCTGATTAAATTTTTAGTTGCACTGATGATATATCATTTGAATTGTAGGTGTTCTTGACCTTCCTATTTTGAGACTCCATTAAGATGAATTTAACACATAATTCTACTTTGGATCAGTTCACAAAAATATCATGAAAGGAATTCATAATGATGGTGTAAATCAAAATTTGGTAGAAACGTTCTCGCTGATATCTTTAGTTAGTAATCCACCTTTTAAAAAACTGGATGTAGGTTGTTTTTTTTCCCTCTTGTTTCATCTTTTCTCTTCTTTTGTTTTAGCTTTTACGTTAAATGGGATTAATGAGTCTTCTGGGACACAACAATGACTCTCTTACATTTGAACTAAAAAAAAAAAAAAAAAAAAGCCATGCCAGCATGGGCAATATCAGGCACTCAAACTGGCCCTGGCATAAGCAATTCAGCCATCATAAATATTATTAGTTATATGGGTGTTCACAGTGTGAATTTATGCCAAAATGCCTGCTGTAAAAAAGATCTACTGCATGGTCTGGGTTAGGGTTGACCCTGTCTTGCTCAATTTTGCAGGGCGAGTATTTCTGGTGTCAAGGGTCTTCTATGTAAAGGATTGCTACACCATCTGCTGGTAAATAACTACAATCTTTTTGATGAGTGCAGAGTTGTGGTCTGCTTCATTTATTGTTATGATTTAGGCTGTGCATAGTTGCAAAATTCCTGCTTATGGTTCCTATTATAGTCACAATCTTCAAAGTCAAAAATAATTATTGATATGTTGGTTATTTGAAATGACTCTTTCAAATATTATTTGAAATGGGTGCAGGTAATTTTGGAGATGGAAATACAAAAAAAAAATAACCGTCTAAAGGAGTTTGAGTACATGTTAAGCTTTTGTAGACAGTTTTTCTTTCCCTTTGTGATTCAATTCATGCCAAAAAATCTCCAATGGGTTAAGGTAATTTGTTAATGAGTGCAAGTTATGTGATGTATACACTTTTTGTCTTTGAAAAAACAAACAAACAAACAAAAAAAGACTGGAGGTGTACAAAATGCACTAATAGCCATCATTGGGCTGTTGAAAAGCCAGATGATGGTCCCACTAAGTAGAAAAAGGATGAGGTGGCATGTTGGTGCAGGATACTGTGTTGGTAATGTTGGTTAAGTGTGCATATATATTTGAATAATCCTTAACAGCGCAGAAGTTGGAACCAAAAATCTCAATTTAGACTCGAAAATGGGCGAAGAGGAAAAGAGGAGAGGGGAATGTGGAGACTTCCACGCATTGTGGCAACCTTACACTCTCTCACCTGTTAAAGCAGCACGTCCTCTCACCTTATTAAAGGTAAATTGTGGCTTATATAAATATTCATCTCCCAAAGAAGAGTTTTTTTGGGGGGAAAATTAGTCACACAGACCAAAACCAATCTTGTACCTTGCTGTAAACGTATTAATATCTGTGGAGACGTTGGAAATTCTAGCCAAGGGGTCCAGGGGATTGACTCACTTTTGGAGTCAGCCTCAAGTGGCCATTTGAAGAAATGCACTTTTTGGCACTTCCATGCTGCATTTTCCAGCCTCAGAGGACCCTGACCCTGTTTGTGGAGAAGCTGTCTTTGTGTTTCAACCAACTAATTGAAAACACAGTGTCAGAATATGTTTTAACTATTTTTTTCTTTATTATTATTATTTTTTTTACAGTTCAACCGCTTGAAAAGGCAACTTTAGCTGCACTAACAATACTGCTAAGGTCACACCATTCCTCGTATATTGTAATATTTGCCAAATGTGGCCATGTATGCAATTAGATCCACACCCCCATTCAATCCCCTGATCCAAATATTATTTCTTGTTGCTCCAAAAAACTAATATGTCCAATAAACCAAAGTTGAGGTTTCTGAACAGCAGTTCATAGATGAATGAGTGCCTCTCATCATTCAAAGATCATGTGTATGAGGCATTCATTTCTACCATAGACCAGGAAAAATAAACTAAAGTCTAACCCTATCGTACAGAGAATTTTCCCCATGCGTCTTTAACATGTAACTCTTTTAAGCTAAGAAGAAAATTTTAATTTAAAAGTGTCCTCATCAGGCTATGTGTCATAATCAGTGACATATTATTTTTAAAAGTGGCACCCAGTATATCTTGGGAGAGATTGGGCCCCGACGGCACTGATCCCCCTCACCTGTTGGATCAGTGCCTTCCTGTCCCAGGAGAGGACGGCTGCATTTACTGTTTGCATTCGAAGGAGCGTCCATTTGAAGGGTCCTGGATGGAGACACAGGTATTGGCTGAGGGGTGGGGGAATCAGATTTCCAGGTCTTAGCGTGGATTCCTGGAGCTCTGGTGGTTTGGGGTGTCACTGGTGGGTGCCCCCTTCCACACCTTAACCCCTGACCTGGCAGACTCTATGGACGCCTATCATAGAAACTTCTTCTTTTTATTTATTTATTTGTTGTTTTTTGGGGTTTTTTTTTCTTCCTCAAAATGATTTCTAAGACTTTATCCACACTCACTGTCTGTGCTATTGTTTTCCTGCCTCACAGAGCAGCTCTGAGAAATCCGCTATGGCAACAGGGAAAAAGCGAAAAAAAGGAAAAGATTTGACAACATGGCGCACTTTCCCTGAGAAAAGTTTCTCCGGGACGCCTCTCAGCTTGGTTTGTTTTTAGCCGGATCGTCGCAGTTGACCGACCCGTGGGCCATAAGTTGGGCTGTTTGGCTGCATTGTGAGCCGCTGCTGCCACACAAACGGAGAGTAAACGGCTTAAGGAGGAATGTGATGGGATGAGAGCGATAACCCTCCGCAAAAAGCACAGCAGCCAGACAGGATGGAGAAGCAAGCGACTCTGAAAGAAAAGGTAACTGCATTCAACAGCAGCCACTTTCCACGCTGTCTTCCAAACGCTCCTTTTTTTTTTTTGTATTTGTTGGCTTTTTTTTTTTTTTTGGCTCCAGAGTAACAGTTAATTTTTGTTTTAACCTCGGGTCCTGGACAGGAAATACCAAATGACCGTTCCTGTGAAAACCTCGTAAAAGCCTTGTATCGATTTTCCAGCCATGCAAACTGTATTGTCCTGCACAGTCTGTGTGTGCTCAGACTATCTGCAGCTGAAGCGACATTTAATGTTTGTGGAGGATCACAAAGGAGACTGTGAACACAAACACAGCACTTATTTTTTGTTATTGCATGAGCACAGAGGCTTGTGCTGACTATTTCTTCCAGTGGCAGTAAGTTTGTGTGAGTGAATCCAATCTAATTCCCCCAGCTAAACTGTAAATATGTGCAGTCCAGACTGTGTTTGCCTTTTGGAGAGTTGACTTAATCTCTGTGTGTGTGTGTCTCTTTATGATTAAGTTGGTTGGGTGTCTTCTGTATTGGTGTAGGCTTTCATTATCTCCCCACCCTTCCTGCCCAGTGCTGCCCACATACTGCAGGCAGCCCCCAGTATGTTGGAAGAGATGAAGCTCCGCAGACTGGACCTTCATGTAAAATCACTCGGATTAGTTCTCCCTTCCCCTCAGGTCCTGCTCAGCGGCTGATTTTCAGCAGATGTTTGTCTGAAGGGTAACCCTCCATGAATGCTCCTTGGCCGTGGAAGCGCTGATCTATAATTGATGCTTTTCCTGACATTTCTTTAAGAGAGAGGCTTTGAATATCAGTATGTGTGGCGGTGTGGACGTCTCTCCCTCAGTGTGTTTGTGTATTACACACAGCAACAAACTAGTTTTGAAACCTTTGTCCACACGTCCCAATAGTTTACAATCAGTTGCTGGTGACTTAAAAGCACAATTGATCTTTTCCTAAAGTATAATGGTTTAATCTATGAATACATGTTTAACTGGCTATTTAAGGTTCAATATAAAAGACTGGGTGCTTAAAGGTTAAGTTAAAGCAAAGCAGGAAGTCGACCCATGGCAGATAGTTGTCATGTGACTGGGTTTAGTGTTTGCCACAAGTAGAAAAACTAGAAAATGCGGGAAAGATGAAGGTCAAAGGGTGCAAGAAAAATACTGGTCGGCACCGCCCGGTTGCTTGATGTTGAGTCTTCTTGATACCCAAAGTTACCCTCTCATGTCTGCTGCTTCCACTCCCTGGCCCTCTGGAAGTAATTATCAAGCCTGCCCTATCCCAGAATTCAGTCGGAGGAGGTGTGGTGAGGAAGAGGTGTAATGGAAGCTGGCCCAAAGAGCATGCAACCTGAGATGAATTTTATGATTCACTAATATTCAGCAAACCATCCACACTAAATGGATACAACACTCGTGTTCTTCATCAATCAGTCAGTACTGATTGGATAAGGTTACAGTAGGACTTAAATCAATATGATAATTGGTTTGCATTCAAATGTTTTGACTGCAAGTTATTTCTGGTCTTCAACAAGTTAGGGATGAAAAGGAACCATAATAGATTCAATCCCACATTAATGCTGATGGCTTTGCTCCAAGGCAGGTATGTATTGTGTTAGGAGATTTATCAGTGTGATCACAATGTCTTGATTAGGCTGAAGCGCACACTGCTGTTAGTGTCTCAGCCGCTGCAATAGGAGAAAAGAAGTAAATGGCTGTGAGAATCAGAATAAATACAAGCTTTTTATGAACTAATAGGAGATGAAAGATAAAACCTTATATGCTGAAGTCCTTCTCCATTTTAAACCTTGATTCTTCTGTCGTCCGTGCACAGAGGTGAGTTCCAAACACAGTATGTGAGCAAAATCAGCAATCTCTCCAGAGTCCTATGCACACACACAAAAAAAAAAAAAAAAAAAAAATTAAAGAAAGGCAAAAGCTTTGCCAGCAATAATTCATAGTGGATGATTTTGCAAACCTTTAAAAAGCCTATTGTTATGACAGCGCTGACAAGAAAAGTCCTTTTTAATTTAATGTTATACTATTAATTATCTTATGGAGTGGGATTTGGAGTAGACCATATGCTGTGTCTCTGTGCTAATCTGGCACTTGGTTTGAGCCAAATTAAAGCAATTTTTATAGCGTTGTAGTGCTCATATCCTCTCTAGTTTGTTTTACAGCAAATGTTCACTTTAAGCAGTGCTTAAAGGCATTCCCAGTATTTAATGTAAAAATACTGTTCAGTCACACAGATTGTAGCTCTTTCATGGCTCTTCGTCTGTTTCTCCAGTTTTCAGTCTTCGGCTCTCGGACAGCGGGCAGACCAATCCGGTGTGTTCCTGGAGACGAAGGGGTCAGGTATGGTCTCAGCAAAGCAGAGTTCATGGAGAAAGTGCAGCAGAGCAATGAGGCCTGTCAGCGTGGTGACTTCCAGGCGGCCGTTCGTTTATACAGCGATGCTTTGCAAGCCGACCCGCAGAACTGCATCCTGTACAGTAACCGTTCGGCAGCCCTTCTCAAACTGGGACAACATCAAGCAGCTCTGGATGATGCTGAAAAAGCTTGCGAACTTAATCCCAAGTGGCCCAAGGTGAGTGAAATTGCAGAAAAATTGAGTCATCGCCAAGAATTATAAATCTCAAACATATCTGATTTAGTGGCTCTGATCTGATAGTGCTGCCAATTTCAACTTGTGGAATGGAGACGTGCTGAAATTTTAAGTAGGCTGTGTTTAATAAGAAAGCATTTTTGGAAAACTGCTTCTGGAAAAGGGGCAATATAGTAGGTAATAATAGAAAAGTGTGTAATAAGGTACTACTGTAATTCTGAAGTTGTTGAAATTATATTTCCAGATGACTTTTATTCAATTCAGAGTGTTCCAAATTCAACTCGCATTTTCACTTCTCAGTTACATTCTCATGGCTGCTGATCGATACATTTTTCAGGGGTCTTGTTTCTGATCTTGTCCAGGCCATGTGGACTAACCTGGGATAGATTTCACATTAATCAGCCACAGAGATCACTGGAAGACCAATTCTTCTCAGTGATAGAATATCATTGATTTCATGGTTTAGCGTAGAGAGATACTTTTGTCTTTTGAGAGAGAGATTGATGATAATGTGGTAGAGTGGTATTGATGATCATTTGTCACTACCAATGATGCATCAGAGGCCACCTCTTCTTTGATCTGAGGTCATGTGTCTTCGGGTGCAGAGGTAGGTTTCGTTGGCTGTTAAGATGTGGCGTTGCTGTGACTGATGCTGTGTGCTTGCTGCATTGTCTCATGGTATATAGGCTTTTTGATAGTAAAAGAAAAGTAAAACCTTTATGAATGAATACCCATCAGGAATATCAACCTGCTAGCACCTATTGTTTTATATTCATATTTTTGCTTTGTCATAGATACACATTTGCTGTCCATCTGTTATTTTAGACTCTTTTTTTTTTTTTTTTTTTTTTTTTCAAGACGCTTCTTTTTATCCCATCACTTCTCACTCTGTAGCATCTGTGCATCAATATAGAGTACAATGTTCATTTGGGAAAGATTTCATAACCTTTTGAGACCGACAAGGCCGAGCTATAACTGAAAATCACTGCCAAAATCATTCTCCTTTCTCCTTTTTATACGCTATCCAAGTACAAAGAACTCTTTGTGGTCTGACTGGGGGATGGTTGGCTTAATCTCAGCAGTATAACGCTGCATATTCTAGGATTTACTGCCTTATGGTTTGACTCTCATGCTGAAGTTTGTGTTTGTAGGCCTGGTGTCTGTGTGTTGCCTGACCCTTGTGATTTACTTGGAAACATGGAGCAAAGGGATTAATGTGACAGTGGTATTGACAATTACACAGAAGGCTGCATCCTTGTGTTTTTAGGTGCAGTTTCTTGAACCACCACTAGGGGTCAGTCTTTTCAAATAAGAAGGACTTAGACGTGTTTTGTCTGTGCTGGGGAAAAAAAAGAAATTCATGCAATTTCATATCCATTTTTTCAATTCGATGGGTTCAAGGAAATCCCAGTGTTTCACCTTTATGGCAGAAATGTGTTTACAGCCACCATGAAAATTTTTATGAAAGGAGGGTTCTCTTATTGGTAAATGTACAGGTTGAGGCCAAGGTCATAACAAATCCTTCCATTTTTTTTTTCTCAGATATATCAAGACAAAAAAAAATTACACCCAGACCAAATTAAACTCGGACATCCTCACTAGAAAATGATCATTTAGCATTTTCTTATCAACTTAGGTCCCTGGATGGGAATGAATGGTGATTGTCGTTACCGCTCCTGTATTCATTTAGTGCTGCGTCAAAGAACTGATTAGTAATGGTGGTCTTGACATTCATCTGGCCTCGGGGAAAGAAAGATTTGTTGTTGTACAGTCCATCTGCTGTGCCTGGGTATTTGGTGAAGGAATGGGGATTAAATCATAGGAGGGTGCCAGCATTCGGATCCTACGTGGGTACCTAATATCATCAATCATACCTCCGTATGACTGCACTTCTGGACTTGTGTGTCAAATAATGACAGCCGTGGTTTTGCTGCCCCAAGCGCCAGCGAGCAGCCCACCCTCCTGAAGCCCACAGCCAGCCGGTGAAGGAGCCCCCTGTCTAATCTGTCAGCTTTCCCTGCCACAAGTGCAAAGAAATGCATTCTGAAAGAAGAAAGAAAATGTGTGGTTTAATGACCCAAGACAGCTTTAGGCCCTTTTGTACCCCACCCTCTTACTGAATATAAAAAGCTTAAATGAGAACAAAATAGGGTGTCATTTCATAGACAAGGGGCCACACTTGTGTGTGTCTGTTAACATTTTGTCTCTATGAGCCAGTGTTGTGGGTGGACTGGGAGAAAATGTGTGCTTATAATCAAGCTTTCATGTGCATGATAAATTTTTCGTACAAAAAGTGAGTGATTCCGTGACAAACTTATAAACTTTAACCAACACGTTTAAAATCCATCTGCCAATCGCAGTATTTAAGATGGAAATAGTCTCGGCATCCGTTTGCAGTGAGTGTTTTAAAATTCAGTGTTGTGCTACAAGTGCTTTTTAGGTGTTTACAAGTGATTTAGTGGACAATCCCCTTTCTAGATGGATTCCCTGTCTGTTCTTCTCCCCCATCTGGTCCCTCCTTCTCAACACGGCTGCTCCAGTGACATGTTAAACAAACAGCCCTCTCTGCCATCACTCCCATTCTTCTGCTTGAGCGCTGACAGGAGAGTTCCTGGGGAACCAAAAGGCAACTGGCACTGCAGTGTCAAGGGGAACATCTCTATTATTTGCATATCTTCCTATTATAGGTTATGATGGTGCCTATCTTGGGTATTCTGTCTTCACAAGTGTTAATTACCAAAATTACCACTCACACAGAGGGGCCTATACAATTTTTTTTTTTTTCAGAGCATGCCATATCTTGCATCCATTTTCCTTTCTCACAAACATAAATATGTCCATTTACATCCCGGTGGAGGGGCAGTGGGCCTAAGGGAGAGAATGAGTGTTTGCCTTGGAAAAGGTCATGGTGTGTGGAGCGCTGAAAGGAGACTTTAATTACAGCAGCAGAATATCCAGTAATTGTGTAAGGAGTGTATGCAGACATCTCCAAGAGGCATAAAGCTTCTTTTTCCTGCAGAGCTGTGTGATTACACTGGCTTTTGCTGTCACTGTGCCTGGAACAGGAAGAAAAGAATGAATGTCTGTTATTGAAGACCTCATAATTTGCCACTCTCAGCAGTGCCTTTCTTTTCATGTGGATGAAAATCACTGGGTTGTAATGCTCCCATGTTGGTGCGGCAGTCCCTTAAACTAGCTCTCATCTGATCTTGGTGTGTGTGAAGAATAAAGAATCTGTCTTTTGATCTCATGTGGAGATGGTTACTGCTCTTGTACCTTTGATACTGCTTACATTTGCACCATCTTAAATACTTATCTCATAACATTTTGGTGACCTGTCCTTTTCCTCTGATACGTGCTGAAAAATGAACCGAAAACACAAGTGAAGCGACAGTAAGTGGGCGCCAATAAGAAGGTGGCCCGTTACACTATCCTTTATAATATATTGTAATGTTGTGTTTGTATTATTTAACATAGTTTTTGTCATTGCTGGTCCGTCTCCACTGCATTGGTCCAGACCAAAATATGTGAACCTATAAATACTGTTCATCATAGGATAATTCCCACTGAGTTTGGTGATTCCCTAATGTTTCTTCTAGCACCATGATGTTTACAATATTTAGTGAAACCTTTTAAAAACTGTTAAATACCTTGATGTGAAATGAATGGCCTCCTTTAATAAATGAATGATGAATAATATCACCTTTAGTGACCCCCTGACTTTTCAAGTTGTGCCATAGTTTAGTTAGAATTTAGCATTTTTGCTAATTTTACTGGTATCTGGTCATGGACCAATTTCACGATAATCCCATCAGCCTCAGCTGTGCTTTGTTTTCATTATGAACATGGTAAACATTACTGTAGACTTATTCTTGTTAAAGGAAACGTTCATACAACAAAAATGTGTTGTATGACAAAATAACAAATAAGACAAAATAAGAAAAAATAAATGCAGAATTCTGAACTTGGTGCATATGAGGGGGTCATGCTACACATTAATGAATATTTATCATATCCTTTGATGCATATTTATGATTAGAATGATCCGGTTTGATTTGCAAGAATCCAGTGCAGCTGACATTAACCGGCGTACCTGTCTGTAGTTATAAATAAATAGTCATGAAATATAGATGCTTCTCTAGTTAGTCATAAGACTACTGATAGACAGCAGAGACTCATTATGATGTTGTGCCAAGAAAGTTGTTCACCAGATAGAAATCTCAAAAACAGAACTGTCGCTTCTCCCTTTTTTTTATGCCTTCAGATTATTGGGTTATAGTGAAAAATAGGGCACAGGAGCTCATCTAAAACTGCACATCCTTCACATGTCCCTGTTCTGCAGACAAGACTTATTTGGTGATTGTAATTGTCACCCCTGTGACCTGACCCCGGATGAGCGGATGAAGATGGATGGATGGATGTAATTGTCACAAGTAATAACTGATAACTCTCTGAGGGTATTGTGGGAGCTGAGAAAGTTAACCTTGAGCGATGAAGTGAAGTATGGGAGAGGAGTTCCATACTTAAAAAAACCCCAGAAAGTTACAGAATATAAATAACCGATTGCAAAACTCAAATTACTGCCTTAAAATTAAACAAATGCAAGATATTAGCTGCATGTACATTGTAGAAAATTTAATACATTTCTTGGAAAATTGGTGAATTCATGGAATACATCTACTGATGCAAAGTAAACGCTGAGCTTTTGAAGTAAAATCTTTGAAAGCATTTAAGGTCCCGGAACATCTAGTTTGACATCCTAGTTCTGCAATTTCTTTCATTTTAGAGTTGATGCAGCTGTTCTGCATGATAATATGATTTTATGTTAAGTGGATTAAAACAACTTTAATTTGATTATGTAGTCAGAAAAGCACCACATTGCATAAGGTGGAAAAAATGCAAGTATGATTTACAGAGCAAAAGCTCTTTTTCCCCAAAAAGTTTTGTTTTTGTTTTGTGTAATCTCGATGTTTGTTGATCATCAGTCGGTCGACCTCCCAGGCACCGCAGCAGTGTTTTCATGTAAGAGGTTTTGTGGATATGAGGCTTTTTTTGACAGTGTGCTTTCCCTACTGTCTCTCTTCATGAAGTCTTGTCCTCTGGGTTAAAACAAGGTCTTCCTGCCCAGCTCCCCTCTCCCACCGCTCTGCTGCTGTTTTCCACCAGCGCTCACCATGGAGAGAGTGGAGTCATGAACCACTAATGAGAGGGTTCCGTTTTGCATCTACCCAGCCGAGGCTTGAACTAATGAACAAATCAAATGAATGGCATGTAATTATAGGCCAGAGAGAGCGGGACGGACAGAGGGTTGGCGCTAGCGGGCACAAACCTGAAATTATTTGTCTGGAAAATCTGTGAAATGAGCGGGAGCAGTTAAATTCTCTCTTTTTCCTTTGGAAAGCTGTTGTGGCTAAGCAGTGCTACACTTATGCGAGGGCCACAATGGAGGGAAAGTGACCAAACACACATATACACACACACACATATGCACACGTGCAGCTGCTGTTTTGATTTAAACAGCACTTCATTGGCAGCAAAATCAACTTCACACAGATGAGATGAAATTAAGCTTGTTCTGCATTTATCTGTTTGGTAACAGCACCAAACTCTCTTTCTTGACATCTGCCAGAGTTTTCGTTTTTGCTTGTTGACAATTGTCAGCTTATTCTTGGAATACGAAATACCAACCAAACAGGGTAATTTAAACTGATTCCATCTGATAGTATTCAACATTATGCAAGATAGAGTTATAAGTGTATTATTATGAACCTGATGGATGCAGTTTCCATTTAAAATCACGTCACTTTCTCATGACATTTTAATGACTTCCCCCAAAACCGAATGAACGCTTCCAAACATAATGCTAGATTCAGCTCCATCACCGTTTTTCTGTTTCCTCTGTGTCTGTTGAATTGCCAGCAAATGATGCAGCTCAGGCGGAACATGCAAATTATGCCCAATGTAGAACTGATAGAATTTATGTCCAGAACTGTGCTGCTATTTTAAGTCTAACTCAATATTCTTGATGTGTTCAGTAGCCCCACCCCCCCACCCCAATTTGCAAAAACAGTCTCCAAATCCTGCTCACCAGGGTTGCTGTGACGGTGGCCAAGTGGTTTTCCTCTCTGCCACCCAGGCGCCCCACCAAATTGTAGTGTTTAGGAGAATTTAATCTGCTTTCAAGAAACACGAGGCACACGCACATAAAAAAAAAAAAAAAAAAAAAAAAGAAAAAAAAGAAGAAGAAGTAGAAGGAAAAAGGGGAAATTATCCTTGCTTTTTGACACTAACCATAAGGTCTGTACAGAAAGTATCCTGGTGTTTTGCTGGAGTCTATACAAAGTTCATAAAGAAAAGGTTTTGAGGGTTGAATGATGTAACTGCATTTGATCTGTGAGTGTTGACCTCCCTCTCACCCCACAGCCGTCTGTCTTTGGTCTGTCCTGGGTACGTGGATGAGTCAGAGCTGGGAGTTGATGTCACCATGATGCTAATCTCTCCAGCCCATCCACACCTAATGCCCCCCCACACAGATTCCCCGTTGTGCTCATTCTGTGCTTTCTGGCTGGTTAAGCCATAACTGAAAATTTAGTGTCTGTTTGTTTGTTATATAAAAACCTTTTTTTTTTTGTCATGAATTTTTGCAGATAAACTATTCAGAAAATGAAATACCGTAGTCTTTCTGTCCCAAATGAAATAAAGTATATCAAAGCCTAGGTAAGTACCACAAACAAGAAAGTTCCAATCATGAACGTCTGTGCCACCGAATGCTTTTCCCGCTGGATACATCATTTGATTACCAGCTTAATAGGTTTTTGCTTGCTATTACATGGCAAGAAATGTCAAAGGCCCAGAGAAAACAAGCTCATTGCCATGCTCGTGGCATAACAGTCTGCCACTGATAGTGGATCAGCTTTACAAGCCTGAGGAAATGAGGAAAACAATTGCACCCTGCTCCTAGCACATAACCCCCTGGGTTATATAGATGCCCTTTTTTTTTTTTTTTTTTTTTCTTCTTCTTCTAGGGGTTCATCTTGCTGTCAGCCTCATATTGTGTTGGCCCCTCCCACATGGGAGCTTGGAAAAGCTGGGGGCCCCAGACCTGGATGTGTCCAGAATTAGCACAGCCTGGCTCTGCTGCAGGGAGGAAGTGCTCCCACTGGGGAAATGGGGTAGAGCGGAGAGCAACCTGCAATGAAGCCCATTACTATATACATAGTAAGGCAACATTTTATTGCTCCTTTGTGCTCCCTGCATTCACTGTCCTCACCACTGACCTTTTTGTTGACAAGGGAACTTATTTTTTTTCTTGTCAGTACCAGCAGTTGTGTTGGACACATCCCAATAATACTGTGCAGAGGTGTTGTCCTGCTGTTACATCACATATTTATTTTACCTCGTTTACATCTTGATGGAGAGTGTCCTTTTCTTTGCTTGTGGCCTGTCTCATGCGGTACCTTTTCACGATGTGACCTCCTACCCTGAATGAGTCATATGCCCTGGTTCCTCCAAGAGTAATAAATTGCTAGGGGTAGAAGTGCCACTAATTTTGTTTCCAGGTGGCTGAAAGAAACCGTGAAGTAGTTTGAGCAAATCTATGTCAAATCAGAACTGACTTGAAATGAATGAAAAAAGTGGGTCAAGACCTGAGTTTGTTTGCATGGAAAACGCTTTTCTGGGTAACTCCACTGCTCATTCTCTACTCTGCGTATTTCATTTTCTGCTGTCAGAGTGTTATTCTCATTCGTTTGTGTGTCATTGGAGTATGGCAAAAACAAAAGAAATGTATTTATGCTGAATCTATAAATACAGTCTCATAAATAAGGGATTGCATAATGGCTATTGAATAGTTGAAGTAGCAAGACATAGGTAAGCTGCATTGAGTGTATCTAGGGATTCATGATTTTATCAGCACGTCATCGGTATCGGCCTATATTTGCTTAAAAATGAACTATCTGACATCGGTCATCGTGCTGACATCTGCTGATTTAAAAAAACTGATAAAATAGAAGGCAGCAGTTTCCAAAATTGTCACATTTTTCCTGGTTGGGGTTATTGTTGTGGTTATCTTAGAAAGAGCATTGTGGAAAATTGGTTCTAAGTAGGATAGGATGTACTCATCTTACTAGTTTTGTGTAAAAACAATTGCCATAAATAAATTACATTTAACATAATGCAAGTCAAACTACTTGTTTTATTTTGCATTAACAATGCTAATTACGTAATATGAAGCTTTTTGTTTTAAGCCTCCATTTGCCAGTTGGCCAACACGGTGGAAAAAGAAATCGATATTGGCTATCAGCTAAATTATTTGGAAAACATCAGCATATCGGATATCAGCAGAAAATCCAAAATCGTGCATCCCTAAGTGTGGGAAGGGATTTGTACTGTATATTATTAGTATCACCCACATTCCTATGTGGAATTAAAAGGTTTGCAGTTCGCAGTTTATTGATGGAGCACAACAGCGTCCGTCATGGTCAAATGTACCTCAGTGTACTTTTAAGGGAAATGAGTGACGAAGACCTCTGTCTTCATTATCACAAATAGAAACAGGCGATGTTACTTTTTAAGAATCACTGTAAAATGTTTGTGCATACTAATAGAACGCATTTTTTCAATTATATGTCACTTAAAATATGTCAGTTTTGTTCTGCAATCATTTTATACATGAGGAGAAAACAAAGCCCTATTTATCATTGTTCCTCATGTGGAACTGGAACATGAAATATAATCAGGCTTTAGTTTAAATCAGACCTAATTTTGTCCATTAAGTGAGTGCTGCATGGCCACAGTTTTTCTGTGATTACCGACTGAACTTGTCGTATATGATTAATGAAAGATGATTCCTAATAAATAATAGATGTTTGGAGGGTAGACTGGAACAAAAAATGCAATATGCAGAATATTATGTTAAATTGTGTGATAATCTCCGATTTTTTTTTTCCCGAGACAGTAAGCAGGACCATTTAATATTTAAATCCAACCCAGCAAAAGATGGATCTTCTTTTTCTGCCTAAAGGTCTTGGCATGTAATGGCCCTCCACCTCAGCTCCTTCTTCTAAAATGTTCTTTCTAGATCTCAGGGCACATGTTTAGGCAGCTAAATTACTCACTTGTGTCAGGTTATTACAATTAGCTGTTGGAGTGCCTGCACTGTCACATCTTACCAAGATACTTCCCTGTAATTCTTTCTCGCTATAATGAGTTGTACGGGGAAATGCACCAGCAAAAACAACAACAGCAGCAGCAGCAGCAATATGGAAATGCCTGGGGAGACGTGTAAGTGAAAAAAAACATGGAATACAGGTGGTATATTTATGTGTGCGAAGATGACAAATGACTTCCACAGTTATGGATATAATCTCAGCATTTGACCAGGGGCTGAGCTGTTCCAGTCAGGTGTTAAAAATCACACTCACATGGTCTCAAAGAGAACTCAAGTGTGTCGCTGTTTTAATGAGCTTGACAAGCAAATATACACTCGGTGACCAGGACGTCATAAATCTCTGTTCGGTTGCTCACTGAGCTTGTTTCATATAGTCTGATGGTAGCTGGCAGACTGTGGGGAGGGCGCCTGTAGCTTCCACACTGCTGGAGGCAGTAAGTGCTAAATTTGACCGTGAAAACACTGGTGCTTTGCTCACTTGTTAGTTAATATGCCATCTAAATTCATCTGCAGCTTGATAACATAAGATTGCAGAGGTTGGATCATTAGCATCATGTCACTTGAATGTCTCTCAAAACCTGTCGACAAAGACACTCTCCTGCTCAAAGTAAAAATCTTGGGAATACAACAGACTCTTAACTAGACTTGGTAAAATCCAGGATCTTGACACTGAAGTACTTCAAAGGACTGTATCTTCAACAAGTCCTCAAACCTATACGCCTATAGAGGTCACTGGAACCCAGTGCTCAGATATGGCACAGTGGCAGGTGTTACTAGGCCATCATTGTCATGGTAACAACAATTTAACCTGTAGGAACATCATACCAGCAGACGTACCAGACCTTTGTCATCACGGCATTAATAATAAACATGCAGTTAAGGTTAATTCAGTTCTGCATTAGAAAACTAAAAGGTTAGGTTTTGAAAAAGATTCTGTTTTGAAAATGTTAGAAAAATATTCCAGCCAATGACATGCAGGAAAAAAATTATGATTGCATACACATGAACACAGAGACAGACCTTCTAAATTTCAGTCCAACCTATGAAAATGTTAAGTTGCCCTGGAGCCATGCCGTCTGATCCTGGCAGTGCCAAAATTCTCCTGGAACCCAAAATCATTCATTTCTGATTGTTTTCAGACCATTTTTGTAAAGCAATTGTCATGCAAAACAAGTGTTGGAATTGGAGTTGCTTTTGTATACACCTGTTTATGTTGTGATATATGCAAATGGTGCTGCAGGGACAGGGTTTTTACATTTCAAGTGATTAGGAAAAATAACCCTGCCACTGCAGGGACAAACAATTTTTTTTAACTTACTGGGCAAAACAGATTAAACAAGTCCAGGTGCTTGTTTGTCAGGATATAGCGTTAGTACATTCTGGAGTTATTATGGACTGAGTCATGACACTATTTTAACCATAATACCTTCATTTAAGCCTGGTCACTAATGATTGCCCAGTCACCCTGAGTATTCACACTGATGCCAAAGTCAGCCACTTCATTTAGTTTTTTTGACCATCACTTTTTTGGGTTGAAAATTCTGACCTTATGTGTCAATCTCTTGAGGGAGTAAACAAGAGTGAAAGTCTGAAATTAAAAAGCAAAAGGAGAAAGATTGAAGGTAAAAAAAAAACCCAAAAACCCAATGTAATTGCTTAATCCATGCCTCTCTTTAATGGACACAGGTTGATAAAGCATGAAAGGCAGGACCTCAGTAGACACACAATACGCACATCCAATTAGGATGCCAATGCAAAATATATAAAAAACTAAATAACATGAGATTGAAAGCAAAATATTCAACTGCATTCTTAACTACATAAACTTAACATAATGTTTTTTTCCTCGTTTACTCCAAATATGAGTCAAAAATGGCTCTAAGGAGATAATTATTTGCCCTGCTATTATTAATTCTAATTAGAATTTACTTTCAAATGAGTAACTTTAAATTAGTTCATCTATCACTTAGTAATAATTTGTTTAATTAGAAAGGTTGAGTTCCTAATTTTTAATTAGTTGGATGTGCACTGGGCAGCACGGCGGCATAGTTGTTAGTGCTCTCGCTCCACAATAAGAAGGTCACGGGTTTGGTTCCTGGCCTGGGGCCTTTCTGTGTGGAGTTTGCATGTGTCTGCGTGGGTTTCCACACCTGTTGCCAGTACAGTGAAAACAATGAAAAGCAGAGAACTTAAAGCGAGCCTACCAGAAAGGTCGGCTGAAAACGAACAAAAACTGAAAACGGGTCACCCTCTCCATAAGGAGAGTAAAAAGAACACCCAGGAGATGTCAGCTGAGCAGCACTCTGCTCCGGTGAGTGTCTCTCTGTCACTGCCCTTCTACCCCAGCCTTTATACCCAGCCAGATTGTGATGGCCTACAGGTGTGCACCACTGCAAGAGAGGAGACACACACACACACACATATGCACACAAACAAATCTGGAGGGAATATGGAGACACTGGGCAGGATGACCCCAATCACATACAGTCCTATGGCTCTGTAGCTGCAACACATAAATTAGTTAAGGCTGAAAGGAATAAGGGGTTAGACGTCATGACTGAGGGAATCAACAGTAAATTGGCCGCTTGCACCTAATTGTCACAATGATTCCCATTTGGGGGGGCGATGGAGCAGGTGGTGAGCCAACAGTCCACAACACGTTGACTATCAGCAAATGACATGTTTCATGGATGCTATTTTACTTGCATCACATCATTACTATAAATTTGGAACAATCCAGAAGAGGTGGGGGTTGGATAATGATGCTGATGTGAACATCAATTATGTCCCCCCACATCCTGACAGGTGGCGTCCTGCAGGTACAGCACAGCGTTGGAGCATCATTAAAGCGACACAACAGCCTAAATCTAAGTCTATTGAATTTCAAACACTCGAAGCACTGATAAAGCTGCTACACTCTCCACGAGTCATTTCTCAAAGCGGTACTTCTATTTCATTACTCACACACGAGTGTGTGTGAGCAGGTATATGCGTTTGTTTGTGTACACCACATTACTTTTTTATTCTTTCGACGTCATCTGTCATAACAAAATTAGATTGAGTTCTTTTGAGTCATTCACAACTTGTTACAAGTTCATTTGAAAGACTGCAGGAATAATTGTGTCAAATTATGCTTGGAGAATTTTTTGCATCTGTAATTGGGGTCTGCTGAGCTCCAGCGTTTGTGTTTATTATTGATTAATGCTACCTAATTAGCGCTTAGCACCAAACTACACCGGTTAAATGATGTAAGTTTGTGAAAGACAACGTGAAAGAAAGAAAGAATATTTTTAAAGAAACATGATTTGCTTGTTCAAGACTTTATAGCCGCACTAGATCACCACGCAGATGTAATTAGAGCAGCACCGTGTTGGCAATATGTGCTGTAGTGGCTTAAATGGTTGAATCAGTCAGATGCTTCGACCAACTGTGAACAGATTGTACAGTGTTCTGAAAATAGATGTGGAAATCTTTTCCTAGTTTTTGCATTTCCGACAATGTATGTAGCATCAACACACAGCTCATGGCGTTGACACATATGCTGTTAGAAGTTAGGCTTTGTAAGATGCAGTGTGCTGACTGTTATTTTTTTTTTTTTTGCTCAAACCGAACCACAGAACAAGTGTCAAATGACCTGCATGAAAATGAGGCCAGAGCCTTCGTGGTGCAAACAGTCCTCGGAAAATTCATATCTAACTGTGAGCTGAAAACAGGAAACTGTTGTGGAAGTTTGTCAACAAAGCTCGGAAATGACCTTTGTGGTTTGCCAGGTCGTGGTTGTAGCTGCAAAAAATCAAAACATTTCCAGGAAATTTTTACATTTCCCTTGTAAACCCAGACTAACATAAACATAAATTATAATGGCTCCAATATCGGCTTCTAACTTCGCACTTGAAAATAATGAGTGTGTTTAAATTACGACCCACGATAAACTGTGTCCTCATTGAACATATTGCTCTTTATGAGAGATATTATAGGGACTAATCTTGCTGTAAAGCGTCACACGGTGGTCTGTCTTAAAAGCCTATACGGTATAATTGCATGGTTGATTCACCGTGAACACGCAGAAATGAAAACCATTGTCACAGTTTATGTTCCAGCCTTTCCAAACTTTGTTTACAGATACACAAACAATGAATATTATATGGAAATATGGATGTATGGAGCATCATTATGTTTCTAATTGCTTTCACAGTTTTCATTGACTCATAAATAGAATGAATTACAAATTTACCCTCAGCACTGGCATGTTTATTTATGATGTAGTCTCCCTTCGATTTCATCTACGTACTTCATGTAATTACATATTTGCATCCGCAGCATCACCTCAGCTCTCATTTCCCTGAGCAACACTTATGGCACAACACATTCATTCATATCACATGGGACTTCACCGCAACAGAGTCCGTGGCTTAACACTGTTACATTCCTCATCTGTCTGTGGAAACATCCGGTTTTCATTTCAGGCAAAATAGGGCATCAAATTTGTGGGATAGGTACCTCTAAAACATGGCGTCTCATGCTGCTACATTAGCACTAGGGTTAATACTGTAATTATAAAAGTTAATGTGCACGTGTGATAATGTGCATTTTATGAGCATTTAAATTTCTGCAAGTACGTCTCTGTACACACCCGGCTGTCAGCTGTCCGTCCACTGGGAAAAAGCCCCAAACTTTTTAATTCCTCCGTAAATCCTTGGCACAACTGGAACACCAAAGCAAAATTAAAGATGCTCCTGTGGCTGTGCAGCCCTCCGAGAAATCAAATATCTTTTGCCTGACACTTTTAATTAATAAATTGACATGTTTTTGCCCATTAGAGTAGGATGATTGTTATGCAGAGGTCAACAGCCATAGAGAGCTTCAAAACTAATATTAATTCTGTGTTTTGTACCAGATGAGTCATTTTGGTGTTAGAAAAATCTAAATTTTTCTAAATTTCCCTTCGGGGATTAATAAAGTATCTATCTATCTATCTATCTATCTATCTAAATCACTGTCTTACAGTAATAGAAGCTGTATTGACTTATGTGCTACTGTATGGCTGCATCCTTGATATGCTGTCAAATGGTGTCTCTTAAATCCTACATAGGCCTGATGGAAAGAAAGGCCTGAGCACGGACTGACTGAGGAGCGAATGGCAATGAAATGATTCTGAAGAAAACCCCTCATACACAAAGACCTGAGAGCTGAGAGAAAGGCTTAATGAGGAGGGAGGAAATTGACTTTAACCACTGCAGCAACAAAACTGCCCTTTCCACCTGTTGCAGAGACCCTACAATTCCCAACTATGATATATAATAAATACTGTAATATTTAGAATTTTTAAAACATATTTCTAATTGTTTAAACATCTTAAACTTACCTTAAACTTCACCACCTTAAAAGATGATGATCAGATGAAAAGATGGTGCGAAAGTTTCTATATTTTCCTACTAAGTGTAATTATTGGCAAATATCACTGATTGATTGTTCTGTATAATCATTTATAACTATTGTATTGGCCATTATTTTGTATCTGAAGCATCCAATTAAAAATTTGAAGACAAAAATAATTAACAGATGAAAGTGTTTAATACAGAAGATATTCACATTATTTCAATTTAATATTTGAGCTGGTTGCATTTCCAGGCCAGAGATTATTAGTTGTGTCACCTGACGTTAGTGATGAATGAAAATATGGCGAATAATTGCATTTATATTTCCACATACATCTTTTCAAGTAACAGAAGTTAATTGATCAAAAACAGGAAACAGTTCAGCACATAGCAAATTCAATAGGCTGCAGTGCAGACAAGACATGATTTAAGATGGTGGTATCAGTTCAAGTCTATTTAAACATGTAATTTCACATATCCAAATGAATTCATCGGTATCTAAGTATTACAACATTCCATTTTTTGAATGCAGCATCACATAATCACTGCATCTTCAGGAAAAATAGATTGAGATTTAACAACAATGAATTCATGTTTGAAAGCATGTTTCAAACCATTTTGAAGTGTGATTTAACTTTGTGGCAATGTCCTATTTAAACTGCGTAGATTAGAGAAAGCCCCAGTCTGCATCTGTTAGCTCTGTGTGTTGTGAAATAAAAGGCCCTGGCTCACCTTGGACTGGTACATTTCTTGAGAGGAAGGAGCCTATTGCTCCTCCTGAAAAGGTCACACCTCACTATCAAGTCTGCAGTAGTTGTTCTGTGAAAAATCCACATGGAGGACAAATTCATCCTCTCGTAGGCATCCTTTAAAACCTCTCTAACCACACTTGGTGCAGCAGTTCACTACATGTTCCAGTTTGTGCATCCCTGACAAACTTCATGTGGGCTTCATGCCTATTGACACTGCTCCTCTTATCCGTCACAGCCTCTTCTCATGGGGTCTTCCAACTTCTAGCTCACTATAGCAGCATTTTCCACAGAATGGAGGCATGCGTGACTTGTTGTCTGGACTGCACACGCTTGAGGACAACAGCAGAGTACGGCTATCAGTTTTCAAAAGACCTTTCTGCTGCAGTTTTCACTTAAGACATTGACATTCTCATGGTCTGAACAAGTGACACGTCTGGCTGTGTTACAAAGAAAAGACATTATCGAACAAATTGTTTGTAAGACAGGCTCGGGGACTTCAGCGTTTCAGGATTATGCTGCAGATGGAGTTCAGTGAAGGGTTTAACTAACATGGGCCTCTGGTGTATATTTTTGTTTTTCGTGATTGCATCCTTTGTCCCTGACTGGAAGCGGCTGTTCTCATCTCGACGGACTCCTTAATTTCTCTGGATGGCCAGTTTCTTTGCAATCCTTAAACTTTTCCCTTGTGCTTTTCACTTTTTCCCCTTAATTTTCATAGGAGCTTTAGTAATTTTGCAGATTTGCTTTTGACAGCTTCCACTTCTCTTCTCATCTTGTGCTTTTCACTGCACAACCTTGCTCTCTCTCTTTTTATGTCATTTTACGGTACTGAGTGCTCTCTCTGTGGTGTTTAGGCTGCTCTGTTCATCCACACTGATAATATTCTGTCTATCTCGGTATAGATATAGGGGGTGTCAGATTGAAGCTCTGTTGTCCCAACTGACTCAGATGTACGTAGCCATTTTCCTATCATTGTGCTTTCTCTTGTCTTACCTCCACTGTTGCCTCACATGTCCTTGTCTGTACTGGACAGCTGGCTGATTTGGATGTCACATTTTCTCCCTTTTTCTCTTTCTCCTCTGAAAACTGTGAAACAAGAATAAATGAATAAAGTAGCATGTCCCTTTTTAATGTTCTAAAAGGTCTGGCTATTATATAACAGAAAATATAGTAAATACTTAATAGTTTATAGTTTATCTTTTCTGTTTCAAGGACGTGTTTCTCTTTTATTCATTTCCAGTCTTTCCTGTGGTGTGCTAATTTTTGGTTTTATAACATCTCAAATTACAAAACATGATCATCATGAAAAATATTTCCAGGTCGGTAAACTCTTTAACGTCAGACTAAGACACATTTAAGAAATGTAACAGAAAATCTGAGAGCTTTGAATAACAGTTTTTATTTTTTATAATGACTTTTCTCTCTGTTGTATTGCCTGAAATGGTTTTCTGCTTGACCTCTGGCCTTAGCCTCACAGAAGTTCATACATTTTTTTTTTTTTTTTTTTTCTTTTTTATTAGTTTCATGATAAATAATTTTTTTACACTTTTATGCTGGTTTTAATATGTGAGGAGAAAAAATTGATTTGATTGATTTAAAAGAAGAGACCATGGAAGGTCATTTGTGGGGCTCTTGATAATGTTAGTAATGATTATATCTTGTTTACAGTCATTTTCTGTAAAATGTTCATGGTTGTGCCATCAGTCCATTTAAGAAGCAGACATTTATTATTGTTAAAATTGCATTTTTATAATGTTTATTAGTCTGTTGTTTTGCAAAGACAATTGTGCCACCTTGCAATGTAGGGAAGTGAGATGACAAACCATAAAAGAATATATAATTTGAATGTACAGAATTTATTACATTTTGCAGGAAAATAATGCATTTAATATCACTTGTGTAGCTATAAAGGTGTCAGGATTTTAAAAGAATGCGTTAAATTTCAGAGAGAGGACTTGCATTGTATTTAAACAGCATTTTCAGACCTGCTAGTCAGGCTAAAGCATTCATTTGACAGTCCTTGCGATCCTCTGATAGAAAACTAAAGAGTATATAATTGAATCTTTTGGCTTTACTGTGGCTAAAGATAGCGAGTTTGCTGCCACTATTGATAACAACGGGGAGAAGGGCTCTGGTTGCATCACTCGCTTTCTGATCGCTGTTGATCTATTCCCTTAATGAATCGTAATTCATTGTTTGATTGCTCTGCCGTTTCTCATCTTTATCCCCGCTGCTCTGCTATGGTCAATACGCTGGACCATTTGGTGCCATTTCACAGAGATGGTTCCATTATGACCGGTAAAATGTAATCCATCTGTGTGAAAGAGTGTGTTCGATGTGGCTGTCCGTCTGTGTTTGCTGGGAATGTTGGGACGAAATGCAGACACACAAGAATCAGATCAGCTTTCTAGTGTAATATAATTAATGCTTACGTCTATCTCTATATTTTTTGGGGTGGGGTGGGGTGGTTGATAAAGCTCTTTGGGATTTTTTGCACGCACAGCCCAAGCAATTCTTGGCAATGTCAAAGGGTCCATTTGTTGCTGGCTGGTTTATCATATTGATCCAGATTGAAGCATCTGAACAAATATTAAATGCATTGCCGTCTATTTCTCCGAGACATTGATCAAAAGCCTTGTCAATGGACATTTCCTCTTGCGCAGTGACTTTGATTTTTGTTGTTTAAATTAAAATTCTTGACAGATATTGGCTGGATTGGACGTTCTCTGCAGGATGAAGTGTACAGTAGTAAATCTGTCAATCCCTTAACTTGTCCTCCAGCATCACCGGGAGAGTAGAGTTTCTTTTTGTTTGATTTACACTCAAAACTATGGACCCTCCCATTGGGCATAACTGTCATTGTCTGACTGATAAAATTTTCTACCTGCCTCTCAATATAATTCTCAGCATCTTAATTCCGTTCTTAATCAAATTCAGCATTATGGAGGATTCAGTGTCGGAACAGAATTAGCCCAATCAAGCATTTCCCCTTTTCAAACTGTTGCACAGATGCACTATTTTGATGGAGAGTGACCAGAACAATATGGAAATATTGACTATGTCTGGGAGTTTATGACAGTTTATTAGTTAGAGCCTCCATGATCACTGGCTGGGTGATTGGCTCGTTATGTGACCTATCAGTGTGTCACAATGGGCTATGGTAAGGCTGTAGATCAACTGATACAGCTGGCTCAACCTCAGCTCTGATGCTTCGACAGGAGGAAGGGAGGTTGGGTTTCATTTCTCATATACAGGTAATAAAACCTGGATGTGGCAGACTAATAAAGAGTCTCACTTTGGAGTTGAGGTGAAGGGTCAAAGTGGGTGATAAGAGTACAGATGAGAAGTGATGGATTTTTTTGTGCATGTCTCTGCGTCAGTGTTTGTGTGCGTGTGTAGATGTGCATCTTTTGGATCCTGGTTTAGATTCCACAAATCCTCAAGGGACAGAGGGGAGAACTGAACTGGGAACTCACAGGGAGACACTTCCTGTCCTAAAAGAGTCTGGGAAGGGTGTGAGACATATGAGAGGGTCAGGGGTGATGATGAAGGAGATGACTCACTGTTATATCAGAAAAATCCATTTTCAGATGACATATTATTAGAAGGATGGGACTAACCATCAAATAGTTTGCAGAGATGTTCTTCTAACATGAGATCAAATCAGACTGTCCGTTGTTCTCTTGTTTTACACATATAATGGGTTGAATAAATCAGAAATATTGTTTAAATTTACTGAAAACAAGACAATATTTTGAGAGGTCTAGTTTACCAGACAGCTTGGAGAACTACATGGGATCCAGCTAGAATAGTACTTGTTTTAGAACCACATGCTCTCTTTTGTGTTACTGCTTATAGCGTGCTAATCGTTTCAACATCAGACTTATTTATGAAAAGATTTAAGGATGTAGATGCTTTCAATAAATCCAATCATAGGAGGATTTTATTCTGTATAAAATATGTGTGTGTTGTGGGAAGGGTTGACCATTGGGCCGTCTTACTTCTAATAAAAAGGCAAATTATTCTTGGTGTGGCTGTGATGTGCGGTAAGTCCAAATTTCTTTGTTCATTTTTGAACCCTGTGTGTCTCCGTGCACATCCCTATGCACCAAACTGAATGTATTTCATTCCTCGGCACAGCTCAGGCACACATGACTTATTTGCTTCATGGCTATGTGACACACATTTTCAATGCCATATACTGTACTATTCAGGTAGGCGGTGATACATGTTCTGTTTCCTGGGGTCTTTATCTGTGTGTGTGTGTGTGTGTGTGTGTGCAGATGTTGTTGTGGGAGCGACAGGCATATAGGGGGTTGCACTAATTAGGACTTCTCTGCAGCTTTTGTGGCATTTTCATTCTGGCAGTTCCATTGGTGGCCTTTTTATTAAAGAGAAAAAAGGCTCTTTACAAGATCATGCATTATTCACAACACAGGTGTCAATCTGACCCTTTGTGCCATCAGCTCATACAACGGCTAGCTCCACCACATTACCAGCGCCCTCCCCCGGCAGTGCAATAGCATGCAATAGTACACATGAAGGAATCTGTGCAAACAGATGCTTGGGGATTATGAGCTTTCTCATATTTTTGTTGTTATTTGGACAACATTTAACCCTATTTTTGTCTTGTCCGCATTAAATGCTCTTCTGTTGGCTAAAATGAGAGAACGTTCTGGTAGATAATTAGCTACAATTATCTCTATAATCCGACTTTTTTTTTTTGCCGTTTTCATCAGTGGATCCAGAGGTAGGAGTGGGGCAGGCAGTTGTATTTCCCTGCTGCAGTTGCCTTTTCAGAGAGCACCCACTGAGAGCTGTGGTCATCACTGCAACAGCTGGCTGCCCAATTTCCTTTCATTTTCTCGATAATTGTTTTTTCTTGTAATGGAGTGAATAGCTCAACAAAAAAGTGAAAGCACCTTAATTTCAAATCTTTCTTTATGTTGTGGTTTGTGTGTTTTTGGTTTTTTTTTTGGTTTTTTTTTTCAGATTGTTATGTCTCCAGTACTTTTCTGTCTGTATCTCCACCTTTTGCAGACTGTCCTGATCCCATTAATCCAATAGTGAGGTGTCATGGGGCATGTTTTTCCATAATAAACAGCTCCATGTATTTATCTAATTTCTCCTTATTAATGTGGTTGCGTGTGGCACAGAACCGTCGGTCTGGAGTATTGGGAGGATCTAATTTGCCCTGCAGAGACATTGCTCTATGAGGATAGGGGAAGGGAGAAGGGTGTTATCATTAATGTTTCATAATTTAATCATGCATTCTGCTTTAGTTTGCCTATAGGGGGATATGGTTTGTGTGTGACTGTATAATTTTACTCACACAAAAGTCCAGTGATGCAGGACAAAAGATGAATTGAGGTGTTTGTGCCATTGCTTGATGCAATGGCACAAACACCTCAACTGACCAGTCATCAACCACTCACAAACACCTCCATTGACCAGTCGGCCTGGTCAATGGAGGTCTCTTCCAAGCAGTTACCTGTTAACACAGCTAATGGAGGTCCTTATTTGCATAAGAGTAAACAGGGGACAGGCATTGGCTAGAAGACAAGCTGGGTGGGGCCTTTCTCATTGCACAAATGAGACCATTTATCACAGCTTTGTTTGCCTGCGTGCACCTTTTCATGAACAATTAATGTGCTGCAGACATTTTAGTGCCTTTTCTGCTCTTCCTTTCTCCCTTTCTTTGTCTCACTTTTGGGGACTGTCACTGCAGCACTAACCCCTCCCGCTGACTGTAACTTTGAGTCTATTTATTCATTTTGTCTTTCCAGGCTATGGCTGGTATTGGTTTTTCTTTGACAGCCAAGGGGCTTTGTCAGATAAAGCCTCTTGATTCTTCTTCTGTGCCTTACCTGGTCTAATGTTTACTGGCTTCTGATGAACTCCAGCCATTTGCTGATAATTTGGTCAACACCGAGAGCTACATGTTACGCTGCAAGACTCAAGAACACGATTAAGTTCTGCACTTTGCTGAGCAAGGTCTGTGATAATGATAATTTATACCCCAGATATCAGCAACATTTTGATGCTGCACATGAATTTTAGGCCACTGAACATTGTTATTGTCCTCGTTTTCAGTGGAATCTTGTGTTAGTTAATTATTACCCATTTTATACGTGTGATCAATACATATTGTTGGATATTTACCTAAGCAATTTGGTTTAAGTGCCTGGTTGCCCGAGAGGTTATAAAGACTCCCACCTGGGAATAGATGCCAATATACCCCGGACAAGAGTTGTCAGCATAAATCAGCTGCCACTTACCATTAACAAAACACATTCATCAGAAGGTCTCAGTTTTTTTTTTCAAGCTGACTACTTAATGTTGTCTATTGGTTTTCACGTTGGGGAACTATTTGTCCCCGCTTCGTCAAATATTAAAGGGCAGACATGAGTTATTTCTGCGTACATGCCGGCCATGTTTTGTTCAATGCCTCGACTAACAGCATCGTAAAGCAAGAAGTATGAATAATAAATGATAACACTGATAGACGATGGTTTTGCTTTGGACTCTTCATCTCTCGCTGATTACATTTACACGCATGGTGTAACCTGACTGTGGGCTGTATTTAAAGAAAAAGCCACAATGGTATTAAGCTCTTTATCAAGGCTATGAGTATCTGTGTTTAGGCAGTGTTGTTGTCTTCCTTTAAAACTGTGCAACATGCAAATAGAAGTGAAGAGCGCTTTTGTTTTTAGTAATTTCTTCTCTAATTACTCAAAAGAACGCATCACGTTGGTGCACTGACACTGGCATTTGTGTGTAAACATTGAAAATGATTCCTGGCTCTAGTGATATTAAGGGATGAATGGCTGCTATGCAAGAGCTGAAGCAAGTTAATACTGAACGGGGATTAAAACTGACATTTGAGCAGGATTTCTCAAGATCCGACAATGATTTTAGCAAAGCTACTTTGAACTGAGCTGACATTTGCATCCATCTTTCCTGATTGGGAGACAAATATAATTCTTTTTGGATGTAGACGCTCTTCCCCTTTCAAGCCTCAAACTTCTTAGTGAATCTTTCTAAACGTGAAAGATCAGACCTGTATTATGTTGTTTGATATGTTGGGATTAGAGGATGTGTCAGTAATCCATGGTAAAGCCAGTGGAGTCAAAAATGGGTGTTTAATACCATTTGGACAGATTTCAGGTACAGAGGTGACCATTAACTTCTAGTCTCACTTAACTAATTGTGTTGTTTTGTGAATCCGGTGCTGTTCTCACTGCAACACACTAATTACAGTTGAATGCATGGTATGAATCATACAGTTGTTGTGTTTTTGTGTGTCCATTCTCTCTACACTACATGGGGAAGCAGCAGCTACTGCAGTTTTCTACTCTGGGTGGCAGGACCCCCCCCCCCTCCCTCCACAACCTCTCTGAGGCAGAGTGATAAAACATGCATTCAGAGACCTTGGGAATTCACACACACATCTGTGCCTTTTCTTTTGCACACACTGTTTAAATCACTGTTTGCAGATAGAGATCTCAGGATGAAATGTTAACCAGCAACAACATCCAGAGCTAGATCTCACTGTTTTAATATCAATGTAACATAATGCTCCTTGTGTTAAAATTAAGAGTGCATTTTTGCCATCTGGGCTGAAATACTGCAACAGATATCGAAAAATTCATTTAGCTTTATCTGTTGCACTCAACCAGGATAGAGACCAGAATGTTTCTTAAGGCATTGCAGTGGAAATGGTAATAAAGACATATTAAAAATCATAGAGTTGTTGTAAGAAAGAAATTGATTTAAATGTCAGGGTGCATCTAACCCCTCCCCCTGCTCTGCTTTATTGGATATTGTCACTGGGATTGTGTGCAGTGAGTGTTCCTCGGAGACTCAGTCAAGCTTGGAGATTCTTACAGGGGGCTGGTGTGTAAAGGACTGGGAGGAGGGAGGGAGACATGGTGGTAACATCAATAATTCACAACAGTATTGCTAGGGAAACAGGATGTGAAGGTATAGGGGAGTAAGACCAATACGAATAACACATCTCCTCCAAGCACTGTACCCTGCCATTTATTTTCATAGCGTTTCGCAGCTATATAAGTGTATTGAGCCCATAAAAATGCTTAATGATTGCACTGATTTCAAAGAAGCTGTTTTTTCCAGCTTGTGTCCCACAAGCAGAGAGCTTAATTTACTGGTATGTCGAAGCTTCTGGTTTTATAAACTATGCAGTTGCGAGAGGAACAGAAAGGTATAGGGAACCCAAAAGAGCATGGGGCTACTTCCTGTGCCTGCTTATTAAATTTCCAATCATAGCCCATGGTGCAATGGCATTACCACCATAAAACACCTCTCTGCTATGTAGCCGTCGGAGAAGAAATTGCTTTTGCTTGGGGGAAACTTGAGTATTTCCTTATCATTGATTTGTGTTGGGATGGGAAGGAGGGAAATAGAGTTTAGGCCATCATTAAAAGAGAAACACAGAGGAATTCCTATGAGCTGCTCACATTAGCTGCAGCTTTTGCAGCCGCTACCACAGGTGCGAGTGGGCTTTATGAAACATTCCCTCTCGTGTCTTTGGCTGCTCATTTTCGCTGCCAGGAGCTGGTCCCTGTTATGGATATAGCCTTAATCCATTATCGCGCTGATTGCCAGTGTGATTTCTGTCACACCCTTTCCCAGACTTGGGTCAATTACAAAGCAGGCAGTAAATGCATCAGTTCTTCACGGGGAGATCACGATGAGATGAAAAGTAATAAGTCAGATGATTACTTTCTTGATAAGCAGTGGGTTTGGATTATGATTTGGATGCATGTTGTGGTGAAGAAGGCAAGATGTAGCTGTAATTTCATAGACTAACAATATACTACCTTTATCGTACAGCTCACTGTCTGGCTGCTTTTTCGTCATCGCCACACTCCCCAGTGAGTCTCCCCTCCCTTTTGCCCCACCACAATTTTCTCATTAGTGATTAGAGCAGAGTTTCCATTTCCAGGCTATTGACTGTGCTGTTGGAAGCTGAGAGCCCATTACATACGTTGCTCCCACTAATTGTTTCCAGTCATAATGAAGTTCCTCACAGTAGAGGAATGGTGGTTAAGGCACATTAGGTCATAGACATGTACAGTGCATTGCTGTGAATACAAACTGTCTGCTGTTCCCTCAGAGTCTTTCACTTCATGATTGTGTATTAATTCGGTGTTGTTAAGTGGTTTTTGTAACCATTAATGGGAGAAATCACTGCAGTTATCTGCTCTTAGCAAAGTCAGATCTGATTAGTTTTCTCTACTTTTATGTGTTTATTTTGAGAGCAGTGAGACATGTAGTGTCACGGCAGGTAGCTGGCCATGGGAGTCAGCTCATTCTCTGCCCTTTCTATGAAACAGAGTTAAAGTATTAGCAGTCATTCCCGGGTGGTTTGTCGCTCCTCTCCAACCCAGCTACAAAAACAGCATATATTTCATTAATGACCATGCAGTGCACCCCTGAATTAACAAATCACTTCTCCTGGATGTTGTTGATGTGGCAGAAAGACAGCACCAGTAATTTTTCTCCATTTCCTCTTGGGGGACACCCAAAAATTTGCTTGTCCTGGAGCCTCAGGTCTACTCCCATGCCAGTCAGGCTGGGAAAACCTCCAAAAGGAGGCAGTCTTACTTAGTGCTCACATCACCTCAGCTGACTTCTCTCAATGAGAAGGAGCAATTCACTGGCCCTCCAATTATGTTATGTATACTTAGACAAGCCACCCTGTGGAAATCTCTTCTCGCTTTACTCCGTGATCTCATTCTGTCAGTCCCTACCTAAAGCTGGTCACCATTGTTGAGGGCTTGCGTAAACCCGATTGGTAAACATCAAATGTTCATTTTCAGTTAATTTAATATAACCCAAATTTAATATTAAACTGTCATATCTGCACAATATCTTCAATTATCATCAACACTGGAGAGCTGCCTTGGCTGCCAAGTTTGAAATGAGAAACGAGACAGACTGCTTAGAATGAAACATTGCATTGTTTTCAAGAATTATATTTCGAAAATTCATCTCACAACTGGCAAAATCCATCCAAATTTGATGAAGTGGTCTTTGTGGATGGAAGTGTAGGTAAAGATCTGAAGCCAAAATTGCAATTTGCCAAATACTCAGCTATATCCCTAGCTGTGCTGCTTCACCCAAAGGCACTGGCCAATAAAACATGACCTTGCTTTGCTACATGTACCGGGAATCAGTCTGCTTTATGCCAGCATGGAAATAGAGCACACTGACTCCATAGTACGAAGTTCAAAGCTTTTCGCAAGTCCTTTTTTGATCTAAAAATTACAAAAGTATGCACATGCGTATATTCAATAATCATACATTAACCCCACTGACTTCCTGTCTGTTCATTGGTGCACAAGGACATTGTGTTCAGTCAGTTATATCACCAGCTTCCATATTGTCCAAACACTGAGTCACAGCATGCCATATGACAGGCAGTGTGAAATGGAGAGTAATGGCAACAGTACAAAGAAGAGGTCTGGTTGATGTGACCCTTAAACATGGCACAACATACTCGACTCCAGTCAAGTGTTTATAAAAAAAAATCTTGTCCTGCTGTGCAATGACCCCTCCAGCCTCCTATACACACAAACACACACGTTGCTCATTCTCATACCTACCTCTGCAATATACCATTGTGGATTCTCTCCGTGGCATGTTGTTTCCCTGTCATTGCGCTGTGGAGCAAGACTATCCAATATCTATAATCTTCTGGTTGTCAGCATCGTGTATCATATTATTGCATATGGACCTCATAATTTCACAGTACATACAGTACATCTCAGAGTATAGCATGCCATTTCAAAGCGTGCCTTGGCCTCAGGGTGGGAGCAGGCGAGCAGCTGGAGTCTGCTTAGAAGAAGAAGTGCCTCAGTGATCCTCTGGAGTGATTAAATACAGTATTTTGTCTTGGAAATGGTCACCCTCTTTTTCTTATTCATCTTCCATTGTCCCTTTGCCTTTTTTCACCCTGCTCCTCTTTTCTTCTAAATGCTGCCTGAGACATTTCTCTAGAATGATGAACTATTCTTTGCCGTTCACCCCCAGCAAAAAGTAAATAACTAAGCCTATGAATTATTGATGGAGAGCAAGACCCTTTTTTCAAGAAACCCATCTTGATTCCCTTACTTAAAGCCCTCAGTTGCAGGGCTGCTTCCACACTTTGTGTGTGTGTGTGTGTGTGTGTGTGTGTGTGAGAGAGAGTACTTGGAGCACTCATCTCATGTTTACTTGGTTCTTGCCATTCTGACTGATGCAGATGTAGAGTCTCTGTAGGGGGTTGCATTTCATTTTAAACTTCTCCTGGGTCTAGTTAGGCAGCACAAGTACAGATGCAGGCGCTCACTGCACTAGAAGACTGACGTGGAGTATTTGGCCACAGGTAGCGCTATGGAGCAAAATATATCTGGGCAGAATGTGAAGCCAACGTGAAACAAATTTCAAAAACAAGCTAATCCCCATGGGCTCCTGTGTTAAAAGGCCCAAAGCTCACAGCAGAAACGGATATGTTTACAGTTAATTTCACCCTTCCCAACAAATGCATGGGAGTGAATTTTTATACAATCATCATCTGTTTAGATTTTCATAAGGCTTTGAATGACAGGTGGGGGGAGTGTGTGCTTGCTAAAAACCAGTATGCATTATTTCAATGCAGCCAAGATGGCAACAATGGAGCAGTACAGTCTAAGCTTCGAAACCACTCTTTACAAACATACTGATGACATCACAAGGCCTCCTGTCCATGTTTCAACCCTCATATACACTGCGGACGGAAAGTCTTCAGACCCCCTTACATTTTTCACTCTTTGTTACATTTCAGCCAATTTCTAAAATCATTTAAGTAGATTTTTTCCTCATTAATGTACACACAGCACAAAAATGCGGAATTGTAGACATTTTTGTAAATTTATTAAAGAACAAAAACTGAAATATCACATGGCCATAAGTATTCAGAGCCTTTGCTCAGTATTGAGTAGAAGCACCCTTTTGAGCTAATACAGCCATGAGGCTTCTTGGAAATGATTTTTTTTTTTTTTTTTGGGTCAATATGGGGTGCTGTGTGTACATTAATGAACTAAAATGAATTTAAATTATTTTAGCAAATGGCTGCAATAGAGCAAAGAGTGAAAAATTTAAGGGGGTCCGAATACTTTCGGTACCCGCTGTATATTCTCAAACTTTTCTACTCATCCACAGGTGGTGCAATAATACACCAAGAAATGTATGAATGTGCCAGGAAAGGTAGAAAAGAAAACATTTTTATTGATTTTTAAAAAAAAATGTTTTTATTTATTAGACCTCAAGAATACACTGCGCATTTGGTGAGTAACAATGAATTTAACCAGGAAGTTCATTTGCTGGAAAATCACACAAATAAAATTGAGTTGTTCATGTTTGACTTCGTACTAAAATGAGACTTCAAAAGAACGGAAGAAAAAAGTAGAGATTGTTGTGAAAGGAAAAATGTTTTTCTTTTCATTAAAGTTCTGAAATGCAACAACGGTACTTGTTGTCTTTGAAACATTACTAACAGAGCTTTGGAAGTGAAATTAAATACTGTATTTTTGGGGGTTGGCTCGCAAATACTTGGAGGCACTGGGGAGAGGTACAGTGAAATTCACTCGTATATCCAAGGTGAAAGCTTGCTGACACAGCCACCACCTGCAGTTTCATGCAAACAGCTAACAATGGTGTGAAAAAGCATTATGCAATTTGACTCCCATTGCAGCGCTTCCACTGAAATGCCTTTGGTTGTTACAGTTACACTATTGTGGCTGAGCAGAAGGGGGTTTTATCTTGACTCAAACTAACTCAACAAGGCAAAACAAAAATAGATATTAAGATAACTCCCCCTCACACAAATAAAAAAGGAGCTTAGTTTTTTTTTTTTCCTATGTAGTGCATAAAACAAACACATCAACATCACAAAATGGTGCCAGATATTCCAGATGAAGCTTTTATCTCTCTCTTTTTTTTTTGGCTCATTAATCAGTTGATTAATGTAATTTTGGCCCAAGGTGAATCTGCATATTCTATCTTTCTAATTATACACGATTAATGTACATATTTTGCATTTAAAAAAGAAAACAAACTGTTGTCTCAAATTGGTCCTGATTTTCAGCACATAGTCATTTTTTACAATTTTTTACTGAAGCTGAGGAATTACCATTTAAAAAAAAAAAAAAAAAAAAAAAGCAAAACAAAAGGCTAACTTAACAAATCTGAGTACTTATGACAGGATATTCTTCGATGTTTTGTTTAGGATTAGCGTCTTAGTATGTGTCTTTAGCCTGTGTCCTTTTCTCGCTGGAAGCAGAATCACAGACAAGTACACGGTGAGAAGGATGATCAAAAAGCTGATGCAAACATGGAGTGTAATTCAGAGTCACTGAAAGAACTGTACAGTCAGAGAATAATTCTCTGCAGCTGATATCAACATGGACAATTCTGTTCACTTTATGATGCAACATAAGAACTGCTTTAGCAATAACATGACGCTCTCCAGCGTATGTGGGGAGAAGATCGTGTCGTGATTTTTCGTGCAGCGTTAATATAAACACAGTGGGGTCATTTAGTGCCTGAGTTTTTGTGACTTAAGCAATTATTTATATTGTATCACCTGTGGTGCCAAAGCAGTAGCAGAGCAAATAAAATCCTTATTTTACAAGGGCAACGTTTATTTGAACCCAGCAATTCATTGTTGGTGAGACGTTGCGTGTATTGGGAGAGAATTATCCGTAGAAAAATAGATAATGGGATTGTTTGAGCATGCTGAGGTCAGCGCCGTATCAAAAAACTCTTACAAAAAAGATGGAATAGCACTTCTCACACTCAACATTTCTGCCATTCATAGTCTTAATTGAATTTCATTACTCTGCCAATAATGCATTTCACAGTAATGCATTGTGACCTCATCTGAAATTCATTATCTGCATAGTAAACATTTTTTTTGCATACATATGAAACTCCAAACAGTGTGTTGTCTACCTCGGGCCCTTTCAGCGTCTTGCTCAATTTGCATTCTCCTGATATTTGTTTTAGCCTGAGAGACGCTTGACGTGGGGTAATGCAACGCACTCTAAGGCACACACACCCTCACGCGGCTGCCAGCCCCTTCAACTCCTCTCCCATCCATCTGTCTGTCATGTTAACGGCTTTAAATGCCGGTGCTTTGCATCGCTTCACGGAGGCTAAAGTGTCATGTGCTGGTTCCCCTTGTTGTGCCGCCGCCCTAGAGCAATACAGCACCAGAAAGTGTACTTAATTATTTAAAGTATCAATGAATTAAATAATAACGGCGCTCGGGATTTTTTATTATCCAACTTATGATTTTGATGGGTCAGTGATGTAATGTATCGGGCCCTATGCCCCATAGACAGGCTGCGGCTGCAGCATTTTGATTAGCCTTATTATATTATATTACAATGATAAATTATTCAAACGTCTACTTCTCTTCATGCTTTAGTAAATTGCACTCCACACACACTCTTGAGCACTTCATCTATCACCAACTTCTCTATTGTTTTTTACTTCCTGTAACTGAATGGAGGGGCCTCTGTGTGTAGTTGCCACTGGCTCCAGATTCAACCTTTTCCACTCTTCCACTTTGCTCATTTCACACAGATTTTCACCTTCCCCCGCTTTTCCACTTATTGTTCAGCCTGTGAATGACTTGGCTACCTCATCCAGCGTCCTGTGACTTTACCAGCTGGTTTTAAAAATAAACAGGCTAGTAGTTTCTGCGTTGGAAGGGGCTGCTCTGATCTGGTGGGTCGTAGGTGGCGTTTTTCTGCCTGCCGCTCCAGATGCTCCAAATTACACCATGGGCACTGCAGCCCCCTCGCTCCCCCAGACTGCTCGCAGCTGCCACTGAAAGGCTGGGATTTCATAGACGCTCAGTCGGCGTTTATTCACGGGCGCCGTGCACAAAATTACACCACAGTTACTGCAGTTTCAGCAGCCCTGCTCAGCGCTCTCTTTTTTCTTAGGCTGTTCTTGACACATTTGAATAAGATAATGAATGAAGCAAATGCTGGAGCACAGATGGGGTTTTTAATGTTTCAGTGCCTCATGAACACGGCCCAATTACTAAAACACAGATAAGATGTAAAAGATCTGTCACTTTTTCGCTCTCATTCTGGCATTTGCTCACACGCACATCAAGTCCTAGCTTCTGGTCCAGCGAGAGCCGCATTGAGGGGGTCATCTGAGTTTAGCACCGCAATTAATCCTGCCACTCATCAGGAGCTTGCTTGGGAATGGCAGCAGTATATTGTGGAATTATGCTCTGCACTAATTAGTGGTTTGCATTGACAGTGTCAAGGAGAAATAGTGAGCTGGAGTGTTATCATGTGACAGCACGGACTGAAGTGACTGGCTGCTAATGCATGTCTTTTATACAATAATCGCTCTGGGGGAGTCGACTGTCAATATCCTCCCTGCCAAGTCAATCACTCTCTTCATTCACATATTTCTTTACAAATCTCATCTTTCCTGTTCTCCATCCTTTTCTCCTCCACCCTTTCTTTTCCTGTCAACCAGCCAACCCTCTGGCTGTACGCCTCACAGTTGCCATGGTAATGGTATAGTTTCTCATCTCTGTAATGTGATGTCTTATTAGGTTTCATTGGGGCGTGTGTCACTATTTTATTTCATGCGCCATTTGGTGAGCCTCAGTCTCCTGTTGAAGAACCTCGTGCCTGAGGGTTGAGCAGTGAATGCAGCGACGGCAAAGTGTAAAAGCCCTGGTGTACATATGTGAGGGGTCCTGATGGAGAGGAAGAAGACAAGACTGAGTGAGACAGAGCGAGAGAGATGTGGGCCAGCGCCTGCTGTAGATACATCATATTTCCGTCTTGGTTCACAGTGTTAACGTGCAGAAAAGATGAATTGTGATGTGAAAGGCATACTCGTCCCCAGGTAGCTCTGTTTTTCTCTGTTCTGTGGGGCTGGCACACCAGGGAGGGGTTTCAGCTGCTACCCAGCAGGAGGCACTGTGTGTGTGTGCTTTCAACCATCCACTGAGACAGCACTTTATTTGCAATACAGTTGCTACTATATTTCCATCTATTTTAAGAGGGTTTTACAGATGCGTTACTTCATGTGGTCCACTGATGATGGTGGTCCAGTGGCACTTATGCAGCAGCTGTCACTGCTGTAGATAGACTGCTTTCATTTTCCTCTCCAGTCACTCTTGTAGATAAGCAGTGTTTGCGCTATAGCTTGATAATCAATGCCTGCATTTGCTGTGGAGGCTTGTGTATTTGTTGAGAGCATGTCCTTTCGAGTTGTCAGGCTGCCTTGTATTTTTCCCCCCGTGTGTGCAATTACAACCGGTGCTTTGAATGCCTGTGACAAAAAAAAAGAAAAAAACCGTTGGGAAGCAGGCTGCAGTCAATAACTGATCAATATTAGTCCAGATGCCACTGTCAAACACATCAATAGAGTTTCTCCAACGCTGCTTTTTATCCCCCTCTGTGAATTAAATGCCTTATGTCAGCCCACAGGGCTCTTAAAAATGACTCTTCTTGCCTCATGTGTCCTGTCTTTGCCAATGTGAATTTCCATAGGCGCCTTCTGTGGAGAAGTGACAGCCAGGACCATGCGATCGTAGCTATTGAACTGGCAATCGGAAGAGTAATTGCACATTGCCACTTCTCTTAATTTGCTCAGGATTGCTGCCATTGAATGAAGCTGTTCTGTTTTTCAGTATTTCCAATTTGAAATACTCCACATTTTTTTAATTTTTTATTTTTTGTTTTTTTGGGGGGGGGGGTTAAATGCTTTTCAGCAACCCAAGATGACGTTTGTTTGTTTTATACTTGCAAACTGCCTATTCTCTGGTGGAGCTACTGAAGCTGGTATCCCATTATACTGGTTTTGTTGCAGGACCAGAACATTTTCAATGGAAAAATTAGACCACGTGTAAAGAGCCATTAATTAAGTGTGCAGAGTACTAAACAAGGCAGCGTATCATACTTCTCTCACTGGAATCATCCTTCAGTCGCAAACATTTTTGTCTGATTGGCCCCTTGTCTGAACAAGTAAGTGACATAAGCAAGACACATATTTGACAAAATTTGCAAATGATGCAATGTAAATTATAACCACAAGAACATTTTTACCTTTTGAACTTTGTGCAGTGGCCTAACAACAACATAAGGTTTAATTTACACAATCTCCACCCACCAAACTGTGCTGAAATGCAGCTTTGAAGTTCCCTTGTAGTCCGTCTTAATAATGCTCTGAGAAACCTTCTTTTCAGGGACGTGATAAAAAACAGTGTCATCCTGTGTGTGAAACACCTTGTGTACAGTCAAGCATTTGGGCGTGTGTGTGTAGAGCTTTAGTTAAACCTTGCTTGACTAGGTGACGCTTGGTTTGGGTTCGCTCTCTTGGGGCGCACTTTTTAGTTTTGTTTTTTTTTTTGTTGTTTTTTTTTTTTTGACGTATCCCAGTCAGCCTGTCACATAGGAGGGATGGTGTGCTGCAGATGGCATCTGTTGTCTTTCCGTCTCCTCTGGGCTGCATGCCAGGCATGTGTTTGTCAGATGGCAGTGCTGGTAAGATGGAGGCTTTTAATATATCTTGACACATTCACGCTGCGCTCTCCTTGACTGGGTCATTTGTAGCATTTCGAGTCCTTGCCACGTTATAATTTGTGTCTACGTTCATCACAACTCAAATTAATACACTGCTCTTGACGCTATGCACAGATTTAGTTGTTTTCCACCACAAGCATGGTGTCTTTGAAATATTTCATTAGCATTTCTCCCATAGTAGACCTGAACTGTGTTTGGTTGATGTGGTGCCCTTGAAAAGCTGTTTGTATAATTTTTTTTAATGCTAACAAGTTAATTTTCCTTGTTTTTGATTATTCAACATTGACTGTGGTCAAAGAGATCTTTCAGAGAAATTTAATTGCACAGTGTTGGTTATTATGTTGCCTGGGATGTGTAATGTAGAAGAGAACAAACGTGTGCACACAATTGAATAATTCATGCTCTCAGTTAAATACTTTTTGCGCATAAATTACTAATGTGTACTCTCAGTTTGTTATCGTGTATATATTCACCTTTTCTTCTCCTGCAGAGGTCGGCACACATCTGGACGTCACATTAGTCAGTCATTAGTCGGAAGTTTGAATAAGATGATGAAGACGTTAAACAGACAGTGTCCTGTGAAATACATTTACGGGATCTCACACTATACTGTGTTTTACAGCTAAAAGTATCCGGTGGGTTTGTGTCTAAGAGCCGAAGCCTACACAGAGGAGAAAACTAATGGCATGGAGGTGATAAGTTATGCCAAACTGTGCACATAATTTAATTTTAACATTGTGACACCTTGTCTGCTCCATGTAAAGTTGGAGGATGGAAATTGTTTCTGTTAACTTAATTGTTTTCTGGATCAGGTCACTTGCCTGTAAATAGTGGAGCAAATATATAGGATTGTTTCTCTTTACATTGACTTTTTTTTTTTTTTTTTACCTCAAGTGAGTACATACTGTTCTCTTGCTCAGCAGCTGCTACAGAGGTGCCCTTAAATAAGTGGCCTGACCTCAAACAGTGGCAATGGAGCTGCCCGTTGACAAACACTGAGGAATTGTTCTCATAAGAAGGAAGGTGGCGATGTAGGGGACCGTGCTCATCCAAATTTAAATTGAGAGTAAAAACCAAAAGATTTTAGGTGAGTATGGTGCTGGTATGAACCCAAAGACAGAGAGAAAGAAAAACAAGCCTTTCAGTAATAGTTCCAACACCATATTTGACTGTCGTACTATTTTTTTGTCTTCTCAATTGTTTTCCTCAATTGCTTCCTCCCCAAACCCACCTTTGTTGAAATGGGTCAAACATCCTAAATATAAATTCAATAATCCCTAGTCCTAACCCTGACACTAAACAGCACTAGTTTCCAAAATGATGTATGCTTGTCCAGATGTTGCCTTTCAGACTTCAAACGGTGACTTTTGTGGTTAGGTCAAGTATGACTCTTCCATGTCGACACTGTTTGTGTGTCAGTGACTCACAATGAAGCAGTGTTAGCTAAACCCTCCTGGAGTTCTTTAGCAGTCATAAGGGATGTGAGTTTCACCTTTCTCACCGACTCGTGTGCAGTTTTATCGAAAAATATTCTTGGTCTTCCAGATTTTAAAATGACTTCAACACTTCAACTTGTCCGTCATTTCTTAATGACATTTTGGAAGTTGACATTTTTCAAGAAGTGCTTTGATATATTTTTGTAACTTTCCCTGTAGGCATCAGTCAGCTTCACTTTGACCTACAAGCTTGAAAGAAATGTGGAAATGTGATCAAAGGAAAACTGATAATGGTATTGCTTTCCCTAATGAAGGTCTTTTGAACTTGAGTGATTCTAAAATACTTCTCCACTGTAAATAATATGTTCTTTCCCCCCTTTCAGGGAGATAAACTTTGTAATGATGTCATAACAGTGAACTTCTGCAAAGGATGACAAAAAATTTCATTTCCAGATGTCATACAGAAGTGTATAAGTACTCAACATTACCAAATTAATTAGGCAATAATGGTCTAGCTTGACTTCTCTTTTTCTTCACTTTTAATACCCACCATCTCAGCCATTTTGATGATCATCTTATCAGATTTGTTTATACAATTGAGCATCTTTGTCTTTCCTTCCACTATATACTTCAGTTTCTCCACTCATTTCTCTAATGTCTATCGCCCGTGAAGCGTCATGTGCTGTAAAGGTTGAAAAACTGCACTGGTTTAAATAGAAACGGTCAAAATTCAATAATACTCAATAATACTAATAATTTATGGGTTATGGATCCAGGCCTGCAGAGGACAGCACCTTGGTCCAGGCTCAGACTGCTCTGCACCCACTGGTGACCCCTGCTCTGAATAGTCAAAGGGCTCCCTGCTAACACTTTACAAGTCATGTCACAATGAACAGTAACATAAAATAAAAGATAACAGTGTATCAACATAAAAAAACCAGACAAACCATTTTGTATTTTCTGTTTGCTACAGGGTTGTATTTAGTTCTGTTCAGATGCCCATGGGTACGTTTGAGCATAAATATGTCCAGCAGGCTTCACTTGCATATTTTACCTGTAAAGTTGACAATAGTCGGCTGATCATCAAATATAGTCATCTAACGGTTGACAGTGCAGCATCATCCATCAGTTCCGGCTCAGTCAGACATGGAGAGAGTTGATTGCCCTGTGCAAAATGGCAAATTTGAAGGTGTCCACTCTTCGATTCTCTTCTCTGCTTGGGAGAAGCAGATTTAGGTCAGGGAGATTTGGGGCCAGCAGAGCAGCTGGAAAGCTTGTTCTGGACTGTCAAAGCTGCCCTGTATACCATCTGGATGGGCTGATAGTGCTGCAAAGCCAGTTATCCTCTTTAGCAAACTGTGTGGATCTGCATAGCAAGAAGCTTCCAATGCAACTCCACCTTTGGTGCATTCAAACCAAACTTGAGGTAATTGCATTAATGCTCTCCTGCACATTATAGTGCACATGCATATATCCATCTTCACCTTTATGCACATGAACACACCACACAGACACAAATATAAGCTGACTGACAGCTCTCCAAGTGTCCAACAGTCAGAATCCTGGGAAGGTATTAACTGTTCACTCTGAACTCTGGAAAGCATTTTCTCCTTTAATCAGCTGAGAGCAGTTTCACAGATTTCTTCCTCACCTTCAGCCCTCCACATCAGTACGGTCATGCCAAAAATGTCCAGACTGTTCCCACAGAACCATCCAAGCAGTCACAACTTTCATGCTCAGGAGCAGCCCTTTATGCCTCAGTAACAGCTAATCGGTGCAGACTAATGAAGACTGAACACAAAACACTGAAAGCTTTTACAGCCAGGGTTCTCTTGTCAGATTTGAAAGGTGTTACGCATGTTTGCATCTTTAGAGATCACCGTGTGACAAGACAGCTTGAGTGTTTGTGTGGAAGCATCAGCTTCTTCCTTCCCCTTCTAACTCTGTGCAACTCATATTTCTCACTGGTTCAGAGGGTTTCCAACAAAGCTAGCTGAACAGAAATGGATGAATGGTGAATACAGCTGATGAGAAAATCCCCTTTTTTTTATCCCTAAATCCACTTTTTGTTGAGATGCCATTTACTGTCATAATCGCTCCTCAAGCACCACTTCTGCTCAGCCTGTTATGAAGCACTCTCCCCAAGTGGAAGGTGAAAATGAACATCACACCTTTCAATTAAAGGTGTGATGCCAGTCGTCATGCCTTTGATTTTTATCTCAAAGTGTTAAAACATTTCGTGTCAACATTAATGAGCGTATAAGCCACACTTTATGCTGTCTAAATGCCTTTGCTTTTGTTAGATGGCGTGGGTTGTGACGCTCAGATAGTGATATACACACTAGGCAGTGTAATTCATCAACGTTGTACAAATTCTGATACTAAACTGAAGTTTCCTGTGTTTTGTAAGATCTAGTTTGGAAACCAGGGAGGTAGATTAGACTGATGGTTTATACATTGCACCGTTAGGGAAACACATTCATTAAACTTCAACAGAGCGTGTTTTTCAGACTCTATTCTTTCTATATGTTGCATCTATGTAGTTAGCAAGGGTGTGATTGTAGTTGATGTGCATTACATCATTCGGCTTATCTCCACGCAGACCACACACTGTGTGTAGTGAGCATGATGAAAGACAATGGCTGATTGATGCACACAGAGCATCTACACATCTGTTGTGCTCCTCACTGGGAGTTTCAGGGATGCCCAGCCCCTTTGAGAGGTGCTGGGGTGTGGGAAGCTGCAGTTGGGACGCGGCTTGGAAACTGTGCAACTCTCAAACTCGGCTTTCCCCAGCATTACATCATCCCTTGGCCTTTTTCTCCAGCCGCATCAAACAATCCTCAGGCAAGGCCTGTTTACAGGGACGAGCGGTAGATTGGGCTCCACTGAGGTTTTTGTTGCCCAGAGATCTGATTTATAGTATTCATATTTTCTGGTCCCATATATGTCCCCATATCAACGGTGCTGTTGCTGTACATGTCAAATGTATTATTACCAGATATATACATCCATTGGCTATATGAAGATATAGGTTTACAGAAAATATGAACTACCCATTGTACTACCCATTGTAAAATTTGCACAGGTACATTAAAAACAACTGTATGATGTAAGCATTTATGATATATGTTTAATTTATATATGCAAGTATATAAAAAGTACATTGACCATTCACTTCTAGGAAAGTGATCGCAGACTTTAGGCTTAAGGAAGAACATATGTATTTTTGTGCATGTATACCTATAAACATACACTACATAAAGATATTTGTTATGTATGTTAGATGTGTTAGATGTAGATCCCAATTTTTTTAAATTCTTCTAATTTCCAATAGGTTTCATGTAGGATTTGTAAATATGACCTTTTCTATATTATATGTATGTCTTGTATTGAAAATTATGTACAATACATGTGCGTATAGTGATTTTCTACATATAACACATTCAGATATATATATATATCAAAAACATGTAAAAATTCTAAATGAAATCTATTAGCAACTGGAACATTTTTATATATTGACAGTTGCCTCTCCACTTCTGCCGGCCATTCAACTCAACAGGTATAAAAACCTTGGTCTTCACCTTCAAATGAGGCTGTTTTACACCTCCGATCAGTCGAGCTGTGAACACAGCCTCTTGTCTTTCTGTAATATGCCACCTTTTTTTCTTTTCATTATGACCACCCACTAAGATATTAATGCCCACCACTCAACTCTCACACTTGCAGTCCATAATCCAGATTCAACTCCATGTGAGGTGAATCATGTCAGCTATTGATAAATCGAGAAAATAGACTGTTATCACATTAAGCAAGCCGAGCGTTGCATCTTATCAGTGCTTAGCCTTTAGGTATGGGTCGCCACATATTTTTCTGAACTGTCGTGACACAGGAGGCATGGCATAGTTATGAAATGAAACCCAGCTGATTTGACTCACAGTTTTTCTGATGCATCTCGGTCGGATGGTGATGGAGAAGTTGTTATGTGATGAATGCCAATGGAGTCCAATGAAGTGATGAGTCACTGAGGAGTGTGTCAGCCCCAGTGAAGGCTGTATTTGTATCTGGCTAGGCTTGATACTTGGGGAGGGGGTGTGTGGGGGGTGTGCGGTGCCTTGTGCAGGTGGTGATGGATGAGGGCCGAGCAACAGAAGGACGAGGCATGAAATAGAATGAGGATGAAGGACAGAGAAGTCCTGGCCGGCTCGAGGAGTGGAAAGGAGACTGTGAGACAGAGATGGAGAGACTCTGAGTTACGAAAGAATGAGGGTCAGAGAGAGACTAACCCACTCTCAAAATTGCTGATGTTTGCTCCTCCGTGCTGCACTGAGGACCCACCCAGAAATTTGCATTTACTCACACAATATCAGGTAACTATTTTATCTCAGCTGTCAGATCTGTGAAGGTCAATATGTCAATGAAGAAGACACAGAAAAGGCATAAACCTCTGCTGACACTAATACACATTTCCTGAAGATTACCGTCCGCTATATCAATGTGGCCACAAGATTTTGTTCAAATTTTCTGAGGATTTGACTTGTCAAAGTATTTTCTTTTTTTTTTTTTTTTTAGTTTGTATTGTGGTAAATTAGATTGTTAAGGAACACCTGCAAAAGGGAAATGAGAAAGAAACCTTTTTTTTAATTTCAGTTTAATTTCAGAAAAAAGTCTCAATTAGAGACAGAATTATATAACAAGATATAACAAGTTTGCTGTAATATAAAAAAGTAGATTGGTATTTGTAGGCGTGTGTTATTATATTTTACATTATCTACATTGATGTTTGTGGGTGTGCAGGTACTGTTGTCTATATGAAAGGATATTTGTGTGCAGTAAATAGATAGTTTTAATTTCATGGTGTGTGTAGATTGGTGGCCAAGGGGAAGTTTAGCCTTAATTCATGATCGTGCGAACTATAAATGTGCCATTCATGTTCTATGTTGCTTTAAAAAAGAAGAAAAGTGGCAGTATGGTACATTTAAGATTACTCTGATTTATTATGTTTTCCATCTGCAAAGCACAGAAATACTGGAGAAAAGGTAGAAGATGTCATAGCCAGAGAGTGCTTTTTTCTGCAATTACTTAAGTGCATTCAATAATGTTGTGCCTTGTGCTCACAACATGCACAGATGTGCGGAAGAACTGCTTTTCAACATGAGGAGAATGAGATGAGACAGTGTCATGCTGGGATGGAACAAACTCCATGGGCAGTATATGCGTTTGTGTGTGTGTGGGTAACAATTTTTTCCTCTACCTTATCTCGAGGATGATCTAAAATTAAAAAAAAATTGAATTCTTTACAGTGACATTTAATGGCAGCATAATTACTTCAGTGTTCATGTTGTATCCTGAAAAAAGAAGCGTCCCCCATGTGCTTTTCTAATGACCTTCCAAATGGTCATCTACACTAGACGTCCTGCTGCGGATCTGCGAATAACTGCAGAATTGTGGGTAAATGAAGCTTTCATTCCGGCTGTGAGCTGTCATGATCTATTTGAGAAAAGCGTGATTGTATTCATGCATGCACACATGCTCACATACAGTACACACTCTCTCTTACACACACACACACACACACAAATGCGGACTGTATGGGGCAAACACGGGAGGATCCATCAGTCACTGCCTCACGCTGAGGGTGGCACTCCAAGGGAAGCGGTGTCCTTTCTGTCTCTTATAGTCCCTCTCTTACTTTCGCTCTCATCCATTAGCTTATCTGTCACCCCTCAGTCGTACATCCATTGGTCTTTCTTGCTCTCTTCCTGTCTTTCCTAGTGTGGCCTGACCTTCCTTGGGTCATTTTCCTGTCTCCAGCAGTCCAGCAGGGGAGAGGGGCCGGCTGTTACCAGACCAGCCAGATGGTGGGGTCCAGCCCAGGACTGGAGGCTCGGACTAGGGCAAACCCACTGGCCAAACTGGTGGCTGCGGCGGCAGGCGGGGGCGCTGTGGGGAGCAGCTTCACCACCCCTGTAACTCCCCCTCATGGCCAAAAATACCAATTATCCGTCTTTAGACAATTGCACTGACAGCCCTAGATTCAGGCTAGAGCTATAGTGTAGATTTGGAGTTGGTTTGTCTCAAGTGTAGTTTTTGTCCCAGCACTCTCACATGGTTTCACTGTAGCCTCCAAGCCGACAGGAGGCTAAGCTGGAGTGGGATGAAGATGATTTGATTAGAAGAGTCAAGCTGATGACAAGGAGAATTGACAGCAGGGTGGGGGGCGGTGGTTGTAAGGGGCAGCATGTGTTGAAGGAGGTTGATAGCAAAGGACTGAAGTGGTCCTGTCCTTGGCTGTGGAGTCAAACCCCCTACGACTTCCCTCTTCTGCTACATCATCTCCTGGGCTTCTATATGACGCGTATCAATAGCACAGCCCTGTTTTATTTCTCATGAGGCATTCGCTGCACCTTGCCCGAGGACATCCTGTAAGCTACCCGTTAATGAAGGATCACAAATCATGCAGTCGGCTTTAGATAGCCCTTGTTTCAAAGGAAACAGAGAGCACAGCTGTTTGACTCAGCCGCTCTCAAAACACTGGCTGCATGCAAATGAAGTAATCTCGCTGATGCATAAGAGCGGGGCCTGTTATCAGAGTGGTCAGGGTGAAGAGGGACAACAAATTCTTATGGGGTAACAACAGCGCTACTTTCTTGTAACTGAGCTCTGTGTATTCCAGCCCATGAGTCAGGTGTCAAGATGAAAGAGAGGCCTACTTGTGCTACATGGCTAATTTAAAGGATTAACACCTGTTCTTCCAAGACAGATTCATCCTAATCCTGTTTTAACCCCTTTGATCTGAAGGCAGAGTGGTTTAGGGAGTGGACTGGTCTAATCCCTGCACAACAGTGACCAGAAAACTACAGGCACCTGACAGAGCAGCTGGCATCATGCTACAGTATTTACTGTACTCCATATCACAACTCTGTGTTCATCTACTTCTCCTGTGTGACTCTGCAAAGGGTTGGACTCATTGCTGAATCCTTTTGTGGAACACTCTTCCCTCTCCACTTCAAAAAGGTTAATTCACATTTGTTGTGCTCTCACGGGGTTAGATTAGTAAGGGAAGGAAGAGTTGTCATTGGCATAATAAGCCGTGCGAATTAAGGTATAATAGCCTGATCATTGGAGAGAAAAAAAATAATGTTTTGTTGAGGCAAAAGCCACAATATCTGGTCTGCCTTTGGCTGAGCCCTACTTAGCTTTTATAAAATCTGCATTTTAACGACCAAAACAACCAAATAATAAACTCAAGAGGATCTTAGAAGCAGTTAAATATTTCTGCCGTTTTTTGCTATTAATCGTAGTCCATTCTACAGATCATCAGTCATAAAGTGTGGCTTTAATGCTTCAATGTGCTTATTATGATTACCAGATTGTGGAGAGCACGTGTGCGTGCATGTGTTTCGAGTATATGATTGTGATGGTAACACATGGATGTATTTGATATGAGAGAGAAAGGGTAGGAAAAAAAAAAGGATACTGTGGGAGGATTTACATAGATTTGGTGTGACGATGGTGGGAAGAAAGGTAATTGAAAAAGAGAGGCATGAGTTTGGTTTTGGGGTTTTCTAAATGAGGGACTAGAAAAGGGTGGATCTGACCTCAGCATGGTTACGTGTGTTTTTATGCGTGCATGTATGAGTGTGTGCATATTTGTATTCGTGGGAGCAGATAGAAACAAATACATTTGAATACATTGTCCATCTCCACCTCTATGTTTAGCACATAGACTGAGGAGGACCACACAGGATCTCTGTCTCATGCGTCAGAGTATGTGGCAACGCTGTTATTATTGATCTTGCCACAAACATCAAACCCCAGCGCCTATTTAACTGCCGGCTTGATTTAAACAATATGCTGAAACCTGTTTCATCCATGTCCAAGACCACTGAATTATTAAACACATCTCTAAAGCAAAGGTCCCTCTCTCTGCATAATGTCTTCACACAGATATACTGGTGAGCAGCTTTAGTGGATAAACAAGCCCTTCGTCATCAGTGTAACTGGGTGAGGAAAAGAAAGAGAGACAAAATTAGGGGATGGGACTTTAAGACAATGAATGTGTCTTAATCAGACTGTGTGAAGAATCACTGATTAAACACTGTAATGTCTCAGAAGAGAGAGAGCTTTCAACAGCGTTTTCAATTTAACCTTTTACAATGTATATATAGGGTGGGGGTTGTTCCCTCTTTGTGCCACTAAGAGTTGGGCTTTTGGCAGCATCAGGTCACACTGAAAACAATTATGATCCAGGATTTTTGATGGATGTTGGGATGTCAGTGGAAAAAGATGGTGAAAGCTATTTTTCTCCCCTCAACCTACAAATCATAAGTGAACTCCAAATCCCACACAAGGCCTGACAGTTTTATCTTCTGATTAGCACCTAATTAGGGTTGTAGGAGCCAATTATATTACCACCCGTTTATTGTGCACCATTAATACTTGTTTTTCTTACTCATTGGTGGGTTCATCTGATTATGAAGCAAATTTAACAAAGACAGAGTGAAAGTGGTGGGCAGAGTAAGTGGGCAAACATTTGCAAAGAAAAAAAAAAAGATTTATGGACAGAATCATCTGTATTGGAAGAAATGAAAGCAATCAAATATTTTCAAATAAGTGGTGTACCTTTCTGCTACAATTTACAATTTGGCAGTACAAAAACTAATCAGTATTTCTGTGATTCCATCAAAAACTTTTCTTAGTCAAGAGCCATTACCTCCTTTCCAGTGGAGGTAAAATAAGCACAGGTAATCACAGAAATTATATTCAAGTTTTTTTTCCAAGGATGTGGCCAAAATTATCTAAAGGTCACAGAGGATTTCATGCAACACAGATTAATTTAGCGTTTAACATAGGTTGTACATTTTTGTTTTACTTCCCGAGCTTTACATTACCAAATCTTTTCTGCCAAAATCCACCCTCTCCAGAATGACGCACAGAAGCTATTTTCTGATCTGATGATCACTGTTGTCAGGATCACGTTTCTGTTCAACAATAAAACTATTGTCTTATCTTTCACCAGTGCGGTTTAAGGCACAAAAAAAAAACGCCTTGGTTGGAGTTGGGGTAGATCAAGGTTCGGGGGTTATAATTAGAAAACCTTTGTTGTTGTGGTTGCAATACTAACCACGTGGTCAAGGTTAGGAAACAACTGCTCTCATGTGTAAGCCAAACCAGTGGTGATGATCGATAGAAAGCAAGAAACAAGCAGCTGGTTCCCATATTAAAAACTAACATTTTGTTTACATTGATCCACCTCAAGCTACTCCTTCTGTGGACTTTGCTGTGCTACCAACATCACACTACTTCCTTCTTTGTTCCCAACAAACAAAAATTGTAATTACAGCCAATAAGAGGCCGTTTACTTGAATCTAAATATACAGCGTTTCTGGGCACCTTCCAGCAGCATTTTTTTTTTTTTTTTTTAAAGAGACGTTCTTTGTGTTTCTTATTTCATAATCATTGATATAGTACAGCAACCTTACCATTCAAGAAAACTGCTACTCACACAGTATTTGCTAGAGTGATTTGACTCAGGTCTCTGTGTTGGTGGGGTGAATGTTTTATCCCCCTTGCCCTCCTCTTCCCCTCACTGCAGCTTGACTTCCTGTGACTTCCTGTGTTTCTAGATGGCCTCAGTGTTGTTTAGTGCAATGTGGCACTGAAATGAGACAGTCTGCCTGCAGCTCTAACAGCTGAGTGTGCAACCTCGGACCAGCCAAGGCCGAGCTGAAGGCACTGGAGGAAGAAATCGACCGAATTTTCTTTGGAAAAGAACTTTTTGTCATTCAACATCAAATCTATGCAGTCTTTGAACTGTTTCTTAAACTGCTTGGTGAGTAGTGATGCCTCCAGCTGAACACTGGCCTGTGTGATTGATGCTGGTGTGTGAGAGTCTATGAGTCTCAGTGTTGCTGAGATGAACCATTTTGCTCCTGGTGGACAGGACCCAGCAAACAAACAAGATTTAGAATGGTTTTCAGGGCCTGCACCATCAGCCTTTGCTCGAGGCACATTGGGTGGTCAGTGCATGTGACCTTCTCATAGTGGGGCTTCCTAGACCCCATCCATCCCGATTAGAGGACACTTATCAGGGACAGCAGCCAGAGTGACACAGTCCCAGCTGGGCTTCCCTGGAGAAAATGATGTGCAGCGCAGTGAAAGATCTCCATGGTACACTGAGGTGCGTGCATGTGCGTGTGAGTGTGTGTGAAGTTGTTCTCTGCAGATAGGACCCTGTGACTCTGAGATATGCACAGGCTCATTAATTAGAGGCTCTCATTATCCCCCCTCAGGCTCCAGACGCTTAATCAACAGCAAGATTCAACCAAGACACACACATGCATGTACCTAGACACACTAATATGTACACAAACACTAATGCAAGCACATCCAACATAGTCCACAGCAGGCTAAATTCTGACACAACGTCATCCAACAATAGAGCATTGTTAAAGAGGTGAATGAATGACTGCTGATGAGGGTTATTTGTTTTCAGTGATGTAGGGGGACAACAGAGAGGGTGGGTGTCATTGCCATTTAACACTTTTATTATTATAATGTTGTCAAGCATTTCAAAACAGATCCATCCATCGGGCATGTCTCACTGTGGAAGCAATCTGTCAGACTCTGTAAATTATATTAGTGTATTGTGAAATGCTGGAAATATAATAAATTAGTTTTCAAGCCCTATTCCTTCATGAATCTTTGATTTCTGGAATGTTTTTTGGAATATTTATTCTTTGTATGTGTACCGTCTTGGACGTGAGACCTCAAAAGGGTGGACAGACTGATAACTGTTGTGTGTGAATTCTCAGGAGTTCTTGCATATTGCTGTGTACATATGTTTGTGCGTGGGACATCAGGGTGCGTATCGCTCAAGTCTTGCAGTGGAATTTATTGCCTTGAAACCCCAGGGCTTGTAATTAAAAAGGCCAGTGTTTGTTCTAACGGGAGCTAGATAGTGCACAGCGACACTTCAGTGTCGTGACTTAAGAGCGAGAGTGTGTGCGAAAATAAATTACCACCAGACAGTCAGGAGAGCTTTTGGAGTGTTGCTCCTCTGTGAGGGGTTTTTAAAAACCCTTCTGACAGTTTTCATTTCTTTTCTCCATACAGCTTCTGTTACTGTCATGTGGGTGATGCACATTTTACATCATGCAGACTAATAAACAGTCAAGCAGACAAATATGTGCCGGCAAATGAGCAGCTGTACGCAAAATGGTATTAACCCACATCAGATGAGATGGTTTCATCAAGATAGATTTCAGTTGAATGTTAAACTTCACTCATGACTTAGTGCCTGACTTTTTAAAGTGGAACTGATTTTTCTCCGTTCAAGAACTCTTAGCTGACAGTGCTCCAACTTAAAGCTCCTACCCAGCAGAGAATCTGTGCCTCGTAGAAATATTTAACAGTTACAAGGACTTTTTAGCAGAACAAAATATGTGATTAAGTGAACCAATGGCAGGAGCATTCCTGAAGCGTTACTGGTTCCCTTAAAAATGATCTCCCTCCTCATTGCCTGGTCTACAATATTTATAGCAAACCACAAACTAAGCCATGTTTGCCTCTTTCTGTCACTTGTAAAGAAACATTCAGGGACACACTGAAAAGACAACTGTTCATTCTGAGGCAGCATTAGGGTGATGAGTTTTTCCTTCCTTTGTGCACTTTATTTATGTGGAGCTGTTGAACTTACATTACTCTCACAGTTAAAAAAAAAAACAAACCCCACAGCCCGGTGTAAGTTATCTGTGTGTACGCTACACTGCCATCAGAACATACAGTGGAGACATTTTTGAGGGCATGATTGGCAAGAACAAGAAAAGGAAGCACAAACTTTTAAACAGCTCCAAGTTGTGGAAAATGAAAGAGGGGGTTTTTGTTTCCCTCTGAAGGCTGGAGTCCGATTTCCTGTGCGGCTCTGATTGGGAAAGCAGAGGCACGCACAGGGAGGCTGCTTCTGTATGGAGATGCCAGATGACAGGCTTCACTCCGAACAGACTGTCGCGGAACAGCACACTGAAGTGTCCTTCGATTGATCAACAGACATGCCTTTCATGAAGACAGTCTCTTGTGAAAACCTGTTTTAGATGATGAAAACTTGTGAGTGTGTGCTTGAAAGAGAGCATGAATGTAAATAGTGTCTAGTTTGTTGTGTTCTGCTTCTGTGCTATACGTAGCTCAGAGCGAACAGGAGTCAGCTTGCCTTCGAAAAAAAAAAAAAACCCCAAACAAACAAAAAAATCCCAACAACTGATGCAATCTGATTTATTATCAATGGAAGTGATGGAAACTGTGACGCATGCACAACATAACAACACAAAATGAACTAAGAATTACACCTTTGTCTTTGACTACAAATGGGTCCTTTGATCGTGGTGCTTGACCGCAGACTGTCATTCTGCCTGGGTGCCAGCTGTGGCTGTGGATGTAGTGTCAGGGATTTTTCTTCATGCTCATCCATGTGAGTGAGAGTGTCTCTTGGACTCCCTGTGCACACCAGGAGTCTGTCCATAAGGCCATATGTCAGCATGTCCCCCTCCTCCTACTTGTCTTTTGTTATCTGAGTGACCCTGAGGTGGACTGTGTACCCCATTGACCCTAAAGACACACCAGCTATTGACCAACTCACAGCTCCACAGAGTCCATTACCGAGACCAATTTAAATCACAAGCCTGTTATCTAAACTGATTTCACCTCCCGTCAATATCGACCAATTCTTTAATTCACCTTTCTTTAACTTTGGGATTATTTCTGGTGGATGCGATTAAACAGCGCTGTTACTGTATTAATGCTGCTCTCGGTTGGTACTGAAGAAACCATGTTCTGCATCAGTCCAGTGCTTGTAGAAACTCTGTTTTGGAGCTGTTTGGAGCATTCTGACTGTGGCGGCGATTGTGGTGAGTGAGTTCTTACCAGAATAACCATGCCCTCTGTTTTGAATTTTACTCAGCCTCGTTCCACAACTAATGATGATGTTTTTAAACTCCAGATAGTTTCTCATTCTTGGCCGAATAATGCCAACTCAAAAAAAAAAAAGAAAAAGAAAAGAAGAAAGAAATCTTTGGAGGTGTTATGTATCTGATGGCTGTGTGCTGGAAAATATTGCACAGCACAGTAAATGTGGCAGCTGCTCTCAGCAGGAGGAAGGAGTGAAAATATCCATATAACAGGGCTTTAGTTTTCTCCAGCGTCCAAGGCTCTTCTAGCTTTGTGAATCTTCTTTTATGGGAGAATTCAATTTATAGTCCCATTATAGCGTCTATTGAGCACGTCACTGCAGCAGTGTGTGGTGTTATTTGACTCTCCTTTGGTCATTAACACTTTAAACTGTGATGAGCTTGCATAACATTGCCGGTGGAAGTGGAGCTGTTGAGCACACAGACCTCATCACACTTTTTTTTTTTTTTTTGGTCAGACAGGTTTGCTGCACTTGAAGATTGATGCAAATCTGAGGCGGTCATAGATGGAAATATGCAATTTTAGCAAATGGGATGAAGTAAAAGGACTTTTCATAGTGTGCAGGTTTAAGTCAGGTAGATATGTAGCGTCGTTATAGCACGTTTTAAATTAAAGCTAATTTTCTATGGTGATCAAAATAGCATGGAAAGTGGAATATATGTAAAAGTTGGCCATTACGCCAGCATGTTTTTGGTGGTGCCATCCAACCACGGAACCACATGTAGGCCTACAGTCCATACATGATGTGGGACTGGTGGTGGTGGTGTGTGTGTGTGGGTGTGGGTGGGGGGGGCAACCCGGGCAATGTGTCCTTGAGCAACACACTTGTACCCGTACCCGCCTCCTTGCAGCGTAAAGCGCGATCCGGTGCTGCCGGCGGCGCTATGACCCTGGTTCCTCCTACCGGCTGCTCCAGCTCCGCAGCTCTAAGTCTGAGAACTGCGGGGCCGGAGGAAGTCATCACAGAGCTGTAGTCCACTTTGTTTCTGTTGCAGGAATCAGGATATCCTTCCAGCTCCTCGCAGAAATTCCAGGGATTTTTTTTTTCCTTTTTTTTTTTGTTTTTTGTTTTTAACTGGTTGCGCCCCCACTCTCTCTCCTCCTCCTCTTCCTCCCTCCCTCTCAGAAAGTGATCTGCCTGCTTGTCGCGCTGTCTCCACCGGGCTCTGCTGGACTGTGTGTGAGTGTGTGTGTGTGTGTGTGTGTGTGTGTGTGTGTGTGTGAGAGAGAGAGAGAGTGTTTTTTTTCCTCCATGAAGACTTAGAAAAGTGCGTTCCGTCCACTGGAAAACGGGATCTGATCACTGTGAAGAATATTTCTGCATTTTGGCACACATCTGTCGCTCCCTCTGGGTCGAAGAGAAGACATTAGGACACAGTATCCCGGATCGCGCTTTTCTGACGGTGTAACCTACTTATAGGGACCACAAAAAAAAAAAAGTTGAAGAAATACATTTTTTCCTTTCTACACGGTCCGGGTCGGTCCTGGAGGTGCCGATCCTGCGCGAGAAGGGAGTGGGTTCATGACGGACTCCGACTTTGGATTTTACGCGCAGGAACCTTCAGCCCTAAAAAACGCTGTCAATCGACACCGTGCGGCTCTGATTTATTCCCCGAGCTCAACTGTGGATTTAACCCGTGTATGATTTGCGTTGACTGTGCTGGCTTCTTCCCCCTCTTCCTCACCGCCCCCCCGCTCCCCAAAATTACCGCAAAGCTGAGACTCGCACATCATCATGCACCGCTTCTTCTGGGAGAAAATCTGCTGCAAAAATGAGGGAAGTCGAGAAGCAGCATGACTTGCGCTTTGGATTTTCTTTGAATCTACATTCCAATCCCATGTAATATCTTAATGCTGTCCCATTTTGGTTTACAAATATGATGAAATGGCAGCCCCGGAAGAAGGTGAGTGTCTAATGCATATTTATTTATTTATTTATTTATTCAAATTAATGCTGATAAATTAGGTTTGTTTGGTTGATCCCAAGTTGTAAAAACAGGGCTCGGTCACACACTGCTGCTCTATTTCTCTACTACTCATGACAGAGCCTATAGAAATACTATAAGGGCACTGAACTGAACTGCAACCAAAGCAGTTTTTAACGATAAGCAAGTTTCTATTCCCTTTCCACTTTGATCTTTCTATTTCTGCTCCATCTCTCCGTCTATGTAAATGATCATGGAAGAGACAGCAGTCATCTGTTGTGTACTGCATTGTGCACACTTATAATATGCTTGCATATGAATAATAGACACTCAACATATATAAAATATGTTGCAGCGTTAATTTTTCATACTCTGATGTTGTAGGGAGCGGTTTCGCAAACAGCACACAGATCAGACAGGTCTTAATCTGGACTAATAAAGACATCAGTGATTAATGTGTCCTGAGGTCAATCTGGAGCTGGAAGCAGATACAGTGTTGAGTCATGTGTCCAAATAGGAAAAAACAAACAAACAAACCCCAAAACATTTAATAGTGAAATGTAAAAAGTCAGTCATTGCACCATAGTGAGATTTGTAGATCAAAGTTTCAGAATGAACAGACACCCCTCACCTTCTTCAAAACCTGCACCTTTTTAGAGGATTGTCAGGGACGACTCAAACATGTCCCTCAGTTTCTTATTCCCATGGTTAGACATACCATTTCTCTTTAAATCTGACTTACTGTTATTGCTCCATTTTCATAGCTTTGGAGGATTACAACATGGAAAATGTCTGAAAATCATCTGGGGTTTATAAAAAAATAAATAAAAAATGGTAACACTAAGATGCCTATGGTTAGGATTTTTACCAGCAGGGGGCAGTGGACAGCAGTCTTCTTGTGCAGAAATCGGGTTTGCTCTGGTCTAGAGTCTAGGAAAGAAAAATGAAAAGATGTTCAACTCTTTTCTTTCCTCTATCAGCTGTTTTGCATCATTTGAAACTTTATTGTTCCCTAAAGACTCTGCTTGACTGTGCCATAAACAGTATTTTTTCATCCTGGCCTGGATATTTTCTTCTGTTTTCTCATCTGAGACATGATGATAATGTTTTTTCTTTATAGTCATCCAGTATACAAACATGTAAGCAGCACCAGAGGAAGAGTAACCATTCCTACTTAACCTCCAATAGTAGTTGAAGCCCATTTAATTGTGCTTTCTTGTCGTAACTTAATCCCTTTTGTTGCCTAAATTCATTTTTGTATGCCATTTGTTCCATGTCATAAGTAATTAATGTCTATAATCTCGTCTTGAAAGCTAAAATGAAAGTAAATGATCAAAATGAAGCTTGTTGATGTTGAATTATCAACAGAGAAAATAAAAGCTGTGAGTATGCACTAATGATTTCTGCAGCTGTGCATTGTATCTGCCAGAATCATCCATGAGACCCCCCTTTGAGGACTAAAAGCCTTGCCTCACTGCAGGAATTGATTCCCAGCCACAGTACAGTCACATGTGCTCAACCTGAAAATATCTTAAAAGTAGCACTGGCCTTCATATGGAGATTATCTTTCCATCAGATCGGCTGTTTTGGTGCTTTTCATCAAAGTGGGAAATGCTTGCTCTTGTTTTGTGTGATGTTGATTTATTAACCTGTTGGTGATATTGGATGCTAGATGCATATGTATTAAGACAAGTACTTGGAGCATAAAAAAAACAGAGAATAGTGTCCAATATGTTGAATTACCTGCCACCCATATAAAGTGTCTGTGTAGGTGACTTTGACCCTTCTGCCTGAACGTTGGTGCATAGCCAAGGATGTCCTCTGACAGAGATATTTCAAATAGCAGACACAGCATTTGCAAGAAAACAGCTATTCTGCCCCACTTTGTAAAGAACTGTCCACAATGAAATGTTCCACGGAGAAAAAGCACATACTAATGCCACAAAAGGTCCTTGAATTTCCCCCATTCTCTTGTCTTGTATGTCAGCTTTACAGTTTCTTCTCTTCACTTGATGGATAGATGGATAGAAAGTGTTGGAGAATTATATTGTGTCCTGGGTCCAGCCCACCTCTTCATAATGGATTACACTAATGAGTCAAAATTCTAAATGAGCGACAGTGAAGAGATGAGAGAGCAATTCCCTTAATTGTTGCTGGCTGATAACTTATCTGTTCTGATAGAGAAAGAGAGTAAAGTTCTTTTTTTTTTTAGGGGATTCAGATGATCAACTTTTTCTTCCTCCAGTTTGGTGGAGTTGCTGTGAACATCTGAGCTGATTAGGAAAGAGTGTGTATTAGACCATGTTAAAACATTGAAGGGAAGGCATATGGCTAAAGGCTGCCACAGACCACTGAGGTGTCTGACCATGGTTGCATCAGGTTGTCTGCACACTGACGATCAATATTTTCCCCACAGACAGCTTAAAAAGTGCAACAGTGCACAGTTGGCTCCTTTCCTTTTAAAGTAAAGAACCACTCATGTTTTGTGTTTGTGAGGCCCAGGAATGCTAACATGGCTCTCGTTTTGCCTGACAGCATAAGTGGGGTAGGGTGGGTGTACAGTGGTGGTCACTGCACTGCTCTTTGGCCATGTTGTAGAGGAAGGTAAGCATTAGGAAAAATGGACTGCACAGTCCTGGGGAGGGAGAGCAAACCCATGGAGTCAGGTAAGAGATGGTAGTTTGCCTGAAAGTGACCTGCAATGAACAGCGGATTCCAGGTTACAGTCAGTGAGACTGGTTGGTTTAAGACCCTACTGTAGGTGAAAATAAATACTGTGTTTGTTGTTGGGTTTTTTTTTTTGCGTGTGGGTGTCTTCTTTTGTTTGTAAAATTTGGTTGGGACATGAATTACGGACTGTCTGTGTTTGACTTTGGTTTTTCCTTGTGTATGAATTTCTTTGTCAACAGCTGAAAAACATAGCCATGCTTCACTTTTCCTGCCAGATGTGTTTTTAAGTCATCCTCACCTCGTGTTATCTTGAGTACGACTGACTGACTCGCAGCCTGTTAATACGTTAGGTGGTCTCACGTTACAAATCCTGGCTCTGCATTTAGAGCTCACAGAGCTTTGGCCTTGTGACCAAGCAATAAGGAAGCGACTGTTTGTTTTTGTGGTCGTGCCAGATGTTTCTGTGGGTGCCACACAGTTACAATGACGCATTCTCACCTGAGAGGGACAGTCACAGGACGCCCTCCCCGTGTCTCTGTGGCCAGTCTCACCGGGAACTTGGACTTTTAATATCGGCAGGCGCTCTCTTAGATCTTCAGTGTAGGATTCACTTTAGGTTTTACATACTTTTTCCTCTTTGATTTGGTATTATTTATGAGCTCTACGGTTGGGGGGGTGTCTCTCCTCCCTGCACACTATCAGGCCTAGTGACGTCTCCTGGCTGGCAGCAGCACAGCAGCTTTGGAATACATTTTCAGGAAGGGAAAACTTGTCAGAATGTGAAGAGATGTGCTGGAAGAGACACATCTGAGGAGCGGAGAAAGCAGTCAAGGCTGTCAGTGGGGGGGAAGAATTATTTGGGGCAAACTGAGATTGCTGGACAAAGATTGAGATGCATCAGGGGACAAATGAGTGAAACTGGGATGTAGGGTTGTAGGAAATAAGCTAGCTAGGTGGGTGGATATCGATGAGAAGGAATGGAATTGCTTTGAAGCAGCACCTACTGAGAATTTGAAATAGTCGGGACTTGAAAGTGAAAGAAAATGAAGTGGAGATGGAGGCTGAAGAATGCGATGCTGAAGGAGATCTGGAGTTTAGGAGTGAGGGGCCCCAGAGTGATGCGGCGGGGATAATTAATGATAGGGAGTGATAGCACCTGCTGTTCCTGACGCTGTGCAGTATTTACGGCCCAGCGTGCCGAGTGGAATGGGATGCTTCTGCGTGGCCAGCCCCTCCTGGCCCATCCCCCTGGGTTTGTTAAAAGAAATAGGGTGGGGGAGGAGGGTTGGGTCAGGTGAGGAGGCGAGAGGTACGTGGGGAACAGCGACTCAGCAATATGGCGAAAAATACAAGTGCTCCGCTCATTCTGTTAATCCCAGTCCACCACCTCCCATTGGGAGCAGGGGCAGAAGGACAGAAAAGCAACGTAAGGCCTTGCTTGCTCTGATTGTGATGCAGTGGTCTGCAGTGTGCACCAGCATGCAGACGAATTCCCGGGAAGACCCTCTTGGGAGTCCACTGTCAAAATAAAACAGGAGAAACAATGGAGATAATGGTGACTGTGTTTTCCTGCTCTCATTAATCCTCATTCCTGGGACCTGCATATTCCGCTGCGAGTGTGGTGATGGATTTTTGGATAGCGAGTGGTAAATGCAAAGATTGATTTATGTGTACAACAGTCCATTTGTAATGCCTTCCTGCAAGCCTCAGAGCACTCATTTCTGATTTGCTGCAGCTTTCCTTTACCCCCCAGTGGTTCTGTTCGAGCAAATGGAGCTATGTTGGATTTTATTGAGGTCATTGTTCCAGGGGTGTGGTCAGCTGCTCTCAGGGCTCAGGAGGTGCCTGCCTCTGGGTGCCTCCACAGGGAATAAAGTGGACCTGACTTGATGGCCCACATCAATACGAACACACTTCCTTGTTCTATGAGGTGGAACAGTCCTCTGTAGGATTTAAGCTCTATTCTTTTCACTGGTTAAGCTCCTGTATTATGTACTCAGTCTTGCATATACTGAAGAGAGCCAGTGTTTCAGACATAAGCTAGCTAAAACATGTTTTGAATATGGGCCGCCGATGGCACAAGAGCCACATCTCTTCAGCATATGGGCTAAAAAACATGCATACTTGTCTCTGTCTCACAACATTTATCAGAGTACAGCTGCCAAAAACCGCAGTTCCTACATTCCTTTATAACTCTGAGCTGGAGCGGTTCCAGTGGGTCGGGCATAGCGTTAGTTCAGTCTTCAGGCTCTGCAGCTGTCTCCATCCAACACACTGCTGTATGTTGTGACAGACATTCGCTGCCTTGTGTGTTTTAAAGAGAGCCTGTGATACAGCCTGGGTGGAGACGTGTGAAGAGCACCGCTAATACCACCCTGCCTTATACTGATGCCCCTAAATCCCACTAATTCCATCTCTTCTTTTGTCAGAGATGGGATTCATAAGCTCCTCTTTGAAGGCTCAATTTTCCAGGAGTGTGTCCACGACTCAGCTGTAGCCTTCTTGTGGCCAGGACTAGGCATTTCATTCCTTGGATTGATAGCCTGGTCTGGTACCTGAGTGGTCAGCATGTTGTTCTTGAGTATACCATTGATGATTATTGAGTGTGAAAAAAAAATTAACCTCTAAATCTTCTTGAGTACTACCCGCTTGGATAAATGGCGCACGGTGCGAGAGAGAAGAAAACAAGATAAGCCCGAGCCTCTCTCTGCCATTCAGTTTTAGAAAAGCAATCGGTGCTGTGCGGTGTTTTTGCAGTCAAGCAGTGTAACAGACACACACAAACAGCTCCTCAAAGGGTCAGCGTAACAACCGAGCCCAAAGCAGATTGTTTTAGTTCCCCTCAGCATCACCCTGGCCTACCTGGCCCTGCCTTTACTTGCTTTATCCTCCCCTCCTGAATGTGGTGAGGGCCGCTTCAGAAAGTTTTTTTTGTTTTGTTTTTTTTTAACTGCTTTTTTACGACCCACTGAGTTTTACCCTCTCTGTCTCTCAAGGCTCAGTTTAGCTGCCATTTCCTCATGTAAGTTTGGATTTATTTATATGAGGTTTATACTGGGAGACTTATGTCGTGCATATGTTTATGGTTGCTAAGATATGTGGGCCAGGACCGCTTCCATCCTCTGAGGGCTTGCCTCCTAAGGGAGATTCATGATTCCAGCTCACATAACCAGGCAGACAGACAGGTGGTGACTGACAGGCACACTAAGATAGACTCAGTAATTAGGGCTACAGAACAAACCTCAGTGGTCCATCCCCCATTCTTCACCTCCTCAAATGATCCCATGCCTCATAGATTGTATATATTTAACTAGGTGCTCTGTGGCAGTCTAATAGAGCCATAGCTACTTGCAGTATAATTCTGTCTTCACCTCCCCGCCCTAACTATGGCTTCTCTCTGCCTCCTGTGTTTATCTCAACCCCCTGTTGTGTATGTTGTCAAATGAGATAAACCATATAGGCATTTATTTGTTTGTGTCTGCCACTGGGGCAGCATTTTGTGGATGTGACTTTAATATTAATGCTTACACCAGCCTCAAACAATGTATGTGTCAACTCAAGCATACTGTGTTTTTATGCATTTTAAAATGGCCCCTTTTGTGTTGATCCTGAAGTCTATTGGAAAATGGTTTTCTTGACAGTTGAGCGATATTCTTGTGTCAAACAGGCCCATGATGGACAGAAACTTGGAAACATCATCATCCATCAGAGATACTGAAATACTCCTTCTCTCCTCCAGCCTGCTGTTCCTCTCCTCCCTCTCTCTTTTGATCTATATTCCTGTGACTGGGGTCAGAGGCCACATTAGAGCACATATAGTTTGGCAGTCTACAGAGTGCTCCAGTTACCACTGTGAAATCCTGAGCATCAGCAGCTTCTTAGCTGTTTAAATAAACTGTATGAAGTTGAACTTCAGGGCTGGCCAGACACTACACAATGTCTACGCTGCGACGCTACATTATTTTACATCATGGCTGCTTTTATAGCCATGTAAAATGTGCTTGCTGCCTTGGCCACCTGTCTTGGTGTTCTGCATGATGAAATCATGCTGAACTGAACATGTTTAGTGCCATGAACGCTACTGTGTCTTCTGCAATAAAAACTAGTATCTGCTCTCATTCCAGCTGCTCCAATGAGGACTTCAAGAAAAAAAGATACACAATCACTCACTGGAACAAAAGAGTAACTTGGCACACAACAGTTGGTGTAACGCTTCAGGTGTGAAATTGCCCCTCCCCCAATCTACATTTGGGAGTGTGTATTAGGCCCCTCCTCTTGGTCTTACTATGAACAGTGGTGTCTTTCCTGATGCAGTGAAGGCTGCAATTGCTGTGCTAGTATTTTTCAGGTGCAACACTGTAATAGTAGTCTTTGACAGACTAGAAGTGTTCAGATGCACCATTAGGTCTGGATGAAGTGAAAGTACAGTACAGCTCAGGTACTGAGGTGCTGACTCAAAATGCTGGGCCTCATGTAAAACAAATGGATATATTACATTCTTCACACTGTATACTTCTTGTTTGTTGCTCCTGGGCATTGCACGATTTTACAACAGTGCCCCAGGGATATTACTGGAACATAGACATGCTGGATAGCATGTGGACGTGTGAAATAATCCATGCCCGAGTCTGTCAGTGAACATGACTGCATGTGTCCATCAGGCTGTTACCAGCAGCAGCATCCCTCCCAAAGGCTAAGCTGAATGCTTGTTACAGATCCCAGTGAGGATTCACTGATGAACTTGCACACAAACATATTACCTGGAACCTTTGGATTTTATTTTCTCGTTTATATCTCCAAACAACTGGGACTATGTTTTATTTCAATCATTGCACTGCAAGTAAGCTCAGCAGCTATCGGCTTGAAACTCATATGAATTCATATAAGGGCCCCAGATGCACTACAGTTGGTTTGAGTTTAGCTGCTGACATTTAAGCCAAAAGTTCTATTTCCCTCAGCTTCCTGTCAGTCCATCCCCTCGTTCCTCCATCTCCGCATTGTGCTGCTGCTTCTAGCTTGCAGAGTAGGGCCTCAGGCAGAGCAGGTGCAAGCTGCGGTGATGGTGGCTCTTCTGACTCTCTCTCTCACACACACACACACACACTCACACACGCATGGGTACACTAAGTGGGGAGACGGCTTGGCTGTGGTACCATTCTCAGTGAAATGGCAGACCAGGATTGTTTGTTGGAGAGGAGAAAATATGTGCGCTGGTTGTATTTCGTGGTCTAAGTAGAGAGTGAGCAGGTGTTTAGAAATTAAAGCAGCCCTCCATGTGCCCACCTGTTCTCGGTCCCAAAGGAACAATTTTGATCTGGTGAAATCCTGTTTGCTGCAAATCTGTTGACAATGCTTTGTGTTTCTCTGCCAGTTGGTCTTTTAAAGTGTGTCGTTTTGGCTCTGTGTTAAAAATCTAATTTAAGGTTTTGTCCCTGTTGCTTCAGCTAATGAATTACATGGTTCAAGGCCTTATTCATTTGAAATTGACTAAATTTGTTGAAGCAGATGCATTGTTTTTAGTAACATATACAGTATGTAAATTATTAGGTATGTATTTTGGGAAAAACTGCACAGCGCTATCACCTTTGGTGCAAATGGGTTGAGTGCTTTTTGAGTAAACCTGCAGACAAATGAACAGAGAAGAGTGAAAATAACTCAGGCAATAACGCAGGTAATTAACTGGATACCTTAATGTCAAAGGAACAATGTTGAGAAACAGTTTGACATCTAATCTCTTGCTGTTCTTGTTTTAGTGCCATCTGTCCTCTGTTTTATTTTGTTCATGCTGTGCTTTGTTGAGAAAAATAAAAATTGACTTGACATTTGAAATGGATTTCTAATCAAAGTGAGAGACAAATGTAATGGCTGCGTGATTGAGCTGTCACTCTGATGACTGTCTGCAGCTTGGAGGCAGCTTTGATAAAGTACTCTGGAATTCTGTGTTTCTAATACAGGAGTAATAATTAGAAACTGATGAAAAATGTTACACAATGGCAGAAGTGTAGATCAGTGCAACATGTTTAGGGCGCCTCTTTTTCTCATTGCACAGCAACATGTGACACGTTTCCTTTGTAGATGGAAGTCTTCATAGCACTGTGTGGCAAACAGACAGATGGACTGGCAGGTTGACAGATAATGTTGACGTGAATGCGGTGGGAGACACTCCTTCTGAGACACCTTTTTGACTGCTATCACAGCCACTTGTTCTCGTTCCCATAAAAAGAGACTCATTTAAATCCCTGTCTTCGTTTCCTACGATGACGGAAACTGTCGCTGTGGCACAGGAACCGATCGTCCCAGGAAACGTACACAAAACAAAACAAGGCAGAAAGCTGTTGTTCTTCTTTGCATCCAGCCTGCATATTGTGACTCTCCTCATTAGAGATTGATGCACGTGCTTCGTTGTCTCAATCGGAGCATGTCTTTAAGTGCTTTCCTGTTTGGGAAATTAGCGTCAAATGATCTTGTTTGAGTGCCCGTCGCTTCTTGGCGTGTGTGATGGTGAGTCCTGGGGGAATTGTGAGAGGATTCAAATCAGAGGTTTGCTAAGAGGAGGGGGAGTTATGAAACCTGATTAGAATATGGTTTGAGTTAATTAACCAAGATTTTTTTTGTCTCATTCCATCTATCTAAGTATAATCTAATTACAGATGGTGGTTTTCCAGTTCCTATCAAATGAAAATGTAACTGCTCCCATGAGGGGTTGGTGGTGGTGGGGTGGGGTGGAGTTGGGGGATGATGATACTCCTCCCAGCTGCCCACCCACCTACTCTTCCACCTCCTGGTCTCATCCTCTCAAATATGAGTTAACAGATGTGATGTCGGGGCAATCAGAAAGTTCCTTCCTTGTCATTGTGCAGTTTGAATTTTCTTCCACCAAATGTCCCAAAACTGTCAGAGTCTCTCAAAGACGTAGTAAGTGTCTCTTCATTAAATTAAGGATATAAATGGAGCCATCTCTTAAAGAAGCAATGGGCTGTTTTCAGATAGCTAACAGGTCATGTTGCTACTTGTAGGCAATAAATGAGACTCGTGACTAGCTGAGCATAAACTATGTCATGCTTTTGTTATTAGGGGGAGCGATGACATTAGGTTTTGTAACAGCTATGGAACTACTTGAGGAAATGGTGGACTATAGAGTCCTTCGGCTGCAGTATGGGCTCGAGGCATAATTATGAACAGATGGTGGACGACCTCTCATATTCGTTTCTGTCTTCGTTACTTCCACCGCTTAAGTTCTGCCGGCTTCCTTCCAACTTCTCTATATTTTTCTTTCAAACTACTCACAGTGTAGTGAACTTTTTCGTGCTGACGTCCTCCTTTGTTTCTGCATGTTGAATATCTGAGCAGCTCTTGTCATGGTTGCTGATTGGAAAGATCAAGAGCCGCTTTTCCTCTCTAGTCTCTTTGTGTGAGAGCAGTTAAAGGCCAAAAATGCAATTCATGCAGTTCTGTCTACCCTCAGAGATGACACTCATATTAGTGCCAACGTCTTGCTTTCCTGTCTCACATCTTTTTCTCCCTTTTTTCTCTCTGTCTAAATCCAAACCGCTCATTTCTCCACATCTACCTCTGCATATCCTCTGTACTCCATCTTTATGTCAGTGTCTCTTAGGAAGAAACAGCCCGTAGCTGTAAATTGGCCCATTTCTCACATTTCATTTACAAAAGTTTGAAACAGCTAGAGACGAATGGGGGGAGAACCTGCTAGCCACAGAATTCATTAGTCTCCCATGGTCCTTGAAACAAAAGAGTCAGGGTTTTTTCACAAATCAGCCAGAAATTTTGGTTTCTTTCTGTGTTGCATTTCACACTCACCCCAGCAGCGTAGACATGTACACAGGCATCTTACATACTGGTTATAAAATCAAACAGAAACAGACAGTTAGCACAGAACATTATGCAGCTCACCAGGCTCAGTGGTTTCCTAAGTGAAAAAAAATATAAGGACATTTCCATTATTCTGCAAATGTGTAAGTCCGTAAAAGCATAAAATTAGATATCTGTGGAGCATAAAATTAATTCCGAGACCTCTACAAAAGGTCAAAGGATATTTTCAAACTAAACCCACGATTAGCTTCTTGTTTGACATACATTGTTAATGCTTGGTAAGAAGTTACCCAGTGTAGAATTGGAATGTCCAGTCGCACATTAATCCAGCTTTGAAGTCTTTTGTGACCTACTAAGGATTACGGCTGAATTTACCATATTGTTCTGATGCATGTACATAACATTTCAAATGTTAGTGAAATTTGTGAATGTGGAGCATTTTTTTCTCTTTTGCGGCAGCCTATTCGTGCTGGTGTCCCATTTTTTTTTAAGTCGCCACTTTGTGGTCGGAGATTAGGGGAAGGAGGGGAGTGTAGCAGCCAATTACAGTTATATCTTTGTCCTGCCGTAGACTCCCCACTGTCTATCTGCAGCCTTCTGCTCAGTCAAAAGAGCACCCTCTTTTTTTCTAGCAGCCCAATTTGTCAAGATCACTCATTCAGATTGGTGTCATTTTGAGTTGGGGGCTAGAGTGTCTGCCTTTGGAGAGGAGTGATTGCAGCGAAGGCAGATGAAAAGGCAAAATGCAGATGATCCTTAATCTCTTTTGAGAAGTCGTACTTCCTCTGTTTTTTTTCACCTCTTTATCTCATGATCCCATTTCCTTTTCGTTCAAGGTCTTCCCAGTGTCCCGTTGACCTCTCATTCCCTCTCCTTGATTTCTCTCTCTTGATCTCCTTTCTACTCTTCAGTATCTCTTCTCTTTCTGATTGTGCTTCCAAATGTACCATCCTCCACCTCCTCTGCTTCTAATTCTTTTTGTCTTTCGCTTTCTTTCCTCCTGGCAGCAAATTCCTTTAATGTGTGGACGACACAGCACCGACCCCATGTAAATATGTAGGCTAATCTGGGCTTTCATTAGTTTGTGTACATGAATATTGCATGACTGGTTCCCCTGTGCTAGCCCAGATTAGTTCTTAGTCTTTTCCCTTGGTTAATTGAAAACCATTATAACTGACTGCAGTCAAGAGTCGTGCTCTACAAAGCCCCTTTCTCAGGCTGCTCCGATCTCCCCAACCTGCCATACCTCTCTTGCCAAACCCAACGCCTGCTTTTCAAATGGACCCCAATCAAAAAGCTCTTGAGGGAGAGTCAGAGGAGAGTGTTGGGAAATGAGGTTAAGTGTGCAGACTGACCGACCTTCAATATCGCAATGCCCTCCATATCAGAATCTGACAGCCCGTGAGAGTGTGGAAAGAAAAGGCTTGGTGGGACGAATTGTAATTGGACTGGGATACCAGAGAGTAGATGAAGCATTTAAGGCTCCGACCTGTCTGTTTTCAGGGCATGAAGGGTATGAGATGACAGATTCACCTCTGTGCTTTTCTGACAAGAGCCCCAGTTTCCCTTTGACCATGATAAATAACATAACATTCAGAATACATACACTTGATACCTAATTCATTTTGGATGGTAGAAGTCTACGAGGCACACAGAGCATGCAAAAAAAATGTCAGCGGGTTCATAATTTTATGCTGTTTTTTTTTTTCCTGCTGGTACTTCAAATCTTCAGAAGAGTGTCTGTGGGGTGCGCTTTTAAACAGGTCTCGCCCTTCTCTATCTGATCTTGTGTTGTTACTCGGGGATATGGGGGGTTGAGCAGAGTGCGTTGAGACTCTTTGGAAACAAGGTCCTCCGTGTTGCCCCTGGACACGTTCCCCCCTATCAAACAGCTAATTTTATGCAACCCTCATCATGCCTTTGGAACAGAGAAGGAGACAGAGATATTATCTTCGGGATGGTGCCGAAATACGAGGAGGAAATTGAGTGGAAGCTGTAAAAGCAAGTGGTATATCATCATGGGAACATGTTTTCCTGCCTCCGTCCTCTTTCCTCATTTATTATTTTTCCAAAAGAGACAATCTTTCTTTTGACAGTTTGCCTCCCTGCTTCACTTTTTATTTTTTGGAGTTTGGGAGTTGTGAGCTTGGGTGTGTAAGGTGTAACCAGGCGTTATCAGGTGAGAAGCATGTACGCACACATTGTGTAAGTGTGTACTCCTCCTCTGACTGCCTACCCAAATGGCAAGACTCTCCTCACAATCTTGTGTATTTTCTGCAGCATTATTTCTCTGGAAAAAAAATCTTTGTTCTTCTCACAGCCTTCTTTCACCTGCACTGATTTATTTGAAAACAGATTTCTATTTCCACCTTTGACCTTGGTGTTGTTCTGCTGACACTTTTGAACGTCGAGTGACATTCTTTTTTTTTTTTTCCCAAGATGAACGCTCAAGCATTATACAAACAAAAACAAGTCATTCCTTTCCACTTTCTCTTTTCCTTTTCCCCCAAATTTCTTGTCTCTGTTTCCACCACATGACACTGCAGTGCCGGCAAGTTTGTGGAAAGGCGTCAGGAATGGAAATGAGATGCACGGTATGGTGGCACTGTGTCAAAGAGCAGCAGATTGAACATTAGCCTGAATGGTCCAGCAAATGTTTGCAGATTTTTTTTATTCAAATTAGCCCAGAAAATTGGCGCAGGAGCCAAGGGTACAGAGGGAGCTCTGCAGTGGACACCTGCTCTATTAACCCCACATGATGTGTTCATGTGTTTGGGTGTGATTGCATGAATTATCACAAGAACGAGGTGGAACTGTTAATGCGTGTGTGCTATTTGTGTCTGTCTGTGTGACCCAGGAGAGCATGTAAACACAACGGGAAGTTAGATTGAGCTGCCTTTAGCTACTTATTAGTTGTTATATGGGGTTTGTCGGCTTTGTGTTTATTTTCCCAAAAGCAAAGTTTGCCTCTCTTAGTTCTGCGTTTAGTTAAACAGTGAGTCTAAACATGAGCAGAGGGAGGGCTTCGCCAGTCTGACTTCAGTCAGGATTATTTATGGTGTTTGTGTCTTTGGCTGGTGTTTGACTTATTGCAGGGTCACAGGATGTGGGTGGATTCAGGTGGTACTTTATCACTCTTACCTCACCATTCTTAATCAAGTCACGTCCTGTCCTGTCACTGCGCTGGGTCACCTCCAGTATCTGCATCTGCATCTATGTGTGTGCGTGTTTGTGCCTGGATGTATAGAATATACCCCATACATGTGTGCACTCAATACCGCTTGAGTGTATCGACGTGGACCACACACACCACCTTGTTCCGGAACCTGACAACACGTGCAGACCAGCAGCCAATCTTGCAAGTTGTTCTCATGTTCAGATTCAGAATTAGAGCGGCAGTAATTTTCTGACTCGATGGACCAGATTTTTTTTTTCTCTTTTTTTTTCTGAAAGTGGATTCTTTTCTGGATAGGTCAACAGTGATCATTCATTTCCCGCGCTGTGTGTGTTCCTTGTCCTCTTGTCTGACAGGCAGCATGACAGCTATGTACTTATTTATTTTGAGTTTATTATTATCAGCGTTCATTCAAATAATGTTTTCATATCTGCAACACAATGGGATAAACAAAACGGTTCAAAATTGATGCAGCAGAAATATCTTTCTTTATTGTCTTTATTATTCTACACATTCCTTTTCTGACATAATACAATTTCCCTACTGACTTTTCGGCCAGAGACTGATGCTCTAAGCTATGCTACCCTTGAGCTGCCAGCTTCATGCAGAGATGAGGAGCAGGGTACAAAGGCCACATGAGCTCACTTCTTCCTCACCCCAACGCTCGGATTTTTTTTCTTATTCAGACCTGTAGTCTTGAGACCCAACTGATTTTGTGGTCAAAGCTGTAAACAGACTTTGATGTGTAAAATCGATGGAAGTCCCCTTTAATTGGGAAGGCTGACTCGGTCTGTAATACAATAACATCATAACTAATGCTGTCCTTGTGTGGATCTGTGGTGTTTGTATCTTTACCTTGTGCAGTGAATTGACCTCAGTCCTACCTTGCTGTCCTTGGTTTGGTTTGTGTACACTGAGGGTGTCTGCCCTGTTCTGCTTTTAACCTCAATCTAAAGCCATAACTGATTGGATTCACAAGTCTCCTACCTGCTTTAGCTCTCACAGATGATGTCTGTTTGTGCAGAAATTTACCTTTGCCAGTGTGTGTGTGTGTGTGTGTGTGTGGGTATGTGTGTGTGTGTGTGTGGGGGGGGGGGGGGGTTGTTGGATTGTTGAGTCTTGTGTTGTGTATCCTTTGCTGTGGGATTTGTCTTGAGTAATTTAACTAGGAAAGAACAAGTGTCTGCTGCTCTGTTGGACATGTCTCATGAGTAAATCTCAGCTGACTTGATATCATGCCAGCCGGGTATTAAATGTTTAATGTTAGTGGATGTAGGAGATTGCCTTCTACTTGTCCTGATTAAATATTTAGGGGTGTCTGAATGGTGCATTTGACATTGCTAGGTGCTGAGGGACCCTCTTCACAGCGTGAAGTGAGTGAACATAACTGACTGCCAGCTGTCTATTTGGTTGTGACTAGGGTGCAACTGGGACCCTGGCTGTGTAAAACTGGTGGCAGATACAGGATGGAAGGTGAGAGTGGTTATATTTAGCCATGTCCTTCCAAACAAAGCCATGGTCCCACTCTATGCAGCAGCTCCCCGCCTCTCAAATAGAGCCTGATTTGTCTTTTTGGGTTTCAGGGACACAAGACGAAGATTTAACTTGGCAACTTGCGTTGGCATACAGGCCCAATTTTAGTTGTCTGCAGACAACTGTGAGTCTTGTATTTCTGAATGTAACTATATGGTTACGGCATATACTGCCAATTTGAGAACACAGTGACATGGAGTATACATTAACAAAAAATAGTGCTTCCGACTACAGTTATAGTTCTCAGAGGGAATGGCATTGAGGTTATTTCAGTTTCCATCTGGAAAATTCAGCAGGCACAAGTACAAAGACAGACTAGGATTAATATCCTAAAATCAAAGAGCCGCTCACACACCTAATTTCATGATCCCTTTACCTGACATCTTTGACCACACATAAACTGGAAAAGACTGGTAAAGCAGTGCTCTTTCTTCGGTTGCCGATGATCCTTTACAATGGACGCTGACAGAAACTGCTCAGTATATAAATAACTTAATGTGGAATTTATTCAGATCCATTTTCAGTTCTTTGGCTGCTTGGTAGATCAAGTCATTTCCTTTTTTTTTTTCCTGTGGAGATTACAGTGATTACACAGTTACTGTTGGACTTTGTAGCTGTGGCGACAGAACATGAAGTAGCATCCATGTATCATAAAAACACTTAGCTTCACAGTTATATTATTGGTATCAGTCTATTGAGTCGCTCGCAGCCAGCAGCTCAGATAAATGAAGATGTGTTTAGGAAGGGTGTGTTTTGTGATATATGGCAATGTCGATCTGTATGCTGCTATACATCTGCCTGGAGGATGTGCATCTGCGGATATTCGGACTCTACAGTGTCTGAAAAATTCAACAGATGTCTTTTTCTGTTTAGTATTCTTCTGTGGCGGGATGTGATCTTCAGGGGCCTCTCAGGTTATTCTCCTCCCTCAGAAGCAGTGAAAGGTGTAAGGATATCAGAGGCATATCTTGACATAGGACCCCTGGGATCCACTCAGGAGACACCTGGTCGCACCACAGATCACTTTATGGCGCTGGCTCACACTGACTTCATTGTTCTGGGAAGCTCACAATGGAGACGTGCACACACAGACATATTCTGTAAAGAGACATGATGCATGCTGCTGAGGTTACGATGTATTGAACATCCTGGCTCTTTCCCCAGTGCACACATACATATTCACATCCGTGTGGTGAATACAAGTCCTGCAGTTTGTCACCCAAAACAACTAGAGTCTGCAACTGGGGAGATAAAGAGAGGGGAGGAAAACTTAGGCCAGCTGGAAAATGTTCCCTCTGGTCCATAGAGGAAGACGAAAGTACACAAAAAGCATGTCTGACTGAGCCTGTCTGCTTGGCTGGCCTGTTGGACGACCTACAAAGGGATACAGGGGATTGATCAGAGGAGGAGAAAACCTCTACAGGAACAGCCTGGAGGCAGGAGGAACCTCCTCCTCCACAGTCAAATATTCTTCTGAAGAGACAAACACTCAGAGGATGAAAGTAGACTCTATTGATGTGATCATTGCCTCAGCTCAGTCATGCCACATGATATACATAGACGCTTGGATCACAGTTTGGCTTATGCATCAGCAACCTCCACTTCAGTAGTGGTGCTTGGCTGCTACACTGATTTTTTGACCTGACCGTAAATGATTACTTAACAGATAACTCCAGTCCATGGAGCTATTGAGTGACTCTCATTGCTGTGTCTCATTAGTCCATCAGCCAAAGTCTGTGACGAGCAGAGAGCAGATGTGGCTTTTATGTGTTGAAAGAAAAAAAAAAAAGGCTTTAAAAAGTTTGTGGGAGCGAAAATAATGATTTAAAGTGTGACTAGTTGTGGTTTCGTACAAATACTGTTTGCACCCACTGTCTATTCTTTACAATATTCCAGAGGTTTTGTGGTTACACTGCAATGCTATTTTCATTGTGCGGTTCTTTGTTTGCTTTGGTATCTGTTTGTTTGTTGTACTGTCCGTTGAAGGAATGCTGTTGTTGGGCTTCTGCTTTTCATTAGCTGGATTGCATCAGGAAATTCTGACCCACTATATAAGGAGCGGAGAGGTGGGAGGGGTGAAATCATGTAGGCTGTTGTAATGCTGTCGCGGCTCTCTCTCGTTACAATGGCAAGCATCACGCTTCATTAGTGTACTTGTGAACCTTAGACTCTGATTTCAGCATTTTGACTGTGGTCAGCAAGAAACTGGATGCAGGAGCAGGCTCATTCAGGGGCTTCTTGTTACTATGCTAATGGGTACCAATGACTGATTGGTTTTCACATAATCTTTCAATTTCTCAATTTTTATGGTTAATACTTTGCAAAGGCGATGTATTTCTGTAGTCACACTTACAATTTGGGACGTAGGGACCTGTGCTTAGGGAATCTTGCTGGGTGGATCAAGGGAGGATAAGTGGTTAAGGCATGAAGAAGGACTTATGGTCCCTGTTATGGCTGGATGGTTTAGCTATAATCTGATTGAGCAGGTTTGGGAGCCTTTAAGGGGGGCGGCATCGGGTCCTCACAGCCAGACGACCAGTGTGCTCACACCTGCCACTCCATTTCATCTCAATGTTCAGGCTGATTACTGGCGGTAATTAAAATTTCTAATTATATCTGATTCACTATCGAGCAGGATTTGTAGAAATACAGATTATTAGCTGGTTTTGTTTTGGCTCAATTACCCACTTATGTCTCACGGGAGATGCAGCTCATAAGCTAGATAAAACCTCTGCCAGCTTGATAGCTCCCAGCCATAACACCTGCAGGCATTTACAACAGGTCAGCCACTTGGTCAGTGGGATTGGGTAATGTTAATGTCTCCAGAACTAGAAACCTTCCCGTGATGGGAGGCCCACACACCGGTGGCTCTTGTTGGAGAGAGCTAATGAATATTCAGGAGCTATGTTGCATGTACGGGAAACAGATGAGCACAAGATGAGCACTCAAAGCAGCGTGTCATTGGGGTTGCTCAACTTTAACCAATCTAACCTGCAGGGGAAAAAAAGGGGCTGGTTTTCCAAATGGTGAAAAGAAGGAAAACACTTCTTGAGATTAAAAGCGAAGAACCAGTGGTGAAAAACATGAGTGGCAGAAGCAATCCTCCAAAGCAATCTATAGCAGCCCATCCAACCTTGAAGGAGCGTACAATAGCCAGAGCCGTCTCCTCAGCATTAGCAGTCTTGTGTGGGATGCTGTATAATCTACCTGCCAGACTAAGATGACATGGTCATTGTCTACAATAGAGAATTGAATTATGGTGTGTGAGGGGATTTAAATGAGATTATAAGGAAAGAACTCATCCAGCATGCGAGAGATGTGCGAAGTCAGAGGCACATCGATGATACCCCCCCTTACACACTTGCTGCACATACACTTTAGTACACTTTAGCACCAACACGAAAAGAGGTGAGTGTACCAGACACATTTAACGCATGCAAATACACATTTGCACACATACACACTTGGCCTACATTCCCAGGCCCTTCTGCACTGAGGCTCATTGGCCTCCCTTTCACTGAATTCTAACAAGCTTCTTTTTTGTTTTGTGTTGACAGTGCCTCCTCTGGCCTCTGTTTTCTGTCCACTTTTGTGTTTACAGCACAGTTTGCTGTGGTTCCCTAATTTAAGTATATGGGCTAATCCCCAGGATGTGTGCGATTAGCCTAACAACTCTGCAACACATTTACTTCATGTATACGCTCTGTTTATTACAGCTAATCTCCTAGCATCCCTAAACTGCTGACTTCTCATGCTCCTCCCTCTCCATGTTTACTCTTTAACTCTATCTCTGTCCATGTTTTTCCCCAGGCTCTGGGATCGTGTGGACGTGTTTTCATGTTCATGTAGCGTTGCACAATTTACTGTGGTGAGCGTGTGCATGTCTACCCGCACATGTGTGCACAGTCTGCTTCAGCTGAACTCCTGTGGATGCTGTTATCTGTGTGTGTGTGTCTTCCCTGCAGGTCAAGAATACGATGAGACATCCTGCAACAGCAGTTTGTCATTTATTTTGCTATCATTGATCATCGGGTGATAAGATACACAAAGGCTTCATAACAATAGTGTTGGTATCAGTTAATGGCATCTATCAAAGAGTGTGTGATCTCATCCCCTCAGAGCTGTATTTGTGCCACATTTAAGCAAATGCATATGTGTCTGTGCCCGTACATCAATTGAGGGTGGATGGATTAGAATTAGCAGATGGACTGTATTTACATTAGCCACAGGGTGCACACACAGACAGAGTCAATCTGCTGTCCAGGGCTGAGACCAGGTTGTGGCTCGCTCGGATAGAGCCAAGCCAGGACACCCTGTCTGGGACTCTGCAGCAACAGCAGGCTGCCAGAGTCCAGTCTGTCTAAGGTTAGGGAGATCAGCAGCACAGGTGCCTTAAGTGGAAGCTTAGTGCTCAGAGGCCACTTGGTGCCAAATGTGATACTAAGTGGCAGAAGAAATTGAACCATGACGTGACTATGGAGAGGTAAAGAAAGGATATACAACTAAAACATGAAAGGAGAAGAAGTGGGAGGTTATAAGTTGATGGAAACAAGCACAATGGGTGGAGGGAGGGCATGTGAGGGGAGCTCAACTCAAAACCCCTCGAAAATGTTTTGAAGTCAGTTAGCTTTCTTCCTGATATATTCATGCTTTTTTTGTCTCCCTTTGTTCTCTGTCCTCTTGCTTGGTTATCGCAGTCCCAAGCTCTCTGCAGGGGGCTGGCTGAAGTGTTATACTAGGCGAGGCTTGTGTTTGTGTCAACCAACCATCGCATTCCCTGCACAAATGGCCAAATATCTCTTTTTCACTGTCTCAGACATCCATTCCTTCTTCCATCTTCTTTCATAAATGGATAAGGCACGCTTTCAAGGCTGCGTTTTCAATCATTACAAATGCACAAATTGGCCAAATGATTTGACAATGCAATTTTTCCTTTTCGTTTTTATGCTATCAAGGTTTATCCTGTTTGCAAATCCTTATCCCTCTTGAAGGCAATTTATGTATGCTTGCTCTAAAGCCTGCCCTTTACTACGAGTTCTGCTACTCTTGTCTAAATGCTAACAAATGAGTCTTGGAGAGGTCGGGCAAATCGGAGAGCTGTGATTATCGCTAATCAGGATCCATACAAATCGATGCGAACTAGCTTTCCCTGGTTGAAAAAGAGAAAATGAGAGGCATTAGGCTTGTTGCCAGTGGCGGCAACATAACACAGTGAACTGTGAAAAGTTTCCTGCCAGAGAGAGGCAGAGAGGTCGCTTCTTTTAGGAGCAGCTCTCAAGGTAAGAATTAAGAAAGGTTCGCAACTTGGCTGGAGCTACGCAAAGGTAGTGGCAGTGAAAGACACAGAGAAACTGACAGATAATTAGTGGGTTGTTTTATTTGTGGTTTACAAGCAAGGCAGTTGTGGAACAAAAGGAAAGATGAAGGCTACCAGTCCCCAGAGTTTGAGCTGTAGTGCAGATTTCTATTTTGGGCAGAATTATTCTTTGAGAGAACAAGAGAGTTAGGGAGGAGAGTGGGAGAAGCAGCTTTTTTTTTAATTTTTTTTTTTTATTGCACCCATTACATGTCATCACTCCAAACTAATCATGTCCTGGAAATTGAGCCTGAGGAAGACTGCTGAGCTTGGATTTTACTCGCCTCCTCTCCCCTATTTCTTCGCTCTCTCTTCACCATATCTCTCCCCCTTCTTTCTCACACCCTCACATTATTTTGCCTCTGTATCTCAGCCCTAATCTGTAATTCCCCCTTTCTCTGTCCATATCAGTGCCCCTTTTTATTACTTCCCTTCCCTTTTCTTTACGTTCTTTTTCTATTTCTCCTGCTCTTATCTCTCTTTTCTGGCTTGTCTTTCCCTGCTCCCCTCTCTCTTTCTGATATTTCACTGTTCACTGGTGAGCCAGAGAAGTAGTGCCCCAGCTCCTCTACACTGGATTGTTTGCTCTCAGACAAAGAAGTGGATTTTCAATTAAATTGGCTGTCATTAGAAAGACGGCGGCACTCTGCCGTTCCACCGCCGTCTGCGGCACAGGCTGCCGTCGTACACGCTTTGATGATGTCTCATTTTTCTCAGCGCCTTTCTCCCCCCTTTTCCCTGATCCCGTCTGAGACACTTGAGCTTTACATCTACAGCCATACGTCTCAGAGGCAGCAGTGGTTTGGGCTCCAGCAAACCTGCTTGTAATATCCACTTCCACAGTCACAAGGTGGAAGTCTGCTATGTGTTAAGATGCTGACTAAACCAGAGAACCCCCTGTCTGGTAACAGCATTGGCTTAATAGTTCCAAGAATGCTATCTCCACATGACAGGTGGTCATGAGATATGGTGGGATAAATCGCTGCATAAATTATCTGCAGAGGTGAAATTGCAGTTTTGCTGAAAAAGGTAAGTGTTGGCGTTTCAGAAGGAGTGGCGATAAGCAACTGGATTGGAAATGTGATGGGAGGTGGCAGAGGGGACTTAACCATGACATCAGGGAAGCAGAGCTTTGAATGGTTGAATCCTGAACGCATTGTTGGCAGTTGTTATCTTTCAATACAAAAACACAAATAATTCAGGTCTGGGTGAATGGGTTTGAAGAGCGCGAACACAGGGACCTTGGACAGATGGCATACAGATTACTCGAGTGGTCTATCCTCCAGGGAATGAAGAATAGGCTTTTTTATATAACATGGTATTTTCATACATATTTGATCCTCTCCTGGCTGTGATTACCACTCACCACACTGTCAATCTCCATCTCTCTCCACTTCCAGGCATGTCCTCCCTGTATATGGGTGTGTGTTTGGCTTGTTTTTGTGCCTATATATGCACACATTGTGGTGAGAAGGGGGCCAGTCATATTAGATTTGGCAGAGGCAGCACAATTTGTCTGACATGTTGAGGGAGAAGATTAGAGGGGGAAACACAAAATGTATTCAATATTACACTCCCATCTCACAGCTGTAGCAATTGATTTTTTAAAAGTACGCATCGGAGAGCCTGGGCCGCTGATAGCTTAGAGGGAGGTGTGGAGAAGTGCCATTATCAGGCCAAAGACTCCAATTCACACATGTAAAAATTCCAAATGAAAAGAGGATAAACAGAAATAATCTGTTTCTGCGGACGGAAGCGTGTCTAAAGTCATTTAGGGAGGGGCGGGGCGATGTGTATGAATTTCTCCACTGCTCTGGCTCATTGTCCTTTACTACATGGCTCGGCCTAAGCCTGCCCTCTGGGTCAGATTACTCACAAAATGCCTCGCAGCCTTCCCAGGATTCCCCTAGTCTGAGCTTATCATTCTCCCACACATTCAGCAACTCTACTGAAAAGCGACGTCCAACTCCTGGTGCGAGCGCACATTTTTCCTGCGCGTCTACCAAAGGCTGAATAGTATTGACAACAAAACAAGGAGAAAAATGCATTCATCAGCAGCGCACTGACTAATATTGGTCAAGCACCTGAAAAGCCTCCACAGGAGCATTAAGGCAGCTGCAGCGGACAAATGGGTTGAGATATCTCTATACCCCCCCCCCAACTAAACAGAGTACATGTTAACATTCTTATTGGTCCTTGGCCATTGATGAGGGTGAACTTTAAATGAAAGCACCACTCAATGTCAGTCAGTTAATGCCGTCCTTTGGCAATAAATGGTTTCTTAATGGTTAGTCAATTTTCCCACTTTTGCATGTAGTCTCATATGAAATGATTAGTGACGCATGGCTGTGTTAGGAGAGGGAACATCAATCAAGCCTGAGAGAAAGGATGGCTAATGACACATGTATCTGAGAGGGAGGCCCAAGGGGGTGGTGGGTGGCGATGGTGGTGTGGTAGCTGCCTTTCACACTCAAAGATGTATTTTTAATTCTCTTTGTTCTCACTTCTTATCTCACAACTTGTAATTATTAGTTGCTTGTCCAGATCTTACGTCAAAATCTTAGCATGCTTCTGTTTAAAGACGATTTTTAATAAAAGATTTTTGAAAGTTAACAGGAATACTTTTGCGCTTGTGAACACCTACAATGTTGCAACAGGACACACAACAGAACAACCCAGGTTTTGCATTTTCCGTGTGTGTCTGTTCTGTAACTGCTGACATAATGCCCGTTGACTTTACGAGCCCCCTCTGCTCCCTGTGTGGAGCACCTCTGACGTCGTCATGGGGGTCCGCCATGAACCGTGCAGCTCCACGCATCGTTTGAGCATAGGAACACAAGAGACGTCGCTCTCAAACTCTGTCTTTGATCATTCTGGAAAAATCAAACCAGCCTCCATCATAGTGTGCCAGCGTGTGGGAACACTTTCACACAGTATTTACCTTGATGGGGAATTGAAACTGACTTGGTGGAGGAACGTGACCCCCCCAGGGGTTTAGAACAAAGTGCTTGTGTGAGTAAACAGATGCATAAATTGCATTCTTCTGAGCTGTGAGTAACAGTACGGCAAACTTGCAGTCTGCGTGCGGGGGTGTATAATTTCAGTGTCCCTCGAGCTTTGCAAGGATTATGTTAAACATTCCAGAAATACCATCCTGGCGATCCGTCTTTAGCCACCAAGCTGAGGCGTGGCTTCCTGCTCCTTCTCCTCACGAGGTTTTGTGATGTGTGCACAGTTCCCTCATCAGATCAGCTGCTCTGGTCCTGTTTATAGCTGTCACTGAATATATCGCTGTCTGTTGAGGGAACAGTTGAGTACAAGTTGTGTTGTTTTGTCATGCTGTGATACTGGCAGTTTAGACTGGCGTAAACTATTCTGGTTACAGATACTGCTTTTGGGGCACTGCATTTCATGAAAACGAATGCGTGGTAACACAACAACAGCTGGAAGGAAGTTAGGCTGCTTTTTAGAGCAGGGGTGTCCACACACACACACACACACACACATATATATATATATATATCTATACATGGGGGCCACATTTGATAATGTAAAAATACCTGGGGGACAGCTGCTTCCTGCATCATATGTCTTGCACCGTATGGCTCTCAGTAAAAGGCTTACTGTGTCTCATGTTCATCATCGGCACCTCATAACTAGCCTTGGTGCTGCTTTAGAAAAGCTGCGGCCCAAAATGTTCCACTTTCTCGACCTGTTTGCTGCAGGACAGCTTCTGGTATGAATTATGCTTAGTGTTGTAATGTTTCCTTACACTGAACACTTTGATCACAGCAATGGTCTTTTGGCTAATGAGACAAACACAAAAGTACTCAACTTTTGACCTCGGCAGAAAGTGGTCACCCTCGCTGCTGACTTAATGCTTCTTTGCTGTGGCCGTGACTGACTGCTACCTACAGCAGTGAGGGATATATCGTTGGTTTATGCTCTGTTGAAACAGGAAAACAACAGGGAAACACAAAGTGAACTTTACACATTGAGGATATTTTTGTCATTTCTATCGCTTTTGGTGTAATAAAAGGCTTTTTAGGAAGTTAAATTAGTTCTCTCATTTCTCTGGTTTGGAAAGGTTTGAACTAGATTTAGGGGGAAAACCATTAGCAGTGAGGTTTTAAATGAAAGTATTCTTGGATTAACTGGGTTTGAATAACAAAAAATAGTGTCATGAACTCACTACCTACTGCCAGTCGTGCTACTTTATGCATCACACTTTATATACCTTAGCTAAAGTCATAACATGATATTGGTATAATGCTAATTCAGTTATGCCCCTCATTCTATTGCGCCCCCAGTTCAACCTTATCTTCAATGGCCATGAACCATAACTGATATAATCATAGCAGTCCCTATGTGGATGTGTTACCAGCACATTATCAGACGTAGTAAATCAGTTTAAGGATTAATCAAATTTAGCCCCCTCATCTTTAAATAGGCCTCCCCCCAAAACCCACCCCATCCCTCCTGCAGTGGAATCAGCTGAGCGGTCTGGCCATTTCCAGAGCATTCAGGTGTGGCTCCACCGCCGCACTCTGTTAATAAGGACGTAATGGCTTCATATGTGCTCCGAGGCCAAATGAATTGAATCAGTTCCACGGTGTGATTAAGAATGTGGAGCCGCTGGCCTTGGTGTCTTGTGCAGGGCTGCTCCAGTGCTCTAGCTCTGCCTGAGCCATCCGAGTTTAGGGGAGAGGTCTTGATCTGTCCTCACTTGACGCCTGAAGCACCTGCTTCAGCACACATGATCAAAGCTGGTCAGTGGGAGCTCGGACTGCTGCAGGTTTAGTTGAGTTTGGAGGGAAATATTTCAGTTTTTCACTCTTTTCAATATGAAAGTTTCTTTGAACGAGTGAAACCATTTGAGCAATGGCGTAATTACATCCACACTGTCTTAACAGGGTATTAATATTATAAAACATTATTTTTTCTAATGGTCTTGATGTATTTTTCACACTTAAATGAATAGAAGTCAAAATCAGCAACTGCTTTTTTTTACATCCTCAGTATGAAAGGAGCCATCACCGCTCATCTTCTTGAGTTTTAATGATAAAGCTTATATACATAAAAAGAACAAAGGAGGCATGAAAAGGAGTTGCATACAGCCAACCACCTAATTAAGTATTTCTGTAGCCAACAGCCATAGATAATGAAGGAAGTGGGGGTTGGTGGGAGTTGGTTTGACAGCCCTTTTCTCTGTTTCTTCCTATTGCAGCAAGGTCCTCTCGGTCCTCTGTAAATACCATTGAGATAAATTAGCACCACTGATGAAAACAGACCTGATTCACCAAAGGCACCATAACCGATGGTAATTGTCTTTCTCAGATTACATTTTGTAACCTTTGCACCTTGTTTCTTCTTCCTCTTAGCAAGCCCCACTTCTCTTAAGCGCAGCAGCACTGAACTGACAAGTTGTGTTATTCAGCCGCACTGTTACTTTGTGGTACTTAAGAGCCACTTTCTCTCCTATTTCGTTGACTGGCTGTCACACACTCCAGTGCCACTGATGGAAAGAGTCGTCACTTGCTGTCAGAGCAGCCTTGCACAGTGGACAAATATGACAAACACCTTTTGGTGCTTTGATCCTGTCTGAATTTCACATATCTGCCACCCACTTCACTTACAATAATTTATATTTCATACTGCATCCAAAGTCTTGGCTGGCACTGATGCAACCAGAATATTATATACTGATGCAGGTACAACGTTCACATGTGCAATATTGTGTTCTCTTTGAGGAAAACAAAGCTGTGGGGATGTTCATGAAGACAAAGTAAAGTGATGGATACAATAAGGCAAAGAGATGTAGGGGTGGGTGAAAAGATAAAGCAAGTGGGAGAGAGGGGAGAGAGCAAAAGATGAATAACTGTTTGACAGGTGGAATGAAAAAGCCGCAGAGGGTGTTTGGAGAGGTGTGAGGAGTGTGTGCGCTGTGGTGTGGCGCAGCGCAGCGTTTGGGTCATACATCACCCTAATACAGCAGGAGGACACAGCCTAGCACAGCGCTATGCAGAGCAGGAGGAGAATAATGTGCTGCGCTTGCACCCGCTCAATCTGATTGAAACACATAGCACAGGGGCTACATTCACTCACCCCCCACAAGCACACTTTATAAATCTATTCTTGGCCTGTATATTCTCCCGTATAATCCTTGGAAACAGAAACAGAAAACAGACTCATGGATTCTCCATCATGGTGGGAGGAGGGTCGACTGTGTTGTGCGTGTCAATGAGCTACATGGAGCTGTGTGTGGCTGGTTATCCAAGGCCACAAACATTAAAGTATGGTGATGTGGTGAGTATATTCCGAGATGTGCAATTAAAAAGGCATTAGGTTGCCATTAAAAATGGGTTTGGCTTCCTAAAACACATTGATCGGCCCTGTTTATTAATTTATAAAGAGAAAGAATAGGGATGGTAATAACAGCAAACATATTATTCTTCCATTGTGCTCATATGTGACATGCTAATTAATCTTATCTGCAAACCTCAGTTATTATTTTCTCTTTGCTGCTTGGTACATGGGTGTGAGAGTCTTAGTGGGAGTAAGTCAAAAAGGCAAAAGGTTGTTAGTGTAAATGATGGTGGTGTAAATGTTTTTTCATTTCTCTGTGTATGGCGTAATCTCACCCTCACTTAGCTGGGCCCTGCTCTGTACACCCCTGCGAGCCTTTGATCACCGAAGCCAGATTCAAAGGAACTCTGATGAGAGCTGAGAGCCTCAGTCTGCCGTTCTACTGACATTTACATTATCCAGCCTGGTCTTTCTTCAGCCCCGATAATTAGCTCCATCACGGCAGCGCTGCAAAAACACAGAATGACGATATCCACTCTGGATTGAGGCTACATCTATCGGCCTGTCACATGTGGGCCATCTCCTGCCTGTGCTAGGCAGGTGATGGCCCACATGCCAATCACAACTAATGATACACAGCCGACAGGCAACGGTGGTGGTGTCACATTCTTGCAGCTATTACTTTGCAAACCTCTCTGTGAATGTATTTAATTGGCTGGGGGCTCAGTTTAACTGCTTAAACTGTCATTAGCTGCTTTGCATTTGTCACCTCTCACCCCCTTCAGGGAGCCTCGGTGTTAGGTGGGCTGAGTTTGGACTATTTGCTCTTGTGCCTCGCTGACCTCAGGAGGCGCTTAATTAAGGTTGAGGGCCAGCCAGATGATCACACCTACAAAACCACATGCAGCGGTGATGATGAGGAGCATTTAGATACCCCCCCCCTGCCCTTCCTCCACCATGGAGCTGATTCAATAGAGCCATCACTGATGGCAACCTCTTCCACAGATGTGGGTGGGCTGCTGGGGACATCAAGGTCTGCCTTGGAAAGAAAATTGGATTCTTTCCAGTAATAAGGATTTGTTCACCAGGGAGTTAAAAATGGATGGAGGTGCTCTTTGAAAGGTGTGCTCATTGAGGTTTTTGTGGGATTTGAGGTTGTGTTAGGGGTTGATAGGTTGAGATATGGCTGTGGAGCCCACTGTTGAATAAGATGCTATTTTCATTATTGTCCTGGTCTTGACTTGGGCTGTGTTCATTTGAGTTCAAGGGTTGATGTGCACCAACTTCCACAGAGGTTGAAATTGGGGTTTCAAGGGGTATGAGAGGGCCCCTCAGGCGGTGAACTGGTCCTTTGGAGCATTGTGGTATTTGACAGGGCAGCTGTAATTGCTCCTCAGAGACCAAGAAGAGTCAGCATCATCAAAACGAGCACTTCTGAAGGGGATTCATTCCTAGAAGGAAAGGAGAGCTCCATGGGAGAAGTGGGCACTTAAGAGATCACGTCCGGAAAAGACATTTATTTATTTTGTGTTAATAACTTTTTTCTATCTGTGAAGAAATTACCTCAGATGTCTTCCTTAGGTCCTGTGGGGCATTGAAATCTCTTGCCCCTTTTTACTGCCACGTCCCTTTCCTCTCAGCAATCTTTTTTTCATCCCTCAAATTTATTTTCTTTTCATTTGTGTCAATGGTTGTGTTTTTGAAAAACATGAGCGCGTGGCCAAGCCTTGGGGTCCCCCAGGGCCAACGCTGAGGCTCTTTTTCAGCATGCAGCACGATGTTCAAAGGCTCCTACAGTTTTTCACCCAGTTGAAAGCCAAGTGTTTAGGGCGATTCACAGTAAATGCCGTATCCTTTGCTGCGCTGGGTCATGAGAGTGGTTTGGGTCATGGGCGTATGAGGGCTTTTGGACCGAGCTGTTTGAGGATAACTAGCCTGTAATAGCTATATTCACATCTGCTGCTAGGAGATAGTAGTCGTGGTGTAGCACTTGGATTCAGCCTTTCTGTGGGAGGTTTGTCTGGGAGCTGTGATAAATGTACCTCTGTAATTGACCAGGGTGTCAGAAACCACTCTTTTCTGTACGTCTGGAGTCAGCGAACGTTGCTCCTTGACTGAAGAGCAGAGACAGCTGCAGAAACTGTGTGGCGGCCTCTGCTGTTGTATAACTGTGACTCTGTTGTGAGTCAGTGTGCGTGTGCGTGGTTGTGTTTATGTGCGGTGGTGCAGGGTGTGCATTTTCCAGGTCAGATGGGTCACTACTGGAGTGATGGGTGTGTTTTTGATGGGTGACCTAACTTCCTCACCCTTCACCTGCCTCCTCCCCCTTCCGTCCTTCTCCTCCACTGAACATGATGTATTGCTGTACACCCCCGAGAGAAAGAAGTAAGACGGTTTATTTGTATCAGTTCATAATTAGTCCACCTCCTCCCGCCTCTGTAATACAGATATATTTGCATTAATAAGACCAGAAGGTCACGGCTGACTGCCTGAAGAAAAAATCCCTCTCCTTATACAATAGCTGCCATTCCCTTTGGGTAGGACCCAGTTGTTGACCCTTGATGAACTCCTGACCAGAGCTGCCATGTCCTCCCGTCTTGATGCAGTGACACTTTGGATTGTGACCAGACAGTGAGAGCGGGAAACAGTGTGACAGTTTGACCCAGACGCAATGGAATGCAAACGGGGGATCTATAGAGATTATACTGCCTGCCTTTTTAAATAGCCTTGGTCCTTCAGTGTGGAAGCCACCCCCGCTAGAGAGGCCTGGTCAAAGAGATAGGTGCCTTTTTTCTTTTCATGTTGCAAAATGTAGTTTCACTGGAACAGATTTGTCGTCACAAGCAAATTATTTTCAGTTTTTTTTTTTTCTTTTCTTTTTTTTTTTTATATATATATTTTTTAGGCTCAAATTTTTCAAGGGCTCAAGCAGAGTGCACTGGCTAAAGATATACTGTTGGCCCTAATCTCATCTTTTCTTTTTTGCGCACGCATTCCCTAACCGGCCGCTTCTTAACTACCTTTGCCCCATATCTTTTCATTCTCCCTCTCCCTATCCCTCTCTTTCTGTCCCTCTTGCTCACCTTCCCAACTGCCACAATGAGATGGTTTAATGGAAATTATTCTGAAATGAAAAGTCCAGGGTTCATGGGCTCTTTGTCAAACCATATCTGTTCAAGTCAGAGAAGGCATAGCAGCAATTGGGGCACACAGCTCTTAACTTTGCTGAAAGGCCATTTCTTATTTAGGCAGCATAAGCACTGTATTTCCTTTGCTTACAGGCTTTTATGACTGTCTCACTTTATTCCCTTTCAACAATGAGGGCCGGTGCGTTGAGTTCATAAACTTTATTCTCAATTTTAGTTTATTTCGAACATCCCTCTGACTTTGGGAATCTGAAAGGATCTATTTCCTATGAAAACAGTCTATTTAGGGTTACAGAGCATTAACATATTGAACAGGAATAAATCACTGAAATCCATTAAACACCCGGGGCAGATCAAGCTGTCTCAGAACTACATGATATTTATACAAAGGTGCCTTTATGATTTACTTCAGCTTTAGTGTCTGTTCTCTGTGTGACTTTGGATGTCTATTTAAGTTCCCCAGCCATGTTTTTGAAATCATGGTTAAATCAGGGTCACAGAATAAGAGCTTTGCGATTTAGTACCAGCTGCCATTTGATACTTTTCTTCTCTTTTTTTCTCTTATTTATTCTCATTGTTCAATTTAAATGTATGAAGATGTTGGATGTTTTTGACAGTCCATTGGTTTTTAGAGGCAGTGATTCAGCATATTTACTTAATTATGCTCATATTTGGAGAGACACCGGCAGTTCTCTGTGACAAACACTGTGTGAATGGATAATAAAAATGTTCTGTTCTATATTCTTTGCATATTCTCAGCGGTACAAGACATTAAAATGTCCTTCCGAAAATCCCTCATGTTTGCTATTGTCCGTGTCTGTTCATAGGTAGCTGTGCATTGCGGGGCTTCTCCGTAAGCTTGGTGTCACTCTCCCAGAGCGAGAAGGGGGATTTGTCTTCTTTTCCCCTTTACTCATCTCTTTTGTTTGTCCTGGTTTTCATAGATGAGCAGCAGCCCTCCATTCTCTTCTCAAGCGAAACTAAATGCTGCCACTTCTCTTGACCTGCCAGCTCCAAATTGGCAGCCTGACCTTCTTTTTCTTCCTCGGGCCGTCTGCACAAAGCCATACCTGTACCGTGGGGGAAAAAATGCAATTAAGAGGTGACATAAACACTGAGCACACGTTGTAGCCATACCCAGGAAGAAGGAGGGGTAATGGCAGCTACCACGGTGACGTGCATGCATAGATACTGGGCTATTAATTGGATTTTACACATTGAAGAGTGACACGGGTTGAATCGCCCCAACAAGGAAAAGCGGATGTGACTCGGTCTCACTGACTGAGCATTGACAGGAGAGTGGTGTCAAACTTTGCTCTGGCTGGTGTGTGCATTTAATGTGGCTGCTCTTTGACCTTGTGTTTTGATTTGTTGTAGGTAATTATCACCTAATGTTTCTGCATTAATTTCTGCAAGTAGATCCAAAATGCTTTTCTTCAATTAGAGTTTACAAAAAGCCATCTCATAATATCACCAAGCAAAATTTTGAAAATATAACAATTTAAATTTTGAAAGGTGAGACTAAATATTCCGGACATGTTTAAGTAATACTCATCTATCCTTTTATGACAAAAAGTGTGGCTTACACATGCCAATCAAATAGAGAATACATTTGGCTTTGTATCTTTTGCGGCATGTTTTTATCATCACTGATACAATAAAAAGACATCATCACACTTTAATTGAGTTTAATGACTAGGCAGTGTCTGCAAATAATACAGTTCATTCTCGGTAAAATACAATACCCCCTCCTTTTGCAATGCGATATAAGAATACCTCGCAGCTTTTATTATTAGTCACAGAGACCATTAGAAGAAGGAATGAGGGGCAGTGTTGCTTAATTGCCAGCTAAGGTGTGTGTGACATTTGGAGCAGCACATTGAATCTGACCCAAAGTCCAAATATTGTTGTGAGGGAAATGCTCCACTCTCTCTAGGCAACGCGTTTAATAACACGACACAGTGACTCACGCACACACATTGAAAGACATTCAGACAAGTTACGTAGTGGTATAGATTTTGTCTGTTTATGTATTTGAGCTTTTTGAGTTTGTTTGTTCAATGCAGAGGATTTTAGTAGATGTGATGGTTTGATCTGGACGAATGCTTAATGGGTTGTTTTATATTTTTCTTTAGCAGGCAGTGGTTGAGGTTTCACCCCTACTTTGTAAAAAATCATCATAAAACTTCATGTTTATTTCAGCAACTATTAGTCATAGTTACTGTGTTTTAAGCTGTGGGCCCCAGCTATCATTTGTTTTGTCTGCATGACCTTACGTTCCTAGATCTTTGGATCTACTGCATTTTGTTGTCACTGCGTATGAACCTATCTCCTTATAAGCTCTGTGAGAGTGATCAAGAGTGATATATTTGCTTGGTTAGCCTTGTAAACAGCCTGCTGCTCCACCATGTCTGTGCTATTTGTACAGTAGATCAGTGGTTCCCTGGCCCCTCCTCCAGGGCTGTTTAGCTTCCAGACCCCTAACAGAGGAAAGGAAACTCCTTTGGGGGGACATGAAGCACTACAGGTTGAATGAAATTCTCTCTGAACACTCTAAAGCTCTCTTCATCTCCACAGACTCTGGGGAATAAGCAGCAGAAAATGTTTAAAACAGGATGCTTAATCCACCAGCATGGAAAAAGCATAGTAGTGGATGGAGTTGTTTTTTTTCCCCCAAGAGAGAAAGCACTTTAAAAGAGGCCCAGCTTGATAGGCCGGCATAATGAGCCACCCCTGGATGATATTAGAAAGTTTATTCATAGAGTAGCACTAGAAGATGGCTTAGTGCAGGATGTTATCTTAATGCCACAACATGATAAATGATACAGGAAGGATTGTGTTGGGAAGTAGTTAGGAAATGTGTTGTAACATATTTCCCAGCACAGAGAGCAGTAACATATTTTAGGGAAGAGTTTATAAGCGAAAAACTGAGAGTGTGAAAATAAAGCTCTTATTGCGTGTGGACATAAAAACTCCCTCTGCTCATCTTTTTTTTAATTACCTCAGTAAGCATGATCCAATATGCTTCAATATCTTTATCGTTGTTTCGCCGTTAAGTAATAGAACATCACTCACACACAGTTCCATCTAATGATAAGTTATGAGAGTGAGTCTTCCTTAAATGGTTCAGAGGCTGTCTGTGTGTGTGTGTTTAACTTGTAATAGGGTTTCCTATTGGGGCTAGTGTCTCAGTAAATGATGGTGGTGGGGTTGGTTACTTCGGCTGGGGTCATCACTCCCTGGGCAGTCTGATAGGTAATTCATACACCCTTGCTATATAAGGGGGGGCGCTTCTTCACCATTTATCATGCCACATGCACTCCTAAACCCCCCATGCTACCGGCTGCCTTGCACTCATGTAAACTGTTGCATCAGTAAAGAAACGAGAAGTGCAGTGTGGGGAGGTACAAAGCCCATGATATTTAGCGTCAGCCACAGCATCGTTCCTCTTGTTAGACCAAACTGTGTCCTCCAGGTATTGCACCACAGAGCTGTGAGTGTAAACCAGCTGCTCCGGACAGTATGCTAATTTAAATTTGCATGTTTGGTGTTGTTCACTTGCAAAGTGGTGTTGCGGACCTGCACCTTGCTCGGGGTAATCATTAGCACGAGAGGAGGATTTAGTATTCTGCTCAGCTGAGACACTAACAGAGATAGGTCCCCGGCTTCTGTTTCTATTAGTGTCCAGGCCTGCGGCTGCACAGCCAACACTTCAATGAGCGCTTTCTCAACGCATGGCCATTTCTCTGCTGCAGCTGCTGCCCTACTAACTCACTGGCTTAGGGATAGAAATATGACACTGGAGAACACCCAAAGTATTCTTACACCATACCCCATTTTTTTTTTCTCTAGTCCACACGATTTCACATCCAATTTTCCCATCACCTAGTGACGCCCATTCCCCTAAGACCCCCAGCTACTGCAGGATAACTTGACTCTCCTGTGTGTGTTTGTGTGTTTGGATGTGTGTCTGTTCTTATTGATCAGGGTTGTGTTTCTGTGGTTCTGGGCTCCTGCTGCTGTTAGCACTGCAGTGTAAAGGGTGGGGAGGAGGGAGTGTGGTTCGCAGCACTGAGAAGAGCTTCAGGGTTGTGTGTGTGTGTGTGTGTGTAGTTGAATGTGTGATCTAATGGGATTTACTGTAGTCACAGTACACTTTTTTTTTTCTCTCTTATCTGTCATATTTGCAACAAGAACAACAATTTACACAATTAAACTACAATTATAGTATATTTGGTCTGACAGCTAGATAACTGTCCAGGAGGAGAAAGGAAACAGGAGAATTCAGGCGGCACTAACATGAAGCATTCACAGGATCTCAAAACACTGTAATCGCAAGTAGGAGGATGGCGTGTAATGTGATAAAAACAAGGCAATTTTTAGATTTGTCTTTCAATTAAAACAGTTTGGATCAGCAATTAAAATATGATGAATGCAAGATGAGTTTTAAGGACATTTTTAAGGACAGTTTTTTTTTTTCAGTGAGAAAAACAATTTTAAATGATGGAGAGACGAATGAAATAGATAGTTTTGTATTGAGGAGGTGTAAGCTCCCTTTTGCAGTAGAATTCCTTCATTACACTTAGACAAAGTGAAGGTGAGGGAAGGAGATTTTTTTTTACCCCCCAATTCTACCTCCCTTATCCACAGTTCCTCTTTATTGTAATTCTCTGCTCAGTGGGTGTGGATAGGACTCTTATGATGGATTGCTCTACTGGTCCTCTTGAGTGTATGCATGTGAATAAATGGCTGCAATGCGCATGACCCCCCCCCCCCCCTCTTATTTCCCAAAGTTCTCCTTGCCACCCTCCTCCATCCCTCTTTTCTCATTTCAGCTGTTTTGGACATGTATGCTGGGGCACAGATATGTACTTGTGTTCACATATGGCTGAGCGCATGGACATGCCACCCCAGCAGAACGCTGTAGCACTCAGGGCACTTATTCCTCCATGGCCACAGTGATTAATTACTTCTAACAAAGCAAACACAGTGTTGCTTGTCCGGATCAATCTCCCTCCTATCTTGGTGCATGTGGCTGTCACCAGTAATTGCCAAATTCGGTGTAGTATGAAATGAGGACCTCTTTCACCTCTCACTGGTCCTAAGCTAACCGTTGCCTCTGTTTTCCACGCTTATAGCTCCTGCTTTCTTAGCTCCTGTGGCTCCATCCATTGTCTGCTTCCCCTGTAACTCCCTAATGTCTCCCCCCCCGAGTAATACCTTTTATTTGTGAGCTATATTATATATTTCATTGTCACTCATGTATAGCACCTGACACATCTTTTTAAGAGCAACACATACAAGAATCAACCATCATGCTATCCCTGCATCGCTCTGCCTAAGCTGATCAAAAACCATTAATGTATTTGTAGTGTACATTTGTTGCTAAATGAGAAAATGAATACATTCTGCCACTATCGCCAGCTGGGTGTGGTGAGCCCCATTGGTTGTTGGCACCCACAGCATTACTTGTAGCTCTGAGCGAGTGTCTTTATTTGCCTAGCTGTGTGTGTGTGTGTGTGTGTGTGTGTCTGTGTCTGTGTCTGTATCTGTGTCTGTGCATGTTTGTATGCATGAGGGTTTCTGGCAGTGGATTACTTTACTGTTGACACTGTTTGCCAGTTGACATACTTAGTTCGTTTTTTTTTTTGTTTTTTTTTGAACATATGAACTATCCACAGGTGGTAAGGAAACCTGTTCTCTTCATTTTATTACCGGACAGGCCATCAAGTCACACAGCATGCATAGAGATAGATATCAAAGCCAGAGAAACACAGCTAACGTGATTAGTGGGCGGACACAATTAATGATGCTTGGTGATGGCCAAAAAACATGGAGGGAATTCGCTGTTTAATGAGCTATCACAAGGACTGTGCAGATGTGTTACGAGACCACTCAGTCTTATCGGAGGCCGACACCTCTTTTCAGTAGGACTCTGCCAATTAGCCTTATTATGGGAGTTTACTGTCAAGATTTCAGTCCAGAATAGTGAGTAACTGTTGCTAAAATGTACATTGTGCTTGTTAAAATGTGCAGCACCGTGCATGTTTTTTTTTTCCTCTTTAGGGGTGAAAATGGTACTACTGTTCAGCTCAACTGCACCTGGGATTGACTGATAATTCTCAATAGGAAAAATGCCCTGAAAACTACTGTCCTCATTAATAATGAAAAATCCACACTGGTCCACCCATAATCATACTTTTTTTCAGCTTCCGATATTTTCCCTGGCCCAGCCACATGCTGGAGCATGTCATATATATGATAAGCAGAGGAGCCTGTCAACGAGGGACTCATCGCACACTTAAATTGGTTCAGCATCGAGTTCATATTGCAGTGTGGTCGAGGGGGAATTAGTGAGTCTATATATAAACCCCCGCTGCCTGTGTTGTGAATTAAAGTGCATTTATCTGGTAATCGCTGGGGAGATCTCCGTGTGCACCGGCATGGCAAAGAGGTGGTGCTGCAGCCACAACCGCCCCGTATACTGATACAGCTAGTGCACTGGGAGATGCGAAGGAGAAACAGGTCATACACAATGAAGAGCTCTGATAGCCTGGATGGCAGTAGACATGTACAGCGCACAAGGAGGGAATAACAAGAGGCATCCCTGTGTCCCCTTCATGTGCTAACCTTTCTCTCTCTTTCTCCTCCTCTGCCTTTCCACCTCCTCCTTGTTTGAAGTGTGTCAAACCCTTGGAGCTACATCACCATTGTCTTTCCTCACTCTGTCCTCCTCTCTCTTCAGCCCTCTCAGCCTCATCTGTGATTCAGCTTGCCTTTACTCAATCATGTATGAGTCCTTACTAACAGAATCAAAACCAGTGGGGCTCATGCCATGCTTTTCATTAGAGTGCTCCATAAAAGCTGACTATGCGTCTTTTGAAGTATTGCAGGGCAGCTTGGGAGAAGCCACACTGTCAGGCAGCCCATGCTGCTGACTCTTATTTGATGAAGCAACTTCTCCCACTAAGGCCAGATCAACCTAATGAAGCTTGTGCAAGTACTGACAGTGACGAGGAGCTGTGCCTACTGTGTGACAGTGTGATGGGATAATGACTTGGTAGACTCTCTTAAACTTGCTTTGGGATCTTCAAACTCAGCAAGCAAAGATAACCAGCCCCCCAAACGCTTCACACCCCAGAAAATACCAGTTTGAACTGCTTTCATTTTGCACAGGTTACACAATGAGTATGTTGAATTTCTGACTGTAACAGTGACACGGCCCTCTAATCACAAATGCCCGCAATTGACTGAGTCCTCATAATTCCCCCATTGAATGCCACATGACTTTGAGTGTTCCCGTTGGCTGTTGATCTTTCAAAATTAATTGTTCAATTCAATTTCCAATAGGGATTGTTGTATCTGTCCATGTTTACATGACAATTGAACTAAAATATTACTATTAAAAATTTCCCATTCGCTAAAAATCTGAGAGCTGCACAGGAACTACAGTGTGAAAAACACAAGGACTGAGGCCCCATCAGACAGAGTCGTCTGTCAAATCCATTCTGTATATGAAAGTAATCCAGATATATCCAAAATCTCAGCATGGCTGTCTATAACTTGTTATCAGGAAGTTAATGTGCTCTCTTAATGGGTTGCGTTTTAGTCACTATTTCATACTTGGTTATTGTGTTTGGTTTGACAGCAGAAACAGAAAACTTGGAAATAAGAAAAGCCTCATTGGGAATTCAGCTGTATTAAAATACTGTATATGTGAGCACAAAGACTGGGGGAGAAGAAAACTGATAAAGGGATGAAAAAGGCTGATATCAGGCAGAATGCAAATAACCAAATGTCCAGCCAGATACTAGGTTTTGGCCAATTCTTGTTTTGTTTTTGCTTTGTTTAACTACTACAACAGCTCATGTCTCCCACTAGAAAGTAAATACTTCATTGGAGATGGCAGCACCATGTAAGATGTGAAGCTCAGAGTGTCACGCCTTGAAGAGGTGCTGAGAGAGGGTCAGTTGGACATGACTCCCCACCGTAACGGTTAATGGAGATGCTTGGTTTCACCATTTTGAGAACATGTGTCTCTCAGCTCGTGTTTACTAAGAGGAGGGTATTCAGCCATGCTTGAGTTCACTGTCAAAGCCAATTAAGGGAGTACAAATGAAGATGGAGGATGCAGCGCCTCAGGCCAGGAGAGTACCACACCAGGGCCAAGTAGCCTCCTCTGTCATCACTGAGAGGATACAAACACCTGGGAAACATATGGTCAGAACAGCTTATTCAGTTGGTATCAGCTATGAATATTCATGACCTGAACGGAAAATGAAAAAAATAAATTGTTGCACTTTTTAATTAAATAGGTGTTAGTGAAAAGTTTCTCACATGTAAACAAGTCAACAGAAATCAAAAAGATGACTTGACAACTTCTCGTCAGTTCCAAAAGGTATCCCCAGTGAATGGTAAGCCCTTTAGGTATTCTCCAATAAACCCTTTTACGGCCACCTCCAGTTTAGTCAGGACAGAAAGCACTTCTACAGCTTAAAGTTGCTCTCTTTCTCAGGTTCACCATCTGGCCTCGATTGATTAAAGCTCCTTTAAGTAATTAATGCCCACTTTAATTGAGAGTCTGCCCCTGTGGCTGTGGTGGTTCGTGCGCAATGCTCAGGCTGAGCAGAGCCAAGGATCTAGTTGAGAGGGGCACGGATATCTGTTTAGCACCCTGACCCTCTCAGCCTCACATCTCAACTCTTAAGATGTTAATAAGAATGCAAGTATGCTTGCTTCCGTCCATGTGACAAATCGTGCTATAAATCATAGCAGTAGAGTGTGACACGGGTTTTTCCCACATTGGAATGAGCTAAAGGCATGTCGCCATTTTATCAGCTGCTTTATCACTTTCCATTGGTCTATTTCCTTTGTGGAAAAACGTCAGTTATGGTGGACATGCACGTAGGGGAAAGAAAACTGAATTCCCTCTGCCAAACAGTGTATTGTGACAGCATGTCTCTGCTCGGCCCCTACAGCTTGCCACTATTGTGCTGTTTCATCTGTTTGTAATAATTGAGTTATATCAGTTAATACTTTCCGTTTCATTGACTGTCACAATAGATGTACACCACATGACACTTCCCCAATCTCGACCCCTGACCTTCTTTACTGGAGCCTTTTTTTGTCTTTTAGTAATTGTTTTTTGAAAATGTTAAACCATCCCCCAGCTGGATAACACGAGACACAGTGAATACAGAGTGCTCAGCATTGATTCCACAAACCTGACTATGACCTTTTCCAATCTGAAGTCCTGCGCTGGCTGCTAGTTTGATGTGAGCTGGCTAATCGATTCCTTGCAAGCGTGAGAGTGTACTACAATGTCTCTCACACTGAAGCCTCTACCAGGCAACCTGGATTTTACCTGAGTCTTATTGTCACCACTCGCTGAATAGTGAAACATTTACCCTTTAATTGCCAGCTTCACAAAGAATGATCAGTTTAATTTGCTCTCATTAAAGGCATCTAACCTAATGGGTTTATTAGGGGCTTGGGATAGAATAGCAATCACCAGAGTCTACGACGCCTTTGGGGAGGATTACATCAATGGATCATAAATATTTTACTATGTCTACAGACGTGGAGATTGTAAATGCTTCGATTTGACTTGCATAAGTGCTTAACATGCACCTTGGATGTGGCTTATGTGGTAATTTAAAATCACTGTAGACTTGAACAGACTTGTTCTATAAAAGCTCTCTAAGTCAGCACACAGCACAAAGCAGAACCCTGAAAAAGCACAATTTTTCATCGATCAGGTAGATTAATGCAGAAACCTTTCACTCTGTGAAGTAAAATGACATTGTCACTATTTTTTATTACTGACACCACACATACATGCAGATAAAGGGGCACTTGATCGATGTAGGTCAGGGCTGTTTGCGTGTTTAGGGTCATTCTTATTAGATTGGTAAGATGGTAATAGACAGACAGCTGTGTCATGATTATACCCCTTGGACCCCGGGGCCTGAGGTTTATGTTTGGCCTGAGGCGATAGCTGCATTGCATCCCACCGGTCCCCTGTGATGACCAAACTCAGACCTCTTTGGTCCTGGGGGAGGAGGTCTGTACCTGAGGGGAGATGCAGCAAGATGGATCGAAAGTCATGGAATTGGCTTCAGAAATAGATTTAATTAGATTTAATACAAACTCCATTGTGCTGTTCTGTGGCTTTCAGCTTGTCAAGTTGAAGGGCAGAGGGAACATAGCAGCAATCATTCCATTCCACTTTTTTTTCCCCAGCTTTTCTCCAAGCTAATTTGTCATAGCCGACAGTTATCCCTGGATATTAAATTAAGCAGTTGACATTTTGTGTACCCTGCGAATCGACTGTATCACCTTGAAAGTGCAGTGGCAGTGATGTGCAAGGAATGGCAGAGGCCCATGTCTTAAACCCTGGTCGACAAATGACATTTCTGGGTCACTTATGAAACCAGGCAACAACACCTATAGTTCAATAGCCAAGAAACAGAGGGTTGAAAGGCAACAATCCCTTTCTTCCTGTCACACCATTAGTGTTAATCTGATCCTGGTGTCGCATATGGAAAGCTGATTTCAAATAATGCATGTTTGTTTGGGACAGATGGGTGGGTTTCTTTAGGAGTTATTGATGTATTTTTTTCTGTTTGTATTTGTGTGTGTGTGTGCAGTGTATTTGGAGCCTGCTGTCTCTGTTTGATGGTCTGATTTGGGTTCCATTACTTCGCCAGTGGGGGTTCTGTTCAGAGTCATCGTGTTGGCACCGGTGGCCCCATGGGTGATCAGAAACCATCTGCAGAAGGCGTACCCTGAACACTCTGTTGCAGTGAAGGGTGTGGAACGATCATATTCACCAAGCTTACGCTGCGTCTATTGATTTCCACATTTGAGAGCATCTCTGTTATTGCTAATCACCGATCGGGGTGCAGCAAGCCTCACAAGGCTTTGGGCTACTGGAGCACAGCTGGAGCAGTCAATTCAATGACAGGCTGTCTGCGCTGTGGGCAAGGAGTTATGCTGTTTGTTTAGAAAGACATCATTGTGGTTGCGATTTTACAACTCTCAATGTGTGGCAGAACACAGCCTCGGCTGCAGAGCCCTTGATAGAAAGCATTAACAAATTATCTTGGAAATTTGATTCCTTGGAGAAAATTATGGATCCAGGAAAGGATAAACAAATAGATTTGACAGTCTTCAGTAAGCATTTTGTTGTTTTGCGGTAGAATAGGACACATATGTTGGCTCTTGCAAATGTGAACAACCTGTTGACCCAAAAAGATTTCTCATACCTCTGAAAGACCGTATGTCTCCATCAGAATTAATTCTATTTTAAGATGAGGAATTTTGTAAAAACAGACATACACTGTCATGGTCATAATTCATCAAACCCCCTCCGTTCGTTGCTCACGATCATTTTGTGTAACAGCACGTCTTGTTGTGATATAATTTCATTGAATTCTTACTTTAAGCCTGTTAGGCCAAGAGCCTGAATGAGGCCAGACAAGTGCAAACACAGACATGGTCCCAAGGGCTAAGGACGCCCCGGGGTTACAGCGTACTGAGGAGGGGGAAAGGGCATATGCTGGGGTATTAATCTGCTAACAGGAAAGGAGCCTCCAACAGCTGGTCTTGCACCAAACTCCCAATCTTAATCTTGTCAACTTTCTATTCAGCTGCTCCGACTATGGGCCTAAGAGTGAACAACAAAGCTGTCACTGGAAGAAAATTGTCCATGTTTCGTTGTAAGCGCCTTGTTAGAGAGAAAATGAGCGCACGCAACTGTGGTGTGCATGATCTGGTTTGTGTGCGCAAGAATGTTGAGTCCCTAAAGTATGTGGCACAATGTACCAGAGTGAGTAACTTTTTTCTTTTGCATCATTTCCCTCTTCCTCCTAAGCATAAAAACATGAATATTTAAGACTACATCAAACAAGCATTCATGAAATATTAAAATGCTCGAGAAACAAGAAAAGCTTTTATCCCTCTCTGTTATTCGTATGTCTTCTCTAGCCCCTCTCTTTTGCTCCCTCGCTCCTATGCTCACACACAAACACATAGATGCATGTGCACGCACATACATGCACACAAACACACTGACTTACATGCGCATTAGCACCCCCAGAATTTACCCACGGGTAAAAACGACACACCTTCCTACTCGATCCACTCTTCTGTGGTATCAGCATGTTGCCGCATTAAATAGAGGCGGCAGAGGTTTGCAAGAAAGTTCAATAATTTACCCCGGTTAGAATTTCAGGTAAAACACAATTGCCGTATTAGAAGTTTTGGTTTGTGGATGTCATGTTGTACAGGATGCCTAACAGATGTGTCACAGATCAGGAGGGCCTATGCTATGTGAGAACTTTGCCTTTGGTGGAGCTGATGTTTAAGGAGATGGAACACTGACTTGTATCAGTCAGTTAGGGTGAAGTTAATCTGTGGAGCTCCCTCTTTCCATGTTATGCCCCCTATTCCTCTTTGTCTTTACCCCAGCACTGTACATCTCTCTCTCTCTCTCTCTCTATCAATGCTTCCCTCTGCGTGGCTAAGCTAGAAGCTGTGCTAATCTCTGTAGCTGCAGCTCTAAGCAGATGCTGCTGTGTTTTTAGAACAGATCCTGTTAAGCGTGAATTAAAAAAAAAAAAAATTGTATATGTAGGGGTAAAATCTTGCTCTCTCTTCACCCACAATGTTCCATGCTTATAGCATAGCCAGCATTTTGGTATTATTTCCGTTTTAGTCCGTGTTCACACTGTTTGGTGTCTCCCCTATGTTTGCTTTTATTTAAATATGTGGGTATCGGTTTATGTTGAGCCTCTCATCAGAATCACTGTCAGTCCTTTCCTAAATTAATATTCAGTCCCTCAAATGTAAATTCAAGTGAACCCCTCTGTTTTATGAGCAGCTCTGGATGGATTGACTTGTTGGATTATGCAAAAACTGAGGTTATATCGTGCGTGTGTGTCTTTGTGCAGACACACGATGTGTTTGGAAAGCAGTAGGAGATTAATGAAAAAAAAATCCTATAACGTTGTACGGCACATTGATTCTGTCATTTTTGCCTTGGCTCCTTCGTTTATGTATTTATTCTCCTGCTTATGTCTGCAGTATTTTAATGCACTCACCGTGCAGCCTAGTCTTTCAACCTTATGTAGGACAGGATAGAGTAAAATAAAAGGATTAAAGGAGATGCCAATGTTTTTGGTTTTTTTTTGGTCAGGGAGCCTCATTTATTCATCTTATTTCATCTTATTGTCCCCTTTCCCCGGTTGTCTCCATCAGGGCATGCAGCTTCAGACTATGAAAGAAAGATCTCTGGGTGAGTGGTCATCCTGTAGGCAAAATCTAATCAAAAGGAGAAATGCTTTTAAATGTCTTTTGTTCCCCTGGGCGAAACATTTGTGGGCCGATCCAATCCTGCCAGTGTATGTCCAGCCCAAACTCAACTGTCGCTAGATGCAATTAATATTGAGCGTATATCCAGGCCTGCACTCCCCTCATATAATAACAGTGTTACAACAAAGGTTAATGCTTTGAATCCAATCTCTGTTCGCGTCATTTTCAATGGAGTTGTGATGCAAGCGAAGGGGAGTAGAAATGTGGGGGGTAGCACATCTGCAAAGGGGGGGGGGGGACTCAGACGGAAGCAAAATTAATTACTGGTCTCTATAAATTTGATGTCATGTCTCATTTTCCTTAATCCTTCCTGCCTTTCTCACTTTCTAACGGTGCTAACAGAGAAGCTTGGGAAGACTAATGAAAAGGCCTCTTAGATGCTAATAGCAAATTAGCCCTTGTGTCACTTTTGGAAGCTGTGTGTGGAGTGACTGTGAAGACTCAGTGAGGGGGTGGCCAAACAGCAGCCTCGACTGCTGCTGCCCCCCTCCACACACACTCACACGCACAGGCAATGACAAACACAAAAACACCAGTGGAGGAAAGGTCTAGATACAGTCAAAATTTTTAGAAGGTCTGTTTTTTCTTGCCTCACACGATTCTTATCCCTCATCCTCCCCCGATTCCTTCTTGCTGTCATTGTGCTTTTCTGACACACAAGCCCAGATATGACTATTCTGAGAGACAGTTTGCTTCTCTTGGGGGGGATTTAGTGGTTTGGAGTATGACTAACGAGCTGGATCTCATTCCATTTCTCTTTGCTGCTGCTTTTAGACTGGACTAGAGTCAGGTTTAACAACTCACTTGGATTATTGTTAGATCAGGCCTTAGACACAAACATACTGAGTTACAAACTTGCCTGGAGAAAATATCTTTTTCTGGAGTATTCAAACAGACATGCTGGAAAAAAAAAAAACAACAAAAACCCACCAACTTATTGATGGGGCTTTGGATCCCAGCGACAGCGTCTGTTTTAGTTTTGGAACTGAAGAATCTTCCAAAACAATTTAGTCTCACCCAGAAAGATAGAGAATGTCAGCAGTAGCATGCAGTTTATGTCTCAGTGGGACTGAATTATTATTCTAGCAACAATGTGACTTTCTTTACTTTGTGAATAAATGACTGGATGACAAATGTGTTTAATTTTTGCATGTTTGAAGAGCCGCTCATGCAGCCAAAACATGACACAAGTGCACATCTGATGGAAAAAGCAGGTTGTGGCCAGTAGTGTTATTTTACAACTACGTTCTGTCAAAGAGAATACACAACCCAAAGTATTTATGGGTGTTCTTTTATTGAGCTAAAGAATGACTTGAGTAAGTAGCTTTCTCTCTTTTAGCTTTTCTCCTCACACAGCCAGACAGAAATCCCATAGCTCTACATGTGTGCTGTTCACTCCCACAGCAAACACAAGAAATAAAAAATGTAATAGAAAAACAATAGTTGCTCCTGAGAAGGCAGCCAGCCAGAGTGTAACATGTGCATTTATGTAAAACTTATAATCCAATTAACAAGTACAAAAAACCGAGTGATCACTCTATTATGGGAATACAAAGGAGAGAAGTGCCATGTTCCGAAAACTACTCGTGTGGAAAAAATGCAAATGGCGTGAAATGAGTGTGTCTGGTAATGTGTTTGTATAAAGCGTCATGCTGTGGCACTAGACTGGAGGCCTGATCACTCTTTCTCTCTCTCTCTCTCTCTCTGTACAGGCATACTTCCGACAGGGTGTTGCCCTGCAGTACCTTGGTCGCCATGCCGACGCACTGGCCGCCTTCGCCTCTGGGCTGGCCCAAGACCCCAAGAGCTTACAGCTTTTGGTGGGCATGGTAGAAGCCGCCATGAAATCTCCACTACGAGGTAAGAAATTGAGTAGCCGGATTGGTTTGTATTGAAATCTGGACAGCAAGCTCATGTGTGCGGGTGCCACTGTCTTCCTGCTTCACTATCTCCACATGTTTTTTCTTAGGGCTACCTAAAAGCCCATCCCACAGATAATCCTCGCTTTCCGTCAGTCAATATGCGTGTTAGGGTGACTTTACCTGTCAATTTTTACCAATTTGGCAGACAGGCCATCTCTCTATCTTACAGTCTCTCTGTCTTTGTGACTGACTGTTGGTGTCAAGTACTAACCTCCGGACTCTGAGGCCTGATGCCTGCAGCTTCAGCATATCTTATTGTCATTCAGGCTGATCACACACCCAGATAGTCCCTTATCTTAATGAGCATCCAACACTAATGCCATTGTCTGTGTCTGCCCCTGTGTAAGCCTTTTTCCTAAAGCTGAGCGGATTTTTAAGTAGCGCATTCAAGCCAAGATTGTTTCAAAAATGTTTTTTTTACTATGCATTATTGTCTGTTGTATCAGCCAAGTGCAGTGATCTGATTGTCCATGAGTAATCCGTGTGGGCCAGCCTAATGAGCCTCAACACAAACCTGGCAACAATTTTATTTTGGATGACCACTGCAAAGGATTTAATATGTCTCAGATCAGAAAGGCCCCGACTGCCAGCATAGACCGAGTCATCCTGCTGTCTTGCTTTGTCATCACCTGTTTTCCAAACTGTGCTGAAAACAGCACCTTTTAATCAATGTGGCGTCATTTTATCATCCAAAATTCACTGAGTTGTACAATGAGATCATTCGCTTTGAAGGGCTTTGTTGTGTGAGGGATCTGTTTTTCTTTGATTGATTTCAAACAGCGCTCCTCTGAATATTATTGTACAAATGCAGATGAGGAAAAAAAAGTGTCGCAAAGAGAATGAAGAATGGAAACCCCATCTGAACGACTCTCCCCATATAAGCCTGTCACTGGAACCAAAACAAGAAAAGAGTTTGGGTGTGAGCCCAGATTCGTACATCATGGACCAGAATGGGTCCTCTCAGTAGGGGAAAGCCAACATTTAGCTGAAGCCATTTAATCTCTTTAATTGTTTACAATATTTCCCACAGTGCCAGGCAACCATCAGAGAGCCTAATCTAAGGTGTGTTGATGAGAGGTAGCTAGGTCAGAGGATTAAGAGCAATGATCCTCTCACAGGGGCTCCTGGCACAGAGGGACAATAATCAATGTTACGCCAGCAAACAGGGACGATAATCAGTGTTACTCAGCCCAAGTCCCCTGAGAAGTGAAAGGTAGGTGAGCATTGGAAGAGCATCACAGTCCTGCCATCCACGATTATGGGCCACATGGCACACCATCCCAGGGTTCAGCTCAATCATTACCTGTTCTTTCATTTTAATTGGTGTGTTTCTCATTGAACCAAAAATACGACCAGTGAAGTCATAAAATATATATATCTTTGCCCTTATTGGCTTTTCCATCCCACCTGCTTGTTTTGCATTTGTAAGGGTATTATAATGACACTAAAAAGCTGTAATCCTTTTGTAATTACACTTAAATCTCTTATACCAGTTCAGTAAACAGTGCCTTATTCCATTCTGTGTATAAACTTAATGTTGTTGCCTTGTTGCCAAGAAAGAGCTGATTGTATCTAGCTGTGATTGCTTTGTTCACTTATCTCTGTCATTTATCTTACCACTAACATCTCGACATGTTCAGATGTTTGCAGCTCTCCCACAGCACCTACGTGTTTATTCTTTCTTTGCATGTAGCGATCCAGCTGATGATATTCATACCTAAATAGGCAAATAAATAAATTAGGATAGAGGAAGTCAAATAATGAACCTGAGAGAACAATATCAAGGCACGTGTCCTCAAAGACTCGGTGTTGTGAATTCATCAAAGCTTGCTTTGTTTCCGCAGTAAATTTAATATTAGATGAATAATTCCCCAAATCTGACTGTGTCATATACAGTTCAGCCCTTTGTTTCTGACACTCACACTACCACTCCTCCTTGCACAGATCAAGGTTTCCTCTCATTAAGCCAGACTTAAACAGCTGTTGTGTTCTCCTGTGGATCGTACTGTAATTCCCACAACAGAGGGCTCTCACACAAGTGGAAACTAGTACAGTCTCACCTCCCTCTCCTTACTGTATCTCTCTTTCTCTCCGTCTGCCACTCCCGATCATCCTGGCAGCAGTTTTTCCTCCAGTATCAGCACACCCCATCTGCGTTATTGAATGAGCTGTGGGAAATCAGGCTCTCACAGTTTTATATATTAGAAGCTGTGTTTTAGTATGTATGCATTCACATGGGTAATATTCCTGCTATTCATCCTGCTCCAGTTGTGTCTCTCATTCAGCTGCTTGGGGCCAGAGGGTGTGCAAAGGGTCCATTGGCTGTTAATTATTCAATTGTTTTGCCGTGTATGCTGACTAAAAAGGTTATTTCACTTGAAGATCCCCTTCAGATAAACTGTGGTATGGGGTGATTATTGACCCCGCCGGGATCATTTGCAGTTGAAAAGAGTGTCCTTTAACCGGAGGATCAGGATCCATTCAGTGTTCATTAACATCTGTCCTGCTGAGGTGCCTTAAAGCAAAGTGCCTTTGCTTCTTAACACTCTATACAGGAGCTGCTGTACAACCCCGATCTCCTTAAAGGGAGCAGGAAAGGGCACGTTATTACTCACAGGATAAGATTATATATTCTCATTATATTTCACTCCAACAAATCCAATGAAATAACAATATCACCAACCTAATTTTCTATGAACAGAATATCTTTATTTTGTAATAGTGTTGTCATGTATAAGACAAGTCATGCTCAGGATGGAAATTTATATTAATTATTATATCATGGAAGTGTTATTCTAATTTAATAAACTGAATGGAATTAGTAGTTAGCATAAATGCTAAGATGAAATTTAAACAGTACAGCAGGAATAAATTTATAGGATATTTAAAGTTTTGTGTATTTCAAGTGTATTTGAAGGCTTGGTCAGTCCCAGTGATGATAGGCCATTAAATATATGAAAGAAGGCAGAATAACTCTTTTGCACATTCCAGATGAATAGTTAGTGCCCACTTCTACAAGACAAATTGGGAGAAAGATGATGTAGAAGTGGAATGATTCTCTGTTGCATGTCAATGAGGTTGAGGTTGTAATTCTTGCTGCATATCTTGATATAAAGCTCAGTAAACTCCAGTTAAAGCATATGACTTTGCGCTTGTGTGTTTGTGTATATGAGGCGTGTGAAGCAGCGCTCTCAGATGTTGTCATAACTACCTTTTTATAAGTTCAGCAGCCATGGCACCTTTTTAAAAAAAGCATCCTCAGTTTGATTTATGACTCAGTGCTCGCTGTCACTCTGAAGGCAATTACAAGCTATGAATGGATATTATACGCACGCACTGTCTCTGTAAGCCCGACATTCTGCCAAGTGCTGGAACACAAGCGACGCTCTTGAAAGAGCATCATCAGTTATGCTTTTGAGTGCTTGCGTGGGGAAGCATCTCATATTGTGTGCGCGTGCGTCTAGGTGAATTAGAATCTCCTTCTGTTTTGAAGCGCTATTGAGTTTATTCAGTTATTGCGACTGTGTACTTGTTGCCCCTAAATGTTTGTCTAAACAAATGAATGTTACAATTTCCGAAAGCTTAGGTCGTAGGAGGAAACAGTCTGCGCCGTCAGTACGGGCACAGAAACACCGTGCAGTGATCAGGAGGAGAGCACTTTTGCCTAATTAATAGCAGCTCTGCTTAAAATACATGCAAATACAGAACCATGAGATGGACCTCTGTATGTGAATGCAAATATATACTGATACACAAATGTGTTAAACGCAGACATACCCACATGCACACAGACACATGGGCGTGCCTCCATACACCCCCCATCCTGTTGTTCGATGCTGGTGTCTGCCAGAGGGCTTTGTAATCTGGAGGGGCTGTGGATCCTGAATCCCGCGTGGCACCACCATTGATTTATGTCATTGTGTGCATTTTCAGCCTCTCCAAAGGTCACCTTGTGTGTCTCCTTTACTCTGCATTCCTCTGTTGTTGCTACTGTTGTGCATTAGCTGCATTAGTTTCCCCGTCACTCTTTTAAACTGTATTGCAAATCCCACTCAGCCATCCCTATTCTCTCAACCGCATCGACTGACGCAAAGAGAAAGGCAGAAATATAATTTTGCTGTTTGGTTTGTTAAGACATTTGCCCACAGGGTTCTAAACTTGTGCTATTTTAATGCGGTGTTGTCGGAAATTGCCCGAGAATACCCTGGTCTAAGTGGATGCTGAAAAATGGCTTGTTTGTTGTGTTATTGTCATTGTTAGCCATCTCTCAGCCAAACCACAGGTCGTGCTTATCGAAGCAGAAAAACACAGAACCATTACTGGAGAAAAGCAGAACCTGAATTCAGACAGCCGTTATATTTTTCAGTTGTGGTAAACACGTAGCACAGTTACTGCAATTAATGTCAGATATTGTTGTCAGTTACCATGTTATGTTGTGGCGTATGTAGGAGTCTGTTTTTAATCTTTCTTTCTCTCTTTCTCATGTCCTCCCTGCACAGAGTCTCTCGAGCCCACCTATCAGCAGCTGCAAAAGATGAAGCTGGACAAAAGTCCCTTTGTGGTGGTGTCCGTGATTGGCCAGGAGCTGCTGACAGCGGGCCACCACACAGCCTCTGTTGTGGTACTGGAAGCTGCTTTGAAGATCGGCACATGCAGCCTCAAGCTCCGTGGTTCCGTCTTCTCGGCCCTCAGCAGCGCCCACTGGTCCCTGGGCAACACAGAGAAGAGCACTGGCTACATGCAGCAAGACTTAGAGGTGGCCAAGACCTTAGGTAAAAGGCCTAAAATGGGGAAGAGGGATGGATCATTGTTTCATAATTCTACCAATCTTGTAATTTTTCAATCTTTTGCAATGAGTCATTTAGCCACATTGCATGCCTGACATCTCAAAGTATTTGATTTTTTCCAGCCAACATTCTAAAACCAGATGAAATTTGAAACCTCTCCTTAAACAACTGTCTTGGCAAAATATTTAACTCATCCAATACTTTGGTATATGACTACATTAGTCTCAGCTTTTTTGTTTGTGCTAATTATTAAGTTTAAGGTGGGACCACGTTATTATTATGATGAACAGCTTGAGCATGTTAGCATACGAAAACTACCAATGAGCTCAAAGCAGTGCTGCTTATAGCTGCACAGTATCTTAGCCTTGTTTTTGTGTATCTCAATTGAAGCAGAATACCAATGTCATTTTAAATGTTACAGTGTAGTTTGTTAACGTGGGAAATATCCTCTTGCTAATAAAGGAAGGGGAGAGGGGGTCGGAGATAAAAACAGTAATGGAAAGAAAAAAATCAGGAAGGCAAGGTAGGAGGAAAATGAAAAGAGAGTAGCACTGACTGGCTCCGCTCTTCTCACCCCTACACAGTTTGACACATGACTGGGCAAAGCAGCTGAAGATAAGGAGTTGTGGTTCTCAGGTGGAGCACAGAGACTTGTGCTTTGCTTTGGGCCTGTCTGTGGGGCCTCTCTGTCAGGCAGAAAATAATAAGGCTTTACCCTCTCACCCTCTGGAGCATTGAGATCAGAACACAACCAGCTGTCAGGGAAGCCGCTCTATTATGGAGAACATATACAGCCACTTTCCCTTTTAAGGGAGCAGTGGCGTGCTGGTGGCATAGATGTGGTTCATCACTTCACTGTTCAACAGTGACTGTGGGATGATGTGAAATAAACAACAGCTACTTTGTAAATATTCCGTTTTTGGTTTTATTCCCACCAGGTGACCAAACAGGGGAATGCCGCGCTCATGGGAATCTGGGTTCGGCATTCTTCTCCAAGGGAAACTACCGCGAAGCGCTGACCAACCACCGCAACCAGCTGGTTCTGGCCATGAAGCTAAAGGACAGAGAGGTAAGAGGAACACACAGGGTGGAGGCTTGGGAGGAATTTACAGCAGTGTGAAATGGATAGAGCATGTCAACTGCCATTGCAGAGGACAATGAATTGAGGTTACATAGCTCTTTTTTCTAAGTATGTTATCATGTTGGAGGGGTGGGATTGTGCTTTTCCCAGCATTCTTTGGTTCTGGCTGTTTAGAGGGTATCTGAAGGAGGAGTATGAAGGACACACAGATGCTGCTGCTCTTTGTCTATTTAGAAAAGTGAGTGTCAAGTTGGTGCAGAGAAGGCATGAAGGTAATGGGGGAGGAGAGAGAGTGAGGCTGTTGAAGCAAAGGCCAATAGGATAGCCTTAGCAGCTGGTTCACCTTATTATCAATGCAAACCATTTATGCAGATGTAATGCAGATGTTTATCTGGTTCATGTTTCATTAAGTCTGGGGCTCTAGAACATCTGCCTGTTGTGGAATGTAATTTACACAGATTAAATTGTTTGGATATGGGGCAGAGAAAGAAAAAAGAAGAGTGGGAGTGAAAAATGAATATGGAGGATAGGGAGAGAAATGAGGCTCTTTACTGTCTGGTGCCCTCTTTCTCTCCCTCAGTTTGCCTCCTACCTCACTGTCTGTCTCCGCCTGACCTCTGTGGGCATTGTTGGAGGTTGACAGGTGCTTGTTCCAACACAATTTCCGTCACACAAGGAGAAGAATGGCCTCCGTTTCCCCTTCATTCCTTATCCTCCCCACCAGGCCGACAGGACCTGCTTGTTTGTGTTGCCTGATATCAGGAGACATTTAAACAGTCCAGTCAAACACAGCACAATGCAGCAGGATGACACTAACGACTGAAGAATGAGGCTAGAGGTCCCCTTGACATCTCTCCCTCCCCTAGTTTGAGGATATGTGGAGAGCAAAAGTATTAATATGAGTCCACATCAGTGCCAATACCTCTGTCATGTAATGAGGTTAGAGAGAGAGACGAGGTGAGAGACTTAAAAGGGCACAGACAATGTCCTTAGTGCCTGCTCTGAGAGTTCGACTGCTCTGCGCGTGCTTGGCTGTAGCAGTAATTGGCTGACCAAATGTCTCATTGAATGGTTTATCTTGCGAGTATTCCCGTGTGTGTATATGCCATATCCCTGCTACTTTTCTACGTTTTTTTGCACCTAATGACATTTAAAGACCTCGCAGGGCAGTATCAGCAAATCAGTAACAAGCTGCTTTGTTCCACAGTAGATCACGTTTTTGTCATGCCCATCACACGTTTGCTTCTTAGAGGAGAACAATACCCGCACTGCACAGCATGTGCCTACACGCAAACACCAAATGGACCACGCATGACTATCAGAGTGTCCTAGTGCCCAGTACAAGACATTAAGCACTGCTAATCATCACATCGCTTACGAACAATCCCAATTGGCCCTACACGGCCCACCCTACTACCCCCTTCTTCCTCTGAAGGCCCCTTAATCAGAGTCATATGTGTGTCACACCACCTGGTCTCCTTCAGAACACACTGGAGCCTGGCGGATAGCTCTTTACGGCCGGCCTGGTATTTTTGTTTCTGATGTGGACTTTTTATCTGGCCTTTTTGAAACTGAGGTCACTTCCTAGTGGCTGGGGACAGGATGTTGTTTCTGACTGGGATTTCCAGTGTGCTGCCTTCACTCTGGGAGTGTGGAGATGACGGAGAAGAGACTTAAAGTGGCCAGTCATTGCAGTCCTCGCTGATATAGGAATCGGTGCCATATGTGAATTGAAATAACTTTGATTAGAGTGCACAGCAGTTGCTGAGAATTTCCTTGAGACTTCAGGAAAATCATATACTTGGTGAAATGGTAGATTCAATAAAAGGACCTGGTGTACCATGTGGCTTTGATATGATGTTGGGGTGTGGGTTTTGATTCTGTTCAGCTTCAGGTTTTGATTGTGTGGAAGGAAATCTTGGAAGATGATAACAGAAACATTTAATAAACTCTGTGAACTTGATACAGCTTTTCTCTGTGTGCTTGTGTGTCTGTATGTGTGTGTGTGCGTGCAGGCCATCACACCTATCGATTCCAATAAGTGTGGACTCATCATGTTAATTGCCGCCATCTGGGTTGGTTAAACCCAAACTGTTGTAAACTTCCATCACATCTCAGACTCCAACTTCAACGTTCAACTTTGACCTTAGCTGTAAAGTTGCAATGAGGATCCATTACTGACATTTTAGGATCATGTGTTTGCTCGTTTTTCTTGCCATGCTGGATTGTCGTCGTAATGAATCGCTTTCAAAGGGTCTTCCAAATGAAAAAATATAATGAAATGTGTGATGCTGAATACAGTGATATCTAATCATGTCAATAACGGAAAAAATTTAAATGTGGTCGTAATAAAATGTAATTATCCTCTGAGGTATCATGAACCTAAATGACAGTCTTTACCGCTAGGAAATGTATACAGTGGTGTCTATTTCTGCTAAAGTAAAACTAATACTAATGGTGAGGTATAGTATAACTCAAATATGGACAGTTTAACTACTCCTCTACTGTGGGGTGAACAGTGGCATGTGTGATGAAGGAGCAGAGCGAGACAAAAAGCAGAGATGAGTTTTCTCTATAACTCAAGAGGCAGTACAGAGCCCTGGTCCTGTTATATCAGTAAAGGAGCCATGTATGGGATCTCTTTTCATCTTCTAATAATCTCTGCTGAGGCTCTTTACAGCACAGCACAGCAAAAAAAGAAAAAAAGTCTGGGTTAGTCTTGGCCACTTGCCTGTATCTGAGTAGCGGACTTTGTGACACCAATAAATCGTCACAAATCTGACCGAGAAGCTCATCTGTAATGACAAAAACTTAAAAAAAAAGAAAGAAAGAAAGAAAACAAAACAGTGATGAAGAGAGAGCTGGGAATAGGCTCAAAGAGTGAGCGCTCTGTCATCCGCAACTTGGACTGGGAGCTGCAGTCCAAACTAGTGAGGTCATAGGCTAGCGTGAAGTTAGTGTTTTTCTTTTGTGTGTTGCCTTTTGGAAATATCCTTAGCAGATTTTCGGCTGTTATATATACTGCAGCTAGAACATAAACATACTCTCTAGTCTTTCCAACTGTGTGCGTCTTTCCCAACTTCAGTTTTTGTCCCAGTTTCCACACCTGGCTTCATCCGAGAACTGCCAGCAACCCATCTTTAACAAAGGCCTTCTCTGTCATTTCGAAACAAAGCTGTTAAACTAGGTCTTTCCTCTCCGTCTTTCCTCTCCTGTCCCCTCTGTTTGTCTGTGACGTTTTCATACTAAATAGTAGGTTTAAGTAGAGGGAGGTAACCCCTAATTTGGGGTGTGAGTATTTAGGAGAAACTGAGGCAGGCTGGTAGCGGTGCACTCTGTAATTATGTCTTGTGTGATGTTATAAAGAGTCTCCGCTGCTGACTCCCCCAACCCCAAGTTGAAGTGGCAATCAAGATGAGGAAAAAGTAAAAAGGATACAAACAATGATTTTTTTTTTTCCACAGGCTCTGCAGTTCTTCTCTGTCTCCCACCACCATTCTGTTTTTTTTACTTTAGCTTTGTTTATCTATGCTCTTTCTGCCTCTCGCTCCATCTGCCGAAAGCCATTTACCCAAACTTTGCCCCTTCGCTCTGAAAATGACATGGACTATTTCATCATGGGTGTTTATTTTGCTGCTAGGTTTGGGGCTGCGTGGATCCTGCTGGTTCCAAACTGGTGTAATGAGACTGAAGACTGAGAGATGAGCCTCTAAATTAGGGGTGAGGAAGAGGACTAAGTGTGGGTGTTCCTCTTGTCAGGGTCAGGGTTTGTCAGTGTTTGTCAGCACTCTCACAGAAGAGGGGATCGTTAAGAAGTCATTAGGGTATGGATGTGTGCCTCCACCGCCTTTCATGGGGCTCATGGTAATAGACGATGGCAGAGGGTTTGGCATCCTCCTTTCTTTAGCCTCCACTGATTAATACAGAGGATTTGGGGATGATTAGAGGGGCTAATTTAGTGAAATGTTGGGTGGGGGCAGTAGGAGAACAGTCTGACCATATAAAAGCCAACACTTGTCTAGCGCACTTCATAAGGCAGGTTAGCCTGTGAGTACAGGCAGCTGTTGATAGTATTTTCCAGGTTAAACCACTTTGAGCAGTACTGCTACATCCAGAAGTAACCGCCTCTTCACCTGTGCTGTTTGGCTGAGGTGCAGAGCTTTCCATGCAGAAGCAGCTCGAACAGCATGTCCAGCCTGCTGTGCCTTAATGACACACAGGCTCTCCTCGGCCCAGTGGTTTAGAACTGCTCTACAGCGGCTCGCTTAGCCATGAATCATGGGAGATGGACGGCAGGCATTAGCCAATGGGCCATGACCAGAACTGGGAAACAAGGATTTGTGTGTGTGTGTGTGTGTGTAGGTACATTATTTGTAGCACGCATCTCTTTTCCTCCTATTCCAATATCGTGTGAATGCATCATGTCCTGTACATGAGCATGTTTGTCTTGGAGCATTTCAGTGTGTTTTGCACAGAAATATAAAGCACATTTCTCAGAAAAATGTGGGACTATAAAAAATATTGTACACATGTAAAGTCTGAAATTGTTTCCCACCTTATGGGTTTGGTTGAACTGCTCTGAGGATTTACTGCTTTTGATTTGATTGTTGCAGCACATACACATCCTCTTTACATATCAGCAGATGTGCTCCCATGTGTGTGAGAGAGAAAGCTTGTGTGAATGTGAATGACGCCTGTGGCTATGATTTGTGCTTGTACAGGTTGTGGTGTAATGGTGTATGTACTGACTTACCATGTCCCCATAACGTATCATTGACCCTGAACATGGAGCTCTGTGTGTGCACGCATGGCAAAATCAAGGATCATAAACGTGTATTTCCTCTGTGTGCGTGTGTGTGAGAGTGTGTGTGCATGCGCATGTATGCAAACCTGTGCATGTGTTGTGCATTTGCTGCATTGGAGGTGACGCAGCTTTGTGTCTTCCCCAGTGGAGCATTTGGAAGGCTGTCAGAGAGATGAATGACTGCCGTTATATCGACTACTGCTCTGCTTCTCTGCTGCCTCCTCTCTCTCTCGCTCTCTCTTGCTCTCTCGCTCTCTCGCTATCCCCCCTCCTTAGTTCCCCATGCTCCATTTCTCCTCTCCTCTGCCCTTCCCCATCACCTCAGCTTCTTTTCTTCTCTTCCACCTCACCCCCTCAGCACACATTCCCCACTCACTGCATCTGTTTTTATTCCTCTGTATCTTATTTGTCTTGTCCTTTCTCTGTTTTACAGAATCCATGTCACCGTATTTTGTGGGAGAGTGTTTTTTAGTCAGAGCAGACACGATCCACTTTTAAAAGAAATTGTCATCGCTGGCTTTAAAATCCAATTTTTAAACTGGCTTTACAAAGTTCAGTGCTACGGACTCCTACTTGTAGCATCAACAAACGTCGTATGTCTTGCTACTTATGCCTCTATAACAAATCCTTAATCTAACCACAGCAGTGCCTTGTGTAGATTGAACTGCTCACAGTTGGGAATTTGAGTAATTTGTCTTGAATATTACACCTTGTCTATCTTTTTCTCCGGTGCTGGTCCAATCAATGGCAATACAGTGGGATAGATTAGATAACAAATAAACAGTGACACAGTCACAGGAGACTCCTTCGCTTTCTGATATGCTGTTGTGGTGCACTATATGATTATAGATGACAACCAACAGACTTATAGATAGTGCTCATCAGAGGGAGGAGGGGATCCAGCAGGCTCCTTTGGGGTTTCCGCTGCACAGCAGGACACTGAGTACGCCATAGAGATTGCAATCATTAGGAAAATCAAACGTCCGATCATTTATCTTGGCAGAGAGATTTGATGTCACACGGTGAGAGGGATGAAGACGGAATGTGCCAACTCATCCTCTCCAGATAATGGCTGACGATAAGGGATGGAGCCCAATTGAAGGCGTCAGCCGGCAGAACGTTAGTTAACATGGCTTTGATTGGAATTAATTGCATGTCTGCATAACTGAAACACTCCCACCTCCGTTTCTTGCCACTATTTTGAGCGGTCCCATTATAGTTCTCACTTTCTGGAAAGCTCTCTATTGGTCCAGAGAGGCTGGCTAATGTGTTGGCTTTCAACCTGTGTGATTAATTCATTATCTGCTCCCATCAACGCAATTCTTATTACAGAGTTGGAAAGTCATTTTCATTAAAATTCTGATCCTTGCCTTCGGGGCAATCTAAGTGTTATTCACTGGTGACCAAAAATGCATCAGAGTCCAGACTTAGGGCAGACCTCCCGGCTAAACCTGGCACTCCCTCCTCCTCCTCCCCTCTGGCCTCGGTCCAGCTCAGCTTTCATCCAGGCTGGCCAGAGAGCCATTTAAAGCTCTGGAACTGCATCCTTTTCTCCAGCCCAATCGATAGTGGAGCTGTCAGCAAGACGAATGGAGGCTTTAGGAAGTCCATTTTAATGAAGGAGACGGAGAAGGAACCAGGGAAAGAGAGGTACTTGGAAAAAGGGAAGGCCATTGAAGGTAGTTATGAAGGAAAGGAGAGAGAAAGGTTAGAGAAAAGGAAGGAGAGACTGGCGGAAAAGGAATGTGTGTATGTGTTTATTGACCGTATATGTGTAGAATTATGTGTGCACTGTGTAACACTGTCTCTAGTGACAAAAGTTGAGGAGGGGCGGACTGGGTTGATTTAGCTACAGTAAGACCTATTTCTAGCTCAGCAGTGTGAAAGCACTCCTTAGCTACAGTGTCTTGTAAAGCGCACCCCAACACAGAAACCTATATTCGTGGACTAAGGGGATTTCATCTGTCCAACACTCCAACACCGCATCAAGTCCTCTCGCCCATGATTCATGTCAACAGCCCAAAATACATTGTTGTGACAAGGGAGAGCTACAAATCCAAGGCAACTGCCTTCAACAACACATTGGCTCACATAAAGAGACTCATGTACATTAGCATTTAGAAGATGTCCTGTGGAGCAGACATTTAACTTGGGATTTTGCTTGTTTTCAGCTTGTTTAATATGCATTCTGAGTGGACACCCTTTGCCTTCTGTCAATACAGAGAAAAGGCCGCATGCTAATTGGTGATTAGGAAATGAGGGCAGAGGTTAGGAGCAGCCGGTATTGTAGCCCTGCTGTGTCCTCTGGGCAATGGCCTGGCAAAATGCTTTTTTCACTCATTGGAGGAATTACTGGCCCTGATTAGTCAGAGTGACTTTGAAACTGATTGTTGATTTATGCATAAAGCCAAATACAATCAGTCTGGTGAGTACTACCCATCATGATAGCACTCTGGTAAAACCACTGACATCCAAACAGAAAAAACACGAAACTCAAGCACCATTTAACGTCTTCCCTTCTTACCCAAGCTAGTGACCTTTATGTTAGCTTCATCTTAAACATAAAAGAAAAGGAAGGATTCCCTTTCATCTGCTTCTAATGCCTCAAAAGTAAAACAGTTTTGACATTAAAAACCTGTGGCACAGTCCATTTTGTTCTTCCCTCACTTTCTCGTGTCCCTAAAGAAAAATGCTTTGTAGAGATTTGCCCCTCCTACTTCTGTGCTTTGCCTTTCTCAGATCTTTAAAGAGTGAAGTCCAAGATAGGATCCAGATTACCCCTCACCACTCGCCCATCTGTAAAATGGAGATGAACTTGTCCTTAGAGATAAGGTGATATTCAGATGTTGTGGTGGAGTTGCAGACCAGTTTGTGTGTGTGTGTGTGTGTGAATGGTTTCTGTATTACGAGGAAATAAGGGGTCTCCCAGGGAGCGAGAGGTCAGCGCAGCAACAAGCGTTTGATGTTTGCATTATATATAGCTACGGCACAAACTGGGATGTAGGAGACAGCATTTTTGCGGAGTGAGGAAACGGTCTTCTGCAAGACTCCCTGACATCATGCCAAACACAGGGATTACAGCCACTCAGTTTGGCTGGGATCGAGCCTCCCAACAATACCTATACACTGGACTTGCTGTCTTTTACTTTCTCTCTCTGTTTCTCTCCGCTCTCATCTTTAGCTTTGGTCCCAGGTTACAGCACTGTCAGCATTCTTGTCCGTGTGGCACAGTATCCAGACCTTCCCCACTCTTTCTTGGACAGGAGCCCTGTGTCTGTATGAGGAGGTGGAATGTGTCTTTGTGGAAAGCGCTCAGAGAAAGCAATAAAATGGAGAGAAAATACGAGGCTTCAAGTGAGTGAAATGAATGTACTCCATCTTAGGAGGGGACGGAGGCCTACGGGTTCTGTTTATACTTAGACCTTGCAGCACACACAGTATGGTCTCTAAATAACAGCCGAGACGGGCCTTAGCTGGCTACATATCAACCTAAAAAATGTGTTTTCTTAGATAGAGAACAGGACAAAGTAGAATCCTAGCTGTAAAATATTCAGCTCTGGGCTGAGAGGTAAAGACGGCTCTGGTGTTATATTGTGTCCAGACTCAGTTTTAAAAAAGTTTGCTGTTTCTGGGGGTGTCAGCAAATTTAAATGGACCAGCAATGTGTTGTCACTGGCCCTCTCAGGTTGCTAGGACAGACACACCCACACACACCATACTGCTCTAACTGTACTTAACATAATGTTTTCTTGATTGAGACCTAATACATTATGATGGATCATGTGTTTCATTTTTGCTACAAAAGGTATTGCATGTCAATGTCTCACCTTTAATTACTCTTGAAAACTCTAGGAAAGAAAACTCTCTGGTTATTATAAAACTCGTTGGTGTGAGTATATTTTAGTAAGCAATGGTAACTCCAATGAGAGTGCACACACTGTGATCAAGTGGATTCTGGCAGCTGTAAGTCAGATGAGATGAAGTTTGGGAGATTTTATTGAGAAAATTAAACTGAACATCTGAAAGTGAAGCAGCAGAGCTGAAATATTGAAAAATGAGGTGTGTGTGTGTGGGGGGGGGGATATCTCTCTCATACTTTCTCTCATACTTAGTGGAAATTGCCCCCTTAACTATAAAAATGATTCTTATTTCTGCAATGTTCCTGCAAAATGGCCATAATTGGTTCACACAGTATTTTGTATCAGATTTGCTTCCGCAGATTGCGCCCAGCTGCGCGTGTGTATTACGTTATGTGCTTGTGGTGATCAAGAAAGTACTGGTGTGTGTTTCTGTGTGTCTGTGTGTGTAATGAGTTGGGCATTTGTGAATATGTGCATGGGCACGTTTTTGACTTCATCGCCATTCAGAGAGGCTTAGCGTGATTAGAGTAGTGTGATCCTCTGAAGAGTTAATGATGAGAGAAGCAGTAGCTCCGCAGAGGCCAATCACACACCAGCCTCTGACAGCATTCAGAGGCTTATCTTGCTTTATGTATTGTGTGGCTGTGTGTGTGTGGGAGAGAGAGAGAGAGAGGCTGTGTTTGACTGTGTGTTCAATGCATGGCTTTTTATGTGTGGGAACATATATGATGGAATTTCAGCTATCATTTCTCACATGATAATGTTTGTTATCATCTGCCGTGAACACCATTAGAATATGCATGATATCCTTTGTCTGAGTGTTTGACATTTGGGGGTTTATGGACATACAAAGCAGAATCCATAATCATATAGCTTCATTATGCCAGTGTCAAACATAGATCTGGGGCAGGAGGGGCTCTTGGTACCTTTGGGTCTAGTTCAGGGCTGTGAAGCACACTGAAGAGGACCAATGGCTGTTTCCTCCTCCCCTCACTCCAGGGGACTGACTGACAGGCTTAATGACACTGTCGGGGTTACAGCACGTCTCCAACTCATTTTCGAATGTGATTGAAGTTCGCAGTGGGTAGCTTTTCATCAGTGTTGAGCAGACAAAAGGGACCTTTTCAGTGTTGTCTTTGTATGTGCGTGCAGTTTATGTGTTTGCACATGTATGCCTGCAGCTCTGAAGAGATGCACAAGAGAAAAATTGCTTTATGGTTGTTATTCGAGTTACATTGAAATCTCACGTTCCCAGGGATATGAGTTTTGTACAAGCTTGTCTCCAGTGTGCACTAGGCCTTTTTATTGCAAACCATATATACACACTCATGCACTTTCTGACAGACAATGAAGAGAGAAGACTGCACAAACAGGATTTCATGTCTGGGTCAGTGTGTCATTAAACCAGCTTCTCTTTGTGTAGTGCTTAGAATTTACAATATGCTTTAGAACAGAAGCAAAATGTAAGAGATTTCTGTCAGGGTCTCTTTGGACAGGTATGAGAGTAGAGCAGTGTGTGGGACGTTTTATGCAATGTCCCGTCTTATTTAGTCTCAGTGTGTCCATTGGCTCTGCTGGTCAGCAGACTCTTGCTTGGCTCTGGTTACAGTCCACCTCAGTTTAGGCCTGGGCTGTTCTTTGCTGCAGATGTGGGATGAGTCATGTAATAGTTGTTGGTGTTGGCCCAGCTACTAAACCCCCCTACCACTCCCCCTTATTTCCGCCCCTTTTCTTGTGCTCTTTTTCTTCTGTCCTTTAAACTAGCAGGCTCGCCTTTGTTTAGCAGCAGTTAAGCACATGTTATGACTGTGAAGCCTCCGTCCTATCACTTCAAAGCAGCATGAAAGTGCCCTGTGACTGCTTCATCATCCACTCCGGTGTTTTGCCTATTCTTCTGGCGAGTGGAGGGAGAATCCGAATCATGCTTATGTGTATGCTTTGGATTTCAATGTCAAAGCCCCCTACTTCCACCACCACCTGGAGCACCTTCTTTTAGCTTCAGGTTGTCCTCAGTAGGGGGAGTTTAGCAGAGCCAAGCGTTCCTCCTACGCTGGTAAATCCCACTTCTTACATTGCGTGACCTCAACACAACAGGCATTCCAGAAAAATCAGGCCTTCAAATTCCAACACAGTCCCTGCAGAGTGTTTGGTAAACATATTCTCTTCTCTGCTTGCTCTCTTTCTTCTCCCCTGAGCAGCCCTTTCCCCTTGTATCATTGTCCATTATGATGTATTACTCCTTTTTCTCAGAAGGTTTTCGCATAAGGGAGACGGATGTGTGTTTTTTGTGGGCAAAGGGATGTGTTTGTAAGAGCAGGAAGCAGCTCTAAGCAAATGTGCAGATTGGTTGGCTTGGCTGAAATGCCCACTTAATTTGTGGCTGAAGGGCTGTAACAAAAGCCAATCACCCGTCCACTCTGGCTTCTATTCTGCCAGAGGTGAAAGATACAATCAGGGCCCCTGCTAGCAACTATTTACCCCCACTGTCAATCAGAGTCCTGTGGCATGTAGTCACAGATGGAGGCACCACTGGCAGGTGGCCCAGCATCTCAGGGAAAACATGCCTTAAAAGCAGCAATAATTTCCTGACAGTCTCTTCCTGTCTCACTCAATGCAACAATCTTGGCACGCCCCTTTCCATTATCCTCATCTTTGTGTCTGCATGGTTGTCGGTGGTTCCTATTACCTGCAAATGAAAGGTATCAATGCAGCTCTGCTGTACTGCCCTGGGAAATTTCAGTCTTAAAGAAACTAATTAGGCAATTTTGGTTTTGATCCTTCTGTCTTTACACACAGACACACACACTTTAAAGATCGAGGGACAAAAACGCCCCAGGAGGCACATGTGTCTTGGATGGGACATGGAAAGGAATGTTCCTGGGATTTGGTTTCCATCATGCTGCACTAAGGGAGCTTACCATCCTCATGGTCTTAAATCTCTGTCACTGTGGGAGGTAGTGTTTGCACATGTGGGTCTGCATGTGTGCATATGTGCATAATGTGTTTGTGGATGTGACAGGACAGTCCAGCAGTAAGATCATCCTTTTAGTCTTTATCAGGCACACCAGTTCTGTCCGCCTGGGGATAAGGCAAAAGAGCCATTGGTGCTGAAAGCATGGGGTTAGTCTGGTGTAGCCGGGAGCTGCCACAGTCTGTCGAGCAATGAGGTGCAGAGGTGCTTTGAAGGGAAAGCTTCTTCTTTTCATCCCACCAAGTGTTGGTGTTGATGCTGTGTTCTGCAGGCCGCCCAGGCCACAGTAGCCACCCTCATCAGGCTTGTAATTACATTTGGGGAATAAAAGCACAGAGGGAGGAAGGGATTTAAATAGTTTGTGCTGTGCTGGGGGTAGAACGAGGTGCTTTCGCTTTTCTAACCACATGTCATTGTGGATTTATTTGCTCACCATGAGAGTATGAGTCAGTATAAGGCATGATTGAGCTGGCTGTTTAACTTACAGCTAAAACATAGGTAGTAGTTCTGGTTTTCTCTAATAGATGTTGACTTTCATTTTGGATTAAATGAATAGAAATTGAATGGAAAGTCTACCTAGACTTGTCCACAAGACCACCTTTAAACACAGAATTTGGAACACGTCTGTAAATTTAGATTGTTTCCTCACAGCTTTTTTGACATCAATCTGATGCAGAGCAATGAGAGCATTCATCGGGCATTGTATTTCTGCCTACCTGACAAATGCATTCTTAAGGAAAATCCTGGGCAGGTGGGAGAGAGCGTGGTTTATCAGAGAATAGAGTAGACTTTTATACCATGGGGAGAGTACGATGAAATTATGGGTACTCTACCTGACACAGGTAAACATATGGATACAAACAAAACAACAACGAACATGGAAACACAAGTGAAGAATTGCAGTAACTCACAAATAATAAGAAAAATCTCCAAAACACAAGCAGACTAGACACAGGCGACTAAAAACCGTTGCCCACAGAATGTAATAAATAAGAGATGAAAACTATAAGGTGCATGATTATGGTTGTTTATTGCACTTCCGTTGCAGAGGCAGAGTTTTTGGAGTCTTTAGTAGCAGGTGGTGATGTGTGTATGTTGGGGGGTTATCAGTGTTTGTTTGCGGATCATATGGCCCAGGGGAAGAGCTTTCTTTGTTGACGATGGCTGCATACCGCTGCTGGAAAAAGAATCAATGACAACAGTGAGATAAAAGAGGCTAAAAAGCCTCACACATGCTCACTTGATCCATATAAATTATAATATAAAATTCTTTGATTTGTGGAGCTGTAGGTATCTTGATGGAAATTGGATGTAGCACAGATTTTTTTTTTTTTTTATCCCTCAGAGCTGCAACGCACAGATGGTCAGAGGTTTTTGTTATCCAGTCACTGGTGAGCAACCGTTTCTAATCCATGTGATTGATTCAGGGGAAGCTAAAGCACAGAGCGACTTCAACACGGTGGCCTGTTGCAATCATTAGTTTATTCTTAACCAGGAACTCGGAAAACAACCTCAATTCACCTCTGAATCATCTTTTCTTCACCAGTGTTGAGCTGATAATGAGATGAGATGGTAGAAATAGATCATTCAAAAGATGTGCAGTAGTTTTTGCAAGTTCTGAACTACACAAGCCCTGAGGTCTCGACAATTTATATATTTCTTTGATGTGAAGAGAAAGAACTGAGCAGGTGACAAAGTTAGAAGACTTGTCATGCCTTAGAACTTCTCTCGCTTTACTTCTTTCAACATTGATCTACTTGAGATTCACAGTAATTTTGTGAATCTCGGCTTTTCATATGACAAAAGAAAAACATTTCAAACCAAAGCAATTTAAAACAGCTTTGCATCCTTCTATTTCACAGAAATCTGATGCAGTCTAAACCCATTAAGCATGAGTTACTTGTGGCCACAGATAAATCAGAAGAGAGCATCACAAAAGCTCTGTCTCCCCTCTCAAAGAGAACTGTGAGGTGCTGAGAGTCTGGACGTTTGGTTGTCACTCTTCATTTCTTTCATTGTGCCAGGCTGCTCCAGGCACCAGCTCTGGATAGCTCATATTGATCTGGGTCCTTATACCTTAACCTGTGTTCTCTTATCTCTCCTCTCCTTTGCTCCCCTCTCATCTCCTCTCCTATCCTCTCCTCTCCTCGCCTCCCCTCTCCTCTCCTCGCCTCCCCTCTCCTGCCACCTAGCAAATGGAATTTCTCATGTGCCATTGGAAAAAGGTTGGACTATGTAGCCTTATATGTCAGACCTTATTTGTCCAGCTGCGTTGCCTGACAGGGGTTGTACCGCCCATCCCCGGGCCTCTGAAACACCCTTGAATAACCCTCGCCTTCTGCGTCCTTGGATTGACTCCCTGACTTCCTGCTGAATGCTCTCAGATGCAAGTGTGGGCCTGCAAGCTATTCTATATTTGGCACTGTGTCCTCAGACGCAGCAGGATGCCATAACAACAGCTAATTATCTTTTAATGGATAGACTTTGAAAGTGATGTATCATCAGATGTTTCATCTTTTAATCTAACATTTGAGTCTTAGGGACCTGTCCTATACCACAGAGTGCACAAAGTAAGTCAATGCTAGTTTCAGACCCATTTAGTCATCATTTTAACAAGAACCCAAGCCAATACGCTCGGACCCATCTGAACAACCAGGGTTGGTTGGTGAGGTGGATTATAGCTACATTGCTATCTTCAATGCCATTGATGATAAAAATCTGGTCTGAAGTCTCTGGTGTGGCTGCACAATATGTGTACATGTAATATATGCTTATATATACCTATTACGCACATGGACAGGGTGCTGAAAATGCACTTCAGATGTTTGGTTAAATAACATGGAACACCACAATGCAGCCTGCAGAGAAGCATCGTTTCTTACTTTTCCTACTACTTGAAATTCCACCAGTGTCTCTCCATTCATCATTTAAACAAGATTTCTTACAGTTTCACAATGAGGTGGAAAATTTATTTACACACTCTTGATAAAACATGAAATATGTCTAACATTCTGATCTGTTGCTTGTAATCAACTCGCCACAAAAAGAATCTCATTTTTGTGTGAAACAATGCACCATTGTAATTGCTACAATATGTGCAAAGGTACAAGCACATCTGCCTTTAAAAGGGAATAGGAAATGACACTCTCTTTGTTTTATTGCATTTTATGGCCAAAACACATCTTTGATTAACTGTCAGACTAAGTACAAGTGTTGGAGTCATGCGCCTGATAAGGGCAACCAATTTTATCTGGCATATACTGCTGATTTCTATGCTTATGCTGTTCATTCAGTGGTGTCACTTAAACTGCCTGGAACAGGTATTACTGACTCTGTCCCTCTCTGCTTTGACCCCAGCCTGAGGCCTTGCAAAGTGGTGAACCATGATGTTTACCTCAACCCTCCCCTGGAATGACTTTCTAACACTACTGTGATTTCCCCTTCTGTCACCACAAGGTCTCTCAAGAATTGATTCCCTACACCAGCAGGCATCACACAGCTATGCCCACAGAGATTTGACTTTAGCACAGAAATAAATTGCAGCCCCATGCAGCCCTTCAAGGCTTTGCTCTGATTTAGAGTACATTTAGATTCATTCACAGTGCCCTGCTTTCCCCTGTGTGCCACATCCTCAATTTCCTCTTCAACCAGACTTTAGATTCATGTGTTTATATCAGAAGGCAGGAGGGCTGTTTTTCCATTTGAACAATGCTAACATCCTGTCAGGGGGGACAGGAGCTGAGACTGAGATAAAGGCTATAGGGGCTGCAAAGGTGGAGTCAAGCTGCAGCTCAGTTACCGTGGCGCTCTCCCTCTCTTTCCCTCACTTAATATTAGGCCACTTCTCTAAACCTGGGTTTGTCTAGCATTGACAGAGAGAGGGGAGCTTGAAATATCAAAACCCCACACCACTTGAAATAGCAGTCAAATTTTCCACCAACGCCAATAGGGACTGTCACATCCAATTTTGCTCTGTGCCTATTGTGATTCCTCCTCTCTGCAGCATGTTTGCCACCAATTCGCACAATGTAGCCTTAAACACACAGGCAGACAGCGCTAGAGCAGAGATGCCCATGTGGAAATGCGGCAATACATGTAAAAATGTGGCCCCATACACACGCACAGATGGAATCCACAAAAATTCGAAACACACATGGTGTATTTGTGTATAACTTTGTGTCTCTTTGTAAGGACATGTGAGTGGATATGTGCTGGGTCTCTGGAGTGAGCACAAATGATCCACCATTTGCCTGGCACCACTGCACACAGTACCCACAGTTCAGATAAAAAACTTTTTTCTTCTTCTTTTTTTTTTCCACTAGAAAAAGAATAGCATGCTCTGTTTCTTGTCAGTACCATTAATTCACTTCATGTGATGCTGCATAGGTATTTTGTGTGTCTGCATGCTTGTTTCTGATCGTACTGCATGCGTGGATGTGTGAGTTTGGGACCATCTGAGCAGCAGACAGTCTGACGGACAGCGTCACGAGTGCTCTTACCCGTAGTTCGACCTTTAGTGACAATCAATCCTGTGTGAACGTGTCCTGCGAAAACTAAAGGAATTATCAAGCTACGGGGCCATTGGCGTCATTTATCTACAAGCTGGAGGTCACACAGGCCATAGAAAAACAAGTGGGTCCAGTGGTATCTCATCGCTGTTAATAGATCAGATTAGCTCTGATGAGTGATTAAGAAAAAATAGTTCACAGCTCAACAGCCTATGGATTCTGTGTTTTTTTTTCTTCTGTAACAAATGAAAACAGCCATTTCATGAGTAGCCTTTCCAAAATAAAGTACCGTTGAGGACACGGCCTGTTTTGCATCAATGTGGAATTCTGGACACAACAGAGTTATTAGTTTCCTGAATATTATTTCAAAACTTGGAAAGGTAAAACGAATGGGCCTGTAGTTTGGCTCCAGAAGAAACAAAGTTGAATTCATCTTGGTCCGTGCCACAGTGTACTACTGAATCTTTCTGTGTGTGTGCGTGTGTGTTTGTGTGTGTACAAGTAAGCGGATGTATGCTTGTGAGTGTGCGTGTATGAAACAGAGCAATCAGGCACAGCTGTACCTGCCCTCGCTTGGCAGAGCACAGCATTTGCCTGCTCAAAAAACAGAAGGTTTTGATATGGCGGGGAGGCAGTCATTTGGCCAATCTAATGGTTGTTCCCACAGGATCCATATCTCTGTGCAAATACTGAGCCACAGACAAGAAAAGAGAGTACACTCATAAACCCGTCTGAATATTTGAACATATTCAAACCCCCCCCCCCCCCCACACACACACACGCACACACACACGCACACACACACACACACATTTCGCATATGCACACACGGACAAGAAGGTGCACCCGATGAACGCTCGGGCTGCTTTCAGTGCGTCCCTAGCCTGTTGTGTAGCATCTCTGAGTTGATTGCAGTTGAGATGTTTCCGTTTTTTGTCAAAATGCATCTCTGCAGGTGATTTCAGATCTGGAGACATCCTCGCCCTGGGGATGTCTCCAGTGTTCTCTTCTCTCATCCTTCAAACACAATCCCTCCCATAGCCATTTTTTTTAGCCCCCCCCACACACACACACACTCTTTTTTCCCCCGCCCCACACCCAGTTCCTTCCAGTGTGCAGTTCTGTTCCCTGCCAGCCAGATCCTGTTGCTGTCTGAGCCCATCTTGTTAGGGGAAACAGTGGTGCATGGTCCTCTTCATCCTCCCACCGCCTTTTAATTAGACAGCCGTTTGTGTGTCTGTGTGCAATGTAATACATCCATACGTGTGTGTGTGTGTGTTTGTGTTTTGTGTTTGTAAGGACGCCTGTTGTGTTTTCAGTCACATGACTCATCTTTTTGCAGTGATTGATATCACTGTGCCTGGTTTCTTTTCTCTGAGGCTCAACCCAGGCATCATGGGGCAGTGTACACTCAGTAAACACTGACACAAACTGAATCCACATTGTGGATTTGAAAGTGACTACAATAATCAAGGCAATGCATATAGAAATGCGACTTTATTAGAATCAATGCAGTCGATGTGCATGTCTGTATTCATGCTTTCTGTTCTAAAGGCCAAACATCTGTTACAGTGGATGACAGGGTCGTTCCCAACCCTGCTGAAATAGAATCAAACTTGTTCTTCCTCCGTTTTGTCAAGTCTGACTCCTCCCCTCTGCCATATAATCCCATTAACAGTACTTTACTGAAGCAGAGGCGGCCCTGCAGGACATGCAGTTTGGACAGAGGTCACACTGTGGACTCTTTAACACCTCACATAGCCTAGCTGATTTTGTCTCACACGCTCACTTTGAGATTTATAAAACATTCAGTTTTCCTTTGAGGCTCAGAGAATGTGTTTACTTACAGATATGAATTATTAAACTAAATCACACCAACCTTGGGTATCAGCAAGCCGTAATGTAAGCCTGCCCATATGTTTGTTAGCCTGTGTCTGTCTGCTCAGATGGAGCTTCTGCACGTTCGTATTTATTAATTGTGGTTGTCTCCTCCACAAGGTCTGGTCAGCCATAATCCGACTGTTTACATCGCCATGACAACCTTGGCAATGAATGAAAGCCTTGGTTGGTTGGAGCTTTTGAGAGCTTATAGCGTCCAAAGTGAAATAAGGAGGATCATAACCACATAGCTCAACGTAGCAGCAAAGTGGTGGGCAACATGCTGCTGTTCAAGTGAAGGAAATAAAACACACACCAGGGGGGCTCAGAGCCACAAGACTCACATACTGCCAGGCCCAGCCATCAAGAGAAGCTCTGCTGTGTGACATAAGGGGCTAATTATGCTAAGTACAATACATTACCTCTAGCATGTGCCATGAAAGTAGCCATTTCTCTAATGTGCTGCAGGCTATAAACATACTTAGCTGAGGTGGCTGATAGAGGAGAATCAGCAAGAAATCCTAAACCCCTGTCCCTGTCAGAAGAAAGAAATAGAATAATGTTGTTGGAGCCGAGTGTTTCTGATTAACGTGTCATCTCAGCCCTCCCCTGCTGCCACCCTTATCCCTTTCTCCTCTTTCCTAGGCAGAACTAGTTTACCTTTCATTAGGAGACCCTTGGTGCAAAATGTGTTTGCTGATTAAAGCCAGCAGTTTATCAACAGTTTATAAAGGACAGTGTTGGGATTAATCAAATCAGTACACATCCGGAGAAAGGCCGGACTCTGTAAACACAATCAGATCTGACTCTGCAGACAGAGTGAGAGAAGTGGGGGGAGAGAGAGTAAAAACAGGGAAGGAAGGAAGATAAGTGCAGAATCAAATAGAATGAAGTCAATTTGGCAGAAATTATGTATTTCGGGCAATTATTTCTCTCTCAGACTGAATGTTATTTTTTGATACTGCTGGGGAGTCAAAATGAACAGTGGTGGGAGAGGGCTGCAGTCAGGAGTGAGAGAGATATGGTCCCACTGTCTGTCCCTGAGCCAAACACAGTGCTTCCTCTATAACTGGCAGGGCTGGCTCCTCATTATCTACCTATCTTGGCTTCCATCTGAAGAGAAAATGCAGCGTTGCAGTCTCACTTTAGAGGGACACTGATCACAAGAGCAGCTCATCTCAGCTGGAGAGAGATTGCGCTTTCTCTCCCCATGTCTCCCAATGCACACTGTTCAGGACAGACAGGGATGAGGAATCCTCTCTGTTTTCCGCTCAGAAAAGTGGAAGTTTGAGTCGGGGAGATGGAGCAAAGCTTCAAAAGGCACATGTAATTGAGCAGGCCTAGATAGGCTATCTGGGAACATGAAACAGCAACAGTTGTGACGGAGGGTAATTGCCTCCCTGGGCCTGTATAATGCCTTGTCGAGTCTTTAAACTTGAGCAAATTGCTGGAAGTCCTTATGTCAGCAGGTAATTGGTTCCAGGCATCAGCAGCTATGTGAAATGAAGGATAGATTCATAGGTGCGGTGTATGTGTGCATTTTAGAAAAAAGAATGTAGGATTCAAAGAAAAGTGTTTGTCTTTAAAAGTGTCAGTGGAGCACTCTGTTATATAGATTTTTTTTTCCTCAATGTGCTTTGCTTTTCATTTATTCAGAGGGCTCAATACTTTCATTATGTGGCGTGAGAGCAAAGTAAAAATATCTCCTCTATGTGGCCACATTTCTCCAAATTACATCTTGATGTATTGGCGGAATAATATCTATGTAAATTTCCAAATGGCACAGCTTGAAAAACTGAATTCAGGAAGCAGGGGCCGCTTTTGTAACATATGGCTATGAAGGCTATTTCCGCGAACCTCTTACAGCAAAACTGACCTGGCCCGCTAAGGTGACCAAGGTCATCCCTGCTGCTGAGGCCCCAAGCGAGACAATATATGCAGCAATGCAGCCTTAACCGTATGCCTGCTTGTCCTCTCCTCAGGGCATGCGTCCAAACTTCCCACCCATCCCCTGGATGGAGGGTGCAGAGGGGGACCTCAGGAAGGGAGATGCTTTATTAGCTGGCCCTGCATGATTAATTGAACATCTGTTCACACAAAGACAGCTGACCCTTATTCCCAGCTGTTTATCCTCTGTATAAACAGTTAATAAGCCTGCAGTGAATGTGTCACATAGGAGGTCATGACTGAATTTTGCAAAACCCCTCCATTTCTCTGCTGAACCTCTCCTTTTGCGGTTAGAGATGTTGCTCTCTGCAGTTTTATTTTCACAGGTGGAGACTGTTGGAGAATATGGATGGTAGAGTAGGTGAGAATACACCGAATATTGCTCTCCATGCTTGTCGCTGGAGGGGTCTTTCCTGCGCTCAGTCAATCAGCCTGTTGGGCCCCCCGCAGCTCTGGTGTGAAGCTAAAACCCCTCTCCCCCATCCTGATTAGCGGTGTCTTTGTTCTGTTGGTGGTAGCACGCCATGAAGCGTGATGGCAGTGGGCAAACTGTGACTTTAAAGAAAGCCTGCCGCTGCGTTGATCTGCTTCAGATTTTACCCCCCTCCTTACTTAAAAAAGCCTGAATCAAATCATGTTTTTTTTTTGTTTGTTTGTTTTTTGTTTGGTCCCTGAGCTGTAAGCCTCCTAAAAGATTTAAGAAATGCCCCCCCCCCCTTAACATTATCTGTACAGTATTTGTGGCTAAAGGGGCATTTAAATGTGAGTGGGGAATCTGTGATGCAAAGGCAACATAATTATTTACAGTTGATGGATTGTGGATATAATTAATGGATCTTTCTGTTTATTACATTGCTGTTTTCTTACTTGCTGTCTCTCTTTCTGTCTCTTTATTCGTAGGCTGCTTCAATGGCACTGAGCAGCTTGGGCCATGTATATACAGCCATAGGGGACTATCCAAACGCCCTGGCCAGTCACAAACAGTGCGTCCTGCTGGCCAAGCAGTCCAAGGATCAACTGTCTGAAGCTCGAGAGCTGGGAAACATGGGGGCCGTCTACATCGCCATGGGAGACTTTGACAACGCTGTCCAGTGCCACGAACAGCACCTAGGAATCGCCAAGGCCTTGGAAAATAAACGAGAGGAGGCTCGGGCCTACAGTAACCTGGGCAGTGCATACCACTACCACCGTAACTTTGACAAGGCCATGTCCTACCACACTCATGTTCTGGAGCTTGCCCAAGAGTTAGAGGAGAAGTCCATTGAGATGCGAGCCTACGCAGGACTGGGTCACGCTGCCCGCTGCATGCAAGACTTGGAGAGGGCCAAACAGTACCACGAACAGCAGCTGTCGATTGCTGAGGGTTTGAAGGACAGGGCCGCAGAGGGAAGGGCCTCTTCCAATCTGGGTATGTATGTTAAACAGAAAAGATTATGAATTTACTGTGATTTAAGTGATAATAACACGAACATCATCGTCTTCAGTGTCCATGTAGATAATGGTCATTTTAACATACAGTATGCTGAAAGATAATATGTAACAAAAGATAACCATTCGTGTTTTTTGATGAAAAGAAAATCTTGATGCAGAACATGTTTTCTTACCTTCATGGTAGGAAAAAATTTAGTATTGTTGGATTATGACGATTGTCAGACCTGAAAACAGAGTTGTGTTCAGAAAAAAAACATAGCAGGTTGTGACATGAAGACACCGAGGATCCTATTAGATAGGACTTTTTTTTTTTTTTAATCTGTCTAAAAAATTAACCGGTCAGCCAAGCTACCCGGAATGTGAACGTGGATGCAGCACCTGAAAATGTCACTTTGTGTGGCTGCAAACATAACACAAGTTCGGCCTCTTTGTTGTGCTGGAGGCCTCTTCTTTTGGTGTGAACATGGCTTTAGTGTGTTAGTTGAACACTTTCATTCAATACTGTCAATGTTCAAATGTGAGCATTGATCTCTGCAGTGAATCTCATGGCAACAGATGGTTGATTTTCTGTAATTGTGGTCTCTGCACTGATTAGTGACATTACCAAAATCCTGCAAACACTCATTTACAAGGGTATAGGTGTAATCTTCCATCTCAGACTGAAATCCACTTATTTTATAGCAAATAGTGTATTTAGCGGATGTATGCCTACCTTTGAGATTTCTCTTAGAACATTTTAGTTGAGGACAATGTGAAAGTTAGTGTCCGGCAGTGCATATGATAAATCTATTTCTTGGCACATCTCGGGAGATAAGGAAATGCTTGGCAGTTAGATAATAAGAAATTGTGCGCACTGGAGGTAGGTGAACTCATTGTTTCAAAATGTTTAAAACTTTTTTTTATTTTCATGACATTGAATTGAGATGAGACTGATTATCACTATTCAATGTCAGTGCGCTGGTAAAAATGTCTAATATATTTTTGGGTTGTTTACGCTAGAAATATAAAGTCCTGCTTAACTTTTTATTGTTTTTGGGATACAGTATAATAGTTTCCATTTGCTGCTGGTGTTTCCACTCCGTTGCTGGCATCATTCTTTTGTTTGTCTTCATTTAAATGAGCCGTTCTCATTCGTATTTATGTTTTAGTTAGACCTGATTGTTTTATTACTTTCAGCCATAAGCCAACAGTATGTTCCTATATTATCACCGTTTTATGTATAGATGTTTTTGGATACAGTAGTCAGGGGGTTGTATAACGTTCTTCCGTGAACAGCACCCAGTAGAATATGCAAAGTTACAGTGGTGGAGTGCAGAGCTTCTGGATGGGAGCCAGGGAAGAAGAGGGGACATATTAGAGCCAACAGCCATTTGTAAGCATGGGAAGGGATCGCGATGGAATGTTAGAATATAACACACAGAGTCGGTGTTTAAATAAACCCCATAAAAACAACAACAAAAAATATTCACACTGGTAATGTCTCCACATTAATCCGCCCAGCTCCCACCTTCACACCTACTTGGATTTAATCATGTCTTGAGATGAAAATGAGTGCAAAGATGAATAAAAAGGGAGAGCTAGTGATATTGGCAACTAAATATACAAACGGATCTCTTGATTGACACTTAAAATGTGATTAACAGATCCCCATTATCACCACAATAACCTCAAAGAGTCTACTGATAAAGGAATCTTGGGAATTCAGGTCGCCCCGGATATTCAGGACCCCATGAGATATATAGTATGGTCAATTCTCCCGTATTTAGTTCAGCAGTTACAGCCTACATTAGATAACTTATGATAGCCATCATGATGGTACTAAAACTGACTATAATGGATGACTAAGAGGCATAATAGCTCCTCCCAGATGATTTATTCTTTGACCTACTGTGTAAAAGTGTGCAGGCAGTGGGGTTAATCAGCCAAATATAAATTAAAGTTGTCCTTTGACCAGCTTAATGGCCGCACACCCTGTGTTGCTCTCATCTCCCAGCGCACACCTGATTTTTAGAAGTGAGTTGGCATCTGATTGTCATAAATTAGTGAGAACATTTTATGACACTGTAGTAGATGAAGAGCTCTATGTCCAGTGGTCACTACACTGTATATCAGGCAACAAATATCTGTAGTATGATTGGTTGGAGCACTCTTGTTCATTATTAGCTGCAACATTGTCATTTCCCAGTCCATGACAGAGTAGTGTTAGTGTAGTTGATTCAGTGTGAAAGACTTCCAGCTAGAGAGATCCTGAATGAGTTTGCGGTGAAGCTTGCTCCATGGAGGCAGCCCGGACAAACTGGACCATGATGTGGATGCAGTAACTCCTGACATGCAGGGGTGCTATCTCTACCGCAGTGCTACCTGCTCTGTTGGTACTTCTTGTCTGTTTTCTTTTTTCTTGTCTTTTCTCACATTTTGATGCCTCCCTCTCTCACTCCATCTACTCCCTTCGCCCCCACTGATTGTAATCTGCAGCTGTCAAGCTCCCAGTAATTGAAACTGACTTGATGAATCGCTTAATTACCTTTAATAGCTGATTCAAGAGGAACTGAATAATGAAGATAACGGAGAATGGAGTGGAGGTTGTGAAGCATCAGTCTGTAATTGCCCCATTGTTGTTTTTGTTGTTGTTGTTGTTGTTGTTGTTTGTGGCAGTAGGGTGCGCGTTGTAATTCCGTCACAGACACCCGCAAGGCTGCCTCGCACAAGAAGATACAGGCTAAAACTAACAGGATGTTGTTTCCGACTTCAAAAAGTGCTGCCTATACACCGCATACAAAGAACGGAAGAATGATCAAGTGAAGATTAACGAGCAGCGATAAAAGCAAAAACCACTAGGCGAGAGATGGCAAGATGAAGTTGCAGAAACAGGAAAGAACAAACTTTTAATATGCCCTTTCAGCTTCTTGTTAATGTTGCGTGTAGTGTGGGTGGAACAGCAACTGACATGGCTGTGAGGTACAGTTGTGTCGAGATTATAATGCTTTAATATCCAACCATGATGCCCAGCGGTACCAGCAGCCCTGGCACGGCACACTCTGACCTATAAAGGATATGAAAATGTTGCATTCCAGCACCATATATTATTCATTAATTGGCCAACTTACCCTCTAGTCAGCAATATTTAATATCAGAGGGGGGGCTGAAGCAGTAGGTTCCCATGTAGTTCACATTTCTGGTATTCATGAAACAGAATGTAAATTGTATTATTTTCGCTTGTATTGCACTTCAAAGAGACTTTAAATAAGTTTGTTTGTGAGCATTTGTTTGTTTTTTTTTTTCTTTCCCGTGCTCACTTTTCTCACACCTCCTACTGTTGACCATGCATCCCAAAGAAGTCACATGCATTTTCAGCTCCATCAGTTGTGAGGGCTGGAGGTTGTGAGGTAATTAAGCATTTTTTATTATTATTATTTTTATATCCTGCTTCTTTTTTCCCAGCATCCCTGGGGGACGTTTTCTTGCTGATGTTCACAGGAATAAAGCAACAGAATGAGGAAAACAACAGGAGGAAGAGTTCACAAAACAATTCACAATCTAGACAATGTGTACTTTGATGCTCTGTATTCACATCATCACCGGGGTCTAAAAAAAGCGCATAACTTCTGCTGTGAATTAGTTTCAGACCTTTTATGATAAAACCCTTTGGCAATTACAGCTTTTTCCACTTACAAGTCACATGTGAACGAGTGCTGGAGTGCACATTCCAGAGAATCTGCTCTGTCCAGACATCTGATTACCAGGTTTTATGACATGTCTGACAGTCACAATGTCACATCGATGGATTGAGCCTCATGATTTGCGTTTTAATAGGCTATACTTGTTGTCAGAGGTTTTGAAATAAACTAAGAGCCCCTAACCCAAACCCTGAAACGGCTGGATCCACAGCATCTGAGAGAAATTATATGTTAGAATAGCTTTTACAGTGAATCGCATATAATTAGAAAGAATCAACAAATGATTAGCAGATACGATAAATATTCACCATCATTGCACAATTTCATTACTACGGCAGAATTACCACATTATTATAAACACTGTAACGACAAAAATAACAGGAATTTTCAGGCCCAGATTGAAAAGAGGGACCGGACTCGCCTGGGGCAATGATGCATTGAGATTATGCAATTTTGCACCTAAGCCTTTGGGAATAGCAGTGAGTGGAAATATATTATTAGTCTGACCAGGAAAGGGACCAGGGGAGGGCTGAATTTTTGGAGGACTTTAGTGAGCCTAATGGCCCAGACAGGATGAATGAAGCAACATTGTTAGAGGGAAGACAGAGACAGAGTGCAGCAAATATGGAAAAAGTGCATTTATCTGATATCTGTGACATTTTAAACCGTCCATTAATGACTGGGTAAATACCTTAAGTAAATATTAGCCTGCCAGCAAAAGGAGAGTTGGGGAATGAACAATGGTTGGAAAAGAGGTCAAGTCGTGACGGGATTATTTGGATGCCAGTCTTACTAGAGAGGTTTTTGCTGGCTAGCTGGTCTTTGCAGCCTGGCCCCAAGTTTCTGTTTGTTAGAAATGCAGCAGGCGTTCCCTGCCTCCCCTAGCAAGCCCCCCTTCAATCTCCTGACAGAGGACCATGCCAGAAACTGGGCTAGACGTCCTTTGAAACATGCTCCTCCGGTCTCCTGTGCCTACACTACATAACTTTTTGCTCACTGTACACAGTTATTCTTCTTCTTGCTGCAGAGCTATTAAATGAAAAAAAATAGCTGTAGCATTCTTCTGCATTATTCAGCTGTGCCCTTTTTTTTCTACACATCTGCAAATTCAGCATGACATGTGATCTGGTCCTAAATGGAGAGGCAATTGTGCCTTTCAAAAAAAAAAAAAAAAAGTGGAGTTTAGAGGTTGAACATTGTTGATGTAAGTGGTGGGAGGCTTCAGATGTCATGTGTGTAGACAGTACAGCAACAGTTGGTTTAGTGAGATGGAGGAGGTGGGGTGAGGGGGTCAGCTGGAGCAGAGAGGAAAACTGCTCAGCTGGTGAAGGAGGACAAGTGCAGCTCTGTGTTTCTGTTGGAGCAACACCCACTCAGCATTTGTCCATGTAACTCTACTATGTGCTCTTAAAAAAAAAAAAAGCCTTCTTCTCTTCCGGTCAGTCAGACTGTAGGGGATCTCTGTCTGCAAGTAAAGAATTGTTCCCTTAAACCCTGACAGCCCCCCTCCCAGCTCCGCCCCTTCCCTGCTCCTGCAGACCCCTGGAGGATCTAGAGTCTGCCTCAGCTCACTACTACCCCCAGCAGATCATAACAGATACCAGTGTACACTGTGTTTTAATACTTTGCATGTAATAAATGAGTCTTTCGGCTTACAGTCACCAAAACATCATAATAAAGTGTGATACAGTATTGATTTCTCAGTCAGACACATTGCATCCATTATTAATAACCCTCAGCACATTTCTCTCTGCAAAGGTTGGTGCAGTTTTGTAAATACTTCTGACAGTAACAAAATGATTTTGAAATTATTAAAGGTATTCAGACACACTAAACCGCATTGCTGTTGGGATAAAATGTTTTGTGAATGCTGTCAAATCTCTTTGGAATTTCTTTCAGGGAATATCACTCTCCATTTTGAGATTTTACACATGCCAGTCTCCTTCAGCCGAGACTTGAATTACCGTCAAAATATCCACTATCACCACAATCCTGGTATCCTGCTCTGCTTTTTACTTCTCAAACATAAATGTAAATTATAATGTTGACCTCTTTCTGAAATATAAATGAGGAACACACCCAACACATTTTCTCCTGCTCAGGCTGGTCATCTCTACTCTATTTCTAGGATCACACCCGCCCAGTGGCAGCAGCGCCATTGTTGGTAAAATCCGCTTAGTTAAATGTAGGAAGCAGAGCTCCGGGGCTCTGTAGCTCCTGGAAGAATGACAGTGATTTACCCAGAACACAGCACCATCCCTCAAAGTCATCACTGCAGCGTATCCCTCTATGTACAGCCAGCTGTGTAATGAAAAGTGACAACACATTGCCATGATTGCCATGCTTTTAATGTCTTTTGTTATGGGGGGATGGATAGGGCGCTGGATGGAGAAGGCCCTATATAACAGTATCTGAGTGATGTGGCGTCTCCTTTATCCTGGTTTTCTCTCTCTCCATCTCAAGTCGAAAGTAATGGAGCTATTATATTTAATAGATTGCGGTCAAGTGTGTTTAGTGTGTACCACAGAACTACAGGGTTGTTTAACTAGAGGCTAAATTGAATCCAAATACTGATATGTTGTTTAGGGCGTTTGGACTTGGACAACATCATGGCCTCTTCAACTTGACACTCCACCTCGCTGACACTCACTTTTTGTGTTCCAGGAGTATTTACCAACATGTTTAGATACTATTCCCAGAGGTTTTCATAATCCTTCTACCATATGGGGGGGCAGGGGTACAGAAAAAAAAATCTTTCTTTAAGTTCACCTCCAGGCATAGCCTACGGCTCATGGCAATTTTGGCTCCAGTTTCCAAGCCCAACCTCATACCTAGCCATACATCCCAGCCTCTGTCCCAGTTGTCTTCTCTGCCCCTCTGCCAAACACCAGATCCATTTTTAGCCTGCAGCATGGAACATGTTTGCAAGTAATACATCAGCAGGCATTATATCTTCAGTAAGATCAGCCTCCGTTGGGGAAAGCATAACCTTGGGAGTGACTTTGTGGTGAAAGCTGTCATTGCTCCTCCAGCTAGCCTTGCTGTGAATCTTAACATGCTTCCACTCTGAGGAAAGATTCCCAGGAATTGCAAAGCTAAGGGTTTTGTTCAAGGGTGCAAGAAATGTAAAACCCCAAAACTTCAGCGTCTATGTCTCCTTAGTTTATTTTGACTGGAGAAAATGAAACTTTTACTCCATTTTTACTGTATGTAGTCCGTAGAACCACATGTGTTTCAGTTCATGTGAAGGTGTTCATTCTAAAGTGATCATTCACAATTGATATTCTTCCTGTATTATTTGGTGGGACTGCTTCTGTCTGTATTCTACACCCAGCAGTTGCTCTCAGCATACCAATTCCTTTGGACAGTGACCTGACGATTACAAGGTCAGCTTATGTTATAGCTTTTCACTTTAATCTGAGACCACAAGCAACCGAGCAAACAAAAAAGCAAATCAAGTTTGATTCGTCAATGATTCTCTGCTACATGTTGAGTCATGAGCTGAATTAAGTAGGCAGAGGATCTCTGATGATTTTTCCTCAGAAAAATCCATCAGTGGATCTGCAGGAAAAAAAAAGCATTGGATGTCTTTTCTGTGTTGTACTCTCCATTCAGGCAGGTATAATTTGAGGTTTATCTCCTCATTTACACTTGATGTAGCGAAAAATATTGGCGTTGCACGTTCCACCTTCACAGGTCATGTGAATTTCTTCCAGGCCCGTCGACCTAAAATACAGTATTTATGAGTGCATGTATCTTACACGTGTGGTAATAAGTCAAACCAATATGCAGCACAGTGGCCCCTACTGTAGATATGCCAAAGCTTGTTCCATGATGTGCTGCTTTTCATTGAGCCAACATTTGAATGCATATCCACATCACTGTAGTACATCTGCAGTCGTTTGAGCCGTCTGTTTAGTTTCAGTCCCGCTGTTTATGTAGCTTGTGTTCAGGCCCACGATGTGGCAGGTTTCGGATGAAATAAATGGGAAAACACACATGGCGGTAACTAATCCTGACGGCACCATCACATACTCACCACAAGCCACAGAGCCCCTCTCCCCGACACAACTTCCCACCCACTCTGGCTCCAGAGCTGTTTCCATCCCTGGTGTCCCATCACTGGCTGCACCCAATCCTAGTTGCCTATTACTCTCCATGCTGATGCAGCAGAGCAATGGTGGCTGGACTGTAGGGTGGACAAAGAAATGCAGCTTGCTTCTCAATTTCCATCCTTAGCCTGCAGCCATTCTCTCAGGGAGCTCAGTATAAGTACAATTATAAAGCTTGGTGATAGTACGACTAAAAGGTCCCTCAGATTAGTGATAAATTTCAGAATGAAGGAGGTGAGATATGGCAGATATCCTTTGATGTCTATTTACTCTTTGCTTTTTATTTGTCAATGTGTGTGAGTATATGGGTGTGGGTGCATATTTGTCTGGCTGTTGTATTTATGTATGTGTGTGTGTTGTGTGCCAGATGGCCGCCTGGCTGTGGGGTACAGCTATTATTTTTCAGATGATGATATTTTATCAGCGATAATACGCTCAATGGACTCGGTTCTCCATTATTTATCGTTTCTCCACACTTATCTCATTTTTTTAAAGTTGTTTGCTGAGCTTTCCATCAGTATTTCAGTCCCCCCCAACACACACACTTTTACCTCCTTTGTTTTTCGCTTTCATTCTCTCATAACTATATCCAAAACCTGTGGAAAAGTTCATGATTTTGGTAAAATCCCTCTGCCACACAATCATCAAAGACAGCTTAGACATTCAAAAGGTTCTATTTTGGTGTTATAATAAATTTGTTTGATGCCAATACATTTTAATTACCATAATTCTGCGGGAGAGTGTGTTGTGTAAGCAGAAAACAGATTGTTCAGAGAGCATATTTTAACAACCAAATGATGTGTTTTGGACATGAAGAACTGACAACACACTGGGATTTCACTCCATTTTCTCTTCAATGGGTCTTTAAATTCAACTTCTCACTTTCTCTCCTTTATCCACAGGTATCATTCACCAGATGAAGGGGGACTATGAGACTGCACTGAAACTCCACAAAACACACCTGGCCATTGCTCAGGAGCTGAATGATTATGCTGCTCAGGGCCGAGCCTATGGCAACATGGGTAATGCCTACAATGCCCTGGGAGCCTTTGACCAGGCCGTTCGCTACCACCGTCAGGAGCTGCAGATCTCCATGGAGGTCAATGACCGGGCCTCGCAGGCCTCCACCCATGGAAACCTGGCTGTGGCTTACCAAGCCCTTGGTGCCCATGACCGTGCTCTGCAGCACTACCAGAACCACCTCAACATAGCTCGTGAGCTCAGAGATGTCCAGAGCGAGGCACGGGCTCTGGGCAACCTTGGCAACTTCCACTGCTCTCGAGGAGAGTTCCCTCAGGCCGTGCCCTACTATGAGCAGTACCTCCGGCTGTCCCCTGACCTCCAAGACATGGAAAGTGAAGGGAAAGTTTGCCACAATCTGGGTTATGCCCACTACTGTCTGGGCAACTATCAGGACGCTGTCAAATACTATGAGCAAGACCTGGCTCTGGCCAAGGACCTTCATGACAAACTGAGTCAGGCTAAGGCCTACTGTAACCTTGGTTTGGCCTTCAAGGCCTTGGGAGACTTCACTAAAGCAGAAGAGTGTCAGAAATACCTGCTGTCACTGGCCCAGTCTCTGAACAATGCACAGGCTCGCTTCAGAGCTCTAGGGAACCTGGGAGACATATTTGTCTGTAAAAAGGATGTGGCTGGAGCCATTCAGTTTTATGAGCAGCAACTGGCCTTAGCTCACCAGGTATGACCACACATAGTGATTGTGTATACGAGAACAATTCATCATATATATAGGAAATGTCATACTGAATGTAGTTTTGATATCATTCACTCCCTCACACAGATATTGTGAAATTCTTGTTTCAGGTGAAGGAACGTAGGATGGAGGCCTGTGCCTATGCTGCCCTTGGGGCCACATACAGACTTGTGCAGAAATATGACAAAGCCCTGGGCTACCACACCCAAGAGCTGGAGGTGTACCAAGAACTGGGCGATGTGTCAGGAGAGTGCAAAGCCCACGGTCACCTGGCAGCAGTCTACATGGCTCTGGGGAAATATGCCATGGCCTTTAAGAGCTACGAAGAGCAGCTGGAGCTCGGTCGAAGGCTGAAAGATCCTGTGGTGGAGGCCCAGGTGTACGGAAACATGGGAATCACTAAAATGAATGTAGGGGTGATGGAGGAGGCTATTGGCTACTTGGAGCAACAGCTGGCCACTTTACAGCAACTAAGTGGCAACGAGGCAGTAATGGACAGGGGCAGGGCCTATGGAAACCTGGGAGACTGCTATGAGGCTCTGGGAGACTTTGAGGAAGCTATCAAGTACTATGACCAGTATCTATCAGTGGCCCAAAGCCTCAACCGCATGCAGGACCAGGAGAAAGCCTACAGAGGCTTAGGCAATGGGCACAGGTGAGTCTAGCTTCATGTTTTAAATTCAGTATTTCACATTAGTAGAAAAATACTCCTCAGCCTTTGGAAAACACACAGGTATTATTTTTTGTCTATAACACAGACACACAGCACAGCAGCAAATAATTGTAATTACTGGGTATTACTAATAATCACATTAATCCTGCCCGGCATATTATTTCTCGCTCACTTCAAAGACCACCCTGGTAGAGAGACACCTTGCCAGTGAGCTGGACGTGCATCTGCACCCAGTTCGTGCTAGCTGTCTCAGCAGCAACCTAGTGGCCCTGGCCCTATCTGTATGCAAAGAGGCTTTGGCACGCAAATGTTTGAAAGCACAGTTATTTCAAGGCAAACTCTTACATTTGTGTTTCTTCTCCCTTCTATTTCTCCTTATTTGTCAAAGAGCTGATAGCATCCGGGGAGACTATGCTGCAAAATAAAACACGAAAGGCTTGCTGAAATCCTCATTTCAGAGATGATTTTCTTCTTATTGTGCGTCATCAGCATGGCACCACAGCAATCATACACAGCAGTATTAGCCATGCATGAGTTCAGAGGGGAATAATAGACATCACACAGCAAACCTTTCTCATCTTCCAACAGCTTTTAGTCAAGCACATGCGTTATCGCACAACATTAATTAAACTGAAGGCTTTTATTCTTTTAATGCTCCATTTGAACTGGCATTCACCATTTGTTGTGTGCCTGAGACGGTGAATAAAGTCTTTTTGAAGGCTGTGAAAACAAGTAAAATGTTGAGATGGGATGGAAGAAGGGATCCTTTGGCAGCCAATCCATCTCGCATTAGAGGGTGGTTAACAGTGTTGCCCTTTAAAAATCGCCTAAATTTGAAATTTGATTTCTTGGATCAAACATTTGTCATATAGTCTTCCCCACACACTTCAGTCTGTCAACTTCACTAGCTATCAGCACTGTGAAGTAAGCTTTACAAAAGTTTACTGCATTGTCCATTCCTTTTTGTAATAAGGCGCTGTTGCTACAGAATGCATGTTTCTGTATGAATGGAGTATAGCTTCCCTTAGTTTCCCTTCACTCGTCTGATTACATTCAGACGGGTGAATAGGTTCATTTTGAATTTTTGAATGTTGTTGATGTGAAAAATATCTTATAATTCCTTCAACTAATCCAAAAATGGCAATGACAGATTTTCTTTTAAATATCTTGTCAGCATGTTATCTCTCACATCTCACACCTAATCTGCTTCACCCTGATGCTCATTGGTTTTCTGTCTTCATTTTCAGGGCCATGGGAAACCTGCAGCAGTCACTGGTCTGTTTTGAGAAGCGGCTAGTGGTTGCTCATGAGCTAGGGGAGTGTGGAGGCAAAGCACAGGCCTATGGTGAACTGGGGGCTCTCCATAGCCAACTGGGCAATTATGAGCAGGCTATCTCCTGTTTGGAGCGTCAGCTTGCCATTGCCCGTGACACCCAGGACAGACTACTGGAGGGCGATGCCAGCTGCGGTTTGGGTGCTGTTTATCAATCCATGGGAGAGTACGAGACAGCCCTGCGATGCCACCAAAGTGACCTGGAGATTGCAGAGGAAGCAGGCAGCCCAACACGCCAGGCACGCGCCTACGGCAACTTGGGCCTTACCTATGAGTCGCTCGGAAACTACGAGCGGGCGGTTGTGTTCCAAGAACAGCACCTAAGTGTCGCGGCTCAAACTAATGACTTGGCTGCCAAGACATTGGCCTATGGTAGCCTGGGGAGAACACACCACGCACTGCAAAACTACTCACAGGCTGTCATGTACCTGCAGGAAGGTGAGTGAGTCAGGGGGAACAGGAGAGAGGATTGCCTTTGTTGCCTGAGCTGATAGGCTTAGAGTTTGTGAATTCATGAATATGAAATTCAGAGCCTATTTGTAGCTAAGCCTTTGCCACATTTTTATTAGGATGTGTGCATGTGTGTGCGTGCCTGTGTGTGTTTGGGCTTTTGTGCTTATGTGTTATAAGTGCACCGGGGGATTTTGTGTGTGTATTATGCGTGTGTGTTGTCTTCTTTGCTGTAAAGGTACACCAGCATTTGTTTGTGTTTGTCTGTGCAAACCTATCAGAATGCATGCCAAGGCATTTTTCCTGTTTACTGCTAGCTGTTCTTCACACCTCTGTATCTACTTTTCTCAGAGGGTTCTTTGCAGTGAGCTGCCAAAGGATCTTTTCACACAGTAGCTGACAGGCTCCTGCCTCTCATGCTTCATTGTCCTCCGCAGATTATAGTGAAATAAAAACCTGCAGCTTGGCCCCTCAAAAATGTATTATGTTAGTGACAGTGCGGGAAGTTTTTGTCGCAGAGGACATGATAAGTTGAAGCCCCCATCGATGCAAGCTGAATGTCCCTACCACAGGATTCATGTGTGCACACAGCGACAGTCCTGATGCAGACAGCCACCGTGTTGTGATCCACACCCTGTTTGAATCCCAGCAAAATTATGCTTGTGTAAGATAGCAGGTGTATATTTCACCCTGCATGTTTTGAATACAAGGGGAACATGAATACATCTCCTCCCTCTTTTATTAGAGTTAGCCAGCCCTGCAGTGACCCATACACCCTCTGCAGGCCTGCTTTTTGAGCTTTAATGGAAACAAAGGAGACAGGCCATTCTGTCTCCAACCTGTCCTCAAGTTGTCCCCCTGCACTGTCCTTGTGTTGTTCGTCAGTCTGGCTGTGAAAACCAACAGTGCCTTCACTAGCGTTGACAGCCAATTATTTCTGGCCAACCTACCCAGGCCAAAAACTTGGCAAGCTTTTTTCGCTCCAGTCTTTACAATTTTTTTCTACTCCTACTGCTAGTATTGTGTTTTTGATCTGTGCACTGCATGTTTGTTGTTGCTGTTGTTTTTTTTTTTTTTTTCCCTTAAAAAGATTAACTGGAAGGAGATAGAAAGGCAGATCCAAAGTTAGTGCAGATCTTGTTGACAGCATGTGACCTCTAACTCTCCATGCTTGTGCATGCTTGTGTCTAATGGTTATTCTGGTTTGGACAGTAGTAGAGAATGATAGGGCTACAGTGGAAGACACACACAGACAATGAACTGCAGACAGGGAAACATGATTTCTGGCACTTTAAGTGTTCACACTGTTACCTAAGATATCTTGCTGTAATTTTAGCTTAAAATACATTGTACAGTGATGTCTCAATATTTAACAGAAGAGGAATCTCACACAAAGATGTACCTTTCGTCGATTAACACAACGGTGTCGTTAAATCAATGGCCTCATTGTAGCGACTAATGAAGGTATTACAGTTTCTCCATGCTTGGTTTATGGAACAACAACTAATGGAATAACAATTTCATCCTACAAAGGAAGTGTATGTGTGAAATCTGACTCCAAATCAGGTTTTTTTTTTTAAGAAATGTTAGAAATGCACCTGATATATGAGGCAGAAATAAGTTGGTGAATATTTATACATATTGTCTTCAAAGATCAATGATCCTTATGGATCATTGAATTGAGTCATACATATATTTATATGTACATATGTATAATTATACATAGTTAAATGTATAATATATATTCTATTATTTTGCATTTAACACAATGAATTAACACAATGAAGCTCGAGCCTTAATGACAAGGCAAAAAATGTATGTACATGATTTTTACAGCGTTATAAATTCTCAATGCTAAACACAGTAATAGTGTTATTCAAATAAAACACATTCCTGTTGATAATTCTCAGAAGAGCTCTTCAAGGGTCATTAAAACTAAATATATCAGTGTGAAAAATCTAGACCTTCCTCACTGTATACATATTTGCCCCTCACAGTTTTCAGTGTTGCAGTTTTTCTGCTATAAATATTGAATGTGAGCCGGTGTTAAAGCGCTGGTATAAGGCAGTCTGAGGTCATGGTGAGCTGTGTTTTTTAGTCCATTGTGCCCCTTTGGCTCAGAACAGACAAGATCTTTCACTTTACTTGTAAAATTAATTAGCATTGCTTTTCACAGTACTAAAAATTATTAATCAGGCTTTCACTTATATCAGCCTTAAATTCTACAAATATCAATTGCATTAAAGTGACAATGTGGATCACTGTAGAAATGATTTTTATTCAGTATGCATTTAAATTTGATTGGGATTTTCTATAATAATGTACAATAAATGGCAGCGTGGCAACATAGTGGTTAGCGCTATTGCCCCACAACAAGATGGTCGTGGATTCGGTTCCTGGCCTAGGGCCTTTCAGTTTGGAGTTTGTATGTTCTCCCCGTGCCTGCATGGGTTTTCTCCGGGTACTCCGGTTTCCCCCCACTGTCCAAAGACATCATGTTTGGGTTAACTGGTGACTCTAAATTGTTCGTAGGTCTGAGTGTGAGTGTGAGTGGTTGTTGGTCTCTGTCTGTCTCAGTGTGTTGGCCCTGTGATGGACTGGTGACCTGTCCAGGGTGTACCTGCCCTCGCCCAGTGTGAGCTGGGATTGGCTCTAGCACCCCCCACGACCTGGAAACGGATAAGCGTTAGAAAATGAATGAATGAATGTACAATATAAGTATTGTCATCTTCATGATCAATATTTTCAATATAAAACAGATCGAATGATTTCTTTTTCCATAGAAATAGAAAGAAGAAAAGGAGAAAGAGAAAATGCTGTGGTGAGACTTCGTATCAGGAAAATGTCTCCAGGATGTTTTTTTCCCCAAAAAAATAGTTTATGGTGCATACTGACTGTATGTGACACACTATTCTTTTTCACATGTGGCCATGATGAAAGGGCAGTGTTTCAAGTGAGTGCATATATGAGGATATTTTTTATTTCATAGCCCTCCACACTTATGGTTTGACAGTGCATGAGATTTCGTGCCAACATGTGTGTGTGGCGTGTGCGTGTAAATCTTGTGTCAGGAGGCATAGGTGCGTGGGCCTCGGTGGCTGCAGAGAATCTCTCACCCAGCTGTCAGGCAGCCTTTAAAGTGTTCTCTAGTTGCTCTTCAGGGCGCAGCCAGCCACGGCCACATCCTCATGTCAGCCACGGCTACGTGACTGTGCCTGCGGGGCGCACCAAAGGCATGCACGGTGACAGTGACAGACACTGAATGATACCGAGCGGGAAATGGAGAGAATGCGAGCGTTAGAAAGAGAAGGTGGGATGGAGAGAGAGAAAGAGAAAGGCAGGCAGGCAGAGAGGGATGACAGAGATCGGCATGAGTCATAATTCACATGTATTATTTCACTGTCAACTGGAGAATAAAGAAAACATAGAGCTGGTTGACATTCAGGCTTGATCATAAAGAACTATCACAGAGCAGCTCAGAGAAAGCTGTGTGTGTGTGTGTGTATGTTTGTGCCTGTGTGTTTGGGCATGAGTGTGTGTGTGCGCAGATGAAAGGCTCAGAGCTGGAGTTGAGATGAGTGAGGGGTGAGGCTGTCAGAGAATGAAAAGGATAATTTAGATCTGTTTCCTCTCTCTTGCTCCAGCGCCTAATGAGCCCTAAGCAGTGCAGAGTCCCCACAAGCAGTGCCACAGCCAAGATGAAACAGGTAGCGAGAGCAGAGGGGGGCCTGAGACAGAGGCACGGAGAAGAAGAGAAAATGAATACGAGGGGTAGATGGAGACAGGAGCACAGTAGAGGCATGGGGGAAGAGGGCAGGCAGGCAGAGAGAGAGAGGGAGGGTGTGTGGAAAGATAAGGGGAGTGGGGAGACTGTTGCAGGCTTCAAAGGCTGCCGACTACCGTGGCCATGGAGGAGCCATGAAGTCTACGGTTGCGTAGTGTGCTGGGTCTTGTGGAATAGGCTGGCTGTTTTCGGGTCACGCTCTGTGTTCTTGGCTTATCTGGTCCAGCCACAGACTGTTTTCCAGGAATGCCGGGGAAAAGCAAACTCGGACGAGGGTGGCTTGGCCCATTTTCTTTTCTCTTTGACCAAAAGCATGTTCAGACCTCCTCCACCACACAGGCGAGTGAATGGAATAGACTTGGAGATACAGAGGCCCATGCTCACTGAGACCGTGCACAAACCAGCCTTAACTGCAGAATGCTTGCTGTGCATTTAGCACCTTGTAGGTGATGTGTGACCCAGCAGCTGTCATTTGCCATCACTCGCGAGGTGATATGACAGGAGCACACTTGGTGAACGTGCACTCCTAGATGCGCACACTTACACATGGTTACTTTCAAACCTCCCCCTGCCTTCCCAAACAGTTATCACAAAGTAAGCACTGCCAGTTTGCATCCGGTCTATTATTAGCTCATCAGTGTGTTTGCAAATATTTGTGGACGTCTTCGTGATATTGCTTGGCTGCTTTAATGCAAGCATTAAGCTCATGCTTGTGTTTGCTCAGCCAGTCGATGCTTAGAATTGATTACTATGCAGTCCGATTAGTGCTCTAACAGCCTCCCTCTATGGCAGAAGTGTGTGTGTTTTTTTTTGTGTGTCTTTTAGTCCCAGTATGAGCAGTATCTTACAACTGAGACCAAATATCCAAACCTGTTCGCTGTCAGAACATCAGTACCATGCTATGCTTACATCTGTTACTCCGGAAGATACCTAAGAGTCTGCCTGCTCTAAATAATTTTGACTCCTCTCTCTCTCTCTCGCTCATCTGCTCTCATTTCCTCCTCTTCTGACAGGACTGCGGCTTGCAGAGCAGCTGGCTCGACGTGAGGACGAGGCGAAGATCCGCCATCGTCTGGGGCTCTCTCTCTGGGCCAGTGGGAATCTGGAGGAAGCCCAACATCAGGTAAAGTATCTGCTGCTCCATCGTACTCTCGCCTAGACTCACCTTGACTCAATTTTCCTCCTTTCCTCTCCAGTCTTCTCCTCTCCTCTCCTCTCCTCTTCTCCCCTCTCCTCTGTTGCTTGGCAAAGATTACAAATGAGCAGGGAAAGTAGATGTCTAAACACATGCAGTGTGGAAGCTGCTAGTAATGCCCTGATGGTGAAAGAAAGTATCCACAGGAAAGAAAAGAGCAGAAAAGATGAGGCCATGGACCTCGAACAGGGCTGCTGGGAATATGCTGGGGGAGTGTGTTGAGTCTGTGAATGCTGTCATATCAGTAGACAGGCGACAGATGACTAAAGATTTCTTTTTGTATCTGTGTCCATGGTCTCAGGAGTCCCAAGCCTCTGCATCACACACAAATTCACTTCTCTTCAGCCCACTGCCCACCTGGCAGGCATGGAATATCCCCTTAACATCTCTCTTTACGGTCTGTCCACACGCAAGACTTGATTTTTTGTCCTTAGCTTCTGCATCCACATACATATCTGAGAACAGTCAGCCAACAGCAGTGGCTGTCACGTGCATTTGTAAGGATGTTACTCAGCTGCTTTCACTCCCAAAATCTGATGCAAAGCACTTCTGCTGTGATACGCACACACTAGGTATGTCTACATGACCCAGATAGCTTTGTTTTCGCAGTCCTGCATCAGTCTACAAAAAGTAATGTTGTCTGTTTGCAATTATCTGTAACAAGAGTTGGGAAAGAAAGACTGAACCAAGGTGGTGATGAGAGCCGAGGCGCATGAGTCATATTGAGGAATGTGTTCAATTAAACCCAAATATTATTGTAAATGGCCAGGGCAACATATTTTCCACTGTATTTTTGCTTTCCAGTTTAACACTTGACCATGAGACCTTAGAAGTGCTTGTTAACATCATGTTGTCCTTATTGTAAGTCACAGTGATCCAGTGCTTTGCCCCCCCCCCGACACACACACACACATACACACACACACACACACACACACACACATACCACAGCAATGTTTCAAATCCCCCCCCATGCCCCACCCCGTGAGCTTGTTGTTCCCAGGGTGAGTTTGAGGTGGGAGTGAGTGAGGATCACATGATTATTCATGAGCATGCCTGTTGCTACACGTGACCTTGGCAAATGCCCCGACCCACTTCAAACCTCATTTGTGTTGGTTTGTGTTGGGATTCATAAAGCACCCATAGGTGTGGAATGAGAGTACTTGACCTCATGTTCCTCATTTTTTCCATATTTAAACTCAATTGTACTTTAACACCCCACCTGTGACAGTGATATTCACCGTGACACATCAATTAATGGATTCTGATTCAAATCAGCTTTTTCCAACAGAGCTCACATTCATATCTAAGGAGCACACTAATCAATGAATTCATGTTTACTTGAATACCATCAGTGGCTGACTGTAGATTGAGTTGTTTTGTTTTTTTTTTCAACCTCTGATATCATCTGTCATGAGACCTCCCCAGGGGAGGTTACTTTACAAAAATCATTAAAGGTATGAGTGTATCAAGCGCAGCTCATGTAACCGACTGAGTGTGACATTGACATTCACTTAACTTGTCAGATAAAAGCCATGTTAGTGTCAGTGGCTGTAAAACATGAAAGTGTTATCTGAATGCATAGCAGCTGAAGAATCTAAGCGGTACCACTGGCAAGCAAGTCAGTGCGGACAAAGCGCATTTGGGATTGTTTCCCTTTCATCTGTGCTAGGAGGGGTCAGGCCAGAAAAAAATAAGCACTGTGAGAAATTACTTTCACTTTTAAAGGGATGTCTGCAAGTCTAACAGATTAAACTAGCAGTGCAGCAATCAGCCCACAGCCCTATCGGTAAAATCATCCTGACTCCAGCAGCTCCATCTACCACCACTAATGCAGCAGAGCTCCCAGATTCTCAGCTGATCTCCACTCTCCCTTCTTCACTCCCTCTGACACACTTTTCCAGGATGACCTTGGGATATGTCAGAGGAGCTACACAATATGCATACCTGTGAGCTCACTCGTTTTCTCCCTTTCTTCCTCACACCAAACCCACAGTGCTGATGGAATCCATTTCAGCCATAACAGCTGCCTTTTCTCCACTGCATTTCTTTGTCTGGTATGAACTCTTGGAAATCAGCGAGGTGTGTGCTTTTCTATCTCTCTTGGCCCTGGACCCATGAACAGTGGCTATACAGCAGTCCCAGTCATCCTACAGGGCTCCTATAGGTGCAGAAATAGGAAATCAATAAAGGCTCCCATGAATCAGCAGTCGTGGCCGCCCCTGCTTGCCCAGTGTGTAACACTGTCTGCCGCCCCACCTCTCCATTGTCGCGCTCCTTCTTTCAATCTAATGTCTTTAGCTGAATGGAAAGGTGTAATGACACAGAGAGGCGTTTTGAGTTTGCAGAACATTTGTTTCCTGGGACACTCTATATTTTATTGTTTTTACTGATTGCTGTAATTTTATTATTATTATTATTATATATTTTTTCTATTTAATTATTTATTTACTTATTATTGGGTTTAACCTGGTGCCCACTTCTGTACAGCACTTTGGTCAACTGCTGTTGTTTTAAATGTGCTCTAGAAATAAAGTTTGAGTTGAGTTTGAGTTGAGTGCCCTTTCCCACATTCAGGCATATAACAGCTGAAGAGCAGTTTATTTGTGTTTGATGGTGATTTATCAAGCTATATTACAGTATTTTCCTCTGTTGAGAGAAGCAATAATTGCAAGACAGAAATTCAGCTCATTGATCACCAGTGAGGTGGGCTGCTGCCACCTAGTGGCCAAAATAATGATCAATCTTCAAAAGTCCACTAATCCACACAGCACCTCTAACCCTTGGTAATGAGAGCTGATTAAAAGTGTCACAGTGCAATTTTTCTATGTAAATGAACAAAACAAAGGTATCTGAAAACATATTATTGCTGTTCATTACTCAGCTCTACCGGGCATCTGCACTATTTGAGACCATCCGCCACGAAGCCCAGCACAGCACAGACTATAAACTCTCCCTGTTTGACCTGCAAACCTCCTGCTACCAGGCGCTCCAAAGGGTCCTTGTCAGCCTAGGTATGTACCCACACACATCCCGACTCCCCTTGCAGTAATATTCAAGTTGGTTTTGTTTTTCGGCATGTAAAAGAAAGCTAAGATTTTAGAAGTGGCCCATTAACCAGCGTTGCTCTGTGAACACCACAGGCCACCATGATGAGGCCCTGGCGGTGGCAGAGCGGGGTCGCACACGAGCCTTTGCTGATCTCTTGGTTGAGAGGCAGACTGGACAGCAGGACTCGGACCCGTACACTCCTGTAACGGTGGAGCATATTCTGGACACTGTCAACAGCCAGAGGGCCTTGGTGCTGTATTTCTCCATGGCTGCTGGTTACCTGTACAGCTGGCTGCTGGCTCCAGGAGCAGGTAAAATCAGACTATAAATTGAGTTTATGGGGTGATGAATTAATTCCTATTAAGTGTGGCTTTTCTCAGATAAAAATTTGCCATAACAAAGCCATGCGGTGAACCTGCTGGCTAAAAACGATACTGCTTAACCCACTTGTTGTTTTTTTTTCAACACCTTTAACCTGCAGGCCAGTGTCAATATCAGGAATTTTCTTTTTCGTTGTCTTTTAAATTGATCTATTTCCATTTTTACGTCTCGGACAAAAATTAATTGATATTCAACCACAAAAATCAAATAAATATCATTACTGGGTGCTACAAAAATCTGAAATCATCATGCTGTGTAACTGTAGCAATGTAACAAAATTACAGAAAACCCAACAAATAGAAGCTAAGCCGTAACACAGATGAAGGTGAAAGCACATACACAAATACACACAAACATTTACTTGTTGGAATCGAAGCTGATAAAAAAAGCCTAAAGACTGTAGCTCGTTTTGAGTTGCAGGAGGTAAGACGGCCAGCTTTAACGCCAAGTGGCAGTGCCACCTGCCACTCCACTGTTAGGATTTGCCCCCTGCCTCGCTCCTCCCCCCCACAAGGCATCTGCCAGTCAACCATGCTAATTGATAGTGACACAGCCAAACAACACAGACAACATCCTCACACATGCCAACAGGAAAGCATGTTGCCGTTCCACCAAGTCAAAACATAATTTCTCTGGTTCTTTGCTTTTATTTCCTTGTCATTTTGTTTTGTTTTCGTATTGATCTGCTTTCGCTCTGCTTTCTGTACTTCTCCATTTTTGTCTCTTGTTGACATCTTGAACAACACCAACAAAGGCAAAGGGATTACATTTGTGTATGTGACTCATGAAATTCCAGTTTCATAAAGAGAATAAGCAGACCTGAATTACGGTGCATGACACAAGAGTTATGTGGCTGCTATATACACGTGTAAGTAGTTCTTTGGCTCTCTCTTGCTCTCTGCTGTAAAGAGAAATTTATAAAGGAAATGAGAGTCGTGACCCATGTCCCATGCCACCAGGCCTGAACATGTGATCAAATCCAGCTCCCAGGCAACCAGATGAACTTGACCCCCCAAGCACAAGTCATATGGAGGGGAGGAACACTACAGGGACAAGTGGAGATCTTCAAAGTGCTGAATATTGCCCCAGGCTAAGAGGGAGCCACTTGCTCACTAATCGTCTGTCTGACACTTCCTGGCATTCCCTGGCATCCAGCTGGCACATGAACATGGCTGCTCTAACCGGCTTACAGTCAGTGTAAAGGGCTATTAAAGTCTTAATTACTTCAGTTGTGTAAATTCTCTAACATTTTATAGACCTCAATGCACACACCCATAAAGAGACACATACAGTACACCTGAATCACATTTAATGTCCATTCAAATTTTTTTCATTTAAAACATTCATGTCTATGCTTACACAGCACCAATACACACACAAACTCATACTCGTATACACACACAAGCAGCCTGTACTCCATCCCCCCAGTGTGCTCTTCCCCGCCCCCCTCTGATGTTCTACTGGAAACTCAGCTGAGCTCTAATGGCGAGCAGCAGATGGCACAGGCAGCCTACCCTTATTTTTTATTGAATATTATTTGTTTTATTCATTTGGCTCCGCAGATGCACTACTGCATGTGGCCTCACTAACGGCATTTAGACTGAAATGAAGATTTCTCCTGTCATGAGTGATACAAACATTAAAGAAGAAGAGGTGTTGAAACTGGCTCCATTCATTTATTTCTTGCTAGTAAACTTTAATTTTACGCTTGTCCTCTCTCTTTTCACAGGTATCCTGAAGTTTCACGAGGTGTACCTGGGCGAGGGGGTGTCAGAAGGGGGGTCAGACTTCCAGGAGTCAGGCAGTGTTGGAGTGGTCAGCGGTTCGTCGTTGGAGCAGCACATCGCCAGTGCCCGGGAGGCCCTTGGGGTTGAGTCTTACTACAGCCGGTGAGATATTTTCAGTGGTTACAATAAAATTAAAACTTTGATTTGACTGTTTGATTTGTGAGCTCATTATCCAATTACTTTTCAAATAAGGAACTTTGTAGATCATTTTATAGAATACAGAGCAGTGATATCACCACAAATTTTTACTATTCCCCCATGAATTATGGAATTAAACACTGTTGACAGTGACAATTGGTTTGAGTGCTTAAGTTGTTGACATCAGCTTGGAATGTTTTGATGATTTAAGAATTTATGATAACAGCTATTATTTATGAGAGCTCAAATGCACTCAATTCTGTGCTTTGCTTTCCTGAGATACATGTTAAAAACAGAAAGATTCCCACACATTACTTGATATTTTAATTGTAATCTGTTATTAGCAATCTAAGATTCCAGTTTGGATATACACCCATCCCAGTATTGTGAACATAATAACTCAGAAACGCAATTGGCACATTTTTTCAATTTTGATGCAAAATTTATCAGGACTTGAGGATGAAATGGTTAGCGGTCACTGTTGCTTTTCTGCCCATAACTCAAGAATTCATGGGCTCGTTATGAAAACATTACTCAAAAATATATTTAATAAGATAAATTGATGAACAGAGACATTTTATATTCCAAAGGTCAAAGCTCAACTTCATTATGACATCATAATGTTCTGCAAAAACACAGTCTTGGCCACGATTCAACATTGTAACTCAGGAACAGAAGGGAAGATTGTGACCATGTTTCCTGCAACTCGACCGGTTGGCATAGACATTCAACCACAAGGTAGTAATTTTAGTTTGCTGAGGGATGATAGCTGCCAAGGGGAAAAAAAGCACCCACATAAAGTTTATTGACAGAAAAGTGAAGGAATGGCACTACAGACCCCGCTGTTTAACAAGTGCTCTATGGAAAGCCCTTGTTAAGCAGCCATCAGAAGGTATTGTAGAAACAACAAACAACATTTTATCATAAAAAATGGATTCCAAACAGAGAACAAAGATTAGCACACAAACCAAAACTTAACCCCAGAGTTAGATGAAGAAGGGTTATTTTGTCATTCAGAGTCTGTGTCCATAGGAGTATTATTCTGCCCCATTGCATGTTGTGATGACAGCCCCCCCACTACCTGCCTAAAGCACCCCAGTGGAAATAAATGAGACGGAATAATGGCTCTTTGGATAGCCAGATAGTTGAGTCCACCTAACAAACATGACAGGTAAAGGAAAAGAGGGCTTCCTGAGAATATAAGCAAGAATAGGATGAGATTCATTCCTTCATTCATCTTCTACAGCTTATCCGTTTATGAGGGGTGCTGGAGCCAATCCCAGCTCACACTGGGTGAGGGTGGGGTCACCCTGGACAGGTCACCAGTCCATCGAAGGGCACCAATAGCAGCAGTCACCAATCAACCTAAACATGCATGTCTTTGGACGGTGGGAGGAAACCAGAGTACTCGGAGGAAACCCACGCAGGCACGGGGAGAACATGCAAACTCCCCAGGCCTGGGAACTGAACCCACAATCTTCTTATTGTGGGGCAACAGCACTAACCCCTATGTCGCTGTGCTGCCCTGAAGGATGAGATGAGGTTTTAAAAACAAAGTCGAGGAAGTAGAGGCTGATGAATAATAGACCAATAGATCAATAGACCAAACAGGCAACAGGGAGCATCGCCAAAGGGGCTCCGCAGGAGGAAATGGAAATATTGACAGTGAGAATCACCCTTGAGCCTACGGTGTGTTAGCCTTGCTTCTCTAGTTGGTGTTTGATCCATAGTGCCCAGCTGGTGTGCCCAGTGCCAGCCCCTGCCACCTCAGCAGCCTGGTCCTCCTGCCCCATTACCAGCTCATTTACTAGTTGTACACACACCACTGCGCCTGGATGGGCACAATATGGCACCACTTACCAGCCCATTCATTCTCCAGAGTGGAGAGACAGGGAGGCTTCACTCTGCAATCTGTAGAGGGAGAAAATGAATGGGATAGAGAAGAATGGGGACAGTGAATGTGTGCAACTGAAAGGCTAATATTGATAAAGCCTTCGTGGCTGTTGAAATCTAAGTATAGATACATTAATTTTATGTGCTGTTTACAACAATTTGTCAGTTCACATATCTCTGTCAGAATATAAACCCCAGGAGTTTTCATCCCGAATGAGACGCATACAGCAATGATTTCTAAAATCAGCGGCGGTGGTGGTAATGGGAGCATGAGGTGATGATAGTTCCCATGGTGCTCATGCTCAGCTACCGTGAGAGCAACAAGCTGACATAAGAGTTGCATGATATGGATACATCAGAGGTGAGAGACTTGAAGACAGAGATGGGGGAGAGTGGTGGCGAGGAAGGGATTGTTGGTTGGGAGTAGTTGACTCCCCACTGACTGGATCAGCATCACCAGCATTATGATGAAAAGATTTAACTCTGCGTACCGTCAGGGTGTTGGACGAAGCCTGGGAAATTAGGCCAAGTGTGTGTGGGTTGAACAGTGTGTATTTTAGGCAGATGAGGAATGTGTGTAGTTGATTTATCCAGAGAGAAACACAAAGTCTGTGCATTGTTTACTTTGCTGAAGTGCCTTTTTCCTGCCAGCATTTCAGTGGCTGTGTATGTTTCTACCGCCATCTCTTAATCTCTACCCCTGTCTCTCTCCATCTCTGTCTCTTTCAGAGGGTGTTCGAGCAGTGAGACAGAGAGTGAGGCTGGAGATTTGTTGGACCAACAATTTGAGGAGCTCAACAACAAACTTAACTCTGTCACTGATCCGACAGGATTCCTGCGCATGGTGTCCAGAAACAACCTGTTCAACAGGTAGGAGATCAAATCACTTCGATGTTCCTACAGACTACTGTAATCAGCAAGCACAACTGAGACCTACTTTCCACCAAAAAAGAAAGAAAAAAAAGAATAATAGAAATATCTGCATGGGTAAGGATATTCATGGGTATTGTGGCATCTGTGAAAGGAGTCTTTTTTCCATTGTTTAGCCAGTGCCACGGCAGCATGTGAATCCTCCTTATTAAATAGACTGAGTAGAGCCAAGCTGCTAAAGCCCTTATCAACTGCCTACTCTTGTGAAGCCTTGTGTGTCCGTATGTGTGTGCGCCTGTGTGTGCATACACTGAGACCCATGTGGTTTTAAGAGGTTTGCCCTGTCTGGGTGTTTGTTGTGCAGATTAACAACAGATTTCCGTGAGCCTGCCAGTGGCTTGTTCTGCATATTATTTAATGATAGTAAGCAAAGTACACTGCGCTGATTGGTAATGGATGTCAATAGAATGTGTGCGTGCATGTGCATGTGTGTGTGTCTGGGTCATTCTTCCCTGTCTTCGTCCACAGTTGAGCTGGTCTTTGATGAGAGGGTAATTCCACATTTAATTGAGTCTTGGTGCTCATTAAGCCTCTTTAATGAGTTGCCGGTAATAATCTGCTCATTCTTTTGGGCCTCGAAAAAGTCTGAATTATAGAGCTCCTTGTGCGTAGGAGCCCACCGCCTATCACATTTCTAAAGCAAAAGAAAAGTAAGGAAACCTCATTCTCATTTGAAATCATGCTTTATATCTTGGGGTTTGATGTCAGTTAATGTAAATTTCTGGGCTTTTCAAGGGCTGTCATTGAGTCCTCTTACCCCTCCTCATATAATTTCTCATGTTTCAACGTGTTAAGATGTAGGCTATTCAGTGTGTGAGGACTGCTAAATTAGTCATAATCAAGAGAGAGGATTGAAATATAATAAGCTCTAATTGAATGCCATTTAAATCAAATGGACGATTGGATACAAAATGGATACAAGAATAATACACTCAGCACTTAAAGATCTGTGCTTCTGGGTGCGATATCATAACTTAGTGTTATTATCGATTGTCCTATTTTAACATTGAGATCTAATCTTCACCTGGGCGCTTGGGAGGATTACTATGAGAAGGTGATAATCCCCTCAGTGTGTAATTGAAAATGTTTTGATGCACAAGAATACCATGATGATGTTGTTCAATGATCTTGATGAAGTTGTCAGGGAAGAAGCAGTAAATACTGTCAGAACAGGTTGCCTGCATCCAAAGGGTTGAGTGGTGGCTGGCTTAAAGCAAATGACTCTTCAAGCAAGTCTTCCATCCGCAGACCACACTGGGCCTTCATCTTTCTTCACCTTCAGCTGCTCTGCTCTCAGTGCTCCCTTTTTTCATTGTTTCGCTCAACACTTGACACTCACCTTCTCTTTGCTTATCCCTCGCCTCCACTCTCATTCTTCATGTCAAGCTAACAAACGATTGTTTACTTTCCCATGGAGCCTAATGCCAAGGCTTGGGAGAGAGACAGAGCGTTGGGAGCCTGGGGGAAAGCCAGTGGCCCGGGGCTACCAGAAGGGCGGGATAGATGTCTGTTGGCAGGAGCCCGGAGGAAACTTTGGCTGCTGCAACAGATGGAGAATAGTGACAAGTGCGGCCATAAGGCTTGGCCCTGTGTGCCTACAGCACTGAAGTACTCCTAGCCCACAGCCACCATTAGCACAGTTTTGAGTATGACATGTGTCTATGCCTGAGCAGGGAGCTGTCACTCCCATCACATAACAAACCTACCTCACACATACTGGGCTATTGTCATTGGAAGTGCTTAGAATATACTCACAAACCAGCCTTCCATCATTTGGATGCTGAGTTTTTAATGTATGTAAAGTTGGTAGTAAACCCTGCTCTCCAGATGATCCTCTTGTTGTGTCTATGAGCTCCAGACTGCCAAGGTACAATACAGCCATCTAGTGGAGCCTTGTATATAATGATCTTAGTGGCTATTCCTCATGTCATATGAACTTAAAACTGGTATGAAATTGATATGTCATGAACATCATGTGTTTATAGAGCAAAACAACACATCAGAGATCCAGTTTGCATTTATCTACCTCTTCCATTGCGATTAGATTTGAAAGAGAAAATATCTTTATTAGAAGTAAAGATGAGACTTAATGACTGAAAATGGTGGGTCACCCTGTGCTGCTGCAGCTTTGTGAGGCTACCTCACACACAAAGCTACAGTAGTGCCATGGCCATATCTGACCTTGTCAACCACCTTTCCAACACATCCGGTAATCCCATTAAGAGCCATTAAAGGTAGTTTGATGCACAAGATCCCAGTTGACATTGGGGATTATTCATGAAGCAGGAGAGAAATGAGCAGACCAAAACTGAGTAAATCAAGAAAGAAGATAAATTTAGTGTTGAGTTAGTTAAATTGCTTTTATTTGATCATTTTTGATATGTTGAAATGTCAAAGGTGTCAGTACAGAGTAATATTTTTCCTTCAAGCTCATTATTGCTTGGATCCTATTAGGATCCTTGTGTTGACCCTGAGGTCAGCCATAGTTTTCTTAATGTTCATGTAGGACTCTTAGGTCTCACATAGGGAGAAAAATGCATGCATAATATGACAGTTTAGCTTTATGTAGATCTGGATTATGGAAGCTTTTTTTTATTTTACAGAGAAAAAAGACTTGCATACAGTATATTTGGAGCTTTTACTGTAAATTCATGATGTGGCTGTCTAAAACTGTTGTGTTGCAGTTTGCCACATAAAAGTATCCTGGAAAACCTGTCATTGTGTCAGATGCGATGTTTTGTGTTATGTTTATCCAGGAGTTGCCAGAGTATGACCAGCCTGTTCAGTAACACCATGTCTCCTGCCAAAGATGGGAACTCTTCCCTGCCTCGCCGCTCCAGCAACCTCGGCAAGCCTCCGCTCCGGGCACTTTATGATTTGCTCATTGCACCTATGGAGGGGGTGAGTACTATCTGTATGGGTCATTGTCTGTGTGTTGATGTAGTTGTGTGGTGGACAGAAGAGCATATGAGAAAATGTAGTTCTTAGATAGATATCAAAACTGCCGCATAATGCTGTTTTATATATGTGCATTTTCATACTCATCCTTTTGTCTGACAGGGCTTGATGCACTCCAGTGGGCCTGTTGGCAGACACAGACAACTAGTGATGGTGCTGGAGGGGGAACTGTACCTCATCCCCTTCGCCCTGCTAAAAGGAAGCTCTTCTAATGAATACCTGTACGAGCGCTTCAGCCTCATTGCTGTTCCCTCTATCCATGGCCTTGGATCCAGTGCAAAGGTTGAACACCTATTAAAAAAAAAAAAAACCTTACGTAGACTACATATAAACATTTTAAAGATCCTAAGAAGTCCTCCTAATGAATTCCTAAACTGCTGCTACTGTGAGATTGTAGAGCAAGGATTTAACCATTGTTTCTGTGATCTAGACTCACTCTCGGCGCCCAGGACCAGCTCCATGTGGTGGTGTCTCAATGGCAGCAGTGGTGGGGAACCCTCGGCTGCCCTCACCCGTGATGGACCGCTGGCTGTGGGGACCCATGCCCTCTGCAGAGGAAGAGGCACTGATGGTGGCTGAGCTGCTGGGATGCCAACCCCTGGCTGGGTGTTCTGCTACTAAGGAGAGAGTGATGAGTGCCCTCACACAAGCTGAGTGTGCCCACTTTGCCACCCACATTTCCTGGAAATTGGCAGCTCTGGTGCTAACCCCAAACCCTGAGGGTGTCCCTGGTGGGGCAAGCGCGAGTGTGGGAGTTGGAACAGTGGGGAGAGGTGCAGGCGGGAGGAGAGGCAGCAGTGGTCGAGGCAGGAAAGGCTCCATCGGAAGCGGCTACACCATCCCAGAGTCTCTCCACATGCAGGATGACAGCAGTGATGTGGAGAGTATCTGTGACAGTCCACCACTCCAGGAGTTCCTCCTTACAGCTGCAGATATCTTGGACCTGAGGTTGCCTGTCAAGCTGGTTGTGCTGGGGTAAGTAGACTGGACGGAGGAAAAAGTTCAAATCTATCTTGATTTTGAACCTGATATTCTACACTCCCGAGGCAGAGATTTTTTTTTCACAAATAGAAGTCAAAAATGGGAATCAAATGATTGAATTCCATAGGGTAAATGGAATTACAGACATAAACTTTACATACTTTTAATAAAAAGTAATATGTTGATGAGAATAGCCGTAACATAGCAGTCTTCTTAAAGCAAATAATCCTTTAAATGTTAATCTAGTAAATATCTGAGTGATTTCTTATCCAGTTATTAACATGTTGTATCTGTCAATATTGCTACAGTTCATACCAGGAATCCAGTAGCAAGGTCACAGCAGATGGTGTCGTGGGATTGACCAGGGCCTTCCTGGCTGCTGGCGCTCAGTGTGTTCTCGTGTCCTTGTGGCCCGTGCCTGTTGCAGCCTCCAAGGTTTTTGTCCATGCCTTCTATACTGCCCTGCTAAATGGGACCAAGGCGAGTGCTGCACTGGCAGACGCCATGAAAACTGTTCAAAGCAGCAAGCAGTATTCACACCCGTCCAACTGGGCAGGTAAGAGATGTCGTTCGCTTCTGCAAATGTGCAATACAACAAAAAAGGCAACCATTTAACATAGCTCCTGTTGTTGTATATTTTTGTCCAGGGTACATGCTCATTGGCAATGACGTGAAGCTTAATAGTCCATCTTCCCTCATTGGCCAAGCTTTGGCAGAGATTCTGCAGTATCCAGACCGAGTGCGTGATGCTCTGAGGGTTCTACTCCACCTGGTGAGACACAGATACACGCATTCACATGCGCGAACTTACTCATTACAGAAAATGTCTCAGTCAATAATGCGCATGAATACTGATCCAGAACTGCCGTGCTCCCTGCAGGTGGAGAAGTCTCTTCAGAGGATACAGAATGGCCAGCGCAACTCCATGTATACGTCCCAGCAGAGTGTGGAGAACAAGGTGGGGGGTGTCCCTGGCTGGCAGGCCCTGTTGACAGCTGTTGGCTTCCGTCTTGATTCTGCAGGCACGGGTATTCCTGCTGCCGTCTTCTTTCCCACTGCTGACCCAGGAGACAGGCTTCAGCAATGCAGCACCACTTTGCAATCACTATTAGGTATGTACCCGGGACAAGCTCTACATCACAGGTTAATCAGATACAGAATTTGTCCACTGTTTTATTGATTTGTTAATTTTATGTGATTTTTTTGAAAAGTAATTTACATTAATTGGCCCACGTATCATAGCCAGTTCAGTCTTTTAATCTATACGGTATCACCTGTTTTGTTATAGTGCTTTTTAATTTGAGTTATAAAGAACGTGCCTGGAGTATGAATGAAAATGAACTTCCTTTGATCCCATCCCTAAGGTCTGCCACCGCCAGCTCTCCAGGCTTTGTGCAAACTCATCACAGCTTCAGAGGCAGGAGAGCAGCTCATCAACCGGGTAGGTTCTCAAGAAATGATTGTTGGATTTAAAAATCGAATGCAGCGGATAGAAATTTGCCTTTGGGTCAAATGACAAATACTCTTGCTATTATTTAGAATTAAGGACTATTGAGCCAGTTGCACACATTTTCTCTGGCACACCTGTGTGCCACCAGGGTTTTGCTTGAAGTGGATTTCACGCATTTATCATTACATAACTTACATAACGTTAGAAATGGATATGTGTTAACACATTGGCTACTCAAGCTGCAGCTTAATCTACCCTGAATTGCTGCCTGGATGCCTAACCAGCACTCATTTGAATGCAGAGTTTTACTACAATCTGAGTCCTGTTCTCCTGTACCCAAACTCGTGACAACACAGAATTAATCTTACACTGCTTAGGTTTATCCCTGTTTACGTGTAACATGTGGCTATCACATGCTTAAAGTTAAAGGCTATCCAGTTAGTTGGTAATTAGCAGTTTTTGTTGCCTCATTCTGCAAACTTTGGCTTCAAAGCACAGATAGTGAAACACGCTTAACCTAACCTACGAACGCTGATTTCATCAATTTCTATAATATATTTGAAAATGTATATTACTGGTTGCTGTTTTCCTTCTGGTTGACCTTGTTGACCCTTGTACCCTCTGTGAATGGCCTGTGTGCATGAAATTAAAAGCCTATTCTCTCTCCCCTGCCCCTAATGTGCTGTCTGAAGGCTGTTAAAAATATGGTGGCAATGGTAAGTGTGCCTTCGCCTACCTGTACTCCATCCCATTCTACCCTGTCGCACCATTCTCCACTATCTGCCTTGCCGACCATCTAAAATACCTTTTCCTTGTGTATAAGCTGCATGACAATGTCAGGATCTGTTTTCTTATTTTTACGCCATTAAGTGTTTTGCATAAAGAGTAGCTGCAACAGTAACTGCAGCATTTAGTGCATTGTCCTGTTGATATTGTTTCCATTGGCTGTTCCTGCAGTCAGATAATATGGATTGTGAGTACTTACAGATTTACAGCCCTGGTTTATTACAGTTCATAGAACTGTTACAGCTTGCTAAAAGGGATAAAGCTATGATGTAAAAACAAACCTCTCATAATCCTGAAGAGTGATGTGAGGTGAAGAAGCATATATCTACTTTCTGCACTGTTACGTCAAGCTGACAAAGGTGTCTCTGTTCTAGCCCAAATAATCCCCAAACAGTGTGTGCTCACAGGGCACGTGTAAACCCTCACAATGCTGAAACCCTTTTAGCTCTGCTTGATGTTCTTTTTACCTTGAGTTCTCATGAATAAGGAACAGATTTTAACCTACTCCAGAATTTCTTTTTTATAGTTGTTCCACAACACTATATTTAGTTATGATGTGGTTGACACTATGTAAGGGCACGGGGAATGTTTATTGGGAGCAAAATATTAAACTTTCCTATTGAATAATTCATGTTCTTCATAGAATTTACATTTTTTGCATTTTCATCATGAATCATATATTTAGTTGAATACTTTAGTTTGTTGTAGTCATTGCTAACCAATGCATCTTTTCCTTATTTGTCTCCTTTTTTTTCCTCCAGCTCCACCAGGTACTAGTCCAACTCCAGACAGGAGAGAAAGAACAGGATTTCTCCCTCTTACCCATTCAGGTGTCCATCAGTGTGCAGCTGTGGAGACTGCCAGGATGCCATGAATTTCTGGCCGCTCTTGGTGAGTCACCTTTTATCCAAGGAAACTACTTCAACTTCTGACCAACCATGCATCCATGTGTCCCTGTGGAGTCACAAATATGATGACACATTTGATACATTTCTAAATCCCACTGTTTTTCTTTTGGGTGTGTGCAGGATTTGACTTATGTGAGGTAGGCCAAGAAGAAGTGGTGCTGAAGACAGGCAAGCTAGCCAACCGCCGCACCTTGCACTTTGCTCTCCAGTCTCTGCTGGCACTATTCGGTAAGCATACTGATTTGCTCATGTTCATTGTCTAATACTACTTCTTTCCATTTTCTTGACTTTAGTCCACTTCTTTTTTCTACAGACTCCACAGAACTGCCCAAGCGTCTAAGCCTGGACAGCTCATCTTCCCTTGAGTCTCTAGCCTCTGCCCAGTCTGTGTCCAACCCCCTGCCCATGGGATACTCAAGTCTTCCCTTCTCTCCTCCTTGCCTGGACAATCAGGCATCAGATGCCATTTCTGTTTATAGCCTCAGCTCTGTAGCCTCCTCCATGAGCTTTGCCTCCAAGTCAGACTGTGATTTCCTTGGTCATCGGCAACGCAGTGGGATCACAGCACACTATTCTATCCACAAACACCCTCATGTTCCCAGAAGTCGTTCCTCGCCTCATGGGGCAGCTGCTGCAGCGGCAGGAGCCCGGGGAGATGAGGAGGAGTATGAGGGGTTTTCTATTATCAGCAGTGAGCCGCTTGGAAGTCATTGTGACTCTCTGCCTCTACCGCCAGGCCACAGCCAGCGCCACCACCGTGGCGGCAGGGGGGTTGTAGGTGGGTCTAACACAGGAACAGGGAGAGGTTACACTGTATCAGTATCATCAAGGGGTAGTGTCAGCACCCCCACATCCCCTGTAAAAACATGCCTGGTGCCCAGCCCAAACTCTCCATTCCAGAAGGTGGGTAAGGTGAGCAGTTCAGATACTGGGGAATCTGACCAGTCCAGTACCGAGACCGACAGTACTGTCAAGTCCCAGGAAGAAAAGACTGTCCCACTGGATCCTCAGGAGCTGGCCCAGAAGATTCTGGAGGAGACTCAGAGCCATCTACGGGCCGTGGGTAGTCTCCAGCGAGCAGGGGCTGAGGGTGGGACAACCGGAGGAACCTCAGCTCGGAGCAGCGCCTTCCGCTCCTCTGAAACTAGTGCTTTCAGCCGCCCTAACAGCAGCGCTAGTGGTCGAGCTCAATCTTCCCCAAGACCCAAACCTCCTTCACGTTCCTCTTCACTGCAGAAGATTAGCTCTGGTTACAACAGTCCCGCAGTCTCTGAGTCTTCCCAAAAGGAGGGCAGCCATCCTTCACCCACTTTGGACAGCCACGCACAGTTCAAATTGAAGTATCCCAGCTCCCCATACAGTGGCCACATCTCTCGGTCCCCAAGTAATGTGTCTCCCAGCTCTGGTCACCAGTCTCCAGCTGGAAGCGCTCCATCCCCTGCCCTCTCGTACTCTTCTACAGGCTCTGCCTGTTCTACATCGGCTGATGCTCCGGACTTGGATCGGCTTAGAAGAGGGGTCATTGATGAGAAAGTGCAAGCTATCCACAATCTCAAGACATTTTGGGCGAATGCTGCAGCCCAGCAGCAGCAACATCTAGGTCCTGTCAAAGCCGTACATGGTGCTCCTGGACCCCTAGCTTCTGCCAGTAGGGATGTACTGAGCCTTCTGAATCTCTCCCCACGCCATTGCTCCCCAAATGAAACCCAAGACAGCCTGGAGCTGCGGGAGCTGGGGCTGCAGTCACTGGAAAGGGGCAGCAAGAACTCTTCAAATGGACACCACTGCTCCAACCCCAGAAAAGTGGCCCCATCACCTACTATTTCCACAAGCAGTAGCCCTGGTGCTCGTTCTATCCGACTACCTGCTGGCAATGGATACAAGTTCCTGTCGCCTGGAAGATTTTTCCCTTCCTCTAAATGCTGAGACATGTAAAACTGTCTCATTCTTTTATCTGTCATTTACTATCCTGTGTGCTGGAGGAGAAGGGCACTTTTGAGGACCATTATTGGTCCACCACTTTTGACTGACAGTGAGAAGATTTGATTGGTCAGTGAGTGTGTCCTGCAGAGACACATGAATGCTTTAGAGAGTTTCTTGTCTTTGTGCCCATAACACTGTAAATGGCAATGAGAAATACTCAACGACCTGATACTGTGTTTGTGTGTAACTGTGTGTCAGGTAGATGTAAATACCATTTGGTATTTTTCCCCCGAACCTTTGCTGTTTGTGTGGGCCAAGATGCAACAGCTATGACTGATTTTCTCAAAATTTAATGGTTATTGTTATTATTGTTTGTTATTGTTATTAATATTATAATAATTATTATTATGTTTTGTAAATTAATTCCAGTGTTTCACAATCAGTATTAAGCGTTTTTATATTATTAAAAAGTGAACAAACCTGTACCATGTAAAGATGGATAGAGTGGGCAGGAAGAAAAGATTTAATATTTTTTATTGAAATCAAAAGGGCATTTTGCCTGATTTCTTTGTGAATTGACTGTCTCCTCTGAAGCATGGATTCTCTTGCTATTCAATGTTAAGTACCATGTATGACTTTTTAGCCCATGATTTTTTGAGATTACACATAAAGGTTTCATGACAACCATCTGTCATTTATCAGTAAACAGTTTCAATAAAAAAACACATCATGTCTGCTTTCTTGTATTCCTGACTTCACTTTGTTGCATTGCACTATTGTGTGGCAGCCATGTATTTCTCATAAAAGAAACTTTACTTTTCCCAAAAGCTGAGAAGGAAGTAACTCAGTTATTGGATGAGCTACTCTCAATACATGACCACACAATAGGGGCGTAAGCAAAAGTGAGTGGACTGGGCATCATTGGACTAGATTACAGGAAGCAAAATGCTCTCAATGACAGGACTTGTTGCTTTGTAAATAAATCAGCCGTGATCTGGGATAATTGGGGTGTTTTAATGTGAGGCGCTTCACAGAGACACTCTATTGGTTGATCCTAACTGGCAGGTCCGTCTGCAAATCACAGCTCACTAGGGAGGGGCCGCGCGCCGCTCTTAGCAGCCCGTGACGTCAGCAGCAATCAGCGGTAGCTGGGCAGCGCCGGAGGAGTCGAAGGGAGAGAGCGACGATGGTCCTCATCAAGGAGTAGTAAGTCCGCCGTTTCTCCCTCAAACCCCTTGGGGTTGTTTTTAACCACACACAAACCGCGGCCGCGTTCTTCCGCGGATTCGTTCGGGCGTGGCCGTCGTTTCCGGCGGTTTGTTCCAGAAGTAAACTTCTCCAATGTCTGTCAGAGACACGAGGGAAGGGCGGGATTGCTCCGGAGCTGCCGTGGCCTACCGGCTTTGACAGCGACTCAGCGCTGAGTGACAGCTGTTCCGGTCTCACCGAGCATCCCGTCCGCGTTAAGCAGCTGACTTTTGAAAACTTTTGAGACTGTGGTTTGTATGATGACTTTAAAGGACGAGCGCACCGGCATCTCTTCATTCAAGCGGTGGAACTTCTAACTAATTTGAGCTACGGATTAGCTCGTGGTTTGCTAATGCTAGCTAACCTAACGGTGTAAGCTGAATGTGGAATCACGTCGATCCGCCAATGTTCCTTTAGCAGCTTTGACACAATAAGACTTTGGTTAACAGCCGTATTAGTTGGCCTCTCTCTTTTAAATCAAACCAAGTTATTTGGAGAAACTGACTATCGGTTGTAGTTTTCGTTAGGCTAGGTAACTTAGCTGATAGGTGTCTGAACCATGGAGTTGGATGAAAGATGCTCGTATTGACATTAAAATCATTGTCGGTTTAGAAAAATGCCACAGCAGTAGACGAAACGGAATCCCACGCCAAGATCAAGTTGAGTTAATATCAGCTTCCGATCTAAAAACTTTTGTCAGTTTGCTCTCTGTGAACAAGGAAATAAAAGGATGTTTGCAACTTTGGTCCCAATACCAAATAACTTGGTGGAGGAAGTCGGTTATAAAATTATTGAACTAGTCAAATTAGTCTTTCCAAAGGGATGAAAAGATATTATAGGTTTGAATTGACCTTAACTCGAAATTTATGGTTGTGCTTTTTTTTTCTTGCTCTGATTAATTGGTGAAATCCGGTGGCAAGTGAACGTAACACGGGCCTAAGAAGTTGTTTGTTGGTGTGACACACGGAGAAGATTAATGGCTTTAGTATTAGCAACACGAGTGAAATGCAGGATCTAATAAAGGTAAATGCAAACAAGCTTTAAGTATAACGGCAAAACATTGACTGTTAGTGTAGTGTCATTGTGTGGGTCATGTGTCCAACCCTTGAAGAACTTCACTGCAGTCTGCACTACTGTTATATTCAGGAACATACCTAAACCTGCACTTTTTATCCTTTTGATCTTTGTAGTATATGTGTCATAAAACGTAACTTGTGTTTATGCACATTGCAACTTCTTATTTTGTCAGTGGATTGTGCTTAAAGGCCCAATTCGTAATCCTTACACTTGTGTATTTTGTAATAATTATAATTTAATACTTAATACTGTACTGTAACTTACTTTTAAATTTGGATGGAAGGTTCAAGACTCTACATGTAATTTTGCATCCCATAAAACACCACAAACTTTGTTGAGATACTTACCACATAGTGCCAGTCCACAGATATTACATAACATCACTTTTAACATGTTTAGAAATGCACATTCAGCTCTCCAGTAGATGGGCTTAATTCTTTTAAAGTACCTTTGTGCGGGCAGCACGGTGACATAGTGGTCAGCGCTGTTACCCCACAGCAAAATGGTCATGGGTTCGGTTCCCGGGCCTGGGGCCTTTCTATGTGGAGTTTGTATGCTCTCCCCGTGCCTGCATGGGTTTCCTCCCACCATTCAAAGACATGCATGTTTAGGTTAACTGGTGACTCTAAATTGTCTGTAGGTCTGAGAGTGAGTGTGAGTGGTTGTTTCTCTGTCTGTCTCTGTATGTTGGCCCTGTGATGGACTGGTGACCTGTCCAGGGTGTACCCCACCCTCACCCAATGTGAGCTGGGTTCCAGCTCCAGCACCCCCGTGACCTGGAAACAAATAAGCGGTAGAAGATGGATGGATGGATGAATGAATGAATACCTGTGTGCGAAGCAGAAAATTACACAAATTACAAATTACACATCTGACACTGGCCACTCATTAACTGAATTATAATTTTTACATGTACCCACATCTATTTTGTGTCCCTCTTAAAAAGATGCATGATACTATTGCAGCACATTAAACAGTACAGTCTTTTCTCAAACTTTGATTGTGTTGAAAGTCCACATCACACATTAGGAATCCTGGCTGTGGAGATGTCTTGTTATAGCAGCCCGCAGTATGTTCCACTGGGTGTCATTGTAAAGATGAAACATATGTCAACACAAGGAAATACAGAAGTGTATTATCGACAACCACACAAAGTTTGTGTGTGTGTTGGGTCAAATACAATTTTGGTTTAGATTTATATTTTGAAAAACTATGTCTGTCATCCCCCCTCTTGCTCCATATGGTTAGTGGTCACTGCAAGAAGTTTCATGTTCTTTTGCAAATCCTTCAAGTGCTGCATACCACACCCTGAGGTAAATGTCTGCTGGTACAGGAAAAAAAGAGTTGCGGTATACTTCTATGATGAAGTAAGTATAAACTGACTTATAGATATCTGGTGGGGAAAGATTCAGATGGAAGTTTTTCCTTTGCAAACATCCACACCTTCTGCCGCAGTATATTTGTTTTTGTTTTGTTTTTTTTAAAGCAGTTTTATGCTAAGAACCAAAAGTTGGTTAACTTGCATCTTCTTTTGCTAACGCCTCTTTTCATTGGACGTCTTGTAGCCATATTGCCTCTTGGCTCTATTACAGCTTAGTTTTCCATTCTGGTCTATTGATGGTTTCTTCTCCTTTTGCTGAAATCAGCAGTGTGTCAAGTTGGGCACTTGAAGGTTTTTGTTTTGTTTTTGTTTTTTTTCCCCTTGTTTTCTCTCCTTAGGAAGGGTGACCACAACCATTTTCCTGTTCCTTAGCAGTGAGAATGTTTCTGTGTATTGCAGAGGTTACCTTGAGTACTGTATTCAGACTAACAGACTATTGAAACATCAAAGTCATCATGAATGTTTATCCATCTAAAGCATGAATGTGTTTTTGCCACTGTTTAATTTGTTATTAATTCCCAAATGCTTTACACATACACTTAACGTGGATGAGTAATACCAAACTTCTCTATTTTACAGCCGTGTGGTTTTACCCTGTAGTGTTGAGGAGGTAAGTAAGCAGTTTTTATTTTTACTGTGAAGTGAGTAATGTGGCATTTTTATTTTCATTTTGCGTACTACTTAATATCTTGTATTTTTACCAGTGCCCATATTTTTTTTTTTTTACCATTTTTAACAGACTTATATCTACATCTATCTATATCTATCTTGTATCTACTTTTACCCAAGTTCATTTTGTGCTCATCTGACGTAGGGCTGGACAATTATTCAATATCAATATATATTGCAATAGAAAATGTTTCACTAACGGTGTTAGATTATTTAAACACATATCTGATATTTTGACACACATTATTTAGAGCGTGTCAATGACTGACGTGTATTACAGGCCGCTGCTGTCAGTTCACTGTATTTAAGCTGGGCAAAAAGAGCAGAACACAACATATATATATATATATGTAATTTTTATATATATAGTCGTCTTAATGGGAGATTTCAACCTGAATTGGCTGGACACCTACTGAAACTGCATGTTGTTACTTCCTTGAAGTCATTAAAAGCAGCCTTGATAAAGGAGGGGCAGTGGGTGCTGTTCTTCTAGATCTGCAAAAAGCATTTGCTTTCTCCTTTCAACCCATCAAATCTTGGAACAATCTTCCAACCTACCTCAAACTTTGCACAGACTTCTATGTTTGTTTTTTTTTTTGAGTGTGAAGTCAGAAGTGGATTTTAAGGAAGCATTAATCTTAAACCTAAAAAACTGTTTACAACATTGTCAGAATATGTAATATTTTAATACCTGTGTGTGTGTGTGTGTGTGTGTGTGTGTGTGTGTGTGTGTGTGTGTGCGCACGCACGTGTCTATGTGATTGTTTTGTATTATGACGCTTTTTACCTTTTATCCAGGTGGAAAGTATCTAGTAAGCTAAATCTGGTACAGAGCGTCTTTCCTCATCTGGAGACTAATGCTATTTTATACAATGTCCCTGATAGGAATAAACTTAATACACTAAACTAAAATATGCTCAATTCTCGCAATCCTGCAGCGAAATTCAAGCTTTGGTTTTATAGGACAATGTTTCATAGACCTGGCAAACAAATTTTCCAGAAATTTGTAGGTGCTGACCACTATTGTGGGCGTTCTTTTCCTGTGACTTTTACAGTAGAGGTGTAAAGGTACACTAAAGTCACTGTTTGGTATGTACCTCGGTTTTGAAATCACTATTTGGTACAGAAAAATGTGCTGCATACTACATGATGTTGCTATGATAGCTCGACAACAACATACGTGGCTTTGCGTTAGTGTTGTGTCACGGAAGCAAGGAGTGGCGCGTAGTTCCGCTTTGCTCTAGCGTGGTAATATTTTTGGCATGTTCAGTGCACGTGTATTCGTACTGAACGCCCCGTGCTGAACATTTCAGTACAAATGCACGTAATGTTACACCCCTATTTTATAGTTTTCATATAAATATTGGAATTATATTGTAATTACCGAAATCAAGAAATATATTGTGATATAAATTTTGGTCATATTGTCCAGCCCTAGTCTTACTCTACCTTGACAAAAGAGCACTGGTTAATTTGAATTTTAGCAAGTATCCGTAGGGCACCTGTCTTTAATATGATTACTTCGTATTATTTAGTTAATAACAAAATGTACCCCTGGCTTATCAGATCAAGTGCTGCTGGCTGCAAGGGAAGACGAAACACTCCAAAAAGGCATAATATGTAATCATTGTGTTTTACATGAGCAGGGAATTGTTCTTTGTGTTTATCAAGTTTTATGCCTTGAATCCCAGACTCACCCTCTTGCCTTTATATGGTGATAAAATCTCTTGGCAATTAGTGCTATATTTTAAAGCTCATTCCAAATAATTAAACTAAGCGTTCTCTCCAGGCAGTAAACGCCAATAAGTTTGCTCATAGCTGAAATCTAAGCAAACATCATCATCTGTTACACCATCTGTTGTTCAAACAGCATAGTTGGAGACTCTACTTAATTAGACTTAGTCTGAAATGTAAATGGACTGTCCAGATTAGGCTTGTTTGTTATTGTAGTTTGTTTTGAAAAGGCATCAGTAGAATTTAAGAAAGACCTGTGCTTCCACAACACAGTTATTCTAGCACTCCAGTTTTTCTTGGCATATTATCCATCTTTACAATCCACTGAAGTTTTGGCTTATTTATTGACTCAATTTAAAAACCCTAATCTAGCAATGAATGAATTTATTAAAAATGAAAGCCTCAATAATCATAACATAAAATGGTGGTTCCCAAGCTGGGATTTTGGAACCAACAAGAGGGACGTGCCATAAGGTAAAACAAAATTAAATTTTTTTCCAGTACTGGATACTTTGACATCCCAATACCTCTAGAAATATGTAAATTAGATGGGGGGGAATAATCTTTTTGTTTTTTTGCTGAAGTACTCAAAGTAAGACAACAGCCTGAGAGGGGGCATTTTCATGAGCCCAAATTTCTCAAAACTTGCCAAAAGCTCTCTTAGGTTCAAATTGCCGCCCACGTTTTCAGGACAGATTGTGTACATCATTCAACCTGGGCTACCAGGACCTTTACTTTCTAACAGTACTTATATAGTAATTCACTGTAATTTATTATTTATATATTACATATTCTCTTATTTATTTATATATTTTTGGGGGGGGGGGGGGGTGAATGTCATCTCGTTTCAGTATCAAGTGGGACAGCTGTTCTCTGTCGCTGAAGCGAGTAAAAATGAGACGGGTGGTGGTGAGGGCATTGAGGTACTCAAGAATGAGCCCTATGAAAAAGATGGAGAGAAAGGACAGTATACACACAAAATATATCACTTAAAGAGGTATGTACCTTTATTTATTTTATTTTATTTTTTTGGGGGGGGTGTAGAATCCAAAAATTTCATCTGTACACTACCTTTGTCCAGTGTAATAGCACTGTGCTTCCAGGCAGTGGCACTGCTGTCTAATCTTGGTGGTAAACATTGTGCTCATTTTGCATGCTTCCTGCAGTTGTTGCTCTTGAACCACAGATTAAGTGAAATAATGTCTTCCTTTCCCATTTTACCTATCTACCTGTTCCCATCCTATTTGCCCATCCTGCAGTAAAGTCCCAGGGTTTGTCAAGCTGTTAGCCCCTGAGGGTTCCCTGGTATTCCATGAAAAAGCCTGGAATGCCTACCCTTACTGCAGAACCAGTGAGTCCCCCTGGCTATATCACTGTACCTTTGCTTTACCCTGAAAACTTTTGGTCCTCTCCATGGATTAAAAAAAAAAACTTGTGTGACGTGTAACATATCATCTACTTTGTGTTGCTGTTACTTTACGGTGTTTATTTTATTATATGTAGAAGTAACTGTTTTTTGTTTGTTTGTTTGTCTCCCCCCCATGTCTAATGGATGCAGTTGTGACGGTAGGTTCCCTTTAATGGGCTTTGATTATCTTTTTTTTTTTTTTTTTTTTTTCCCCCTTGAGTTTTTTTTATATATATATATATATATATTTTTTTTTTAATTTATTTATTTATTTTTTTGTATTTAAAGGTGTCCCACTTCACTTGATCTGTTTATTTTTTCCTGATGTTTCATCTCTCAATAGAATGAGTACATGAAAGACAATTTCTTCATTAAGATTGAGACATGGCACAAACCAGACCTTGGGACACAAGAAAATGTGAGTCCCTCTGCAAATCTCCGGTTTGACCAGCAGATCTGAGTTTGTATACTCTTCTAACATTTTTGTTTTTGGTGTTCAGGTGCACAAACTAGACAATTCCACATGGCAGAATGTAAGTGTTGTGCCCATTGACATTGCAGACAGAAGTCAAGTGTCTGCTTCTGTAAGTAGAAATTCTCTTCTGGTACATTTTCCAATGCAAGAAAAAAGTTTGGCGCCTTCATGTGGACAAAACTGATCACTACAAAGCTATATTCCAAACACAATATTAGTAATATTGTTGTTAAATTTACATTTTTACATTTGGGCACATCTTTAACCTTGCTTATCACAATTAATTTAAGTAATGCAAAATATATTTTTTAATCTATCTGTTGAACACATGCATTGAGAACTGCTAGAATTAATCTGGCTATTTCTTACAGTGTAGCTGTATACCACACTGACAGAATACATAATTGTATCCCTTACATGCTGATTAAACAATTTGTTGTTGTATTGTTGTTACAAAGCAGCAGTCTATTTCGCATCTGATTTTTTTATGAGCTTTTTGATCCAAATACAAAAGGTAAAACATTAACACACTTCGAGTATGTATTGTTCTTGATTTTTGTCTATTGGAGAGAAAGTTATTTTGAAATAATGCTACTCCTGACAGGGAAGTGACGCAATACGGTAGAAAGAACTAAATAATAAAAGATAATAAATAAAAAATAAAAATAGTTTCCTCTCGGTTGTGATCCATCAAAATATGTCTGATCAGCTAAGGGCATGGGCAGCACGGCGGCATATTGGTTAGCGCTGTTGCCCCACAATAAGAAGGTCGCGGGTTCAGGTCCCGGGCCTGGGGAGTTTGCATGTTCTCCCTGTGTCTGTGCGGGTTTCCTCCCAACATCCAAAGACATGCATGTTTAGATTAATTAGTGACTCTAAATTGTCCGTAGGTCTGAGTGTGAGTGGTTTTTTGTCTTGGTCTGTCTTTGTATGTCAGTCCTGCGATGGACTGGTGACCTGTCCAGTGGGTACCTCGCCCTCACCCCGTGTGAGCTGGGATTGGCTCCAGCACCCCTCGCGACCCGGAAACGGATAAGCAGTTGAACATGAATGAATGAATGAACGAGTTCTAGAAACCATTTAATTATATATTGAATATATGCTAATTATCTAGCATTTGAGCCATAAGTGTAAGCAGCTTGAAATCTTCATATTTAAAGCTTGCAATGCACTGTTAAAGCATTCAATGATTGCCTCAATAATATTTCAAAATATTAGTTTTTGATACTCCTATTTACAATTGCTGAAATCTTATTTGAAGATGTTGCCTGTTGTTGCTGTTATTTGACATTGAATTGCCTCATTTCACTGTTGCTGTGTGTATGCATATGTGTGGCTATTTGACTGAGAAGCATTAGTTTGTGTATGTGTGTGTGTGTGTGTGTGTGTGTGTGTTTGTTTGTGGTGGGTAGTTAACGAGGCGGACGTGTTTGCCTTGCTGGAGCAGTGTGTTGTGTCTGAGGGCCCTATCAGCCCTCAGCCTCAGGCATGGCTGCAGGGCCTGGGGCGTACCGCCAGCACAGATGAGTTTGTTAGTGTAATTAAGGCTCATAGTGCTTCGTATGCCGGAACTAGGCAAACATACACTCAACATAAACACACTCGCACTCTAACACACACTCCTTTACTTGAGGAGTAGCTCCTTCTCATCTACCATGGCACATCGATTCACAGGCCTCATTAGAGCCACACACTGTATTGTTGTAGTGATGGAGCTCTCAGCATTAAAACAGCCAAATTAGTGTGTGTGTGAGTGTGTGAGTGAGAGAGAGAGAGAGAGAGAAAAAAAAAAAGAGAAAAAAAAAGGGGGGGGGTTTCTATCTCTTTTTACACATTGGACACCCTCCTGTTGGCTGATAGCCCTGAAAAGTAGCTCTTAGCTGCAGGCACATCATGATTTATTGGAAATTGCTGGGCCCTTGAGCTGTTGATAATTTGAAAGCCATTTCATTTATTTGTATTACTATTTCTCTTGCCTACTTTATGAAGTCAACTTTGTCATGTGCTAGGCATATGCACTCAGTATCACTCAGTGTTTGTCTATAGGCTTTTAAAAATCTTTCTGCCATTGGACCAAGGTTTTCCTCAGGAGAAGTGGTTAGTTCAGTGAAATGGGTTTGATAGGACATTACTGCTCTGGATGTATAGGATCAGGGTTGTTGTTGGAGCAGACCTAAAGAGAGACCCAAGGCAAGGATAGGCAGCACCACAAGTGCTCATCAGCACACGTGCAAGTAGATGGAGGGACATCCACTTTAATGAACTTTAGCGATCCAGTGTCATCCTAATTGATCAGATTGTGCTGGAAGTATCAACACCCTACAGCTAGCCGTTTACATATGACCCACCTACTATGACCTACTGAATGCTGTGTTTAGAAATTTTCTAAATATCAAGAAGAGATGTAAAATTTCAATTGTCCAAATATGGATTTAGGGCTGAATTTATGCTCTGGCTTATCCATGAGTTGCTAGTAGATTCATGTGTTGCAGTTATGTAAGCACCATCAAGTGTTGTGAGTATTGATCATATAAATTGTTCTCATTGCAGGATTACAAGCCAGATGAAGATCCTGCCAAGTTCAAGTCAGTTAAGACCGGCAGAGGACCTCTTGGGCCCACTTGGAAGGTAATACTCTTGTGAGCTGTGGAAATTAGATTTATCACATTAATACCACACAGTTCAAACCACCTTTGACCTGGTACTGTTTGGAGGTCACCTGGTCTGATTTTGTATAATTCTAAGCATTTCCTCATGATTAAAAGTGGTTTCTGCTGTGAAAGTTCAGCATGTCTGGTGTAACCCTCCAGCTAAACAAAATTTCAAAGGCCATGAATCAGCTGAAGTTGATCTGAGTGAAATGGAAAGAATATAGACCATCTGTAAATCTGTCTAGACTGTTTTCCCCACACCGAGAACTATGCCAATTCTGAAGAAGCTACAGGTTTCAATCGGGATGCATTAAGCAATTGTTGGACAAAACCACAGCAGAGAGAAAGCCAATTAAGAGCAAAACATGACATGACATTTTGGCCAGCGTTGCTAGAAGGTGTGCTGCTGACTCTTGAAAAAAGGAAAGTGGAATGGTCTGAGACCAAGTTTGCGACTTGGTGCGTGGTGTACTAGTGGTGGCTGTGGGGACAAGCTCCTCTGCATTGGCTCTAATAAAGAAGATACCAAGTAAAAAGAAGAAAGGGAAATCTCAGAGCAAAGCCAGCAGCAGTCTGCCAGAGAACAGCTGCTTGCAAGAGGATTAATTTTCCAGAGAAACGACAACCCTAAAAATTAAGCCAAAGCTACTCAGGAAATAGCTAAAAGCAACAATGTTCAAGTCCTAGAGTTACAGAGACCAGATCTCAACCCAATCAAGGATTTGTGGCTGGACTTGAATGCTTTTCACTCATGGTCCCTATACAACTTGGCAGAACTAATGCAGTTATTTAAAAGTCAGCTGATAAATTGTAGTAAAATGCAGAACATGGCACACAGACTGGGGCTATACTTTTTTTTTTTTTTTTTTTTAATTCAGTCAAATTTTTAGATTGTAGACTGTTTTCATGTAGACTTGTGTATCAAAATAGCTTTAAGAGTTGGGAGCTACCACAGTGGAAGGCTAGAATAGTGTCTGTTGCACTGTTACTCTAGCCTTGTCTTCATCTGCTGCGATGTGATGAAGATAAATCACCTCTTTCTCAGGTCTAATTGGCTGTAATAGAAAATTCAAGTCACTGGGTCAGATAAAGGCTTAACAATGAGCTGCCAGATTTTGTGTGGGACAGAATATGAAGACATAAATGGGGGGGAAAAAAAACTGTATGGACACTCATACTAAATTTGACAGGTGGCAATTTTTAATTAAGAATGATGCACTTTTGATAGAAAGTAGTAAGTCAATAAGATGTACCTCATCCACACGGAGAAGCTTTGTCAGGAGTTTCACTGCTTTCATCTCTAAACCCTGTCCTAACCCACAGCTTCGCAAATGGGTCCTGCTTACTCTGAGAGCAATTTCTGTTCTGCAGTGGAGCCCTCAAAGTTCACCATGGGAAACTTTCCTCTGCTTCAAGAATTTTCACAGAACAAAGGGAGCCAAACAGCTTTTAAAAAGTATGAATAAAGAAGCACAACTTTTTATTTTGTGTTTTTAATTAGATCACTTTCCTGTCTGCTGTGGACATGGGAAAAAGACTGTTTTTGAAAAGGTAAAAAAAAAAGTAGTTATGTGACAACAGAGGCACAATTTCTGCCAGCTTCTCAGAGCAATAAAACTCTTGTCTATCTCTGCATGCACACATGCTTGCATATCAGTACCCTTTGTATTTCTGAAAACTTCTGCTCCTTTGAGTGGGGCACAGAGAGGGAGAGAAGAAATGTCACCGTAAATGTTTTGATGTAGAATCCTTTTCATGTGAAGTTCTCCTTTAGCGATGACAACTTTTCTAAACCCACTGCAAATTTAGAAATGTTTCTCATTTCCACTCTCTCACTCTCCTCCATGATCGTAGCATCAAACGGCTGTGGGATGAGGGTGACTGAGGCGGGTCTGTGGCATTTTCTCTTGGAATGCCAAGCCAGAATGAAGTGATTAATTAAACAAGTGTTCTCGGAGGGAGAGTTTGTGTGTTCTTGGGGCAAGCAGGTCCTAGGTGTTAATAATGTAACCAGCTTTGCACCACAGCGCCCTTATCGCTTTGCAAGCACCATTTTATCTGCCTTCCATGGCCACAAAGGCACGCCTGTTGGGAACGGTGTCGCTGTCAGGGTGGAGGCAGAGAAATGGTCCCTTCATCTGGAGTTTATCCACTTTGCTCTGCCCCAATTCCCCCCCCTCCACCCTTTTTTTTTTTTTTTTTCTTGTCTTCTGCGGGAGACAGAGTGCATGCACCAGATGGATTTAGAAAGTGTGTTGGAGATTACGGTGCTTTTATCTGTGCAGAGCACATCTTCATATTGATAATTATTTCAGCAAGCTCCATACCCAGAGCATTATGTATTAATGATTTTTAGTTTTGAAAGCAGCCACCATTAGTCTCAAATAATATTCTCTCAACCTTCTGCTGTTTTTACGATTATTCTCCTATTGGAAAGTTTCTGTCAAGTTTTCCAGTTTTTTTTTTTGTTTTTTTTTTTCTGATACCTTAAGAAGTGGTGCCATATAAGTCTTTTCATTGTTTTGTTGTGCTGTACTTTCTCCAACAGAAAGAGCTGGTTAGTAAGACTGACTGCCCAAGGATGTGTGCTTACAAACTGGTCACAGTCAAGTTCAAGTGGTGGGGCCTGCAGACCAAAGTGGAGAACTTCATCCATGAGGTCAGATTGACATGTTTAGACTCTCTCCATTTATTTTGGTTCATGTATCCAGATAGAGCTTACATTTGCAGAAATCAATGGTACATGTCTTCATGATAGGATAGTATGCATTTTTTGTTTTGCAAATCTTCAATGCTAAGGATCAGGTTGTACATTGGAATTTGTTTTTGGCGCAAGAGTTCAGAGGGACCATTAAAGATTAAAAGACTACCCCTCCACAGCAAGAGAAGAGGATCTTCACTAACTTTCACCGCCAGCTCTTCTGTTGGATCGATAAATGGGTGGAGCTGACTATGGATGATATCCGGCAGATGGAGGCAGAGACACAGAGGGAGTTGGATGAGGTAAGCAGATAAATTTAAAAATTGTCCATATTTAAAGAAGCCCTGGACATATGGATTAACAGTGGGCTTTTCTCAGAGGACTAACTCCACTCTCAAGGGTTGAGAAGGCTCAGCCATCAGTTTACCTGTGAGTTTAAATATGCTTTGCCCACTAAAGCACTATAGGATATATGGAAAGTATGTAGTAAACCATCATTTTGTATTCAGCATTTTTGTACCTGCAATAATAATCACCTACTGTGGTGTATATTGCATCATGTTTTTGCATTTCCTGCTCTGCACTTTTCTGTGGATAGTAGAAAAAAATATTTGTTCTAAAACAGTTGATGTATAAATGGACTGCGTCACCAGCTTCCTAAAGACTAACATAGTGATTGAGTGTGCTTTCCCCTAATTTTGCTCTACAAACATTTTACCACCTTGTCTTGACTGCCCCTGTGGCTACCTCATTCCTGTTTCTGTGATTTACTGTATTTTATTTTTATCCAGATGCGTAAGAAGGGCTCTGTGCGAGGTACAAAGGCTGCAGATGAGTAGCCAGGCCAGGTGTATGTCTGAGTGTTGCTTTGTAAGTTTTTACTGGTAAACACCAGTCTCCTTAGATGCTGCCTTTGGTCTTTGTGGGGTTTCTGTGTTGCTGCTTTCACTCTGTACTTCGGTGTTGTGAAAGGGCCTTTAATCCATTATGTTTATGTGTGTAGACGTTCACATGCGTAGCTCACCAGACATAACATCAGATTGAAATATGACATGTGTTTTTGTGTTTTGCTGACCCAATGGAAATGTTTTGCATGAGTGTGCGTTGTGTATGTGTCCACATTCTTGTATGCAATTGCTTTGTCCTCTGGATATATCCAGACATCTGTGAGAATCACATGTGCTTTTTTGTTAAAAAGGTGGCCAGTAGTTAAAAAGGCTTGCTCAAGCCTATTACCTGCAATTCTGAGTCTCCTAACAAACTCATACAGGGCAGAGAAGGAAACTGGTCCTCTTTTTTTAAATCAAGCTTTAATTTCTATGAATCACATTCTCCGTAAAACCTTACCACTGGTTTGCTCTTGGAACCACTCTAAATATCAGTCTGGGAGCTTTTGGCCGTACAAGGAGAAAAAGGGAGGAATCCAGGCTGGACTGGCCAAAATGGGCCGGGTTCAAACATTCCTGGCTTACAACCGACATACAACATTTTGTGCTTGGCCCCACTCATCCCCCTCCCCCCCACCAGTCTCACATCTCGCCCCAATTCAGCATGTGTTTTCCATTTTCCCTTGGAGTAAGTAAACAGGCGGGTGCCATCAAAGAGGGCTGCGGTGAAGAGGCCGACAAGGCCTGAACCTACAGGCTCAATGGTTAGCAGGGTCACAGTTGGACTGTATGTGACGGCACTGGGTGATGGTGGCCAAAGTGTATATACAGATAATGCCATCCAGGTTGTTGACGCGACTGCATTGCATGAACGAGAAACTCCTTCATATGGAGTCAGTGCACCATCAGTCATGTCTGCGTTCCTTGGGTTTGTACTTGTGCTGTTAGTGTAGAAAGATAGTGAGAGAAGCAATAGGAAAGGATAGGGCATTAAAAGGAGGGTGGCTTCAAGATGGCTCCTTTTCCCTCATTAACATACAAATGGAATTCTGCAGTTGAGAAGGAGTCTGTGCTGTGATTGAGAAAAAGGGAGGGAGGATGGAGAAGTAAGAGTGTGAATCCTCATGCCATTTCATCAGATCTGTCTATTCCTCTGTTTAGTGCCACTGTTAGTTTGAACTGTTCCATTAAGGTGTTCGGCTATCAGATTCTAACACTAATTGACTTTCCAAAGCTATCAGCCTCAGGGTGGGAGAATCTGAAAGTGATGCTTTTGTCTACCTAGAGGACAAACAAGGGGTTTGATAAGATGGCTGAAGCATATTTTTAGGAAAGACTAAATATTTTAGTTTGTAAAAAGAAATTTTGTCGTATTTTTAGTGGTTTGTGATGAAAGAAGTAAAACTTAGTCATGTGTAATGAATAGAAATGAGTCTGGACCAGCAGCCCTCTGCTGAATGTGAGCATCCACTTAACCCTCCCTCACCTGCTTAGCTTGCATAAACCTAATCTGTATTTTGTTTGCCCCCCCCCCCCCCTTGTCTTCCCCACAGCTTCGTAAAAAGGGTGAAGTCCGAGGAACCAGTGCTGCAGACGAATGAAAAGGAAAAGGATTTTAAACATCCAAGAAGATGGCAGTGATGGTCCTTTGGTGCCACTTTACTTTGAATGATTCAGGCTGTGGAGGATGGGGCACTGCTACCTGCAATCAATAGAGCGAATCGCTGACCTGCACCCAATCATAGACATTCTATCCACTGAGCAATTGATTTCTAGAAACCAACACGATCCTAGCTGATAAGACTCTGGTTAATTTTGATCTCCCGGGCAGAGGAAGCCCAGGTATCAGCATCATGTTATTGACAAGACCAAACATTCTGGAGAGATATGAAGAGGAGCTACTTCCAGTTGACAGTTTTTACAAAAGCAAATCATGTTTGATTCCACAGTGGCCAGTGTTGGACCAAATATTTCTCTGTATTTTGATTTGTATCTCCCCCCCCCCCTCATTTGTTAATGTTACCCTCCCAAAAATTCCTCATATGATGCTGCCTTGTCTGACCTCTCCATCTCCCTCTTGGTTTTAACTGTACACACTGGCTCAGTGGTTTGCATTCCCTGGCATGAGTCTGTCTGTTTGTCATACTCATGTTCCTTCCTGCCACAGCCTCCATTAAGAGATTACTAACACCCTTGGCGCCTTGGCCTATTGTAATCCTTCCCTCATCACCCCACCTTACCCAAAGCACTGCATCTTATTAGCACTGACAATCATGCCCGTACAGGTTTTTGCTCTCATTTTGGTACAGATTTAATAGAAACCCACACATGCATGTGACGCATATACATTGCACACATGAGGATAAGCATGTGAATTCATTCTCACACAAACACACTCACAGGTGTGAATTCCTTTTCAGTGACTGATCACTTAAAAGCTCAAGTTGGGCAGATCCATGCAAGCTTGTTCAACTAAAGGACGTTACTTGGACGTGTTTACAGCTCTCACTGGGTCTTCTTTTTTGTTTGTTTGTTTTTTTTTTCTCTCCCCTTTCTCCCCACACACTCCCTATTCTGAAGACATTCACACATAACATACAACACAGCATTCACATCCCTAACATATGTCCCCAGAGGAACTGCACTGAAAAACAGCCACAGATGGTGCTACACCCCTCCAGCCTCTGTCACAAGGCAAACTGCACCACTTGTCCCACCCAAGAGGCTTGTTTCACTCATCTGGTTCTCTGAAGTTCCCTGTCTCCAAAAGGGCTCTTCTTCTGCTTCATCATAGGTGTGTTACAGATATATAACTGCCTTATCAGTGCCCAGTTAACACCAGCACCACACAATGCTTGCCTTAATCTCTTGACCCTTAAATCTATCTGACCTATCGGATCTCTGCCAACTATTGCTCTAGCTACCTCCCTTGTTTATGACTGGCAATTTCCCTGACACCTAAATGTTAGACTAGCTATTAGCTGCTAATCATAAGGAGTAAACCTTGGCAGACAGAGCTTTATGAGCAAAGTTGTTGTGCGATTACTCTGGGTTGTTTTGTTTTGGTTTTTTTTCAGGGTGTGGAACTGCATGATGCATATCCCTTTTTTCCTGAAATGTGTCATAGCACCTGAGCAAGTGCAATTCCTTCAGCAAGCAAAACTTACTGTGTTCTGACCGCAACAAATAGCGTGCACTGTTGCTGCAAAGGGCTGAAGATTTACATCTCTGCTTCAGCCGCAGCCATTTGATAGATATGCCATTTTAATAACACTTTCTGCTCCATAGTGCACTTTCTCCCCTCAGGCTTGAGAATGTGGCACAACAGGCATACAGTGTTGATCATCACTTGTGTTACATACATATACAACCGGTTTCTTCATCTGATTCTTACTGGTGTTCTCTGAATGTTAATGTTTTATCTGCTTGTGTGTCAATGTCTTAAATTGTGCAACAGGAGTTATGGATTTGTTTTTAGAACTCTATTTTCCACATTTTTAAGACACTGATGTAATGAAATATTCTGGGTTCAAAGATAAGTGTTTTTATTTTGTTGTCACTTAAATGAGGGAATGCATACACTTCCTCTGCAAAGGGTTATTGGCTTGTCAAAATAGCATCAGTGGATTTCTGATATGTTTACATGTATCCAGTGATTATAGGTTTTTGGTTTTGTTTTTTTTAAATATAGGAAAAAATCTGAAGCAAATTTCTGAGGCAACAGTTTTCAAAACAACAATCTTCTCAGGTGAAAAATGTGACACAAGGATATTTTTGTAGTTGTTGCTCATTAAAACCATTGACTTCATTTGCCCATATTTTCTCTGTGGGAAATGTGGTGTCATGGTTTCAGTATAATGGGAGGTGTTCAGGATACAGTCTGGTCCATTTTATAACAGTATAACAGACAGCCTGTTGATCTTTGTAGCTCCATTGGGATTGTGTGTGTTCTGACATGCGAAAAAAAGAAATGTCTTCAGTGTAATTGTTGTTTCTAAGTCTATCTTAATGATTCCTGCTGTCTGAACGGAACCTGGTGGCTTAAGAGAATAACTTCTATCAATGATTTCGGTTAGTAGAGAGAAAGTATTCACAAAGCAACTGTACCGTCATGTTAATTTATGAAATCCATAGCTTAAATTTCTGAACAGCTTGCTTTTAAATATTTCTGATCTGCTTTTGAAATTCAGGGTACACGGTAGTGAATGTATGATATTTTGTGCCTTTTCTTTCCGTAGATCTTCGTGCCATTACGTCCTTCATATTGTATCTAAATATCAAATAAATTTTGTCTGGAAAATGATGTCCAGATTGTGCTCATAACTGATTGTATACAGGTGTTTGTTGGACACTTGAGGCTAAGAAGGTCCAGATTCTAAGAAGAATAGGTCCAGATTTTTATTTTTGGGGGGGGGGGGGTCTTCATATTTTCAGACCTCTGGGTGTGCTTGTAGATTGGCTGAGGGATCACATTTTTCTTTTGTTAGACTGAAGACCTGCTAATAGCAACCGCTAGTAAGTCTGGGCAACATATCCAGCTTTTACACAGCTGTTCATTCAGTGTAAGTCACTGGCTTTTGAATAACACACAAAAACAAGTTTTTCTTGAAAATGTGAGTTGATTTTTCAATCATTTCATGGCCGACGATCGAAAGTAGTAGCTCTCTACTATAAAATGCACATCAGATAAGGCAAACATTCCTTTGGCAAAGTTGTTGGTGACTCTAGCGTGGACTCTACTTTCAGTGACCCACAGGGTCAGAAGAGTCACACAATAACAGCGGAATCTGTGCTAAAGAGCAGGAAGAACCGCCAGTCTGTCTGCTGAGATATCCGCCTGTTTTATTGTTTGCAGAGGAACGGTCACATGTGCCTGCTGCAAGGAAACCAGTCATATCTGCCCCAGAACAAGCAAATAATGCAGTTTCTAAAAGGGGAGATGGACAGAGTCGCCCACACACCTCCTGTTAAGTGGCAGCTCACAGTAGTCTGCAGTAGGCAGGCATCCATCCATCCATGTGTCTCGCTTGCAAAGAAGACGAAAGGACATGTCATGAGTGAGCCCCTGTCGTTTAAATAGATGAGGCAGCAGATGAAGAAAAGAAATGAATCTCAAAGAGAGGCTCAAGACTTGACACAGCAGGACATCCAGGCATGTTGTTGAACAAAGATTTGATGTTTGGAGCTGAAAATATTTTAAGATGGCCATGAGCAGAATTCAGTGATTTTAAATGTGTCAAAATGGATTGTAAAAGGCTGAAACTACAAAAGAAGCTCCAGTGGTGGTTGTCACCACATGGCTGCATTTCCTGCCGAAAGACAACACACGGGGGGATGAGTGCTGCTGTTTCTGAAGGAAGTGGCACAGTGGAGATTAAACTCAGTTTGGTCCAGCCCTGCCATGTTTGTGTATGTGACCTTCCCCTGGGGCCAGATTTGCTCGGGGGCCACAGGTTTTCTTGGACAGGAAAGTTATTTCTGGCTGTCATAGGTTGGCAGTGATGTCACGAGTGTTTCCTCATCCTCTGGGTTCGGGTCAAGTTTAACCCCAGATTTCTCCTGAGTCTTTCCTGTTGTTCTGAGAGAGGTGGAAGAGGTGTGGAGCTAACCCAAGAGGGAGGAACAAGGATGGGTAGATGGTGGTGGTTGGGGGGGGTTGTATTAGTCGCATCCCTCCCCTTCATACAATGGCATTTCTCTGGATGACAGATGCTGTTTAACCCACCCTGACCCGGGGAGTTGTGGTGGCTTGGCTGAGTGACAGGCCCATAGGGGCCACACAGAGGCTCTGCATCATACTGACCCAACTGCCCAGGATGAGCCCCCACCCCCCCGCTCCTAAATGAGGGAAAGAACTGTCTCTCTGGGTAACCCCAACAGTAATACATGTGTATGGGAGGAAAAGATTAACAATATGAATTAAGAGTGGAGAAGGGTATCCACTTCTGCTATCTTGTCCTGTTGAGTAAAATATTGAGACAAATTGAGTACTAAATCACTGCTGAGAAGTGTGGTATTGTGACAGTGCTTGAAAGCCTGTAGACTGTCCATTGTCATGAAGTCGCCTGAGCAGCAGCTCTGAGCTGCATTTATCATCACTGGGATCTCAGGGGGAAAGAGACCATGCCATCGGTTTGTCACACTTAACTTGTCTGTCTCCATTTGAGAAGACTATAGGCAGAGTTTGCATGAACTGTACCACAGGGGTATTAGTATCAGAGCCAGATAAAACAATATCTTCTTTTTTTGTTGTTGTTTTGTTTTCTGCTGCTGAGCTGCAGAATATTACTAGTACTGTTAATGGGGGTTTGTGATACAACAGGCCTTTTAATGCAGGAGAAGTGAACACAAAACCTGGTGTTTCTATGAGGCTTCGGAGAGCAGTGATGGCAGACACAGCTGAAATGGTTTGATATGTGCATACTTTTGTGTTTGTCTCTAATGATGCTACATTGAGCTGGCTCTCAGATATGGAGGCGGTCCTCCAGCGAGGTGATACCGAGACAGAGTGGGATCTTTTTTAGTAACACACCACACAAGTAACAGCAGCCTTCAGAAAGTCTCAACAACTCAACATGCTTCTCCTTTCCTCCATAGAAGACAGGTATTTTATGCCATTTCCCCATCTATTCCTGCCTGCCTCCTCAGCTGCAGCCAGTGCATATCCAAACCTCCAAACCTCCACAGTTCCACATATATACACTTCTCAGCGCCTTTCAGTGCCTTGTCCTGACCTGTTTCCAGCCTCACCCCTGACATACAACCTTCCCCTCTTGCTGCAGGGCTGGGCATAGTGTTTGCTTCTGTAAGCCTGCAGTTTGTGGCACAGAGCTGCTTATTTCTCTCCACACAGAGAAGCTAAAATTACCACCTTGTGTAGACTACTCCATGCTTTAGCTGAAACACCCACAATACTATAATGCAATGTAATGTATGTCTCTCTCTCTCTCTCTCTCTCTCTGAGTGTGTGTGTGTGAGATTCTATTTACAAAGCCATTTATGATGAAAATCATATTCCTTTGTTTCAAGTGTGGTTGTCAAAAAATGAAAAGGAAACGTGCTAATCTTGGTTTGTAATCATTTCACAAATAATACTTTCCATAGGCTTCCCTCAAAAAAACAAACAAAAAAACCCCAACCTATTACAGAGGAAAAATCCCCCCCCCCCAAAAAAAATCACAACAATGGAATGCTTTAATACAGAAGATAACAGATTTCCCTACCTGTGATAATGGATTATTAGTAATTACAATCTGTGTTTATTGAACCAAAATGTAATATTTGCTGCCCTCGTATTCATATTTAGTTTTTACTTGTTCAGACTAGCTCAGTAAAACTGTTTGTGAAAGTTTCAGCATCAAATTGGCAACTTTTACTGATGCCTACCGCTAGGTGGCACTGTGTCTGTTTGGTAAAAGATCTCTTGGTCCCCCACACCCATCACCCCCTCCCCTCAAAAGGTACAGAGCTATCTGACAGCAAATTCTCTAAATGCCCACTGTCCACAATGTCGGAAAGATACAACATAGAGTTCTCCTTTCACCAAAGTAAACATCCATGGTGGTGAATGAAATACACTGTAATCCCACATGTTTCCTTTATTTCAGACAATTACACATTCCCTTAATCTTGGAAGGGAAAGACAGCCCTTAACGTCCACAAAATCCTGGATCCATTGTAGACTAAAGCACATTTGGAATATATTTTTTAATAGTCTACAACTTTAAAAAAAAAAAAAAAAAAAAAAGGTTATAAAAATAAGAGAATTAATATGAACATAGTCGATGCAAACATTCGCTGGAAGAGTCAGAGCCAAGGTGATCCAAATATTCTTTCATCTTTGAAAGGTTAAATAAATACACATGAGGACCAACACACAAAGAAAGTCTGATTATGGCTATGTGAGCTACGGACATTCAGTCCTGAATTACATAACATTATAATAAAACATGCCTATGAAAAAAGCGCCTCATAAAATAGATATGTGGGCTATCAAGGAGAAGGTTATTTGTTTTAATAAAATATAATTAGGACATTAATTAGTGTCACACACATTATTTAGCCTGACTTTTTCTCCTTTAAAAAAATACTGGAACCGTTGTCTCTTAAATAAACATGAAAATAAATCATTGTCAATCATTTAATGTCTATTCTTTAGTTACAGCCTCTCTTATTTACACGAACACTCAGAGATAACATTATCCAGGCATCATGTTAATTAATTTATTAGGTTAATCATTCTGACTTGGGCTCCCAAAATGTTCTATTTTACAGACAATAATACTAAGAGAATGCTATTGATTATCGGGAACCGAGGCTCAAGATCATCTACATGATTTAGTTCAGATGGTCTTTTAAGGAGGATTTTTTTTCCTCCCCTGTGGGACGTAGATTCACACTGAAGACTGGGCCAAGTTTGATTGGCCACAGGGGTGTGATGGTCACACTTTATGATACAAGTCTAATTTATACCTTCATCCCTGCATCAATATCAGCTCAAACACATTTAGGCCGCATCTCTGATAGGACGGGGAGCCATTTCTCAGACAGCACCTGCTATAGGTCAACCTAACGAGGCCAGGATGGGACGATTTCATTATTCAGCACTGAATGTGAGTGAGGTCTCAGATTAAATGGCGTGCCTGTTCCTCTAAAACTGCTTGGCAAAACGTAACATCCAGATCCTGGCCTCAGCACTGCTGAGCCATCCAGATCCAGAGAAGTTGAAAACAACAGCGGCCCACTTGGTTGCTGGTTCCGTTCCGCCACAGCTTGTTTCTGGTGTGACTGTTTTATATTTTATATCAGTGACTGATTTGTGAGTTGAAAACATGTTGCAGTGGTGAAGTCCAATTGAGTTACCGTGGGGATGAGTGGATGCAATGAAGAACAAAAAAAAACAACAAAAAAAAAAGTTTGGGTGAAGACGTTTCATATATTAAAAAAAAGAGGATGTGACTTGTTTTTTTTTACCTCAGACGGTGGAAGACAACACATTGGTGTAATGAACAAAGAGGAGCATGCGATCCCTTTTTGGGGAAAAGAAAAACAAAACAATAACAAACAAAATCATTTCTATACGCGAGAAAAAATCCAGTTCAGACATGATGATTGGTTTTATTGTGAAGAAACAGCGCTGTCTGTTTAGGTCAAAACATCACATTTTAAGTGAAGTCCATTTTTATGATGTGATTTACACGCGAGCGTTTACAGTCTCATTCACTCTGCGGACCACCTTAAAAGCCTTGGCCCCGCCCCCCGGAGCTGCCTTCGCTCGCTCTGATTGGCTGAGGGCTCATGCATGGAAGTGGCTGCAGAAATGCAAAACTTGTTGCTGGTTCTTCCGGACGCGTTGAGCTCACACAGCGCCGAGCGGCAGAGCAGAGAGTGAGCGTGTCAGTGAATCAGTGAGTCCTCAGACCTGAGCAGATCAGACTTGGTTTCAATAAAACAATTAATTAATCACTCAAAAAAAAAAAAAAAAGAAAAAGAAAAAACGGGGGGACTCGCACAGCAAGGAAGGAGACGCAGCGGACTGACTTTAACGGCGAGGCGCTTCACTGCAAGGCGCATGACCGGCAGCGGGAGGAGGATGCTGTCACGCCGCTCCGGAGTGGCGGAGTGCGGCTAGTGCACGGCGCGCTGCTCCGGGTCCAGGTCGCTCATTGAACGGACGCTCCGGTTCCTCCGGTGCCCTGGGTTGGAGAACCGTGTTCGTGGACTATTCCGTCACACTGAACTTTCGGCTTCACGGCTCTCCTGCGGTTTACCAGGAGAGCAGTATTTATCTTAAAGATTTTTTTTTCGTCCCCCCCCACCTCAAACCCACAGAGACACCTTGAACTATACGGCTCCGGGTGGACTTTTCAGCGCCTTGCCAGAATGGGACCTTATAGAAAAAGTCGCACTGGGACATTTGACATTGGGCTGGAATAATGAGTTAGTTGACACAGAAATTGTCATATTCGCTCCAGTTCTTCATCAGTCTCCCCCTTTTTAGTATGTTTTGTGTAATGTTCGCCCCGAAGAAAGACGCACAGAAAAACTTTGGAATATAAGTCATTGATGCAGCAGGTTAAATAACCCAGTTTTATTTCTGTCTGCTTAATCAAAGACACAAAGAGGAGCAGACAAGTGCACGCGTAAAGTACAGGACAGGGACACAGTTTACGTGCGTATTTTGGGCACAGTCTGTCCCCCCCCGCCTCCTCCCCTCCTCCGCGTCCTTGGAGAAGTTGAAAAAAACAAAAACAATTGCTCCACAACAATGAGAACGTATCCGGTGAGTTTCAACATTTAAATAGATAAAGTAGTTTGTTCAGCAGTGTGATACAAACATTTGAATCGTTTCTTGTATATCTTTTTTTTTCCCTTTTTTGCTTTGGGGACAGACGGAAAAACTGGCAAACTGGCCGTCATGTGGGATTGATTGCAAGGGAGTATGTTTGGGCTGGAGCAGTTTGGTTCTCAGATTAATAACAGAAACCCTGGCCAGTCAGAGAGAAACATAAACCAACCTAGATTGAACATGGGCTCTCACTACAAAAGCCCAGGTTTTCACGCTGGAGGCCCGCCGGGAGCCGTGGAGCCCGGCATGGGCCCCCTGAGTGAGCCGCAAATGCTCGGGCTCAACATGAACATGAACGGAGAGCAGTACGGGGGCTTTCACCCGCGGGGCCACTCGGACATGCATGCGGGCGGCGGACTTCAGCAGCAGCAGCAGCAGCAAGGACCCATGCACGGATTTTTTAACAACCAGCAACCTCATCAAGGGCATCCTCACGGCCATCAACCTCACCCCCACCAACATCACCCACATTTCAGTGGGAATTTTGGCGGCCCGGAGCCAGGGTCATCGTGCCTGCATGGTGGCAGGCTAATGGGCTACAACAACAATGGCATGGGACCACAGCAGGGCTTTGGTGAAGGATTTGATCCTCTCGCTGAGGGGCAGGCAGGGGATGGCTTTCCCCAGCAGCAGCAGCAGCAGCAGCGGCCCGGTAACATGCCTGACTTTCAACATCACGGGCCTCCCAGTGGCAGTCATGCTGTCCCAGCTCCCTGTCTACCCCTCGACCAGTCTCCCAACAGAGCAGCATCCTTCCACGGTCTCCCTTCCTCTTCATCCTCCTCCTCTGAGTCTCATGGTCTGGAGCCCCGTAGGATGCCAAACCAGGGAGCTGTGGAGGGATTAGAGTATAACTTCCCAAGTGAGCCCCCATCTGGACACTTTGATGTACCTGTTTTTTCCCCATCTGAATCAGAATCTCAGTTACCACATTTTGGGCCAGGAAGGCCAGTTCCCAGCGGAAATTTCCCTGGGAACCCTGGCATGCCGCGGACACCAGGTATGCAAGGCATCTCTAAGGGACACCAGCCACCCCCACAGCCCCAGCAGCCTCAACATGGAGTGTTTTTTGAGCGTTTCGGAAATGGCCGGAAGGTGCCCGTGGGAATGGAGCCGGGGGTCAGTGTAAGGCATCCTCTCATGCAGCAGCAACAACAGGCTAACTTGATAGCCAGACAGAACTCATGCCCCCCTGGCCTCCCCCGACCCCCTCAGGCTGAGCCTGGCTCTACTAACCCTAACATTCTGGACGGAGGGGTCATGATGCCTGGCCAACACAACCAGTTTGAATATCCTATTCACAGATTGGAAAATAGGGGTCTGCATCCCTACGGGGACCCCATGTTTAATATGCAACAGCCAGCTCCTCCTCCCTCCCAGCAGCCCCCAAATCAGAGGCTGCAACACTTTGACTCTCCTTATATGAACATGGCAAAAAGGCCCAGATTTGACTTCCCAAATGCACATGGGAGCGAAGGCTGGTGTGGCGGTATGGATAACCACCTCTCTCCCTCTGCCTACCCTGGCCTGCCTGGAGAGTTCACGCCACCTGTGAGTGAAGGTTTCCCACCAGGTCCCCTGCAGCATCCAGGGCCTGAGCAGCAGTCTCTGCAGCAACGACAGAACGCAGCCATGATGATAAAACAGATGGCCTCTCGCAACCAGCAGCAAAGGATGAGACAGCCCAGTCTGCAGCAGCTGGGTCACCACGGCGATGTACCTCCTGGCCCGATGGCTCACGGAGGCCCAGTTGGGAGCATGCCTCAGCCCAACTTTGACAGGGAGAATGGTGGCAGGATGCCCAGCATTGATGGACAAAATCCTCATGTCACTCAGGAGAACTCTTGGTTCCAGGGTACCCACCCACCAGGGGAGATGATGTCACGGCGTATGGGTGGAGCGGGGAATGAATCCGGGCCCCATGACATGGGACTACAGCAGAATGGAGCCGGGATGATGTTTAGGCCAGGCATGGGCATGCCGGAGCCCATGAGAATACCAGGAGATGGGCATGTGCAGGCTCTCCATTCCCCGGGCATGCACTCTCAATTCAGTGGCAACATGGGCAACCTCTCACAAATGCAGTCTCCAGGAGCAGGAACGGGGCATCCGAATGCACCAACGGAGAGACGGCCTTCTGACTTCCCTGCACCTCCAATGGGAGCACAGCCAACATTTTCCTATGGAGGGGCTAACCGTCAGGGGCCAGCCCACAACACTCCCCAGGGGGTGAACACCTCACCAGGGAGCTACCCTCCTCAGTCTGAGTTCCCCTCAGGCCAGCGGTCGTCTGTTAGTAAGCTTGGAGCTCTGTCCCTCGGGAACTTCAGCAAAACCAGCACTAAAGACAGTGTATTTGGCCAGAGCTGTCTGGCGGCCCTTTCCACGGCATGCCAGAACATGATCGCTAGCCTAGGGGCCCCCAATCTTAACGTAACATTCAACAAGAAGAACCAAAATGAGGGCAAGCGAAAACTGAGTCAGACAGAGCAGGACATTAATAGCAGCACATCTAATGGGACTGGCAGTGCTGGTCCTGAATATTTTCAGAGCAGCACTTCCCAGAACAGCCAGATGCCTGGCACCGGGAATAGCAACTCTAAGCCTGCAAGTCAAAGCCAGACGGTGCAGGGGGAAGCCAGTGCCCTCTCCCCAAATTACAACATGGACGCTACCCCATGCAGTGAGGGGAAGGCAACAACAGGGAGTGGGAGAGGGAGAGGGAGGAGAAAAAGAGACAGTGGACATGTGAGCCCTGGCATTTTTTTTTCCTCTGACAATGGTAACCCTGTTGTAAGTCCAGGCCAGCAGACCCCCTCGGCTGGCGTTGGGGAGAGGGGTGGGGGCACGCCCCATGAGAAACACCTCCAATCGCCCTCTTGGGGAAAAGGAGGTGACCTAATGTTGGGGGACCAGGCTGACCTGATGTCTTCTTTGGACAGTGGCATTCAAAGTGTTGCCAAGTCTGACAGTAGCTCGCCACGAGTGGACTTTCCAGACGATGTCAGCACCCACTACGGCAACGAGGATGAGGTTTCCTCCAGCTCAGACGCAGGAGGGGCCTCAGCTGCCAAGCCTAATCGCAGCCCTATGATCACCGGCTCACCCAAAATGCAGAGGAGTGACCATGGGTTGATAAATGGACAGAAGCCCCTTGGCATGGGCATTAACAATCATACTACCTCGACACCAGACAGCTATGGACTGAGTGCTGGTGGGGGCACAGGGGCCAGTGGGGTGAGCCACCCAGGCACACCTGGGGTGGAACAGGTACGCACCCCGTCCAGCACCTCCGGCCAGGAAGAAATCCATCCTCTGGAGATTCTGCAGGCCCAGATCCAGCTACAGAGGCAACAATTCAGCATCTCTGAGGACCAGCCCCTGGCCATGAAGAATGGCAAAAAGAATGGCGACTGTCCCTCACAGAATGGAGACAATGAGCTGGCGAGCTGCAGCCCGGATGCTGGGAAGGGCTCAATGGGCACTATTGACCTTGACACCCTCATGGCAGAGCAGCACGCCACCTGGTACGTGCCCAGTGACAAGGCCATGATGGATGGGTCAGAGGATGACAAGGCCATGGGACCCTGGGAAAAAAATAAGAGCCAAAACAACAGTAAAGAAGGTAATTAACCAGTTTTCATTCTTATGCTTCTTTTCCAACTACTTCTCCTTTCTCTCACCCTCTGTCTAACATTCACTCTCACACATGCATGTAAGACTACATTAATCAATGTTGCTTAAAAAATGTATATATTCTCATCCTGAAAATGTCATTTGCTTGATCTAAAATGCAGTGTGACGCCTCAGACATAATATGTGAAATGCTTTAGTAACGCTGATAATAAAGGACCTTATGTCCACATTGTGCGGCCAGAAAGCAGCCGCCTCTGTTATCCAGCCTCTATGAATTCAGAGATGCAGTCTCTCTGGGAAGATGATACATTTAATGGTCAGCTCCATTCAAGTTTTTGATCAAGGGGAGGAGAAAAAGAAAAATTGATGTGGCATTTTTCCTGTTAAATAGAGTGTGTACTGAATAATGTAAAGAATGATTATCAGGGCGGTTTTAAATGCCATCTGACTGAACACAGGAAAGCTTCTCTGCAACGCATTTTTATAGGTTTCTTCATTGTAGAGGCACTTCAAAGGAACAGCTCGAGAAAAGTAAACATTTCCTGTGGTTCTTTATCTCGGTTTTCAGGGTGAACAACTACATTGAGAAGATTAATAGCTTTTTGAGGATATGCGTTTGCGCAGCGGGGTTTCCCTCGCCTTGTTACGTGTTTGTTTTTGTTATTACCATGGGATAATAGTGGATTGATTTTTAGATTGGCAGGGCAGGATTTCAAGGATTAAATATCAGGGTGACATTACACAGCCTCTCAGTTTTTCCTTCTATTTTCTGTGGGAAACGGTATTTTTCATAAAACTTTGGCCACTACTCAGTGGAGTTTTAAATAATATATATATATATATATATATATATATATATACAAACGTGATTATTTATTATTGTCATTGAAATAAGTTGTCTTTATTATTGGTTTTACCCAACTCAGATGCAGTAAAAATATTTTTAGAAGTAAACCAGGAACTTGTTGTAAAAAAAAAAAAAGAAACAAAACAAAACAAAAAAAAAAAGAAGAAAAAACTGGCTTTCTTCAGGAAAATGGAAAAATCTTATAGCCTTAGGCACACAGACCGTTTTTCTACCAGACGGAGATTATTGTTAGGATCTGCCAGTGTAGCTTCATGCAAGTTTTATCTGCATGTTTTTATGGTGCCTCTAAATCAAAATGAGGCAGAATAGGTAAATAATTTTACTGTTACTTATTCAGCTGCGTATTGTTTTTTTTTTTTTTCCAAGTTCTTATACTACTAATTATAAGATAACAATATAATTATATAATGATAATAATTATCATTACTATTATTTTAGTGTTTTTTTAAATAATAATGCATTATTGGTGTTTCATTTTAATACTGATGTTTAATTTTTTTGTTGGCTACTATGATCGTAAGGGAAAACAGATCGTTTGCATTATTTTTACCTTATAATTGCAGAATTAGTATAGTCGTAGAAAATCTATTAGAATATGTTAGTTTTGTGTTAGTTTTACCTCTGATATTTTAATTAATTTGTTGTTATTAATGTGTGGTTGTTTTAATCCTTTTTTCTTTCTTTTCTTCCGTTGGCATTACTCAAATCATTTCAAACCAAACCAAAACAGACGTGGTTGACTTTGCAACAGGAAAAAAAAAAACACAGAGAGAGCGACACACTGTAAAGGTTAAGGTACCAGCAGGCCCGTGGATGTGTGAATATAGAATTATATGGATACATAATAATATGGATGTAGAATAATATATGGATATATATGTATGTCTGTGGAAGCGCCCCGCGCGTTTGGAGCGCTCTTTGTTCTGATCAGTGCGGGTGCAGAGAGGGGCGGGGGCGCGCACCGCGCTCCGCACCGCGCCGAGTCTGGACTCCAGGCGCATTGTTTATAGGAGCCTGAGCTCAGGGTGTTGGGCAGTGGCACTCCAGATATTCCATGTAGGAGCACAGCAAAATGAGCAGATCGGCTCGGTTTGGTCGCTAATAACGCCGCTCAGCCTCGGTATAACAGAAAAGAAAGAAAGAAAGAAACAAACCAAAAAACAAGAGGCAGTGAAGATATTCATTTGAGGAGGAATGACCAAACTAGCACATTTGTCCACACACAGTCATTTGTTTTCCCATTGACTGCCCTCCTCTGGTCCTCTCACTTAATTTAACCGACAAATGACAAGGTCATCAACATTGTGGCTTTTTTTTGTTGTTGTTCCCATTATTTCTCCCAATGTAATTTAGAAAAAAAAGCTAACCAAGTTCCATTAATTAAAAACAACAACAAAAACAAAAAAAATACATGAGAAGAATGAGGACATGGGGGATTGTTGAAAAGAAAAAATTCCCTGATACCAGGGAGTGATGATTATTACTTGTGATAATGATTAATGAGTATTCTTTTGAGTAGGAAACTGATAAACATTCAGCCACACTCACCCTGTTGCATTCACTGTCTTAATTTCTCTGGGGTTGATAGCACATTAGACCTCACAAATTCACCAAAAACAGCAGAATAGTGTGTTTTCTTTTCTCTTTCCCTCTCCTCTCCTCTCCTCTTCTTTCAGCCCTCCCTGCATGGACAGCAGGCATGCAGCTCTGGAGCGATCGATAGCTAGTTAGCACAAATCACGGCTCCTGACAGTTTCTCATTTGAGTGCTTCAGACAGCAAAGATGAAAAAAGGGTGGAGGTGTATTTGGGAGGGGAGGGGGATTTTGAGATTGAATTTGATGCTTAGGCTACACAGAAGGGAGCAAAATAACATAATAATTTAAGATACTCTAAGTAATAGTTGTTCCATAAGAACCAACATCCCACAGGCATTTCACACTGCCAGAAATATCCATCTTTAACCAGTGTCTCGAACAAAAATCTGACATTGAGAAGATAAATGTCAGTGACACTAATTTGAAATAAATCAGGCCTATTCATTAGTCCATGAGCACTATATGTAACTTTGTCAAGAATTTTTCTAAAAGATGATTTACATTAGGATTAAATTAATAGTCGAGTTATTCTGATAACTGTCCCTTTTATAAATTAAAAAAATTGATAAATCTGAGTCATCAACACAAGTTTCCAAGATATTTTTTGCAATGGAAATATTTTGAACAGTTGTAAAAGTCTGAAATAAACGTGAAGAGGTGTGTTTTCTAAAGTAGCAAAAATAAAATTTTTCCCCCCAATATTCTTTTCTCATTAGCTTGTAAAAACTCTGCCACTTACAGTATATGCCTTTTTGCTTTCTCAGTAGTAGTAGTAGTTTCTTCAGTAGTGTCGTTGCATTATATATGTGGAATAAATTCACTCTTCAACAATTAGCACTAAACCATGTTATTTAGTTCAACGTTGATATACAGTAATTAACAGGATAGTTTTACACCTAAATTCCTTATTTTAAATACCTAATTGAAAATTTAAATGTAATTGAAAATGCGTTTTCATTTAGTTCATTATGATCATAATGTGCGTGATTCTGTTTGTTGTCAGTTTGTTGAGTTGTCGTTTGTTTGTTTTTTTATGTTATCTATTCATTTTAGTTGTGTTCCAATTGCCCAGCGCAGCTCCACCAAAAAATATAGTGAAACTCACAGAGGGACCCCAGATCATTTTGTCACTGGCTCTGTTTGCATTAGCGCTGGGAGCAGGAGAAACTGCAACAGCCACTAATCTTGCTATGATACTAGTGAGATACACAGAGGAGAATCAGCCCTGTGTTTTCTGCAAACTTCCTCTGAGTGTTTGAACATGCAGGAGCTGCACTAAAAAGTGCTATTGCGTGTTCACCCTGTCCATCCCAGCTCGCCCTCTCTGTGGTCCCTGAGTACTTGTTTAAGTGAGGCACGCTGCACTAATGGCCCCCTTTGGACCCCATATTTGGCCTTTTCTCTCTGTCACAGCACATATCTTAAGTTTTTCCACCAAGCCGCAGTTATACCTGCCGCTGTAAGCTCACAGCCTGCACTTCTTTGGGCGCTGCACCGCTCATCCCCTTCCAAAGAGTCGAGGTGCACACGAACGACTTCACTTGTACTGTGTCAGTTAATATTATTTCCCCTTTTAGAAAAAATTCTTTTACGCTCTTCCTCTTCCGCTCTCCTGTATATCTTAGCCAGAAGCTGACCGTTCATTTGGAAACTGCTGCATAGTCTTGATAACAGGCCTCCAGCAGCCGTAGGAAGTGATTCAGTTATTTTTATTTTTTACTTTTCACTGTTTTTGCCACATACACTTGAGTGACTTTTTTTTTTTTCATCAGCACACTTAAAAAACTTCACAGTTGACCCCATGGAATAGTTTCACACTTCCCTCTTAGTAATCAGTCTTTAAACAGTCTAATAATGATCAAATCTATGTCGCTCTGACTTTGACAGGTTTGAAAAGAGGGAACTTGCATCTTATCACATCTCCTAGAAAGCTTTTAAATCCACAGAAAGAGCCGTATTGATATTTCACCATGGAGAACAATCATGTGAGACTACCTGGCTTTGACATTTCAGAATGACAACAACCCCACAAATCACACCAAAAATTTCTGTTTCCTTTTTCTAAAAAAAGACGAAAGTGACTGGCACAAAAAACACCTTGAGGCCATCTGTGTTCTTTACCTGTCATTCCAAGGTGTTTTATATTGACTCCTTTTTAACAATATATTCACCAAGCCCCTCACACACTCCTGGACTGCAGTATGGATAATCATTATGATAACCGTAGCAATTAGCCTTGGTAATATTTTTTCCAAAAGTCATAATTCATCCTCACACAACTCCTGTAATTTGACTTGGTTATCGACGGGTTCATCAGGGCTGTAAAGAACCCCTAGTTTATTTCTCTTAGTGCTGATTTCAGCACCACAAATCAATTATTATAATGACAAAGTAATGTCTTAGAAACTTAGAAAAATAGATGAGTGGAGACAGACAATAATCAAATATTTACTTTAAACACATGATATTTTCTTCTCGTATGTTTATGATTGTATGTAGATGTGTGTGTGTGTGTGTGTGTTTATGTGTACACGTGTGTCCTGGTATGCATGTGAGCATTTGACGAAGGGCAGGTTTGTAGACACTGCAACTTGATAGTGTGGATTTGTCAGCTGTAGACATAAAATTTGATTTATTTAGACTCGGTGTCAGGCACTCACGGCTTCTGCCTCCCGAACTCAGGTGTCTCGCTTGGTGGAACACGCTCACTTAATTCTGATGTGTTGAAAATATTTAAGCGTATTCACTTGACTTGTAAAGAGTGCAGGGCTGAGAAACGCCTATTGTGCATTTAAAGTGACAGTGTTTGTGGATGCATGTTTGTTTATGTGCTCGGTGTGCGTGCGCACATGCATGTTTGCTCTATGTTCGTGGCTTTTGGCAAGACGTCGAGCACCATTGACAGTCAAAGGATGCCTGTTAATGCTTGTGACTGATGAAGAGAGAAATAGATGAACAAAGGTGTTGGAATAAAACAAAACTTGTCTCAGCGTGTGGTAAATATTCTTCTTGGATGCAGCAGCGAATGCGAAGCTTAAGTTACCCAGGAGATGCACAGAGTGAGGAGTTCCAACCTCAGATTGTGGATGTATGTGATGTGCCTCCAAATGTCCACCATCCTGTTGAGCGCCTCCTAGAGCAGTCCAAACTACAAAAAAAAAAAAAAAAGAAAGGCATCAGCTGGATACAAAGCCCCTGAAAGGTGTCCTGGGCTCATATGCTGCCAATGACACAAGTACAGCTCTTAAGATGTGTGTATGTGTGTGTGGGTGTTTTCATTTTTTCAGAGGTGCAGATGTTGTCACACTGCCAGCAGCGGTTATGTTATTTGCTATACAGGTAGTAGTCAGGTGCCTTTAATTTGTACTGAGGAATTGACAAATGAGTTATGACACTGGAGCTGTTTCTCCTGGGAGACAGAAGCAGAGACTGATGGAGTGAAAGAGAAAGTAACAGAGGTGGAGAGTTTTATTATTATTTTTTTATTATTTTTTTTTATTATTATTACAGAGAACACCTGTAGTTTCCAAGATAGAGGCAAGCGGCTGTGTAATAGCTGCTCTTTGCATTTATGAAAGAGAAAATAATTCAATTTAAATCATTTTCTCTATCAGTTTCATGCTGCATGACTATTGTTCATTGTTGACCGTATAGAAGTTTCAGGAACATATTTATCATGTTTCTTTAAAATACTTCCCCCTTTAATGTAACTAGCTATGGCTAAATACACTTGACATTAAAATGATCTGCTTACTATTCATGTTTGGCAGTACCTGGGACTGAATATATAATTACACACACAAGCTATTGTTTTCATTAAAAAAAAAAAAAAAAAAAAAAGTCTGCCATGTAGGAACTTCTAATCTCAAAATTACCTCTGCTTTCCTGTGTAGTTGACCTTTTTCTAGGAGGTGGAAACAGAAAACAAAGTGTGCAGCACTGTGCTGAAACAAAATAGAGACAGCGAAGTAGATCAATATGTCACTGCCTTAGATGACATGCTGGACAGGTCTTGGACATGGTTGTGAGTTATGAAGGAGGCATTAAATCACTTCCCATGTTCTGATTTGTGTCTGGTTTCCTAAGCACTTCTTGTGGCCAGAGGGTGTGTGTGTGTGTGTGTGTGTGTGTGTGTGTGTGTGTGTGTGTGTGTGTGTGTGTGTGTGTGTGGTGGGTATGAGTTTGAGGAGATGGGAATGGGTGTGTTGCTGGAGAAAAGGTAACGAACGCTGGGGGCAATTCTTGCCTGGGCAGGTTTTTCTCTTTTTTTTTTTTCTTCTCTTTATATTTCAGACCAGAGAACAGAGAGGAAATTCAAACCAAAATAACCCCTGTGCCCCCGCCTAAGAAATGTGGCCCTTGCTTTCTCCAGATATGCTGCCTGCACTGAGGGAAAGGTCACACTGCGCCACTTGGGTGGAGTAAGGGAGGGGGTCATCGGGAGCCTTACATGCCCCCCCATTCCCTCTCTCACCCTGGGGCACAGGATACCTGTGCTAATACCTCTGTTAGCCCCTTTATACTTCATTAAGTTTTTCCTGTAGTTGAAGGATATTATCTGATTTAGATTTAATTACTTGTGATCATTTTTTGGCACCGGCCTGCAAGTCCCGTCATCTCTGACACTGTGGGGAGGCATCTCAGGGAGAACCTAAAGGTGTTAGATTTCAGCCAGACAGAAACATTTCCTCAGTTCCATATCCCTCCTGGTTAAAATCAGACCTTTATTTCAAATCAGGCTTTTTCTCTGCAGATTGTGACGGCTGTTTTGTGCTGACAAAGACAGAGTCCTCACACAAGCCCGTAGTGGTAGTTGTTATGCTAAAGGAATCTGACCTGATGTCACACACTGTCATTGGAGCGCAGGCCTTTGGGTGTTTTTGTCAGCGAACGGAGTTTTCTGATTGGTCTGGTTTGTGTTCAGAGAGGATGGGGTCGCGCCCTGAGGAGCACGAGGTTAAAGGTGAAGTGTCGTCATGGAAGTATAGAGCTTGGGATAGAAAGGGCAGAGGCCTGCCGCATGGGATTGTGGGGCCTGGGAAATCAATGTGACGGGGCTGAGGAACTTGCACCAGAAAGAGGCTTTGTGGATCCAAACCTTCTTTCTTCCTATGTCATTAAAGAGAAACACTTCATTCACTTTTTTCTCTGCTCTACTTATTTTACAAATACACACAATATCTGTGTCAGCTTCAAAGGTTACTGTCATTATTTTCAGCTAGGGAAAAAAAAAAAGAAAACAAAAAAAAAAGTGCTGTGTCTTTTAAGATTAATTGAGAAAATAATTTCAGGCTGTAACACATTACTAGAAAAGGCAGTCTCTGAGCAGCCATTGTTTAGCTCCCTGCATTGCTTCAAGTGTGTTGAGTGTGTGTGGTATGACATGTAAACCCGTGTCAGGCCGTCAGCTCCCAGACACATTGGTGTCATCCAGACAACCAGAGCTGTGCGCTGTGCTCCCTTCCTTCATGGCATGCGAAGCTCTACTCATCTCTGTAAATCGTCTCTGGCTGTGTCTGTGAGACAGCTCCCAAACCCCGCTGCTAGGTGTGTGTGTGCAAGCACGTGCGTGTGTGCTTGCGTGTGTGAGTCATCACCAGACACTAAATAACAAAGTACAGCACTTGGGGCGTGAGATATAGTGATATAAATACATTAAATTCAGTATTTATTTAACACATCACTGTGGTAATCTTCTCTGGCTTTAATGTGGTTAAAGATATTTAGGTGTATTTGTGGCTCGACGCAGCTGCTTGTGCTGTTGCTGTTGCCTTTTTATTAGGTATTTTCCCCCTCGCTTGTTGATGCTAAGTGCTTGTTCCCCTCAGATGAATAGGCTATTATTGAGATATTACCGTGGATATGAATTCTACGTTAGTCAATGAACAGCCATAACAAGATGGATCTTTTTGAAAAAAAAAAAAAAAAGATTTCCCTGCTTGTAAAACGTCATGGTGATTTGGGATTTAGACTTGTGTGATGTAGAATTTCACACTGCCGTTTCCACTTTTGAACGAATACGCCGCCATGGATAATGCTCACAATTTAAGTGCAGTGTCTTGATTTTTCCATAAAAATCACATCCCCCTGAACCCCCTTTGGCTACCCTGTAATCGTGGGTGATATTTTAATCCTGTGGTGGTCAAGTGTTTGGCTTATTTTACAAACGGAGGGTTTAGTATATGCTATTAATTGAAAAGTGTGATGTGACAAATCAGTTCGCTCGCAGGGAGGCATGTTTTTGTCTTTGAGATAATTAAGAAATTAATAACAGAAAAAAAAATCATTTGGCAGCATTTAAAAAATTGTCTTTTATATGTGTGATATTTTATGAATTTATATCTGAATATGACTCTAAGAAATACCAAAGTGATATATCTTAGTGTGGGAGCAAAAAGTGGGTGTTATCATGTTTGTAATTTGTAATTTTCTGTGTATTTTTTTGTCAGTGTGTTTTCCACTCCTTGAAGCTGAGTGATTTGTTTGGCCGGGATTATGTGTGTGTGGGTGCGTTTCTGCGTGCCGGTCCATATGTATGTGGGCGTGTGTGTATGTGTGCATGTGGAGCAGCAGCTGAGGGCTGGTGTGGGCATATCGGCGGCAGTGGCTGGCGTGTTTTGTGTTTTTGGCTGTGCGTGTTGTCAGTTTGCTGTGTGTCAGCAGTGAGCCAGGGGAACGCTTGGCTGCCTATTCAGGCCGGTGTGGACCCTGCTGTGCCCAGCTAGCATGAGCTGCTGGCGGGTGCTGGAGGGCACAGAGCTGGGAAGAGGCAGTGTGAGTGGGTTGGAGGTGGGGGGTGGGGATAAAACTGGCAGGGGGCGGGGATCCGCCATGCTGAGGTGTATGACTGGACCCTCTGGCAAATGTTAGATCTCCTCACTGCCACCACCAACACTGCTTTAAATCCTCATTTCTCTTTTACACCGTACCCCCCCCCCCCCCCCGCTTACACCATGTCTCCAGTCCTTGGGAGGGAGATAGAGAGAGAGAGGCAGAGAGAGCAACAGTGGGAAAGACGAATGAAACCGGGAACAACAGGAGGCTTGGCTGCCTGACCTTTTACCAAATCCCCCCATTTTTCCATTCCAGTGGTTGCAGCCCAGACAGGCTGGGGGGCAAGCTTGCCTCACTGCCTGCATGTCTGCCTGCCTGCCTCTCTTGGTTGTCCTAGCTGCCTGGCTTGGCCTGGCCTGGCCTGGCCTGGCCTTATCTTCTCTGGCTGCATTTTTTATTTTTAACACTGTGTCAGTGCTGCCGCTGGGTTTGTGAAAACTGAGAGGGAGGAAAATGAGTACTGTAGAAAAAAAGAAAAACAGTTTAAGTAGCAGAGAAAGATGAGGTAAGAGGGGGGACATGTGGTTGTGGGTGATGTTCGAGTTGGTGCAGCGTTTCTCTTCTCTCTGAGGTGAGCAGCAGACTAACTGGAGTGTTGTGATCTGCAGCCTCAGTGCCCAGACTGTATCATCTATCACAGTCTCTCCCTTCTCTGACACATGTTACTCAGCTTGTCAGAGCTGTTTTCCACCTGTCTCTGCACTGAGACACCGAGTTGTCCCCGCACCTTGAAACTCTGTGTCTTTGTGCAGCACACTGATCTCTTCCAACCATCCATATGGAGCAAGGCAGTAGTATGTTCTGTGTGTTGAGGCGATGGGAGAATAATCGGACTGATAATAGCGAGGGCTCCGTAACATCTTCACACGTATTTTTTCTCTGCTCTGGGCTTGCTTGGAGGCAATACCCAAAGCACACAATGCAACACAAGTGTCACATAGCCCTACCATTACCTCTTTCATAGTTGTGGTGTTTATCTCGCTCCTATTTTATTTTATTTGTCTTTTTCAAAACTTTTTTTTCGTTTCTGTCTCTTCCTCTCCTTTGGTTTGCTGCAGCCTGTAGTGCCGTGGATGAAATGACACGGTGCACTTATATATAGTTTAGCCAAGCAATTGCTGTCCTCGTCAATATTCCCCTTGGCTAATTTTTTCTTTACATGGCACAAAGTGATTTTTCTCCATATGTGAAGCATGCTTCTCCGGTGTCAGCATTAACTCTTTAATGTGACATATAATCAACCTACATATGGATTTTCAGGAAGCGTGGTGAAACCGTTTAGATTGAGGCTGCACATCTTGGTGACACACGGTTGATACCGCAGCAGAGCCATTATACCAGTAAATTGGGTCAAGCAGGGTTAAAGGCCAGTTTTCTCAGTGCCCTTTGACCATCTGACCGGAGGTCATGCAGGAGTGCTCCACATATGCGTGTCTGACCCAGAGCAAATGAATGCGTAGATGTCTGTGTGTGTGTTTTTCCCCCATGTGTGTATCAGGCATGAAGAGGTGGAGTGTGAGGAGAGAGAGCTTTGCTTACAGCCTCCTTTTCAGGTTGCATTGATGGGGGGTGGAATAGTGTTGAACTAATTTCACAGTGCAGATTTAGAGTGGGATGTGAAAATGACACTGGTTTAATTAAAAGCGTGTATTTTGAATGGTTTCTCTGTATCAGGGAATGCCAGTTGCTTGAAGTTGTTTTTCATTTTTGCACAGTCTTAATTAACCTTTTCCTCTCTGTGCTTGTCCACAGAAGCTGAGCTGTCCCAGAGTAAGGCTGGGGCCGGGGCCCCGGGGGCCGGAGGAGGAGGTGGGAGCAGTGCAGGGAACCACCTGCAGTGCCTGTCTGTCCACTGCACGGATGAGCTGGGGGACAGTAAAGGCAGAGGGGGGCCTGTCTCTTCCTGGCGCTCTCTCCACTCTGATATCTCCAACCGTTTTGGGACTTTTGTGGCGGCACTGACTTGAGCAAAAAGCGGGCCCAACAGGAAGAAGGACAGAAGATTACAAAATTAGAGGAAGGAAGGATAAAGAGACAAATAATGATGATGAGGATAAGGTGTCGACGAGGCTACTGCGAGCAGCTCTTGCCTGTTCAGGGAGAGAAAGACATTTACACTCATTAATGCAAACATGAAAACAGACACACACGCACACACATATACGCACATGGACACACTCACACTCTCATGTACACATTTACATACACACATGCGAATACCACGTTTTTTTCTGATACACGCAGTCACACTTTAGGATGTTCTCTCACAAACTGCTGGACAATACAGCTCGAGCTCTACGCAATGATGCCCAAATCTGGAAAACCTCAAATCAATATTTTTTTTATTTTACTTTTCTTTGTTGAACAAAAATAAAGAAATGTTAAAGGAGGAGAATATAAAACCAGAAAAAGCAGAAGATGAGCGATTCAGTTGTCATTGGTTGTGATTGTATATCAGTGTATCATTGGCTCATCCAGTTATGGCTACAGCGCTGTCATTATCCTTCCAGTCATGGCAACTCCACTGTTTGTTGCCATAAATTTATCTAAAGTGCTGAAATAGGGGTATTTCTTCCCTAAAAAAAAAAATCGATACTGTGGCCTGAGCACCGAGAAGTAGAGACAGAGACAGATGGGAGGAGAGATGATTATGCATGAATGTAACCCAATAATGTTTTGTGAACATGACTTTTCCCCCAATTTTACCTTTTTTTATTTGCTGCTCCTAATCATTAAAAATTAGTTGTAATTCTTTCTTTTTTTATATTGGAAAAAATATTCTTCTGTCCTCTCCTCTCCGTAACCCTAGCATTATGACCTCAACCACTTGTATACAATTCATCCAATGGGAACTGAAGATGGCGGTCAATGGATTGTTTAATAAGGGAATTGAAAAAAAAAAAGACTATTGGTATTGCACATGTATAATAAGAGAAAATTTGCTGTGTGTTAGGCAATCTTGTAATCTTTAAATAAAGCTTCTGTTGAATTTGAATTTCTGAAACAATAGATGGAGGACTGTGACGGCAATTTACGAACTGATTTTGGGTTTTTTTTGTTTTCTTTTTTTAATAATATGTAAAGTGCAGTCGTCTGTTTTCCTGCATATTGTATATATCTGTATATGTTTTATTGAGTAACTAAATAACAATAAATATGACGTTAAAGGTGGCGCTTGTCTTTGCTTTGGCAGATGGCTTTATTCTTTATATGTGTTCGCGAAAGTGTTAACTACAGCAAATATATGAGTAATTATTGCATAGTATTGCGTTGTGCGCTGAGTATAAGACAACATCAACTATTCAAGGAATACCCACTTTGTACCCTGAGGATCCTCTGTGAATTACAGAGGTGTCTGCCATATATTCCAAGTGACAGATATGACAGGGACGTTGTGAACTGATGCACGCTACATGACAAGCATGAAAAAATGTCATATAAAAGCCGAAACAAAGAGTATCAGGTATACTATAAAAATTTGGCTTAGGAAGCCAAGAGAACTAATTCCATGTACACCTTTTTACAACCTGTGTTTTTATCAGACCATCTCTTCTGAGTTCACTTCAATCCCTCAGGCCTCTAATAAATATGTAATTTTACTTGAACATTTTCAATGTGTGAGTATTCAACCAAAGTTTTTCCTGCAAATATTTTGTAATTTTCAAAATTTAAAGACGTGTTTAATTTTTGTGTTTTCCTTAGTATCCCTTTTGTTTTTCACAACCCAGCACATTCATACTAAGACCTTCCGCACGCGCACACACACACACACACACACACACACACACATACTTCCCAGTCCCCAGGCTCTCTTTGGCTCACCTGCTCTTTATTGGCCATCTGCATGGATGCTTAATGCTAATCAATAACTCCCCTGTGTGCCAATTGGAGGTGGAGATGTCAATGCTACCTAACAGGACTAGTGATCAACTTGCATTGCTGCTGTCTAGGATATGTGAACGCACACACACACACCCCTACATTTACACACCTCATACACACATGCACACATGCTCACAGACTTCAGCTCCCTGTAGGACCCTGCCTGTGTTATTCAGGTGTATTTGTGCTTGCTGTTGTACTGAGTGCCTGCTGTGAGGGATTGCAGGGCCTGTTGTGAATGTGATGCACAGACTGCTGCACCGTTAGCAAACAGCAGAGACTGTCATCTCACCTGGGAGGGCCTGTTTAGGGTGGAAGAAAGGGGGAGAAAGTGGTAAAATAACTGGCTGGGGAATAACTGCTGATTACACTGCTCACCATGCCAGTGAAGCTGGATGTTCTCTGTTAGGTTTAGTTCTGAATCAGGAAACTATTGCATTGGTACACATTGTTGTAATTCCTTTATGTGCAGCATTTTTTTTTGTGTCTCCTAGTATGTTTACCAGATAATTTACACACTTGCTGACTGACACCTTGGATCCATTTCCATAGAGCAATTAGACCTGCCACCTTTCTTTTGTTCACTGGGGACATATTGTACAAATGAACATGTTCAGCTGTTGATGACAATGGTTTGACTAGTATTTAGCAATAGCAATTATACAACTGACTTGCCTAAGTTTAAAGGCTCAAATACTTTTGCCTTTTCCAGGGCTGGTCTGGAGTTACAGATGAAAAAGGGTTCGTGCTTTTGTATCGATGACTAATTCTCAGAGCTTTGTTTCTTTGTGTTTGCTCTTACCTCCGTGCTAAATTTCCATCTCTGTATGTCATGAAACTTGTGTAGTGACAAACTACCTGCCTGTCTGGTTTGGCTGACCTCTTTTAGAGCAGGACAGGAGCTTGTACTAACAGGTTTCTGATGCCTGCAGAGCAACGCACAGTGAATAACAGGTTATTGTTTTGTGTGTGAGGCGCTGGTGAGTAGTTCTGCCTACTTGGAGGAGAAATGAATCAAAGTCAGAAACAACACACTGCTTCATTAAATGTCTCAGACCACACCTGATCAATACGTTTTCACTGAAAAACCCTCTGAGACCCATATTAAGGTTTGTGTGTTTGTTCATGCTGTTGCATTTTCCCTTGTAAAAAGGTTATTGTGCTAAAATATACAGAATCAAAACAACCGCAGCTAATTATATATGTCATGAAAACTTCTGCACACTGTAACTGGGGATACAAGCTCATAAAATAACAAATTGATGTATATTTTCCTTTATTTTATAGATAAATGTACCATGAAAATCATAATAAGTAACTACATTAATGAAAGAAAAACGTCAACGCAGAAATTTGCATGTGCTTGGATTGTTCTAGAGGTGATTAGAATTTTCCATTTTTGTCTGATCATACCTTCCTTTGATTATTATTTTCATTGTTATTACTATGATCTATTATGTTTATGAAAAAGCTGTTTCTAAATAAATACTAAATATCAGCACTAAATAGCACTAAATATCTCATTATCCATTTGTTTTTCTCTCATTACAGTCAACTTGTCCTCACATTGAGACCACAACATTGCACCAATGTACTTTGCATGCAAATGACAGCTAAACCTCTCATTGGCTGTGACACCTGTGACAGCAGCTGTGACGTGACTCCAGATGTAACTAGCAAAGATAGAGGATGAGAATCAATTGATAACCAAACAGAAATAAAGCAGCAATGTGCCAGTAACAGGTATCTACTGAAGTGACAAACAGGAGCTTGTTTCTTAACCATCATGGAGCAATAAAACATAAAAAAAAAAAAAAAAAAACCCCAAGAAACCCCTGGTAACGTCCTGTGGGTTTAAAACTGAAACAATGCCTTCAAGAGATGCCCGGATACGTGTCAGAAATAATTTGTCCATACTACCACACCTGAAAATACACACCATGTGACCATGAATGCTCTCATTATTCACATTACAAAGGAAGAGGAAACAAACCTTTTGTTACTTATACCGAAAAATCCTACAAACTTGCAGCAGCAATGGCAGAAAGTAAGACCAGGGATTTTTTGTTAGCACCAATGAAATGATGGAGGAGTTATCGAAAGGAGCAGGAGTATAAGTCATGGCAGCAGTTTGGGAGAAGGATATTTTGTGACTGATGAGAGCCTGTCATTTGGAAAACGTGGGGGTCTGCACGTTTTACAGCGGCTTGAAAACTCTGCTGTGTTTGTGTGGATGCAGCCTCAGTAAGAATTTGTTGCTGTCATGGGCTAATTTTTGGTGCGCATCCTGCAAACGTTGTTAGAGAGGTTTTCCTGCTACCGAGCCACAGGTCATGAAAGCTGCAGAGAGTCCCTGCGATATTGGCCCGGGTCAAGATGTATGGTGCTGGACCTTTTTCCTCAATGGGCTCCTCTGCGTGGCAGGCATGTTGGGAAGGAGACTACTGTGTGGTTGCCTGAGAACTTGTGTGTTTCCCAGCCAACGCGCATCTAAAGAATAACAATTTCACTATCCATGAAGACCATCCATGGAGCCATGGGGGCTGTGGCCAGAAAGCTTGGCCAAACACTGTCCTCTCATGCAGCTTTCTATGTACTCCTATAAATACATCTCCTATTTGTATAGAGGCGATATGCATCTTTGGGAAAATACCACAATGTTGACATAAGAGCACCCTCTATACCCTCCCTCCCCCCTTATTGCCCCCTCTCCTCTCTCTCAAAACTCTTTCTACCCCTTGCTGAACCTTTCAGTGCCTGAGAGAGAGACAGAGACAGGGAGAGAGAGAGAAGGAAAGAGAAATGGAGGGAGACTGGGAGTAAAAGAAGTGTCTCTTAGAGGCCTCCACGGTCTTTAAGCCACTATGGTATCCACCAGAGCCCTCACATACACTCGGCCTCTAAAGGGCTTTTGTCCTGTAAAGAGGGGGTTTGGCTAAATTGGGGGTGCTTGTGGATTGGCGGGTGGGATTGGGTTTGGTGTAGTATATTTGGCTCCCACGTCTCCATCACTAGAATTGCAAACTTTTTTTTTTTTTTTGAGCTAGCGGACTGAGAGGTAGGGTGTAGAGGGGCAAAGGGGGCTCTGTTTTTTTTTTTTTTTTTCGGGGGGGCGGGTTTGGAAATCTTCCAAACAGTGCCTTTTTGCTTTCAAAGAAAGCTCCACTTGTGTAAATGTGCTCTTTGTCCCTTGGCCTATTGTTTGAATAGCATTGTGGACTTTTTGTGGGAAGCTCACAGGGGCCTGTGGGGCCTAGGGGGCCAAAGAGGGTCCACAGGGGGTGGGGGGGCTCTGTTTGAATGACTCGGACCCAGGACGACAGAGCTGTGGAGAGTCAAAGGCACAATTAAGAAATATTCATGGACGCATGCCAACACATAAACATACATCTACACAAATGCATGACTAAACTTGAATGCACATTGATGTATAAAAATGAAGTCTAGTTAGCTACCGCACATATTGGGCTCTAATTTCAAAGCGCAATCTAAAGTTAATGAAGTAAATACTCACAGAGACCACAGCAGAGCCCGTCCCACTCCCTTTATAGTGCCCTCCTTGGTGATAGCAACAATATGAAAACAGTCTGCCTCCCTCCCTCTATAAAGGGATTTCTTGATAGAGCTGAGTGTCTGGAGTCCCGCGCTGCAGCCAATTCATGACCTCCATCTGTCCTCTCTCTCAAAAGATGCTGGCAGGTGGAAAAGAAGCACAAAGCATTTGCATGCTGGGGCCATGTATTTGGTCTTTACAGAGTCCACGGGTCAGTTGAGTAAAATGTTTACTCACGTTGTAGAATTATAAGAGCTAGACTTCGTGAGAAAAAACTACCTCCAGAGGAATTATTGGACCTGGTACCAACATATGGTGCAACAGAGAGGAATAACACACTTGGGTATAAGGTCCCTGTGTAGACTTTTGAATCTCATCAGCATGCAAATAAACAATAAGACCGTAATGATACAATGCTGAGGCAACAGGTGCATCTAGTTGCACAGTCCAGAAGTAGACTTAAATTCAAATCCAATGAGGATAATCCAGTGAGGATAAAGTTAGGCCTAGTAAATCTCCCTCTTCCATGTCAGGATGGTCTACCTCCCTAGTTTCTGTTACTTTGTCTTTTCTGTTTGACTCAAGTAAATCCCCATCGCAGCCGTACGGCCAAACTTTGCGTGTTCCCCACGCTTCCCACAGTTGGTTAGATTTGTCAGTCTGTTCTGAGCTCTCCTCTACTGTCATCAGCAGATATCCTGTGACCTCTCTTTCCTCCTAGTCCCCCCAGAGCGGCACACGGGCTTTCTGCTAGAAGGTGATTGAGCATGGCACCCTGCTCTAGCTCTGTCCTGCTTTGTCTGGGGACGTGTGCCTGTGTCAGGAACCACAATTAGTGGGGTGCGTCCCCTACCATTAATCACAGACCAGTCCCAGATCTCAGCGTAGGCTCAGTTCCCGGCAACTGAACCCAGTGTCCTGCATGTCGGTGGCATCCCCCTACACAGCATGGCCGTGTACCATTCATACATGTTTTGTTTATTGTTATCCTCATGAAGCCTTGGTCATCAGTTGCTAGTATCCGTCAGTGCTGACCGAGGTGAAATGTCATTCATTTACGCGGTCTCCACTGAGTGTCTCTAGCTTCTTGCATTCTTACATTTCCAATCAACTGTGTTGTGTTTCTGACTCTACTTACTAATGCTCCTTCTTTTTGAAACCTCTCCTCTTGGTGTGTCAAATGAATATGAAATTGTAGATCAATGTGTCACTTCACAGATTCAGTTGAACTTTGCAGCCCACCTGCAACGGTTTTACAGTGCAGACATGGAAACTGTACATGCATTTTGCAGCTTGTACCATAGACAGAGGGCAAATATGAGCCCCGAAAGGGAAGAAGGCATCCTCGGTTCCCCTTTCGCTCCCAGTATTCAGATCAATACTGTGTGGGGATGTTAAATATTTGTCATCAGACGATCACACATTGATGAAACAAATCAATGGATGATAGGAGGGAATGAAACAAGGCAGTTTGCTTGCTTACCCAGCTCCTAAGGGAATGGGGAGGGAAGAGGAAGAAAGATGGCAGAAGATAGAGATTTGTTGCTCTCAGGGGCTAAGTCTTCTCTCTTGGGGACTATCTGTATTTTATTTTATTTTTTCTAGATGGGGACAACTGTGAGGAAATGGATGCGGCAACTCATGGGGAGTATGTGTGTGAAGAGACAGTCCAGTTAAAATGCCATAGATATCTATAAATATAGCACATAATGCACACACGTAATCCTCGCAAACATAAACTTAAATGGTGAAGCACAGACACACTCTATCTCTGTCATTCACATACATGAAAACACCCACTACTCTGTATGCTCCCCATTCTCTCACTGTCTGTATTTAAAGCATAATGAATTTTGTGCCCAGTCTCTTTCGATCTCTGTCTCTCTGTCTCTCTCTCTCTGTGTTCCCCTTGCTTTATAAAAACAGAGGAATGAAAAGCAGCCAGATGGTAGCTCAGACCTAATATAAAATCAATACGCTGCCTTCAAGAGAACTGAAGGGGGAAAAAAAGAAGAAGAGTTGTTGAAAAAAAACACAAAAAAAATCACATTCAAACACCACGAATGCCAAAATAGAGTTCTTTGGTCTCATCTTTTTTTCCCTCCACTCTCTCTCTCTGTCTTTCTTTCTCTTGTCCTCTTTTTTCCCTTTTGCTCTTCTGTCTCTGACACAAAAATCTGCGCTGACACACACACACACACACATTGCTTCAACCACTCTCTTCAGCTTCGAGTAGACTCAGGCTACTGAACTTACCCACCTTCTGGCTCACAATGTACCACTAGGGTAAGCAAGGGGAGCTGCCTGTGGATATATCTCTGAGTCTGTGTGTGTGTGTGTGTATGACTGGAAGCACGCAAGAATGTCAGGACATCTCATTGGGCTGCAAATTGAGAGAGAGGAGGAGGGCAAGGTAGAGATGGCCTTTGAAGAGGGAGAGGACTAAGGGCCATTGAGAAGTCATTAGGGTAATGATAATTGGCGCAGTGAAAAAGCAAAAAGAGAAAAGGGTGGAGGAGAGTATGTGCATGTCTGTGTGTGTGTGTGTGTGTCAGTGGAGGAGTGGGGGGGGGTTAACAGATGCAGAGATGTGATACGTTACAAGTTAATTTGATTGACAGCCACATGTTGGATGCTGATGTGGGTCAGTGGTGATGCATGAGTGAAGTTTTGGATACTTTTTTGAGGTGTGTATGATGGAAAGAAAGGAGGAGGAGGAGAGATGGTGTGTGTTGTGTGTGTGGCAGTAGCTCCGATGTGTGTGAGGAGCACTAAAGTCTGTCCCCTGGTGACTGTGCCTGCTTGTTGGGTGACAGATAGCCCAGGGAAAGAGGGGACACCAGGCTGTTTAGCTGATAATTAAGGGGGTTTTATCTTAATTTGAGCTGTTACTCTCTATCCTCTCCTGTGATTTATGAGTTGCTGGCCCAGCCCTGCTCCCCTGCTCTGCCCCTTAGCATCAGGAACAAGACAAAGGAACCTCTTCCCTCTGTACACATATAACACACTCACATACATTATGCACGGATAAGTAGGTGCACGTTCTAAGTGCAAACTCTGAGGCATTGACACACAAACTGATAATTACACAATGCCTAAGGAATACATTTGTGCATTAGCTCTCAAAGGAGCACAAAGGCTCAACACTCGCAATATCAGCGTGCCGGCTGATTGATATCTGCCTGCAGTGGTGCAGCAGCTCCCACTTATGGCCTTTATTCTCTGGTAGTAATGAATCATATGAGAAAAGGAGCTGACGCTTTAACCTCTCGCTGGCTGGCCCAGGAGAGAGATACACAGCGGGGTAGGATTGGGTTCCTAATAGGTGGAGTGACCGCAGGCAAGAGTTAACTCGATCTTCAGCTGGGTGGGGTACGGGGTGAAGACGAGGCAGGGTGGAGGAGGCAGTGGGGGGGTGGGGGGGGGGTGAGTACAGTCAAACAATGCAAACCACTGTTCTCAACCTATCACCCCCTGGGGTCACAGAGGAGAAGACATGCTAGTGCAACCTCATCTCCTCCAGTCGCTTCTCACATAAAGGCTGGGGATTTCTCCAGTGCCCCGGCTCGGATGTTGTTTTTACCCAGATTGTGGGTAGGTCTTTTGGCCAGGCGTGTTTCAGGCTGCACAGTAATAATCCCACAGGTATTTGGCTGGAGGGAGGGACCTTCACACCTCCGTCAAAATGGTGGAGGGCAAGAAGAGTGTGGGTTTTCTTGTGGGTGTGTGATCCAAGATGTCACTCTGTCTATCTTTTTTTTCCTTTGCTGCGCTTGTCTGTAATTTTCCTGTTAGTCTACATTCAGGAGATGTTTTATGACAATTAGCGCGGTCTTTCCAGGACTTTGCCCTGCTCATTTGCCTTCTCTAAAGTTCTCACTTTGTGTCTCAAAGTAGTTTGCCAAAATAACAGAATAGTGAAACAGAGTTATCCCCATGTAAAGGAATTCAAAGGTGAGCTGTTCTCAGTAGAACAAAACTCCAACAAAAGGCAAGAAATGACAAAAGCTCACTAGTCAGTGGACATGTATATGCATGCATTTAAGACTGTGTGTGATAGGTGTTCACTGCTGGAAGTTCTCCCATTGACCCTTGACCTTTGTGAGTCAGAAACCTGTTTGTGTTTCCAAAAAGGCCCTCCTCCTTTCACTCTTATCTCTACCCTGGTGGGGGGAGGGAGCGCTGCAGGGGAAGTAGTGGTTTCAGCCAAAAGCACAGTCTTCTCAGGACATGAAACTTCATCTGTCCCCTCCTCCTCCATCCATCTAGGCTCTTAACTTTCACCCCTGACCCTGTCACACCCTCCTCTGTGCTCCAGCAACAACAAAAGCAGGAGATTAGGGAAATCGACAGGCTAGAGGGGATTACTGTAGCCCTTTTCATCTAGGGCTGCGCTCACAGTTGACACAGTCTGTTAGCAGTACTTCAACTTAATCTGAGCGCAGTTTACTTTTTAGTTTGTGTACTTATGTTGGTCATGGTTTTGTACATAGACTTAAATGAAGCAAAATCCACATGCTCTTGGAATGCACTACTATCAGTTTACACTTGGAGCGCTTTCATTAATAAACACGCACAACCACATGCGGCACACATGTGATTAACTGGCTCAGTTGAAGGAAATGCTGACATGTATTTGCTAATTTTTGTCAGCTTCGAAGGCTGTCTCTGATGAGTCGTGTCTCTTTAGATGCATCAAACCCAGAGAGGAAGTGGAGAGCCCCAACAGGAAGTCTGGAAGCTGATTGGCACGTGGGCCAAAGAGGCCCAGCAGAAAAACATCGGAGCCGCTTTTATTAAATGTTGTCTGAGTTTCTGCCACTGAACAAAAATTGGCAGGATAGCCAGCATAGGTAAATAAATCATATGATTCTAATCAGTGATTAAAAAAGTCCTCTTCCTTTGCTGAAGCACAACATTGAACTTAAGCACAGTTTCTTTTTAATTATAGTTCAGTCCTTCTTGCTTTCACCTCTCCTTTTTTCCTGGTGAAGTGCTCCTGAATCGCCTTGGTTCTCAGACTCTGGCAGCAAGTCAAAACTATGTGCTCGACCCTCAAGAAGCACGTCTGCTCACCGTTAAGCCGTTTAGCTCCTAATACCAACAACAAACACTCTTTATGTGCTGGCCCTGGGCATACAGCACAGTGAGCTGCCTGTGAGAGAGGTCAGACGACTCTATAATCGGACTCTACCCATCTGCCCTCTGCTCCACAACGCTGAGCTGCAGGTTGGGCTCCTCGGCAGGGGACTAAGTGGGACATGTGGACGCAGATGCCCGCTGACATTGGACCATTCACTGAGCTTAAGCCCCAGTGTAGCCACCCAGTGATCTCACAATGAGCAAATCTCTGCTTGTGTGTGCGCAGACGGTATGGGAGTGCGGGACTGAATGTATGGACTGGTGAGAGCTGGTGTTATGAACATGCATAATTGCGTGTGGAGAGGTGTGTGCATGTCTGTATATTTATGAAGTGTGAGTTCAGACATTTAATTTGCCACAGCCTGGTGAATGTGCAGAGAGGCGTCTCCCTGGATGTGTGCTGTCACCGCCCTTCTCGCCCCCCCCCTTCTGCCTCCCAGCATTCCTTCCCCTTCACAATTCTCCCACCCTCATTCTATCTACTTTTCTTCCACGCTCCCTTACTCAACCCTTCCCCACTCCCCTCTTCCTGCTGGGCCTAATTTTAGAGCTACTTCCCCTGGATCCCAGCATCCAGCAGGAGGTGTTTCTCCACCCCTGCCTAGCTCTGGAGCATCATGGATGTGTTCCACAGAGTGCTCCAACCCTCCTCCGGGGCACCTAAAAGGTGTGCTGGAGGGGAGGGAAGGCAGAGCGTTGGGAAAGGTGGCGGGTGGAGGCAGATTAGCTCACAGCATTGTACTCTTTAACCATGCCAAGGTGCCATGGTAACAGCATTCTACCTCCCTGATGGGTGATTTTCTCGTCCTTTTCCTTTGTTTTTGTTTTTTTCTTCTCTGCTCTTCACCTTACTCACTGGAAGAGTGCCATTCTCCACACAGGACTGTGGGCTTGCAGGTGGTTGGTTCAGCTGAATCCCTGGTGATCTATTAGCAGTTAGTACACCCAATAGTTTGGTGAACACAGTTAGAGGCAGCTTTCTGTCAGACTGAAATGGGACCCACAGCTTACACACCTGGATGGATGTCAGCATTAAGCATGTCCTTAACTGGGATATTTTTGCCGCAATGTTATCGCTATGAACTTAATTTCAGAGAATGATAAATGCAGGAGGACACTTGGAATTAATGTTCTTAAACTGAATCACGGTTACATGTGGTAAGGAATAAAGACCTGAGAATGAATAATGAGGCGTCTTTGCTCCGAAGAGGTGTGATGGTTAACAATGATTTCTGAACAGTTTGTACTGATGATTCAGATCCATGTGTGGAGCTCTGGATGATGTCCTGGGACACTGAAGTGCTATTTTGTGCCATGTTTTGCTTTTTCAAGATTTTGTTTGATGAGTAACAACAGCTGGCTCAGAATTTTTTCATTTTAGATGTGTTGAAGAATATCTTACTTTGGTGTGGGCAAAAAAAATAATAATAATAATAATTTCACGGTTTTTTGTTACTTTGGTTTTCGAGTTTCCCATTTGAAGTTTATTAACACAGATGGACCATGGCCCTGCACAGACACAGGAAAAATGTCATGCTTTCCTCCAACTGTGTTGCTCTTGTATCACAAACTATAATTGAAATTGGAAGTGCTTTACCAGAAGACAAACTATAATCTCAATGGCCACTGTGCTGCCTATAAAAAGCAGCAGCAGAAAGTTACAAAACAAACTGGGCAATGTCTCACTTTGTCATCTGTCCGCCTGGATTTGGTTTCTTGTTGTTTTTGTCCTAGCTTTTGGGCCATATCCTTACATGTAGGCGTTCATTCAACTGCTTTAACAAGCCTACTGGGGCATGAGCTGAGCTATCTGTGGGACATGAATCGGACCTGGCCAAGGGCACAAATCACAGAGAGAGAAGAAGAGAGACCCTGACAGCAAAGGGCTGCAGCTCAGCTTTCTCCCCCCTCCCCTTTGCTCCTTGGTGGATTTTCTACTTTTCCTGCTCTCTGTACTGCTGTTGAGAGCTCGACTTGGCTTGTTAAAATTAATCTCCATGCACGACAAGGGAAAAGGACGTTTGTTTCTCTTGCTGGGTCTGCTCAGGGCCGTGCAGAGCACTGGTGGGTCAGCCTGTGTGTGTGTGTGTGTGCGTATTTGCGTGAATATGTGAGAGTGTGTGTGCCAATCTGGACAGAGCAGGGATATGATTCATCATGCGGTGGTCAGGCGGACTCAACAGGCGTAACCACAGCCAGCCACACCAGGCCATCTGAGACCATGCAGCACTGAGGCATGGCTGCTCTATACACACAGCATCACTCTGACCACCCCGGGGAGGCTGCAGAGGTGGTGTGTGAAACACAAACGGGGAAAAACTGGAGGATACATGAGATCACAAGTGTGCATTAATGTGTGTGTATGAGTGTGAGTGAATGTGTTTGATTTCCACAAACATGCACACTTATGGGAAGCGGTAGTTGTGGAGCTAGAGCAGCACATAGAGAGATTCTGAGAAGCGGGGGGGGCATGTTGTCGTGCCTTTTTATGTCTTTTTGTCTACGACTTGCCTGTGGAGAAAGTTTCCGGTTGTGGCTGAGGCCTCAGGTCACTGAGACAGAGTGGTGAGGGGGTGGTGTGGAGGTGTGGAGGGCTGGTATTTCTATCCTCTCCTCCTCTTCTTTGCTCCATCCCTTTCCCTCTCTTCCTCTCTCTCTCTCTCTCTCTCTCCTTCCCTACAGATTGAGCTGAAGGACATGTCACCACAACAGGGCTCTGGATGAGACAAGCCCACATCTCTCCCTCCCTCCCTCCCAACTTCCCTCCTTCGCTGCCGCCACCCTCCTCACTCTCTCTTTCTCTTTTTTTTTCTTTCTTATTCTGTCCCTGCAGACACAAACACATAAACAAACTCAATTAGCTAATGACACTGGCCTGGCCATTGGGTGGTCCTAATTAACGTTTACTGGCTGCCTGATGTCAGCTCTCAGGCACTGATTAATAACTAGCCCCCCACCAGTACACAAACACACAGACAGAGACACACACATACAAAATGCCTAGTCAGAGAAATCAGTTTTACATCTATTTGTATTATGATATTACCATTCAGTGCTGTGACGACTTAACATGTACTGACCGGTTGGCTACGAATTGTACCTCCTTTATTTTTATTTTTTTTTAAAATGCCAGACAAATACTCTAGAGAGGGAGAAGCTGTAATATGATCATTAAATCCTCTGTGCTGTAAAACAGATTAGAGCCTGAGGGGAGTACGGTGGAGTAGTAAGAGGCTCAGTCCAAACATACCGGACCCAGCCAGCAGACAGTGTGTGAACAGGCCCTGTGGAACGCTCCTCGGGAAAAGCTGCTGCTTTGCTTACAAAGGGTTAACATTTGTTGGGCTCGCAGACTCCCTGCATGTGACGCACTGTCTCGATGAGGGAAAGTCTAACAGGAAAGGCAGCCTAAAAAAGGTCCCTGTGCAGCAAGGGCCCAAGGTACGTTTTCTTTGGCCCTGTCTTCACATTTTTTGCACTTGTTTTTCCAATTTGCTCAACGACAGTTCAATGGTTTTCGGATTTGCAGATTGCTGCACAGTTCCTCTTTTAATTCCGGTGGTGGAAGCTTTGTCTTATATTGCTATTATATGGCTCATTCAGTTTTTTTTTCCTATCCACATCTTTGGCATGAGTCCCACTTGCCTTCCCCTGGCCCCACTCACCCTCTGCCCCTCTTGTGTTCTTGTTGCCCAAAAGTTCACCCCAATGTTGGTGGACAATCCTGCTAAGCTGCTCAGAGATTTCAGCTGATAAAACAGCATTGCACCTGACCCAAAGGCTCCATGTGTTTGAGTGTGTGTTCCTGTGTGTGTGTGAAGGAGTGAATGTGAATGAGATCAGTTGTGAGGGTGGACACAGCAGTGACAGGGCTTCATATGTTAATATGCTGCACATGTGGCTCTGGCATTGGAGGGCCGCGGTGGTCAGAATGACCCCCTACCCTTTTCCACCCCATCCCATTCATCCCCACTGAATGTGGCTCTCCATTCACACTGCTTTCACAGAACAGGGAGGGAAGATGGGGGGAATAGAGGCAGGAGAGGGAGGAGAAAGAGGAGGAGGAGGAGGGGATGGTGGTCTCAGAGGTAGAGAGGTGGTCTTTCTCCTCCCTGGCTCAGAGAGAAGGAAAAACAATTGGTGTGCAAATGGATGCCTCTCCCTTATTCCTGGATGACCCGCCTCCTCCCTCCCTCCATCCCTCCTTTCTAGTGTCTTCATGTTTAGAAAAAGGAGCTCAGTGGAGAAAATTGGCTTTTGGTTGATAAGGTGTGTAAAATCTGAATTAATAACAAAAAAACAAAAGGGTGTATCTTCTGCTTGTGTGCTCTTACTGTTTGTGTGTTTTTTTAATGTCTTAACGTGTGTCCATGTGTGTGCGTGTGGGCGTGTGTGTGTATGTGCGTTTGTGTGGATGCTTGTTTGTGTGGTAGCTAGCCTGTCAAAGGAAAAAGGCCCCCAGTGTCCTCTGTAATTTTCATAGGTCAGAACTGACAATGGCCACTTTGATAGAGAAACTGTGGAGATGTAAATCAGCCAATGGAGGCAGACAAAACAACTGTCCTCCCACTGGCCCCCACCCCCTACAAAAAAAAAGAGGAATTTAGATTTAAAAGAGTGAGTTAGTGAGCAAGAGAAGAGAGAGAAAGAGCACGAAAGACATCCCTTCTGCTTTTATTTTGATGATAGTCTCCTTTTCAGATTCCCAGTCAGTTGGTGATGGTGGTAGAAGCAGAGGAGGCGGGGGTGCAGCGAAGGTTAGAGTGCTAAATGAACTATTTTAATCAGTCTGCCTCATTCCTGAGAAAGTTTGGAGCATCTTCTTTATTGCCTGGCACCTGGAGTGGGTCACTGAGAAGTGGGACAATAGAGCTGAGGTTGGTGGGTCGCTGGAGCATGGTCCTGCTCGGCTCTAGACGTGGACACGCTCCAGGCCTCCTCTAATCCCATCACTCCAGCAGCCCCGGGGCTGAAAAGACCCTCTGGAGAGGGCGGGAAAGCCTCCAGCAGCAGCAGTCACATTTCGAATATGCTTCTGTAGGATATTTAAATAAGCCTATATAAGAATTTCTATAAAAAGGGGGAACGATTGAGTGCAAGCATGAGTATGTCTGAGAGGCAGAGAGATCTGTGTTTTTATGTTTGACAAATGATGCATTTAACTGGGTCACAGAAAAAGCATCAACATGATCAAGTTGCAAACAAACTTATAGCAACAAATTAGAACTGAGACACACGCTTACAACTCAATAAGTGCAGATTAAAGTCATAAAGTTGCCACAAATAATGGATGTGTGCCCACATGTCCTGAAGCCTGAGTGTATGGAACCCACCCAAATTTTTTCAGAAGGATTACAAATTGCTCATACATGTTTGACTGTAGTTATAGACATGAATGGGCTTGAGGGCGGCCCAGCAACAGGAGTGAGTAGTGGCTTAATGGCGCATGTTTTACGTATATGTCTTCATACCACGTAGCTCGCGCACAAAAAGTGTGAAAATGGGGAGGGGGGAGAGATGTTTCACTTGCAAAGCCGCCTCCACTAATGGTCGTGGTCATTGAGTGTGGTATGTGTGGAGGGTTCTTTGGAGCGAGAGCTGCAGGGCTGTGCGGAAGCCTCCGAGTGTGAATGAGTGAGGCGATCAGGCAGTCAGACAGTGGTCAGAGATAAGCAGATGAAAGCCCTGGGGATGGCTGCTGGGAGAGATTGATCCATCAAACCCTGCAGACAGTTTATGTGACATTTGATACCAAACTCATGAAAACAGCACATTGATGGTTACAGAATTTATACAGGACAGAGTGAGAAGCAACACTCACAATAAATCTTCGCAGTCATTCAGTCTACCATAAAGAGAGATGCTGATCTTGCCTTTACGAAAAAATACTTAATTTGACAATTTGTTAAAATAAGCGTGAAAGCAAATAAAAAAAAAAAAATGTCATTATGAAAGTATAACTGTTTAAATATGAAATAGTTAAGTAAGTTTTAATGAGTTAAGTCCTGAGGAGGAAGCTGCTGTCAGCGAAATCCCTTGTAACTTGACTTTTGTGAGTTTTCTGGTTTTTACCCGTGCTGAATATTTACATGGTTCATTATATGTGGAACATGCTCCATGACTCTAGGGAGCATGAAATCCACTCAAATTTGCAGTTTAAAGTGAAAAAAAAAACAAAAAAAACACTCATGGATTGGTGAGTCTCACCTGACAGCAGTTATCTATCACTACTTGTACAATTGAAGATAAAAAAAAATATATGTATATGGATGTAAGTAATTTGTTTCTTTTTGTGCCTGTATTTGTTGGGAACATGTCTGCTTCCTGTTTGCATGCATGAGTACAGGCTGAAACCCACTGGTGGAAATTGCTATAAGATAATGAACTCAGTTCACCTCCAGTAGGTGCCAAACAGCCTGAGGTTTCAGAGCAGTCAAGTAACAACAGCTCCTGGGTAGACAGTGCAGTTGACAACAAGTACAGACCATCTTGGAAAAGGGCAACATACCTCATTAAAATGTATGTCATGACAAGATAGAATGATGATTCATGTTGTGGAAGCACTCTGTAAATGGCACAAATCCATATAAGGCTGTTGTAGGGACGTCATTTGACAGTATCGACTCCATCTTTATGAGCAAAAACTTAATATGCTGCAGCAAAATGTTGATTTCAGCCATTGGGTATTATGAGTGACCATTTTGGTCATTTAATGGTCCACACATTCACTCCAAGGGACCCCGTGAGGGCGCCTATAGTTACTCACTCCTGGCTTGTGTCTGTTGTGCAGTGTAGTTTTACTGGGGATGTGAGCCTGGCAATGGGGAGCAGTGTGAGAGAGTTTGCTCAGAGCTCCTGTGCTGTGGGAGCGACACATCAAGACACAGAGAGTGCTCTGTTCCAGATATCTGAAGAAGAGGAGCAGGAAAACGATGGCACTGAGGAGTCATGAAAAAGTGTCTTTGTGTCAGAGGGTTGAAAAACAGCCCATTTAGAGTGGTCTGCCTATTAGCTGAACAAAGACAAGGGTCTGTCTCTGAAATCTGCTGCAAAGACTATTTAGTGTGTATACTGTATCAAGGGACAGCAAACAGGATCTTCTTTTTGCGCCCGGCTCTGGCCGTCCCCCATCTTCTTAGAAAGGACTCATCCTTTCTCTGCATTCTTCCTCTGGGCCCAAGATCCTCTCTGGACCCTTTCTCTCCAGCTCCATTCATCTTCTCATCTAAACCTCTCTGAAAACACCAGCTTTCCTTGAGCAAAAACTACGGGAGAGTTGTGTCTATAACTTGCACAAGCAGTGGGCCAAACACAGCTAACTTAACCGGAATGTGTGATCTCTGTTGTCTGACTAAACTCTTTTGACAGGGCCAGTGGTTGTCATGTCCCCCACTGACCTCCTCCCCCCATTTTGCACTCTGTCCCTTTTTTCCTCTCTCTCCCATCCAACTTTAAGTCACTTTAACACAGCTGATGATTCTGCTATCTCCTCGCTCCAGCTTGTAGCCATATATGACACTATTTTGTGTTCATGTGGGACGCAGCTGTGGCTCACTGCTTGCTTGTTCACCAGAGGGCAGTTTGGTTGTGTCAGAAGTTGTTTATTTGGGCCTATGTGTGAGGCAAAGCAATGCATCCATTCTATCACGCATGATAGTTATTTTGTAGGCATGTTGGGTGTGTCAAAACTCGTTAAGTCATAACTTCTTGTGTGGAGGATTGTAAAAACTGTTAACTGTTACTTTTCAGGTGAGGCTAACCTGAACTCTAATAACCTAACCCATCGTTAGGTATTAACGGTCATGTGTAATAACTGAGATCAGGTAATGCGAGTTCCTTTAAAATGACTATTTATTCAACTGAAGCAACACCTCTGGATGTGGAACATTATGTACTGATACCAGTGGCAGCTGGTGCTAAAAATTTTTTTGGGGGCGCAATTTACCTTGGCATACATAGGGGTGTAACGGTACACAGAAGTCACGGTTTGGTATGAGCTTGGTAGATTTAGTTTAGTTTCCTCCGTATTGTTTGTGCCCGCCATTTCGCTCAACTAAAAAAGACCAGAATATAATTGTCGAATCACATTAGATAAAAAAAAAAAAAACACACGACATGATACTGATTGCTGATTCGCTGCTGATGTTTTTTGGACATATACGGGACGCACACAGCTGCGTCCCGTAAAGAATCTAATTCAAACCAATTAAAAGAGAGCCTCAGGTCACATGCTTATGAAATGTTCGAGGGTTTACACTGGATTCTGTTTTACCGGTGCCCCTCACTTCAGGAAGTGAATAAAATAAAATAAAAACCATTTTAGACCCAAATGAATATTTAAACAACATTTAATTACTATTGACAGTCACCCACAGACTGAAATAACACCATCTTTTAATAATTATTTGCAACTTAAAGCATGTTTGTTTTTTCTTTTGATTTTCATCTCTTGATTTGATGGGGGCGGCGCCCTAGCACCCTCCACTGACCAGCAACCACTGACTGATACACATTTTCACGCTCATCTGCACGCTGAAACGGTCATTTTTACATCCTCATATCAAGCACCTGTAGACTCCCATACTGTGGTGTTCAGTTTCCACTGATAACATAGCAGTCTTCCTGCGCAGGGGGAGAATGCGACCTCACCTGTATTACTGCTCCTCCTCGCTCATGAACACCCGTGTTGCTGATGAACTCTGACCTGTCAGAGACCGAGCTTCCACCGCCACTCAGAAATCTTAATCTTACTATGTTCATCAAATGACCTCTGGGCTCTGGGTACTTTGGCACGAGCTATTCCCTTCTGTGATGTAGCAGATTTGTACCTTTGGGGTTAAAGTAACTGGAAGCAGACAGCTAAGCCAGTGTAATGATCATGTGTACACTTACTGCAAGTTGTTTGTCTCTAAATCCCCCATTTGTGAGTGTTGAGTGGCATGTGATATTTACATACATACATTATATATTCACTCCTTTGTTAGCATGTCTGACATCTTGATATGGGCTTTTTGGCAGAGATGATTTTGGCCTCATCAAAAATAAATGCTGCCGTACCATTTGAGAAAAAACAAGAGCTAATGTGCAATCAGGTGTTCTGATCAAAAAGGAAAAGAGGAAGCTCAGCATTTACACCCATTCGCTTTCCTGTGGAGTGTGAGATATGAAGACTGATAACTCTTTCCTCTCTGTGCTAAGTATGAATCTACAGCCTGGAGACAATCAGCTTAGCGTAAAGACTGGAAACAGGAGAGTAGATTGCCTGGTTGTCCGAATGTTTACTTATTAATATTTGATCCATGCAAAATTTTTTCTGATGCATAATAGTCTGTAAAACTGTTTTTTCTTTTTCCATTTTTTGACAGAGTCTGGCAAACTGGTTCGTTGCTTTCCAGTCTTTGTCTGAAAATAAGTCAGTAACTTTATCATAAGAGTTGTATTGTCTTCTCCAAAATAGCAAAATATAAAAGGTTCCCTTTTCCTAAATGGGTCAGTTCACCCAATATACAAAATAATTAAAAAAAAAAAAAGCCAAAAACTTAACTCAACCTCAAAATATGTCCCTACCTGTACAGATAATTGGCTGTTACCTAATAAGACTGTTGACTCTCTGCTGTCCTGGAGATGTCAAAAACAGTCTTTATGGTGCTTCAAAGAATAAGACATGCAAGAATAAGGAAAGGCAGGGAACACTGTGGCCCTTAAATGCATCGGGAGCAAATCAGCTGGAAAGACTTTTTGAGGAAATAAATGAAAAATGTACATGTGCTGACCACAGCTGAGGTACTCCACCACTCGTCTAACTCATTAATATTAGAGTGTTCTTTATATTTTTCCTATAATGCCTTAAAGGGAGCCTGCAGTAAGGAAATAATCATCATTAGGTGGCACATGGTATAGGCAATCAATAGCTGTGCCTCTGATTGACATACCAATGTTTTTAAAGTCCCTTGAAATGACTCCCTCAGCGTCAACAATTTCCCCGGACTCATAAATGCACCCTCATCACTCTCTCTGCCCTCTTTCTTTCCTATCTTCATATTGAAGGTTTGCCTCAAGACCACGTTATCGAAAGGTTGTGTTATGCTCAGCTGTAGCTCTAAACCATACAGTACAATGTGGTATCTTTTCACAGTCTAATTTTAAATCCCTGGCAAGTGTTTTGAGTGGGAGGAACTGGGTTGTCTACTCCCAGTCTAAGCGCTGAGCTGCTTGGCAGAGATTCCATCTACGTGAATGTGTGTAGAACAGTATGGATCAGTCCAAGGAATGTTGTACTGATGCCATAATCATATTCTAAGGGCTTAGGTCTAGACATAGTATCTACACACGTAGTATCTGTTTTAACAGACACTCATTGTATTTAATGTAATTAGGGAGGAAATGTAAAGGCAGAAAAGAAGACCGGGAGATGCAAGAGAATTGTTTAAGTGCAGAGCAACCATTAAGTCTTGAAGCCAAAAATCAGATGTAGTCCTGTGCTACGTTACCAGGAGTGAGTTATTCTACAGACACAGGATGTGGACATGCATTTCTTAGCTCCCCGCTGTATAATGCACTGTCAGGAGATGTCAACCTGTGTAGAATAATCCATACGGCCTTTCCCTGGTGCTTCTCTCCCTCCTGTTCACCTCCACCTCTCATCCCCCCTTCTGTCTGGATCTATCCTTGCCACCCCTGCTGTTTGAAGATGGGTATGAACATAATAGGAAAAGGTAGCATGAAGAACACAGAGCGAAAGAATGAGAGAAGCTAAAAGTTTCCTCCTACAGTGACTGTATAGAACATGATGTGCACTTATGTGCTTTGTACTTCGCAGATATGCCCTTTATGCTCATAGATTTTCAGATGATGTTGGGAAAGAATCAATGGGACACAGCCAGTACCAGGAATGCAAGTCCATCGGAGGAAAGCTGCAGTTAGATAGTATTGGGAAATAGATTTTCCTTAGCCGCCCCCCTTCCCTCCCTCCCTCTCCACAACCATGGGCTCTACAAGCTTTCTCTTCAATACTCACTGCAATTACTTCACAGTCAACGGAGAGAGATGGAGCCTTGGCAGAGTAAATGTGTGTATATGTCTGTATATGTGTGTCTGTGTCTGTGTGTGTGTGTGTTGCGTGAGGAGGACTTTGGACAAGGTGAGATTTAATGTAGCTGCTTGTGGAGGTGTATGCGTCCAGGTGTTCACCCCGCCAAAGCTGTGGACTGCTCATTCAACATTTACATGCATAAAAACACAAGAAATCTCTTGCAAACCTCTGCTGCCGAATTCCATACATGTGTAGGCATGACGAAACGGACACACACACTCAAAGACGACCTACGCGCACATGAACACATACACACACACTACTTGTATTTTATCCCCTCAGGAATCTGGAGGAAGGTGTCAGGTCTGTCTCTGGTCTATCTCTGGCTCTACACACAAGCTTCCTTTGCCTCCTTCTCTGTCTCTCTCTCGCTCTCTCGTTCCCTCCATCTCTCCTCGTCCTCTCCCTCCTCCGGGCTTCACTATTATCTCCCTCCTTCCTCATCCTCCCTGCCTTCCTCTCTCTCTTCCCCCTCCACTCCTCTCGGCCTCCCTGTCTCCTTTCTCCTACTCATTTCTCTCACTCTCTCATTCCCTGCCTTTCCTCTCTCCTCCCCCAGACCTCTTTCTCCTTCCCTCATCTTTTTCCTACTGCCTCTTTCATTCCTCCCTTCTCTCCTTTTCCCCCTTCCTGTCCTCCTCCAAGTCTCTCTATCTTTCCCCTCTGACTCTAATTCTTCCAGCCTCTCTTGCTCTCTGCTCGCTTCACTCTGCAACAATAAATTACACACAAACTCAATGTACATCTCTTTGTTCTCCTCGCCAGATAATTCAATTCATTTTAGCCAGGCTCTGCATTCTGAATGATGAATGCATTGACTATGCAATTAAACAGGGCGATGCATTAAAGCGCTCCCTGTGAGCTCCCATACATGCACTGCACATATTCTTGTATACCCATATTCAAATTCAGCAATGCATCTGCAAAGAAGCACATGTAGGAAAATCATTCACACATTTTCACATGTTCTGTCCTCATTATGGCATAACATAGCTCCTTTCTTTCACCTATTTTCACACATTCATTGATATTCTGAGTGTCAACGTCATTGCACGAATGAATGCAGGGGTGCTGAACATCTCTTATTCCCATATTTGAAAAGACGAGGAAAAAATATGCAAACATTTTAGAAGGTGGCTGACAATACTGTGGCCTCCATCCTTCAGTGAGGCAGATGGACGACTGTCTACATATCATTTGGGGCTTTCAGCACTGTACAGAGAGGTGTCTTTGTAGGGGTGACCCTGCAGTCCTTGGAGCCATTGGCGGGCGATTTCTCCTCTGTCCTCCATCTTCCTCTCTGCCTGTGGCTTCCTGTGGTGTGATTAATGTTTGCTCAACAACATCGTGTCTGCATACGCTCACACTTGGCTGTCAAGACATGAGGGCAGTGTCAGTCAACTGTCGGCACTGGATTAAACGGTGTAGGGTGGCGTTGGTGGCCCAGATAGACTCGTGCCCAGGTGTGACTGTTTGGTAATCAGAACTATCCGGGCCCGAGTTGTAGAGATATGTCAAGATAGTGATCAAGGCCAAGGGCAGAGTAAAGAAAAGATAATAGAGAAACCTGAGAGGAGAAGGTTACCAGAGGTCTGGGAATCTTCATTTCCTTGCTTAAGAGAAGAAGAAAGAGAGATTTACACTGGCACCTGTGTTGCGCATTGTCCCCAGGATGAGCACCCACTTTAAATGCTGTGGGATTGTGGGAAGGCAGAAGGTGATTAATGGGGCGTGTGTAAACAAAGCCCTTGAAACAAAAGCGAGAGTGTAAAGAATAGAGATAAGGCCCGACTCCAGTCAAGTTTGGCATCATCCCTCTTCCACTAACGACCTCTACTGTCGCCCAGTGATGGCGGGGGCAGCGAGGATGGGGGGAACTTAGAATAGAAAGAAAGAGAGTAAAAGAAGCTCTGACATGCACATTCATTCTTTAAATGAAAAGAGATAATTGTGAGAGGAACCGACCTGTCTTCATTCTTTGAATAAATAAAAACGCATGACCTGCCTGAAATATGGACAATGCCATTACTGATTTAATTTGAATAGACCACTTGTTATTGTGCCATGCTGTGACTCGCCATGAATGCTAAAATGGTTGACGTGACTTAAAAACAGTGGTGGGGAAGATAAATGCAGTGCGCTTTGTTGAACCCCCCTCAAAAAAAAAAAAAAACCCCAAAAAACCCAGATCATATGCAAAACAGGTCAGGACAATATATGCATTAAACACAGGTGATGTCTTTTGCAGCTTATACAATAGACTTTTTGAAATCTTTGAAAGCCTTCATATGTAGTCCTCCAGTGTTGCCACACTCTGTCAGTCTTGCATCATTATGGCCGCAATCAGGAAATGAACCACTTTGAAGATGAGTTGCACTGGTCCTGTTTCATCTTTTCTTCCTCCCTCAGCCTCAGTGTGGTCAAGCAAGGGAAATCGTGTTTAGTAAGCACAATAAATCATAATAACAACAAGCCTAGTGAATCTTACCGGCATCAGCTGAAAGCATATTCATTTACACTCTTCAATATAATGGTCTCATACAGGTCTTAAGCTAATATATTTGACAAAAGTGGACCAATTAAACAGATTGATTTCTTGCAATGATGTAAGCACGCCTTAATCAAGACAAGCTTGTTCTCCGCCGATTTATGAAATACAGCCCGTCAACCTGTGCCACAGCTCTGTGTTTACATAATGATATAATAGAAGAGAAGGCATCCATGTCCTCCCTTCCAAATAGTTTAGATAAGACAAGTTAGCCTCCCCCCTTCCTCATCCGAAACCCCTATCTGTGCGCAGCCCAGGCTCATTCCATCGAGCACCTCTCACCACATAGTGAGGCAGCTAAATCATTGGAAACACATCACGTCATGCCTAATCCCTAGGATGCTCTCCTCACAGGAACTAACGTGTCAAATTGAGGGGGAAGGAATTTCGGGTCAGCGTGAGAGATTGAAATTAAGAGGTTGAATGAGTCAGGAGTTGTAGCTTTCTTGTTGGCTGAACACTGTCAGGAATAGTTGCTTGGTTCTTGCCATCTCCCATCCCTGTAGTGCAGTCGTCAACTATGGCAGGTTCAGGAGCGGGTCAAGGAGAGAGGCAGGCAGCCATCTTATTACCCACAACCGTAAAACATCTTACTATCAGAGGGACGACTGGCTGCATGTGTTCACCCATGCATCTCTGGGGACAGAGCTGATCAACACCTTGTTTCCACCTTCCGTAAATTTGGAATTATTCCCGAGGCTGAATGACTAATGTTCTGGTATACGTGTAAATATATTGTGCAAAATTCAGAAATCCAATTCGGTTGTCAACTTTCAGTAAAAAAAAAGAACCTTTTACCTATTTGTTCCATGCAGTCTTGCCATGGTCTATATTTAAATTTGTATGCCTGTTTCTCACATGTCTCAGCATGTTTACATTTAGCTATATTTTGTCATTGTGTCTGTACATGTCAGTGAGCTCCATTTGAGCGAATACATCAGCCATCCGCTCATCCTGTCGACCATACAATACTTCCCTGTCTCCTAGCAACTCTCCCAGTGCCCGCGGCCGGCTGTTACCTTTCCGTCAGGGCCTGTGATTTCTCCTGGTTGGAGTGAGGTGACTTACATGTGTGATGTATATTTGTGAGCCCTCCTCCTCCTCTTCCTCCTCTCTCTTTTCTGCCCTCCCCTCCCTCCCTTCTCCGCTGGTGCTGTTGGGGTGTAACATACAGGAGCGGCCCTGCTGTCAAAAAGCATCGGTTCAGATTCCTGTTCACTCTCCCCCCAACAGCAATGGCTCTTTGAAACAGGGAAAACTTGAAAGAGTGGAATTGCTGTGACTGATCACTGGATGTGCTGTAACAAGAGGAAATTCTGAGAATCCTGTTGGAAGGGAACAGGGGAAGAGGGAAAAAGAGACAGTGAGAGAAGGAAGAAGAAGAAAGGGCAACAGAGTGAAATGAAATTTTTTTGACAGGAAGAGAGGGAACAGTAGGCACCCACTTTTCTGCATTTTGTTAATGGTCCCAAAGATATAGGTGTGCAACGGCTGTCGTTTCAACCAACACATGCATTTTAACACATGCTATTGAAAGCCTTGTGCATGAACGTCAAAGTGCTCCGTGGCAATGGACATTTTCAACACTTCATTCACACCAAAGAGCCACTTCAATAATTCATCACTCATTCTCTGTGCAGTGCCTCTCCGCAGCAGGCTAATAGTTTTCAACACCCTTTAAACTCTACCTTCACAGACACACATGCACACCCACACACACACCTACACACACACAAATGCGGAAGACTTATTCGCTGAGGAAAAAATCCGAAAAAAAAAAAAAAAGGTTAGGCTTACTTCATAGAGGGAAGCTATTTTTATACATTCCAAGCTACAGTAAACATGTCCCAACTTTGATGTTATTTTGCTACTACAAATGTGATGCACATTTTGTATGCTTGAATTGCAGGGATTGCTGGGGTCTAATAGCAACGCATTCTGACCCCATAATGACCCTTGATATGGCTACTCAGCAACACAGTGCTTACAGTCTGAAAGGGAGGCCTTAGAGGCTTTTCTGGCCTGGCAGTGTTCACCACAATTTGGGAAAGTGAAGTCACTGGTGGGTTTTTTTTTTTGTTGTTTTTTTTTGCGTGTCTGTGCATGTATGTGTTTGTGCTTAGATCTATGAGTGGGATTTTTCATTGTGCCATGGGGATATGGGTTTGGAAAGGCTAATTTGGGTTTAAGGGCACTGGGCCCTTGCCAGGCCCACCAACCAATCTCATATGCCATTTGTTATAGGACAGCCACAGCCTGCATACACACATGCGCAAACATGCAAACCATTCCCTTCTCTAAGCACAGTCCCTCATTCATTCATATTGTATATTAAAACCAGCCACAGCTTGTGTCTTTCATATCATTCCCATAGCTAAAGGGCTTCTTTACTGTCCATGTCCTGCACTCAACAAGTCCTCTGAGCCACAATTACTCTGTTAAATGTCATTTTATATTAATTAACTCCCTAAAAGAATTGAAAATGTTCTCTCTGAGTCTTGTTTGGTGGTTGTTAGGGTGAATGTTATTGGAATTCCCCATACACAATTTATACAATATTTATTCTGTACTTTTAAATAGACTCTCACTGCTAGTTTTCAGTAGGCAGAGGGAATGTTTTAGCTTTTTTTTTTTTCAGTTTTAACCGATCTGAGGAGCATTTTTAACTCTCAGTGCTCTTCAGTCTTTGTTGTTGAAACAGTTGCTCCTGATTAGGGTTCAGTCAGGAGCCTTGAAAAAGATGGAGGGGTGGTGGAGGGGCTACAGAGGCATCAATGACACAAATAGCTTTTCATCCCACCCCCCCTTTTCTCTTTCTTTCTCTCTTACTTAGACTCTGCCGTTTCCACCCCTCTCCATCTGCAGTCTGACCTCTGCTATTCTTCACTATGATTCCTGTGTGTTCAAAGGCAGCAGGATGTCAGTAATTGGAAGGGATGTGATAGAACGGGGGGCCCCTCCTTGGGGCTGGGAGGCCCCCAGCGCTAGAGAGGTCAGGGAGAGCCTGTCTCACACTGACATGTAGGCTTGGACGGCAGCATCCAGCCACAACAGGCCTGAGGCAGAGCGATGAGCAGCAGCTCTGTCAGGAGAGGAGCAGACGAGCAGGGGAAGGAGCTGCTGCTGTTGTTCAGAGTCAAACCTACACAGTTTTTCCTTTGGATGTCTGCTGTGCTCTGTAGTCTCGGACCCAAACTGTAGATCTACACATCACCTAGATTGCCACTTCAAGGTATCTTTTTTGGATACCTATTGCCTTTGAGCTAACAACTAACGGTCTATTCTTATATACCTTCCAGTCCTAATCTGCCCTCTACCTGTTTGCCTTGCGGGCAATAGGTGAGGCTCTAATCAGCTGTGATCAAATTTCTGGGCTACAGGGAACACTCGTGCTCGCAGACATGGCAGAGCGATTAGCACATTTCTTCACACTGGCTTAGAGCACAGAGGCGTGGAAAGGGCGGCTTAAGAGGCTGCTTTAACCACATCAACTTTAAATAAAGATGGCTGGACTGCATCAACATCAATATGGCCCCCACCACCATCAGTCTGGATCCACACACTCATAGGGTCAGTCATACACATGCACTGTACACACTCAAACATGTACTGACAGGCAGGCAGACAGATGCTTACACACAGACACACACCTCAATGACTACATGTGTGTGTTTATGGGAAAGAGTAGTACAGGCATACATGTTTGTGTGTACATGTGTGAAGTGATGCAAATGACTTATTGCACAAGCACACAGAGTCAGTCTCTGCCTTGAGCATGTGTCATCTTCAGCAGCCCATTGTGGTTGAGGATTGTCCTGGTGGAGGACGAGGCTGATTTGGGGAAACACCCAGCTGACACATTAACCCAGGCTGCCCATGAAATCGTCCAAACGCGGCTCTCCTAAAAAACTACCTGGGGCTTTGCCTGTGCCATGTGGGATTACCACTAGAACACGTTAGCACCACACTACGCACCCAAAAAGCCATTCCCACCCCACCCAAAGGTCTCTCATTTCCACAAGGACATGGCAATGAGGGGAGTCAAGGCTAATGCCGGCCAGGGTTATCATCACGTTAACTCTGTGTGGCTCTGTCCTCCTTGTCTTTGGGGTGTACCATGCTTGGAAAGCCATCCCTGGGGGGACATGGCCTCCTGCTGTGCTCACAGCTCAGGCCATATTGGATGAGCTAACCCCCTCCCTGTTTCTTCATACATCTCCAAAATTTACCCAAATCTGAGTGACTACTCCTCTCTGTCTGTCTCCTCAAATCTTCTGAAGTCATGAACAACAGGGACAAATGACATTTTAATGCACACAAAGACACTGTTTGTGGGATTTATCTACTTGATTTGATACCATTGTTCTTATTATACAATGTGGATTTTTTTCATACTTTTCTTTGGCATAGTATACCTTCAATGCGATCATAGATAATTTGTTTTTAGTTTTTTTAGTTTGCGGCTCCTTAAAAAGAAGCATCATATGTGTGACTTGTAATCATTGGTTCGGCATGCATATTTGTTATTTGTTAAGGTGGCATGAACACTGATAGGTTATTATGTTAAAAGAGCTTTTTAAAACCAAAAGCAAAATATATATCTGACCATTCTAGACTGAGCATGCATGAACAGGAAGAAATGAGTCTACTCTACAGGCCAGTAGTCCCACAGAATAGGCACTAAAAATTAGGAAGAATAAAGGCAGGTATGGCATTGGTTAAGAAAATAAGGTCAGTCATGCTGATACTTGTGCTCATGCTGCTCTCACCAGTAGTAGTCCAGGCTGATAAGGTCTAATCCAGGAGCAACCATGAGTGTCGATGTTGTAGTTGCCAAAGGTCCCCATTTTGGCCCATACACATTACAATACAACCCTTGAATCAAATGGATATGAATCTTAAAGGATTAGAGAAGGTGGTTAAAGGAAGTGTGGTTTTACACTTTGGTGGCTTCATGTTTCATATCCCTTTTACAGAAAAAAATGTTGGGGTTTTTTTTGTAGCTGCAATTAGCAGATTTCAAATGCCCCAAGCCTCCAAGTCTGTAAATGGCATGGAGAGGTTATCGATCGATTGATCGATCGATAGACAGATAGATAGATAGACAGATAGATAGATAGATAGATAGATAGATAGACAGATAGATAGATAGATAGATAGATAGATAGATAGATAGACAGATAGATAGATAGATAGATAGATAGACAGATAGATAGATAGATAGATAGATAGATAGATAGATTGGTCGGTTGATTCCAAACTGGAAAATTCCTGATCAAATCTTTTATTATCTCGGGGTGATCTTTCTTTTAAATTGAGTGGATTATCCTGGTTACATGGATACTCAGTGATAGCTGGTTAGCATTACCATTTCAAAACCAGTAAAAACAACTTTGTTTAGTCTCATGTGAAGTAACTGAAATACCTCGTTAATTAATATTATTATTTGTGTTTATTTTGACTGTAGCTAAATTTAATTGGAACACACTATAAATAGGAAAAGGGAACAAATTATTGCAGAAATGTTAGTTAGTTTGTTTTTTTTTTGTGAAGGATGCCAAAGTCATTTCTAATCTTTTCATAATAATAAAAACATACAAAGACTTCTCTTTTTCTTAAGGGAGAGGTCTTTCTTTTGACAGTATGACTGTTGTCCGGATCATTGCTGTTTGTGGATCTTGGCTGGATTCTGTTATCTGGATTTTGTTTCATAACATTGGGAGGCCATCAGAAATGTATTTGTTGTTTTTTTTCCTGTGAAAAAAAAAAATCTCAGATGATTTCAAATTGCTATGAGCAACATTCAAAACAAAGAAAGTCATGGCTGATTAAAACTGATAATTTTTTAATTCAAAGGAATGATCAAAGAGAAAACTAACAACCAGTGAGGACCAATAACTGAGAAATTTTATATGAAAAATGAATTATTTGTATGTAAAATATATCTAGGACTGGGAGATTTTCTTTATTTAATCCCAATCCATTATTGATATATGTCTTTTTGATTGTACAGCTGTTTGTTTTCCAATTTAATTTTCATTTGATAGCAAAACTGGCGTACCAGAGACATGAAGCTCACACCAGACCTTCATGAACATTCTTTTATTAGGGTGACTTTTTCATTGTGTTTTTGTGGGGTGGTTGTTTTATGCTCTTTCTCTACAGCTAGTGTCAGTACTAAACTTTTCGCTGTCTCTGTTGGATTCTGTTCACCTGAACTCACAGCCACACCCACCTCATCAGGACTCCTCCCCTCACCTGCTGCACACAGCTGTTCCTGATCACCAATCAGTCAGTATATAAGCCTCTCATGCTCATGCAATCACTCTTTGCCAGATTGTTTTTTTAGCCATTCTTAGACTTTCCAGCACTGTTTACCGGAATGATTCCCCCGTTGCTGACTGTGCCTGTCTCTGACCTGTCTCCCTTGTCTCTGCCCTGAATATCTGAACCAATCTGCTGATCCTGACCTCGCCTATTGTTTGTTCCCTGCCTGCTCCCTGCCAGCCGGGTTCCCCTCCCCGGAGGGCCTCGCCCGTTCAGAGCTTCGCAACCAGCAATTACACCAGGTCAGTGACGTCCAGTTTTTGGGTCCAAACCCAGAACCCTCACAAAACTTAATGAATCAAGTCATTTTGTAACCAAACATAACTAATAAACCTCATGTCTGGGATGATTTAGAAAAAGTCAGATATTGATAGTGCAGCCAGGCTCAGCCGTTCGGATTCCACACCAAGTTAAAGGTTACGTGTTACACTGGCACTTAGAGATTTGATAGGGCAGCTGACTTTGGAAAGATTTGCACAATTAATTGCTTTATTTGGTCTGAATTGAAGGACTGGTGGATTGGAACTAATGTCTGAATAATCTGTAATGAACAGAGAAGATAAAAACAAGGTGATTCACTTCAGGGCTGTTTTGTTTCAGTGGTTACCAGGTAGGTTGTACATGTATTGGACAGTAAGAAAGTGAAGGGAAAATAAGGGACAGCCTGAGCTGGGCAGGGTTGGTTGAATCACAGTATATTTCCAGCTGCCAGTTTCATTGGGAAGTGCACCTCTAGGCTATGTTCTCCTTCACTGTCAGTCCTGTTTTCTGGCCAACATACAGCAGAGGTTTTGAAAGACTGCAGCCAGAACATCACCTGACTGTGTGAAGCTCTCCCCTTACACTAATGAACTGGCCATGGAAATCAAACTGCTGTCTCCTGTGCAAGCAATATCATCTATTTGATCTTGATTGTGCATCAGTGGGCCAAAACATACAACTGAATGAGTAGCACTGTCTCTGTTAGTCATCCCTCTTTGTCATCCTGATGAAGACTTGTGGGGTGAATAGTGTAGATGACCTGAGCATGGCAAAAGGAAAGGAGGTATGTTACAAGAGGTGAAACACGAGCAGAGAGACCCAGGGAATCCAGGATACCTGAGCTGGCAACTTGAGCCCCAAGAGAAAGAGAAAACCTCATCCCAGGGGAGAGTGGTAGGACCAGAGTCCGCCAGGGTACCTGAGTCGAGCCCAGGTACAAGGACGAGCCAACACGGTGCTCAGACAGTAGGATGAGGTTTCGCTTCAATGGGATTAACAGATGAGTCAAACTAGTGGCTCATTCAGATGTACAGTACACTCCATCTCATTAGCCGAGCAGTCAGTGACATCGCTATGGGGGATGGTCTGGATAAGGCTTGGTGTCCAGTGGTTTCAGAGAGCAAAAAAGAGCTTTCTGAGTCCACACTGCAGGCTGGTATTCAATGCCTGTCCATTCCTTTGTTATCTCTCCCTGGCTGTAAAGCAGCCAGTGGAGTGGAAGGAATGTGAGGTATTTCCAGGGTCTGACAGGAGTGTGTGTGTGTGTGTGTGTGTGTGTGTGTGTGTGTGTGTGTGTGTGTGTGTGTGTGTGTGTGTGTGTGTGTGTGTGTGTGTGGGGGGGGGTGAGGGGGCTCAGGATGGTGAGTGTGTGCCCACCTGAAGCAGTGTGGTAGCATGATGCCTCCCAACATAAAGAAAGCTTTGTCTAATGCACTACCTTCATTCACTCTCCGATTCCACGTTTTTCTCCAGTTTATTTTTCTACAGTTTCTTTCGTTGTCCCCTTCCTTCAATTTTCATGCACACACACACACACCAAGTAACCGAACCAAGCTGCTGAAAATGATAATTATATAAATCTTAATTAGTTTCCAGGGATTAAAAGTGTGCAGATTTGGTGAGTGAAGAAAACAGTAACAGCTTGAAACCATGATTATCTCACTGCGTAGGTATAAAACTGGGGTTAATACCTGAGATAAAACAAACAGCTTAAAAGTCCCAAACCTCCCTGTGCCTGCCAGGGGATTCTGGCAGCATCATAATGACAGGGATTGAAATACAGTTCAATCATAGACAGAAAACACAGAATAGTCACAATTTATTCAGGAGAGATATTTCATCTTACTAGGTGTTATGGGTCTCTGTACATCTTCTAAATAAAAGATGATGAATTGCACACGTGGCCATGTCTAGTACAACAGGAAAAAAAAAATCTGTGTTCAATGATAGATATAGTTTTCCTATTAGGGAAAATGTTACTGTATGGGGAAAAAAAAAATTGTGGGCTCTGCTACCATTATGCCTTGAGGTTAATTTCACAATAAGTACTCTGCTATAATTACATGTACATTTGGAGTGCGATAAAGTTTACCTATGATATTTACTCTCTTCGCAGATGTGCTGATCAGAATGATTTAACATGGGCGTAGAGAAGATAGTTGTTTTTTTTTTTAAACAGCTCAAACATTAAGAGAGACATCAATTAAAAAAAAAAAAAAACATTCTTTACGGATATACTGCAGTGACATGGCTGTAAATGAAAACAAATTCATTGTAATTATGTGCTTTGATGGAGATTGGTACCAAACTGACCTTCATTGTCTTACAGTGAAACATTATGATGGTAATACACATGGTAGTGTTATCTTCAACAGTGGTAGTTTCATCCTGACCTCGCTGAAGTTTACTTTTGAAAATAAGACACATGTATCATTTCTTACAGTGTCACCACTGTCCTACTTAAAGCATGTTTTCTGCACCACCATTTTGTACATGTGATACTGATACGCCGGAGTTGAGTAACACTTGAGCTGGAGGGAGAGTTTGGATTTGACGGAGAGGACCTCTACATCACAACTGACGTCTTTTAGACAACCCTTAAATACACTCAGCTGTCAGACATGAAAGAACACACCTGTTTTAAGAGATGATGGCTGACTAATGACCTTTACCCACAAATTTGTGGGTAAGAAGTTGTTTTTCAAATGCTGGTAAACCTGCTTGGGGAAAAAAAAGAGAAAAAAAGGCAATGAACTCATTTTGAGACTGCAAGCAGAGTTTGCTAGGGAAGACACACAGTGTCACTACATGCAGTTACAGAGCACACAGAAAGACACAGAGTGAGCTGCTGGCCGCTGTACAAACAGAATTTATTACATCTTATCCTCTGGTTAATGCACCTGTAAGGGTTAGGCTGCTGCAGTTCATGATTGTGTATCTTTAAGTTATTTCAGGGCTGCAACTCACTCTTTCTTAGAGTGTGCAGTAGCCATGGCATTAGTGGTTTAACTGCACTGTGCTGGGCAGGTGACAGGTCGTGTGTGTGTGTGTGTGTGTGTGTGTGTGTGTGTGTGTGTGTGTGTGTGTGTGTGTGTGTGTGTGTGTGTGTGTGTGTGTGTGTGTGTGTGTGTGTGTGTGTGTGTGTGTGTGTGTGTGTGTGTGTGTGTGCGTGTGTGCGCGTGTGTGTGCGTGTGTGCTAAATAACAATCCAGCACCAAAAGAGATCAAAATTAAAGATGATGTGGCACGCAGCTTGAGAATTCACCTGAGTCTATTTTATTTTTGTAAAATGAGAGTAAAATTCACGAGATGGCAATCTGTTAATGAGCAGCTCATAAAAAGTTTGCTTTGTGTGGCAAAATGTGGACATGCCATGTAGAAGTCTAATTTCTGTGTGCTAGCTTTGCTCGACAAGTATATTTTTGTAAAAGGGGAACTGTTTTTTTTTTGTTTTTTTTTTTTTTTGTTTTTTTTTTAGGGGGGGTTGGTCACTCCATCCTTTATTTGTCTTTGTTTTCTTCTCTCTCTGTCTCCTCTTCCCTTCCCTCTTTCCTCCCCTCTCCTCCTCCACTCTTTGGGTCATTAGCATGTTGCTGATGGGGGCCGGTCATCCATTGAGCTTTGCAGGGAGGTTTGGCCGGGGCTGCAGCAGGCCTGTCAGGGCAGGTCATTAAGAAAACGACGGGTCGGGGAATACACAGACAAGGTTGATTGGTTTCCTGCAGCCGTCAGCAGAGCCCTGCAGCATCTCCTGACCCTGTGAGCCTCATCTAACCTACGCGCGCACACACACACACACACACACATACACACACATACACACACTATGCACCTGCAAGAATAACCACTTGGAGAGACACTTTTGTCACCACATAAACGGTGAGAATACATGTGAATCCAAAACTCAAATGCATATTATACTAATGCTTTTCTGCATTCTGGCTATGTTGCTTCATTCATGTATTTGTAGTCCACACTGAAGTCTGATGTGGGAAACGCATGCCTGAATAAATTAAAAGACAAAGGAGAGACAGAGTCACTGTTACTGGTTTTTAGATCTGCTAGTAATGGTGCGCAACTTGGACTTAATCCAGACAGCCCGCCTGCTGCCTCTGCTCTACTACGCCAAAGACAAACCCACTAACAGGTTGCGAGTTTGTTGTCTCTGTTTCACAGTCAGTGCTGCTGCAGCAACACCAACCTCAACGAGAAAAAACTCTGAAGCTGACCTCAGTTTTCTTGAAAGGTCATTTGTGGGATTGAATGTGGCCGTGTGCAGGGAGGGTCTCTGTCATGCGTGCATAGATGCAATGCTACCCAGCATCCATCTCTGTTGTCTGTTCTGCTGTGAATGTCAAACCCAGAGGCTCTGACACCCCCCCCCCCCCCCCACCACCACCACCACCACTCCTTACGCCCCCTATCATACCTGACCCTGCAGTCTCAAGCTGCCCCAGCCTACCTGATGAACAAAGCCTCCTGCCGGGGGCTTCTGTGCTCCAAATGAGCCCTATAATAATGTTACTTCAAATGTCAAAGCCAGGGTTATTAACGGATGTGCATCTGTCCAGGGGTGTGGTACATGATGTTTGGTGGGGGGGGGTCTCGTGTAGCTGCCACAGCCTTCCATCCATCCCTTAGTGTAATCAAATGCATTAATGTGTAAAAATGCCATTTAGCACAGCACATAGGACTGCAGGCTGGTTAGTAGATGCTGATAGACAGATATGATTTGACTGACAGTCCCCGGCTGTGTCCTGTCTGTGGGTGTTAGTGAGACACAAACCGTTCTTCATGCTTAGGCTCAATCACAGGGCCAGCTTTATACCTGTGCAATAGTTATGCATTGATAACATGCTCTGTAATTGGCACGCAAGGACACACCAACACACACGTGCAAGACAATGCACAAACTCGAACATTAACCCACACACAGTGGTTGTTAATGGACAATATAATTGCTAATGGGACCTGTCTTAGGGGTGAAGTGGTGTTAACCTCTGATCAACCCAAGGTCAACCACTTATAGGCTAGATAAAATTCATTACGTTTTACCCACTTCATCACCAGGATCTGACTGACCAATTTCACACCCTTGACAATGACAAACACATGAGCAGAGGGATGAAAGAAGCAAAAAGCATTTATTCCTTTTTGCTCCCTAGTTGATACTATTTATTTTTCTCTGCCCTAAACATTAGACTCAGTCTTGCAACAATCTTTGCACCATGTTGGCCCACTGACTGGATGCTCTGTTGTTTGTGTTGAGCCAAAAGTTCCCTCATCCAGGCAACCAGTCATCCAGCTATCTAGTCAGCCAGCCTCCAGTACCGGATGTCAGGGAGGCTGTGTTTAACTCACTGTGGCTGCCACAGCACAACACAGCCAACCAGGCGGCAATTAAGATGTTAATAGATAGCTTCATAAGGCCGACAAACCGGAGGGAAGGAGGGGGGAACAGACCCAAACCGCAACAGATTTCTAAGACTTCTAATTAATAGCGATGGCAATTAAAGTGTAATTCAGCCCATTTCCCTGTGTAGCATTCTCTCTCCCTCGCCTCCAATTTCTTTCTCACTTCCTAAAAGCACCAGAGGGTTGTGACACATCCTTTTTTATTGTTAAATTTCTTCCTGTACCTTGTTATTGGGACTTTTCATAAAACACCCAAATCAAACAAGTGGGCAAATGGCTATTACAGGAGTCATCTTTTCCTCTGCTTAAAATATTGTACCACAGTTGGATTTTTTTGCAGACCAACACATTTATTTTGCATTTATAGTGTGTGTGTGTGTGTGTGTGTGTGTGTGTGTGTGTGTGTGTGTGTGTGTGTGTGTGTGTGTGTGTGTGTGTGTGTGTGTGTGAGAGAGAGAGAGAGAGACACACACACACACAGTAGGGCCACGCAGCAAGACAGGGGCAGGTGAATGATGGCAACTCTAATTAGCAGGGTGGTGGCTCCTGTGCTGCGCTGCTCGAGACACGAGTCGTTGGGGACTCCGAGGTGCCAGGCTCAGTGGGGAGGACTCAGAAAAACAGCTTTAATTGGTAGGAGTTATTTATAGACAAAGCACCTCTTTCAAGGTTAGTGGGTTAAGTCTGCTCAGTCCTCTGTGGGGACCATCATGTTTGGTGGCAACAAACAGACCGCTGCCAAAAAACCTGCCCTACCTCTCCATCTCAGTGGAATCACATAACCGCACACACATCAAAAATCCAGCTGTGCACACACACACACACACACACACAGAAACATACAGGAACACACAGGCACACAGTGCAGAACTGTGTTCCACCTTTCCCATACACTTAGATGCTGTTGACACCCTTGGCTTAGTGCAGAGCAAGAGAGAGTGAGCGATATAAAATAACTGAGAGAAGGAGCAAGAAAGAAAGAGAGAGATAGGGAGACGTAGATGGAAAAGACAAGGTGGGGAGGGTTGCTCCTGGGTTGAATCCCTCATTGGAGGCGTCTTCATCTGCCGCCCAATCCTCCTGGGGGCCCCTACTTCTCCATTTCATTAGTTTGTCAGGTTGCACGAAGGATTGTGCATTAGGCCTTTAATTTAGTGGATAGCCAGAGGCTAGCTATGCTGCCTGGTGTGACTCTCAGCTCCAACAGGCTGGAATCTAACTAGGATCAGCTTAGCTCAACCTAATGCAACACACACACACACACACACACACACACACACACACACACACCCTACAGTGCACCCACCCGGTGAGAGATAGAGAAAAGGTGGGAGGTCCATTTATGTACTGTATATATGCATCAATCTGTGTAATGGGCAGATGCAAATTAAAAATTGACAGCACATACAAAGACAGACAACAACAGACAACACAGAAATGTTTATAGTAGTACATAACACAACAGAAATTATTTTCAGTATACCAGACAGATGAAATAAAATATATGAAAACTGATGAAATGCTGAGTCAAACACTCATTATAAAATGAGCTAATTGATTGTTTTACTTCAAAATGCAGGTTGTTTGTTTTTTAAATTCAGATGGAAACGTTATCCATGCACATTGGGTCACCCTTCTAATAGATCCTAATAAACACTAACTATAACATTATTTTTTTGTGTCCCTTAAACTTCTGATGTGTTGTGAGAAGCATCTTTTTATTTTTATGTCCATCTTCATGTAACCATCAGTAAACTGTAATTGAGAATATCTCCGTAGTACCAGTTTGCAATGAGCAATTATATAATCAGTCAAATCCTTTAGCTGGCTTATCCAACAGTCCAAGCAGTGTCCCTCAGTGAGTGTGAAGTGTTGCTACCAGCTACACCCGAAGTATCAAAGGCTTTTCTTTGAGCTGCACTTTGAGGGCCTGTCTCTCAATGTCATTCAGTGTATCAAGCTGACATTCAGTGGCACCGCTGAGGGCTGGCCAGGGTGTGGGTGGACTTCCAACAGAACAACAACTGTATGTCACAATACAACAAACAATAAGTGCACATGTACATGCTCTAATCCAACCAATTATATATAGACTCTGTGCATTAGCGTGAAAGTCACGCACCCACACAGTGACGGGGACATGTCGAACAAAGAGCACAAGACAAAGGCCTGTGTGAGAGAGCAAAGTTGTTCATCTGACACCCCAGTTGAAATCGTCTTCTTACATCTTCTTGTTTTCTGTTCGCAGAGCTGCTCACTCTCCTCTGTGACCCTCCCCCTCCGACTTTTAACCCCCCAGCACCCCTTACTCATGCTCACCCTCCCCGGTTAGCTCCGCGACCCCCCCACCCCCTGTTTTTGGGGATAGGAGAGGAGGCTAAAGGGGCTGCTGTGGCTGTTGGTGGGGACAGGGGGCCCTTCTTTTGTTTCCTGTTACAACATGCATTTCATGGGGAGGCCTGGCTTCTGACCCTGCCGAGCACACACTGCGCCAGGGCTGGGAGCTCCAAGGGAAAGGCCCATCTGTGGCATCCATCAGGGCTGCGCTCTCCCACTGAGGTACTGTCAGAAGCTGGAGGGGGTGGCGGTGGTGGAGCTGGAGGCTTGGGGGGGCACGACAGGGAGGGGCCGGGGGAGTTGGTTGAAGAATGGGGAAAGGTTTGGAGGGGATCAAGTCAAAAAAACAGACTTGGGGAACACAGGATCCTCCTAAATTTTGAAGAGGAGGGCAATATGTGTGTGTGTGTGTGTGTGTGTGTGTGTGTGTGTGTAATTGGAGCAAAGGGGTCAGAGAATAAACACTGAAACATATGGAGCTGAAGACTCTAAATGGAAGTGGGAGTGATGTGGATGGTTCCAACAAACAGTTATGATTAATTAAACTGTCACAATTTATTCTAGTTAATCATACAATGAATATGTATGTTTGTAATATGATATAGTAAATGTATAATACTAAAACCAAAGAACAAAAGTAACATCTTTGTAGTTTCATAGTGTCCATGATTTGGGTTTGAAGTATTTATTTAATTTCAGCAGCAATAAATCAACAGAGTACAATACAAAGGGAAGCTGGACATGTTTGTAAAGTGAACCCTATAGTGCACGCACACGCAAGAGTCAACACACAAATACAAATGGATGCAGATTAAACAATTGCTTTATGTAAGGGGCATACCAGAGACAGAGGTTTTGAAATACCAGGAACCCAGGTAAAAGCTTCTGAGGGTGGAACTGAGAGACACCAGATGTTTCTCTCTGCCTCGTCTCTGCTAGAAGACTCTTATGTTGTTGTACATACTTGAGGCGCTACAGAGGGCGAAAAGTGGATTGGTTTGAAGGTCCGTTTAAATAAAAATACTTCAAGTATGACAGGCAGTGTGTGCTCTGGATAAATGCAGTGCTCTCATGCCAGCTTGCTGAAACTGATTGATTGACTTCTAAGATGTCATGGACAGGGAGGTAGGGAGAGTGAGCAAGGCAGAGAGATGGTGAAGATAAGGTTACTGTAGGAAGATGATATATATATATATATATATATATAAGGGATGGGTCAGTGTTGATATGCACGCCCCTACACATACACACATACATACAGCTGGCCAGCTCTGGTCAGTTGCCCGTGGCCATGCGGGCACAGGAGTCAGCTGTCAGCCTGTGACGGATTGATACAGACACCCCCCTTCCTCATCCCCTCCGCCCCTGACACTCCCAAACCTCCAACTCCATCCCTCAATCCCTCCAGCCGTCCACATCCCTCCTGCTCCTCTTCAGCAGCTGGCCCATGCCTGGTGGGCATGTTTGAGAGGAGATGTATTGATGAAAGAGGCGGAGGAAAAGGGGGCGCCATCCTCCATCTTGGCCATCATCTGTGTTAGAACACACCCTCCTGTCACCTTTGCTCAGCCCGTCTGCCGGCTTCATATCTGTTAGCCATGTTAGCTACTACACTGTGCTCCCTCTATCACTTTATCTGGCCTGCTGACAGCAGCCTGCTGGAGGTCCCTCTCTGCCTGTTTTGCTGCTCAATGTGGACTGGATGGCTCACTCTCCTCTTGCCTTTCGACCCTTGTGGAAGACGCAGGAGAAACGTAGAGGACCGTTATGGAGTGCTTGATCAGTGTATTGGCAAGGTATAACTTTGTGCAAAAACAACTTATTTTAAAGGGGAACTTTCACACTTCTCTGGTTCTGAGGGAGCTTTGTCAAGAGGAAAGAAAAATGGCCCTGATGTCATCAGATTTGGGCTTTCACACTAAAGTCTTTTTGGTAGACTATGTACAAGTAAGGGAGTGTTAAGCTCAGAGTTTTCTGAGCTTGACAGAAACTATTATCGAAATGTGTGGACATTTCTTTCTTGTATTCTTGCTTTCATTCTTGTTTAAAATTAGTTTTTGTGTGTCCCCAAACTTTATGGAAGCACAAATCAAAATGACTGGAGCACCCCTTTAACTATGGGAACTACGGGACTGCAGCTTGTTCCTGATCTGATTCTTTTATCAGCAGGACATGCTCTGTCAGTGCCTTCCATTATGGTTACAAGTACCAGAACAACATCACGACGATGGTTAAAAGAAAAGGACGACTGCTGGTAGGAGCATAGAAACAAACTGCAGTACCCCGTGTCATACACTCCTAATTTTTTGCTTGTGAGGTTTGGAGGCTGTATAAAACCTTGCCATTGATCATGCTGTCTTTACTGCCAGACACTAGTCCTGCATGAAGTCTTTGTCAGGTACATATCAACATAGGGCATTTCAGGCATTCCAACAAATGACTTTTTTTTTTTTTTTTTTTTTTTTGTTAAATGAAAAGCCAGAAATTAACCAACCCTACAAACATGAGCAAAGCTAATTAAATGTTAATAATTGCTAACTGAAAAAAACACAGCATTGTTGCATATTTTGACATTTCCAGCCTTTCCAGGCTTATTTACATCTACAATAACAGCTTTGTGCTGCTATCTGTCTCTGTCTCTCTGCCTCCTATACTTTCACTGTCTGTCTGTCTCTCCCTGTCTCTCTCTTTTTCCTGGACCAGTGTGAAGTGTAATTGAAGGAGCAGTCTTCACATGGCCCACAGGCATGGAGGGGACATTGTGTGCGCTGTGGCGGCAAATTGCTCTCCTTGCTCCTCCGAGCCTATATCTCTCCTTCACTTCTCTCCTCGTCCTCTCTTCATACTCTGCCTGTCCCCTCACCACTTTATTAGTCAGTCCTCTCTATCAACACTCTCAACTCTCTTCCTGCCACATCCTCACTGTCTTACTCAACTAATCCATGCTCTTCTGCAGTCCTTCAACAGGTTTGAAAAGCATCACTTCCTATTGTTTTTAAGTAATTCAATGCACATGTCTGTTTTTGGTCAGAATGCAGTAAAAAGTGGCAAATTAGATGAGAGAGCAAATACACACCTGGGCGATCCTCGGATTAAACTCCACCAAGGATGACATCATTTTTCACTTGCAAAAGCCTACACAAGCAGCCATCTTTCATCATCACAAAAAATGTGAAGCATCACAGAAATGTAGCTTTGGAAAGACCACACCTTTCAGCATTCACTAACACTGTGTGCTGGTCTACCATTCAGGCCTCGCTCAGGCTATAGCCTAAAAACAGTGAGGATTGGTTGAGTAAAACTGTGAAGGTCTAAGCTGCAACTTAGGGTGCAGGGGAAAAAGAGCATAGAGGATGGAGTGAACACACCTTCTAAGGGTTAGTGGAAGTGACTATCTCTGATGGGGGATGTGAGAAATCTCCAGTATGAAGAGGGATTTCAACAGCCTGTCTGGATAGAAGCACACAGAACAGGAAAGAGCTACAGAGAATAAGTGAGGTAGGTAGATAGATGGAGGAGAAAACCTGAGGGAGGGAAAGGAGGCAGAGGGGAGAATGGTATTCGGGCCGAGACGAAGAAGTGCATGCTTCATTAAGTGAGGAAGTAATCCTGGCTAATTAAGGCTCTCCATGACAGCACTGTCAAGGATGACTGATCCTTCAAATGGCACCTGCCTTTCCTGACTGACAGCCAGCCTGCTCTCACCGCTTTGAAGGTGAGAACTTTCTTACTTATTCCCACAGCTTTTTTCCCTTCGTCGCCTCTTATCCCCAATTCAAAGTGTTTTTCTTTGTTTTTGTATCTCATTATCATTTCATTGGGAAGTGTATGTGAGTGTAAAGGGTAGAAAAGTGTGTGACGGCTTATGTGTTTGTTTGTTCGTCTGTATGCATGCTTTCTTGCATACAGTATGCGTGTGTGCATGCCTGTGGGTGCATGCGTGCGTGTGTTTCTACGTGTGCAGTAATTGCTGCACTTCCACGGCAAAATACAAGAGGAAATCAGTGGATGGATGGTGCAGCCCATTGATTGCCTGACTAATTAATCAGCTGCATTGGCTCCATGTGGATCCAGGCTTATTGAGTGGAGGGTTGGCGCAGGGCCCTTTATGAGGCCATAATGATTCCTTAGCCCACAGGGTCAGGGCCTCATCTGGCCTTTAGCACAGCTTGGGTAATACTACACAATATAGAAACTTAGAAAGCAACCATGCTTTCGCTCAAACTTCATCCTTTCCTTAAGTGTAAACGTTGATTTGATGTAACATCATTGTATTGGCCCAAGCAATATAATTATGTTTTAACTAGGACCACATTTTTTTGTGGAGCAGCGTACTTAGCTCTTATTCATAGGGCCCATTTTCACAGTGGGGTGCTTTCTTTACATGATCCATTGTGAGCATAAACTAGACACCTTACAACCACATGTGTGCGCTGACCTATGCCACTCACAGAGGAGCTATGTTGACAGTTAGTGTCCCCCTGCAGGAGAGCCCACATGAAATAGCAACTTGAGCTGAAACCAGAGAGAGCAGAGGCCATGGTATATGACCCAGACGCCCAGACAGGGTAGTACTGTCCTGCCTGACATCAATCCTTCCACCCCAACGCACCCACCACCACCATCACCACCCCGCAGCTCAGCCTAGCTCAGCCCAGCCTGTTCCAAAACAGAAGACAACGATGGGCCGCTCGTAAACATGCCTATAAAAGTCCTGTTTGTATTGCACCAGAAGGCAGCTGTATCCCAACCCCCAGGAGCTCACGTGAGCAAGTTCTCAGAGTTGACCGTCTATCTTGGGGATGTGGCGATCTGAGTGTCACAACAGGTGTCTTTGCGGGTATGTGTTGCACAGCTTCGGTGCATACCTACTGAATCATTGTTCTGGGTATTGTTCGTGCTCAATCAATTCATTAAAACGGAATGATTTGGGGTGAAACATTTTTTGTCATTGTATGCCAGGATGCAATAGATGATTGTGATGCCATATGATTACAAAGCAAATAACAGATACACATGGATGCCTGCTATTGCATTTTTTTTGTGTGTGGATGCACATTCATCTGAGAGTGGAAATCTTTTGGAATATGTTCAAATACTTAAAGTATATGAGTCCACTTTCCTCAGCTCCATGGGGATTTTTAATGGGTGGCTGCATTAACGCAGCCAGGCTCTAATAGCCTCCTTGAGGTTTTTTTTTTTTTTTTTTTTTCCTCAGCAACTCATGAAGTAGATGATTTAACAGCAAGAAGCCTCTCCATCACATGCAGAGTTGGAGATAAAAGCCAACTGGAGCTGGAGAGGCGGTAAACTATCATTCTAGGGAACTGGAAATCAGTGTATCCATTCATTTTGATAGAATTAACAAATTATAGCTGGTGGTTGTTTGAACATGTGTGATGTATGAGGTGGACAAGTTCATTGTATGTATCCAGATGATTCATGAGTGAGTGACTATAAATGAAGCAAATGCAAATTCTGTGGGTCCAGTAGTGTGAGATCCATTCTCAGACATTTGGACCCCACTTTATCTAATTGCACGTAAAATATTAGAAATGTCTAGTTTTACTTTGGTGCCAGTTAAATTGCTATGACTTAATGGATACATGACAGTATTGGAATAGCTGGCTGTGAGTTGTCATGCTGTTGCTGCTGCTGTGCTGCTGAGATGGACAACAGTGGCTTTCTCCCTTTCAATCCCATAAGCTCTGTCTGTAAGCTCCCTGGTTCCCTCGGGTGGCTGGACTGGAGTTAAAGCACTAAGACCCAGGCAGTTAAAGTTTACAGTGTCGTAAAGAGGACTCACACGGGCCAGCTCTCTTAAGATAACGCTAAATACACAGTGATTACAGTCTATGGTCAACGGGTTGGAACTTGAAACTACAGCTGGACACAAAGATGCTTTGCAGATTGTAACTTTGCAAAATACATTTGAACATATTTTTTGAGACTGACTTGTGAGTGGGTCTGTGTAGATGCGCCAAAGAACACACGTCTGAGTGTCTGCTTGTACCTAATGTGTTCGAATGAAACTACCCTAATGCCTTTCAATGTGTGCTGACTGAGCGTAATTGTACAAACATGCATAGGACTTCCTCCCCTGCCAAACAATGATTAGCCTTCCATCCAGCGAGCATTTAATCATAATGATGCCTGTGAGGAGGGCTCCAGAAATGTAGAATAAGCCAAACTTAGAGAATACAGAGCTTCATGAGGCTTCTGTGGCTTTTCATCCCCTAGTTTCCCACTTTGCATCTCCCCCGTGATGTCCTGTGTGTGCATGAGAGCGAGAGAGTGAAAGAGAGAGAGAGAGAGGGTGATTGTGTTTTAGAGTCAGTGAGCACATAGAGCCATTTTTAACCACAGTCACAAGACGCCAGTATAGGGTTAGAACAGAGATGAGCTCCATCTCTCAGAATAGTCCCTAGGAGGCCATGAGGCCCCTGTCACTGACCCTGGTCTGCATTCCAGTTGGCAGACACACAGTTGTTGGGTCAGACATGGTTCCTGTGCTGGCAAGGGGACAAGATGACATGGAGGGGAGGGCGGGGAGTGATGCAATATGGCCCATTTTACCACTGACAACTGCACTCCATTTCGCACACCCCTATAAGGGGAAAGAGAAAGGTGTTGTTGTGCGTGATTTTACTCAACCACTTTCTCACTCTCTCTTGTCCGTATCACTGTTTCCTACAGCCTCCCTGTATACGACTCGCTTCACAGCCTGAGAACTTCTCAGTGTCAGTCTGGTAATGGAATGGGTCCCTAAATCATACATCTCCAGCCCTTCCCATGCAGCAAAGCCCAATTTCCCTATACCCCACCCCCTGAAGCTTAAACATAAAAATATCACTGTATTGCTTCCATGATGCATGCATGGAATAGCTTCCACTGGGAATAAAAATACCTAAATACAGCAGGACAGTTTTGAGTGTAAGACGGTGTGGTCAGGGGACGGTGAAGGGGCACAGCAACAGTAAAGAGATGGATGTTTCAGTCACAGCCAAGCAATTTGTATTATAAAAGAGAACAGCACGGATTTGCAAAAGAGAAGAATCTGATCTGTAGCTGGTGCCTTTGACATTGGGTGACAAAGAGGGAGAGACGGAGGTAAACTGATGAGGGTCAGAGTGTGCAGACAGATTAAATTGTAAATCACATTCTGAGTTAACTCGCAGGCAGCAATCAGTAAAAAATCAGAGCGATAATTTTTTTTTTTTGGTGATGCATTTGTTTAACGTTGTTAAAAATCTGAGGGGTCGCTTCAGCACAGTGCTTCATATTCACAAAGTTACAGTCACACCTCCAAGTGTCCCAGTAAAACCAAAGAACTCTTTGTTGGCCAGGGGTAATTTGGAGCCTTGCTCAGGAGTGTTGTGGCAGTGTTTGCTGATTTCTCCACCCACAGTTTTCCAGCCTGCCCGCCAATTTCAGACATCGTCACTTCAGTTACAAGCTCTGACCTCTGGGCTACCGCCGCCCCTGAGCACAAGTGTTACGGGCACACAGTTTGGAGACTGGCTGTGTGTAGGGAGATTGTGCACTGATCTGTGTCTCCCCAGTGGGAATGAGTATATGGAGTGGTATGGAAGTGTTGTATGGACTCTGTCTTTTATTTTCAACACCCTACTCCCAGGTGGTGACAGCCCACTGCTAAGTGCGGTAATAGCCAATTGATTTTGTTCTCTTTTTTTGTTGGTGGCTAGACATAAATCAAAGTGTCTGTCAGGACCTCAATGTAGTTGGGAGGGGTTGTGTGTGCATTTGTGTGTGTGTGTGTAATGGGGGTAGTGAAGGTTCTGTTTGGATTGGGAGAGTGTCAACAATTAATCCAGCCTCTGATCTGCAGGCCACTGCTCTCCTGACCCTCAGTCACAATCCAATTGGGACAGCAGCTTCACGCACGTGCTAAAACCAACACAGAGAATCCTGCTGCTGGTCCACTACATTTTAATAGGATCGCCTCAGATATTATTTGTGCCTAAATCTGTGTGTACAAAATAAAGAATTCTCAGTTTACGTGTTTGGATTTCAGTGAAGTGTAATTTTAAAGCATCATTTTGTTTCACACTTGATATAGACATGTAAAATCTTGCATATTTTGCAGGAAAACAAATGTAAGTAGCTGCAAATCCTGGGCTGCCCTTTTCTCGTGAATCGAAGACACAGGGAAAGAAGTGGAATCATAGAGAACACAGATGTGAGCAACACTGGAACCATGTTAATCCTTTTAATTCAATTATGGTAAATAGGGACAGAGCTTCCTTCTAAACAAAACACAATATGCAGGAGTTCAGCAGGCAGTGGCAGGGGGAGCCTCTGATGTAGAAAGGCTACCCAGTGGGAGGCCTGGTGGTCTCCTGGGATACCTCCCAGCTCCCAAGCCCCCCACTGGGGCTTTCCCCCAAAGGCTCTCCCAGGGCCAGCACTTGCCAGAGGAATAGGGTGGCAAGGCTGGACAATATGCCTAAGACAATGGGCTTTGAACCACACACACAGTGCTCCTATGTGGCCAGCTGTAGCCGATCCTGTATAGACCTAATGGCGAGGTAGACGTGGAGGGAGAGGAGAAGGTTGGACTGTGTGTCACGACTGAGTATTAAATGGGGATCTGCCAAAGTGCTTTGGGGCCTGGCTAGCTCATTCCTCCTGAAATGGTTCTGTTGCAGCGGTAACCTGCTAACCCAGGCCAGACTGACACCAGCACCTCCGCTGCTATGAAAGAGAGTTTCTGTTCCTTGGGATGAACACAGGACAGAGAGGGGGAGCAGAGGGGGCTGAGAAAGGGAGTATGTTTTTGAAACAGTTAGACAATCTGTTTGGATTAGGCCCACTGCCGAAGAGACATGGAAATGATGGGCAGCTGCGATGAGGGGAGGAGAGGAAAGGGTGGGGGGAGAGGAGAGGAGAGAAGTGGAGGGGGACAGATGGAGAGGAAAGGTGGTGGTGGAGGGGTTGAGTAGAGTCAAGGGGGGAAGGGGAGGTAAGGAGAGGGGTCGGAGACTGGAATCTCAGGATCTAAGGCTCTTTTTGGCTTGATGGTTCCCAGATGTTGTAGGCCCCCACACCCCTCCTTCCCTTCAGTGTTTCTCTGCTGTATTGAATACACAGGAGCCCAGTTAGACATGCGGGACAGATGGGTCAGTGGCTGTGTGGAGATGGGCCTCCTGTGGACGAGGGGAAATGGGAGGCGAGAGGCATCCTCTCCTCCCAACAGACACAGGCCAGAGGGGGCAGACCTGGCTATGTTTTCTTATCCTCTATCTACCCCAGGCATCTCATCCCCCAAACTCATAAGGTGAGGGCTGCATGCGAGAGTTTTTGCATGTTGGCACTCTGTACACACTTGCGTATGCTTACCTGGGTGCATATGCAGGCGTGTGCATGTTCACATATGTAAATTTTTTTTTTTTTGTTGATTGACCATAAATGCAACAACCTGGAATGCAAAAATAATAATAGAATAATGGAAATGAGCATAATTGGGTTGTGTGAGTGTAGGAAAACTGTGCAGTCTACATTGCAGACTGAAGAATCTGTGCAGGTGTCTGGTCACACTGTAGTCAGTGCCGAAATTCTGCCTCTGCTAGATTTACAGCCTCTGGCTGGAGCTGGCCATGTTTCAGGATGACGGCGTGTTCTCGTTCACCTATCTGCTAAAACGCTTACACTTCTCAGCTCTTCTCCACATTGCCTCTGCTCTCTCCTCAGTCCTGCTCAGCTGCATAAAGTGTTGTGGCCATATATCAACAAGTTGTTGACTTGCCACCGAAGCCCACATTTGTCAACATATTAAAAGGTGTCAACACATGAACAGCAGCCCCCGGCCCACCCACCTTTGTTCACTTCCACCTTTTATTAACTCAGAAATTACAGGAAGGCGAGCATGTTGGGGTGAGAGGTAATAGCTGTGGTTTGTGGTTAACTTTGAATGAATTTGTTTTTCAATTATCTCATTTGCCTCAGTTGTCTAGTAATTTTTTTTAAATGGACCATTCGGATGGTACAGTCCACAATTCGCCGGTACACTGTGAGTCATAAGACACATGGTTGCAACTAAGGCAACAGACTTTTCATGACATCTGCTCAGCTTGGAGGTACGCTGTGTGGATGAGCTGGATTCAGCCCAAAGTTCTTATCCCAACTTTGTGAGTCAAAGCTGGGTGGCTCAGAGACAGTAAGCCTTCTAGTTAGAGAGGGCTTGAGAAGACTGTTGTATCACTTAATTGTCGATTTATGCTTAACTGTTCACACATATGCTTGTCTCAAGTCTTAGTAGTTTCAGTATCCACCTTGGCCCTTTTAAACCCAGAGCCACACTAAGGGAATTTTTCACAGAAGCCCTCACTTAATTTGTGGTCATGGTTGCCAGATATGGAGAGAGACATTCTATCTCCCCAGAGACGGGTGGATATCCTCCTCTGGATGGGGTGGGGGAGGGTATTTTTGGAGCATCTCATGGCTATTACTGGGGACCTGGGGATGGGAATATCTTAGCATGTGTCTGTGTGTGATGTGAAGCAGGGGAGGGAAGGACTGGGGGAGCCGCAGTGATCAGGATTCCACAGCTGGCTCATGTCACTCCTTGACCCTTTCCTCCACGTAACCCCCCCCCCCCCCCCCCATACACAACAAAATAAAAAGTCTAGACTGTGCTCTGTGTCTCAACACTTCACAGAGGTAGACAAAAAGGCATATGGAGGGATAGACAAGATAAACGCAGCTGTAACTTTCTCTTCTCCTTGAGGACATGGTTCAAGAGACTCTATAGACTTTTTAGACTGCTCTTCATGGCAAGACACGGTGTCTATTAAGCCCATTAATAAATAAAGCAAGGCAATAGCACCACCAAAGAAATAGATATCACACTATTACTTATTTAACTGCTCTGCTGAATAATTTATTGTTTATTCCAAATGATCTTCTTTTTTTTTTTTTTTGAGTGTACACTTTCAGCTTTAGTATCCCATGTGAATGCTAGCAGCAGCAGATGATTTGGATAGCCAAGTTGAACTTGGATGAGTTTGTGAGGGGGAACGTTCAGCTGCTGGTGCAACACTCCAGCAGGGGGTTGGGGAAAAGATCCTTGATGATCGTGTTACTGACATCAAAGAATAAGTACACCAAAGTCAACAGCCAAGTAGTATTAAACACCCACTGAAAGACAGATGCATACACTCTCTCTTCCTCTCTCTCATACTCATTTACTCTCTACGTCTTCCTTGCTCTGTTCCTGAAACACTCGGGGTCCATGGAGACAGATAAATTATGGGCCTAGTGGCTTTTTGAAGTCTGCTCAGCATCAACACCAATAAACGCCAAGCATGGCCCGCCTCCATGCTCCTAAATTAAGTAATTATTACCTCTGGTGTGACTTGGCCATGTGGACCCTCACAATATTGCGCCTGCATGGGGCTGCAGGCCTTAGGTCAGCAATGAAGAGAGGCAGTGGGAACAAGCAGAGCATATGTCCGATAATGAAATAAAGACCTCAGTTATACCCAAGCTGAATGATTTACGCTGATGCACGATGACCTCAGAGAATTCATGATTCAAAGCCAGTACGTGCCGTCTTCGCTGCCTGGGACACAAATATTAATTGTTATTGATTATTCAGTCTCTCCGTTGTGTGTTGTTTCTCCAGACTTTATAAATACCATACCTCTTTGCTGTAGCACACGCTTCAAATGAATCATCGTCTTTAAAATATTCCCATCACATTTATAATACCAACCACATAAAAGGCCTTTAGTTTGTTGGGTAATGTAAGACAATGCTCTCATTTGGGGTCTGGGTTACGCGAGAGTGGTTTCTGCAAAACTAAAAACTGATAACAGTAGCTGACACTTTTATCAAATTAAATCCCACAGAACCAAGTCAATAAATAAATAAAAAAATAAAAAAAAAAATAAAAAAAATCAGCAGCTTTAAACAAAACGATGGAAAAGTGCCAAATCAAACTGGAGAGAGGAGAGTGAAGTTGAGGGAGAGTAGGCAGCTCACTCTATCGGAGCACCCTTTAAAGTAGTGCCAAGCCCCTTTCTGGTGCCATTCCACTGCATCTGCTTATGAGGTGCTCTCCTCTCCTCTTTTCCTGTGACACACGCCTGTCTGGCTGCTGCGGCAGGGAGATTGTATAACCCAAGTGTGTAAAACAGTCTTTTACGGCATTGTAAAGATTTACTATTGGAGTAAATAACGGTGGGAGAACAGGGCTTTTAAATGGAACCCAATCAATATGTCAGAGGAGGCTGCAGTAGAGGACAGAGCTGTGTCTGACGCCACACACAGGTGGATGGGGTAGATCATTGAGCGGTCCACAGAGGAATACTAGGTGGAAGTATCAAACTCTTAGCTCAGCAGAAAAATGCTCCAAAAAACCAAAACTTCAACATGATCAATAAGTCTGTTTTTTTGGTGTGTGTGTGTGTGTGTGTGTGTGTGTGTGTGTGTTATGTGTTATGAGACAAAATCAGCCAGTAAAAGTTAAACAGGACACTTTTACTCATAAGCTTGTTGATTTATTACAGGGAAGATTTATTGAAAATTTGAAAATAAACAAAATATGTAACACACTTGTGCATACACCAGTACATTCTGGAGGAAATTCAACACTTTGCTGCTTAAAGAGGAGCATGCACATGCACTGGTGTACAGAGAAATGCAGACATGCAATAAATTCCGAACCCTCTGAAGGCAGCGTTGGCTCTCTCTCTCTCTCTCTCTCTCACACACACACACACACACACACACACACGCACATTCAGCCCCTATAGACACTCACACTTTCACACAGAGACACCCCGGCCTCATGAGCAATAAATTGCACAGCCCATCTAACAAGTTCATTTCCGGAGGCCAAAGAGGATGGGTCCTCTGACTTTGGAGTCAGCAGCCTTGTGAGGATCAATGGCAAGAGACGGAGAGCGAGGGGCAAGGAATTGAGCTGAGATACAAAAATCAATCAGCAATTTAATCGCTTCGGGGGGAAGACAGAAAAAAAGAGGACGGGAGAATTCCACCGCTTTTTTACTTAAAAAAGCAGCACTTTGATTTAACCCTTTGACATATAGTATACATCTCTCAGTTTTATTGAAGCTTTTCTCTGTGACAGCAGATGCTCCAATGGGAGCAAATCTATTTTCAGACTCAAGCTCACACAACTACTGTTTCCCTCTGCAGATAAGACTTGGTTAATGTGCCAGGAATAGAAAGTGGCATAAATGAGAACGAGCTTCAGCTTTTAACTATGTGAATACTTTTTTTACTTTTGTTAGCTTTCACACAGTCCTTATGTGCAATTTATTTGTCTGCAACTTCACTGAAAGTTGCAGATAAATAAATATTTTGTTCCTCAAGGAGGAAGTGAGGTCAGCGATATAAACGCTTTAGGAGGAGTTTAACTGTCGATGGTAAAATTGCTAGATTGAGGAAATTTTCTGTGGAGGAAGTTGTTGATATGGGGCTTGATGTTGATGAGGAACTCCTTTAGGTCAATGTCCGTGGCTTGGAATTGACACTATTGAACGACCAAGCTTTAGACTAATAAAATGAGTGACAGCCTCTGGCTGCAGAATCGAAGATATGGATCCTCTCAGGAGAGAAAAAGCAAGTTAGAAAAAAGTGAAAACATAGATGCATTCCTCAAATAAGCTCAGCTCAAGAAAGAGACTTAATAGAAAGAGAACAGGTCAATTGAAAAATTTAGCTGCCTTTCTGTGAATGGCGGTGGATTGAAGTGTTTTGTTTGTATATTTTTGCAAATGTGCCGTTATGTGTGCACATATATTTTTTCATAAGCGTACAAAGCCTTACAAGTTGTACTTGTAAATTAAATTTTAGTGTATATAATATTAAATGATGTTTGTGTGCATTTGGAGTATGGAGTGTGTATGTGATATATGTGTGTGTTTGCGTGTGTATATGCACATATATATATTTGTGTGTATTGTATGCACTAGAGTTCTGGGGCGTAACAGGCTGATTCCTCCAGAACTCAGGCATTGCTGAAACTTAGCAACAGGAGCCAGGGGCCTCCCTCCCCAGAGAGACTGGCTGCCGAGACACATTCATTACCAGCCCAGAATCTTGGGCTGGATTAAAAATTCATGCTGTTTACAACAACAAAAGGCCCCCCTGTTAAAGAATATGAGCCCTTCTGAACAATGGCTTCACCAAACCGTGAGCAGATCGCTGACATCTCAAAGGAGACCAGTGGCTGTGTGTACATGTGTGTTTGAATTTGTGTGCTGCTAACAGCTAGTGTTGTGCTTTCTCAGTGTATGCACACACCTTCAGACGCAGTGGTGATATAAATAATGATACTGTTTACTGCAGCAGGGAGTGAAAACAGCCTGAGGGCACTTGAATAAGGACACGATTCCCTCAAAGTCTTGTGCCTTGTCATGCTGTTCACACCCATAAAAAAAAGAGCATGTATTCCCAGTGTACAGCACATGTGTCTGTAGGTGCTTGTGCGCTTTCATTGGAATGAGCTGGATTTTGTGCCGAGTTTGTGAGCCTGTCTCTGCTCGGCTCATTTACAAATGCCTGTGTGCTGTGCTGTTGGCGGATTTGTTGGCAAAGGGATGGTGCTTATGAGCTCTATTCAGTGTTAATTAGCACACTCCACAGTGATCATTATATCAGGTTCCTGTGGTGACGTCTGATTGCATTGTCCCCGTGGGTGGGGTGGAGGGGGCGAAGCTTTACCAATAGGGGAGCACCACACACATACAGTACACACACAAACATTCCTCACAGGACCACACATGCAATTTCCCATTTAACTGTAATACTTCACATGCATATAATAAAACCACACACACACCCACTGTGCTGCATGGGTGCAATGCAGTATGCAATTCAATGTCAAGATGCACAAGGATATAAAAAGGAAAAGCAAGAGGGCAGTCAGCCAGGCACTCACATGAACAGCCACCACCCCTCCGCTGCATTAATGCCACATGGAACAGGTGCAAGGTCAAACCACTACACCAATAATAGATGCTCCTCATCATTGGCAGAAATAGTTCTTTCATAGCCACTAAATGTTTCAGTAAGGTTGTGTGCTGTTTGTATTACTGTGACGTGAATGAGGTGAGAGGCCATGTGTGTACAGGTCAGGGATATCCCCTCTGTGTACGCCCAGCCCCGACCTTTCCCCTGTCTTCTCTATTGGAGCAGAGGAGCTGACAGCACATTGTTCTTCTCCGTTGGTTTGCTGGGATGCTGTTTTCTGTTGTCTCCTCTTGAATGTTGGCCGCTTTATGGAAAAATGAGCTAACATGCTGAAATGGGCTGGAGTAGTGTTGCATACTTTGTTGGTGGCTTAACGAGATGGTGTTATTCCATCAGGACATTGTGTCCTAACAACTCACAGCGATTCCTGAGGGGCCACTGGCTCATGAGCTTGGTGACATTGCATAATGAGGAGGATTGGGAGGGGCGGGTGATTGTCAACCTCCCAATACACTTTCGGCTGTGCCTGATGCAGGGCACCTGTTTTTTTTTTTTTTTCTGTAGGTTGCTCTCCTGGGGGCCCGGCTCAGGTTTCAGCTTTTACATAGTTCGCCAACTGCCATCTCCCAGCCCTGGCATCCCACTGTAACACTGACTGACTGACAGGATGCTACCTATGGCTGTCATGTGCTCTACAGCACTCAGCCTTTCTCATCATGGGGCTGTCATCAAGGTAGCACATCTACTGGCACAGTGGTCTGCTCAGTGTATGTCTGTGTGTGTGTGTGTGTGTGTGTGTGTGTGTGTGTGTGTGTGTGTTTGTGTCAGTGTGGTGCATAAAGGCATTCATTATGTTTGTTGTAGTGTTTTTAAAAATATCAGCAAGAGCATAAACAGTATGAATTTATTTCCCTATATTTCAGTAGGCAGTGTTCAGATTCTCAGTAGGGGAAATGGACAGTCACAGTGTGTTACTGTTCAAGCTGTAATAAAGTTCCACATTTGCCACAATAATGAAATATGAATTCAACAATTGAATCCATTTATTAATCTCTGTTGAGCAAAGAACTAAGATTTAAGGAAAATCTTTGAACAAAGGATAGTTAGAATTAAAACATTTGTCAATTAATACATACAAGTTATATATTAATCTGTTATAAGCTTATAAAATAAAGTGCAGTTAACTGTAGTTATGATCATTGGATAATTTATACATTATAATATGAAAAAAAATTCCAATACTTCTTTTCCATGTGCCCTTTTGCACAATAGTGGGGAAAAAAAAGATAATAAATCAGATTACTGTGATTAATAATCAGGTATGCTGTGGAATGCAATGTCTCATGATAGTGTACTACAACCTTGAAAAGGCCATTGTTTTAAATTACCTCATCAGAACATGTGAATTCATGATGCTTACAAGGAATGAGTCTCTGTTAGACACCGGCCTGAGGCAGAAGCAGAGAATTCATTTCAGTTCTTGATTTTCACCACATACAGGAAGACTTAATTGAAGCCCTGGGTTGGTGTTACAGTAAATGAAAGAAAATAGTGTCATATTGCATTCACTTCACATGGTAATGTGTATTTGTGCTAATCCAATTTATGGTTGAAGAGTGGCCTGAAGAAAGCCTTCAGTTAGTCTGTAGCCACTTGGACAGTCTGTCCACAGCTCTGGGTTATGTGGATGTGGTTCTCTTCTTACTAGATGTAGAGCTAAAAGTTCCCCACATGACAGCTATGGCTCCCTGACTGCTCATCCTCATTCAAAGCCTCGGTCTTCAAGAGGTGCAGGAGAGGCCACTTGATAGCAGCAACTGAATAAAATTAGAGGAATACGATCCAGATGCCAAGCAAATAAATGCAAAAGAATGAGCTGGGCTCTTTGTCACCTAGGAAAGAGCAAGTGGCTTTTGTATTTGTGAATGAAGCCGAGCTCATTCTCTCAATACAGTCCTCGCTTCCCTCTCTGCGGGATTGAAATGCCAACTATCTCTCCATTCCACCCCTCGTTGCTTTCAGCTTTTCGCCATAGCTCTCTCAATGCAAGACCCTAACTTACACAACTTGAAAGAAAAACAGAGTCTGGGAGAGAGAGAAGGAGAGATAGAGCGAGAGACAACACACAATTTTACACTTGCGTGCACACAAACAAATAAGGGGATATTGATTGGAGCCATGGCTGCATTCACACTGATGCTCCTCTCAATAGATCAGTCATGCTCTTGCAGCTTACCCTACTGCAGCCCTGCAGTTTAACACCCCTAGCCTGCTCCATAGGACACATTCAATCCACCTGACACCTAAATAGCCCCACTAACCACACATACATGCACACTGTGCTCCTCAGAGCATGAACGAGCTTTTAAAGTCTAAATGTGATTGTTTACCTAAATTATGGCAATTCGAGTTCAAGTATTACAATAACAAAACTCTATTGATCACTGTAGGGACGTTGTTTCTTTACTTGCAAGGTTAAAGCACAGATTCAGGAACTGAGCACAAAGTGTCAAAGTTAGTAGAGGTTGCTAGGCGATTATATATAAACAACAACCAATGATACTGAATGCCACGGATGTTGCTTATTTCTTAAGATATATTACATTCTTTAAATATGTTAAGGAAGTGTTATTAGGAAAAGTATTTCCATTGTCCAAGGGCATATGAAGCTTCGATAGTCACACTTACTTGAAATCCAAAAGACACACATTTTCAGGCTCAAAGTGTGGGAGTAGTTGCAACAGTCCTGATTCACACTGCTACCAACCCACAGATTGGCTGACACCTCTATGGGCAGCGAATGCTGAATCATAACGTGACTCTCTTGGCTGTAAAAGGAGCCAGGAACGTCCTTCTTCTGCCTGTCCTGAGGGTGGAGTTTGATTGATTTGAAGTATGTCAACCAGACATGGCGTTTCACACAAATCCAGCACGTAAATGTTTCATGCTTTCTGCAGATCTACAGTGATGCGCTACAGAGGGGGACACACACATGCGTGTAAACATGAGCATGAAACAAGCAAGGAAAACAGTGATGTGCAATTTCTGCTTGACCTTTTGCAGATCAAATTCCTCCATGGTCCTAGTGTTGTATGTGCATCTTGTCTTCATCATAGAAACCCTTGAAGACGTAACTAATGTCTAATTTTCCAAACTCTCAGAGGTGTCTGTGTCTGCGTCTGCGTCTGCATCTGCGACTGTTGTCTTTGTGGCTCGTCTTTGGATTAATTACCTCATTAAGGGGTCTTACACACATGTACACATACACACACACACTTAAACACATACACACATTCCTGTTTAGTAGCCTCCTGGACATATCAGTCACACCGATGCTTCCATATTTAAAATCAGATACACACTGCATCTTGTTCCTCTCATCAACAAAGCTTTCCTTTCTTTCAAACAGATTCAGATTTTGTGACTATTGTGTTGCTCCGATGGTTGGAGGGTGGGTGGTGGAGGGGTTGAGCAATAAACCCAAATCAAAGCTTGAAGACAGCTTGTCAGAAACCTATGAGTGATGGCACAGAGGATGCATCCATGTCTCTGGTACAGCCTGATTTGTTCCCACAGCTATTCTATAGCAGCCACCAGTGTGCAAGAGAGCAGTGTTGCTATACGGTCAACAGGATTTGAATTCCTTTAAATCAGGATGTGATTTAATATTTTGAGGTTATACAGTAAATCACATCCATCACCACACTCTCCTCTTCATCAGCTGACAAATTGATGTAGGGTGGAGACAAATTATGTGATTGGATGACCACAAACTACTGTATGTAAGACAAGAAGAACTCTGTTGTTTTCTGTATAATGAAAGCTTTGCAGTATAATATAGCCAGAAAAAAAGATGTCTGAATACAGGCAAAAAAAATCTTCCTGCTGTCAGACATCTGCAATGTTCAACAAAATAGTTTCCAAATAGCAACCAACACAAGAATGTATACACTGTCATATGTCTCCTAGCACCTACACACACACACGTACACACACCCCTGTTGCTCTGCCTGTTGCAAGACACCTGCACTGTAACACCTAGGTGTTTACAGGAAACACCATCCCTGTTGCTCTTGTGTTTGCCTGTTCAGGCCCCGCAGGGAAAGAGGCCACCTCACTATCGAGCAGCCTTGTATCTGTCTGCTCATGTAGGACATGCCCCGTACATGCACGCACAGCCAGCATCTCATGCCTGAGTGAGTCTGCTGGCGGGCCCTGGGCTGGGAGGGCTGCCGAGTGTATCCTGTGCAGACTGGAAGGAGTTAAAGGGCCACATTCTTGAGTTTAGAGGCTGCAGCTAATATTGCATTTTATTGGTGGAGGAGTTAGTGACTGAACGCAGCTTAGGTGTTCACATCTGGAGGAGTCAGTGTCTGTTTCACTTGCTCTAACAAGAGCACACACACACACACGCATGCATGCAAGCATAGTAACACAAAAACATGCTGAGAAACCCACACATGCTTATACATGCTTAAAAATGTGCATAGATACGATAACAGACATACACACATGCATCCTCTTGCTGCTGCTTACCTGCTCTCCCCACATTGTTTGATCCCTAGGGGTACTGGTCACATATCAATACTTTCATGGATAATCAATGGTCAAAAGACAGCCAATCAGTGTCATATTAAGCTTGGGGTAATTTCTGTTTGTTTGAGGTCATCTTTTTGACCACCCATTGGATGGTGTCTTTGGTGAGTAGTTTAAACATGTAACTAATTTTTCTAAATAAAAAAAAATAAAATAAAAATCAGAAGGTGTGTTTTCGACATTACAATCTGATATCGTTTCACATCAAAATTACTTGTGTAAGTGCTGCTACAACCTGCCACAAAAAGGCAATTGACTCCTTCTGTGCTGCCAGCTGAGTTTCACAACTGCAGGAAGCAATGTCAAATGAGGAGAGAAAGAGTAAACTGTTAGCTGCTGTGCAGGCTGGACACGTTGCATCGCATGCCCAGCTTGTTGCTTATCATAGTGTTGAAGTATTGTGTGAGATGTATGAGATGTTTCGATTGGCCTGTGTTTATAAAATTTACTTTGGGGCTGCGCTTGCTCTTGCATTGAAGAGTTCAGTTGAAGTGTTTGTAGTGTAACAGCACAGTGAAGGGCAGGTGATGGATCTGTTTTGTTTGCTCTGAATGATGTCACAGAATGAAAAATGGGCAAAAATTAGCAGCTTAACCTGCGAGTTGTGTTACGTCACTGCTGATCAGAGCTGGAGCTGATAAATTAATTTGGCCATGGAGAGAATGCTTTTTGTCCCCTTGGCTTTTTTTCCCCATTTCTGGCAAAAGTATGACGCTACAAGGTCTTTGTGGATTATTCAACTGGTGTGAAAAGCGCTTTTCCGCAGTGATTACCCAGGTATGTTATGTTATTGTGTGATTACTTTAAAATGGGAAGTAAATGCAATTAAATTATGATCTTCACAAATTTGTGGTCACACAAAAGACGTATAATCTTCCCGAAATGTTAAAAGATTCCTCTAATCAGTAAATATCAGCATCCTAAATTAAGCTTTTATTTTGTTAAAACGGGCTTGAAACACCACAGTCCCACACACTCTTTTACTGCCCATTCAGGGACTGTCTAATGACGTCAGCCAGTTAACTTGGGTCTCCATAAATATCCTGCACTTCCTTGTGGTGTCTGAAAATTGTTATTTGCATAGCTCTTAACATAGTATTGCAGCAGTGTGAGCTGTCCCTTGAATGGCAGAGGAGAAGAGGAGCAGGGCTAACAAGTGCATGGCAACAGCCCACAGTGCAAAGCTTGTCACTCACGGAAAAGGGAACCCCTGATCGTTCAGTAGCCTCTGAAGTGTCAAGACAATGTGGAATGTGACTTTCAGGTTTCAGGAGCTCTGAGGATCACATGTTTAGCATCTCTCCTCCCGTCTCCCCTGCCTGGTACATTCCTCTCTGGTGTGGTTAGAGGTAGGGAGTTGTTGCGCACACACTGGGTTGTATCTGGATTTCATCACCACTGAACAATCCTGCTCCCAATTAACTCACACAGAGAGAGGTAAGTGAGGCAAGAGCTCTTTAAAGTGAGCGCTGTCGCAATCAGTGTTTAAATACTGATCTTTAAAGGGAATGACAAGGGTTGTGGCACAACAAAACCACCAGGACCTTTTAAAACAACAGCTCAACTCACTGGTTTACCTCTCAGTCACTACTCAGCTGTTTTAAGGTTAATGGCGATTTGTATGTATGCACTTACAGTATTTAAGGAGACTAAATTTAGCTATACATCATGTGGCTGTTGAGATCACGCAGCTTCTGCTCACTAGTTAGCAGGTCTTGACCAGGTCTTTTAATCTCCCTTTGTGCAAAGGCAAACATTTTCTCTGAAGCAATCTATAGCTTTGATTTTCTTCTTTCCTCTATTGTAACATATGGTAATTAAATACACATACAGTGGATGCTAATTGGAATGGGAAATCACTGCCAAAAACTATTGTTCCTGTCCAACAGTACAGAAGTCGGACTTGAAGTGACTAAAATTTGCACCCAACAAACAGGTTCTATTTCATAAGAAAACATGGAATTGTAACCGAAATATTGACAAATATCCCCTGCAATGTATGATTGTTCAGCTCCATTCGTTTATTGCCTCAGCCCCCTCCCCTCACCCCCGCCTCAATCCCCCACATTACAGCCATTTACCTAATTGGATAAAATGACTCCTGGATGTAAGCCAAAGGGGTTTTATAGTCCGTGTTTGCGATTCGGATGTTTGATTATAAGCTCTCTTTGATAATTACTCCCAGTTTGCTACCAGCCAGCCGGGCCCACTCTCTTTATCGCTTCCTCACCGTGCTGTGAGCAGCAGTTGTGTGTGCCCAAAATCAGCCACCGGGCTGTAAAAGGTACCACAGCATGCCTTCTGGGCCCAACATCATAGGCGTGTTTCGTGCCCAGTTTACCAAGGCTAATTATCTCTAATTTGAGGTAATGGCGTGATCAAGTGTGTGCTATTATCACAGATCCCCACTCACCCTCCTCTTTCAAACTGCTAGTCCTTCAAAGGTTAGCATTCTCCAGATTTGTTGTGCTTCTGCTGATTGGTCTCCTGTTTCCACTTCCTCCTTGCTAACACATTCCACCCTTTATCCCCATCTGTTCCTTTTAGCGCAGACTGCTCTACATTCACCTGGATCTGAAACATAGTTAATGCATCGAGGATTCATGATTGTAAGTGAGAAAGATAGCTAGCCTCACCTGCACCAGCCCTGAGGGGGTCCTTGAAGCTGATGTGGTTATCAGTGCGCTGAGAGGGAAGGAGACATAATCCATTCTGTGGCTCATGGGGGTCTTTCATCGACCTTCCCCATTCTGAAAGAGTCTTTCCTGCAGGTCTTACCCAGGGCTGCGATATGGCCTTACCATCCCTCCAGCCCTGCTGATATGGCCCAGCTCTATTAGGTCTTGTCTGCATGCTTGAGCTCATGTCAGTTACGGAGCCTCTCTGCCCAGAGGGCATTAGTTGGCAACTCTGGAAGGTAAAGACCCCAAGGACATACGGAAAAGTTGGAAATTATTATAACTTAGTCCACTTTCTTAGTATAGTACTGGGGAGCTCAGAAGCACTTCTTCTCTAATTATGCTTTATTCAAACTGAGAACTTTTTCTGGACTATTACTTCACCTTTAAATTGAAAATGTTCGGAGCAGATATTCATCATTCATACGTGTTTCCATTTTGGTTTATTTTTCATTTTGAAACTGTGGATGAGATGCACAATTTTCGCTCATTTTTTGAATTACACAAATTAATGTGGATTGGTTGTTTTGACACAAAAAGAGGGGTTGACCCCACATTTTAATTACACCTGCAGCTTTTCATCTTTTGCTTTCAATTGCTTTTCAAAATGCTTTTTTAAGATGCTTTTTCTGTACTTTAGTCACAGTCACATGCATGTCTGCATTGACATACACACACACACACGCATAAACAGACACATACACATGCACACAGCAGCAGTGATTACCATTGTTCTAATCCTTTTATTTTATTTCCCTCCCCATCGTTGCCTGCTCTTTGGCAGCCTGCATGCAAATGTGGTGGGTAATGAGCAGAAAAAGGCATTGAGAAAGAGGGGGTAGGCGAGAGAGAGAGAGAGAGAGACAGAGAGAGAGAGAGAGAGAGACAGAGAGACAATTTCTATGCCTCTGAACAATCAAAAGAGCAGCACACCCCCATTCTTTGTACTTTCCTTTGGCTTGTCAGCGTGTGTGTTTGGTGTGGTGGTGGGTTGGGTGTGTGTTTGTGTGTGTGTGTGTGTGAGTGTGTGTTGGTAGAGGTGGTTGTGTTGGTGGTGGATTTGGGAGGGTGTGTGTGTGTGTGTATGGGGGGGGGGTTGTTGCTGTCATGTGTCTGACAGATATTGAAGATAATTGTCCGCTTTCTTCGTCTTGCCTGTGTAATTCCACTGCTGCTGCAGCTTGAACAACATTCACCTGGGCAGAAGAGGAGGGTAAGGCGGATGTGAGAGGGAGTTGCAAAGAGTGGGGGTTGGTATGTTTGGTTAGAGGAAGAGAAGTATACTCGAGTTACTGCTGTTAGTGAAATCTATTTCATAGACAGAGTGGATTCATTTGGGTTTTGCCCTACTGACAGTGTTGTGCTGGGCTGAATGCTGATTGCTGATGGAAGAAGAGAGCCTGTAACAGTATACAGGCATGTTTAGTTGACCATAGAAAGTTTGCCTAGTCTATGGGTCCTTCAGTGCGCAGAAAAAAAAAAAAATGTCCCTGTGGTGCTGCGGGAGGAAAGCACATGGTGAAGTCATGGAGACCCAAGTTTCAGAACAGGTGTCTCATTGGGTGGAATACATTTGAATGATAAACACCCAGGAGAGGATTATTCAGGCATCTCCAACCCTGGATAGAGGGCATCTACTATTAATGAGATGGAGGGATTCAGATTTCCAGACCAGCTTCTGGCTATGCATGGGAGCTCTGCACTGTTAAAATGTTGACTCTGGGGGACAAAAGGATTCAGGTGAGTTGGTGTCCTGGAAGTTCCTCAGTGTTTGTTACGATGAACTGCTCACACCGAACACTCTCCATGCACTGAAACACTTCAATGAAGAGAAGATACAGTAATCTGCTTATTTATAGCCTTTGCTTAAAGACAAAGGCTTATAGTGAACCTGTATTGACATTAACACTCTGAATGATTGATGTAAATTAAATTAAACAGAAATGATTCATAGTTAAACAGTGCCAGTGTTTTGATTTGTTAAAGAAGTGGCACACACACACACACACACACACACACACACACACACACACATTCATTCATACATCGTGGCCACAAAAACAGATCTGACACTCAGGCCCTTAATCCACACATAGAGCCTTTGCAAATATTGCCATTCAATGATTTCCTGCATCACAGAAATGTATTAAACATTTGCCTTGATGAAATATACCTGATACTATATTAATCATTTGGATGAAGTGAACATAGCTGATGCAACTGTCTACTGAAGCTGAGAACTTCTGTCAGTACCAAATGCAGGAGGGGAAAAAAAGAGAAAGAAACAGAACTTGAACTCAACCCACGCATCTGTTGTTTTTTCCTAAGTTCTAGGAAAGCTGGGGAATGGGAAGAGGCCGACTGTAGCCTCGCTTTTCCCCCTCCTTTCAGCCCAGACTTCTTCACTGCTTCCACTGACCCCTCCTCTTCTAGGCGATGCTGAAAACACTGGAATATGCAGCCAAATCAAACAATGGTGGGTCCCATTGCTAAGCAGTGTCTAGAAGGACTGGGCCATCCTCCAAGCCTGTGGTCACTGGAAACACTGGTGAATGCTGGGATAATACTAGGCTTTAACAGAAGCAGCACTCTTCCCTCCTCCACCCACATGCACACGCTGACACACTGTGCCTGCAGACACACACATGCGGACACTAGAGCCTGCACAAAGGGAAGATCGAGGCCTGGCTGCTCATCACTGGCTTGTATATTGCTGAGTTCTGATGCAACACCAGCTGTAGAGCCTCCTTTGTTGATTGAACTCAGCAAGTAGACAAATCAAATTGTTTCTGTGTCCATAACACACGTGATGGCGACACACATCTTCAGAGTATATTCCCAGCCCAGAGCCATGAGGTCACCTGTCCACGGTGGGGTCATATTGCTACTATGGTACTGTACGAGGTTCCTCTGGTGTCCGTCCAGGACTCCATTCAATCAATGGGCTGCAAGTTCATCCTCTAATTACTGCAGTGGGCGCCCCTCGTCTCCTCTCGGCAACTTATCAATAACACACTTCCACTTCTTCCCCGGGAGCCATAAATCTTTGGTGCTGAGCCTCCTTCAGTCTCCAAGTAAACGGCCTAAAGGAAGCCTGGACACATGTGTTAACAATCGTTGACAGCCTCCCCCCTCCTCCTCTAGTAAAAGCCATTGGAGAAAGGAACATGTTTACATTTTCTTGTTGCTCCACTGACTGAACAACATTGCTGTTTGTCTCCATAGTGCCTGTTTCACTCTGTATCTTTACCTCTCTCTATTTTCTCCCCCTCTCTGTGTCTCTCTGCCTCTCTCTTTCTGTCTCTATATGGCCTTTTCTCTTCTTTTTCTCTCTCTGCCAGAGGGGCCAGGATTATGTCTAGAGTAGGGGGAGATAACCTGTAGGCCATGGATGAAGGGATTTGGAAGATGGAAAAGTTTTTTTTTTTTGTTAAAGTAGGAGGGAGGGCAGAGCTATGTTGGATGCAGCATGGAGCTGTTGGATTTATAACTGTATGAAAGGTGGGAGAGAAAATGACACAGGCTTGAAAAGAAGAAAACCCACTAGAGCACTTGCTCATCATTCTAATACAGACTCAGTACTCAAAAAATAAGCATCTTATGATATTCATTATAACCCCATCAACAAAAGGAATTACTGGCTCCTAATTTTAGAGCATAAGTAAATCTCAAGGGTCTTCAGTGCTTGGGGAAACTGGAATTTTAACATTGACAACCTCTGTTCTATAGATAGAGAAAACTAAGGAGAGAAAGGGGAGTAATCGTTAATGTGAAGGATTAGAAGATGGCTGAAAAAAGCAACAAGGCTTCCTCTTGTCTCTTTTATCTCAAAGGTGCAGCTCCAGAGGGTTGACACAGAAAACTGAAAAAAAAAAAAAAAGAAAAATCATGTCATGACATTGCATATGATTATTTGTGCATGCGCACGTGTGCACACATGCCTACATGCGCATGCACCATTTTGGGGGACCTTTTCTTTTTATTGTCTTTTCTTTTGTCTCTCTACATAGATTGAGACAGCACTGAACAATGAGCTTGTGCAGGTTGAGTGATTCCAGCATCCAGGTGACGCTCCCCAGGCACATTCCCAGTGTGCTGTCCTACAGTTGAGAGCTTCTATGGCTTTGAACCCAAACAGGGTGTGGCAATCCCATTACCTGCTTGTCCTGTGCTGTCTCTTCACTGTAGCACGGTAGAAGAACAGGGCTTTAAATGGACTGGTGGTGCTGTAGGCAAGGTGACATGCAGAGGTACAATATGCACTACTGTGTTGCCACTTGCCATTGAAATTACAGCAGTGTGGTGAGATTTCACAGGTAGAGGCATAGGTAGAAGGTGCAGGTAATGGAGGTCAGGCTGTGTACCACTGATGTTCTCCTCACCAGACATTGTTTGACAAAACTTTTTTTTTTTTTTTTTTCCCAGAGGTCATAAAAAAATATAGTAAAGGAAAGCATCCATTTGAATTCTGAAAGTGACCGAATAACGCTGCAGGGCCAATTTGTATTCTCCCTCAGAATTAACTGAGTTAATGCACACTTTGTTTACTGTATGAAGAATAATGTCTACGATATATGAACAAAAGACAGCTAGCAGCAGTGTACCAAAATAAGACTTCTCAATTCATGGTGTTCCAAGTCATTTTTCAGAGGAGGGGTATTTGTTATGTTTTTAATAATTGACAATAATGAAAATGTCTTATTCTCAAATTGAGAAAAAAGCCAGTGTCCAGAGTTCTCTCTAATACTTTCCAGTTTCATACCCAATGAAAATATAGATTTTTTTTGTTTTTTTTTGTTTTGCCATGTAAAATGATACTCTTCTTGTGAGCTAGGTTGTTTTGTTGATGTTGTCTTACTGTTGTAGCAACCCCGGTGTGTCTATTTCTGAGAAAAAGAAAAAAGAAATTCTTAGACAAACATGCGTAACTGTTTGTATGAGAGTGTGTTGTGTGTGTGTGTGTGTGTGTGTGTGTGTGTGTGTGTGTCTGTGAGAGAGAGTGAGTATGTGTGTGCATGCTGGGATAAAGTACATATGTGTTTGCATGCTCCAGCAATGTGCAACACATTAAGTTCTGGCAGTCCCTCCACATGGGCTGCATAAGTTTGATTCATATGTACAGTAGTGCTCCAAAAGGCTGGTTTTCTCTCTAGGAGTTGCCAAAGATGACTCACTTTAGCACTCAGGATACTCTGTCGAAGGGACTCTGAATGTTCTTTTCAGACTAAGAGGACAAACAGGGGAGCCAGTGGTCAGAGACAGCAGATACATCTTTGACAGAGAGCCTCTGCTGTGCTACAGTTTCCTGTTTGCTGGATCACAAAGCAGAGCATCTTGAGAATTTGCCCAGAATTTACTTTCTCTCTTCTGTTCGCGGTGTTGTTGTTGTGGTGGTGGTGGTGGTGGTTGATGGCAGTGCCTGAAAGTGTGTGGGAGAGAGGAGGTGAGTGCAAACTTGGCATGTGGCCTGGCTCCCTGCTGTTCAGAACGCATCACGCCAAGGTTCTTTTAATTAGGCTGATCAAGTGTTTTGTGGGAACCGGACCCATGCTCCATGCCATCAACACATCTTCAAGCACGACTCCCACTCGCCCTCGGTATCCTTTCATCTGTCACATGTTCCCTTTAGGGGTTTTTATCTCCTTTTATTATCACATTAGAGACACTTGCTACATTTTACTTCAGTGTCTGCCAAGGGATGTTCTTACCTGAAAATTGTTGAGATGTCACATTAACACTGCTGTTGTTTCTCCTGGATGAACAACAAACTAATAATTGCTGTGTGGATTGCATTCAAAGGCTAATCTGATTTTACACTGCATAAATCAGACAATTTAAAAAAAAAATAAAAAAATTATGTGTATATATGGTGAATAGTGGTTTCACAGTACAACCATCAGAATTTTGCTATTGAGCTCTTGCTTTGCTCCTTGGACACAGTCAGTATGTCTGAGGGCAGTGACAAGAACAGTAGTGATTTCTTTTCCTGATGAAACACATATGTTCACTGAATACAAGACAACTGAAATGCAAAAATCATAGAGGCCCCTGGGAAAAAAACAAAGAAGCATTTGGTAAATTAATTTTCTTAATATTTAAGAACGTTAGCACTTTCTGATTTCTCGTTCTTTCTCTATGTTTTGAGAGAAAATAGCACCTGTGCACTGGCCTCCTGGAGTGTGCTGTCCATCAGCGTGATGTTGTGTGCGGCTGTTGTTCAACGTTGCCACGGTAACTGTCCTCTTTATTTCTTAGGGGGCCCAGAGGCTTTTGGGTTGCATATTTTATGCATGGAATGTAACTCCCAGAAAGCGGGGAATGGGGGGGGGGGGGGTTACAAAGTACAAGTGGAGCAGCTGATCTTAGAGTATACGTATGTAAACCCTCTTGTCTCTGGTCTCTTTCCTTGTTGGCTTTGTCACCTCCATGCATTTCAACGTAACTGACATGATATAATAACAACTGGAGTCATAGGGTTTGCACCAAGAAACAAATGAGCACTACGGGAAGAGTGTAGCTGAGTCCATTAAGGCTGTGGCACCTTTTCTCCAGTGATACAGTTGCCTGCTCTCTACTGACTCCTACAGCATGTCTGAACTCTGTGCCCGTGCTTTCATTGTGAATTTATTCAGGCTTTCTTAAGTATGATCATTCAGATTGTGCTGACAAACACTGACACACATTACGGAAAATATGTAGGGTAGAATTAAATCAATTAATGATGCCATTTCACTTTACCTGGGTGATGTTTGGCACTGACTGTGATTAAATATACAGAACTGCCTCAGATGAGCTGAATTAGCCTGTATGAAATTCCTGTTTGCAACAGTAAAAACATTATCATTCTCTGTATTCTTAAACTTGAATGTTCCCGTATAAGTTTGTCATCAAAAACAAAGCCTGTAGGCAATATCTATCATTATTATATTTATGGGGCAGGGAAAATCTCTTTTTCTTTCAAGTGGCATTTATTGCACATAAATAAAGACACATATAGTGTCATTATTTATTGACAGTGTGGAGTCCCCCCACACTCAGCCCACCTTTTATGCACACGCACACACACCAAGGGTAAAATCAGTTAAATTCTCTCATTGGCAGCCCAGCATCCTCTGGGAGCTGTGGCGATGAGATCCTGAGCTGCAACGTTCACGTTCACTGTAACACTCGCCTCCACCACCACCTCACGGTCCACTGCTCAAGTCCTGCCATGAAATACAAGCCTACAGAGGTCACAGTGATTGACCTGTGTCGTAAAATGCCAAGTGTGATGCATGCTCAGACACTGCCTGTTCGCAGATCCACAGCTCGCTGTGTACAGTGCAGCCATGTGGGGCTTCGTAGAGTATGTTTGTGATTGTTTCTGAATTTGTTTGATATTCTGTGGTGAGTGGATCCATCCAAATGGCAATATTTACTCTCTTGCACATGTGTGTCAAATATTTCAAGAGATTGCAAATTTTTTTTTCTTTCTTAGTTTAAAAAAAAAAAAAAAAGTGTTTTTCAAAGCTCGTACTTCTGTTTATTTAGATGGATCATTTTATGTGCGGACAGATTTTTAGAGTAAGCACGCCAGTGACTTGGTTTCTCTCTTGCTGAGCTCACTGATCTTCATTGTATATCCTTCCATCCATCCTGTATTGCAGGGATAAGCTGTGAGGAAATGAGCCATTGCGCAGAAATGCAGTTTCTGTAAAAAACAGAAACTATTTGAGTGGGCCAAAAAGAGTCTATTCCTTTGTCCTCATCTGTCACCAGTTGTGTCCCTGGTGTCTGGCCAGGGTGTATGAAGTCCCATAACATCGGCTGTGTCTGAACAGCATCCAAAGACCAGCACTCGCTCTGTATATAAACATTAAGTAGGAAATGATTTCCAGACCCCACTTTTTTCTCCATCCACCATACTTGTTTAGTTTCTCCCTTCTTTAACACTTTGTGAGGAGAAAAGGTTTAGACATGTATATCTAAAGACTTAAACCTGAGTGGTGCAATGTACGATCTTGTATACATCCAGCCCCTCTTTTCAGGCTCATCTCCTGCTGTCAAGGTGGATGGTAGTCACTGTGGTGCAAGTTGGATGTGAATGCAGGAGCAGCATGGTCATCATTGCGGGCATACAGAGGAGCGGGAGGAAGGACAATAGAGGTGAGCTATTCTCAGGGGGAATCTCACAGGGGTAAATGAAGAAGGGCTGTGTTGCTTTGGCTGAGAGGTCAGTGCTTAGCATGCAGGTGAACTCTTTGTGGAAGCACGTGTAAAGCCTAACCATATCATAAGGGAACTTAGAGTGAAGTGTAAGAGTCAGCGTTAGACAGGGCACCTTGTTTTGAGGCACTGATATGGAATGATAACAGGCACATACTCCCCCTTTTATGATCATCAATGGAAATACAGTGGAGGGCTTGTAAGAACTAAAACCCTGCAATGTCCTCAGTAAAGATGGTGTGCATGTGTGGGTGTTTGTGTGTGTGTTTTTCTCTGCGTGTGTGCACAAGGTGTGTGCTAATGAAATTCAGTATTGATCTGGGCAAAATAGACTTTATACATCATTCATGCTCTCTATCAATCAGACACTGCTAAGTTTTCCAAAGCTGCTTGTTTTAGAAGAGTATAAAAAAAAACTCCAAGCAGAGCAATAATTACTTTAAAGAGATTGTTTTAAAGTCTTTCCTTTAGCCTTTTCTCAAGGTGTAACAAGCTTATCTGTCAAAGACAATGTCTATTGAATGAACTGCTTAATTTGAAATTGATTGAGGTTCTTTTGGTTTAGGTGGGGAAAAACTCTCTTCCATAGACCAAATTGAGACTTGGGAATTTAAAACTATGCCAAAGGACAGGTCACATTAACACAAGGCTAGGTCCTTCATAGTGGGAGAGGTATATCCCTGATGAGATAAAGATACATTTGTGAGTGTGGGACACCTCCTCTGAATAGTGAGATAGTGCCATCCTCTCTTTTGCATGGTTTGTTGGATTGTTAGAAAAATGCTACAGGGTGGATACAGACGAAAAGCAAAGAAAATAAACACAGGACGTGGTAACCTGACACAGGAAACCCAGTGAATGCTGGGAGTGAGCAGTGAACCATACTTCCTGTAGGACAGCACAATGGCAAGCGGTGGCCCCAGATTCCTAAAAGAGGCTGTAGTCGCAGGGACAAGGAAGGGCAGCCTGTGTCCTCCGGTCCAGGGCTGATAAGAGCATAAGATAGAAACGGCATTTATGTCCCTCTCATTGCTTTGGGAAAGCAAAACATCCTGAGGTTGCCGTGGTTACCCGTTTCATTAAACATGAAAGTGCAAATAGCAAGCAAAAACATTCATTCAGAGTTTTGTCACATGCTAAAGGGGTCCAGGGTGGCAGTTTGTGTCACCAAATCTCCCCTTTTGCATCTGAGACACAGAAGACAAACACTTCCACCGGGCAGCAAAACAACCTTCTCACTGAGTTTTGTCCAACACTTGGCATCTCCTTTTTTTCTGCTAGTTCATGCCCTCACTCATTTTGCCTCCTCCATCAAAAATGTCCTCAAGGATTTTATGGAAGAATGTAGTTTTTCGGGTCGGTGATTCATCAGTGGTTTTTGCCACCTGCCTTTTTGATTAATGTCAGACAATCCTATTCCCTTAAGTCAATGCTGTATTGACAGAGGTGGGAAATCAGGGCAACATTTTATCTTGAGAGGTCCATGTTTAAATGTACATTAGTTGGTTTAATAATGTCCTAAAGTTAAAATGTTGCAATCATCCATCACTCTTACCGAGTGAATTAGGGTTAGGGTTTTTTTTCACTGTCTGCATTTGAACAAGATGTAGTGTTCATTTTGAATCAAGCAAAAATAGACTGCACGTTTTTTTTTTTTTACTTGAAAGGAACCTTTCCTACAGCTGGCATCGTTGGTAGCATTAGTGTTATAAAAGACATAATTTTAACTTTTATTATGTTCAACTGCCAAGATCAGTGGATTCACTGCTTTATTTGCTGCTGTATTGATGAACTTCCTGATATAGAGTGCTACAAAAAATATTATTAACTCGAGAAATATTACACAAATGTTTTTCATGGTTGGCAGGTCTTACTTTCTGTAAATCTAATTTTTGTAAAAGAGATTTTTTCCACACTGTCTTGCTACTGCACTCACAATGTGAAGGTGACAATGCCTTCACACAATTACAATTTTAGTTTCAAGCCAATAACAGTAGCTCATGTTAATCTACAGGAGTACAAATCCAAACGCATGTAAACCCTGGTTTCAAATCAAGCTTCTGCTATTTCAAGAGAAATAAAACTCTGCCCACTGCAGCTGCGCTTCCACTTATTTCAATGTGCAAAATAAGTATCATTATGATAAAAGACAAAGAAATCCAAAAATTCTCAGGTTCCTTCACCTTGGGAGTCTGGGATGAACATGATAGACAAGTTGGACGACTATATGGTTCACATTTTGGAGCCCCGCACTCAGCTGGAGGGCTGAGCAAAGGAGGTGGCCGTGGCAAACGAGGTTAGGTTAGAAGGCCATGACAGTGACGGGGTGTTTCGGTAGCCATTGGCAAGTGATTGTCATGATCTTTTCAGTAAATAAGGAGGCAAAGATATCGCTCAGAGGCCTGTGTAAGGAGGATTACATCCAGCTATATACACTGTCTGAGTTAGCACCGTGAAAGGTTTGTATTTGAGGGTGTGAGATTGCTTGCGTTCCCCTGCTCGTTGCAACTGAATGAAACGTGGAAAAAAGCAGCCAGTGTGCAAGTACATGTAGCATCTCAGTTTAAGACCAATGTTAAGTTACATTCAAGCGATAAACTTTAATTCAAATACATTTATGTAATAATTAAAATTTCAACGCTCTAGTTAATTACCAGATTCAGATTAATGATTTATTATTGTAAGTTGAAATAAGATAAGGCAAGACTTCATTGATCCCTTGGGAAATTCACATGCTCCCCAGCAGTATATAAAGTAATTAAAATTGGCCCGAGCTTTACTCGCTGTAACATTAAAGTAATGGACACATTACTGCATTAGTTATTAGTATCCAGTAAAATAATATGTACATTATAGAATGGGCCATTCCTCATAATGACTACTTCTAGTATATTTTGACGATAACACATTTTTACTTTTTCTTTAATAAAATTTGCTTTCCCTTGAAACTGTTTAGTTTTCAGCATTGTATCATTGGAACTTTTACTTAGGCTTCGCCACCATCGCCTAATACCATAATTATAATCCTGTAACATGATTACTAATAAAAAAAGAAAAAAAAAAAGTAGCATGATGAAGTGAGAATGTCTAGACCCGAATCTGACAGATAGCCTGTGACTGGTCCACCCTTCCTCCTCCTTCCTTAATCCTTCCCCACTGACCTTTCTCTGTCTTCTCCCACACGTAACACTGTCCAACACTCTTATTTCATGGAAACATTTTCGGAGCAGCCCAAATCATGCAAAACAATTTATTAGCTATGCATATGTGCGATTCAATAAAGGTGTGAATACTTGGGATGTTATTTCTGCCCATATATGGTGGGTGACTTTCCACCCAACTTCATATGTTTAGTGTAGTTTGTCTGTGGAGTTAGAAGGTAAAAAGCTCATTCCAAATAAAAAAAAAAAAATCCATCTTTTCTACAAGAGAGAAACATGAGCTCGGTATTTAGATGAATCGATATTAGTTTAATAATATTAGTATATCTGTTGAAAATGACCAGGGTGGGCTTTCAAGTGTTCCCCACACCTTTGTGTCTCCCACACACTCACATGCCATGTCTTTGTTCCATTTCCCTGATACCCATAAACACCAACTAAAAAACTGGAAGTGGGATGTCTGTGCTTCTTATCTGGATGTTTTGTTTTGTTGTTGACCCTGTAACGTGAGTGTATATTTATGTCCAGTTCCTGCAAGCCCTCCCCAAAACCAGGCATGCATGTTAGCTTGCCCACACCTATCTGCGGCATTGTCCATTCAATATGATTATCGCTGACCCACACCGCCTCCTGTCTCCGGGGCTCACATGAACCAGTACTTCCTCCAAGGAAGGAAATGTTCGTTACCCACGGGCCAGTGTCACACGACTGCACTGTACAGACCCAAAAAGGCAAGTTTGGCTGAAATATTCATATGTGAACACATCTCCTGGGCTATTTTTGCAATGTAACCAAGGAATCCAAATTATTCGAAGTTTATTCACAAAGAGGGGCATGAATGTAAGCCACTTCAGCAACATATTGTCATCACTAAATTATTGCTTTAAAGCTCTTACTTCTATTCCCCTCCCCTTCTCTCTCTCCCTTTCTTCAACACACATATACACACTGACACATACACAAACAGTTGGGCAGTGGGACTAAGAGGGAGAGGGAGATCATTTGTCTCAATCTGCAGTGATGATAGTTTATCAGAGGCTGGAGGAGTGGAGTGGGAGCAGGTGGTGGAAGCAGGCTCTGTAAAGAGACCACAGTAATCAGATCTTCAGCTCAAGTCAGAACTGAAGGAGTCCAGTGCTGACCTACCAACCAAGCAAACAATTGCACTGGACTAGTCCGACCCCCCCCACCCCCGACTTCAATCCCTGAGTGGCAATTGAGACGTTGCGCAGACTGGCCTGTGGAGGCAGGGCTCGAGATGACTGTCTTCCACCTGGATGTTCCAGGAGGTGGAGCTCCCAATACTCAGCCAGCAATGTGACTGTCCAGTTTAAGAGAACTTGCAGTACATTATGGTGGTTTCTACTTGTTAAAAAGTTATTGTAATTTTAGAATTTCTCAATTTTTTCCTTTTTATACTGTGTAAAATTCATTTAATGGTATCTAATGCGTGAACCATTTCATACTTAGTTGCTTCTCCTCGGCTCATACTCTCATATTCTTTCTTTTTCTCTCTGACCCATCCACTTGTGGGCAACAATAGATGGTCTTTCTCTCATTCATACAGTGTAGTGTATAGTAATACTGTGGTGGTTGCTATAGCAACCCTCTAGTCAGACGATCTCATTACTGGCCCTTAGACATTTCTTTCTCACTCACTCTCTAAGGAATTACCACTTTTCATTATGATTTCCCTCCCCTCTCTCCCAACTACCCCTCCTTCTTTATCTCTGTCTCCCCCTCTCTCCCTCATCCTCCCTCCCTAAAAGGTCAGATGTCCTCCATGGTGGGGAGAGAGGAAATCTGTAAAAGCGTTGAGGTCTATTCAGTAACCCCCCATCCTCCCCCTCCAATTGCACCCCACAATCATTCTGTTCCTTTCTATAGCTGCAAAGAAAGGAGCCAGAAAAGAAGGGAGGGAAGAGAGGAGCCTTGAGTCTGCTTTTCTTTGGAGCGCATTTTAAAATCTGTTTCTTTTTTTCTGCCCTTCTCTTTTCTCTCCTCAAAGCTTCCTTTTGTGTGGAAAATAGCTCCTTGAACCGATGGTGGAGCAGTGGTCTGTGTTGCCTTTTTTTTTTTTTTTTAAATGTTCCTGTCCGCAGTCAATAGCCCATAAATTCATACACACATGAAGGCGTGCACACACACCAACACATACAAACATATACACATCCACTATGTGCACACATATATTCACACTTTTATAGATATTTGCACATGGACATTTTAACAGATTTGAGCTTATGCGTACATAAATACATGCATCTTATCAGGTATATAAACATTTATTCACACACTTCACACACTCACTCACCAAAGTATATAATCATATTTTACACGAATACTTATTCATTAAATATTATTTGTATTCCAATACCATTGGAAATATCCATACTGGTTGAGAGGCTACACAATCCCAGTTCTGATCTGTTAAACAATATTGCATTTACAAGCTATGCCATCAAACCAAAGAGGCACAAAATAGCACATCATGAGAGTGGAAGTTCATTCTTTTAGAAATGCAGTTTCCCAAGGTCAAGTTGTTGTTATTTTTCTTTATATAACATTTTAAAATAGAGCAATGACTTTTGAATATCAACATTTGGGAGGAAGAAAAAAAAAAGTGATTTTAATAAACACAATGCAAAAAGCATTCAGTCACCATGGGGGGAACTCCCAGAGGAAATCCATTGGTTTTTCATAAAATGCTTATTTATGGTAACAAAGGTGGCAGAGCCTCTCCTATCTCACACTTGTTTTCTCTCCATACTCTTTCTGAAAATTTCATTCTTTCATTTTCTGTCTGCTACAAAGGGATAGTGGACAGTGGGCAGATCCATAAGTCCTATTGCTCCTTCTTACATTGATCCATATGGGGCTCTATTCAACTGCATTGGCTGCACAATTGATCCTGGCCTCTCTGCTGTGGTAAACATTTTACTCGGTTTGCCTCCATCCTGATCAATAGCCTTCCTTTAATAATGTATCTCATTGATCAGTTTGGCCCCTGAGTAAATTGATCAATTATTTTAATCCTTTTTTTTTCAGTGAGGTGTGGTGTCAAATGAGGGGCAAACTACTCTGGGTTAAACGGTTGGTGCTCTCTGTGCGTTTAAAGCATGTCCTCACATAATCTGCCCCTTTTAGAGGTTATATAATACCAGATATGCCAGTCTGTTGAATGATGTAGTGATGATATCAATATGAAATAGTCAGAGTTTATCAGTGTTTAAGAACAAAAGCGATATGCGAGTATTGTATTTTAGTTCTGAATAGGATGTAATTAATCATTTCCTTTTTATTATGTACTGCCAAGAGATAAAACAGACAACTTCTTTTGAGAGCTGTGTGTAAAGTGGCATAGTTGTGTTTTCTTTGGGACTGGCTGCGTGCTGATCAGGCTGTATCTCTTCACCCTCATCCCCATGATGGATTTCAAGGGCATTGGTCATCAGCATTGGTGAAGTCAAGGCCCTCCACCCACCATCTCATTACTAGTCCTAATTATCCTGACAAGTCACTGTTGCTTTGTGTGTGTGCGTGTGTGTGCGTGTGTCTTTACTTCACAGACACAAGCTAAGCTGTCCGAGCACACAGGAACATACATGCATTTATTCTTGGCATAGACACAAGCATAGACTGAATGAACAGACATAAAACAGCGAAGCAGTGGATCTATAGCCAGCTTGTGTCCCTGACTTCATGGAAGGCAGCAGAAAAGGTATTTGAAATCCAAAGAGTTATCAGAGGCAAGAGAAAACAGGGAGGAGGTAAAGTCTTTGTTAGTTTGACCTTGCTGAGATTTATCTGCTGTGGAGATATTTCCAGAGATTTCACAGGCCAGGATAACACTTGGAAAGTTTAAAATGGAACCAAAGAATGGCAGCTACTCCAATACTTGATCATTACACTTATGAATTCCCTTCCCCCCTCTTATGCTAATGCACACAAGCATAAACATATTCATTTCTGGTAGACTCTCTTTGATCTGCCCATGTTTCCACCAGGATTTTCTGCCTCTGCTTTGCCTCCTGGCAGGTTAGAGAACAGAGGATTCCCATGGCAATCAGGAGCTGATCAGGTGTGGTGAAAGTCACCATGTTGAGCGTTCGCTCATTAAAGTCTCATCTTCATACCCCCACCTATCTAAGATGACGTGACAGAGCCCATAGCACTCCCCCTCTCATGTTACCCCTCCCTCCTCCCCACTAGCCACACCAAAATGCTCTGATGATCATCTGTCACAGGAGTATGACGCTCCTCTACTGCTTGCTCCTTCTTCCAGAACATAAGTGTGAAGCATAAACAGCTCAGAACTGAAGGTTCGCTATGAAACAACGGTTGCTGTTTCACACTTTTGTCATGCACCATCCCAGTGGATGCACTTCACTTCCCAGATCATGCTAAATGTTTGACAGCTGCTACGGACATTAGCTAAGATATGAAAGCAAGGGAAAGCACAGAATAAAGGTCTGCACTACTTGTGATGAGATGTGGGTTTTTCTAAATCACTTAAAAGCAGCGTTCAGACACAGATGAACCAAATTTAAAGAACAAACAGTAAAAACATTAATTGAATGCTGATTATGCTGCATTTCGCTGGCTGCTGTAAGATTTGCGTGCGTGTGTGTGTGTGTGTGTGTGTGCAAACATTAGAGCATGCGTTTATGTGTGTATTTGATGGTGTTGGTGTGTGCTATTGTGTGTGTCTATAGAGAGAGCGCTAATTGTAAAGGATGTGGCAGGTTGAGATAAGGTTATCTTGACGCAGTGAAACGTCTGAGAGAGAAGGCCAGAGCTTGCAGATGGAATTAGATTGATTAGAGGAGCCATATTTGGGCCACAGTGCTATTTCCAGATAGCCCTCAGTGAGCCTCATCCCCTCTGCCTGGACTGGCTCTGCTTTCGTCCTCACCCTCACCCCAGCTCTCTCTCCCTGACACTCCTGCTGTGCAGCAGGACAGCTGATAGTGCCACAGGCTGTCACTCACACACTAACTGACTGGCCACTGCAGGGCTGAGATAGTCCCAAAGAGTCCCCCACTGACACCCACAGTGAGAAAAAAAAAAAAAGAATAATAAAAACCAACAATATATGCACCGTTGCACAAGAGCATTCCCTTCATGTCGCAAATCTGTGTCTTCTGATTAGACTTTGAGGGCTCAACAGTTAATTCAACTTCATGTGTAGTAGAGTGTAACTTAGCCTGAAGTTTTCCATTTCAATTTTACCATCTTCCCATCCTTAAGACCTCAGGGTAAACTGATTCTTGCTGCAACACTGTGGTTTTAAGGGATAAAAAAAAAAAAAAAAAAAGAATCTCATCATATAGACTTCATATTAGACGGAGCTGTGGCGAGGAAGTCAATCCCAAAAAATCCAGCGCTCAATTCCTGCCATCAGGATCCTCCATTAGCCAAGCATTAGAAACAAATTAACTCTTCTCAGTTGAATGGCTTGTCAGAGGAAGTGTGGGAAAATCCTCTATTAGGCAGGAGTTAAGTGCCTATTGGAAAGCTAGAGATGGAATCCTGCCTAATAAAGGAATAGTCAACCATTGGAACGCCGGCTGAATGGAGGAGAATAAGTGCTAATTAAGAGAACAAAGTGTCGTCTTACAGGCTGGTCCATTAATATGAGTTTTAGGCCTCATCTCACTGGCATCTCCTGATTTTCTGAATATGACAAGGTTGTGTCGGATTGCATGTGTGTGTACTCTGTGTATGACAAATTGCGATAAATTTTGTTTATTCTGGGTAGTGGTGACAGTGTGTAAACAGATAAATTATGAATCTTCACTGGTCCCAGAGGCCACACTTTTTTAGACTAGGCTAGTCTCATCTCTGAATTTGACATGTCGTAAGCCATGCAATGAACACACTGCTCCAAAACTATTTGGGGCGTTATGTCTCAGATGAGCTGAGCCAACTCAAACCACAACTCCAGTCTCCTCTGCCTCACAAACGCTGAGCATTTTCCAATTTTCAAGCTGTGAAAAGTGAGAGGGATGGCGAAACAGCGTCATGGACCGAACCGGGCGGAGACTCAAAATAAACTCACGCAGGCTTGGCTGCGTACAGGCTCCATCTCTGTTTATCTTAGTGAGAGTGAGCATGGGAGCCCAGTGATGAAATCAAGAAAAGGAGGAAAAAATTAAACAGAGTTGAACAGGCCAGTGTATTTGGTTGGGGTTGCCATGGCGATGGGGTGCATGGATGCAGATAAACAGCACGTTGAGTACTCAGGGAGGAATGCAGCCCTTCTGCCTGCGGTTTGGAGAGGAGGTTAACACTTCTCTTTCCCAACAGCTTCGCCACTCAACAACATATGGGACTGCGGGGGGGGGGGGGAGATTGCACTTTAATTGCACACATCCAGGGATAAAAGGGAATGTGCAGTAATATTTGGAAAAATGCTGAGAAAAGAGGAGCGATGGCTAAGGGTTGATTGCATATTACGACACAAGTTGGTTCAGTGTTTTCACTTTAAAACTGGAATCAGGGAAAGAGAAAATGGGGAAAAAAAATTAAAAATGAGAAACAGAAAAGGAACTGTGGAAAATTACAGAACAGATTTCTACAGTTCTCCGGATGGAGGTTTGTTTGACTCCTCTGTACAGCTTTCTCCAGTACAGCAGATTACAACCTGAGCAACCTGTGAAGTAAGTGAAGTAGCCTGTCATCATTCCTTATACAGCGCAATGAAAAAAAAAAAAAAAGAAGCTACCTCTTATTTGTCCAGTTATATTAAAAGTTACAAGGACAGGAAGGAGTTATGGATAAGCAGGTGGGAATAGTGACAAGTAGAAAGAGAATGGGGGAGAAGGAAGGGAGATGGTAAGGAGAAGCCAATTTGGTGAGGAATGGTGGCTGTGGCTTGCTGATAAGAGGCTCTCCTTCTCAGCTCCCCCTGACAGAATGGGGAGGCCTTGTCTGTCGCCCCATTAGCAGCCATACCTACAAGGCGCAGCCTTCTCTACATGGCCGGCCTTCAATAGAGGGCAGAAATGGAAAATGGCTACTTAACTAGTGATTACCTGATTGAAAGGTACCTGTCATGGGAGGGAAGGGGCCGGGAAAATAGAAAGGACATATGGGGGATGAGGGGAGTGAATGATTTCCATCCTGTCTCTACAGTGAGATGAACGTGTTACTGTGAGATTAAACCACGAGTGTGTGTTTATTAAAGCCATGTAGGGGGGAAGGGAAAGAGGGACTGGTGGGGTTGCGAGACGAAGGAAGAAAATTACAGAGAACTGGACTGTGGGGGTGGGAGGTGGAGGGTGGGGGGCAGTGAAGGAACCAAAAACTCTCAGTACAGTATGGCAAGGGAAAAAAAAGTGCCTGCCGATGCTTCTGTAGTTCTGTGGATCAGTTTGTGTTCTTTACTCGCTTTTCTAATATTTTATTTATGCATTGCATTGAGGTAGTTTGTTAGCATTTCATGCAGAGCTGGTTGAGAAGTCCACAAATCATGGAGAGAATGGAAACACCATGGTTAGCAGCAATCCCTTCTAATCAGAAAAACAATTCTCCTGGTATTGCTGTTAATCAGAGTGCTGCTCCGTCACTGCAGAGCATTCACCTGCAGTTTCTTTTCCAACATAATGGCTGCTTTAATTCTCCTCTCTAATTGCTTGTCATATTTGTCCCTCTGGCTCTTTGTTTCCATGAGTCGCTCTTATCACCTCACTCCGCTGCCATCAACCAATGTCAAGCAAAACCACAACACTTCTGCCCAGATCTTTGTGAGGGATGCCCTAAGCCGCAGCATTTTAATGGTCCCTGTAGGCCGGGCCCACAGTGCCATATGAGTGGCTTTATGGAAGCTATTATTAGTGTTTACTCACTGGCACTTACTGGGTCGACAGCCGTCCTGTGTCTCACCATGTGCAGTGAGGCACTGTAACCCTGACTTCTGATTTTAATGTTATGGTTACTGCTATGGCTCTGTCTCCTCGCTCAATCGTTAACTCTGTGACCATTTTATGGGGTATTAATTGAGTTGTAATTTTGACTCAATGAAACCATGTTAGAGTTTAATGCCATTTTAACTTGGGATCTAATTGAAAACAGGCACTAAGCTCTCACTGCTTGTCCAATAGGAACGAGATGAATTGTTTTCCACACACACACAACATTCTACATGTAAAATAAATAGACAACTTCCTATCAAAACAAATGTACAGGTCAGCATCGGCACACACATACATTTCTCCTTTAACCTTTAACTTAAGACACAAAGAGTTAAGACACGAACATGTGCACTCATGCATGCACATGCACAAAGGGCGAGAATAAGAGAGAGAGTTGGATGGCGCTCCGCACTGATCACATTACCTCATCTCACATGTATTTCAGAGGCCTGAAACCTGATATGCATGCAATTGTTATTTTAAATCACCGTCTGGGAAAGTTGGACCCAAGGTCTACAGACTCACCAACGTGGGTGGGGGGGTTGGTTCAGGAGGGAGCTGAGGCCACTGGGACAGGTGGCACATGGTGAACTGACTAATTTGGCCACGTAGTTTTATTGAAGTAAGGAAAACCTCTTAATTATTAAAAACAATCAGTTAGCTTGACATTCAATCTTGAGTTCACGGCACCTCCAGACGCGGGTTCAAACCTGCGGAACTTTTGTCTCCCCCTTCTGGCAGTGAAAGTGATTACACAATTAGCGCTCTCTAATGGGGAAATGCCACACAAGTGGTCCCATGTTTGGACTCGCTGCCAATCACCAAAATCCTTCCACTTCTGAGTTTCTTTTTTTTTTTTTAATTATTAGAAACTTTTCTTGCAACCTTCCTACACGTTCTGCCTTAAGCGCCATCTTCTTCACTGCAGGTACTCTCCTGTCCAGGTCTGGTAAACCAGTCATTGGTGGTGGACATACACCACTACTGCCACGGGAATTTTTCCACAGACGCCAGATTTGCTACACATACACCTGGTACTGATAAATCAGCACAGTGAACTCAATATGCAAGAGCGTAAATGTAGCTATAATGTAGCTAGCTAATAGACATTGATTTGAATGTAAAACTACTGAACTCTGGCTTTAAATTGGAGAGGACTATATTCACTGTAACTGTATGTTTCTCAGGCCCATTGCACTGACTCTGCAGAGAAGTGATTGGGTTATTTTCTCTCCCCTCTTTCTGCTCTCTCTCGTTCCCTCTCTCATCTGCCACCTTATCTCTTGTATCCCCTCCCTCTATCGTCTGCCCCAATCTTTCGAATATATTTGCACCTACAAGGTTAATGTGTATGTGAAGGGAGAGAATATGGCGTGGCACTGACTTCAGATCCATAAGAATATATTTCACCTCTTCAGGCTGGACAGGCACAATGCCAGAGGCCACTGGATAACTGCTCCTTCCCTCCTATCTGTAACCCAGGTTAATTAAAGTTCCTCACCCCCCCCTCCCCAAAGTATGCTTTTAAACAGAGTGCTATGTGTCATTGGATTGTATTTTATTCCTTTTAATGATGGACTCATTATGCGTGTGGGTGTGTGTTTGAAAGTACACGCCGCAGAATTCATTGCATCATTCTGTGCACATACAAAACACCATTTTGATGCCTAAAATGTCTGTAGAACTCAGCTATTTTGCACAAACAACAATGTTTAACTTGCGATATGTTTCGCAAATGAAGTATATGTTACTCGTAAAGCATCTGTGTTTGCAGCAGTAGCAATGTTTAGTACTTTACATGCCCTTGAGGGAGTGATTACTATCAGTTATCCCACGCACACAAAGAAGTTGATGTTGCATCACCTGCATAATGAATTCACCCGAAACTTGCCACTGATTCGATTTCAAGTAACCCTACACCAGAGGCCAAATGGGAAATACTGTAAAAAGAAGAGACTGGCGGTGAAAGCAGGAACAACTCGTAGATCTCTCTCTCGAACAAGCATCGAAGCCACAGGCGCTCACATTCCTCCATAATGATGTGTAATACTCTGAATCCACAAGGTTAAGTATGAGTGCAGTGGGATGCCTGCCGGTGGACTTAGATAGGGGACTCTGACTCACATTAAGGCAACTTTAGTTCATGACTATCAGTGTTAAGTGCTAATGAGCAGAGATGAACGAACCTGTGTGAGAGAGTCCAGCATCCAAATACAAACCCCAATGAGAGCTGTATCTGCACCCATACATGTACACACTTCTGCATGGCAACAAATACATACTTTGTGATGTTGTATAGTATGAAATAATGCAATGACAGGAGTTGTAGCGAGGCTTGTGTTAGCAATTTTGTCAGGAGCTTTTTCGGCGCAGCAGAAAAAGAAACTGCCTGTGACCTCTTTTTTAAGCTCTCATTTACTTTTCTTTAAATTCTCCTTCTCTTCCTCTTCCATACCATTGACTCTTTCCAGCTCATTGAGCTGTAGCAACTAGCAGGACTGTACTTACTGTAGAATCCATATATATAATCCATATGCATTAAACTTTATTTCATTATTTACTTTATTGGAATTGTTGAAAGAGGCTCAGTAACTTGCTGTAGGGGAAGTAGCCTCTTCGAGGGTACTGAACTTTGTCTGTGTTGCAGTTTCGCTCACTTTTTCTCCTCCTTTTTTCTCTCTCTCCCCCTCTCTCCTTTCCTTCTGTGATTTATTGGATGATGATCCCTTTTCTTCCTCTAAGGGTGAGTGTGTGCTTTGGGCATCCAGCCAACAGGACCTGCTTTAATTGATGTCAGTAATCTGGTCACCTTGAGAGATAGTTAAAAGGGCAAATCTCTATTAGCTTTAGTTTATGGCGAGCAAATTAATACACACACACTCATGCGTGTACACGCACATACACACACAGACAAAGTTTCCACAGACAACGTGTGGAAGGCTGCACAGTATGTATGTGAATGCAATACATACTGCAGATATTAGCGACAATTCTCAGAGTACTAATCTCGTCAACTGCTGTTTGCTGTGCGTAAACATGAAGGTGTAGTCTCTCTGCTGAAGCCCCTGTTCGCTTAAACGCTGTAAGAAATACATTTCGACTAGTGAGGAGCCAAGATAAGTTATTTCTGGTTGGATAAGCACAAGGGGACGTATCTGAGGGAGCCAAAGGAATCTACATTAAGGATAGATATCTGTTAATTAAATCTGTCCCTGCCTGATCTCTATCTGTAACACGTAACTTACACTGCTGCTGCTGGATGAGCACAAGCACACACATGCACACGCACACACATACACACACACAAACACTTGCATATTTATATATAAAACTTCCCTTTCTCTTATTCCACAGCCTATCATAGGAGAGGAAAGACATTTGTAAACATAAATGCACTACAGGGTGGCACAGTATATTTTTTCATAGGTAATATTGTCAATTCTTTATGGTACCATAATACCGAACACCATAGCCCTCATGATTATATTATGTGCATAAAGGCTAATGACCCTGCTGCTGGAGAATCAGGCCTCTTTTCACTTTTCATACGGCGCTCTCTCAAGCCATACTGTGAGGAAGAAGTAAAAATAGTTTTCAGATCACAGAAAAAAAAACATTGTCAAAATGTTACTCATACGATACATCGCGTTTTGCTTAACAAGAAAGGGTTTATAAGGCTCTGGGTGGCCTCACTTTTATTGCTTTTTTTTTGTTGCGTGTTCAATGTCTTCTCCATCTTTTTGTCCTCATCGTGCATTTTATTTCCTTCTTCTTCATCTTCCTCTACATCTTCTTGTTCTTCAGCTGCTCAACTGTCTGGGGACTCACTGTGGTTATTCTCGAGAAGGACAGGGGCTAGGAGGTGACTGGGGTGGCTGAAAGTTGGGGTGTATGTGGACCAGATGTCTGTGCTTTCATGAGGCTGGGGGGGGGGTCGGAAAAGGCCGGGGGGGGGCATGGCTGTTCTCAATTACGCTGATCAATGGAAGTGGTGGGGTGGGGGCACTCAACACTGTAAAGAAAGGACACAGATTGTTAAAAATGAGACAAAAGAGAGTGACAGAAAGATTATGGAGGGGTCCCGCCTTTCTTGGGCCATAGTGTTTATTTTTAGACATGTTTTCTGCCTCACTGAAGGGCCATACAGGTGAAGATGACAGCGTGTTTATTTTTCTGGGGATTGCACTGATTGCAAATAAATATGGACCAAAAACATCATCTTAGTCTCGCTGGAAGACATTCAGAGAGAGATGTATGTTTTCTGATCATTTATATATTAATGGATTCCTGTTTTGTTTTTTTTTTTATGTAAACTTTGAAACTTGGACATGCTACAAATACAGGTTTGCATGAAAGTATTCATTAGAGCAGTGTAGAATAAGAAATAACGATTGCTTGATTTGCTTATAGACTGCCACCATTATTTCATTAGTGTGGCTTCAACAACAATAAAAGATCCTGAACTACAAGACGGTTGAGCTCAAACTGAGGCCCCTGCATATCAAGTGGTGGCTCTGTTCTGTGTTTTAATTAGGATTATATGTCCTCTTTAAAGGATTCCTTCTCTGAAGCCTTTCCCATTTAGAGCCCTATAGGGTTACACAAGATTAAAAGCACTTTTCCATCTTTAGCCTCTGATCCATCTTTGAAATTGTGCTTGGTTCCCTGTCTCTGGAACACTTTATCTCCCCCTTGGAAGGACTGAAGGGTGAGAGGAGGGGTAAGGCGAGGTATGTATGACGTTTTAGTTTTGGTTTTTTTTTCTTTTCTTTTCTTGCTTCATTTGCTTTGTATTTACTTATATATTTAATGACTACAAGGTATATGTTTGGATGTGGCATTTACGATATCACTTTGATCAAATGCAAGTGAGTTTCACATTACACACTATAGCTTGAACGCCACTTCTGATACAACAAGCCTGTGTCCAATCACAGAGATCTTCCCCCATGACCTCTGACCTTTACTCCTGTGGGTAGAGAAAGAGAAAGGCATTGGTTTCAACAGAGGGAGGGGTTCAGGCTGGCTGTCTCTCACTGCAGACTGCCAAGGCTCCCCACCACCCCAACTCTCCACAGCATTTTTTTTTTCTTTGCTTTTTCTTGAAACCAACGTTATTCTAAACACTTGAAAATCTTCCACATGTGCAAGCAATTAGTTTTCACGACTTGCTCTGGATGAGAAAGATCTACAGACAGGCACAAGCACACGCACAAACACAGCGGGGCAAGTACATAAAGGATGAATGGTCATACAATGAAACACTCAGGTATGTGCACATCAATGCATATAGGCCTTGGTGTGCATCGACAATATACTGAAGAAAATAACACCACATCATATGTTTGATAGACATTCTGGATACGCACATTGCGCCTCACTATGACTCAGATTTTACATTTACCATTGCTGGAGAGGTTTGTTGCTGTTACGGTTCCTGTACCATATAACACTAAAAGCTAAAAGTATTTTCTGTTGTGTAGGCTCCCTCTTGCAAAGATGTGTCAGCATCAGCAAAAGTTAGTATTTTTATTTGAAACTATACAGTACAATAACACAGCAACACAGAGGGAAACAATTATCGGCCAAATTATGTAACTAAGTAAAAGGCCTCACTGGGGACTGTTAGATCAATATAGAAAGATTGTACTCTTTGCATGGAATAATCCCACCTAAGTAAATGCTTGTGAAACTAATATATAATGTATGATCATTTTTTTTTCCTGCATATATCCAGTTCATAACATTTTAATAGTTCCTTTCAGGTCATACTCAGCTATCTGTCAGAGTGCTCTAGGTTCAAATTAGGTTTCCATCCAACCCAACCACTTAAACAGTCACTGGGCCATTATACAAGTACAGTAATTGGACTCCGGGCCAAATTTTTCTTGGGCCTACCGGAGCCAAAAAATCCACTGACACATTCAGTTGTATAACCATGAAATACTTCTTAGACCGTGAATTTCGTAGATGAACAAAATGCAAACTGGTGGAAAATATCCTCTTGCATTAAAAAGAGACTGCAAAATATCCTTTAACCCCGTCTACTGCTTGGTGCACAGCTGGCCTACATAACAGCAGCTAACCAATAACATCATCCCTAATAATTTTATTTCCAAATTGCTGCATGTTTGCGTCTTCTTTACAAACAAACAAACAAACAAACAAAAAATAAACTTTACAGTCACGGTTCCTGGGTCAAGCCTAGTCTGTGCATGTGCTGAAGCAGTATAGCTTATGCAACAGCTGACGATTGTCAGTGTTCCACTTTTGTTGTTTACAAAATACTATTACAAGCAGATCAGGGTATGGGAGTGCATCATCAAGATGTTTCTGCTGAAGTCACAGATCTGCAGCTAATGAGCAAGAAATTAGACAAAAATGAAAACATGCAATGGGAAACAGTCTGTAAATGAAAAGTGGTGCAATTGAAAATGACTGTGGAGGAGAAAAATGTTTTAGCCATAAAACAAATGTAGGAAAAAATAAGCATCTGTAAACTGTCAAAAGGTAGTTTTGCAAAATAGTTTTTTCATACCCACACTGACGATAAACATTTTAATCATTGGTAAACAATTATACACACTATGCATCCTCATACAACAATTCTATACATAAACAGGCTTAGTTATGAGTGTTTTGTATCAGGCAAACGGACTAACTGCTTGGCCATTAGCAAGTAGAAGTTTTTCTACATTCTCCACATTAACAACAATTCAGTTAATTATCTAAAAGTGATTTGTAAACAAAGAATAGGTTCCTTCAGTGGCTGTCGCTTGGTATGTGGTTGCTTTGGTTTTAGTCATTACATCTACTCTTCCCTCTCTGTTGTAGAAAAGATGTGGTTTGTACTTCACCAGAATGATAAGCAAATGACCGACAGATGGATGAAGTGATCAGTGGAGTTGACACTGTTGCTTTCACTCTTCATAACAATTGATGTATTCTTGAAAGGATTTCTGAATCTTTTCATCTCATCATATTATGACAGTGTTTTGATGATGACTGTGATGTGTCACCTTATCAAGACTAAATGGCTAAAGATTCACTGAGGTAATGTTGGTGTGATGTGGATAATCATTACATTAATGACACACATTCACATGGAGTGTAATTTAAAAGCAATTATGGGATCGGTAACCTTTTTAATCTAGTCATCACCTAGAGTAGGCGCTGTGTGTCGTGCTGTATCACCTGGAAAATGGAAACATTAATAAAATATTAATCAATCACAAAGAAGGGGACTAAGCTGACAGGTAGGTCAGATAGTTAACATATTGATAGAAGAGTTGACTTTCTGGGGGCGAAGCTAAAAGTACGGAGAAGATTCTGTTGAAATATTACGTTACACGCATATGCCCAGAATTTGTGCGGGCAGATTTTCCTACCAGTTTAATTCAATATACCTTGCACGGTATTTTCCAAAAAGGGCCACAAATTGTATATAAATAGTAACACAGTTGCACACACGCAGACACACACAGACACGCATGCATACTCAGACACAAGCCTCCAGTTTTGCCACGGGATGCTGTTTTCCAGCTGTTTAAACCACAGCACAAATTAGCTGCTCAGCCATTGGAAGGAAAGGCAGGCAGGATACCAGTAATTACTGTCTGATTGGTGGAGCAGCTGCAATTAGCAAGTTTGAGTCTTGAAGATTTGCATATGCATAAAAAGCTGAAGGTAGTAAAGAGCGTTTACTGTAAATACCCTCAGGCTTCAGTGGTCCACTCCAGGAGCTGGGGTAAAATCAGAGATGGTGCAGCTGGACATCTATGATCCATCAAATTTTAATCTCTACAAGGCAAGACAGTAATGCTTGAGTGTTATATGCTATATTTAAGTTGTGTTATATGTTATGATAATGTTGTCTCAGCCAATCCCAGCCAGAAATGAAACAGATATCATCCACAAAAAAAAAACACAAAAAAAAAACAGTGTGGAGGAATCTGTTTGCTCCCTGTACAGTATCTGTGTGCTTCCACTCCAGCAGCACTGAGGAGAGTCTCAGCAGTGGTCCTTCCTTATCATAGCACATTTAACAGGGGGCTAATCCAATCAGGTGGGATAACAGGGTTGTTCTCTGTGAGTGGAGGAGGATCAGGCGTATGCTCCTCTGCTTCCCATTAGTGTGTGTCTCTCCAGCCGGGCCTATCCTAATCCCATTTCCCCATCTAAAGCCTTAACCCAAACAAGCACACAGGACAATAATCTCCGGTCACACTCCTGTTGGCTGCCCCAGGCCTGCTGATGCTGCTAATGGACGGCCAGCCAGAGAGATGCCAAGAGACTGCAAGGGGTGACTAGATGTGGTTTGTTCAGCCAAGGAACCACAACATCCACAGCCTTTCTTTGTTTACAACTCCTCTATTGTTTTTCTCTTCTTGTCTTCTGTAATATTGTGTATCTGTTGCTGGTTTGTATTTCCTCTTCATGACCAAACACATTAAACCCCAGAGAAAATCTGGTATCTGCAGAGATAATTTTTTCAATTGAGCGTGTCAACAGAAATGTTTTCATAAATACATTCGATAAACAACCATACACATTGCCAAGAAAACGGTTTAAAAGTTACAGTGTGAAATTAAAGTAGTAGGTTTAGATTATTGGCACGGTCAGTTAAGTCTTTTGATTTTTTTTTTTTTTTTTTTGTCAGATTTTAGACAAAGGAAAAAATAAGAGAGACAGAGAAAGGGGGGGGGCGTGAGAGGGAGGGAAGGGTTGGCTCTGTATTCCCGTCTTTTTGTCCCTGTTGACGGCACATGTGCCCCAGATGCAGAGTCCTGATCCAAACCCAGGCCCATCCAGACGCCACCCTGAGTGTCTCAGATCACTTACACACTCTCAAAGGACCTTGGAAAAAACTGCCTCATCCACATTTCTCATTTCTTTTGGTTTCCATAAGAAAAATGTAACCCCAACTTCCTAATGAATTCCAACTGAAATATGCTTGGTGCAACAGCATGTACCTCCAACAAGGCTTCTCAGCTCAACTTTTTCATGTTCCATATGGAAGGTATTAGTTTCTCCTTATGCCATTATACAAATTCAATCACTGCATTTTATTTTGTACGGATAAGGTGGAACAACTAGAAGTGGAAAATAAAATAAAAGGTGACTATTTTTGCTGCCCTTCTTGGAGAAACATCAAACTAGTAGTAACTATCAGTAAATTGCTTACGGCTTTACCTATTTTCTTTATACACCCCCCCACTTCACCATCTTCAGCCAGTTGAATGAGTGACAGAATGGTAAAGGTGCTCTTTGTTTTGTGCTTTTCTGTGTGTGTGTACACAGCTGGCAGCTGTGCTGGATCACAGCTATTAGACTAAATCAATTATGAGGCTGATTTCTCTCCTCATAATTGAATCCAATGGATGTTCAAGAAATCTTGAAGAATTATGTTAGGTGGTTAGATTTTATTGAAACTGCTCAGAAGGGTCGTCATTTGCTCAGTCTAAAGCAACATGCTCTATTGATAATTACTACCGATGAACTAACATGGCTTTCCTAGCCTGTGGTGAAAAATAAAAGTGTTGACGTAAAGGCTTCTTTGTAACAGTCCATAGCACATGGTCTAAAGCGCATGGCACAATATTTTCAGGAGGCATCCATATCACTTTTGCGATGTCAATGGCAGAAAGAATAGTGCTTATACAAGGACAACGTGATTTGCACTGCTCTCACTGCAGCAGCACGGTGTTCAGGAGGGAGAGTACTGAGTTTTAGAGAGTAACTGGACACGTAACTAAGACACAGGAAACTCTCTTGTGTTTAGAGTCAATCATTGCCGGTGATGAAGATATTGCTCTCATGCTACAAAAGCAAGCGTTAACATGACATTAACCAATAAGAAGGAGCAGAGCAGCAGTGAAGAGGCTGTGGGTGCCCTTGGGTTAAGGTCTTGTCTTTAAGTCTCCACTGGCCTCATGGTTGTTCATCGCTTGTGGGAGCTTTCTGAGATGCCGGCTGCATTGTGTTGCACACTGTTGTGCGCGGTGAGAAACCATTGTGCCACAGCACAAGGCATTGAAAACAATGGGTTTCAGAGCGAAGTGGTACCATTGCTGCGTTTTGTCTGAAAGTCACACTCATATGTTAATTAATCATGCAAGTGTTTTGGGCATAACATGCAATAAACTAATCAGAGTGCCATCTCCCACTGGTTTTAAAAGCTAGGCCTGCGTTCACCTTGGTACATTGCTATTTTAACCGCTCAGTGTTTCACACAGAATTAGATTCTATTTGTGGTGAGTTGATTACATATTGAGACTGACCAGTGAGCCCAGTACTGGCACACACAGCAGCTCTGTGTGCCCTGAGGAGCAAGGAAAGGCTGAGTGAATCAATGGGCTGTGCACAGTTGCACAAAGAGGAAATTGCACCAATGACTAAGTTCGACATGTTTTGTGTTATATTATGAAAAGTGTAAATACATTTTCGGCTCATTATGAAACTATAGTGTTGAAAAATTTAGTGGAAGTGATGAATGGGTAACACTGGGTCACACACTGCTTGTGTGTAAGTGGTGATCACACCCACCTTTGGAGGTGCATATTACTCTTTGGTTAATCCGTCATCAAAATAATAGTGAAATACTGCACCAGTGACTCAAGCATTTTTTTCTCGGCCAATTGCTTTTCTGTGTCAAGATAGCAATGTGGAAACATTACGCCTCCATGCACATTTTAAGGCCAAAATGCCAATGGGTGCTCAGTTGGGTGCAAATACATTTTCTTTTTAAGCAATGTGGGTGCTGGACAGAAAAATGACAACAACATCAATCTGAAACAAACAAGACACGGGCATTTCAGTTTGTCCCAAATGTAAGTGAAAGCTGAGGGAAAAGGAGAAAGAATGAACACAGTTTAAGAATGGAGCTTCAGTTAGGTAAAGCTAGGTAGTTGTAATTGGGGGAAGATAAGCCCTGTCTCTGTTCACATATTGTCTTTGCCAGTGGTTAAGTGGAATCGTGTTATTTGGTCAACCTGTTTCCAAGTTCAATAATGAACTTTTCTATGACACATCTTCACTTGTAAAGTTTGCTACACAAAATCATGGAGAAATTGGTTAGTTGCTTGACCTCAGTTACCTTGGTCTTACTGTTATACCGGAATGAAGTAGTTTACAACTGCCTTGTTAAAGCTTATGTACTGAGATTTGTTGGCACAATATTTTTTGTATTATTTAGAAATAGCACTATCAACTGCTTATTCAGTAGTAATATCAAAACGGCTACTCAGTAGAGCCTTAATCAACAATAAAAAGTTTGGAGACGTTCACGGACTCAATTATGCGCATCTCTTCAAATCATCCCTCAAATCTCCATGATACTTTTGTCAACGAGATCACTGCTGTTGTTAATTTACTTAACATCAGCTAATGACTGTATGGCAAAAAGCTTGTTGTGTAACTACATAGCACAACTCTACTTGAGAATCATCAAAATTATTTTAAATTCTTCCAAAATTGTTGACAGCTGTGGAATGTGGTAGTCAGAGTAAAAAGTTCAGCCATCTAAATCATCAGTGACACTCAGACTTTCAAGTCAGTCATGTCAAAAAGTATCGCTTTCATTTACTCACCAGTTTCACTTCATTGTTTGGCTCAGGCAGAAATTCATTTCAAAATACCCCAGAGCCATCGGTTTATTCACCAACTACCTCAATTATCCATTTCATATCTCACATGGTGGTTGCCCACCCACAAGTGAACCACTTTAAAGGCTGTTTATAAACTACACCAAGCTCCATCACTCCAGTGGTTATGGTTGTACATGAGTTTTGCCCATCGAGTCTACCAGTCAAAATGGTACAAAGTTGTAAGGTAGTGGAGTCTGGGAGCCTAAAGTCAGGGCACAAAAGCCGATGTTGAACTAAATCAGGGTTACTCATTGCACACCTCGCAAGTACTTTATAACACTATAACACAGCCATACATTTTCTTAAAATGCGCTACAGTACATGAATATACAATGAACACTACCCTACAAATATCCATATTATATTTCTCCTTTTACCTCAATTATTTTCCAAAAGGGGGATAACTGTCAAACACAACACGCTGACAACATTGTTTACAACGGCAGCTCACCTGACCGCACAACAGCATGGTAACTCAGCTAGCCAGCGTAAAATGCAATGGACATGGCTCAGTTTCTAACAAAATACTTTGCACCTGTTGCAAACGAAGCAACTTGCAACGCCATTTAAAATGGCGGATCCAAAATTCAATGAAAGTTATTCACCTGGCAGCGAACTCACAGCACAGCTTACTGCTTCACTGTGTGAGCATCAAAGTATTAAATTTAAATTTAAATTTAGACGTGGCTCTCCCCTTCACTTTGCTCTGCCAATGTGGCTCTTGTGGAAAAAAAACAAAAAACAAAAACCTAACCTTAACCCCACACTGCTTAAAATGGAATATCAGACACAAACTTAAAATCTCATTCCATTATCTTGCAAATCACTGTTGCAATGAAATGAACATCTCATGCCTTGCTTCTGAGTTTCCTGAGTTTCCTCGTCCCTGGTGGAACATATATAGTGCAAATAAACGTTCAAGACTGACCAAACATGCAGCTTTATCTTTTAATGATACCTGCATTAATTTGGTTGAGTTTCAGCAGATATTTGTTGTTTTGCGAGCAAGAACTTACAGATGGAGACGGGAAATGTACTTGCAGGTAATGCTTCTCTCCATCCCTGTTATTGCCATAAGTGAAAGGGTCAGCTTGGTTTCCAAATTAGTGGGTTGTCTTTGTCAGAGATACTGTAATAAGATTAGATGGTAAATAAATTCATTTATAAACACTAATCAGTTTTTGGCATAAGACTTTGTTGTTACATATTTGCCAACGGTCTGAGTAAATAGCCTACGGTAACTGTCTTTATTATCCAGCCAGCTTGGCATAGCTGGAAGTTTGACTTGGCTCATGACCTCAGGGAAAACATCACTCATAGCTGTGGGTGAGTTATCATTGACTTTCGAATGATGGCGCTACAAATTTCGTATCCAGCTATTTTCAAGCCAGCAACACTGAAGCATCTGTTCTTATGCTGACAATCTGCCTTGGCTGAACATCAGACAGACAGGCAGCCATGTGATTGTTGAAATATCACTCCAATAGAAATGCCCAGCAACCACAGTGGCAATGCTACAGAATTAGTGGTCTAACATCTCTGCTTCGCTACCTTGGGTGTGTGCCGACACATATTTGCAATGTTATTTGTTGAAATTAAGGGTTATGAGATGATCATTCAATGGGACCATTTCCCTTCCTTCTTCCCAATTGAATTTTAAATTGAAAGACTTCTAAATCAGGTTCTGAATGGTAACTTCCTCACCTGGAGGTCCCTACATGAAACTGCTATGACCGTAAAACTCAAAAACTAGCCAAACGCTAAATGTAGCTCAACTAGTATCTTTACTGCATGTGGTGCAGCAGCTGCCAAACACTTTTTATCCCTTGCATAAATAAAAGCTCAACTTCAATGTATGCCATTTTCATAGATTAAACCGTTCTGCAGGAACTACACTATATATATGTAATAATAATTGGCATTTCATGGTTGGGAAGTCCTCCTCATCTCCAACTGTTAAGGAACCACTTTTAACAGCAGACTGGTTCAGGGCCTGTGGATCAATTTCCTGATGCTCCCCTTTCAAAAATATACACAGTGGTCTCAATGGAGGAGGCACTGTATGCATGAGGGCAGAGAGACAAAAAGTTTGGGGGATTTGGAGTGGTTGGAGAGTTTGGCCCTGGAAGTCTCCACCTGGTGGGGTGGTTGAGGGCCAGCAAGGAGCCCCCACAGTATACAAAGCTCGCCTTGTGTGAGATAAGCAGCGGGCACTGGGAGGGCCCTACGGCACTATTTTCACAATCAGAGCCAGTTTGTTTTCTTTAGGCCTCAGAGCCTGAGCCTGTCAGGAGAACAGCAGGCTGGCAGTGCTGGAGGTTGTGTTGGGTAGCACCGTTAGGGGAGAAAGGGGGTCTCCTACAGGGTGGGCTATGGGTTTCAGGGGGCTCTTCGCAATTTACCTCTTATTTGACTAAATTTGCTTACTTAACTGATCTCTTACTAGACAGATTTCCACTTTGGCTTAAAAATGAACCCGAATGTTGTTATAAAATCAATGTATTGTAATGATTTGTGTTATATATGTATAATACTATGTACTAAATTTAACTTCAAGAAATCTGTATAAGGCACATGATATCTGAAAAAATATACTCATTGGACTTTTTCTACCAAATTCACACTATTTAAGTTGAGGTTTAAAAACTCAGTGCATCACTGCAGTGATATTGAGATTTTTGGGTCAAAGCTGTACTTGAGACAAACACTCCTCAATGTATGTCAGGTTGCTTGATGTTTGAATAGATGCTGGACATATTTCATCTAACCTCCACCATGCAAACTCCACTGCGAATGTTTCTGTTTCTTTCTTTTCTTTTTTTTTCTTTTGGCAATAAACTTGTGGTGTAATATTATGAGTGTTTATAGAGAAAAACCACAGTGTAAAAGACTCAGAGGTATAAGAATGTTTCCTTGGTAAAGACTAGTTGGAAAATGATACTAAAATTTAATTAGAAACAGTTGCTTTACTGTTTTGAAGATGAGCTGCCTAGAGCAAGTATTGCGAGTCAACTTGTCTTAGTTGAGAATTATACACTCTGCAAAAAATAAGAAAAAGAGAAAGGGAGAAGTAATATTCAGAGAAAAGAGATTTTTCATAGAAAATGTGGCCCCAGTTATGGAACCACACTATGAATACATTGCCATGATTATTTTGAGTGCTTATCTGATTTTCTGTTAATTTCTTATTAGGTACTAGCAGTGTGTGAGGAGTGCTTCAAGCTCTGTGTTGGGATTATTTAAAAGTGGATTCTCTGCAGGCAGGTTTCATGATTTTTTTCTCCCCATTCCACAGTGTGTCTTGGCCCATCAGAGAAGATTGGCCGCCAGGACTCCTCTCAGCTCGCTCCCTGAAGACCCCTGGCTCCACAGAAACAGGAAATGGTAATAGTATTGCAGTGCTTTTCCTCCCCCTATCTGTATCCCCATTTCTCTCTCTCTCTCTCTCTCTGAATGAACAAAAAACAGACATGTAATAACATATATATGTGGAAAAATTGACCTAGACTATAAAATAAACCAAAGGTACACATTATGTTTTTGCACTTTCTTGAAGGATAAAAAATATATTCAGTATATGCTATATAGACTAAATTTAAATAAATTAAACACTGTTCAGTTTCAAGAAAAAAAAAGTGCATTTGAGTTTGATGTACTTACATCTACCCAATAGTTTCCACCCCCAGAGAATTGGAAAAATCAGGTTTTTGTTTTGTGCTGTCTGACAGTGCAGTAGATTGGAAAGTTGGTTTGCATGTCTAGTTTGCCGTCAGTGGGTCAGTTGTCAAGCAGAGGGTCAGTTGTGTCTGTGTGCTCAACGGATTGCGCAGTTTCTCCACAGGTGGACAACCCTCTCTACCCCCTACCCCACTGCCTCCACCCCCACCCTGCCTCCAAGTGTTTATGAGTCACTTCACCTCTGGCCAAGCATGTGGTGAAGCCACCCAGCTCCAGTCATATCAATGGGATCCACTAACTAGCCCCCATGGATGCTGCCAGGTTTTTATAGTAAATCACGGAGCAAAACCACAATTGACTAAAAAGAGATAGGCTTGCTCTGACTTCACAGCATTTTGTGGTTTACATTTCCCTTTGAGTTATTTTTTTCTTTAGACTTCTTTGCCTTCTCTTTTTTCCTTTCATTCTAATTTAATATCCAGCTGGATCCACCATTTGTCCTAATAGTTTTCTTTGTTTTAGCCTCTTAAAAACAGTCTTTTATCATTTCAGTTTTCCACTGGAAGATTGATTCTTCATGAAACCCCTAATGTGTTCAAGAAGTCCCAAAGTTAGCTGCTATAGTGCCACAGCCACTAAAGTCTTGAAACATTTTGTCCTACAACACAGCTCTGGAGACTGTTGTCCACACCTTAGAGTATAGAGCTAAATGTAATCACCATAGGCCATTTTTCTTCCACAGAGGTTGTAGTGGAGGCACAAGATAACCCCTGTGGAGCACAGATGTAGACAACTCGAGCCAAAAGCACCAGTTCTCTTTGCCAAAATACAACCATAAAAATATGCCTGCAATAAGTAACCATGAAACCAAATTGCCTCTTTTCGTATAACAGAACTGTGGGATCTGCCCCATCAACCCTGAACCTGAGTAGTGCAGGGGATCTCAGGGGGAGTGCTGAGGCCTGACTGGGTTGAAAACCATCTGGGAAGCTGAGTTTATACTGGACAAAGCAAACTGCACAGAGAAGTCAGAAAACATATTGTGGAGTTGGACGTACATTGTTACAGTGACATTCAGTTTCATGAGGCATACATCCCAATCAGGTGCCATCTGTAAATACAGATGCAGTACATAACATTCTTTTAACCTTACCTCAGACCACACCTTACACTGCATTCCTTATTTGGCATTGCAAAACACATAAGTGTAGGACAGAGTGTTGCTGCCAAGGGTTTCTCAGTCCAGTGCCCAACTCCACAGCTCTCAGCCTGGGCAGAGTAGGGAAAAGTACTGGGCGTCTGTTCTCATTCCCAGCATTGGATTCACTGCACTGCACTTTACCCCTGTGGCTTCTCTCAAAATGCCTGTTAGGATGCTTGGCAGAACTGCAACATTTTCATTTTCATCTTATGTCTTTTCAACATAGCAGTGGATCAGAGCATTTTCCTGTTCAGTTTTGTGTACATGTATTAATGTACACAGTTTTTTTCGCTTAGAAAGAAACGTTGCAAGCAGTTGGAAATGTTATTACGGGAAATCATGTTGATGAACGTGTACTCTGCTCTAACTGATTGTGAACTACAACACAATGCACCAGCAAAATGGTGGTTTTTCAAATATGATTTACAAAATACTAACTAAGCCACATTTGACATTAATCCTGGGAGCATAGGGGAGAGAACACAGAGTGCTATTGTTCTTTTTCAGTAAGACGTTGCGTATTAACATTAACTTTTTGAACACTTTGTGTAATTTCATTTAGAGTCAACATGAAACACATTTTTCTCATTTTTTAGTGTTTAATGCATATAAGTAAATGACGACTTTACACCATAGACCCACATTTTAGCACATCTTTTCTAAGGGAAGAATGAATGGAACATTTTGTCTCTATGTAATAATATGCAAATTTTTGTAGTGCATTGAGTTTGGCATAGTGAGGCCTTCATTAAGTTCGCTGCTAAAGCAACACACACTCCACCTTCTCAGGTCGCCTCTCTTTCTGTCTGTGACACACACAGACACACACACACAGTGTTGCTGCGTGGCAGTTTACTCATGTAATGTGACCTGGAGGGGTGCCAAGGAGCCCAGGGAAGGTCCGTGGCCTGAGGCCTGCCGACACCTCTCCCCAGCCCTGTTGAAATGTTTATTTATAACTCTCTTCCAGCTCCACCTCCCCCTGTCGTCTGCCAGCCGCCATGCCAATCCAAACACACTAGGCCTCTCCAGACTGATCCAGAGCATGATTTCAGAAAGAAGAGAACCCTTTCCCCTCTTTTTCCCCTTTTTTCATGCCCAAACTCTCCCACCCTTTCCTCCCTCCCTATCCCTCTGTCTCACTTGTCTCCCAAAGAGTAACGCAAAGGGAGAGGAAAGGAAAGGGAGGGAGGAATAGATGGATAGAAGAAAAGAATGAGGGGGCAGAGGTGTACTCCATCCAGCATGGGCTGCTAAATTGGTTTCAGAGCAGCAGTTGGACTCCGGGGATACACAGCACACACTGCCGACTGGCTGTGTTTGCTTTTGTGGGGTGTAGGAAATCTGATCTCCATCCATGTAGCCAACCCACATCCCACATCCCACCCATCACTACCACCAAGAATGAAAGCAGCTATGAGCACAGTTGCCCTAAAACAGGTATCACTGATATTTTAGTAATAAGAATAACAAACACAAAACCCAAGTGTGGAAAAGTGCATATTTCACTGAAATCTTGAATGGTTACATCATATCATACGAGCCATCTTTATTACAGGGAGGAAGTCACATGTCTGTGGAAGGTTGGATGACATGTTGAGTCCCTGGTGGGTCCGAGGCAGAAGGTTCTCTAAATAGGTTTAATTGGGCCAGGTCTAATGCTCCCATGCAGTCGTTGCCAGACAGACAGAGCTACGGGGAAAAGCAGAGCGCCCAAGAGACCTCAGGCTCTGTGTCCCAGTATCTCACTCTGTGCTCGTTGTGTGGCTCATTTGGTATACTCACAGTTTAAGGACATAATGCTTACATATTGCTATGTCCAAGGGACCTGTGCCAAATTACCGATACCAGTTGTTTATCTGAAAAACATGCTCATACAGCAGAGCTATGATTGGTTTGTTGCCCAAAGCATAACTCTAGCTCTCAAAAGTGGGAATTGTTTACCTCCTTGTGCCTGTGTGTGTTTGTGTGCTTGTTTATGTGTCACTGTTTATGCGTAAGTGCATTTGTCTGCATGCCTTAGTATAGGCGTCTTGGTAACAGTGCTCTCCAACTCAGCCACCAAGGTCTGTTACATCCCCTGCAGCGAGTGGTAAAATGCAGATCAGCCATAACAAAGGTGAAATGTGCACAATCTTATTTCCCCTCGATAAATGAAGCCAGTGTCCGATAAATAATATATGATGTGTCAAATATTTTTTCAATCAACAAAAATGAGAAAAAGGAATATGAAGACAGGGACATAGATGTGTAAAATACAGAGTATACATATATACAGTATATTGTAACAGACAGCTGTACAATTAATGCAGCCATCCTCAAGACAGGGAAGGAGCTTAATATGGTGTTAAGGCCGCAGTGCTGCTTTGATGCACAAACCACTTTCATCCATATTTTTGTGTGTGTGTGTCTGTCTCTTTCACACTTACACGTGTACACGCAGGCACACACACACACACACACACACACACAGCCACATGCAAAAATATACCCGTATTCAGGGCAGATACTCATTTCTCTCTCAGACAGTTTGCTTGCCTTGCATTCGAATGGACTTGTCTTACATTGCATGTGTATACGATGACAAATCCAACATTTAATTTACTCTGCCTTTTTGCAGAACACACCAACTTCTTTTATTTAATAAATGATCAGGCTTTAAAAGCAGCCAAGTGTTGAGTGAACCAATACACACTAAAACACCTTCTGTTACAGCAAATGGTTGCGTGCGAGTTTGTGTGCTTGTGAGCATCCAAGTATGTGTGTGTGCACATTCAGCCAGTTGATTTGACTGGGTGTGTGATTGTGGGTTCCTGTGTGTGCAATTGTGTTTATACTCTTGTTTGTCTGTTTGTCGTGAGCAAGTCCTGGGGGAATGTGGTCTCCACAGTAACCGTCTCTCTTGGTGGTCCATCATTAATAGTCAGTCTGATGCTGATGATTTAGCTTCAGTAAAAAAAAAAAAAGAAAAAGAAGAGCATAGTCAGATCAACTGAAATCCCATAAAATCACTTAACAACGCAGCATAATAAACACCTTGACAAGTAAATAAATAATCAGTGACTTGAGAGGTCAGTTTAAGCAACCTTTTTTCAGGTTGTCTTATGTGTGTGTGTGTGTGTGTGTGTGTGTGTGTGTGTGTGTGTGCGTTCTTGTATTTGGTGTTTGTTTTTCCTCTTTGTCTCATCCCCCCCTGCCTCTCTCTGGAGTGAAGAGAAATTGAGAAACCAATCTAAAATCCATCAGGACTTCCCTGCCCACAATCCTCTCTCCCCCAACCCCACTCCACCTACCCCCACCCACCCAGTACCCAACACACCCACAGCTCCCTCCCTCCACTCCTGTTTTTTGTGTTGCAAGCGTCTGGAAATTGGATGAGATGTTCGTTTAGCGGGCAGCTGGTCTGGGGCCGATATGAATTGCGTTTCCCCACGCCAGAAAAGGTCAAGCCCCCTCGCCTTGACGGAGTGCATCGGCCTATTGAGTGGCGCTTTAGTCCATTTACCGACAGCCAATGGCAAGGCGGCAGAGGGGAGCGAGGGAAGCACAGCACTCTGTGTAGAAGAGAGAAAAGAATGGCAGCATGTCAGATATAAATTCATTGTTTCTCATCACCCAGCTGGGGCAGGAATGGCTGGGAGTGATTGCTGCGATGGGGGAAGTGAGGTAGGAATATTACTGTCTGAGTAGGCAGTGTCTGCTTGAGAAGGGAGATGAGGACCCATCTTTTACCTTTACTGGCTCCACATTCAACCTTGCTGCCCGTAATTTTAAAATTTTTTAAACCATACATTCCCTGTGAAACACCCAAATGAAAATCAAATGATACAGCCTCCATGAGAATTTGCTTTACAGAGTTAGTGGTGTTGACTCATGTCATACCTCCAGAAGTATGTCTATATATTGAAAGAGAAGAAGAAATTACATCTCACAGCAGTTGATGCCTTTGTTAAGAGACAGAGTATATTCCAAAAGCTAAAAATAAAGACAGTTAATAGGTTGATTATGTGCAGAAAACAGACACCTCACCAGTACACATAGGAATACGCCTCAGGGCTCCTATCTCTCTCTGTCGCTCCCTGTCTGACTCTCATACATGCATACCGGAAAAGGGCTGCTGTCCCTTTAATTTTCATCCCTGCGGTTCTAGGGGAGTTAAGGCAAAGCAATTAAAACAAAGGCATATTTAACATGGGGTTAATGATTGGCTGACCCCGCAGTCAGCACGGTGACAATATCTTAATTATTGAGAAACCTAAAGTCATTACGCCTACGAATGGCCTGAGGAGCGTCTCTATTGATCGGGATCCAGTCCCATTACAGGCCCAGCCTGGACCAATGAAGCCCCCCCATTACAGACAGTCTCTTTTTTTCCCCTCTTTCTCTGTTTGCCGGTCTCTGCCGCTTTTTCCTGCTTCCATTCTCCTCCTCTGTTTCTCACGGCAAGCTATTGGGTGTGTTGAATGGTGAGACAAGAGCCAGATGAGGCTTGTGGTCTTTATTGCTTTCTAAAAAATTCATAACCAAGCCTGACATTTTTGCTGAGAAATGATTATTTTCCTCCCACCCTCAATCTACTTTCCTTTACGGTCGTACTCAATTTTTTAGTTTAAGTGGCAGAAGTGTTAAAAATCAAGTGCTAACTGGATTGATCAGTTCTCCTGACCTATATGAGATGAGAAACCTTTCCTGTAATCCTGTGGCATGGGTATTTCAAGCCTTGCACAACTGGACAGTTTTATTATACTGTTCATGCAACTTACAGAAAGTGCTTGGTGTTTTATTGCATGTGTCAATTTTTCACACTATATATTTCAGATGTACAAATTTCCATGTTACCCACAGGTGTTGGCCTTTTCATTCTGAGGAACTCCCCTCCTCCTCCCTCCTCTTTCACCAGTTCACTTGTTTGTTCATGACAGGAAACAGGTGAGACTGGACACCTTGTCTGACGTAAAACAGATCCCATAATATGACGACCAAACTTCTGGTTTTAAAAGTAAATGGCAGTGTGAAATTGATGCTTTAATTTAATTAACACCTGATAATAACATGAATTACTGCCAACTTACTACTACTTACTACTGCACTGTGTACTTGCCACACTACAGATGATGTTCGGAAAAAATACATATTGCTCCTCTTCACACATAGTGACAGTGTGAAACTTTGGATGCATTACATTTATGTAACCGTAAGTAAACATTAACTCACTTTCTTTAACAAAGGAATAAAGCAATAATGCCATCAAGCTCCATCGTTAATAATTTACATTGCAAAATATGGAAATATAGCTGAACATGGAAAGTGACATATAACAGCTATGTCATCCCATTAACTCATTAGCTATGACGAATCAGTTTTACAAAGCTTTATTATTTTAACTGCAGGCAAAAAAAAAAAAAAGCTTTTAAGATAATGATATTGCATTTGACTTCTAACAGTAAATTACAGTGCTGCGCAGATTATTGTATAGTTTATCACCTGGACATTTCAGCTCACTTTCACCTGTTATATGATTCTAAAAAAAAACAACAACAACAAACAACCTCTCCAAGACCTCTTCAGACTTTATGACAATAGTTATAATGCATTAATAAGTATTATAAGCGTTGTCATACCACAAAATGAGTGTCTTCATTGGGATCTGTTGCGCCGTCACCATAGTAACCATAAAGATTAGTTTCCAACATTACCTTTTAGTGCCACTGATATTTGTGCCTCATAGAAACTCTGCCCTGGTGCTTAATGGTTAAATTTAACATCAGTGTAATGGGTAATTATTTTGGACGTACATCAGTTAGATTACTAATGCCTTTGCACAACAACTGCACCAATTATGGTTCAGTTTTTTACTGAACATGTAGGTTAGACTCTCAAACTCATAACAATGGTTAACCTACATTTAATGGTCAACAAAACGGCTTTCTTTTGATTGAAAGATTTTTTTTCATGTATAAGAACAGCCTTTTAAGTTTAGCAGTTTGCCAGGAAAAAGAATAACTTTTATTTTTGCTTACTAGTCAAAACAGGAAAAGGCCGTTTTCGATCTAAACCCTTTAGTATATGAAAAATCAAGGCAGGTGTATACACTATACACATGTATGCAAGCACATGTACACAAACACTGGCTTGTTGATTGATTGTGCCCCGCACCCATTTATCTAGTAACCCTTTCATTTGACTGCTGTGAGGCACAGCCCAATTCAGTCCCTAATGGGAGGCCAGTGAGTAGGACTCGGTGTCATGATGTGTGTTTTATGATAAATATAGAAGCCAGACAGCTTCTCCACTGTCACACTGCTTCCTCCTCGCGTGGCCCCAGAGTGAAGCAGCATGGGGAGAGCTGAGATGTAATTACCCAATCAGTGTGTGCCATCCTTATTAAAACACTACTAACAGTGTTCCATTATTGAAATACCCCCCACTGGACTCTTCTTAATTCATTAAATAAATTAGCACCAGTGCCTTTAATAATTCATAGAATGATGTCTACGTTTTTTCTCCCCCGCAGAGGATAACTACGAGAAAAAGCATGGACTTAATGGCAAGGACTGTAAGATAATACTGAGCGGAGTGGAGAAAGTGAGCAGTGTGAACGATAGTGATGGTTTAATTTCAATTTTAGGTTGCAGTATGGTTATTTTAAATGTATTGTTTGCAGTTGGTGGCATTTATTTAATTGATTTCTCTTTCCGTTTAATTTACCAGAAATAGAACATATTTTGCCAGTTTAGAAATATTAATGCATAAAGTGACGATGAAGCTGCTATGCCAGATCATAAGAAGCGATGCACATCAGCCCAAAAGCACACCTTCATTTTTTCCCACTAGGCTTTCTGTCTGTCTCCTGTGTCCCTCTCATTTGTGTTGCATTAATGTGCTAATGAGAATATCCTTGAGCTAAGCAGAGGGGCAAAAGACAAATAAAGCGAAGAGTCAGACGAGGGATCTTGCTGTGTCTCCACATATCTTTAATTGACACATCTGCACCCCTGAAATTTTTACTGCCTCTGACGATGGTGCGGCGACGCGTGGCGATCAACACTGTGTTGCCAACGGTGATGTCGACATGTGATTGTGTTATTGATGTTATTAGCATAGGCCCACTCCTGGTGAAGATCCAGATTTATCCAGCTTTAGTTTAGTTGTCAGTGATTTCCAATGTGGCTGTCAAAATGTTTTTGACAGCTGAACTGAGGTCTACAGCCGGATCATAGTTACATAGACTCATCCTAGACGTTCGACCACTACACCTCACTATCATTTCAAGACTGACTGAAATACATGAAGATATCCTTTGCCTGTTATTTTCAACTCTGTTTTTGCCTTGTCTCCATCTGTTTTCCTCAGCATGGGGCCTTTACAATACCTAATCACAGAAAATATCCCTCAGTGGTGTGTGACTCTCAGCTGTCACTGAGTGTTGTGCTGGATGAAAGTAAAATAAAAGGTGTGTATGGTTTACCATGCAGTTAGGACACACTGAGGAAAGAATGCCAGGTCTGGATTTCTACACACACGTCTAACATCACTGATTGATGAGAAAGTGCACAGAATAGCATTCATACGTGTGATGTTTGTTTCAAAAGAGTGTCTATATTCATGTATAAGAGTTAACATTGAACATGTGTGTATGTAACCTCTACATATGTATGTATAAATACATATATGTTTATATATGTATATATACGTATACGTGTGTGTGTGTATGTGTGTGTGTGTGTTTGCACCTTGCCTGTCGGGATGTGGCGGCCCTCTCAGCCATGTCAGGGACAGCTTCGTTGAGGGTGGCAGCCGGGGAAAATGATGATGATGAAATTAAAATTCTGCGCCCGGCAGAAGGGGCTGCCGCGATTTCACTGGCGGCTGTGCGCATCGATCTGTTCCAGCATTTGACTTTCAACCATGACAAAACTGTGGGCAAATTAATTGTTCTCCAGGATATTAGGCATCAGAGTCCATTAATCCTCTCTGGAGCGCCACGCCGCATGAATACTAATTGTCTTTCCAGGCAGCCATCTCATCCCTTGCTCCCCTCTCTCTCTTTTGCCTCTCCTTTTTTTCTTCCTTATCCCTCTTCTTTTCTCACTCCTCTCTTTGCAAATATTCTCTGCTCTGTTGTTTCTTTACTTTCCTCCTCCAATTGCTTATTTCTGTCTGTTGTTTTTTTTTTCTTTTTTCCACTTTCTCTCTTTTAAAAACTGACAACAAACCTGGTATTTATCTGCGAGCCTTTTCACAGTTAAGTGGAAAAAAAAAAACGGATAAGAATTTATTTCCCGAGAACAATCAAGTGATCTGCAGCAGGACCATTATGTTCATATTATTGATGGAATTTTTGGTTTGACAATAGGAAGGAAAGTAAGAACTAAAAAAGGTGATGATTAGGAAACATACAGAAAATAGTCTGTCAAGCCACTGGAATGGGTTTTTGAATTATACAGTATCTTTCTGTATATTTCATCTATATTACTTTGCCCAGATAAGATTGTGCTAATGGTGTAATATTAGTCTCTATAAGCATCAGCCTGGCATTTGAGAGAGAGAAAAAAATAGCCCCCAACACCAATTATGTAAGATATTAACACATTAGTCGGTGCAAGATCTAATTGGATGGCAGCCCTGTGCACCATGACAACAATCACCCAGACCCTGTTTATCTCGTAATTGATAGTCTGGAGCTTAAGCAGTAGAGGCATCAAAAATTCATACAGCACAGTGAGAACTGGCCCTTCTTTTCAGACCACACATTGATTGGTTTTTATTTCCCTCCCTCTAACCAGGGTAATTTTTAGAGTTTTGGGACGAGCTTCTGATATTGACGTTTTGCTGTGTTTTGATAGATGGCCAGTGGGCTGTGGCAGTAATAGTGTAAGTTATCTGACATTCAGGCAGGCAGGGTCATGGGTCCAGACACAATATATTCACAGCCCTTGCTTATTGACAAACTATCGCAGGTATTGGCTACGGTCCATAATAAATATGTATGCCGCAGATTGGCATTTTTTAGGCACAAATAATTGGTTTCCAGTCTATTGTTCAGCTACTGCCCAAGGGAAAGGCTTGGCATCATCATCAGCTAATCTGAAAAGCATTCAAATAACAAATCTATGGCCTGGTTTGATGAAACTTGCGTTAACTCTGCCAAAGCAGACATGAATGACTTTAGAATAACCATTAATTGTATTGTTGCACTACACAGAACATGCATGTACAGATACTGACAAACTTTTTTAAAATATGATTGGTGGTAAGGTATACATTCAAAAAATCCCAAATTGCAGAAAGTAAGATGTCCATTTTTTGTCTGATTATGAACCAACTGTAGATAAATACTGTCAAAGTATCGCACATGCAACTCACAGAGAAATGCACTCAGCCCATATTCAGAAACTCCATCTTAAGTTGAGCTCTAAAGACTTACGTAAGCTTGTGATGTCACAACTATTCCGTCACCGCGTTGTTTCATGTCCCCAGCCTATTATTTATTAATAATGGTGGCGACACAAGATGAATGGTGTGTGTGTATATCGCCACTGCCATTTTGATGGTCTGCAGAAAAACAGGTGTGTTCATCATTGCTGCTGCTGTGAGCTCTATCTGATGTATCTCTAACACAGTTTGTTGGACAGTGAACCTATAGTTGGCGTATTTCTGCTGCTAGACAGGTGCCACACGCGTCAGAAATAGGTGAGATGGTATATCTCTAGATCACACAACACAGCCACAACGCGAGATATGTGCCTCTCACACCCGGGTCACGCAGGCGGCGTGGGCACTCTAATCTGTAAACATCAGTGCCAAAATGATAACTGTGATCTTCTGCAGCCACTATGCAGATGTATTGCATCTAGTGTCTCACAATAACATATAACAAAACGGTACAAAGTGATCATTCTGTTACTGAGCTGGAAGCTACGAGTCAGAAAAGTCAATTTATCAATTGTGTGAACCAAGTTTATTTTTTCTAAAACACTGAAGAATTTTATGGTTATTTGACATACAGCTTTTATGGGTCTGTTTAACTGCTCTTCGTAGTATTTTCCTGACGTCTAACACACGAGGAAGCTGTTTTCAGCTCAAAACACTTAAACACAAAATGTCAAACGAAGTTAGATCGTTAGTTGGAGATTTTAGTAAAGTGAAAGACCATCTGTCTTCCTTCCATTGATTAGATATAGTCTTTCTTCTAAAGATGGCTAACATTGGTCTTTTACAGTTGGATGCAGAAATAAGCCACTACTTACTAACATCATTCACCGACATCAAACACCAACAAATCCTGCAGTTAGTTGCACCAAACTTTTCCTTGCTTGTGACCAATGTAATTTAACATAAGGCTCTGTGTTAGTTATACATTCCGTATCAGCTTGTGCCAGAAACACATCTCCTATTGTGTAAAATATTTGTTGTTGAGTGTCAAGAACGAGGCATGAGATTGAAATATTAAGATATCTTTTGCATGAGTTCATATGTATTTATATGGAATTGTTCCATTTGATATCTTTTGGGGCCTTTAGATCTTGACTGCAGATTTCAAAATGTCGCGTCACACGTGTTTGCAATGCTGAAATTTTAGATGAAGCTTCCTTTTGCTGTAGATTCACCCAAATCTTTTCTATTTCAACGCAGCTTTGTTTTCTAATGAGAACATTTAACAGTGAATATATAATATTGGATTGGACAAGGTGCAATGGTTGTGTTATCAAAAGCAGACTATTATACTGGTGTCTTAGACCTCTGAAAGACTGTTAATGACAGAGGGAGAGCATAAGGTGAAGTAGGAGTCAAAAGAGCACAGTGTAAGAATAAAAGAATGAGCAGGAGAAGGAGGGAAATAGAGCATGGAATAGAGTAAGGGTGAGGAGGTAGGAGCAGAGGAGCGGGTCCCTGGTGGGCACTTCCTGGCTAAATCTCTCCTCTGCTCCCTGGCTGCCTCTCCTCTCTTCTGCTGCTAATTAATTGGGCTGGGGAATCAACGCTCTCATCTTAAATCTGCTCCCTAATTGAGCAGTCCTTTCTGCCAGCGTCAGACAGCTCAGCATGCGTCTTCCGCATGATTTGGAGCTAAACGCACTGTCACTTTGTTACCCACCACATAACTTGTAGAGCACTATTACACCAATCAGACAGTCACTACAATTAGCATGTTGCCATTTCCAAGGCTCTATATTACAGACCTACCCCATCTCCACTGAAGGTGAGAATGAGACCATGTGCAGCATGCAACAGCGGCGGTGTTACCACATTGCATCACTTTTTTTGTTTCTCTGCTAAACTCACATTGACTTGTATTTTGGAGGCACAAAGACTATCAATGAAAAACTGAATTTTTAAATGTATGTCAGGGCAAAAACCATTCTATTAACATACACTGGCGTCTTACCAAAAACAATGTGACCTTTTCTTCAAATAAATAGTTTGATATTTGCTTATTTGCTTTCTTTCCAAGATTTATCAAAGACAATTGATGAACCTCTCACATCTCTAATATGAAATAACAGAAATAAAAGAAAAACCCAGACATTGCTAGTGAACTATGCAGATTGGATGTCCATTCATCCATTATCTGCACCTATTATCTGTCAGGAGCTAATCCCATCTGACACTGACGGAGGGTGGGGCACACCTTGGACAGGTTTGCCAGTCATACAGAGACATACAACCACTCTTGCCTCACAGATGCAAACGCCACATAGAAAAGCCCAGAACCTTCCTTCTGCTAATCACAGTTTCCTTTAGCATTTCGGGCAACTGAATTTTGGCATAGGTTGGCCCAGTCAGCAGGCTAAGCTAAGGTCACATTAAACTCTAGCCAATAAAAGAAAATGTTCATATTATTATATCCAGTTATTCCCCATAAATGATAAAGGTCATGCTAACCTGAAATGATTTATCAGGTTATGGTGATAATAGGGGAAAAAAGAATTTCCTTCTTCCTCAGTCTATAGCTCTATTTTAAAGTTACATAAATGTCTGCATTTCTGCTTTTTCCAAGATAGAGACAGCTTTTTCTCTCCCGAGTCTATTTGTTGCTTTAACCATTTAACTGTGTCACTGTGTCACAGTAAACAGAGGAAGGCAGAGGAAGTGTGAAACCGAATGAAATATCTCACTCGAGAGAGAAATAAAACCATTTAGAGATTTTTTGTTTTAAACACACAATTCTCTGTATCATGAGATTTAAAGTTATGAAGTATTGTCTTCCCTCATTTGGCAACAAACACATGTTGCATGGCCAAACTACTTTTTAATTACTTTTAATAATGTCATTTTGTGGTTATCCGTTCATCTCCCACCATGGTACTCCTCATCTTAGCAATGTCGCATTACACTGATGTTTGCATGTACTTATAATTTTTCAATTGTAGTGAACTGCACAAAAAATTACATGATGTATAAGAATTCAATGTTAAGTATAGTGACTGTGTGGACCAGTAATAAATTAAGTCCTTGCTGTCTGGTGGTCTGTGGTGTTGAGATATTTAAGTCTTCTCGCTTTTTGGTATCGTAAATCATGATATGCTGTATGCCTGTTTTTATAGGATTAACTGTGGAAAAATAGATAAGAGGAAAAAGTTATAAAGTGTTTGAAGGGACAGGTCATGGTCATGTCAGTTCATACGTCTACCTTTCACTGAAAAATGCTTTTCACATGAGTAGCTTTCAAGAGGAGATGAAGCATGAAAGGAGTGGAGGGCATATATGCCGAAAAATCTAATCTGGTTCTACTTATGTGAAGTTCCGACCCACTTCTTCTCTTGTTTCCACGGTGGTGAATGGTCACTTGCACATACACACATTAGAATTGGGATTTAATAGTTTGGTGTGAGCGTGCGGCTGTGTGTGTGTGTGTGTGTGTGTGTGTGTGTGTGTGTGTGTGTGTGTGTGTGTGTGTGTGTGTGTGTGTGTGTGTGTGTGCGTGTGCGCGCGCGCGCGCGCAGCGTGATGGTCCCGCGCAACAGTGCTTTGATTCTCTGTCTTGAATGAGGGAGTGATGTCATTGTTCCTCTGGGGTTTTAAAGTTACTGGGATGAGGTCACGAGGGGTCAACACAGCCTTGGATTCGTCGTTCTTCTCATCTCCCTCCCCTCCACTGCCACCTCCACTTAAACACTACCTTTCTTCTCCATACGTTTCTCATACAGAGGTTTACCCTCACCCATCTCCCTCTCACCTGGATTGGATTCAAAAGTTGTAGTGTTTAAGCCTAGACTTTAACTTGATCCCTCCCCATTGTTTAGCAGTGGAGGCTGCTTCGAGGCAGAATCGATCTGCTGGCCTGCTGTTGTCCCCTTGCATGGCTTTTATTAGCAATGCATTCATATGGTAAAGCAATCAAATTTCCACAATTTCCATAAAACCAAATTAGAGGCAGAAATTTTTCCTTTGTTTGGACTTCCTCACTTGAACTTCATGTTTTTCAGTGCTGATCATAACAGGTGTATGTATGTCCACCTCCTGTGCTGGGCTGTTCAGGGAGGAGAGCCAGAGGAAGGCAATATTATGTTTCATTCTGATGGCTTCCCAATATGCAGAAAAACAATATGTGAAGGAGGAGAAATTCTCCATAAATGCACACATATGGTATATTTATGAATGTATACATAAAAAGTGTAGCTCATCTGGTATGTACATTGTGTTTATGCACATACTGCTGGCAGTGGAATTTTTTTTTCTATGGCCAGCAATGAAATCCTCTCTAATCTTATAACAAAAACACTTAGAGTCCATGTAATCAACACATGAGCGCGCACAGTTTTATTTTTCAACATGTTCATGCAAATATAGACATGCATCTATGCAAACAGACGCATGTGTTTGAAGACCCTTGTTTTGTGTTCATGCTGTTATGTGTGTGTTTTGAGCTTTCATCAAAATGGGGGCGTAGGTAAACATGACATTTGGGACAAGGGGAACAGCGGGTGAGTAACAGTGACCTCATAGTGGTCATTATCCTTTGCTCCATCCTTGGACCTCCTTCATTCCCCAGAAGCACCTGGTCCCCCCCCCCCCCCTCTCGTTCATTCAATCCCATTGCCCCAGCACAGGTCCTTGCAGTAGGGTAGGGCGGCCTCAGGGTTCGAGGGTCCCAGCTGTGTAAATGTTTTCAGTTGCTGTGTGACTGGAGCTGGGTCCTTCTTTTTGATCAGAAGCCAAAACAAGCCCGGTGTCGGTTGTTCTTGGCAGCTGCTGGGAACGAAAGAATGTCAGCATGACTTTAAAAATATGACGGTTTGTAATTTGGACCACAGAGTGAAAACTGAGCCGCTGGTACAGTTTGTGATCATCTAATTATGCCACCCCCTCCCTACCCTTTGCTCATTCCCCCTCACAAAATCCTAACTCCCCTCCTTTTATTCTTATCCAGGAATGAAGCTGTAAACCTGCTTTGTCCCCTGGGAATTATTTTCGGGGTAGGCGTAATGGCTTTGTGCCCTGCTGTTCTACTTGTCCCATGTCTCTCCTCATCCCTCCTTAATGGTTGCACAGTTTTGTGTCTATTTGACATGCTAACCTGAGGAACAAGCAACTGATGTGTTTTAAATATTCAAGGGGCTCTTTAGTTGCAGCATTTAGACACACACAGGTTATGTAGCTGCAACAGCACTGTAGGTCAACACCTGTTGGTAGAGCACAGCACATAGAATTCATTCATTCATCTTCAACCACTTACCTGTTTCCGGGTCATCGGGTGTTGGCACCAATCCCAGCTCACAGGGCCAACACACAGAGACAGACAGAGACCAACAACCACTCACACTCACACTCAGACCTACGGACAATTTAGTCACCAATTAAACTAGACATGCATGTCTTTGAATGGTGGGAGGAAACCAGAGTACCAGGAAGAAACCCACGCAGGCACGGGGAGAACATGCAAACTGCACACAGAAAGCCCCCAGGCCCGGGAACCGAACCCGTGACCTTCTTATTGTGGAAAACAGCACCAACCACTATGCCGCCGTGCTGCCCACCGTGCTGATCAACAACTAGACAGTGATAAATAATCTGGTTTTGTTGGAATAATGAGATTATAATCTTTTATGAGTCTCCACTTTTATAGTGAGCCAATAAAGCCCAATAAAAGAAATAGCTACTGTAAGACAAAGAAATGTCTACGTAGTCGCAGCTCAGTGTACATTACGGTCGAATCTGTGTTCATATGCACATGCACGCATTTGTATGGCCTTCTGTAAATGTGTCAGGTTGTCTGTGCCAGTATCAGAGGGGGGCATTTCTCCCACACAAGTTGATATGAAGTACTCTGCAAATCCCTAAGCTCAAAGCTCAAGCATAGATGTGTCAAATATTTAACAAATGAATGAGTTTTTAATCTGGGGCTCAGGGGAATGGAGCGTCATGATAAGGTTCTTTCTTTTTTTTTTTTTTTTGTTTTCCCTTCATTAGCATAATTTCTCTAGAGTACATGTGCAGATTCCGTCGGCTTTGTTTAGGATCCCCACTGAGATCTGAAATGGAGGCAGAGAATCACAAGAAAAACCTCTGAGATGTTACAGAAGCCTAAGTGTACCAGTAAAGGCAAGCATTGCCAGTAACACAACTCCTATTGTGTCTCTGGCTGTTCATCCATTTTCCCTTAATTGGGTTAATTGAAAACTTAAATGCTAGATTTGTTTTTTTTCCCCCTATTCCCTAATTAAACTGTTGTTTTCCCCCCTTATCCAATAACACTTTGCACGGACGTGGTGCCAATCAGACAGGAACAGCAATTTAAGCCATTAAGGGCTGGATTGAGGATTACAAATGTTGGACCATCTCTAATCAGAGGGCCATTGAAAATCCACCTAAGCAGGGAAAAAATGATTCATTAGGCTTACACGCACTTACAGACTTACTGCAAATGTATTTTGCCTCTAAAACAATAATAGAAAAAAGTGTTCTAATCACTAATGGTCCTGAAGATTAAACATCTCATTGTTTACGGCTCAATAAAATCCTGCCTGCTAATGTGAGGAATTGTCGGATTTCTAAAAAGCTAAAAGCATAACTTCTTCTGACATAATATAAAGTGGTGTGACCAGATTTGGAAGAACCACCCTACTGGACCTGGAGGGCCAAGATGACGTATATTGTGTGCTGTTTCAACGTTTATAGCTTTTTTTTTTTTTTTATTCATTTCATCACCAGCTCCAACACAAACCACTACAACTTCAATCAATGCTACGGACTTTATGTTCACAACAATTCTATTTAAAAACTTGCATGTCAAATGCCCATAATGGCTCTGAGGTTAAAGAAGGAGAAAGACGGAGGAGAGGAGTGGGAGGGAGAGAGGCTAAGAGGGCAGCCGAGTGAGTGCCCACAGATACAGTAAACAAATTAAGTCAGACTTTATTTTGAGGGGCCTAACCCTAAGCATGAGCTGGCGTCTGGTCTCAGTGTCAGCTAGAGGACCTTTATGCAAGCATACAGTCCATCTCACGCCTTAATGAGGCAATGGAAAAGCATACACGGCAGCACGTCAACAGAAAAACTGCACCCAGAAAATACCAACTTAATAAGGCAATACCAGCAAATGAATGATTTTCAGAATCATGTTTTAAACAAGTAGTCCTCCCTGAGCATGCAGGGATGGAGGGAGTGAGGAAAAAAATCTGCATGTGTAAGTGTGTAAGCGTGTGCATAGTGGTGCGTGTGTGTGTGTGCGTGTGCGTGCGTAAACAAATTCTTCTATAAACCTGGCAGAGCGGAGGCTGCCACAGACATCAGCTCTGCATTTGCATATTCATGGCTCAATTTGCACTTGGCTATGCAAATGTATGCAAACATCGTTTCAGAACATTTCAAAAATAGAAATCAGCATTCCAAACGACGTTGTGCCTCTTAATATGCAGCCACACAAGAAAAAAAATAAATAAAAATTTAGTGAAGAAAATCAAACAGGCCAAGTAATGGCTGAATATCTGATTTAGAGCTGAGAGCTGCGCTGCAATCTTCTGCAGGTTAAAGCAGGATGAGCCCAGTGCTAATGTTGCTGTGGTGTCATGTACGTATGAAGTGATTAGATGTCTTGATGTTTTTTTAGTTTTGAATGCCCTTCTTACTACTCCTGTGGGTATTGTGTTTTTAACACTCATAATGTGTAAATATGATAAGATGTTCTCTTTGTATAACCCGTGTATCCCCCAGGCTTATTTTGTGTGGTAATTAGACTTGGATGGGTTTTTACAAAGAGAAGAAGAAAAAAAAAAGAAAATGGTAAAATTATTGTTTCCAGGCTCCACCACTAAGATTAAAGTCAGTACATCGAAATAAAAAAAAACATAATTTGATTCACATTACTCTCCTTATGAAATGAAAACTGAATGTTTCATTATGAATCCGTTTTCTCTTATGTGTCTCCTAATCCTGGCAGACATGCACGTTGAACCCTTCCAATACCAAAGCAACTGGCCATGTCTTCGTCTCTACCTCGGCTCATCTACAACACGGTATTGTCTCTGTTGTGGCTCCCCTTCAGAATGGGGAAAGTTTTTCAGACAGAAGATGAATGGAAGGGGAAGAGTTCAGCAAAATCCACTTTAGCTTAAATCCTATTCATCTGCTGGGCACAAGGCAGGGTAAGCTGTTCCTCTGGCACAGGGTCCGTCTGAGGGGCCGTGTGGGGCCCTCCAGAGCTTTATCTCTCTTCCCTGTGCTCCTCAGGATAAACGGCTCCACATGGAGCCCTAATCCGCCTCTTCACCCAGTCCCTTTTTCCTTTCCTTTCCTTACCTTCCCTCTCCTTTCTCTGTATTCCCCTTCCTCTTCTGCTCTCCCCTCTGTATTTCCCGTTGCCCCACTAATGGCAATAGCTGGCCTGTAGAGACTATATTCCTTCCGATATGTGAGACAAACGGTTAACCCAGGAGAGGCTTGTTAAACCCTCACCACAGCTTGAGCCTGTTTCTGCTGTTGCAAAATGTGTTAATTTTACGATACTAAAGCCAGCAATAAAAGCAAAGCCCCGGCTAATTAGCCAGTGGTGTGAGGTGAGTGGCAAAGAGTGGGCATGCCACTGCTTGAGGTGCCTTAATCATTGTTTATGAGTTAGCTCAGTGGGGGTTTTGGCTGTTGCACTGTTCTCTCCGCCTTCATCTGTAGGCCGGATTTAACTGTAGACCCACAATTCTATCGTTACTCAGTTAGCGTTGTGCTATTCTTTCCAGAGAATAACACGATACAGCAGCTTAACACCATCCAGCAAGTAGCGATTTGTTCGCTAAGATAAGTGATTTGTGCAAGAAGTCATCTCCTCTGCACCAGAAACTGCCCTTTTTCTGTTTGCATTTGACTACAAGCCAGCAAATGCAGCAGAAAATACTTTTTAACTAACCGATGCATAATCACAAAGCATTGTATTTCTTTTTCTTTTCTTTTTTTTTTCTTCATGGGGTTTATTTAAGAAGTGTCCCTTAATGGTGCTGCTTCTCATAAGTGGCTACAAGCCTCATTTGGCTTTGTTGGCGTGGTACAATGAGGGAGAGGGGGTTACCATTGAGAGGTAAGTATATTACCATTCATGGAGAGAGAAAAAAGGAGGTTGTGGAGCAGAAAGTGGCTGCTGCCTCTTTAAGATGGGTTTAAGTGATCAAAATTTCATGCAACGCTGCAATTGGTGGTATAGTGTTGCTCTTTAAGAGAATTGCCTAATGATTGCCATGTGTGGACAGTGGGTTTTGGAAGGGGATTTTGTGGAGGAAGGGGCTCGTGGGGGGGTTGGGGATGGCTGAGACTAGGCCAGACTGTGAAGTAGACTGGTGAGGTCTGGGGGCTGGGGAGCTTGGAAAGCTGAGTGGAGAGGAGAGAGAAGTCTCACGGAGGGGCTCAGAAAAGGCCAGCCATATGAGATTACAGCATACCTAAGAAATGCGCTCGTCGGGAAAGTTTGTGTATTTTGGGAAGTGCTCCAAATTTTCCACAGACAGCTTTTTATTTTTTCGGTTATCTCACTCTCCCCCGCCTCTCCCTCTCTTCGTAGTTTGGACTAATTGTGTGGCGTAGCGCCCGCTGAGTCAATATGAGAAAGTCTGCTCCCTTTCCTTTTTTTTTTTCTTCCCTCACCTCTCTTTCCAAACATCCACTGATAGTATGTGTATTTTTGAATGCAAAAGATAACATGTCTGTATATTTTTCAGGCGTATGGGTTCAGGGTGCGTTTGTAGGTTTAATTTAAAAAGGATGAAATTTTGTAGTGGAGCGCACCAGTGTTTCTTGTTTGCGGCTGACGGAAAAGCCGAGCAGTAGCGCATTAGGTTCTTAAGGGACACGCTCCAGTGGTGTCCCAGGAAAATAAACACAGGACATTAAGATGTTTGATTAAACTTGAGGAAAGGTTCATCTGATATTATTAAGGTAATTGTAGTATTTATTTATTCTTGACGCTCATTGTATTTGCTGACATTCTGCTCCACACATGCAGCAGGAAAAGTAGGTCAAAAACAGGGCTCATTCTCATTTAACAAACTCTCTGGAGTTGATTAAAGGAGTTACAATAAAATTCACTTTTCCTCTGTGGAATCCTGTCACGCATTGTAATCCACCTCACCTGACGTATATTTGTTTTGTGCTGGCTGGACAGCAGCTCCGCTTGCAGTGAAAACAGGCCTGGCCTCCACCTGCTGTTCAGCTCTTGTTCTATGCAGTTATAGAGCTGCAGCCGCTTTGGTTGCTGGGTTGAACTCTGAAGCTTCCACAGAGGTGGTCAGAGGGCTCGTTGCAACCGCTTTGACTCCGGCGTTAACTGCCGGGCTTGACAGCACCTTGACACCTTGTCTTCCTGGCTATTCAGTTACGCCAGTGTAAGTCAGAGTCATGTTATTATGGTCTTTACTGAGAGGGAAGTGCTACAGTGTGAGAAGAAATCAAAGACGCTGGTTACAGTGTCACAGAAGAGTGCAAACTGACACTTAAGCTATCTCACTACAGTTCTGAAGCTACTATGTCGTTTATCTGTTAATTAAACCACTAATAAACTGAAGATGTCAGCTTATTACCACTAACCAAAATAATACAAATTGTGATTTTTTTAAATTTTATTTTATATGTTTTTTTTGGGAAGTATAATCTTGCAGTGAGTTTATACTGATGCTGCCCTAACAAAAAAACAAACAAAAAAAAAAAAATTGTCAGAAAATTGAAGGTTTCACAAAATTGTTTTATGAAACATTTTCCAAAACTTTTCCTGGCAAAAACTAAATGTCACTTAATACATCATGAATCTGGTTACTGCATGCGTGTTGTTGCTGTTATACCAAGAAACATTTGTAACTTAGTACTTAAAGAGGAAAAGATTCATAAGTACATTTAAAGAGTGTAAAAGTGTTGCCTGTGATAAACATGTTACACTTGTGCATGTGTGTGGAGGTTTCCTGATATAACAAATAAATTCAGTGGGGAAACTGAATAATTTGTCTAGAAATAATAAGAAAATGTCTCATAATAATATAAAATGCGTTATTCGTTTGAAGGATGGTTGGCACAAGAAAAGTTCATTACAACAATAAATTGAGCAAATATTTCTTGTTACGGTGGCAGCAATGTGCTGTCGTCGCAGCTGAATACATAATTTCTGGTTTATTTTGATGTCATACTAACAGGATGGAAAACTGCAGATGTATATATTGGTAGCATCAGGGTTGACTGAACCTTCAGAGTTAGGGTTAGATAAAAAAGAAATTTGATATAATGTAATTTAATCACTGATGGGAGGCAAAATCGTAATACATGGATAACAACTGATATAGACGCATGGCGCAGTCACAGGAAAAAGGGATTTATCTGAGTCTGGCTCTGTTGCTGGCTGCCCTGTTCTCTGTCCCCTCTCTCACATAGATACTTATCAGCTTTTAAAGGTGGCGATTCACCCCTATCACCCATCAGCAGCACCTTGCGACACACGCTGCCTCACCACTACAAATCCCATTACTTTTATCCTTAGCTAATACTGGGGTGCTGTTGCCTCCTGTCAGGGCCCACAGCACAAACAATTTGCTTTCTTCCTGCTTCCATTTCACAGAACTGCTCATGGTCAGAGAGAGGGGGTGAGGCTGGTTAGGGTGAGCTGCAGGCCGTGCTAGAATTGTCACACAAACTTTGAATTGGTTGCCAGAGTTATAGTAGCTTGAGGGGCAAAGAATTTGCTTTCAGTGGATGCAGACATGTTATATGACCAACCTGGTGAGAGTCCTACCTAAAGAGACTGAGCTTATGTGCTGCTAAGATGTACAGCCTTTATATGCTTTCAGCGATATAATATGTGTGTAGGGAGCCTTTATGTGCTCTGCAGTTTGATCTTACTATCTAGAGCTGTAACACGCTCACAACCATGCGCACACACTCCAGCCCATCATCCTTGATGCGTCAGGGCTTGTTGTGTTCACTCTTGGCCAGACTCCGCCTGCCTGACCCTTCTGACCGGGGTGCATTCCTTTCTGAGGTGATTGGCAGCCCATGCAAATACTACACAACCATGACTGGCAGTAAGAGCCACTCTGTGCCCTTCCTACAATGCCCCTGGCCCCTCCCCATCAATAGACACTGAGCTGGCGTCATTGTCCAAATACAGTGACCTTTTACCTCTCCAAAGTTAGCGCTTCCTGGGAACCACCCCAGAACTTTTCTCCGATCTGTATTGGAATGTGCGACACGTAGGCATGATCTCTCTGTTTACCTCCCCTCTCTCCTTGCTATCTCTGCGTTTTTCTTCTTCACTATCTCTGTCTGTATCCCTCTCCCCCTGGCAGTCCCAGCTGTGAACACAACATAGCAGGGGAATGTTTTTTAAAGCCCACTAAACAATATTCTATTAGCATAAATTTGGTTCTGTTTCTCTGCCTTTCTGCAGTGTCACAGTCAGATCTCTTTGCTTTAAGGATTGAAAGGTAAACAGCTTTAGGTGTTGTTTGTGGCTTGGCTTTCCTTCTTCGCATGACAAGGCCTTACGGCACCAAATGCATTACTGCTCTAACTGTGTCAAATCTCAGAGGGCTGGAAGACCCCAGCCAACCTGTGTTCTCTAATGTCACACACCAGCAGTAAGCCAACTCAATAAAATGAACACCCAGTGATCAAAGAGGTGACAAGGATGCTCATGACAGTTGGTTTAAATTCCAAGTTTCTCTACAACACGACACAACACAGTGATGCAAACCCTTTGCATACATATCTTCCCCTGCAGCAGTCTATGTGAGTGGTAGTAAAAGGGCTTGGAGGTATTTGGATCATTAATAGATCCCAACACTGAGCTGTTGTGCAGTACTGTACACTGCATGGGAATATTCCCTAATGATTTCCACGGACCTCAAGCCTGCCTTTTTTTTCTCTTCCCTTCCTAATCTGTTATTCCTTTTGTTCATTTGCCTTTTGTTCTTTCTCTTTATATTTTTTGCTTCTATTCTTTAATTACTGTTCCCACCCAGCGAGGGCCCTGTGTCTGTGGCCCCCCATGTCCCAAGAGAAGCAGGGAGACGCGACCATGTGGCTTTGCTGACAATGACATGAATGGCCACGGTGGCAGGGCCACCTCTCTGAGGACTGGGACACAAGGGGAAGGAGGGGGCAGGGGAGGCGGAGGAGAAAGGATGGAGAGAATGAAAAGGGGTGGGAAAGAGATGAGCGCAGGGAGCCCCGGTTCAACCCTAATTTCACTTTTGCTATTCTCCGTGGTTGGGAAGGAATTCTCAGTTCCCTGGGTGGTTTTAGAGAGGAAGGTGGAATGAGGAGAGGGGAGGGGAGGTGGTTTAAATCACAGAGGACAACAGGCAAACAAGAGGCAAAACTTCAACAAATCCTCATTTTCTATCAGCCATTCAGCACTCAGTGATGTAACAGCTGTGCCCAGGAGGCCAATAAAAGTTAATCACAGGGGATTATTTCGCCACCAGTCAGGCTCTGTGGACAACTTTGAATCAGTACTGAGGTTGGTCAAGAATTTATTTCTAGTAAACACTCGTGAGCCATAAAAAGTGGGGTTCTCCAATGAAGAGGGTAATAAAGATGGCAATGATGATGATGATGTTGATGATCAAGAAGAGGTTGGTGGTGTTAATAACATGTAGTTGAACTATTTGAACCTGAGCTGTAACATCAAACAAAATATGCATCTTGTAGCAATAAACTCCTGACACATACTGTGTAATAGTATGTACACACACATCTGTGAATAAGTCCATATTCTTTCAAGGATGACAATTTAATGCTGTCTCAGCCACGACAACAAGATGAAATCAGATTGGCAGGATGTCATGAAAATTCAGACTGAAAGTGAGCTCATAAAACTCTGTACAATACAGTATTTCACATCTAAGCTTAAGAGAGACACTGTCCCCCCCTCCAACCCACCCCAAACACACACACACACACACACACATACACTATATTGCCAAAAGTATTCGCTCACCTGCCTTGACTCACATATGAATTTAAGTGACATCCCATTCTTAATCCAGAGGGTTTAATATGATGTAGCTCCAACCTTTGCAGCTATAACAGCTTCAAAATGGGATGTCACTTAAGTTCATATGTGAGTCAAGGCAGGTGGGCGAATACTTTTGGCAACATAGTGTACATCATTATCATCATCAACCCAAACCCATTCTACAACCCACACATGCCAGTCTGCACCAACTAGTTCATGTTCATTCCACACACATCTCCACCAGATAATTTTTGTTTAAATAGAATCGCTTAAAACAATTAATTACAGCCCCCCCCCCCCCCCCCCCCCCCCCCCCCCACACACACACACACACACTCATCTTTTTCCTCTCTCACTCATTCCCCTGCGTTATAGGAGATACAGGCGGTAATAAAAAGGCGTTTATTGGACGATTTTCTGGAGGCCTGTTGGTTATTAACATGTAAATTAAATCATCACAGCTGTTCCATTTTCAATCAGATGGAATCTGAGGGAGGCGGGGTGCAGACGAGGACCCGGTGCTCTGATTTTATTACGCACACCTTCATTAGGAGCCCTGCAGCCACGATCACCACCACCACAACAATCAACCTCCTGACACACACACGTATACACACACACACACACACATACCGGAACACATGGAAAGGCAGGGGCACAGACACAAACAAACAACACGCTGATAATGTTGAAAGGCTCTCACATACATGTAAGCTACTCTCTTATGGAAGTCATAATATAGTCACTGACTGACTGAAAACATTTTCTGTAATAACAAGCACACAAAGTCAAGTCGCATGAAAATATTCCAGTATCTAACATCTAATATAATTTTTTTTAATGTGTATGAACTGGTGGCAGCCAGTATGCTCATAGTTTTCCCATGGTTGTGCCACTGAGTGGCTATCTCGTCCTCCGAGCACTTCACTCAAACATGAAAAGCAACATGCACTTAAAGACAATGACGCCTCACTGATGGCTGTGGGGAAAAAAAAAAAGAAAAAGGATTATGTCTTGGAGCAGAAACCCAGACTTCCTCCAAGGCCCTTGAGACGAGCAGGGAAAAGGCAGACGAACGGCTGTAATTCAAAGAAATTGTCAAAAAATACAGCAGATGATGGACTTTATCAATGATCATTTTTCTAATGCATATATATGTTTTAAAGGCCTGTGAGACAGCCAATCTCATAAAGGAGCAATATTTAAAAGCATGGGGCAGTGAGACTTAGGCTGTGATGAGATATTGGTAAGCCTGTGTGGAAAGGTTAATGTTACCCACAGAATGTGCTAATGGTTTGCATTTGACAATGGCCTGTGGGGAGTGTGGTGGAAACCTCACAGAAGCTAACTCATTGACACATAAATTGTACATTTTCAACAATTTCATTATCACCGATACCATCTTAGTGTGACATATATCAATAGGGATGAAGTGGATGGTCTTATTTTTCTTGCTTTCCCCTCTTAACTCACAGGCCTGAGAGGATATTGATCTTTCATCTTTTCAGTGGAAGAATCACATTATTGCCAATGGAGAATAAAGTGCCACAGCCGTATTTAAATTAAAGCATTGTAAACGTTAGTGTGCAGCAGCAAAGTAGTGCATGTCAAAACATTAATGGCTTTTATTTTCTCTAATAAGTATAACTGGATCAGCTGATCTGCAGTAATTCGTACATAAATAATGTACAGTGGAGTTATCAGCTAATTGAAGAGAAAGGAAGTGATTACTTTGGATGCAGAGTGAATATGTCACACCTGGAACCTTGTAAAATCTTATTATCTTATATTCTGCAAAATATATAGAAGTCGCTGCAAAATACAGTGCTAATAAACTATCATTGTGGATAATGCTCTAAACATTTTTTTTTCTTTCTAAAGGCTTTTAGGGGGATTTTTGCCTTTTAAGACGGATGAGGAAATACTAAATCGTTTCACAGATTGTATACCAGAATGAGGGAGGTGAGGTTTGTCTCTGTGTTTGGCACTGAAGAGTCAGACAGCAGCTTGTATGGGTAGTGGTGAGATAATGGATTGACCTCTAGTCTGCCTGTGCAGAGTGGCTGCATTATAGCAAAGCCAGTGTGAATAAAAGAAAAGATGGTTATTTTTAGCGCCTGATTGAAATGCTGAAGGAATATGCCACTGAAGCTCAGAGAGCAGAGTTTTTCGGGAGATAAAATTATAGTAAAAAAAAAAAAGAAAGAAAGAGAAAGAGACAGAGTGGAGGAAGGCAAAGCAAAAAATAAAAATAAAAATTGGAGGAGCTGAGAAAAAGTAAGTAAAGGAACTCGATCAGTGCTGCTGCTGTTGATATTTACTAAGAAAAAACAATAGACACAATCCCAAAAGGAGATGCATAATTTACATAAATTATATATTAATCCAGATTAATTAGCATATATATTTGAATTAGGATTTAAAGGCTTTAAGGCCTATTTTGATTATTCCACTATGACTCTAACCTCTGATCACTCTGAAAAAAGGATGTGAATGTGTATATTCAACATTAATACACTATGTTAATAGTGATATGCAGATTTACTTAATTACTAAATGGATTTTACTCTACTTTGCCATGCTTTGCCACAGCGAGTCAAGTATGTTTGTTTTAGTTTATGTTCAAAGAGGCTTACAGGAACTCACATCCGGCATTTTAACGCAAAGGGGATAAACTTTGCTTGGTTTTGGCTGGTTTCCCATTCCTCTGAAACAATAAAAGCCCATCCTACATTTCCTCCTCGTCTTTATGATTATTGCCGTCCTGAAAGTCATCTTCATCAGTGTGCTAATTTGCCTCATTAGTTACAGTAGTTAAGGTAAACCATGATCCTACTATAATATGTCACCAACCTTCTTGTGTAATCCAGAAGAACCATACATGCCTCTGTCAAGCCCTATTAGAAACAGATAAATAATCTCTCTCTGTGTTGAATATATCAGCCAAGTAAACATTGCAGTTTATTGGCACAGGTTGCTTTTTAATGGCTTAATCTCCTGTGGTAACACAACTTGGCTACAGGTCATATTGGTTTACTGGTGTGGCACTAAATAATCGATAGCATGGATGTTGGGATGTTATTGCAGGCCTCTTCTGGATGGATCTATAGAAGATGTGCAAGATTTTGCTGCCTTTTAAATGATGGGTAGAATATCACACAGAAAGCCATCACAAGCTGCCGTCTTGTGATCAAATGCATCCCAACAACCGGCCGTCAGGTTTATGTGTTTGAAGGTGCTATATCCACAGACACAAAGGAAAACTTGAAAAAGTTAAATTTACTGATACAGTTTTATGATATACCACTTCTTGGTTTGTTGTTTTATATATATATATTTTTTGCTTTCCATGTTAGTTAGCCTACAGCTTTTGTTCATATGTAAATACGCTAATGTCAATTAGCTATTTATGGTCCATCCATGTTGTTTTGTGCGTACACACTGACGATGTCTAGACATTTACAAGAAGAGATGCAGGAAACTTATTTACCCCAGAAGGGTGGTTCGCCTCCTCAGTTACCAACCACTGCCCCTTTAACCCAACTGTCGAAGGATATGCCCCCCCACATACAGGGCTCTATCTCTTGTGTCACATGCAACATTGAATGTCTGTTATATTACATTGATCAAGAGGTGATAACTTGCAATAATTGGATGTTAAATTAAAGAGCTCTCTCCTAGTTCTTGCCATCTCAATTGTAATTGTCATTGGGTGGCAGTTATGATGATGTATGAGGGATTGTGTTTTGCGCAGTGGAGCATGACCCTGATGAGTAATGCTTCTTTCGGCTGCTTGGCATCTCTCCATTTCTCGGCCTTTGCTTTAATGCGTGCCGATTGGAATATTAAGAAGACCAAATGGTGGCAAAGAAGAGAGGAGAGGAGAGGGGGGATAAATATGGCTTTGGGGTTCTTCAGGAAGAGGATTAAGGACAGCAAATTGCAAAATACAAGTATTGCTCTCTCAGTCAGTGTGTATGTTTGTGCAAACCACTATATATTATATGTCTTACCACCCTTGAGAGTTTTTCTCTGTCTCCACAGAGCTGTTTTGATGCACTGCTATCTGATTGTCCCATGCCAAGCCTGCCATGCTGTCACCTGACCTAAGAGTGACAAAGCAGAGTCCTTACCCCTTATTATGAGAACATGAGGTCAAAGGCACAGCCGCATTTGACAGACACCTCCTCACTTCCCGACCCCTGTCACTTCTCATCCATATGAACCGCCACCATAGGCTCCATGTTGCAGACAAGGACACTACTACTCAAGTATATCATCCACAGAATACGGCCTCTGGGGAAACAACCTCGACACAAGAACCTTAGCGAAGAAAAAAAGGAGACTGATTTGAATCGGTGCACCACAATTCTTCTAAAAGAATTTTTGTTTTGTCTCAAGGCTGGAAAAAAACTTCATGTTTATTGTAAGAATTAACAGTCTTGTAGAGATGAGCAATACATTGTTAACAGTTCCTGTAAAATTGAATGCATCCTTTCAACAGCTCACCAGTGTTTAACCTGTTTCGCTTAGCCGAGAAGCAGGCAAAATAAAATTTATTGTAGCGCTGCTACAGATGATGACAGAGAGTTACAATTCATATAACTTTCACCTCCTCCAGCTGAAGCTCAATAAAAACTTACAGAAAAGAAATGGCAACACCATGTTGGCAAAAAAAAAAAAAAAAAATGTGTTGGAGCACAGCCAGAATTTCACATTAAAGCTTGTGCATGCAGGCCAGGCTGATAGAAAAATAAACCATTTTAAAATACACAAACAGTCTACAAGACAAATCTAGAAAACCCATAGATAAATACACACTGTGGCAGACACGTAAACATGGCAACTCAAATATCCTGGGACATCCTTGCATACATTCACGAGCACTGCATCTCATCCTAAATAAGCAAACAGAGGCAGAGGTAGATAGCAAAGAGTGAGCCAGCAGTTCCTGTACCAGGAGAAGAACAAAAAACTACAAAGAAAAACCCCAAATTACGAAGCCCAGAGTAAATACACATGTACCTATACTGTATACACACACACACATATTTTCACACATGCTCACACTTTCTAAGTTATCCTCGGGAGGCTAATACAGCAGCGAATTACCATATTCAACAGGCTCATCTCCCTCTACTCATTAACAGATAAACGATATGCCTATATTTGAAGTACTGTCACACATTAGTGTCATCATGAAATGTGTGTGCGCGTGTTAGTGTACGTTCATCTGCATATAGTGACGCACGCACACCACACACACTTGTGGCGGATTGTGTACAGTAATGAATATGTGCATCCTAACTCTACAGGATCATCCTCCATCCAGCATCCTCCTTTTTGTGTGTCCCAGTGCTGCACTTGCTGTCAGAGTGTATGGCAGAGCGCGCGCGCGTGTGTGTGTGTGTGTGTGTGTGTGTGTCTGTCTGTCTGTCTGTCTGTCTGTCTGTCTGTCTGTCTGTCTGTGTGTGTGTGTGTGTGTGAGGAGCTCCCTGGTGATGTGGAGCCAGCTCAGTGAGCTGACAGTGGGGGTAGGAGGGGTTGGGGTGGGGTGGGTAACACCAGCACAGGCGATTAGCATGAGCTTCCATGGGGCGCCGCAGTGGCTGCTGGGAGATTCCATCGTAGGCATGGACCTGTCTCTTCATCAGGAAGTGACAACCCCCTGTGGCGCGGCGCACTCGGCTTGTCGATTCCAAGAACCAGCTGGAACTGAATCTCCAGAGTAGAGATACATTCTCCTACCTTCATCTCCATCATCAACATAATCTCAATCATCCTCCTCCTCTTCTTCCTCTTCTACTACCTCCTGACCATTAATTGCTGTATCCTCAGCGGCAGATATTATCACAGCGTGATTATGATCAGTGATGGTGCAGCTGTTTCTCATACAGATGTTATTGCCTCAACAGTTAACATAAAACGCGGCGTTCAGTCTTATTAGCATAGATCATAATAATTCACTCTGTACAATTAACCATAACTTTTTCATGGGCTCCAACAGTGGATAGGTTACCTTATGATTCAGCATGTTAGTGATCATAAGAGGTTTATTTGATCAGTGATGACACCTACCCCGAGGATCTTAGCTGCCTTGCTTGTCTTGATCTGAATGCGCTCAAGACTGACAGGTGCAGCTTGATGTAAAGCTCATAGGGACGTGTGATATATTTGACTTGTCTTGTGTATTCGGTTTGTTTGATACAGACATTCACGTCTGCGTGCTCTGACCAGTAAAGTACACAGTACTTTGGCCCCCAAAGGTTCAGGTACTGTAGAGCTCCTGTCTCCTCTTCATCCTTTCTCCCTGCTCCTTCTTCCTCTTCATTCTTCCAGTCCATCAGTTTAGGTGGTCTGACATCACCTATTTCATTGGGATGTTTTATCAAGCATCGGATTACCAGTGTCTGTAATGTGAGTGTGTTGTAGTCTTAAATTATAGAGTAGAATACACAGGCACAATCAAACTCTACCGACACACAAAACCCAAAAACCCATCTGGACAAGTCTAACAGTCGTTTTACACTCTTCCCAATCCAAAGACTTCAGAAAACATCTTAAAATATTATTAAATCAACAACACATCCCATGAAGAGACCAAAACCAGCAGTCAGATTCTGACACACTTGGGGCCAAACATGTTTGTTCTGGTTGACCTAGTTCTGCACTGTAGTTCTTTGAAAAGGTCACTTAAACAACGCTAAAAAATGTATTTTCTTGGAACTATTATCAGTGGTGAATTTCAGCATCGAAAGCAACAGGACAGTACAAACTCAATGGCTGTGATATACATGGTTTTGCTGTGGTTTTGTCTGTCATATACAAACAAAACATGGGCAAATATAATTTGGGTCTATGGCTCGGAGGAGAAGGTGGTGGTGATGGCTTTAGCTGCACTGACAGTACCTGTTAGCCAGATGAGTTCAATAGTGGACGGGGCCTTTTATGGGTTTCTGATGAAAATAAATGTAGATTATAACCAGGCTCATTGTTAAAGGGTTATTGATGAGTCTTTTTCCTTCTAGGAGAGCTCGGGTCAGTCAGCCCTTTAAACCCACAGACACATTGTCGGTGATAATGGTCTATTCAAATAAACTTGACTTGGTTTCCTGCATAATTTAACTGGTCGAGGTTTCCTAGCATTTGAAATCAATGCCAACTATAAATGATTCAGGGTGTTGAACGTTAAGGAGCGGAGAAGCAGGTTGCAAGCAAGAATTGCATGGATATCATAATCATGTTAATCTCTCTGTACATTGTATTCTGTTTGATATCTGTGGTGAGGTGTTTTCTCTCATTCTCTGGGCTCTCCTCTGGGTGCTCTGCTCATTGAGCTTGGGCTTTTGATTATTTCTTTGTTTTTCATTACGATATTCCCTCTACTCTTATGCTTTCCTCCAGGTGCACTACCCAGCTATGATCACCCGCGGAACAAGTGATAAGCACAGGGGCTCAATTGTCTGGATGAAATATATTGCAAATTGTCTTTGGAAGGTGTAGCACAAAAACAACAATTTATTGCATCATTTATGTTGCGTTAGTGCTTTTCTTTTTTTGCTTCATTTTTCGTATTACACTCTTCAACGGTGACCAGCCCTCCCTCGTGAACACTGATATGACGAGGCCTTCCACAGCACATTGATATGCCTCTTCATTATCTAGAGTTGGACACAGTATATTGTTTTAGGAGATCAAGGAAAAATAAGGGAAAATTATTAATAGCCAGTTTTTATTTGACATGGTCCGCTACTTTTGGTCTGGCACAATGAAATATGTGTACTCCATTGTTAAAATGTCACTGAGTCTATCATTAAATTATTAAATTCAATTGTACATGACACATTCATTCAGTCATTTATTCATCTTCTACTGCTTATCCGTTTCCAGATCTTGGGGGGTGCCGGAGCCAATCCCAGCTCACACTGGGTGAGGGCAGGGTACACCCTGGACAGGTCACTAGTCCATCACAGGGCCAACACACAGAGACAGACAGAGACCAACAACCACTCACACTCTGAACTACGGACAATTTAGAGTCACCAATTAACCCAAACATGCATGTCTTTGGCAGCATGGCAGTGTAGTGGTTAGCGCTGTCGCCCCACAACAAGAAGGTCGTGGGGTTGGCCTGGGTCCTGGGTCCTTTCTGTGCAGAGTTTGCATGTTCTCCCCGTGGCTGCATGGGTTTCCTCCGAGTACTCTGGTTTCCTCCCACCGTCCAAAGACATCATATTTGGGTTAACTGGTGACTCTAAATTGTCCGTATGTCTGAGTGTGAGTGTGAGTGGTTGTCTGTCTCTGTGCTGGCCCTGTGATGGACTGGTGACCTGTCCAGAGTGTACCCCGCCCTCGCCTGGAGGGTTGGCTGGGATTGGCTCCAGCACACCCCACGACCCAGAAACAGCGGTAGAAGATGAATGGATGGATGATGTCTTTGGATGGTGGGAGGAAACCGGAGTACCCGGAGGAAACCCATGCAGGCACGGGGAGAACATGCAAACTCCATACAGGACCTTCTTGTTGTGGGACAACAGCGCTAACTACTACACCGCTGTGCTGCCTTACATGTAAGCATATATTTTAATTAAATAGTTTGCACCATTAATATTGCATTACGGCATTAATGGAACCATTGCATTCAAAGACAGGAGCTCTCTGCCCATGGGGACACTGATTTAATACAGTTGGAACAAAACACAAATAATAGTCATTTCACTTATTTGTGAAATGATTTGTGTGTAAAATCTGCCTCATATAAACGTCGTGTTTGACTGAAGGGTAACTTCATGCTATGTTTCTGCCTCATTGATATTGATTCCCAATGGGAGAGATATGTGTGTTTCTCTCTCTGTGGTGCACATTTAAAACACTGAACCTCTCCCCCAACCCACCCACACAGCCTGACACTCACACACACACACACACACACACAAAGCTCTCTGACAGGCCCTCATTTATTTTTTTTTTTTGCTTTTTTCAAATTGTGAGTAAAAATTTGGGTGTTTAAAACATTTATGACTGATTAGCAGAGAACGTATCCCTTTTAAAGCCTTTCATGTATAAATCATGTGTATTTTGATTTGAAGGGGCCGCTTCTGCGTTATTGATGAGGCGCTCGGCTGTAATCAATTAGTAATTGGAGCACAGCTTTTAAATAATGTATTTATTAGGCCTTGTGATGTGTTTAATGGCAGCCCCTCGCCGTGCAAATACGTCTCAAGTGCCCTAATGAGTCTTTTATGGGCCAGCCCAGGGAAAATGGCACATCTCACTCTGTGACATTACTGTGCAGTATGCCTTGTTTACACTGAACTGGCAAGTTAGAAAACCAATGCATAGAAGTCCTTACAAATTGTTATCATGGTTATTATACTCATCTCCATGTGCCCTATGGAAAGAACTTGAAGTCATGTTTTTGTTTTGTCTCATCAGCTTGTTTTCTCTGCGCTGACTGTCTCTGCAACTAATCAGTTGTGTGGTCTTCCAACTTGCCAGTTAGTAACCTCATGTAATAATCAGCAGTATTTATTGCATATGCAGAACGCAGCAAATGGCACCAAACAGTCCCACTCAACTTTAACAGTTTAATGGTGTTGCAACACATTATTGTGGTGCATTCCAACCCTTTAAACATTCCTCGTACAGTGGAAATTTCCTTGTGAGATAATTATCCTCCACATTACTGGCAAACCACCTGTGTGGAAGAAGCCCACCACCTGCCTGAGGACAAACCCCTGGTGAAGGCCGGAGCTGTTTAGCCAAAGTCTATATCACCAGCCAGGTTATGCACACCATCCATCATCGTCAGCCTGACTGTTTGTGGTCTGTCAGCAGTGTGTATAAGTGTGCATATGCATTGTGCACATGCACGTGTGCGTGTGGGAGAGAGGAGAATATTGTTGGAGAGCTGTTGCTCTCCTGGCAGGGGTGGGTTTTAATTGGAACACCCAGTGAGTGGTATGAGTGCCGGTGTCACAGTGAAAACTCTACAGACAGGCCCACACTGATTCACTCATATGGTGAGCTACAGTCTCCTGAGGGGCTGCAGATTATAAAGGCATTCACAACTTTAAATACCTATGCATCACATCCCCTGTCTGACTGTGTATGTGCGTATGTGTGTACGTGCGCCACATACGTCTGTATTTATGTACCCTCCTCTGCATGTTCTGCGTCTTTACTGTCAGATAGATCCTTGTTGGCCACACTGATATGACAACCAAGCTGTTTAAGTGTACTTTTGTTTTGACTTGAGATTATGATCGGCATGCAGAGGTGTGACAATAGACACACTGGCTGGTGAGTGTATACATGTGAGACTTCTGTCAATAATGCATGCATATGAATATGTTTACCACAACAAATCACTTGGCTGTTGCTCTGGGGGTTTTATATCCTGACTTTGTACGTGTGTGTGTGTGTGTGTGTGTGTGAAGATGCGTTAAAAGAATCCACGGCTGACATAAATATCACTTATCGAATGTAATCCATCCTTATCTCTCGCCATCCTTGTCCCTGTCCAAATACCATGAGTGATCGTTCTTCTTTCCATCTCCTCTCTTCTAATACTTTGAGCTGTGTATTTCTGAGTCATATTTATTCACCATTATTACAATTCCCTTGCAGTAAGTCTGTTACTTTTTTTTTTGTCTGCTGGTGTTTCTGTCTCATTTGAATTCAACTTGCACTGTGCCCTCCCCTCTCTCTCTCTCTCTCTTCAACACAATTTATATACACATGCAACCCCACATGCATTCACAAACATACACTTGCGCACACACTGTTATACACGAGCACAGCCCTCCCCCACAAGAGAAGCCGAACACACACACGCTCAATGTTTCAGCGGGAGTGGTGCCTGACAGGAACAAGTGACAGCTCCCTAATTACCTCCTCACTGTAGACGCTGACGCTGCCTGAGACGCACTGCTCATTTTCCTCTTTCTCCTTCCTCCCCCTTTCCTTCCCTCCATCCCTCCCCTCTCTCCTTTCTCTTTCCCTCATTCACCTACCCTTCCATCCCCTGTCTTCCTACCCACCTCCTCTCCTATCTCCCCTGTGGTGAATTATGCATGTCCAGGAACTCCCAATCTGCATTCACCCCAGCCCTGCCGAGACCAACCACCTATGTGTTCCCTTCATCTGTCCTTCTCTTTCCTTTACCTACACATTTCCACTCACTTATCTTCTGTGCTGTGGAGAGTGCTACCCCTATCTGATAACATAGTCATATAAATTGAGAATAGTTTAAGAAATAGACATCCTCAATCAATGAGTGCATTTGGACATTGCATGTGGCTATGATAAAAAGGCAAAGCTGGGGAGGAGGGCAGTTGTGGTCAGAATTAGCCCTCATCATTGCGGGCCGCTGGGAGCAGCATCCTCCAAGGTGTCCAAATTTAAAGGAAGGACAGGGCCCAGGGAGGCGGCCCGGGATCTTCAGAGAATGATAACATTCACTCTGGAGTCCCACCACACAACAGCGGGCCTGTTCCCCGCACTATACTTCCACCCCACCCTGGGTGTCAGCTCAAAGGCCCAGATTGCATTTCCAGTTGACGCCTGCTGGCCCCACAGGCATGTTTTGTTCTAATAGAAAATGGAACCCTTACGCCCCCCACCCCCTCCTCCTCCTCTCGTCCACTCTCACAGTGTGATTGTCCACTGGGAGCCGGCACACAAACACCAATGCTATCTAATCATGAGATGGGGAATAGGAAGGAAAAGCTAGGATAAGGAGTAAGGTGGGGAAAGGAGGATATGGGAGGAGGAGTAAAGACTGCTGGAAAAGGAAGATGGCAAGTTAACATTGGGGGGAAAAAAAAAAACAAAAACAAAGCAACAATGGAGCAAAGGAGAGCCAGAGAAAAAAAGAGAAACAGCATGGACAGTTCATAGTAGGAACAAAGAGAAAGCACACAACAATCGGTGAGCAGAGGTGTTGGTGGCATGTAGGCAGCTGATAGAGTGACACTGACAGGCGTCACTCATGGGAGAGAGTTGCCAGGGTGCTGCTGTGATGAGCCACGGCAAACACTGTAGTTCCTCTTCTGCGCAGCGCTCTACACAGTCACTATATTGTCATGAAACGGGGATGTACTGAAAGCACTGTCACTAATCTAGACTGGTCTTTTGATTGTTCTCACTTGGCTAACAGTAATCCATGTATTCAGTGAAAAGGCATATCCCTTCTTGGACATTTTGGTTTCATTGTGTCATGGCATTAGCTGATAATAGTGGAGGAAAAAGCAAAAAGATATGAAATACTCACAAAGGTAAATTCCAAAAGTGTCATGCCATTAGAAGACGTTGCATCACTAGGGCATTCGGTTTTGAGACAGCTTGGGTGGTCACCTGTGGATGAATCGCTTTATAAACTAAGCTGTAAATACTGTGTAATGATAAATATGACTATGCTTGCAACCTCTTTCACCATTTTCCTCTAAAAGCAGCAGTTTCCTCCTTCTTTTGTCAGCACTGAGAGGATTATACAACCATGACTGGGTGGATTAGCAGATAGTAACACAACAGGTTTTTTAAAGCAAACACTGCTCTACACAAACGTCATGATATTCAAAATCTGCTTTTGTCCGTACCATCTCCCTGTACATTTGAAATCAGGTGGTGTGAACTTGAGGCTAATCGCCATTCTTGTAGCAGAAAATGTGTTCTTTATTAATGAAAATAAGCAGTATGACCGATTCACTGCTGAAGTGAAGCTTTAGAGCAATTTAGTAGTTTTGAAAAGCTTTTTTAATGATCAAGAGGGATGACTGTTTTTCCTCTTTGAAAGAGTGGTTATTAACTCTGCCAAGTAGCACAACAGAACACTTAGTCCAACACCAGTGTTTGTGCTGGCTCCAATGAATGCTGTGACTCATAAAGGTTGCTTTATAATTTCTACCCTGCCAGTGAAGCCGTATTTTTACCTATTTTAGTTATAGTCAAACTAATTATTTAGCAGCGAGGAGTCTGCTCTGAGTTGAATCAGCCAGCATTTGCAGAAAGCAATGTCCTCACGAAGCACTCCTTCAGGAAAAGCAAGGATTTTCTGAATATGAAAGCATAAATATATGCACAATGGTGATATTTCTGTTGATTAAATTAACATCATGGATATCATAGAATTAAAAATGTTTGAACTTTAAGAATAGAGTTTATATCCAGTAGGCATGTTGAAATTGGGAAGGGGGAACTGGGAACTCAGACACCAACAAAAAGCAGCTCATAACGTACATTATTATTGCAATATGATTACAAACAGGTAAAAAGAACTTTTACCGACACATTCCTTACAAATCAACATTAAATTCGTAGACTAACATCCTGTGTTGTTTTGTTTCCATGGTTTTAAAGAGAATAACTCTTTATATCTGACTTATGAGGATTCATGCTTGACCTCTAGTTAATACAGTTTGGTATTGCTCAGCCCTTCGTACAGTTTACTTTGACAATAAACCAGTGATGAGGAAAATATTTACAATGGTAGAAGAACTCTTGTAATAAATTCCAAACATTAAAACCAAAATGTACATACAGTAGTACTAATGCAGCAGTAAAATACTGAATTTTAAATAATCGAATATAAAATACATTTGATATATAAGATTCATTAATTACATTCATTAGCCAAACCTCTTCTCCTTTTAACTAATCCCAGCTGACATTGGGTGATGGCAGAGTTCACCCTGGACATGTTGCTAATCTGTCACAGGGCTGACATAGAGAGACAAACAACCATTCACACTCAAATTCACATCTACAGGCAGTTTAGAGCTGCCAATTAACTTTCACATCTTTGGATTGTGGGAGGAATCTCGAGTAGCCAGAGGAAACACACAGGCATGAAAAACTTGGCATTCAATATTTCAGTTAAGTTACAGGAAAACACAACCCCTCCTTTTTCAGGCTAATGTGAGCAACTCTTGAAACCAATAAAAATAATATCTGTGAACATCATAAATGAGTCTAGGAGTATCTGAATGACCAGCAGAGGGGCCACCACTCTGAGACACCAGTTCTCCTATCTGCCTACAGATAGGAGAACTCATTTCAGAGTTTGTGCTTTAGGGCCATTGAGGTCCAGGAGAATGACTGCTCCTCTTGGAGCGCGGGGAGAAGGCAAGAGGAGGGGAGGGTCAGGAAGAAGCAAGCCGAGTGGCTGTAATGGGTTTTCAGGGTAAATTAAGACGCAGGGAGCTGTTTGGGTCTGCCTCTGCGGAGTGCTGACCCTTATTCACACAGGTCGTCAATGCCTCCTCACCACCTCACACTCGTCACAATAGTTTCTCCTCCCAATCAGCTTCAGAGCAGCATTTATCTGACTGCCACTGCCCATGATTTATTACCCCAGTCCCTGCCACTGGGGCTGAGTGTCATCAGGCCTCTGCCACTCTGCTAAGTCACTACAAGGCCCCAGAATCTCACCCAGACCTCTTTTTGGGCTTCAGCTGTCTGCGGCGTGCTAACCTGCTGCTGCTGGTCAGATTGCGCCACATATATGAAGGTAATGGTTTGTCAGGATGATCACTTTTCTTTCTTTGATTGTAACAGACTTGTACAGTTATATGGACAGTACTCTTTCTCTCTCTGAGAACGCACGCACACACACACACACACACACAGAAACACCCACACACAGGTACTGCAGAGGCATGTTCAGTGTTTCTATTTGGAGACCCCCTTGCTCCTTCTTTCTTGTGGCGGGTCTTGTAAACACATCCCAGTCCTGTTGTTCATTAATTTTCTGGGCTGTACATCATTGTGGGTAATAACCAGACATATAAACACACTGATTGTGCCAGCTCCCTGGATTCTCATACATGTTTATTCTTTCACTTTTTTGATAAACAATCCTCAGTATCACATTCATTTCCTGTATTTACATATACATCAGATTGAATACCACAATCTTTTAGTTTCAGTCTTTAATAAGTATCAACACTGCAGTGATATGCAGTGATAATAGATTATGAGGTGAAAGGTGACAGCTTACCCTCATCTGGATCGCCCGCATTGCATTCTGCTGATTGGAAATGAAATGAGCTTAGATGCAGACTGACATTTTCCATTTTCTCTAAAGTTGCAATCACTTGTGCTAATGTGTTGCCCTATTCATATCTGCAGCTCAACCTTTTATTGTGTTGGAACAAATTCTGCTGTGATGCCTGAAATTGCAGCATGAGAAAATAACAGTGGGGGGGGGGGGGGGGGTGGATGAGTGAGGACTTAAGCACGGGTGAAGAAGCGTTACGCTGTTGCTAATTACTGCCTCATTAGCAGCAGTGCTTAGCCATGTGGACAATAGCAGCAGAACAGCTGATAAAAACACATGCAGAGGCTACAGTTGAAAGAACAGTGCTGTGTTTTATATCTTCATCGGCTCACTATACATTTTAGTGCGGGGACGTCCAAAGCACTAGGGATGAAGTTAGTAATTAAAGCAACCAGTATGGTGTGATGACAGATATTATTATTATTTAGAATGTATTTATTTTTCGTACAGTCGATGCTGCAGTAGTTATAATGGTAGATCAATGGGCTCTGCTGTTCAAAAATGCCCAAAGTGAACAGCAGCAGCCTATTACACACCATCATCCCCACACGTACACCTTCTGCCTCCACCCTTTCCTCCCTCCCAACCCCCAGGCCTCCAGATGTTGCTGTCACCCCTGTTCTGCGGAGGCGCTGCAGTGTAAAACTGCCTGAAGTGATGACAATAAACACCTCCGCCATAACCTGGGCTTCTGCATTTGCATATTTGCCTGGTTTAATTTGAGGGGGAAGTATGCAAATGTATGCAAAATGAAATCCATCTCCTAATGACATGAGACGATTAAACAATTTTTATGCTTAAATATTCTGTTTAATGAAATCAAACGGGCCCACGCTCCGCGACAAATTTGCAGAGGCATGGGCAAAATTAGAGGATATCACAAAAAAAAAAAAAAAAAAGAGGAGAATGAGGAAGCGAGGGAAGAGAGGGGAGGGAAGGGAGGAGGAAATGCCTGTGGTTGGTGTGCATGACAGCTTTTTAAAGTGTCCCTCATAAAAAAAAAAAGAAAAAGAATCAGCAAGCTCCTGAATTCATATAAGATTTCTATAACAATTATAAAATCTGTCAGTTCCCCTCTTTTCATACACCCACTTTCCTAGTTGAAAGAACAGTGGGTGATGAGGTGCAAAATGTACTTCTAAAATGTTCAAAATAATATCTATATCTATAATGATATGTTTTCTAGTTACTTTGAAATACCCTCTCCATCTTTATTGCAGATGCTATTAAACATAGAAGTGGTGTGTTAGCTCACTGTTTAGAGAGCTAATATTCTGTTTCAACCCTGCCTCCCTTTACCTTAGCTCTGGAATTATGTTACCTCTGTTAATATGGGGCTTAACAAATAGGAAAATAAAATTATTTCCTTGTCCAAGTCAGGGCCTAAAGACACGATCACCCAGGAACAGAATACATAACGAAGGAGACAGCACTGTGATTAAAGTTGGAAACAGAGGGAGAGAGAGTAATATGTGACTGCTTAATTGTGGCTTTGCAGTGAGCTGGTGACTAATGGCCTTTCCACAGAGCTGTTCAAGCCATGAGCCGCGCATTAATATAAAGGGGGTTATTATTATGTTTTAGCTTCAGACCTGATTAATCACATGGATTTACTTCCAGCTCAAAACCTTATATGGGGGAGCCACAGTGCTGTTAGGCAAGCGTCAAACTCCTGATGTAGGTGCTCGCGCCTTCTTTGAAATGCAAATGTTGCACAAGATACACTGCACGTGGTTAAAACAGGTTAGACTGTCAGAGGTAAGTGATTCCCACAGGCAGAGAACCCAAAGCTATAATCATGTCTGTGAAACAGAAAATAAGGCAGCGCATGCTGGATTTGACCTCATATTTGAAGGATGTACGGTTTTTAAAGATCATTATTGGAGCAGGAGGGGTAAATATGAGTGATGATGGCAGTGGTAGTGTACAGGAGAGCTGATGTGGATGACAGCTTGAGACACAGTATGAATGGGGTGCTGCTTGGGTAGGCTCAGCTAGCCTGCACACGGCCAAAGAGCAGCGAAGGCCTTGGTTGGACCCCGAGGCTGTGAAGGGATTTCTTCAGCCTGATGCTTTGTTGCCTCCTAATCCTGTTGGCTTATACATTATCCCTGCCTTCCCTCTGACAGCGGGCTAATAGAGGAAAGGAGCTGGAGCTCTCATCATGGCAAGCTTCTCTCTCCAAACACAAAGTACTGTGTGTGCGCGTGCAAACTGTTGATTGCTGCTAGTACAGATGTTAAAGTGGACACAGACTGAGAGATAGAGAGGAAGGGAGAGTGTCTCTCACACACACACACACAAATACACCCATACAGACCAGCATGCACATACACACATGCACAGTTAACTGAAGTGTTGGGGGGGGTCAGTGCAGAGAAGCTGAGCTTGTTGTAGCGCATCGATCGATTTTCAGGCTGCTCCGACAAGATCCTCTGCTCTTATACCTCAGAGCTCCAGATGATGCGGTGTGTGTCTGTATAAGTGTGTGTCTGTGTGTGTGGGGTGGGGGGTTAAGGTAGGCAGTTCCTCTTGTTGAATGCCCCATGACACCCTGCCAGCATTTATTACAATGCCATGATGTCAGATACACATGGACAGGACAGACCTTAGAACACAGTGCGTGTGTGTCTGTGTCTAAGAGAGATGCTGAGTATGTTTTTTATAGGTGTGGGTCTGCTTATGTGTGTGTCCTTATAAGCATTTCTTATGCAGTATATGTCTGTGTGTGTGTGTGTGTGTGTGTGTGTGAACTTGGCTTTATATTCTCTACATCTGGATACATGTGTTAATGTTAGGGATTTGAGGTTGGGTGCAAGGGGAGCTGGAAGAGGTGGGGAACCGGATTATTAACCCTTAACATGGAGTGTGATGTGGTTTGCTAAAATTATGGCACGGGGGGATTTATGTGATCCCCATAATCCCACGGGCCCTGATGCTCCAAATCCATTGTCATGCTTCACTTTTACAGAGGGAAATTTCCATGACTTCAGCTCCCAGCTTAGATTGCACTTTGCATAACTACAATCACAAAAACATAGCTGGCTTCCATTCAACAGTCCTGACTGAATACCCCGGCATCACACTTCACAGGGTAAGTTTTTGATGTTATTACACTCCTTTATTTGTGGTTCATGTGCTTATATCAGTGGGCTGGTTAAATGCTATGAACGCCCAGTTTGCTAAATGGAGTTATGAGTGAAAGAACGGGGAATTGAAAATCCCTTGTAATGAGACTTGTGTCCCTTTTTTGTTTACACTAGTCAGGTGACAATACGTCGGTTAAGAGCCGGGACAATTTTGATGTTTGTTTGTAAAACCAAAATAATAAGCTCTTTACATACACTGAATCCTGTGTGATTAGATTAGAATAGATTAGATTAATATTAATTAGTGGGGTTTTAAACTGACCTGCTCAGGAGAGGCAGCAGGTGTGGTGTTAGTGTGAAATGTAAAATAAGTAGCGTCAAGATCAAACTGACAAAGAGTTGTGTGATTGAGAAATTGTTTCCTTTTGCTTCCGATATTTGAGCATTTAACATTTCTCATTACATTAGCATGAACATATGCGTTCTGTCTTTGAAATGAATTTCAGCGATCGTGTCAGGAAGTTAATTATCTCTGTGTATTTGCATGTCATTGAGTGTGCATGTGCTTTTGTACTTGCATGTGTGTATGAGTGTGTTGTTGAAGCACCCCTCTCACCCCTGCCACCACCTTCCCTCCGCCCCAGCACCAAGAGAAGACAAAGTCACAATCATATTTGTCCCAGCTGGGGGTAAATGTGACTTGCTAAGTCATTCTTATTGTTGTAGTTTCTGAGAAAGAGAAGGCTTAAGCATCTTTCCACTCCTCACCCTGTTTCTGCTCTCATTCCCTGTGGCACATTTCCTCTACCAAACTTTCTCCATCCCCTCACCGCTTTCTCTCAAAATCTCTTCCCCTCTCCCTTCGCTGCGGGATGGTCATTTAATCCATCTAACCAGCTGGAAAGATAAATATTCCTTGGTGGAGTGTGAGGCCCCTGCCTCTCTACTCACGCAGACCGGAGATGAGGGGAAAGACTCCCTCTCTGCAGAGCTCAGACGCCCGAATGCCTTAATAAAGTCTTCCACTCAACCAGACACTGACATGAAGATGGCTGCAAAGGGTGCAATGATTCATACAGGCTTTCTCTTTTTATTTAGAAAAAGTTCATTCTTTTTGTTTGGCTGAATCAGTTTGTGGGACAGTTATCTTTTTGAAACTAAAAGTATTTGCTCGGTGGTTTAGAGGTTTCAGAGCAAAGGAAAATGAGAGAGGGGAATGTTTTCTGCTCTAAAATTAGTGTAGACTGCCATCCCAAAGTCCTGCAAAGACAGTTCATATGGATAAGAATTGTGTGCGTTCTCATACAGCCTAGTACCTCCATCGTCCCTATAGCATGTACATTTTCCAGGCTGCATTTGGCTGATTATCCCTGCAGGAGGAACATGGATGGGTTCCTGAGGCTGACTCATGGTTTCTGTTTGGAGAGGTCCAGTCCAGTGCAGGCTGGCCCGACTGGAACCTGTGTTTACACAGCCTCTCAAGCCAGACTGGGAGGCCCTATTTTCACACCCAGGTGCTTTCCAAAGAAAACCTCCAGCAGAGGCCCCTCGCCTGAGGTACAACACACTGAAAACCATACATACAGCTTCATGTTCCTGCTGTCGCGTTGCATGCTTCAGCAGCACACTTATTTATGATAATAAAGACACTTGATATGGGAAATTAAAGCCTATATTCGCCAAAAGGATATTAAAAGTAACATTTTCTTCTGCCCACGTGGATAGTGCGTGCACGATCGCAAATATTCTCTGTATCTTATCTTGGTATTACTCACTGCAGGGGAATTTGGTTTCTCTGTGTGTGTTATTTGGTTGAGGGAGCTTGAAAAATTGGTATTCTAGAGGCTGTTAACTCTTCAGACAGCTTCACTGCTGGAATGAATCAGCGTGACCCTCTTTGCCTGCTTAGGAGTGTCAGACCTCAGCTTTCAGGGAGATGTTCAGCACAGGGTCAAGCACAGAGGAAAGATGCTGCAGAGGTGCAGAGTTCCAGCTGGTCACAGGAATGAAGGGGATGAAAAATGCTTTTGTCCAACAGAAAAACACAAAAAGACAATATTAAAATACTATATGCACTCTGTCAAGGTAAGGCAACAGTCACTCAATACAGATAGAAATAAACACATGAAAACAGCTGCACATACATATTTACAAACACACACATACACACAAGCTGCACCTGAAGATATCACTCCAAAGCTCCTTTTCAGAGTAAAGAAAAAGGCTATGCATATATGTATATAATAATTACATTCCATATATCTTCCAAAATCCCATTTCCATCAGTGGTAATTCTGCTGCACAGGAATAATGGGTGTATTATACAGTTATGACAGGCCCGGCTCCCTCCCTTTCCCCTCCCCATCATCAGTATACAACACCCCCCCACACCAGCTTAAGTCAAACTACTGAACAATCAAAGTAAAGAGTATAATATGCAAAATGAGGGATTTTTCACTTTGAGTCTGTGGAATGACTGAGACAAAGACATGATGGGAGGATGGGTGAAATTCACCTTCCTGAAAAAAAACCCCCCAAAAAACGTAACAACAACACCAAAAAAAAAAAAAAAAAAACTGTCTACAGGACTGTGGGGGCTTCAAAGGTGACAACATGTGACCATTGTTCACAGAATCATTTGTGTCACTGCACACGTGCTCCGTGGCTCTGATGTTACACGACCTGTTAGAAAACACCGACCATGCGCCTGTGGACCTTGCTTTAAGGCATGATATGCCTTGGAGAGCGCACAGCGAGGAGGAATGAATAAATGAGTGTACAAATGACTGGGCTAGTGATTGAGTGAAGAAATTATTGAGCTGGTAAATGAACAAATGTTTGAGCGAGCAGGCGAGTGAACGGCTGGGACATTGAGTATGTGTCTGACTGAGTAACTGAGCCAGTCTGAGAGCCACACACACTAGAGGCAATCCAAACAAACAGCTCTAAGTGCTGCAGTGTTCGCTGAGGGACCAGGGAAAAGCCCCATCAGCCCAATGAATGAGAGCATTCTGCCCCCTCACAGCCTGTTATTAAAATCAATTAATGACAGGGAGGGAGGCCCCTGTAAAAGCTGACTTGTTGGGCTCTAGGGGTCTTTTGCGACACGTTGCCTTTCTGGATCACTTGTGCCATATGGAACCTCCCCTCTTGAGGCACATAACTCACTTTTATGAGGGCTTCATTGGCTAATGATGGAATAGTGTGTGAGCACCGAGCAAGGGAGTGTTCCTGTCTCCACAACTGTCACTCCCTCTGCTTTCGTTTCTGTCACTCCAACACACTATCGGCATCAGAGAGAATGTGTCTGACAAGAGGTGAGAGATGGGTACAAAGGATCAAACATGTTTTGTTTTTGTTTTCGCATTTTGTTGTTGTTGTTGTTTTGTTTTTTTTTCCTACATCACATTTACCATTTGTTTCAACACAGCAGACAGAATGACAGAGAACATCCAGGCTTAGCATGACAACCGTGACTCAAACAGGATCATGTTGTGTAGTAACAAAGCTTAAGAATCTAAAGCATCTTTTACCTGCCTGTCTTGGTGTTGAATACTTCTGTTTTCTACACAGACAAATACATCACATGCATAAACACAGATATGTCTTTCCAGTGGACCCACATTGATACGTACAAACAATCTCTGACAAATAGTTCCTGAATCTTGGTCTAGCTTCGGGTCAGACAGGCCCAATTGAAGAGGAGATTGGCCATTGTAGGGGCGAGTGCAGCTCTGCTGGAGAGCGGAGGCGGCCCATTTACCCGCACTGAAGAAACTCTGCACTCACTTCAGAAACCCACTGCGGGTGAACGGAAAGGAGACAAACTTTCTTGGATCTTTAATATTTTTACAGGAGTGGTCTGCGGGAAATGTCGTTTTGTCTGGCGCAATGGCTATGTTTTACAGTTTCACTCTGTAATCAAAGGTGTTAGCCACTGCCCCCCCCCCCCCCCCATCTCCACCATCTGCTGGTCTCAGCTCAGCATTTACAGTCGCACCTCTGTCACACGCGCCACAGACATGCTCACCAGGCAATTTCTCAGTGATCGCTAACAAGGGGATGCCTTCTCCTCAGGGATGAGTTTCGCTGACCAATCAATTACTTTCTCCGTTGAAGAACTTAACATGATAATAATTATGATAATGAGGTGACATTGCGATAATGACATGATAAGGAAGTGTAAGATGAATCTGCCCCCCTGTGCAGTAAGCGCTTATCATGTCAGCAGAGGAGGAAGTACACTTGACAGGAGATGCATTTATTGCCTGTAGGTAAAGAAATGCTTAGGTATACGTCAGGTTATGAAAGTGTCACATGTATACATTTTATATAGTTGACATGCTTTGACACCCGATGAGATGACTGAATACTTTAATATGAGTTGTCAAGTTTTTGACATTCATTTTATTGCTAAAGAGTTCAGATTCTTTTAAGTGTAGGTGGATGCTTTTCTCTTACACCCATGCAGCACTTCTACATGCAGCATTTCCCTCTATTCGGTTCACCTCAGCTCAAGTACCTCAGGGCTGTTTGAGCGATTCTGGTGTTGATGTGTCAAAGCTCAGCCTGAACTCAATATTTCTCCCCGTTTTACCCAGCAGACACCTCCATCAGTGTGAAACCTCCTGTCTCCAGCCAGCAGGAGGAGAGAAGCAAATGGAAAGTCCCCCTTTGTGCCAGCATGCCAGGCAGTGAGTTCACCACCCAGTAATTCAATATCACCAATGCTGAACATGGTCATAACATTTTCTCTGCCCTTCAACCTCCATGAATATACTGTGTGTGCGCTGTGTAAGTCTGGAATTGACAGTGGTGGACACAGGGCCTATTCATCTTTTAGAAACAGAAATCACCTCCAAAAATCTTCAGATTAGCCAACATGGTCCATATGAGCACAACTTCAAGATTAAGTCTGACTTTATTAATCCTCTTGCAGAAATCTTTCTTTCTGTCTTTCTGCAGTGATTTAGCGTAAGAGGTAAAGCAAAGAGCGGCCTATATAAGTGTTTAACCTATTCCACAGCTTTGGTAGTGGAGGATTGCTGAGTGTGCTGCATCTCCTTGTCTCTGTACAGTATGTGTAGAGGCTCAGCTCATATTGATAGATCTTGCCCAAATGTAAGGAGAACAGGAATTATTCTGCCAGGAGTACAGGGAGATTGAAAATAATCTGAAGATCTTCTAGGGGAACAAATGTGCGGTGGATTTAGAAAAGCCCAGTGGTTTTATGCTGCATATATCAGCCTTTATCTTGTGTAGAGGCTTATTAAGGTAAAAAAAAGAAAAAAAAAAAAGAAGAAGACCAATGTTTGACACCAGGAATTCCTGAAAGAGCTAAACATTCATTTAAAGACATGGGTATGAGCTGATCAGACCACAAAGGGGCATTCTATCATTCTCATTCTGATTTGTAGTCGATGGCACTTAAGTTGAAAATGCTGCCGAATACTTCATCATCCATATGCCAAATACACCATTTTTCATTTCTTGTTAATTCCCTTTCCAAAAACCCCTTCTATTCCCTCCACCCCTCCTAATCTGGCTATAAAGGTCAGTTTAGCATAATGACATCATACAGACAAGCATGGGCAAACCTAGATTACTAAATCTGACTCTAATGTGGCTTTTCAGATGAAACAGCATTAAATGACATTAACGCGGCTGCATTCACTGGCAGCTTTAACAGAGATTGCTCAGGACTGGCCCCTCTTTACCCTCTTTGTATTTTTAATGAGGTGGCAGAGAGAGGCAAGATTGGAATGGGGATGGTTTTACAACATGCTGAGCTGGGATCAGATACAGTCCGTCTATTTGTGTAATATTCCATCAACTCTCTTATTGGGCTGGGGTTAACCTTTTCAGCGTGACTGACATTTTTAGAACACAGACACCACGGCTGGTGGAACTCAAGGGGACTTTTAGAAAAATATTACAGCCATCATTGGCATGATGAGATCACTTTTTTTTCATGTTTCTTTGAGTTCAGGCCCAGATTAGGATTTACTTCAGGCTTTGTAGATGAACAAACTGGTTTGTGATTATCACACTATGACTCTCTAAGCTTGCGAATTAGCAGGCCATTTGCTCAAAATCTTTACAAAGTCAACATCTGTTTGAGTATTTATGCCCTGAAGCACAAATTGCTGTTTGTATTTTGAAGTCAAATTGCAAAACAACATATTTATTATTCCTCCACTTCTGCAGTTTTCATTTTAATTTAAAAAAGAGGGATGAGAAATGCAAGAATGAGAAATGTTTGGAAAAACAGACAGATGAAGAGCTTTTAACACAAGACGCTGCCTGGCTCTGGTGGGTAGTCTTTAACATTCATCTGGTTCTCGGCTGCTTCCAAAGAAAGATGTTTTTCTGCTCCATCTCTGTGGAAACAGCAACTTTCCCAGCACCAGAAATATGGAGGCTGGAGGGAATGTCAACTGGAAAAGAAGAAGAATGACAACACAGGGGTCATGAATTATACAAAGGGCGTTACAAGCTTTGCTACACTTAACACCATTAATGCCTGTACTAATTACTGTTATGAAGCATAGTAAATCACATCCTTAGCACTTTCTTCGTTATGGCTTAACACATCCTTTTTATAACTGAGTCATGGCATGGTGGTTAGGAAACAATAGACCTCTCAACATGGAACAGCATGTGTGTTTGTGTGCATGTGTGGGGCACAGTTACCTGGCAGATTTCACCACTTCATGAAAGAAATACTTTGAAATCATGCAGTTGGTCCGATTTTAACACAACACCACTGTAGACATGCACATGAAGGTACACAAACACTACACTGCCTTTACAAGTCATAGCTCAATTAGTTCCCTTATTCTGTACAGGGAGGAAAAAACTAAACCTAATGTAGATAATTTCCATTATCAAATAGCTCGCTATGTCTCAGATTTAATGATTAAATCAAACAAAACAGTGATTCTGCTTTCCAAATATATTGACTCGACGATACTTGAACCAAAGTCAAAGGTGTCGGTGTTGTTGCACTTGCAAGTTAAAGGAAGGTTGTTTAGGTTACATAGACACTACTGTGCTTTTCGTTTAAAATGTATCACAGAGAGTGTTGGTCCACTTTTACATTATGTCGTAGTTTAGATGGACAATAACGAATGCCTTATCTGCCTCAGCTGCCAGTGGTGAAAGCAACATAAACAATGAACTATAAGTATTCTTTTCTTTGCTTGCAGTTGTTGTGCGGTTGGATTCTGCATCGGAAAGCTATGACTGCAAAATAGGCTTTCTGTTTACTCAAGATCTTTTTTTAAATGGTTTTTTAAAACAAAAACATATTCGTCTGTACATAACCATAACTGGAAGACTGAGATGGTTGCGATGAGGGTTCACATCCCACATGTGGTTAGTTTAGGCAACACCACAATATTTCCAAAACCAATGTCAACCAAAGCCTCAACCAAACATAACTATACTAAGTACCCTAAACAACATATATATTAAAAAACACACATGAATGAACATTTGACAGTGATTCCTTCATTCATTTTAATAAAAATCGAATCTGGATGACAAATTGGTTGTATATGAACATAAACACGCAGTAGCTAAAAATGTCATATGGTTAAAAATCTATTGAGTTGCCTTTATATAATACCATATATAGCCAGAATGATTTACATGTTTTACCACTGTGGAAAGTTATTTTGAAAATTACCAGTGGTTACAAATTTAATTTTATTTATACCATCATCATGGGTCAAACGAAGTTACTTTTATTTCTTTGTAAATGTTTTACACAAGTTTAAGTGGACTTTCAATTTTATTCTGCTCAAAACATTTTCTTCATGGAGGAAATGAACCCTTTCTTTTTCTTCTCCTCTTGGCAGTGCAGAAGAATTCCCACAAACACATGGAGTCGATCAGGGTTACAACCAGATAATGGTATCATATGATGATGGGAGCCCAAACCAAATCAATGCAGTGTTACCACCCTGCCTCGTTCCACTCAGGCACATGCATGTGATGCACATGTCTGATAGCCAACTTCTAAAAGAAGGAGGTTTATGAGGGAAATCTGGAATGAGGGATAACTCTTTCCACAAATATGGCATATTGGTAAAAATTCCAAAATCCAACTATTTATGTCAAAATTTCAATAGTCCTGAACAAACTAGAGCTCTATATGGCTCCACTTCATACAATACATGATGCCCTGACTGGAGCCTTCTGTTATTCTCATAATCTTCTTTTCTAAACGGTAAAATATGTTTTACTGCATAGTGCAATGGAAAAAAAACAGAAAACTTTGACCACCGAGAATTTTCCGTGGCCACAGTGGTTGGAGTCCTGACCAGCAGTGGTCAATGTGGTGTTTAACTGTGGTGGCCAAAGGACACGGTTATGAGCAGTGTGTGCCCAGGCTTCATTTAGCTCCACAGACAAGCATTACCATGTGAGTGTTCGGTTGCACCCTTTCATCTGAGAGAGCGAATCCCCCCCAGCATATGTCAAACAGCGCACGATTGACAATTGCAATGTCAGCAGTCAACTGAAGCAGTGTGAAGAACACCTTAGATCAGGTGCAGTTTGGGAACTAACCGTTTTACGTTTTATGTAGAAATTCAGATCCGGGTTAGTCAGAGCTAATTCTGCGTCACTATAAACTGTTCTTAGTATGACATCCAGAAAGTTTTAACAAAAACTTTAGTTACTGGAGGAAATCATGCTGTCATGTGGGTGGTACCAACTTGTTTTAAGTGTTAAATGAAGTCCATATTTTTTTCAGCATTCTTGTTTTTGTGGTTTTTGGCAACAGCTTCAGTGATAAACATTCATAGCTTTGGTGTTTGGCAGTGCCTCCACCAGAAATCATCTTGTAACTATAATGTCATGCTTTGATGTCACTTTTGTGCCAGCAGCTCTCAAACCCCAAATTAACTGGCTTTACTGTTCTAATGCAAAACTACAAATAGGCTCAGATCCTTCATGTGTATAGATGCAGTCTTGAGTGTAGAGTGGACAAACTATGTGTACAATAGTACATATAGTTGTAATTTGGCTTGAAATCTGTTCGGCAACATGATAGCATGACTTGTACAATCACCACTGATTACTTTGTGACTCCAAACACTGAGGTGGCAACAAACATATAACTCATTGAGCTTTCATTTGACTTATAAATTGAGCTTAACAGAGATGTTTGCTGCTACTCAGGCAGCAATATCTCGATGTTAGATTACTAAAAAATGTCAGTTGTTGAGAAAAACTTGGCCTGCGACTTTGACCACAATTTCAGCACCAGACCAACTTCATAGCTCAGAAAAATAATCTGTTCTGCTCATTTTCCTACAGGGCACAGACGGCAGACAAAGACGTGTATTATCAATTGTCCACTCTTTCAGTGTAAACTGTTAATTAAAGAATTTTACCAAGGCTGGAAGATATAATAAGACATGTTATATGCAACCAATTTCAGAGCCGTCTGAATCTTCCCGTTGGTGTGAAAATAATTATTTTCTTTTTACGTTGTTCTTCCCGGTCAGACAAACAAATCAGAAGTGCCACTGCTGATCAAAGGTCTGTGAGACCATTGCTGTAAGACCAATTTATACAATTTGTTCCGATTCATTTCTCATTTGATGTTCATTCAGGTGATGACACCAAATGTTCTCTGTCATTTTAATGCGATACATTGTTGTATCAACACTGCATTTTCCATTTTCTCTGTGAAGGGCACACACACACACACACACACACACACACGTATAAATATATGTCAAACCTATGCTCTGTCTATAGTTACTATGTTCTTATGCATTTTAGTGTAAATATAAGTAAATGAAGCAGTGTCAAAGCAAGAGCAGAGACTACATTCATGTGAAATACTAACACTAATTCACATCAAACTGGAGTTAAAGTAAATATTTATCTTGTGCAGTTTCACGTGTTTTAATGCTGCTTAAAACAGAGCTTAAAATATTTCCCACTCAATCCTTTGTTTCCATTTCAGAGGAACGGAACAAGATTAAATCACAGTTAAAGCACTAAATGAAGAGGATTTACAGTACTCAGGTCATTTTACTGTCTTGGATTAAGACAGGATTGAATCAAATATTTACTTTCAGATCCTCAAGAGTACAATTAATCCAAATATGAGCCTAAATTATCAACCCAAGGCACTAATTGGTCTTTGTTGTTCAATCTTGGTTTGCTGTTTGTATTTACACAATGGCATAAGGATTACTTATCTCAGTGAAGCCACTGAGGCATCAACAGGACTGCACCACAGCTGCAAAGCTAATTAATGTGATTTATGCTTGTTTGGTTGCTTGCTAGCTTGCACATTTTTGAGGAGAGCAAAATCATCTGCAAGTCATTGTCTTTGGTAAATAAGAAAAATTGAACTTTTCAGTAAGCCTAACACTGGCTTACTCCTTTGCCCGGTGGTCTACACGCACAGAACGCTCGCTTATTCCACCTCACACACTTATGTAAGCTCTGCTTAAGCCTCTGAAATAAGCCTGAGGGTTTTGAGGAGTTACCACTTTCAATGCAAAACAATAAGCCTCAGACTTTGGGAAATTCCATTTTGGCAAGGATCTCATTTGTGCCTATCTTGGATGATGATGTTAACAGTGTTTGAATAGGTTTACAAGGAGATACTGTTCAGAGACTACTTCATATTCTGCATTTGTTCATAGTAAAGAGGTGCATATAATACCACATTCACTGTAAAATTAGCTGACCCTTGTGGCAGTCGTTGTACACTGTATAAACACTGAGAGCTAACGCCGACTTGATACTGAAACGCTATAGTCCCCATGAACATTTTAATGGTAATTTAATTGTGCCCCGAAATAGTTATTTTCTGGGGTCTGACCCTCAGCCCACAGCTGTACAGAGGCCTGTGACCACACCAGGGATTTTTAGATATTTATTGTGTTGGAGTTGCTCTTAAACTGTTGTCAGGGGGCTCGGAATTTCATGCAGCGCTCCTGGTTATTTGTATTAGCCAGCAGCAAAAACCATGAAAGTCAGGCAAAATGCTTAAGCGAACACAGTTTGTACTTCCCTCCTCCTGCTCGTTTTTGCTGTCGCCCTCTGAGGCGCACTGTGCAGTCGGAGAAGTGGGGCTATATAAGGCTATGGTGCTGCCATTTGGCTCGGGGGTCCACATGTGCGCCGGAGGTCCTCATTTTGATTCTAAATCGCCTTGACACCAAAACAAACAAACTCTCCTCACTGCAGCAAACAGGCCTGAAAAATTATGGGCACAGGGAGGGATATGCAATTACAGCAGCTAATTTGCGGTCACCAAAGCTTGCCCCATTCCCAGTACCCCCAGCTACTCTCGATTTTTAAATATTGGGGAGCACAAAGTGTGTATGTGCATGTTAGCAAGTGTGTGTTTGGAAGAGGTCTGAAAAGGGGCTCTGGGAGTAGTTCCGCCTCACAGCTGTAGGAAGGTCAGGCAGCACCAGGGCGATTAGCTTTGCTCATCACGTACAATTACGGTTAGCGCTCTGCAAGGAGGCATCTGTTGCTAATTGAAGCAGAATAGATATCAAGGAGGGCCATGCTTTGCCCATGCAGAAAAAAACAAGCTCAAATGGAAGCAAATAGACTTTGGCTTGTGTGAAATTGGAACTGTGAACCACCTGCACATTGTACAGGATGATGCTCTCGATCAGTGACGTTGTGTGTAACTGCCCAGAATGAGTTGGGTATTACACCAACAATAATTGCTCAGGTAATTTTAAAATGAGTGATGAACTGGTTCTAAACATTACCAGTACACAAATCCGCATCTAGACAGGCACAGACAGACAAAGAGGCTGGAGTTGCTAAGGAAAGAAGGGGGATGGGAATTAGAGACAGGAGACTGAGCCTGAGCACGTCAGAGCAGCGGCAAAACTGGCCTGTGATGGCGATTTGATGCGACTGAACCATGTGCCCACTGGCCAGCTGACATCAGCCAGCGCCTCACTGACCAAACCTCCCGGCCCCTTCATGCCAAAGCCAGATGCAAACAAAGAGAAGCAAAGCAAGCACACACAGTGACACATCCAAACAGATTTTGTGTTCACAACAACACTCTGAAAAACCAGAAAGTAAAAGATAAACTGCTGGATCACCCTAAAGAAGACCAATCGCCAGCATGCTGGCACACACATGTGATCTTTGGAGGAGATCTATGATTATATATGCTGTCAACATGCAACTTTTTCACACGACACACAGCCCGTGTGTGGTAGATGCAGTGACAAAAAATGTGAGCGATAGCAACTCGGTCTAGTCTCAGACTGTTGTGCTGTGTGATGATTTTATGTGTTCTTTATAGCACCTGACACACACCTTTCCCACATACACATATACACACATAGTGAGCCATCCCTACGGAGCGGCAGAGTGTTGCAGGGTTTACCCTCTCTGACCTTCACAGTTTGAGTCTGAAGTAAGACCTGGGTGGTTGAGCTGGTGCCAGTGTTGCGACAAGCAGCCAAAGTGCTACTTATCCATGTGGCTCAATGGCTTCTTCTCTGAGTTTAATAAGCACAGTGCATCACTGACTGCGAAAGTGGACGTTTCTGCTGCAAGCCTTGATATGTTTGATATTACCCCAAAACCCATGTAGTTAAAAGATGTACTTTTCACAAAAAATATGTAGGCCTAGTTAAAAAATGGACATTTACAGGTTATAGTTGGTGAACTCATGTTTTGAGTACTAAGCTGCATGTTGATGTGGTCCATGCAAGGCAAGGTGAACTTTCACGAGTCCCAAAATCACCAGGATAAATATCCTTGTGTGATCTTTGCTCCTTCATTATATTGTAAAAGAATGTTAAGACACCGAGTTGGATGAGACATTGATTTGTGGCTAAGGAACTTTTGGGCATGCAAAATAATTCCCCATAATAGCTGTGAGTCAGCATGGCAGAAATGAATTTTATTTAGGAGTTGTTAATCAGACAGACCCGTCTGACTCTGCCTGGTCTACCTACAGTAGCTCTTAAATCCAGCCTCGTAATAACCCTCTCTAATTAGGACTGAGACACACTAACAAGGGACACCACCATCATCATCACTCAGCCACCTCATCATCATCACCATTCTCATTATCAAGCCTAAGATCAAATTCCAGCTTGGCTCCGGGACAGTGGGACTTCAGTACACCTGATGTATTGTGCATCATTAGATTGTTGTTATTACTGTGCCATGGGGAGTCAAACAGCATGGAGATTCACTCCTGTAATATTCTATATGGCCTAGTAGGGAGGACCCACTTGACATTCTCCACCTAATGACAACAATCTATTGAGCCAAAGGGCTGACACATTAATTTGTTTACTCTCTCTCTCTCTCTCTTTCCTCTTCTTCCTCTCTTGCCCACACAAATGAACAACACATAATCAACTGTATTGCGCCAGTGCAATGCTTTAGTCCATCTCATCAAAACACAGCACAAATGTTTGCATCCCTGTCTGCTGAATTCCACGTGCCTCCAATTATCTATTTCTTGTAGATAAAATCAACTTCAGTCATTAGTCAAATTCATCTCAATGAACATTTTAGGATTCATTAATCCATTTTAATGGCAAAGGAAATAAAACCTGTGAGTGGCACCTCAAGCTGATAACCATGGCCTGTCCATGCAGCCCCTGTCTATTAGACATCTTGCTCAGACTCGGTGCTGCAGGGCAGCTACTGCTAAAAAGGCAGCTGCCTGATGATCAATGACTTCATCCAGTCTGCCTGATTCATTCACTTGTGCTGAGAGAACACTTAATGTAACAGGCCCACAGAGAAACGCCTTGATTAGGCTGTGAGAGCGAAGGGGCCACAGGGAGCCACTTACATGGAGAAGCTTTCCATGTAGCTTTTACAGGAGTCTTTACCAGACCATACAACACTCACTGATGTATATGAGATGCCACAAACACATAGCATCGTTCTCAGTTCATTGCACAACTATACAAACACATGCACACACACATACACTCCACTCTGTTGCCAGCGGGAGGACCGGGCCATCCAACAGAGCTGGTGTGTCCTTGTGTTGACTCTCCAGTTGTGGAGGACAGCTGCACGGATTTACCAGATCACCATAGGCAATGCAGTGATCGGTCGGGTATGAGTCGATCAAGCTTTATCTACCCCCAAGGCACTAACACAAAATCTCTCCAACAAATAACCTGTTCTTAATTCTGATTTCTTAATATGCAACTCCTGCAGAGAAGATTAATCAGTTTGAGTGAGGCCCCCAGATAGCTTGTTCACATGGAGTTTCTGCACAGTGGCTATGACTTCCTAAAAGATCTGATTGGATTATTTTATTTCCTTTCAGCAAAGGACTCAACACCTTGCAGCTCTGGCATGTGCATACTCTCAAATATTCACACAGACAGCCACACACACAAACACTCATGGCATTTCTTTCCAAGCCCTCCCAACATCTGCTTGTTCTTCCTCTGATTAAAAAAATCCTCTGCGTTTCATTATCTCTGATTTGCATAGTAATAGCACGCATATTAAGCAGCTACTTCAGAGGGTGGGCGGTCTAATGAATGCCGCAGTCTCCTCTGTTTTAACTCAATTTTTCCTCATCCATATTCAGTCTTGTGCCCCCTCCTAGCTCCCTCACGACCCCCCTGCCCTGAGGGACAGCAATTCTGTTTCCGCTGAAATGCTTCCTCCAGCCTCTCCCCAAATCCCAGAACCCTCTCCATTAATCCAATTAATTAGAGCCATTGATATGCAACCCGCTTAGACCAAGCAGCTGTTTGCCTGCCAATTGCCTCACTATGAGGAGGAGGGTGGGGTGGAGTAGGGTGGTTGGGGTGGTGGTGTGTGCAGGTTATGAGGTACCCTACCTGATGCATGTACAGCAACACTTAACGAGAGTCACCACCCACAATAATCCCATCAATTCACCACCATCCCCAAAGCCATGGAGACGCATCTCATGGTTGAGCTATCTCTTGATAAGTGAAACGATCAGGTAACCTTTTCACTTCCACACCATCATTAGACCACTGAAGTATTTGGCACTTTGCCACTGTTTTGACTTACCAAGCCTGGATGGGAAAACTGGTTAGTTCAAATGCAAGAGAAGCTAGATATATAAAAAAATTGTGTTGTGATATGGATTTTGGATTAGAATAGCGGTAACTAACAGTCAAACCCATTTGGCTTCATTCACACTGATAATATTTTATTACCCATGAGCACAAGTTCCTTCCCCAGGAAACAAAAATGAAGGCAAAATAGATGAGCAATGGAAATAGGCATGCCCTTTTATTCAATCAGCCACTACATATTCCTTTGTGGCTCGGCAAAAAGGAGCTAAATATACATCAGTGGATGATAATTCTCCCAATAAAATACCCAAAATAGAAAATCTAGAGAGAGATGTCCCCCCATGCCCAGAGTAAGAGGTGTGTCTCAGAATTACCATACAGAAATGAATAGCAGCGACAGTGTCTAATGTTTTGTGACACAGCACAAATGTGCGCACCCTGGCCCAATCCAGAGCTGAAGCTGCTCATCGGAGATATTAAATTAAGAAGTACTGGAGTAGAAGGGTAATTCACTTTTCTGCTTCACTGGCTATCATTGCCGAGCAAAGGAACGTTGGTGGTAAACTATCCCTATCTGTCCCCTGAGTCTCTCTCTTTTGAGTCTCTCCTCTCTCTCTGTTTCTGTCTTCTATTCAAATAGTCGTCTGTTTGTGGTCACACATATTTTCAGTACACAATCCTAAATACTACCACTATTTTTTAGCAAAGATATTGGAGAATCCTGCAAACCCTCAGTAATGATCGCATTCAACACCTACTCTCACCTTGTACAGCATCGGGACACATATGGGATAAAATGTGTGGCTGTCAGATGGTTCACTTGGTTGTGATATGGGAAAGATTATGGTTATGGTTATTAAAAAGGGCAACAGGAACTGAAGGTCTGTAACGGGATAGCTAATCTGCACTTATATTAACATCAATGAACCCCCTCCTTTGCTGGCATTAAAGAGCGGCATTTGATGTAAATTGTAGCATATTTTGCCAGAATTGATGTAATTCCTGAGGAGACTGGATCGGAGAAGAAATAAGAAAGTAGACAAGATGGACAAACTAGAAAGTGTGGTTGGTCGAGTGCTTAGCGTGCAAGCCACGTAATCACAGCATCCCAGGTTTGACTCTGACCTGCTGCAGGTCATTCTCCTCTCGCTCTCCTTATTCCCTGTCAGCTTCTCTGCCATGTAATTTTGTCTGTTTGTGGTCACATATATATTGTATAGTACTGCTATGATGTGCTAAGGTGACCTTTATTAACCGTAAACATTTTGCATCATTGCAGCAGCAGGATATACAATGTTGCAATCATGCAATAATGTTAAACAATGCAGCTCATTATGATGTTGACTCTCTAACTCAATGGATCTATGGAAGAAACTTGTTCTTGGAGAAAAAAAAACTCCATCCCGATGCCGCATGTTTAATACTGATGTTTCAGATTTAGGGAAAACTTTTCGGCTTTTGTGGTTAGACTGGAAGTGATTTGACATGACATATTTCCATCTTTGTTTAGCCAAAAATTACAACAAACACAACAGCATGGACCCAGAAACATGGGGTATTACTGATTTCAAAGTTTTACTGCTAAACTATGAACTGGACTTAAATATTTTTCTTTGGAAAGAAGACTACATGTAAGTTTTTCATCCGTAAAGCTGGGGTGTGGACTGAAGTTTGACAGACTTGCAAATGCTTTTTAACTCATGAATTCAAAGAGAAAAGGCAGGTCAGGTAAGATGTTGAAGTTGAAGTTGAAGTAACTGATTGAAGTCCATTTGCTCTCCTCCATCTCACAACAAGGACTACATGGTCCTGAGTGTAAAACTCCACCCATAATGCATGCTACAAAAAGTATGTGCTGGACTGTATTGAGACCAGCCAGATGTGTGAACAGGCTGTTCCCCCACAAGATTTAAACTTTTCCCTTTGAGTTCATGTATTTCTCTCTTAGTGTGGCAGTGAGGCAGCACTGAAACCAAAGACAAATCAAGACCAGCTTTGAAACAGGATGCATAAGGCAGTGGAGGTGAACTCAGAGGAGAGAATGGACAATTTGTTTACCCTTGATGTAGTGTTGATGTTGGAGGTCTTTGTTTCAGGAATATACAAATCAGTCTGTTTAAGATACTTTGGTACTTCACTTTAAGGACGAACAAGAAAACGTTGGCTTGAACATGAAAATGTCTGGAAATGTGCAACAGGGCATTGCTTTGTTTCAGTTACAGATTCAACCTATTTTCCATCCCCTCAGCTGCTTTTCTCGGTGTGCACACACGCACAAAGAGAGTGTCAATTTAGCATTGATTACAGTACAATTAAGGTAATGGTTATATTGAATAATATGACCTGCATTGAATATTCATGGAAAATGATGATTAACATATTCTCAATTTATCGGTATAATGGTATGACCTCCAGCAGGCTAGAGACATTTCCGGAAAAGTAAATAATGAGTGTGGAGCAAGGGTGACATGGTTGGAATTAGTTTATTCCTCATCCAGCCCCCAAATTGGATTTCAGCTTCATGTCGCTTTTGATTTTTTGATTTTTTTTTTCCCAGTGCTAAAAGACACCTAAAGTCCAGAAACGGAACCAGAAGGGCTGACCTGACCCAGTGTGGCTTATTCTAAACCTCTCAGGACTCTGAAAAGAGAAGGAGCGAGCAATAGGAGGTGTCTATTTATCTAGGACTGGAAGTGTCTCTCTGCCCCTCCACCCGCCTGCTCCTCGCCGTGTCTTCTGAGGCAGAGAGCTGTGACTGAAACACATCGCTGCACCTCACTTGGGATGAGCTCCAAATAAATGGGGGGAATGGGGGCACAGAAGGAGCGTTGGGGAGAGAGGCGAATGGAGGCTGAAGAGGAGAGCTCCTTATAAAGGGTTGTCAAAATAATGAAAACAAATGGCGACAGAGTCTCCTGAGATGGAGTGGAGAACTTCATTTGTGAGGCGTCTTTCCCAAGATTTTACTGCAACAAAGCAAGTCCTTGGGTTTAGAGACCGAAGGGAGCCGCTGCCAAGCACAGCATGGGAAGCTGGGAGGGAAGAGAACTGAGGAGAAGAAAAATGAGAGCTCTCATTGTAATAATTGTTCAGGGTCAATTATTCCCACGTTGGAGCAAATCATGCTTATACGTGTTAGCATGCAGCTGGGTGGGAGAGGCTGAATGTAACATTACTATGGATATGATCCCCAGTTATGTCTGAGCAAAAAGCATATTGTATATTGATTTAATTCTGCTGGTCTAATTACAATCATGGGATTAAAAAAAAAATGTTCCGCAAAGTCAAAGATTTGAAATGATGAGAATTTCAAAGAAAAAAAAGTTGCTTTGACTGGCTGTCAAAGTAGACCAGGGTTCCTTTTGAAATGGGTTCTCCAATGCAGTGAAACCAGGTACCTCTGAGTTTAAATGGAGTGATGGAAACTAAAAGAAAATCGGCTAAAATCTATTTTCAACTGCCGTTTTTCCTCTGCCTCCCTCCAGCTTCCTCTACACTTGATTTATTCTACATTTAGTTTTTGGAATCAAGCCACGCCAATTGTTATTTTGCTTTTCAGAGAGGCGTTTTTCTCCACTTCCATCCCCTCAATTCCTCCCTTTATTTGTCTATCCTTGCTTTCATCCTCCCTCTCTCTCTCTCTCGCTCTCCCTCTCTCTGGCACCTAACATCTTCTTCCACTTATCTCCGCCTTCGTTCTTCATCTTCCCTCCTTCCCCCGACTTTGACTTCATCTTTCAAGTGTGGCAGCAGCAGCAGCAGCAGCAGCAGCAGCAGCAGCAGCAGCAGCAGCATCAGCGGTAGCGGCAGAATCTTCCGTCCCCATCCTCCTCACAACACTGTCCGCCGTCTGCATTCCTGTCACGTGCCCACCAAAGGTTATATGGCCCACTTTCTTATCAGCTGCATTGTGGGATATCTCGGCTCTCAGGCCTGTCTTCTGGAGAGCTATCTGTACCCTCCTCCTCCCTCTGTTGACTGTTAGGAGGACAACCTTTGTCGACCTTGTTTTTTGTGTGAGGTTTTTTTTTTTGCCTTTAACAGAATAAAAATGAAAGAATGCAATGCAGACAAGGAAAAGAAAAGGCGGAGAAGGTAAAAGAGGAAAAAAAAACCCCAACATATTCGTCCCCTGAGACAATGTGTGATGAGATCGGTCCAGAGTTAGCCTTGTAAAAAAAGCGCCGTTGGCCCCTCTCTCTCTGAGTACAGTAGACATTGAATCAATAGCACCCACCCACCCCCTCCAGAATCATTTTGCCCCTGCGCGTGCCGTCCACCTGTCTGCCTGTCTGGGGCGTTTGGGTGAGCTGCAGGTGGGGGTAGTAGGAGGTGTATGGATGTTTGACAGAGCCGTCATGTACAAATTCATTTTGGATCCAGCCAGACTTTTGCTTTAATAGGCGCCCATGCTCAAGGTCTTTGCAGTCACGCTGAGACAGAGGAGCAGATAGCTGCCTCTCTGCAGAACTGACAGCCTCCAAACACAAGAAAAAGCCAAAATCTCATATACTGTAAGACATGATTCAGGAAGTTTGCCATGTATGAATACAAAGTAATGTGAGTTTTAACCTTGAATTGCATGGGTGGTTTTTTTTTTTTTTTGGTTTGTTTTCTTCAAGCTTTTGTGCCACAGTGATTTTGAGCACACACATCAGAGGTAACATTTCTCATAAACTTGTTCAAACATAGTATGAACAATAATACTATTTTCATTCGCTTGTATATCATGTTTGGAAGGTTACATTTGTGCGGATAGAGATTGCGAATAATTCTGTTGTATGTAACCGAACTTGATCAAAGCCATGCAACTATACATTTGCTTACTTTCTGATTCCTTTGCAGAACTGTTACTTCCCTCTGTTGATGCCCTGTAGAAACGTAAAAAGTTAATGACCTTCAAGGTAATATTTAATGCTGGATTGGGTTGTTGAGGTAAAGGAACTATTACCTTTGTGATACACATTGCTCTGAGCTACCAAAAAAAGAATTCATGCACAGCCAAAAAGTACAAAGGAACAGAATAAATGTGTTAACCAGATTACAATTACATATTTTGTAATTTTTTTTACATGTCATAGAAGTAAAATTAGGCCTATGCTTTTCTGAGTTGGCACTGTCACACCTGTGATTTATCTCTTATCATCTGTTCCTTTGGGCACATTCATTTTCAGAGTCTGTCATCAAACCCTCTAATTTCAAAGAAAGTGCTACTGTGCAGTGACACACTGATGTTATTGCAGCATGTAAGTATGCTAACATTCTGTTCTTTATTCTTTTGTCTTGTGTTAATCTCTAGCTTCAATGTCTCAATCCAAGAACAGACAGGAAAAAAAAAAAAAAAACATCCAGTGGGTGTGAAACTGAAAACTTGGTTTTTGTAGACCTTTGAAAATCCCAGCCATTTGTAATAGCACCCAGCAGATGATATTGTTGTATAGAATAGTTGTATTTTTTGCATGTATTTAACATTAAAGAGCCTTTTTGGTTAGCCCTGGATTTTACGTGTAAGTTATCACAGCCCAACAGAAGAGGTGAGGTGAGGGGCCGGTCAGACGCCTGTAATAACAGCAGCTAAAATTACAGTTGGAAAAATTAAACAGAGCATTGGTGAGTTTTATGGACAGAGATTATATCAAGCTATGGTGATGTAAGGACCATGATGCAAAAATATTTTCCTTAATATTCATAAATGAATCGTTATTTAACTTTTGTCTTTTGTGAAATAGAAATGGTGTGATCTTCCTTCAGGAAGCACTCTAGTAATCAAAGAATATAGAAAAACAAAAGAGTGATATGCTTCAAGCCAGCACACGACATGACTTTAGTTCATTTAGGCATAAAAAAGGAAATTTGATTCTGATAACAGAGACTTGTTGAGAACAATATAAAGGGCATTTGCGGGCTTAACTGGATAAAATGAAATTGTCAGACAAGCTGTAATATAGTGTCAAGTACCAAAGGACCTGAGGTGCAAACTTGAGAAAATATAGCAAACTCTTGATAGTTTGTTTCCGATGAAAATTAGGGTTTTAACCTTGCTATCATCTGGTGTTTTTTTAAATGACTTATTGATGTACTGTATAAACACAGTCACCATCACAGCTGAATTTGGCCATTTCATAGATATTTCCGCCTTGGAGCTGCAGTGTACCAATGACTGACTGTTTCAGAGCCTACGTCCAATACCTAAGCAACCATTCCTGTCAACTGGCAGGATGGGGCATTTTATATCATCTCTCTATAGCATAGGTGAGGTATCAGAGCAGAGGTTTCTAAAACATTAAATATAATGTTATGCTTTTACACATTAGCAAGTTATTGGATAACAAGAAAAAGGCCTACATTACATTACTTATAGGCAACCCTGTTCAATTTGCTCCTCCTCTTCTTTCTATTTGTTTTCTGGTTTGAAAGGGCCTTCCTAACTCCTGTTTTGCCGCTGTTGTCGTCATTCACTTGCAAAACAGGAAACAAGCAAAGGTTGGTGTATTTGATGAGGAGAGCCTGATCTACAGGAGAGCTGCTGAGGTGAGGGTGGATACAGAGGTGGAGTTCATTTATATATTCGCAGATTTATGAATACTAAGTGAGGAAAATGAGTAGAGTAACATTAAAAGGCCTTTCAAGGGACTATATAATTGTATTTTGCGCAGCGGAGGTGGATTTTTAAGGATTTAAAAAATGACAGGAGAGAAACTTAGAAAGGTAAAATTGAGTATAACCCAACATAGTTGTCATGTGTTTCTGACTGCTGGGAACAGCAACTGGGCTCTTGCAGAGATAACAGACTATTCCCACCCACTCAATCATCTATTTCTAGTGCTGAAAAGCATTTCACATGGTGGCCTAAATAATCTTTTACTGTGCATCCAATGCAATATTCCCCAAAGCTGCAATACAATGATCACATCGCTACACATTGCATAACAGAGGAATACTGACAGCTGAGGTACAGGTACCAGCAGCAGGTAATAGACAAGATCATCCCTCCATGCTCAGCCGGCCATGTTTGGAGAACCAACATGCAGTCTGCAGCTGTAAAGGTGAAGGCATGTTAAATTCATATGATATTTCACCTGACTGATATGTTTTATGTTCTTCTACATTCTACATTACACTAAATAAGAGAAAAGCATAGGCCGAACGTGACGATGGCAAATGATCAAAACGAACAACTTCATGAATACATCCAATCAGCACCTACTTCAATTTATGGATTTGCTTCAGAAATCATAAAACTCTGACTCATCTGTTGACATACCTCATGTAATGCCCAGTGGGCAAACACTGCAGTTTAACCTTTAAACAAAGTGTGATGGTTGCTCAGAAACCAGTGTCTCATAAAAAGAATAACATCTGAAATTTGAAAGGAGCCCTCTTATTCTCAATCACCTTGTTGGGGGTCACAACACTTTTTTAAATAAGTTAATTGTGACTTCAGTACCTTTGTAAATAAAACATGAGGGTGCTTCTGCACAGTGCTTTGAATAAACATCTCCTTGAGTAAAAAGCAATTAAATGTGCCATATGTCAATGCACTGAAAAAGCGTTTATGTGGCCTAGACTGAGACACACTCTTTTGCACTGTATTCATCGCAATAGCGTTAATGTATCACAAGAGAAGCCACATATGTTCCCGTGTAGCCTCTTCTGAGAGACCCACCTGGGACTAACAAGTGTGGAGCTGCGACTTCAATCTCTGGATTGGCTCTGTCCTGCTCACTGCCTATTTTCTTAACTGGGTTATCCATTCAGTTACACGCAGGAGGGGAGCAGGGTTAAGAGGGGCGATGGGGGAGCACTTAGCAAGTGAAGGCCATGGTGGCAGTGTTGGAGTGTTATTTAATGAAGTAGAGGATCAGGATGCACAGTGTTGAACACATGAGGTGGTGCAGGTGATGCAGGTGATGCTACAGGAGTTACTGTTGTGTATGTTTGTGGGTGGGGGTGTTGGTGGCGGAGGTGACAGCAGGTTTTGTTGTATGTTCCACAGGATAAGGGAAGAAGGGGGTGAGGTGGATGTTGCAGTGAGCATGGGTGGAGGGCGGGTGGGGGGAGATTCAATAAGATCACTTTTTATTGGTCCACCAGCCCAGAGGAGTGTTTGTTTGTCTGCATGCATTATGGGGGGGAATAAAAACTTAATGCATATGCATTGTGGAGCAGGATGCTAGGCTGGTCACTGCTGCCACCTGCAGGGCATGATCCATCTATCTGTATGTGGCCCTCTGTGTGCTTGTTTGTGTGTGTGTGTGTGTGTGAGCTGGAGATTTGCATTTGTATTGTTGCTCTTGTTTCCTTGTCTTCTGACAGACAAATTTCACAACATAAGCTGTGGACATCTTAATGTTGATTGAGTGCTATTAGATTGTGATTCCTAAAAAAAACGGTGACACGCACACACTCATACACACTCATGCACACACACACACACACACACACACACACACACATGCTCACACAAACAATGACAGCATTTGACCAAGTAGTTCAGATCCAGTCATACTGTATGTTTTTTCATTTGACGTATCTTTCTTGTATTAAATCTTTGACTGAGAATTGCCACAAGGAAGTAAACTTGTTTTTATGTCTCCAGTTCATTCTGTGAATTAATGTTATTGCACTTTTATTTACATTATCGATTACCGGTGACTAACTTTTTGATTGTACTGGCTGCATAGCTAAAGGCACCAATTTGTGAATTAGTTGAAGTGTTTTTGTGCTGATTGCGTGTGAAAGAGAGACCATCTGAATGAGAGATTTCTTCTTGTCACCTCAAAGTTCTGTTTCTGTGCACGGGAAGAGATGGAGTGAGATATCAGGGTTGGGTAGTAAAAAAAAGGATGTGGATTGGGGAGGAGGGGGGCATAAATTCAACATGGGGGGAGCTGGGTGAGGAGAATATCAATCGGGCATGCGGTGCAGAGGCAGCCTGCCGTGGTCTGCTCCAGGAGAAAGATTAGAGAGGGGATCAGTGTCATCAGCAGCAGGAGAGTAATGGTGCGGGCCAGGTTCAAGGCTGGAGCCAAGAACTTATCGGCGTCGCTGCCACCCCCATCCCATCACCCCCATGCCGACACCACCTACATGAAATAGAGGTTAACCGCCAATCCAGACTTTTTCCCCCTCTTTTACTGAGGGTGAAAACTACCGCTGGGAGTCTCAGGACAATTTTTATATAGGATTAGAAAACAAAAATCAATATTTAATTATCTTTGAGCTTTTTGTGTCACTGCATCTTTAGGTCAGTATATGTTCAGGAGCCAGGGTTGCCCCGGCACTGTAAGTGAAGGAGTCGTTAAAGAGCCAGTATCTTTTTTTTTTATTTTCCTTTTTTTTTTTTTTTTTTTTACAGATCATTTCATTGCACAAGGTTAAAGTTTGATGAAGGTCCTGTAGCCTTCTGGCATGGGTATGCTTTTGATTGCTCAAAACTCGGAAATAAACAGCTTTTAAAGTGATAGAGGTGCTTATTGTTAGTTACTATGCTCATTAAAGTGAAACCTGGTGCTGTCACAGTAATAGACATCAATGCAGCTCTATGCTTTGACATAATCTTGAACTTTTAGATTTGTTCAGTCATAAATTTTAATCTCTCTCCAGGGGGATTTGCGACAAAACTATCATTGTTGGCCCTTTACACAGCAGCATACATCCCCACACAGCACTGCACACAGACTGTTTGCCCCAGTACATAAAACACTGGCTGTTTACGTGGCTCTCAGACTCTGTATTGGATTAAGGTGGCTCTTTAGCTTTTTTTCCCCGTGGCAGTGGCCGATGAGCCTGTGGAGTGGATGTGACGGCCGCTTAAGCGGTGACAAGCAGAAGGTCAGTGTCACTGATGAAGGAGTGAGGCCAGCTGGCCCTCTGATGTAGCCATCTTTTAGAGAACCAAGAGAATCCATCCTATTTAAGGCGGACAACCAGACAGACATGACTGGGAAAGACGGTTAGAGACACACAGAGAGAGAGAGAGAGAGAGAGAGAGAGAGAGAGAGAGAGAGAGAGAGAGAGAGAGAGAGAGAGAGAGAAGAGAGAAGAGGAGACAAAGGAAAGTGGCCAAGGTAAAAGGAGTGGCAGAGACAGAGGGCTTCGATGCCCCCATTCTGATCAGTTCCTCTGTAGCAGGCAAAAATTTTCCCCAGTGCCCCGGGCCATTTATTACAGTGATGAAGAACAGAGTGGCCCACTATGAATCAGACTCCTCTGCTGTGAGCTGCATAGGGATGCTCATGGACACATACTCCCTCCTCACTTGATTGCAATGATGCCTTTGTTGCTCACAAAGGGAGGCCAGAATTTCCATGGGAGAGTATATAGGCACCAGGGGACAGAAAAGTTGAAATCTAGAGGCCTTTCTCTGAAAAAAAAAAAAAAAAGTGCATACTAAATCAGATCAGATGACACTTAAATGATCCCGTAGTAGATTTTTAGCTATTACAAAGGTAGAAAAGAAGAATAGAAACACACACACACACACACACAAAACGGGGGCTATGATACAGTCTGTGGAATACATTTATAGTTATGAGTTCAGATGGATGAGTGAGCCAGCTAGTTAGTCACCTGCTAGTGTGACTAAAGGTGTAATAATTGCAACAGCCATTTACAGGACTATAATGTTAGGGCTACATCCAAAACAGTAATCCCTTATTCCTGCACACTTGGCTAGCCAAAATGCGTCTGTGTGTGCGCGCAAGGTTGTGCAGTACCAAGCAAGACCACACCAATCCATATGCCTCATTTCCCTTTATGAGAATGAGGTAAACCCCATACAATGATTATTCTATACACAGCTAGTTGTAATCACAGCATGGGGATGGAGCCTGATGCAGTATCACTGAATTATGAATGAGGGACTCCTCACCATGTTTCGACAAAATAGTTCAGAAGCCCAGTTTCCTGTGTTGACAGGGAAAATTGAGTTTTTGTCCCAATGATGCCATTGCTGTTAGCCCCGCGGAAACAGTAGACTAATAACTTTTTGACAGTGTTCGGCATCATGTTTTAACATGTCCACATGAACAGATGTGGCACTTTTTTCAGAATAGCGGAGGAAAAGCTGTATTTCAAAGTATACACACAGGTGTGTGGTTTTAGCGAAAGAATTGGTTTGTACCTCTAATTATAAGGTTTCTTCTTTAAACTCTCTCTGGCTGTAAGAAGACTTGGAATTGTGAGCGATGAAGATACAGATGAAGCTACAGATGGAGACCACAGAAACACCCCACACAGATCAGCACTGCTCTAAAGCCGTTCCAGGGAAGTTCTGAAGGTGTTATAGTCGTACATATGAGTGAGCTGTCAAGATATTTCCTCCACCTAACCCCCTCTCTGTCTTTCACCTCCCTCCCCCACCACCCCTCTCCCCTCGCTCTGACACCTTCCTTCAGCGTAATACACACCAGCAAGCAATCGATACATACTCAGCCAAGAGCCAGGAGGAATTGTGGCAGTGTAGGCACCACACATTACAGGGTGGCCAAGCACAATAAGCTGTGGAGGGGAGAGGGAGAAGGACGAAAATGGAGCTATGGCTAAATAACAGCTTCTCTGAACAGATTTCTCCCCTGTTGATTGGAATGGTGTTTTGCTGCGCATTAAGCCTTTATTTTTCACTAGCAGCGACGTTCATTCAAATTTGGATAGATGCTGTCATTTTGATAGAGCTGACATCAATTTAGGGGTGATCTGATCCTTTTTAAAATACTTCTCGCCACCCACATTATTATGCTTATTACTGTAGCGAATGTGATGAAATGTGCGGAGCATCACAGCAAGAGATATGCCACCACGTTTCCATAGCAACATATCACACTGCCACCGCTGCATCATACACTTAAATGACAGACACAACCTATTAAGCCCTCTGAGATATATGAACACTGTCTGTTTGCATGCCAGTGTGAGTGTTAGTGTGTCAGTGTACACCACCATGAGTATGTATGTGTTTCAACTTCACATTTATCTGCTAAGCAACCAAACCTCAATAAGAGGATACCACTTTAAGTCTTGTAGAAAAAGAACAAGCAGTTGATTTTGATTGGGTTGACTGTCAAAATGCTGCAGCTTATTGCAGTGTAATCTTTTATTTCTTTTGTCCCAAGGTACAAAGTGTTCCCTAAAAATTGTGTTGTTTTTGTGCAAAGAGCCCCCGACAGGACAGGCAGAGCGAGGCTGAACAATCCCAGAATGCATGTGAAGATTTGCAGTGGGAGGTTCATTCTCTTGGAATGAACTTTAAAGATCCGCTCACAGAGTCATTGTATTTACTTTCTAATAATTTGTCCAAATTTAATAAAATCACCAACTTTCATTTAAAATATGATTTGCTATCTGAAGGTAGCTCATTTGAAAAAAGGGAGAAACTCACAACCACAAAATGGCAAACAAAATACCATGATATACTGGGTGAGCAACACAATAAATACAATAAACAATTCAACACAATAAATTGTACACTTGGGACGCAACAAACTGTTCTTCAAAGTCAAAGCCCTGTTATGCACCTGGTGAGCCAGCGCAGCCTCTGAACTGTCTCCACCTCAGGTGAGCTAGCATGGAGAGAAATGACTACATCATCGGTTCTCTGGGGGTTTAACATCCAGTTCACATGTGACCTACCCTGTATGGTGACTCAAGGAGCTGAATCTCTGCAGTTTAAGAAAACATATCCAAAGGCAAACACATATTTAATAAATAAATAAAACAACACAAACTGTTATGAAGTGGCACAATATTGCAAAACATGTGTTATAATATATCCATTTCACTTCAAAAGACACAAATCATTGAAGAAGTGCTTCCCAGTCAGGCTCATCACCTTTTAGTGTTTGGAACCACTTCTGCCCTATTTTGACTTTTTGCAGCGATTAAGCTGTATTTGGTGTGTAGTTAGTATTTGCAGTTTGTTTTGAAGTTGATGAATTTATTTGTGTTTCATCTATTTGCAGATATTTTTTTAAGGTGCCATGTGTTGGTACAGTGGGCCACTGTATCAGCAAGATTGGCAAGACAGAACAAACTTGTGTTTTTCTATTCACGTTACCTTACCTACATATCAATCGTGTGAAACAATGATGAAACAAACGAGGAACAGCTATTCTATAATATGTATTCATATAATAAAAAAAATGCTTGTGCAGGTAATTCTGATTAATTGATATTGTGAAATAAACAAGCGTGTTTTTGTACACTGTGTGCCACTGTTTTATTCAGACTATGCAACAGCTGTCTTCTAATCATAAATTTAAAACGAGCATGCTGTACATTGCGTTAGTTTGTGTTTGTTCTGCGTCTGATTGTTGGTTAAAGCACTTCACCGTTTAAGCCTCCTGCTGCTTTAAAGATCCCCTGAAGTTACTGAAAGAAAAAGGCCTCCAGCATCATCAGTCTTTCTGATTACAATCAGTGGCATCCAGACGACAGCATTTGGAAAGAATTAGATGCAAAACACCTGTCATTTTACCTCAGGAATAAAAAAACAAAACAAGACAAAAAAAAAACAAAACACAAAAACAAACCAAGAAAAAAAAAAAGACAAGAAAAATTATTCTTTGAAAGACTTTGAGACCGTCATTGAATTTTTAGTTTCTGTGTCTTGACTTTCCAACAGCACTTCACTTGTTCACACTGCCAGTAAAAGACACAGGTGCTGGACGGACATAATCTTTATATCATAACACTAAAGTTTTACGATTTTACTCATAAAACTACAGCTACTTACATTTAATATGTAACAAAAGTAATTTATGGTGTCAACAATGAGACTCTGGCATATATACGCTTTGTTATGTTCTAATTGCCGCCACTCTCAGCCTCCTGGCCCTTATTGTTGCGTAAAAAGGTTTGATGTGACTCATCAGCAGAGTCAGGTCGCTCTTCCAGTGGGTGCTGCAGCAGCGGTGTGAGCCTTGAGCAGACCACCATGATCTCAGCTCTGCTGTAAATGTTTCAAGTCCGAGGGACTGGGAACTATCAAAGTCTTGCAAGTGACCACATCATGGCAGCCTGGGGACATGTGTGCATCCCCCTCACTCACACACACACACACACACACACGCTTTCTAAGTGATGTTTGCGTAACAGGATGGGGAGCATGTATCAAAGAGTCTCCTTTACAGGTATTAAACTGAAGATACTGTCTGCAGTTAAGAAATAAAATGAGTTCCTGCTAATCCACCCGTTGCTTTTATTCACTTTCACTTTGTCCATTTAGTTCTCCCTTCTCTTCATCTGTCCTCATGCATCTGTGTCTGCTTCTCAACGTCTCTGCCTGGGCTAAACACGCACTCTCCCTCCAATTTATCTGCCCCACCTTCTCCTCCCATCCTCTCCATCCCCACCCTCTATCCCGTCTTCACCTTCACCTTCATCTCGCTCTCTCTCTCATCTATCCTCACCCTTTCTTCTCTCAGAGATTGACTCTTTCCAATTACATGAGCAGTTTCTTCAATCACACTGTAACAAATTACCTGACAAATTAAAAAAACACCAGTGATATTTCTGGGCTTTAGCATGGGCCATTCTTACCCTTAATGAAATTTGCTGAGCCATACATCAGGAGTGTGTTGTCAGCTATGTATAGCTCTTCAGATCTTACCCTTTCCCCCTGCTGTTTTAATATGCTTTATACAGATTATATCCACAAGAAATGCACATCTTGATAGCTGGTGCTCTTGCTGTTTTTTTCATATTACCCATTAATTTAGTTAAACTTCTGCACTTTTTCAAAACACAGCTGGATTAAAGGGAAATGTTTGTGCATTCCTATTTTCCGCATATCTCGAACAGTCTGTAGATTACAACACTAATGTGTAAAGGTAATTTTAGTGATTAAAGACTTAAATAATCAGAGGCAGGTTCAGTGTTTGTTAATGCTAGTCTATTTAAATATTCTTCAGTGCTACCGAGCACACCTCCGAGGTTTCTCTCTGCGCTGAATTGAATGTTTAGAACGTTTGAAAAATTCATGAATAATATTTTTCTGCTCTTCCAGGATTAATCACAGAATAAATTTACTTGTGAAAGGATTTTCCAGACTCTGAGAGGTGAGATTAAGGGTGCAGACAAATATATGTACCTGTGAACATCCATATTTCAAATGTAACTGCATGCTCATTTTTCACATTGTGTATTCACTTTAACATCCCACTCTAAATTGAGTTATAGAGGTAATGTTTCCTCTTGCATACACCATTGCATGAGTATGTGTGTGTGTGTGTACTGTTGGTGGGTGGGCAGAGTTGTGCTGATTTGAGTTTGCCTCTGTGTGATATGTGAAAAATAACATGACAACAGGCCAATCACAAACTGTAGTTACCTACATATAGTATCAACACCTGGCTTGGTAAAGTAAATAAATATTATGTGTACTTAGTGTTGCGCATGATATGTCATGTAATCATTTACAAGAGGCAGTACGGCAACTACACAGCCATTACAGAGGCTGAAAGCATCAGCTACTTGAACTGTATCATGATAACAGGGAATATTATTGAGGTGTTATGACTTTTTATGTCATGTTTTGTCCGCCCTTTTTTCCTCGTATTGCATTAATGGCCTACTGAACCTGCCAATTCACCTTCAGCTGAGTGCGCAGAAGCCCTGCTTTTTGTGAAAGGTCATATCATTACGAACAGCTTACGACGTCTTGGGGCTGTACACAGTCTGAATACCAGCGCAGAGTTCGCAAGCTGTTTTTCCTTGAGCAGAAACATTCCATCCAGAGGAGGGATTCCTGGTGCTGGATGGGGCACAGGACGCAGAAAGCAGATGCCGGTGTTGGAGCAGAGCCAACATGTGCAGGAGACCAGGGACCCGGATGGTGCGCATGAACACAGAGAGAGAAATGTTTGCTTTTTAGATGTGAGTTTCAAATGGGGGGAGAGCTATAAAAAGCATACGTCCAGAACGTATGTCTGAAAGTCAAGGCCAGAGGCCTGTCAGACAAGCACATATGGAGTACTCCTTAATTTTCAAAACATTGCTTCTTTAGTTTTACAGTACTTCTTCTTTTCTACTTCTAAACATTTGACTATGCTCTAGTACTTTACAATAGTAATATTTTACTGTGCTGACTGTACAGTAGACAAGATGTTTAAAAAAAAAAAAAAAAAAAACACCCCAACAAAAATGTCTAATCTTAAGTGGGTTATTAGTGGATTTTATTACCATCAAACCGGTTCCGTCTTTGTGCTAAGCTAAATGATATAACTTTATATTTACAATAAAAGAAAAAAATAAGAATGTCAAAAAAAAAGAAAAACTGGGTCTGCCAGCCCTAAATTCTCTTGTTCTCTTGTACTATTTGTTTCATTTGCAACACACATGTGTTCTGCATGTAAGCAAAACTGCATACAGCTTTAAGAACTTGAAACTTGAATCCATAAAGAAACCTCCACTACCTTTCCTCTGGCAGAATACGATCAGCTCCACATGTACAAAATGGACAAAAATTAACACAGGACTGAAATTGAATCAGCTCCCTGACCTCTGCAAGCTTTCCATGAACCCTCCCAGTAGGTTTTCAGGAACATAAATCTCTGGGAAATCGTTGTTGTGCTGAGCACCTGCTGGATGGCCAGACGGCTCTCCTCGGCCAGAGCCCTTTAACTGCAGCTGTGACGACTTTTTTGAGGCAGCTCTCTGCTTCCAGGTCAAGCTAAAACTCACTTAATGCTACCCTTAACAGCTCTATATGTATTATAATGTACACTGTGCCATTGGTCAAGGTTACAATCATATTGTTTTATGAATGAGCGTGTAACAACAAATACTGTAAATGTATCTAATCCAGATGTTTATGTTGGTCATATTTGGGGCCTTAACCCATCCACACAGGCCAGACTGCGACCTTCAAGGCCTCTTCGTTTTTTGTATTGACTTAACCTTCAATTAACCAGCAAGCATGGTTAGTTTAACGACTTTCATGGCACAGGTCATGGTCACTGTAGGAAACATAACAGCCTTTAACACTGGTGATATCCTTCTGCTGATAATAAAGATGACATTTCAGGTAAAGGCATAGAAAACAGTCCATGTAGTCCTTCCCAATAGAAATACAGTGCCTGCGACTATGTTCGACAATGGTGTGTGTGTGTGTGTGTGGGGGGGGTCCACCTGCATGTGTTTACGACTGGCAGTGAGCAAGTCCGCTCCTCCAGTCTTCAGTAGGATGCTATAAAAGTCAAAAACCAAATCAGGCCCACAGGAGTCTTCTTACCAAAAAATGTCTCAGCCAGAAGAAAGCTGTAAAATGTTACGCGTTCTCTGGGAGCACTTTGAACGGAAGAAGCTCAACACAACATGATGCTATAGCTCCCCTCCCGCTGTCCACCTATGATGTGTCCACAGGGAAGCAAAAAGCCTGTAACATTCGTCACTTCCTGTCTTATCAATACATGAGAACTAAAGCTGACTGACTGTGGGGGTTGGCTGTTTGCCACATGTTAAATAAGGTTAAATTGTATTTTATGTAAGTGTGTGTGTGTGTGTGTGTGTGTGTGTGTGTGCGTGTGCGCGTGAGTGCATGTGTGTGTGTGTGTGTGTGTGTGTGTGTTTTTCAGAAATGGACTGTGCGTATAGTGTTTTTCACCACATTGCTGTACTTATTTAAATTACAGAGTTAGAGTTTAAAATCACACTTTAAGATAATTCAAATTGATTAAAAAAAAAAAAAAAAAAAAACCTCACTGATTCATTTGAAAGAAATGTTTGTCAAACCCAAGGATATTATTGTAATTATTCACCCTTATGGGCATACAGCCATGCAGGAGAGGAGAAAACAAAGAGGAACAAAGGAAAGAAAACACAAAACAATTAAAATGCTAATTGTGTTGTATGGTATCAACATGTGGAGAGGGGAGTCTGGAGGCCTTTCTCGAGAGCCTCCTCCAGCCTGGATGACTGCTGCATCTGCTGAGTGAAAACCATGAGCGGCGCTGTGCGGTTCTGTGGATGGAAGAGTTTTTGACCATTTTTGAAATATTTCTCAGTTTGCATCATCCGCTGCCATAAAGGTTTAGATTTGGGATGAACTGTCGCTTCGAGGGCACACACATGGATCACCACATGGAGCTTTGAATGACAGCTCCTCAGAATAACAAGCTCTGATGTGAGGGACGTGTAACCTCCCGCACTGAAACACTGCAAACACACAGACCCACAAGTGCTGAGTAAACACAAAATGTAAACGCCGCTTATTTAACAAGCCTCCACCTCTCCATCCTCACACCCCCTCGTCTCAATCCAACCGAACCCCCCCCCATCCAGACCTGCCCTCGTCCTGCACCCCTGCCCCCGCATCCCCGCCTCTTCACACATTAAGTATGCATTGATTCAGCCTTCCCCTGTGTTATAAATACAGCATCGATCCACCCCACGATCAATAGACTCATTCACATGCATAGAGCCACTTTGATAACTCTCCTACTCTCAACTGCTCACAATAGCATCCTTCTCCCTCTCTCTAACTCTTTCTCCCTCCATCTCAATAGCTCAACATAATCCTCTGCATCATTCATTATTTTATTCCTATAAATATATATGTATGTGTAAAGACACTTACAATCAGCTGTACAAATCCTTTAGATGACGGACACCTCACTTCCATCCATAATTTATGGAAATCACTATTTGTGTCTGCGCCATCCATTCTCAGTCACTGTTAATATTGATGCATAGATGTTAAAATATTTCTTGCAGTCCAGTCCTGCCCATTTTGAGTCATGTATGGTTGCTCATATCTACGCTCTCCTATATCAGTCTTTCACACCGATGAACCACTAAGAGACGTCCCTTGAAGCTTCCCATCTAAATGAAAGTAAGTAAGTAAAACTTTGATGAAGCAACCGACAGACCAAGAGCAGAGCTGACCTCTCCTCATTCCACAGCACCAGGTCTGGGATTGTTAGTTTTCTCGGTGGACTTTTGGGGGGGAAAGCCCAACTATGAAGGGAAGCAATTCTCAAGCTATACATGCATTTGTAATAAAAAAAAAAAACCAAACACTACCTGTTTTAATCAGGCTACATGTGGTTTGCTTTAAATAACATCCAGGTGCTTTATTGCCTCTCTATGTGAATAAATCCCTGCAGAAACTCTCCATATCACTCCAGCTGCTGAACACTGGCTAGGCACTTAGAAGCAGGGCTCAGAAAACTGCTGTTTCACAATCACCTTTATTTACTATTTTTCACTCTTTTCGTTTCAACATTCCTATATCCTCTTCCCACGCTCTTCCCCCTGAAGGAAGTGAAGGCTGCAGAGGGATGTTGATGATCTTTACAGGGGTCTGTCCCTGTTGTGCACTTAAGTAGCTCTTCATTGCTTTTATGGTGACTCACTAAAACCTGTCTTGTAAAAAGCAGTCCATGGAAGGTAAGGGAAAGGTGGAACACACTCATAAAAGACAGAGAAAGGGGGGGGGGAAAAAATCGATGGCCATTTCTTCAACATCTATGAATTTTATTGACACTGCTCCACCAGTGCCGAGCGCCCATCACTTGGTCACAAATTAGCCAGTTTTGGATTGAGGTTTGGGAGTGAGCTTCCTTCACTGAACCACAAGCAAATAGTGGATTTCATGGAGGAGGGTAGAGATCAAAATATAATTAAGAGTATTTTATGGTTTCTTTTTAACTTTAGCTCATCTTTATTACCTTATTTCTTAAACTCTGTAAATCACGGTGTGTGCTCCATTTCCACTTCCATAGTTTTTGGCCTTAGCGAATGTATACTAAATTGTGTATTTGTAGTTTTTCCTCGTGGTGTTCACATTTAGAATAAATGGAAAGAGTCAGCATGAACGAGGCGTCTCGGGAACATGCAGCAGCACATTCAAAATGACTCCTCTTAATGTCAGAACCTCACTTTACATTAGCCAGGGTGTAGAACAAGCAGACAGATAATGTCATTTTGTCGCTGTGCTTTACAGCTACTCCATTTTGACGGGGGAGAGGTTTGCCTGGCAGTGTCTCTCATCTTAAAGATCAGCCTTAATTGTGCCAGTGTGCAGGAAGAGCCCGTCGTCCTCAGCGGGACTCTAATTGGCTTAAACTTAACTTAACCTTTCTGCGGCTCAGTCAAAATGACATCATAAATGGATCTCTAAAGCAACATAATATAACAAATCACGACAAACCTCCGTCGATTATTGCAACACGGTGGGTAGAAACATGCTGCAGTTGTGTGTATCATGAAGTGAGGCTTTTTGTCATTCAGAGATGCGTGCAATTTTCCATCCACCTCTCTCAAGACTTTTCATGTGTTCACCAAAAAAAATAAATAAATAAAAATCAGTGCTATCATTATTCTCCATCAACACACTCAAATTTCTGTGATTTTTTTTCTTCTCAGGTTAAAGGGGCCCTCTTCCTTTATTCTTCAAAGACATGCAAATGTTCTCTCTCTCTTTCTTTTACCTTCAGTCCAGTGAACTTGGGTTATTAAATGCATTAGGGGGAATCAAAGTTGAGGTGTGCTTTGAGTGCATTCAAAGAAGGTGGTGATTGGAGCTTGAAAAAGGGAAAAGATGGGGGCCCCTCTTTGTATCCCTGCATGCGCCCATTTCTGTAGCACTACTTCATTTAGCACCAATTAGATTTTCAGTTCCCTTTCTGCTGGTAATGCCCAGGCTTGCAGGGTCCACGCTAAATTAAGCACTAGATCTTCATTGCGGGCTGCAAACCAATTGATTTCGCCCCTTAATCAATTTATTTCATTAGTTATACATTCCTCTTTTTCCCTCTATGCCGCCTCGTCTCAGGAGCCGGCGTGAGGAGAGTGACCTATCCCACAGTGTGACACAGAGGAGAGTGATTTGAATGATAACCAAATAGCTAGCACGGCCTCGGCAGTGTTTAAAGATCATATGTAAATCAAATGTCGGTGGGGGGAGGGGGAGAAATTGCTTGGTGGGGTTCTGTCAGAAAACAATTTAGTGATCGTTAAAAGGGATGCCTCGCCGTCGTGCAAACCTTCGCAAATTAAATCAATGCAGCCACCGGTCTCTGCCCCCTTTCTCTTCTATCAGGCCCCCACCACCACCACCACCAACTCTCCTTCTCCCACTCCCATCTTTTTTCTCACACACACACACACGTGCACTGATGCACAATTCCTTCAAACAGAGGAAGGCACAGAGAGAGAGCCTTAACCTTAAAGATTTTCTGGATAAAGAAGATAAGAAGGTTTTTATTACTCTGCTTCTACGCCAAGCAGTTTTGGAATTATGAAGGGGTGAAAAATCGTGGATGTGTTAAGCCTCAGTGTAAATAACACAAAGGGACACATTGTGGCACATTCACGATGACAGGCGTGATAATGCAACATGAGATGCAGGGAGATTGAAACAAACCCCACCCAGGATGATGTCACCATTTATCCTAATGAGATGAGTTACTATAGCAGCACAAGACAGCTTTTCTACAGAAGACATGAGTACAGCAGTAGTTATGGAGAAAAATGCGCTTAAATGTTAACCGCCCCCCACCCTCAAGAGAGCCAGTCATGCTTGACTCCTATCCCTAAAGCCTGTATGTGTCAATCATAGTCCCTGGGGAGAGGAAGCATGTTTCAGAAAACTGTGGAAATAAAAACATGTTGTGAAAAATCTACATTTGGTAGATGGAGGCGACATCACTCACTGCAACATGTTTGCAGAGTTGTGTGCTATTGCAGACTACAGATGTGGTTTGCAGCTGAAAGGCAAGATGTATTTTTCTTTTTCCTCAGTTTTTTTCCCAAACAGGGATGTGCAGGCAAGTGATGTGGGTGGGCTGGCAAGTACGCATGCCCACGTGTACATTAGCTGTGTTGTCTACAGGGTGTGCCGTCACACACAGTGTCACGAACACATACTGTGAAAAAGAAAAACAACTATAGCCCACCACGTGTCGTTTTTGTAACAGCGCCTTTGTCGCGGGCGCTTACACATGCAGCTCACACACACACATACACTCACACGGCCATGTAGAGATTTTGCTGTACACACTCATTGTGTCTACTTGTCAAATGGCACCTGATATCCGCCAGCGTCTGGGAATCAAATTAAGTTGAGCGACTGCTGCCGAGGCCTCCTGCTCTTTTTTTCTCATCCGCCATCCCTGGGCATAATTAATTTTATCATCAGCGTCATTATTATTGTTAAATTGTTTTTCATATTTCTTCATTCCCCCCCACATTTGCCTGCTTGGAATACCAAGTGTATGCTAATGTGTTTTGGAGATTGCCAGCGCACACAGAGATGGAGAGAGGTTGAGAGGAATGAGAATGAGAGAGGGTCTGAGATGAGAGGGGTGGGAGATGGAGGTGAGACAGAGAGAAGAGGGATTGGGGCGGGAGGGGGGAGGTTGGGGGAGCGAAGAGGTTGGAAGGCAGGTGGAGGGGAGGCAGGGTGTCGGTGGTGTGTGTGTGTGGGGGGGGGGGCGCGGGTTGAGTTTGGCGGCTCAGGTGGGGAGGGGGCACACTGTTGTGAGGAGCACATTACGTATTCCACCGGCGTATTTGGAACCCAATTAATCAAGCAGAGGAGAGGAGAGATGCAGAAAGGATGAGATCGCCCTTCACGTTGATGAGGCCTGGCCGGGGCAAACGCTCAACCACCTGAGCTCCTAACAGCCACGCCGACACACAGGAATTATGGCAATACCTTCACTCTTTTTTCTCTCCCTCTCTCCCTCTCTCAAACACACACTCTAGCTCACTCCCTTTTTCCTCATCCCTCTCTTTGTGCTAATGTAACATTGAGTCTTGCCATCTCTACTTCGTCTACCAAAAGCTATTTAGATTGCACTTTTTTTTTTTTATCCTCAGGAGGAAAAGTCCAGGAGCTATTTTCTCTTCCTTGATCTGTTAAACACATTGTTAAAAGTTTTCACATACAAAATTTGTCTTTTGGCAGATGTGGAAGCGATTTCAAATGCCCTGAAAGAGATGAGCGAAGTGAAGCAAGGAAAGGAAAGTTATGAAATTAAAGAAAATCTAAATATTAATGGGTCTGTGTCACCTTTACTGACTCCTGCATCAGCGCGCAAGTCAGGTCAAGCCTGTGGTGGCCAGCCACCACCGTCGATCGTTGGGAAATTGACCGTCTCATAGAGCAAGACAGACCAAGAGAAAAACCCCAGTCCCTCGTTGACTTAATTTGATTCCTTTCCCTAGAATGCAAGCCAATAGATCCCATATCTCCATAGTGCTCTGTGCAGGGTCTATAAATATTGACCCCGCCATTTCCTGTGTGTGCCGTTAATGAAGCATTTAGTATACCCACAGCATTATGGAGAACCTATGTAAAGCCACCTCTCCCTCTGTAAATGCCATCTCCTCCTACACATGCACGCACACACGAACACGCAAACAATAGACAGACAATGGTGCCAAGAAAGCAGAATTCCAAAAGGCAAATTAGTTTAAATGCATTTTCATTAAACAAAACTAATCAAGTACGCATCAATTTCTGACTTTGTTTTTAAGAGAACACAAACTAACACAGAGAGGAACACAAATGATGGAAACTTTCCGTCTCTCCGGTAGCAGCCATCCACCACCAGGTGCCAACTTGACTTTTTTTTTTTGCCTCACAATGTTGCTGTGTTTGATGACTGCCTGTTGCTTCACTCCTCCTCCTCTTCAATAATGCTTTGCAAAAAAGAAATTCACTTATTCCACATAAATATCCATCAGAAGATGTAATTCATTTTATATTTCAGTGTTGATTCCAGGAACACCTGTACTTATATCAATGCATCAATGTAAGGCAGGGTACAACAGTGATAATGTACAACAAAAGAGGGCAGCAGGTGGACATCTGACCTTCCCATCCTCCCACAGAAGTTAGTTTTGACCAAAGGTGGTCATGGCCACTGAGCCTGAGCCAGCCTTTATTTTAGCACACATTGAGTGTGAAGGGCAGTTTCCCCCAAATGTCCTCTTCTTTCCAGTTCTTCTTTCCATCACATCACTTCCCACATCTCTCTGCTACAACCTTCGTCTGTCACCCCCACTTCTCACCTGTCACCCCCTCACCTCACAACCAAACACCCTCCATCCTTTTTTTTGTGGGGGAAAAATGAAATAATTTTGTTGTGGGGTCCCCGGGCGGTTTTGTAATTTCATGCCTGTGTATGATAATTTTATGCTGTCCTGCGTCGCGTAACTCAGGGCTGCCAAATGCTGACAGGTGATAAATACAATCTTTTCCGCCCCGTGTGCAACAGACCTGAAAAAAAAAAAAAGACAGACAGGAGGGGGGTCTGGGGTTTGGGAACTGAGGATGTGTGTGTGTTGTCGGGGGGGGGGGGTTGTTCCTACTGCTGGAGACTGAGGCCTTGGTGGAAGCAGTGTGCACAACAGTGTCGCCATCGCTGGAGCAATTTCACGGCTTGCCCACCCCACCTTCCCTCACCCACACACTTTCATTCACTTACAACCTGCCTCCCGACATCTCCCTTATCCACCCCCCCCCCCACCCCCAGTGTACCCCATCTTTTTCCATCTCTCTTTCTCTCTCTGTTTCTCTTTCCCCTTTCTCCCTCCTCCTGTGCCCAGGAGAAACCGAGAGGACAAGAACCTTCGAGTAGCCTTGAACAGCAGGGATAGAGATCAGTGCATTTTTTTGCTTCTCACAGGAATAACAGGAAATAAACAAGAGGACAGTTTGCGGAGGTGCAGTTTTCCACCCCGTCAAGGAGACATTTATGTGACGAAGGGGTAGAGGAACAGAGGAGGGGAGCAGGGGAGAAGGGGGAGGACAAGGAAATGACCCAAGCGTGGAGGACTGATGGTTTTCTGAGTGACGTAATTATTCGCCTCCTTGCGTTGTGCAGTTAGAATGATGATATCCAGAGGAAAAAAGAAAAAAGGTCCAGTCTGTGCACACATGTACACACAGCACACAGTGACCTTCACATTATACCTGCATGTCATGTGCATTATAGTTTATAGATTATGGCAAACGCATCCTAAAGATTGGTTAGCTCTGTCTACTACAAAAATGCCATTTGAAATTCACCTGCATTGACATGAATATATTAATTCTGCCAATGTTTTTTTCAGGTGAAAGTAGAGGAGCCTGATGGCATTCAAACATGGCAGTGATATGAAAATTGAATATGATCGGTACTCACAGCATAACTGTGGATTCTGCACCATGTCCAAGAAATCCACTCAATCAAAGCGGATATGTGGGCGAGGGGAGGGGTGTCTGCACCACCGAGGTTCCAAGTCATTAAGCAGCCAGAAATTAATTGACTTCACGGTCCTTATATGGCTGAGCGTGGGTTTAACCCAGGCACAGCAGCCACTATTAGTATCGTACTGCATGTTCCCAGGGCTGCAAAATTGGAGAGACACAGCCTGACTCAAGTCAGCAAAAAAACGTGTCCTGATGTCCCATATAGTATGATTAATAAGGCGATCACATGGTGATAAAGTGCCTCAATGATACATTGTAAATGAAAGGTTAATAATGTACATGCATGCATATGATCTGAGCTCATTATGCTGCAGTTAAGTATATGTCAATAAATTCCAATATAACCTACAATCATTTAGTTTCATAGTCTGTAAGTAACTCACTCACAAGATGGAAATCTCTGTAAAGATATGGGAAAAAAACAATGAGCTTTTTCCTGTTGAGGTGCACATGACTCGAGCAGAGGCTCGTGGCAGCACACACACATGCGTACGTGCGCACGCTCGCTCATACACACACACACATACTCAGATGAGGACCGACCTCGAGGCTCTCTTTGACCTCTATGTTCGATCTCTCTTTCAGAATCCAATCAGGCTGAAGTCTCCAGAGGGAGAACAGAACAGAGGTGGTGGTGGAGGAGGAGGAGGAGGAAGTGAAGCTACGAGCACGGAGTCAGAGCGCAACAGGAGCTTAACACACACTGCATGCCACTACAACCATTGGAGGTGTGCTCAGGGGCAGCGGGGGCTCAGCTGAGTATGCTCGATGTTGCTGTGCAGCACCAGGATCAAGACAGTTCAGTGAAAATTAAAGTGGAGTATAATTGTATGTGTGTGTGAAGAGCAATCAGATCTGATTTTTTAGCTTCATGCCACTTTGTGAATGAGAAGAATGGCTCCGGCTAGAGTTTAAATTGAAAGTAAAGACGGACGGACGGACAAACTGATGGATGGATAAAAAGGCATGGAGGTAGACAAAACACAGATAGATGCTTCAAACCTCATGGGAATCTTGAAATATTATGCTGAGCAATTTAGCCAAGCTCAATGAGGACTGACTTCAGTCCTGCTTCAGCATTGCTCTTCTATGTTTTCACGTCAGAAGTATGAAAATGTTTTAGGTGCACATTTGAAAATGACAGTTTTTTAACAAAGATTATTTTAGACATCTTTTTGGTGGGACAAGCTCATGTTTCATCCTTTTAGTGACACTTGTACAGTGACAGTTTTTTCGGCACCTACACCTGTTGGGTCGGGTGCCACCTATAGGTGCCCAGTTGGCTGGTAGGTCTATATTCTCCCTCCTTCTGACTGCAGTATCTTGTTGTATGTTGTAATGAGAGGTGGGAAGCAAGTGACAAGAACAATACCAAATTTTTTAAGAAGCATTTGTACTCCTAAACCATCCTAATGCCCTTAGAATGTGCAGGTTAATTGTGTAACCTAGATATTATATAATACTTTCCGGTTAGACTCATCTTTGAATCAACAGATTAGCACATGAAGGTAAATGAAATGAAACAATAACACATTATGAAGGGCTTATCCCTTATTCTCACATAAAACTCCATATGATATGCATTGAGGGATTAGAAATTCAATAGAGGGATAAATCAAATATATTTTGGATGAGAAACTAATTTTTTTATGCGAGTGATTTTGACCTATACAGGGTATAGTTACAACAGACCCGGCAAGCTGGACAAATCATTAAAACTATGTCAAGGAAAAAAATCCCAGTGAGCTTAATAAAACAGTATGATTAAAATTCAAGCAAGGATGGTAGTTATTCCACACACAATGGCTGTTTGCTTAATATATAGCCATGTGCAGGCCCCAGGTCTCTTTGTCCCAAGCCTCAGTGCTTGTAAAGAGCAAGGTCTTTTTATATTTTCCCCAGGTTTGAGAAAACAAGCTGCTTACACATTAATGCTCCACAGCAGACGAAGGTTTCAGGACAGAGGACTGCTTCACCTCTGACACTCACAAGCTCCTGTCTGTGGCATCTTCCTTTCTTTTCTTTCCTTCTCTTTCAAAAGAAAAGAGAGTAAAACGGGTTTGAATGTCATGGTGAGCACCAGTCCTTTGCCTCAGAGACTCTTTTCTTCTCTTTTCTTTTGTTTCGGTTAAAAAATTTAAAAAAAAAACTATTCAAGAGATTCCAGCTCCATGCTAAGCTGCCTGGCTGTCAGCTGAATTAAGTGTAGACAGTCTGAAAGGCGCTGGACTGGGAGATATGTCTTCAGCAGGTTGATGGAGATTTGTGATCGGTGTGTGTGTGTGTAAACTACATGTGCCAGTACTGCCCGTGTGTGCATGAGTGTATGTGTGTGTGTGTGTGTGTGTTTGCGTGTGTGTGATCTGTCAGTTCCAGCACAAGGGAACTCCTAAATGGATCGGGTCACTGCTGATCACATGGCAGAGATAATGGTCCAAACAACCTTGACAAGAGTGGAAGAGGTCTCTCTATTTAATTAGATACTTTAATATTTCATTCTTTGCTGTGCCTCATTAGAGCCCTTCCATCACACCCTCCCAGACCCACACACACTGCAACACAGTCTTTTTGTCTCAGAGGATTCTCATTGGCCAGATTTTTCTTTTTCAGGGCTAAAATTCAAGTGAAAGAGAGTTGGGAAGAAACACAATTTTTCATTTCTGTTCACAGCTTATCAGTTGCTGAATGTATTTGTTTTTCCGTCTGTGTTAAACCAGAATGATTTATTTTAGAAGCGTTGGCTGGGTTGCATCAACAGTGATTTGAGCTTTCATTACAAATATAGAAGAGACGAGAAAGAAATGTGTACTTTTTTTCTTTTGCAATATATGCAATTGTTTTTTCTTGAGCTGAAAAGTGAAGGTGGTGAGATGTCAATGGGCCACCACAGCCTGCAACACGTGGTGTTGTCTACTTCTGTCGCAGAACATGCTAAACAGGTACCATTTGTGGATACATTTACATTTTCATTCATGGAAATGATCATGAATAAAAATAAACTGAAATTTGAATCAAACCAACCTCCTATATGGTATTTATAAAAAAAAATATCTTGTATATTTTGAGAAGCAAGTTTGACAAAGGCTTATGTTCATGTGTTCAAAAAGATGCAAGGTGAATTTTGACTGCATGACTGCATACAAATGGATTAATGAAAAGCAACGATCTGATGTCCAGAGCAAAGATGCGTCCACAATAGCTATATTTCAACTTGAGCAACACATTTGCTCCATGAATGTACGAAAAAAGACAGGAGTGTACCAACTGCAGGCATACTGGACATACTGTTTTCTTTACCTGGCTCCAAAATAGCCAGTTGTGACCGAACCGAACCACCTCAGCATCAGAAATATCAGAGCTGGAGAGGATTTCCTCACTGAAAAGCAAAGCACAGGACTGAGGGGCTTTCTTGATGGAAGAGATGTTCTCCCAACTGGCTTCACTTTCATTTACCAAGTAGCTTTGCTGGTAGTGAAAAAAAAAAATGGATGTGGAATCTGATTGGTTGAAGTTAACCCGGAATAGACGGTAACAGATGGCGCATTCAATCACCTGCAAAGTATTCCCAACAAATCTTTCCAAGATAGTCTTGTAAAACAACCATATTTTCATGGTAACAAGAATAAATGTAGTTCAGGTCAATTAGTCAAAAACAAAAAGAACATTGAAATAATTTTCTATAGTAACAGTTTCCAGTTTGCTTTCTGCAGATCCAGCCACACCAACGTACTTTGCCGCTCTATATAAGGAAGCTCCTTTAAGACAACACATTCAAAGTTGTTCAATGATGCACCTTTACTCTGCTTTGCTTTTGTGTATAAATGGTCCAAACGGTGCAGCTTCAACCTGCTAGCAGAGCCAGATCCATGTGTGTTTAAAAGGGTGAGCCAACATTGTATTATGAGCCTCTTCTTAGTAGCAATCTAGCAGCAACTTTCACCTTCTCCCTTTGCTCCCATCTTACGTGTCACCTCGATACAAAAGCTAGATGGATTCACGTGAACTTTGTACTTTTGTAAAATGTATAAGAGGGAAATTACGTCACACGAGCAGTAACTTTACCAGAGACTTTGCACCTGCCCCATTCTGCCCATCTCTTTTCCCTTTGGCTGAGCCCACACCAGCTACATCCAGATGCATACTACACAAATTTCACACACACTTGGTGCGCAGCATAAACACACTATCTTCTCTTGGTCATACTCAGCTGATTGGTCCCCAAAAACACTTCAGACAAGTAAAGGCAGTTTTAGAATCAATTTGTAGAATTGTACTGCCACTGCAAGCATAGAGGTCTGGCACGGTGCACTAGTGGTTAGCCTCACAGCAAAGCAGTCCTGGGTTTGAACCCAAGGCCCCAGAATGGAGTTGGCATGTTTCTGTTTTTCATCCAGGTACTCTGGCTTCCTCTCGTAGTGCAAAATCATGCACATTAGCTCAAGTGATGAGTCTTAACTTGCGTGACTGTGGGTGAGTTCTGGTGGTTCTTTGTCTCACACCACAACGTCACCCACTGGTCTGTGAGCTGCCATTTTGTTGCCCCAAAGTTTGTAAATAGAGAGAAACAAGCATATTTGGAGGAGATGGTGGAGTTGAGGAGGAGTGAAGGAGGGACATGATCTGCTCTCTGCTTTTTCCAGCAGCTCGTTTTCGGTACAGTCAGTCACATGGTAGTCACACCGTGATTCTTACCCTGATTTATTGTTTATTTTCCTCTAAATGGGACCATCATTTAAAAAAATGACCTGTCCAGGGTGTAGCTGTCCCTGCCCAGTGTCAGCTCGGCTCCATTGGCATCATTATGTTGGCATTTCCTTCATCACTTCAGTCCTGTCTTATTAACGATTTAATCACATTGCCTTTAATATTACTCGAGCGTACTCAGCCTTTTTGGTCATTTGATCGTTTTCCTTTACTCTAAGCCACAGTCACTCATTCTGGCCTAAAGCGTGTGGGAATGTAGCAGTGGACCAAACAACTGTGAGGCACTGGGGGTGGCTAAAAATTCTTTTAAACTTGGGCATGCATTGTTTTATATTTCTAAATTTCGCCCATGCTGTAAGCACATTTGATTTTATTACTTAATTTTACAGTTTTGTCTTTAATGATATACTGATACATTGAAGGGGGCAGCCCTCTGTGATTTCAGCCTAGGCCTGTCAGTCATGTAGTCCTTCTTACTTATTGTAGTCTCGGTCAAACAAGCTAGGTGAAGCAACAACATTGACAAAAATGTAATGTGTGCCAGTGGGGGCACATGGTATGTGGTGGTTTCAGCGCTTAACTATCTACGGCCAGTTGGTCACTTTTGTCTTTCCTCACAGCAACCGCTCAGGTATTCCAGTCTGCTCTCAGTTTCATAACCATCTCCGCCATGGGAGCAATAAGACCTCATCTATTCCCTCTCCTTTTTATCTTTTGTCTGGCATCACGGGGTGCTCAAGCCTGGTTAGGAGAGGGAAGGCTTGACCAATCATGCTGTCGTCCCAAAGGCTCCCCACCACCCCCCACCCCCTGGCCCCGGGCTCGGTAATGGGAGGCAGGAATGTGATGACACGACATTTTAAGGGTGATTCTGTTCAAGGGCACGTCACTCTGTCACTGACAACACTTTAATCCTGATCAAGGGGTCTGACTGGCCACTGCTCGCCCTCTTTCTATATGCACTTTATGAAATTAGAGATCGCTTTAAAGCAACATTGGTTTAAAATGAACTGAAACTGACAAAACTGAAATTGTTGGAAATTTGTATTACGCTACAATCACAGAAAGTCAAATCCTAGTTAGTTATCACATTATTATGATTTATACAAACCAACATATTTAATGAGACTATATATGTTTGTATGAAGGTCTGAATATGTGCATTTGAAAGCTCTGGCAGCAGTACGTGTGTTTATGTGCGTGTGTGGTACATTAGTGTTTGTGTGTAAGCAGGGGGGCATAAAATATTCAGGATAATTACCAGGAAGAGGTTGGGACGCAGATGAAAGGCCTCATATTGATTCTTGAAAGGACCTGACAGCTCGCCTGAATGTTTTATTTCCTCCGCATTGTTTGTTTTGCATATAAAGGATTCCATTTTCTTGTGAATTTTGATTGCAGTAAAGGCGGCGGACCCTCTGCCTGCTGAGGGGAGGACAAGCACTGTGTTAACTGTTTAGAGACAGAAAAGGGATATGGGATGTATGTGGCTCCTTCTGCAGGCTCTCTAGCTATCAAGGCATCAACAACCAGAGCTAGATGACGCACACATGGCACAAAAATGGTCTGAAACAAAAAAAAAAAAAGATGTCAGAGGGCACAAGCTGAGCCAACTAATTCCTGCATAGTCCCTGCTAAGAAGCCACAGAGACAGAGTGCAGGAATCCTGAGACACACATTTAAGTAACAAAAAGTCAAGCGTGAAAACATGGATCCGGATCGGGTGAGCCCACCGTGAACGCTGGAATGTATCAGCGTGTCATGTCCAAGCCCAATGTAAACAGCCAGTGCACGTGAGTGCATGCTTCCCTCCTCTAAAGCTGCTTTCCATTTCCCTCTGGTGCCCATTTCTCCCCATTCAGACCTTTGTTCCGCCAGCTACCACAAATGCAGTCCCACCACAGGATTTCATACACAAACAGCATCCGGATCCCCTGCCTGCAGCCTGCCACTCTCACAGTCCAGCTGTCCTCGCCATCATGATATAAAGAAACTAGTCGGCACTTTAGAGGAAGATCATGCTCATGGAGTGAAATAATATCAAAAAAATAATTGTACATACTGCCACATATCAAGACAATAAAAAAAGTAACTCAGAGAAGATCAGTGACACTTGTTAATTATTTGTATCTTACTGGTTTCTAAATGTTTAATTACCCTCCTCTGCCTATAGGCAATACATTAAAAGATAAAAGGGGCAGCAGTTTAGTTTGAAGCAATGAAAACCAATGTACATTTTAAAATAAAACACATTTGCTAAGTCTTCCAGTTGGCCTGGATAACAATCAGATTTCACTGATGGCACTCTAAAATTGAAAGAAAATAGTAAAACACTTTTGCTCCTGGGAATTTACGGTGGGAAAATTGAATTGAATGCGTAAATACATGTATAATTGAAAGTATTTTTGAAAATACAGTTATAGTGGATACAGTGAATGTAGCTTTTTTGTTTGTTGTTTAGCTTGCTGGAGATGCCAAAGCTCAGCTAAAGTAGAAGGACCTAGGGGAGGGATGAAAACAGCCTCTGCTACTGATGGTTGTCAACATGATTTGATCGCAATAAATCAATTGTTAATTTTATTTAAGGGCATGGACATCACAAAAATGCAGTACATTACTGTTTTATTTATATCTAATATCCCATACCTCCCAATCATTTCCAGATTGGATTTAGTGGCCTTTGTAGAATAATAAATGTGAAATACTGTATTGATCTTTAAAGGAAATTCTCCTTTTGCTTGTACAGCAGGGGCAAAGGTCAGGGCCAGTCACAGCACATTGCTCCTGGAGCCAATGAGGAATCAGTATCTTCCTTAAGGAGGCTTCAGAGAAGGTGTTGACTCCTATTTGAGCTTATATATGGTACACCAGGGCCTTGGTGCTGCTCCACCATCTATTCATGAGAACATGCATGTACACTCACTCGCACAATGGGGCTACTACTAAACAAGTCTTGTTATGTAGCATTGGAAAACCTCTTATTATACACTGCTGGGCTCTAAACACATAAAGCAGTTTCAGAGGAAGTGCAGAGCTCACAATAATCCATTTCCTCAAAAGCTCTGCAAAAGAAGTATCTCTTAGAATTGTACGTTTTGCTGTAAGCATTCATCTCCATCTGCAAAACATCAATGTCATATTCATAAATTTAAATTTGCTCAATAGGTTTAAGACTTAAAATAAATGTCTTATTTTTCAGTCCGCTTACAAAGATATTTAGAAATTAAACTAAGCAACAAAAAAAAATATACTTTCAACAGCTGAAGAAAAATGCAGCTCAGTTAGATGCTGAGGGACGATGCTACCTCCAAGCTTCATGCAGAGATTTATTGCAGGTTAATGAAACACAGGAATCAGTGTGTGACATGTCCTCTCATTTTACTCGGCCTGATCCCTGCCTGAAGAATACACATATTATGTTGATACACATTTATTTGTTCTTACATGTATTTTTTCAACCTCTCATAGAGTTAAATTCCTAACACGTACTTAACCAATAGTTCCACCATCTGAAATGTCAGTCCTCATCCCACCATCACCCCTATTTCAAACCATCACCCCAATCAATGCCATTTTGCTCCTGGGCTGAAAAGCAATTGAAACAATTTTCTTGCAGAGAATTATTGTCCTTAATTGCAATGAAGGGCATGTTTTCCCGTCATTCCTTGGGAGTGTTTTTCTCTCTCTGGGTGGAAATGTAGGCATTGCCACTGAGCGTGGGCTCTCTAAAAGAGGTCATAATTACATCCTTCAGTATGCTCGCCGTCGGCAAGGATTTTACGCCTCATAATTATTAAATGGCAGATTCACTCAGTGTGTGCGTGAGTGTACGGCTGCATGTGTGAGTGAGAGTGTGTGTGCATGTGTTAAAATGCAGGGTGAAAAGAGTTTGAATTTGTTCTCCAATGAAAGATTGAGAGGAAACATTGAGTAGTCTGCGCACACGCTGACCAAAAGTTCTCCCTGCTGTGAGAAGTTCAAAGAAACTCTGCTGCACTGTTTAGTTGTTTCTATCTCGCTAATGTATCACCAATCACACTCAGCGTTATCGGCTGTCACTGAAGTAAACAATGCATGAATAGCATCAAACTCATTTATCTGTTTCAAGAAGCACGGCAAATTGATTTCAAGTATATAATATTGTTACTGACAAAGTGAACAGTCTCAAATAGATAAATTATTTTGTAATTGTTATTGAGACATTAGTAATTGATATTGGAGATGGTAGGCAAAGTGCCATCCTAACAAGATAAGCTCCAGTCTGCTCAACTTTCCTCTTTCAGCATCATTTCCATATCATAATTATATTGTCTCATTCACAGCTGAGATAACATCCCACACTCCACAGTCCTAATCTCTCTCTTCTCTCCTTCACTTCCTCGCTGGGTTCCTATCACTAACTTAACACCAGAAAAAAATGCCCATCTCAAAAAATCATTTAATGAACCATTTTTCTTCGAAAAAGCAATTTGGCCATGATAACTCTCCTAATTTCTGTTGCAGTTGAAACTGCAAAAAGGCCTCTTTAACAAATAAACAAAAGACCATAGTGCTGATCGTGGTAGTCTCAGCTAAACGCATTGTTTTAACATACATTTAGAATAGAGATAAGTGATATTGTTTGTTTGCAATGTAATGTTTCCAGTTATAGAAAAAAAGAACCAATTTAGATTCCTAAAACATAACAGATTCATCCCTTGCTTTCCCTGCACTCCTCCTGTTATGAGCTCATGCTGGAGATGATAATTGATTGGCACTCATCTCAGACTCGGCTCAGGTCCACTCCTTCAGGAATTCATTATACCAGTGAGTTGCTATGGAATATTTTACTTTATTATAACCAAAAGGGGAGTAAACAATTATACCCCCACTCCTGCTAATTGTTTTACTCCACTCTCTGTATACACACACGCATATATATATATATATATACATGTATACATAATGATTATTCCCATACACACTGCTAATTACTCCTCCTCTGTCTTTTGTATAGTGTCCACTGACTGCGCTCAAATGTTCCCCAGTGAGAGTATTAGAAGTAATTAGAAGGCAACTGCACAATTGTTTGGGATGAGCTGAGTTTTATGTGCGAAGCACCAATAATTGCAACCAAAGAACAACTAAGTTTGTCAGTGCACTTTGTGAGACTAATGAACACACAGTAGCAGTTCATTTTATGTGTTCATGCATTGTACTGACCAAAAGAAGCACCTGGTTTTCAGTTTTCAATGATATTACTCAGCTTTTCAAACATTTCAAACACTTCATTATTATTTTTACATGCAGTAGGCTATTTTTCATTGCAGAAATTCCAAGTAGTGAGGTCAAACTTTAAAGATTTTGCCTCAGCTGGAGGTTTACAACTTCCATGGAAAGTACATATGAGCTTACTTCAGTTGTCTGTCTACACACATCTATATTTATGTGTTTTCAAAAAAAGTTATATACTGAACTTGTATGGCTTCTTTCAGTGGTGGACGGTATGAGTGTGATCTTTTTTTTATTCGCATATGAATTGTTAGTGCTGTTGCCTTACAACAAGAATGCCGTGGGTTCGATTCCCGGGCCTGGGTCCTTTCTGTGTAGAGTTTGCATGTTCTCCCCCGTGCCTGTCTGGGTTAATTGGTGACTTTAAATTGTCCGTAGGTCTGAGTGTGAGTGGTTGTTTGTCTCTGTCTGTCTCTGTGAGTTGGCCCTGTGATGGACTGGCGACCTGTCCAGGGTGTACCCTGCCCTCACCCAGTGTGAGCTGGGATTGGCTCCAGCAACCCCCGCAACCCAAAAATGGATAAGCGGTAGAAGATGAATGAATGGAACTGTCAGAAAATACTAAAAAAACAAGAGGAAAATCACAGTTCAGAGTGACATCTCTAAAAGTCCAAAGGAAAAAGGTATTATAAAGTTTTTTATTTGCATTCCACTGACGATGCCTGCATTTTCCTTAGTAAGAGCATAGGCTCGTGCTATATACAACTGTTTAAAAGAGAAAAAGCAGAAAATCCTCATACTGTCAATACAGATTGGTACGTGATTTAAAACTCTAGCTCTAATTTATGCAGATATCGGAAAAGAGAAATTTGTTCCACATTAAAGATCACAACTGAAAGGCTAACAGGCCTTTCCACAAAACCAAAGAGCATTCAGACCCCTATTATCTTTTTACCTATTATCTAGTACATCAAGCTTCAGTGTCCTTCCTTACAATGGCAAGGTAATGCAGCTTTGAGAAATTAAACTGGGTCTTTGAAGCTGGGTGTGCTCACAGCTTGTGCTGGCTACTCTGCAAAAATGTTTCCACATAGTACAAGTAAACTGCACCTGCAGCAACCAGGCACGGTTTCAACACAGGAGAGTCAACTGAAAATAATAAAATAAGTGTGACTCCTATGTCTCTGGGGAAAACCAAACATCTCCTGCAACAAATCAAAACTTTCCCTCTCTAGTGTGGGAGCGGGTGTCGAAAATGCCCTGTTTAGTCTTGTTCTATTTCTTCACAAGCATGCATTTTCTGGTGAAAAGAAGGAATCAAGACTTTTCAGTTGTCTCGCTGGAAACAGACACCTGAGTTGGAAAGTGGGAGAGAAGTTGAGCCGTTAGATCTCAGTTGCACACGCTCCCCTGGGGAAAGCCACAGCTCAGGGTACTCATCCTACGCTGCTCTTGGAGCTAGCTTAAAATACTGTTGTCACACAGCGATCACAGGCTTCCACTGATGGTACACAAATAGTCCCCTTGCAAAGCTCTTAAAAGCCCATTAGACGTCACCACGCGTGGCGCTGAAGATGCCATTGCAAAGCGCTCCTGATGCCAAAGAGAAAGCGTGAAGATGGGCCTGATGCAGAACAATTCCTGTTTTCACCCATTCCCCCCACCCTTCCATCTGAATCTGTTTGTTGACTTTTCAATTCATTTAATGCGGTAAATATGTAAGAGAGTGGCAGCGACTCTCAGATCAGTGTGTGACATTTCTTCACATGCACATTGTGACAGAGATGTTTAGCTGGTGAAAGCTGAGTATTTCACTTTGTGCAGGCTGCTAGAGTCTGACACCGCAGAGCTGAACAGAATCGTGTCGATGTAGGGGTCAAGTGTGACCTTCTGACTTCAGTGAGGAAGCTGCTGGTGAAGTTCTGCACAGGAGCCAGCGATCAACATGCTCCTGTTGAGGTCTTTATACAGTATGTGAAAGCTAAATAGTGCCATCTGGTGACTTTAAGAATCAGGTGGCAAACCACCGGATAATTACAGTGGTAGTGTAAAGCAATAATAATAATATCATTGCTGATGAACAGTATTTATTAGGAGATGCCATTGAAGGAATATAGATCAGTTCTGAGGTGTCTGAACAAGTAATAAATCTGTAATTTAGGCAAACAGCATATCCAATATTTCAATTTAAAACAGGTGTTGCGTTTAATTTACACACATTTCAAACACTCTCACTGCATGCAACAGAGCACAGCACGTCTCATCATCTCTCCAACCGTGAATGTTATAATGACTTTTTGAAATACAAATCCGCCGATTCTAAAAATGAGCACCATTCCAAGTTGCCAGGTTAGACGGAAGACAAGGAGGCAATAAGAGGCAGAGGTGAAAATGTGAGAAGCTGGAGAATGGAGCAGGGGTGGGGGCGCGGGATGTATGCGTGTGAGTGTGTGCATGTGTGTGTCTCTGAGTTTGTGGTGTGTGCGTGTGTGTGTGTGTGTGTGCATGGGGGGGTAAACAGCATGTGTGCGCTCTGTGCTCAAGAGAGTTAGGTGAGGATAAATGGAGAGCAGAACTCTGTTTGAGTGTTAGAATGCGTTGGCAGCCTCCGGAGCTCAGTGATCACTCCTCCAAACGGTTGCTGTGGGGATTGTGGCTCCTGGAAGTGGAAAAACTAACAGGTTCTAAAGAGGCACGAGCCCAGAGGGAGGGAAACGGTGCTTACAGCAAAAGATCGCCTCAGCTAGTGCCTCTAATTGCACTTCATTATTTCATATTGATTTAATTAGCAGCTGCCTTGCCTTGTGTGCTCAGGGTTATGGTATGCCTTTAAACAAAGGGGGCCAAAAGATGGCCCTACTTCAATGTATGGGAATTGACTCAATAAAGCATGTCATACGACAACACTTAACTGCGTCACTATAAATTGCCCTAATGCATTCCTGCACATATAGATGCAGATAAATGTGTGTTTCAACCACAGGCCATGAAGCCGGTCTTGGAGAACAGTTGGTCACAGAGTCGAAACACAAACTGCACAGACCTGGAGTCAAGGTTCGTGTTTGCTCTGTCAGTAAACTGGTACGCCATAAACATTGTTTAAATAGAAAATTTCTAAATGAATGCTTCTTGTTTTTCCTGCTGCCGTGTAGAAACGACGTCAGGAAGCCTTTAAATATAATTATGGGCTACTTTTTTACAAACACATGCTAAGTGTATAACTGTCAAATGAGGATGGCAGCACATGAGCAAACATATGAAAATGTGCTTTAGCAAAAATACTCGCGGGCGTCAGAAGGTGAATACATTAAAATAATTGTCTCAATGGGCTCTGTTGTCCTATTCTCCCATTACAGTGACTTCCCTGCTGACTGCAGTGTTTACTTCAGAGCTTGCCAAAAAGCAAAAAAGAAACAGCAAAGGCACAAAAGAGCACTGTAAACGCAGTGAATGGGCTTCATAGAGGCATAAAGTGGATTAGAGAGTGCTAAGAGGATGACCCCAAAATGAGTTTTGCAAGTGGCAAGATTGCACATTTATAACCCGTAGAGGAAAAACAACAGTTGTTCGTGATGGTGACAGACAGAAATAGGGAGGACAGGGTGTCAGTGTGTGAAGATGGGATAAAATTGACAGCGAGCACATCAGAATTAATAGAGGACTCTTAGGTCCTTAAGTTAAGTTAGCACACTTTTCAGTGGGTACAATTTTTTTCTGCCGATCGAATGGAGAGCCGGAGATAAAAGAGGAATTTGACAGCAGATTGGGACAAATGCTGCAGAGACTCTTCGGATGTGTATCTTTAATGATCCAACCAGATTTGCAAACAGTCATCTTTGGAATATAACTTCACTATATTCATCCCCAACCTGCCTCTTCCCATCTCAGATATCTGTACACTATTACAAGCAACAACTGGAGGGAGAGAGAGGTTTAATCAAAAAGAAATGTCCTTGAGGGGAAGTTTTTTTTTTTTTAATCTAAAACTTGGAAATTTCTGTTATTAATTTAATACCTGCTAAATATCTTAAAGATGTATTTTACTTATCAAACAGAACAGCCAACTGAGAACTGATTTCACAAAGGAACCTAAATTTATTTCACGTCCACAGCCTTTCCTGATTGTCACAGCCTTTTGAACAGCCCTCTTTCTGCCTCTTTGACACAGTCCCTTTGAAGACTTAAATATACTGGTGGAATGAATGAATAGTTCAAATCAGTAACAGGGGTTTAAAGGGTTTAGTTTGACTTCACCTCACTGTTTTTCATCCTGCTGACATGTAGTCTTTTGACAGATCTGTCCTCTTATGACTTGTCCACCAAAACCAAAGCTGCAGTCCCACCTGCAGTCTTCTACCCCCCTAACCTCTCTAACTCATCTTATCAATGTGTCTTTCAAAAAGCTGCTAATGAATTTCTTATATGTATTTTATCTCTGTTCTCGTCTACCTTTACTGGATTCATTTGAGAAATAGGACAAAAGTCTTGCAGCCCAAATCCAATGTACAAGAGTCTGAGGTTCACAGGGAAAGAAGGGAAGTGAGGGAATGAAGAGAGCAAATAAAAAACAGCACTGGTTAGAACAGAGTGCAGCAAGAATGGAAAGCCCCAGCAGCCAATCTGCTAGCACTTAGAGTCAAAGCAGCCCGGGGTCAGAATCTAAAGTCGGAGACATAGAGACACAGACAATTTCAGCCACTTGAAATTGTTAGGCAAATAGCAGTCACTTAGACAGGACCGGAGAAAGTGTGATTCCCGTCTTTCTCAACGAGTCTTTACTTTTTTCTCCACTTTCTCCACTTTTCTCCACTTGGCAGTGTGTTCCTGGCCTCTCTCTCTTTGCTCTCTCTTTCTCTCTCTCTCTCTCTGCTGGCTTGGCACACTGGGGCAGAGATAGATGGAGGGACTTGGCAGGCGCACATAGCCAGCCTGGTAATGTGAGAAAATCTGGTGGCAATACAGAGAAGGTACAGATGGACATGACATGTTGCTGTTTTCTGTTTTTGTCTAATATTTCTATATTCTTTGAATGTCTGTCTTCTCGCATGTGTTTAAACACATAGTTGGATGGTTCTCACAGGGGTCTTTACTCATAGGCTGAGAATTGGCCATTAGGGTATATGTTCAAAGGACAAATCATCAACGGCTAATTAACAATTATTAACTGTTCTGCTCTGAAAGAAGACAAATTATCATAAATTACTGCCTAATTAAAATGTGATTGCAGGCTCAATAGTTATAAATCATTAATTTTTAACACCCTTATCACATGCGGACGGAACCAATTCAACAAAAGGTCTATTAGACAAAAATGAATTCACTGGTTTCTTTCAACACACACCCCACTTTCTGCTCCTCTCTCCCTCTGCAGTCATTAGCCATAATTACTCTATGTAACACATTGGCTTTATGCATACATATTAAAGAACAATTAAACCACAGCCTAATTACATTGAGTGATGTCTTGTGTAGTGGCTATCCAATCTTAAACCCTATACAAGTTAGTGTATTGAGATGGTGGTTTACCAGACAAGTTCAGCAAAGAAAGTAAAACATACAATATAGAAGAGCATTTGATTAAAAGTATAAATGCCACAGTGTTGAAATAAACCATTACAAGTAAAAGTCCTGCACTAAAATCTGTCTTTGGCAAAGATAAAGTATGGTTAGCATTAGGGATGAGAAAGTACACCACTATCCGTACCTGCTCAACCACCTACATTATCTGTATCCGTATTCGTACTCATAAGGGGCGGTCCTTGAACAGGAACTGGGCATGGTTTATACAAAAGTTGTATTTTTAAGCTTGAAATTGAAATGGGTTGATCAGAAGTTGCTATATTTATTGTGAGCCTCAATATATTTTTATTTACAGCTTAATTTGTATCACACCAAGGTAAGAAGAGTGAGCCGACCAGAAAAAAACTTGACCAGGTGAAGAAACAGTGAGAATGAGAAACGCGATGCGGGCTGCATGCAGCACCACTTCTGTTACGAATCAACTTTTTACCCCATCACCCCATAAAGTGGGGCAGATTTGAAACGTTTGGGTTATAAAAAGCTATTTTAAAATGATGATGTAGTAGTGTGGATGTAGCCTAACTTTTTATCGCTATTAGGTTAAATGATGATCTTAATGGGGGACTCGATCAGGTAGTTGTAAATATAGATGTCACCTCCGGCCATTCAGTGGGATAATTTCTCCATGAAAATGAAGGCAAACAGAAGGGACAATGAGAAACACCCACAGATGTGAGTTTTTCAGTGTACAGTTTTTTCTCCGGTACAGCTAGCGTGTTAAAATACTCATCTGACATGTTGAATTGTGTTGCCGATTGTTTTCCCCTCCAGTGGGCGTGGCTTTTGGAGTATGACGCGTTGCGCTCTGTCCTATCACAGGACACCCTGAGGAGGATTCTCCTTCAGGCCGAGCATGGATATTGACTCGTATTACTCGTATGGTACTCGTACTCACCAAAATTGCTATATCCATACCAGATACTCATTTCAGCCAAGTATCTGGCTCAACCCTAGTTAGCGTAACACATTTTAGTTTAAATTAATTATCCTTAAAGCAGCTATGTGTTTTCTGTGCTTTTGTGATATTGACAATGTTAAACTTGGCAATTATTTACTTATTACTGATTTCCACTTGGCCGTTGGTGGATGTCAGCCATGTGTGAAGCTCAGTTCTTCAAGGCAGACTGGACAGAGGTTAGACGAGCTAAGCTTTAGCTAAGCTAAAGAAAGGCAGGAATAGAAATAAAAGCAAAACAGAAAGATTTGTTTTCCATAGTCAGACACAGACAGAGTAAAAAAGAACTGAAGTTCATTAGGTTATAATTTTATAATCACCTTTCTAGATTTTAATAAATACTGGAAGATTGCCCCAATTGTTTGAAATTTTGTTGAGCTTCTGAAGCATCAGTTCTGGTAACATCCTCAGTCACATTTATGTACACCCATTATCTCTCTATACATCCAACATCCTCTCCGCATTGCTGTTGTTTATTTGTTATCCCTGAGCTCCTGTTTGTAGGATTTTTCTGTCTATTTTCCTTTGCCTTCAATCCCTCCTCCTCTCTCTAACAAGCTAGGTCTGGGCCCAGAGAGGTGAGCAGAGGTGAGGTTGCGAAGGGAGAGGTGTATTGTTTAGAGCTGCTTCCGACAGACATCCAGGTAAATGGGTAAATGTGCACTCTCATCCATATTCCAGCAACCCAGGCAGAGGCATTTGGCCAGAGCGTGGCTGGGGCCAGGATATGAAATATTAAAAGGGTAAAGTGAAAGGTGGAGTACCCAGAGGGCCTCTGGGCAGTTAAACAGCTCTTTGTGTAGATGCATCTTCACTGCCTGTATCCCCACCTGGCATCACCTCTGTGAGAGGCTGGGATTTCAGCAAGACTGCATTGTGTACTTCAGCCAAGGACAATGCTCAGTACACCAAGTTAGCATCAAACTGTGCTCTATGATCAGCTCTTACCATTCTAGAGCACCGCCAATGGAACATGGACCATGTACGAAGCTTGCAGACGAATCAATAACTCTGTGGATTGCATGACTGGAGAAGAGAGAGTGAGCGGGGGAAGACGTGAAAACACAAAGGTTTAGAGCCCCTTTCCAGTTTTCAAGGATGAAATCCAGCCCGCTGTTGGACTGGTGGTGCGCCAAGTAAAAACTCGGATATATCAGATTTCAGTTAACCACAGTTCATGAGAGCCATCCACAGAGGTGACATGGCCCTCACACTCTACATCGTCTGCTTAGCTACAGCCCCAGGGAGTAGGTAATGAGATGGCTCTCTATCTGGTTTGCAATCTCCTCTCCTCTTTCAAGAGGAAGCTTGACACTCTGGGCCAAGGGAGCCTGTTGACACCTAGGGCAGGCCAGAGCTTCAACCATTTGGCTCTGGCCTGCAGCCTCCAAGCATGTTTGGCTTGCCGTGGACACACAGTTTGCCCCTCTGGACTGCTCTAGGGGGGTAGATAATGAATAGTCTGAATACAGGTATATGCAAGCACAAGGATTTGTGTGTGTGTGTGTGTGTGTGTGCATGAATTATAAATAGGCAATGAATATAAGATGTTTTTTTACATGTCACATAGGGGCATAACAACTTTTAATGGGCTTCTTTGAGTGTTATGTTTCTAAATCACACAGTTAAATCTTGTGACAGAATTTCAGTTGGATATTGTAAAAAAACATAAGATTTCGCCGGTCACATCTGTCACTGGAAAAGACAAGAGGCCTCCAAACCCTTAGTTCACTGCTCAGTCACTTGGGCCTAATTTGTATGCTGAATCAATCACAGAAAAGGAAAACAAAGCAAAGGGAAGAAAAATGAAAGACAATCACTTAGAAAACAAGAGAAAGAGACTCCAGCTATTCTTCAAGCACACAATCAAAATCTATAGTAACTGAGTGTTACCTGCTGTTGGCTGTGAGGCGCTCACAATAATCCAGCAGGAAAAGAGGGGTTAGGACTGACACTATTGTTCAGGGAGTCTCCAGGCTGAGGCCTACTGATGTCTTATATGAGTATTAGCACAGTTCATTCATTCATTCATTCATCTTCAACCGCTTATCCGTTTCCGGGTCGTGGGGGGTGCTGGAGCCAATCCCAGCTCACACTGGGCGATGGCGGGTTCACCCGCCAGACAGAGAAAAACAACCACTCACACTCAGACCTACTGACAATTTAGAGTCACCAGTTAACCTAAACATGATGTCTTAAGACAGTGGGAGGAAACCAGAGTACCCAGAGGAAACCCACACAGGCACGGGGAAAACTCACAGAAAAGTGTGCTTATATTCTATCTATATTCTGACATACTTCCAATGCTGCTGTAATGTGCAAATTTCTCCACTGAGGGACTAATACAGGATTATCTTATTTTATCTTAATTTGAGAAAGAGAGAGAGGGTGAGAGAGAAAAACAATGGCAGGTAATACTTTTTGTGCTAAATGTATCACATTGCTGATGCTTTTGAGTCTTTTATTGATTTGGTTTAAACTCAAAATCTGCCTCACACGTAAAAAAGACTCCCCCCAGTATTTCCATGCTCTGCCAGCAACATTCATAACCAGAGTGGGGCAGAGAGTTGGAAGGAAGCAACAGTGCATCCGTCACCAAGAGGAATGGTGGTGTCATCACCAACTGTGGTGTGGAATCACAGGCAGTCGCTCTAAGATACACTTCTTTATGGAGGCACTTTTTACATTCTGCTGAGTAGCCCTGGAAAAATAAAAGCTAAATCTTAGCTGTCACTATCCCGCTTTGCTGCACTATAACACTGTCCAGTGTTTTGGCACTCTGCATGTAGAAAACAGAAACATAGAAATTCCATATATTCTCTGATGCTGTATGCATCACACGAGAAAAATGGGCAGGCTCCTTGTGTCTTCTTATGTTTTTTGCTTGTGTATGTGCGTGAGTGCACCTGTTTGTGTGTGTGGTGGAGAATAATAGGGATGAGAAAGTCTCGGTATGGCTGCACAGCAGCCGTTTCAGAAAATCAAATGGCTGAACAGTCAGTAATGAGGAAGACAACAGAGACTCAGCCAGACCCAGAAGATTTGAAGGGCAGACGTAGGAGAGATGGGTGGGGGGAAGCTCAAAGATGACAAAGGAGGTAGAAAATTATTGAATTAGTCAGACAGTAATAGCAAAAAGGGGTAAGTATAATGTGAATATGAACTGGGGGAAGGGAGATGGGGGTCGTGACCCAAAATATGAAATCATGCAAAACAACAGCAGAACTAAGAGCAGAGAAAAAGGAAAATATAAGAAGGGAAAATTTGCATTTTCATTACTTATGGACAAAGACGGTAATAATAAGAAAATGTAATAGTAACAATAAGAAAAAAGCTTCACTGTGGTTGAAGAAGAGGAGAGGAGAGGAGAGGAGAGAATTTGTGGCTTATTAACATACTGTTGATCCTATAAGTTCCACAACTCGTCCCCCACTCCTCAAGCCTTTCTCTCTCTCTCACACACACACACACAAGCATGCATATACTTGCAAAGCCCTTTAAGTTAAAAGTGAATGTTTAGTGTACTGTTGGATGTATGTGATCAGTAGTTATGGTCACCAGTGATAACACTGTTGTTACTCCCCCAGCTACCAGACAATTACAACAATGAAACAATGAAATGAAAATACTAAAAAAGAAAAATAATATGCAGGTGTTATTAGAAACATGTGTATGAATACTAATATTGCATGTAACAGTTAAATGTTCCAAATTGCCAATTGCTTGTTATATTAACCCTAATCTAATGTTAAATCGTTCATTGCTGAAGCGCTGCCAGTAAAATACTTCATTATAAGGAAACTTTTCCAGCAATTATTATCATTACTGCGCTCATAACAATGCTTTACTCCATTTGTTGGTGTGGGTGCTGGAGCCAATCCCAGCTCACATTGGGTGAGGACGGGGTACACACCTGGACAGGTCACCAGTCCATCGCAGGGCCAACACACAGATTGTTGCTTTCCCAGATCTCTGTATAATAAATGTATACAACATTTATTATGTTGTATACAATGTATACAACATTTATTATACAGAGATCTGGGAAAGCAACACAAGCCTCCTGAGGGTTTCCAAACCTGTAGGTTGTTTGTGTTTACTTCATACATTATGTAATAAGAAATCATTATAATATATTCTTAAAACAACAAATCAATAAACGTTGGTCTAATAATCAATAATTATGGATACTTTTAATGAAATGCAATATAGAAACGAATAAAGACTGCCAAAAACTTTTCACTCAGGGATAAAATATCCCAACATTTCCAGTTGATCAGGCCTCTGTAGAGGCATGTTGCAAATAAGTTAACTAGTATAAACTCGGATCGTATTTATGCACAGAGCTCTCATAAATTTACTTTCTACCTCTGGATGGGATCAAAAAGCAGTCGCAACGTGTCGGTGGACAAACTCCTCCAAACCACAGTGAATGTGTGTGAGCAGAGAGATACAGCTGGAGGTATTGTGATGTTTCCTGTCTTCTATCTCCCTGGGAGCCTGGCTCTCTGGTATTCCTGGAAGGTGGTGATGCAGTGTCGGATTGTCGCTTCCTCTGATCTGCAGTCACACAGCGGATTCCCAGGGAGCGTGTCACCGATGGTGGGAGGGGTGGGGAGGGGGGGCTCAAATGCTCTGCTCATTACTCTAAACGCTGCCTAATTAATAATGTATCAGAGAGGACGCATTGAGACACAGCAGGGCTCCTGCTTGTGACAAGCACTGACACACACACACAGACATTTGAGCAGAGACTGATCAGGCCCTGCCACCCCTCTTCTACAGAAGCCCCCACCCAATTCTCCTCTAAGCCCTAAGATATAAAAAAAAGAGAGGCTCTGAATACTTATGTGCAGTCCACTGTCAATGAACCCTCCATCCTGCTGAAGCCGCACACATACAAAACATGGATACACTAACTGCACGAACTCACAGCAACAAACAAGAACGGAGCACAGGCTGATTCTTCTGGGCTTTGTTTCCATTGCATGAATTTTCATAAGTGCAATTTTATGGTAAACTGGTGGGGGGGGACAGGTAATGTAGGTTAGTTTCTCTAGGCTCATCTGACATGCATTCAAACACACACACACACCTACACACATATATCCAACCTGGATGTTGCCAGGTCCCTGGAGACAGATGACAGGTGACACTGTGCTGGTGTTGAGGTAATGGCCCCTCCTGTCCAGTTGAGTCTCTGTTCTGAAAAAAACACACAAACACACACTTGAGGCCCTAAAAAACAACCACACACTTTTCTATTTTTAACCTCTTTTTATTCCATGTTTGTTTTGTTTATTTGAAAATTTATTATCCAAAAGCTGTCAAGCCAGCTGTCACTGGGTGTCATTGTTGAGTTTGAATGCTGGTTATCCATACAGTCTTTAAATAAAAACAAAGCTAAGGCAAATGTAATATTCAATTATTTCACCATTCAGTGTTGCAAAAGTATAATCTATTCATGGGTTATCAATAACACTTCTGCTGTGTTCATATATATGTTCTGAGGCTGATAAACATCCACATCCTCTCCCCTCCCTCCTCCTCTGTCTCTTTTTTCTCTCTCTACCTCACATTTGATTTATTTGCTTCTTTGTTTGTGTTTGTCATATGGAGAGATGTAAATTTAGCCACCCCAAGGGAGAGCATCCTCACTAGTGATACAAAAAAGACTGGAAGAAAAAAAAAAAAATCTGAATAACATAAGCCAAAAAAGTGAAGGGGGTGGGTGGGTGGGAGGGAAAAGTAAAGGAGAAATTGTGGTTTTAGAGATTGGGGGGGGCGTTAAGAAAGAAAGACAGAGAACTAGAGAGGGAGGTTTGAGATGCACAGGACTCTGTAAACAGTCAACACGGGGGCTGGAAAATTAACGCTGCATAAATTGTGTGAAACATGTCCTATTTTCTCTCCCTTTTTTGACATGCACCCTCTTTTAAAAGGGTTCAGGATGCATGCCTGTCAGATGAACGCCAGACAGGCATTTTCCGACTCCGTTTGATCCTGACTCCTTCTTTTAAAAACACTTCCCAATGACAGAGGAGAGGCAGAAAGCAGGTCGCAGCGTGTGTGTGTGCATGTGTGAGGTGCCGGTGGTGAGCGAAGGAGGATACAGGAAAGACAAGCAGACGGAAGACACGTGTAGACAGACTTTCACAGTTATCACACCCTCATTGACACTACCTTTATAGTCCCTGCAACCAGCACCTCCTGGCAGGAGAGTGGAGGGGATTTTGAGTCTGATAACTATGTCAGCACTTCAGCACATCTGATCTGTGCATACCAGCACTGTGGTGTTACGTACCAGGACGTATAGTGTATGACACAGGTCAGATTTTACCAAACCAAAGGAGGACATATAGACCAGAGAAGCTGCACCGACTCTCGCCAAAGTAAAATGGGTTGAGTGTCAGATCAGGTGTGTAGGTTTAATGAAGTCAAAGAGGTGCTCAGGTATAGTCAACAGATGGAATGATGGATGGAAGTGTATTGCAATGACACAGCTGTTTTCCATCAGTCCTCTTGCATAAAATATTTTTTAGGTCCATTCTCTTCAAAACAATAATCCTAACTTCTTTCCTCCTGCTGCTATCGACTTCACCCTTTTCGTCAAACTACATCTGCCTCTGCCTGCTTCACCAGCTAATGAATTCCAAACAGAGTGAAGGGAAAAGAAAAAAAAAAAGAGGGCATTGCTCTCTCTCTCTCTCTCGATCACAACACCATTTCCATTTATAATTTCAATTGTTAATTTGCATGAGAAAAATTAGTTGGGTGACATGCGTGATGTCCCCCCCCTCCCCCCACTTTTCTTTTCTGCTTAATTTTCCCACTAATTATAAGCAGCAATGGCACATTATTTACATAAATAATTGTTGTTCCTTCTGTTCACTCATATTTTTCTCCTTTCTTTCTTTGTCAGAGTTGTTTTGGCATTTGTCGTCCGCAGGGGCAATTCTCCTCTGAGAACATTTTCACATGTCTCCTGACTGAAATATCTTGGATCTTGAGTGTTTGCGCCTGATGTTTGTTGTGGTGTTTTGCTGTCCTTTGTTCAATAAATAGATTCAACCTACAGTTTTACTTCCCCTCAAAACTTCTAAACTCTCATAAATAAATGTTCCTCGTGAACACTTTTCTACTATTTTTACTGCAAGACAGTTCACTCTTTCATTTCGCCATCCGTGACTTTACAGAAAAGATTGTGGTGGAGCAGATTAAACAGAGAAGCCACATATAAACAAGAGTGAAGAAATTTCTTCTTTGTTTGTAATGATGATTTTGTTACAGCCGGGATTATTCCTTTGAGTGTATCAAGGATCGTTTTCAGTTTTAGGGAGCAGGTAACGTGATATGTGTATCACAGGTGGACAGGTGGGAGCTTCCACAGTTTCATAAGGATCACAACAACCAGGCAATCAGGCCTCACTTCTCCAGTCACACTCATTCACTGATTCATTCATCTTCTACCGCTCATCCGTTTCCGGGTCGCGGGGGTTGCCGGAGCCAATCCCAGCTCATATTGGGTGAGGGCGGGGTACCCACTGGACAGGTCACCAGTCCATCACAGGGCCAACACACAGAGACAGACAGAGACCAACAAACACTCACACTCACACTCAGACCTACAGACAATTTAGAGTCACCAGTTAACCCAAACATGATGTCTTTGGTAAGTGGGAGGAAACCGGAGTACCCGGAGAAAACCCACGCAGGCACAGGGAGAACATGCAGACTTGGGCACCTGCGACCTATACAGAAAAAAGATGGTTTCTCTCTGTGCTGCTTTTTGTCAGGAGAAAAATACAAAATATAAAACCTTTAGTGAGTTAAAACTCAAAACATAGACACAAACCTCAGTCATTATATTATTTGGAGGGAGACTGATGAAAAATGTGCAGTTAGTGTGAACTATGTTCAAAGCTTGCTTTATTACATAATTCCATTATCAAATTTTATGAAAGACTGAACTCTAGTTGCTAAACTAAATCTGTAAATCTTACACAAATCTTAAGTCACAAATCTGCATTTGCCTTTTTAAAGAAGACCCTTCAATTCCTTTGGGCAGCTGGGTGTGGTAGATTTTATTTTTACTTCAAAGGAGTGCGAAGTAAATTTGTTAGGAACTATTTGCAGATAGTTGTTGCTTTAATGATAATTTCATGGCAGCAGGATGATGAATGTGTGCCTGATTCAAAATAAACCGAGGCCATCTAAAAAGCAATGAGGAATGTGTCACCAAGTACAACAATCTGGCTTATTTGTGTGTTTCTTATAGTTTTTTGTTTTTTTTTCAGTTTTTTGGGCACCAACAGAGCTCTGTGGCACAGATGAATAAGTACAGCAAGCCTTGGCTACACAGCCAATACTTGTTAGTACAAAGGTAAATGTAAAATATAAGGACATTATTCTTTTAAGTATAACTAATAATAATCACTACACACTCACAGTGATGAATTGTATAGTTCTTCCACTTTTAATTGTCTTTTCCCCCTCCCAGCAGTCTTGCTGAGCTCAAAGCTCATGTTCAGTTTGTTCTCGGTAACAAGGTGAGTGAGAAGTCATTGGGAACAAAAAGAGAGGGCTGCATGTGGGGTACACACTTTTAATTGAGGGGAGGAAAATGTGCATCAGTAGTGTGAGGAGCGGAGGGCAATCTTCAGAGGCCAATTAATTTGGAATACAAAGCAGCAGTGCAATCTGCTCAGATTTCTGTCTGGGTGCGTGGCTAGCTCACACCAGCCCTGGCTCTGAGGCATCTGAGATCAAATTAATTTATACACCAGTCCTCCCCCAACTCCAACTCCCTGAGTACCAGCACCACTTCTCACACCGCACAATCTTTCACTGTCCATGCCCCCATTAGTGCAACTGTGCACACTATACAAAAGTCTTGACTTTTGGTGTAAATTCATACTATTATACCCCACTAAAATCACCATGCAAACATATTTTTTCTCTCCATCCCCGTTTCTCACTGTGCAACCCACAGAGAGGAGCCTCTCAACTCAGCCAAAAATAGCATGACGTTCCTGTTCAGTCTGCTGTCTGTGTGCCCAGCAGAGACACACACTGAAATGGCCAAAGCTCAGCCACCCATTCCTGGATTTGGTCTATTAACTCTCTGTAGAGACACAAAGGGAATCACTTGTGCGCTCAGCAGTACAATCTTGTTATACCTGCTGGTACTAAAAGTTCTTAATTCATTTTCAGTCTCTCAGAAGGAGAGAAAGTCAAAGGTTCAAGGGAGGTCAAGATGAACTGTGAGGGATTCAGTCTATTGATAATTTGAAAGCACATGTTTGTGTGTATTCTCCTGGTGAGCATTTCCATTTCTCACAGTTCCAAATTTGAGTTTCAGTTTAGTTTTGATAATAGTGGTTGCAGTAACAATCTTTAACAGAATCTTTAATGATCCATGTAAACTCATGATAAATGCTGTGCACTCCTGAGGAAGGTCTGAATGGCCCGAAAAGGAATATCCTGATGTATGTCCGTGCTGATGAAGGCCAGAGTAAAAGCAAAGAGATAAGGAAGGCTTACAAAGAGAAGAAACCTAATTGTGCAGGAGAGAGAGGTTTGCAGGATTGAGCTCCTCTGTGAAATGGTTAATTTATAAGACCAGTGGCAGGGATAACGTGACAGGCCGAGTAATGGTAAGGAATAGTTTGAAAGATTCCTTTGTCTCTCAGGTCAGGCATCCATTCACGTCACTCAATTCCCTCCTCTATCTTCTTTTTCTCCATCTCCTTTTTTTTTTTTTTCCAGTCTCTCATCCTTTGTAGACACGCTTGTATCCCCATACCTCGCAGAAGTAATCAATCTTAATCATGGCACGAATGAAATATTTGCCTTGGCTGAGCCACGGAGCAGCATCCCTATGCTGAGTCGAGTTGTGTCCTGTTTACACTAAAGCCTGGGGGGTCTGTTACTCCGAGAAATCAGGTTGGGATGAGGAACATCAAGTTAAGTGTTTTAGAAAATGATACATATTACAATTCTGTTACACTTTATGTTTTTATTTTCTAGTTAACCTCCATTTTTATTCATGGTAAATCTGATAACAATATCCTGTTGAAGTCAGCCTATCTCACTATCAGTTGCCCTCTTCCTCTCTCGCCCCCCTCTCTTTCTTCCACTTCTCTCTATCTGTAGCTCATTGCCAATGCAGGGAGCATAGCTGCAGCCATAGACCTCTGCGTGGAAACACCCAGCAGACAAGAAAAATGACGGCCGGCGCAATCTCATTTTCTGAGGGGCTGCAAGTCAGGCAGGAAATGGCTATTATTCCATCGACACTGTCGGTATTAAGTTATTTCCTTCTCTAAATACGAGAATGTTCATGAATATCTATTGAGTTCCAGGTGCGAGCGCTGGAGTTTTTTGTCGCCACACACTCGGATGATTGCAGCCCTATATTCTGCCTGGTGCACCCTCACTTCTGAGATTGAAGTGAAAGACAATGGTAGTGGAAATTGGCTAATAAATCCAGAGGAGGCAGTTTGAGCAATACTGCCAGCTCATGCATGCTTTTTAAGAAGAATAAAACCTCCTGGCTTTCCTCAACCTTATGCTTTTCTAAAAAGAGGTGACCTGGCTAAATGGCTAAATCTCCCCCCGCCAGGCCCAGGTGATGTTCTTAACAGCTTTGCTGATGTTGGTAGGAATACAATTTTGCAGGGTGGTCAAAGGGACGCCAAACCATATCTGTAGGTACACAGCATCTATATTTCAAAGGAATGAGATTAAACCTTTCAGCTAATAACTGTACCAGGATCGGTGAGACAGAGAGCGAAAGCCGGAAAGAGATAGAAGCTCATAACAGAACTAAGGCCCATTTGCATTTGTTCCACATGTGCTTCTCTCATTCTGCCATTGGCTGTGTGCTTTGTTAATCCTGAATCAGAGCCATATAGCTGCTAGCAATGGGCGTGAGCAGGGAGGTGAAAGCCGGAGGAAGATGCAGAGACAGGAGAGCAGGAGAGCAAAGAGCCAGGGAAGGCGGCGGGATGATGACCAGCAGCCAATCTAGGATTTGAGTGACCAGTTACCTCCCACTGCACAGCGACACAGAAGGCAGCCAGCAGGAAACGAGAGAGAGAGGGTGCTGTGGAGCTCTGCTTACATGTGTCCAGTCAGAGGCAGTCCATCGTAGAGAGGAGACGGGGGCAGAATTGATTGAAGGTGGTGGACCATAAATGAAGGTATTGATTTCAGGGTCAGACTCGAAGGATGAGGTCTTGAAATAAATTGAAATAAACATATCAATACATCAAGTGTATTACACACCCAGCACACACATACACTATCACAGATATATTATGAACCTTGTTTAGCCTAATAGATGGTTGATTAAAGCAAAAGTATTTGCTTTTATTCTATTGACAACTGAGGGAAATGGGTGAACTGGACGCTCCCTCGTGTTCTGATTCTTCATTATTTTTCCCTTAAAGGCAATATTACATTTCTGCTGATTTAACTGAGTTAGGGATGATTTAGTGTAAAGAGGAGATGATTTCTTTTTGTCTTTTGAAAATGTCTACATTAATGCTTTTTTTTTTTTCAGATTCATATTACTCTTTGTTTGTTAGAGCCATTTGGTCACGTTCACTTCATAAATGTGGTTTTTACCACATCAAATGTAAGAGATTTAAAAAAAAAAAGGCAGATGTGACCGATACCAGACACTTTTGAAATTTGAAAATCCATCTCATCTGCATAATAAAAGAATAAAGAGAGCACTAAAAAGTGAGCACTCAGGAAAGGTTAAAGCACTTCCAATTTATGGGTCAGAGGGAAATGCTTTAGCTGGAAGAGGGGAAGAAATTACTTGGCTCGAGTACCAACAGAATTTCAGTGTAAAGACATGGCAGCCAATTAAGAAAAAGGTCAGACCCTAAAGAGGAAGCAGCACAGGAAAGGGTCTGCACACAAGGCAACGGCATTGCTTCCTTTTAAACTGTCTTTCACTCCGCAATCTAGCTGCTATCGCAAAACCTCTTTATGTCCTTTATAATGACAATTTGTTTTATGAACCCCGTTTCTCAGATGATTATTCAGATGAATAAAAGTTTATGTTCAGCTGCAGGGGAATTGGCGACCCAGTCATGTTCAAGCATTACTGTATTACACAGAAACCTTCTGAAGAGGAAGAAAATCAACATGCTGTACACAAAAAGGTCTGCAAATGCTGAAGACGATGAAGCTGCTAGACCGAACCAATGTGAGTGCTGATCTGCAGAATGATAACTTTGCTGTTGTGGCCTAATTAAATAAACACTTTTTTCTTTTGTTTAAAAAATGCAATGCATCAACACTATAAATCTTATCCATTTTTATCGTTTCTCCAGACAGTTTCCGCCACACGATCTCACTTAAAAAAAACCCCAAGAAAACAGCGATTGGAAATCCATGAGAATAAAAGGGGGGGGGGAACAGCACCACATATCTGATCATTTTCTTTTGATATCTTTCTAGAGAGACTTGTTGCAGAGTTAAAACTGCATTGCCTGAGGATGATTTCAACACTGAACTGACCTGTTCAAACTCAAATACTTACTAAGTCTGTAGGAATGTCATCCAACTCTGAGCCAGTTCTTCTTCCATTAATTCCAAGCAAACAAGCTGTTAAGCTTCAACAATCTGTGAGCACAAAAGTTGACATGCTTTCATCTTTTAAATTGAACAGGAAAATGCACAAGCAAACAGTTCATTGTTTTCTACGTTGAGAATATAATGACCTTTTTTGTGCGTTTCTGCCCAGCTGATGAGTCCAAGTCCAATTTTCACTCCTCTGCTCTATCCTATTGCTGAAGGATATTGATATGGGGTACTTTGTCTGCTCAATGCCCCATTGTGTAATCTGCTGACTTTGGCTCTCTCTTACTTAGTGCTGGTCAGGTCTTCCACAGTAGTCATCACATTCTCAGTTACAGAGCACACACACATAATGCAGTGGAGAGAGAGTGAGTGGCCGTCTGCCCTGCTGTTAGACCAGTCTCCCAGATCTGTTATGTCTCTCATCCTCAGGTTGGTGCTCCTGTAAAAGTGTCAGAGCCTCCTTGTGAGACGCTTCCATAGGTGATTGTGTATTTTTGAAACTTAAAATGGGGCTTCAAATTGCTCCGTCTTCCTGAGCTCAGTGTGGCCTTGAGAATTTCCAGTTTACCAGCATTGTGCTGGAAAGGTGAGAGACATATGTCCGTGTCCTCTATGAGACGTTACAGCAGGAAAGCCTCTATTAAAGCACCAAAATGATCTCCTTCCCACAAGTGTCGTGTTTACATCACTGCTGATCGGACTCTACTGCTGCGTCATTTGACCTGGGTGTAAATGCCAATTGTGGCCTTCTTCACAGCTGTCAAAAGTCAGATGTTAGCAAGTCATTGCAGGATTTTTGACAAGTGGAAAAGGGAAGTCGCAGTGCATTTTTTACATAAACAGCTGCCCTGTTTTCTCTGTTCGTGCCTGGTGTCCATATTTCTCATGAGTTTTTTAACCCCTAATTTGTATCTTTGCAACTACAACGCTACAACTACCTTTGTTGTTCTTTATTGGCAGTATTTTCTGCAACCAACCAACTGCAGAATAGACAGTTCCTATTCAAACTAGATAACATTTACTCAGTCAGTGTATTATTGCTGAAAATGGTCTTCTGTGCAAAGATTATTTTTGTTTTAAAAATTTGTAGCGTTGACTTAATGCTAATGGCTGGCCACTAGTTAGAGCAACTTTGGAATTAAAGCTAAAACCATAAAAATGTTATTAACCCATCAGTTTGTTTGGGGGGGGGGATTTAATACCTAGCAGGTAGATTAACAAAAAGATTTAAGTTGAAAAAACATTTCAAGCTGGAGGAAGAGCTAGAAGATATTCGTACAACTGTTTGTGATGAACTCCACATCCCAATATTCACAATCTGGAAAGCTTTTATGACGGTTTTGTGTTTAACTGGAAAGTTGAACTGTGTAGACCCTATCTTAGGTAACAATGCTGTCTATCTCTTACAGAACTAAAGTCATCATGGTCACACAAAACCGAATAGGTGCCCTTTTTCATTTTATATTAAAAAAAAAAAAAACACCATCAACTGGTGGTCATTGGTCCCATTCTCCATGTATGAATATAATTCATAACGGCTTTTAGCAACTACTGTATGTTGAAATGATAATTATTCTGAAGTCCTACATGAAATGTGCATAATGCAATGAAATGTCTGCTCCACCACATCTTGCACTCCCTCCAGAGAGAGGCAGTACATCCCCATTACGACGGGCTGATAACATCAGCACTAATGAACGAGATGGGAATTAAACAGTTGTTACAATAACTGCATCTACAGCAGTTAACTGTAGGCTTCCTTTACTAATCTATCTCCAATCCACCAGAAAACAGCTATTTAACCGCACACATACACGCACACAGTGTGTGAGAGTGATTTAATATGCAGTGGGGTTGGTGGGGGGGTTAGTGTCCCTCTGTTTTGCCATGAATAAATCTGAAATAGCTGGTGAAAATAAAAAGGCTTGAGGTATCATTATATCCCTGTGACTTTATTAGTGTGTTCATGTATGCATGTATGCACTTCTGCAGTTGTGTGTATTCCTTGTTTCATCACCTCCACATCACAGCACAGACCGTTCTCCCAGGGGCTTCAGGCTGCTCTCTCAGCTTCAGCAACATCACAGGTCACTCCACAAGACCTGCCCAGCTAAAAGTGAGATCATCATGGCTGTGAAACAGTCTCATTTTGAAAGGCTCCTTGTTACTTCTTCCTTCTGCCCTGGACACAGCCTTTGCCTTCACCTTAGGACCAGTCAACCATGGCCTCCGTTCCCTGGCTCATTTGCCGAGTATAGTTTCTGCTTTGTCCAAGTGGTGGCAGGTGGGGGTGGGGGAGTTGTCAGGTCCAGCTATTCTCAGAAGAGAAGGAGTGTACCAAGGAAATACTATCATGGGGAGCATATGCGTTCAAAAGGATGGGAGCCTTTTGGAGTCCTAGATTACATTTGCAAAGGTAATGAGACAGAACAAAAGCTGTCTAATATCAAGCTGTTCAAATGTATTGCTCATGTACTTAACACTGCCTTTTGCCCAGAGGCTGAGAACTGGCAGTGATTATATGTTTCCTCTGCGTGAAACCAAAATGTGATATTTGTGAATTTCCATCCAAAGTGAGAACTCCAACATTAACCGAAACCACCTAGAATTACACAACTGAATTAAAACAAACTTAAACAGAAACAGTTGAAAAGGATATTTGGTAACATACAATAAATCATCCCCTGACTACAGGATCATTTTCCAGACATACCGAGTGTCTTCTTTTCAACATGAAAAGAGTTTTCACACAATTCTCTCTGTTTGGGGACAACAAATTTCCCTCAACCTGAATATTGTTAATTCAACACCAAAGTTGGCCTGATATTATGTGAAAACAGCGACACCCTGCCCTATGCTTGCTTTGCACCCTCTTCATAGCAGCTGGCCAGGCACATGAGCATGGGACCGTGGCATGAGGAATGACATGTGTAATGGGAAGTGGCGTGACAATTAGGGTGCTTATGTGGTACTGGAGGTGGGCTGGGTGTGGAAGGGCAGCCAGGATTCCCGTTGTACTAAAAACTGGCATGATAGGTTCTCTAACACACAACAAAATGTAGAACACCTTTTTCTTTGTGTGCCTTAATACTCTCCTGGGAAAAACGAGCAACACAGGTTTAAAAATTTAAAAAAAAAAAAAAGCTAAGTAAATCAGTCAGCAATCAAGAATAAAATGAAAACAGAAGTTTGTCTTGATGAATATGTTACGTTATATTGTTTTAAAGGTCTCAAATGTGCATAAATTAGTCTGGAGGAAAAATTCTGGACATCAGGGACTGAATACAGTTCACAGCCTCATCATAGTGAGGCCTTCTGCCAATTAAATTCAAAAGAACCTTCTGCCAAAATAGACAAGGCTATCATGAATTATGAAAACCATGATGAAATGGCGAGATGAAAATGAACGCCTTATTAAAAATATCTAAGTGAGTGAAATATCTAATCCTATGACTACAAATCATTGTGGCTGTTTGACCTCTGCAAACCACTTTCCTTTCTTGACTGCACAGAATCCTGATCGTGGAAAGTGACAGTGTTCTGACACACTGTCACCTCTCTGCTCTCTCGCCAAGGAGCTCTTTCACTGTAGGTTTATCATCTCTGAGCCTCCAGAGCTGACAATAAGACAACTGGCGCTGTCCTTTCTCACGCCTCTGACTGTTTGCCCCCACCCCCATATTCAGTAGCAGCCAGGAGTAGTGCCATCACTTCTGGCGATGCTTTTTTTTTTTTTTTTTTTTTTTGCATGGTTGGTAAAATTAGATGTTGGTCAGATGGTGTGTCAAAAGTTAACTTTCACAAGAATAACTTTAGTATTGCGTACCAGAACTGTATGCTCATGGTATTTCACAGATGTACATGCTGAAACTATGCATGTACTGCATTCAGCCCCATGTTCACCTGAATAACAATACAAATTATTACCAGGGCATCAATGCCCATGAGAATTAAAATTATTCATTTTCAGCCTGTTTCCAAAGCTGCTAAGTTGTTAGAGGATGAAAGATGATATGCTATTAAATATTTGTAAGGACGCACAAAGAAAAACAACAACAATGCGTGCATGTGCATAAATGAAAGAAAGATGATAACCATGGGCAAATCTTGCATGTGTATATATGAACATTAGTGCACAAATCCAGTATGCACACAATAAACATGAACTATATCGCCCATTTACATTCATAATTTTAATACATGCATCTCCAAATATCCAGCACATGAATAAATATATGCCAGTACTGTTTAATAAAACATTCTTTGAATCAAACTATGGATGATCACATTTAAAGTCTTTAGTCATTTGTTTAACACCCTGTAGTAACTTGCAGGAGTTGATCTGAAGCAAGATTTAACTGATTTTAACAGTTTGGCTCTTACACTTTATCCGAAACTCACCCTGTTCTTCGCATACTACATTTAACATGCAAGAATGGCACAGTTTTAGAAGCTTAAGTCTGTTTACAGCATTGTTCAGTCTAAGAAGGCACATTGGATTTTTTTTTTTTTTAAACCAGTCTTAAAAATGTTTAATGCCATCCATCTATTTTCAGTTTTTTGCGATTGTGAACCAGACAATAGTCTAACATTAAATTTGTGGACTTTACCAGTGAAGGCTAAAGCTAAATCCAAGTGCAAACATCTGACAAAACAAGCTAGCTAACCAGATCTTAATACTAATGTTTGGTGAAGCATTAACATCTGCCTATCACTTCACATATATACAAATATTTGTAGATTTGTATGTCCTGTGAATTCACTAAGCACGTTTACATGACACATAAAAAAACGAATTATTGCTTTAGTCCGACCAAAACTGGACTTTTAAAGTACATGTAAACACGTTAGCTCGACTGAAATCGAACTTAAAATTGTCGGACTAACACACCCGGATAATGCGATTGAAAGTCGATCTACTGCTGCATGTATACGGACAGTCGTACTGGAGCTGAAGGGGGCGATCTGCGCATGTGCTAAAGTTTCGCGCTAAGCTATGACCCAGAAGTCGAATGGTATTTAAAACGTAAACGCAAACGGAGGAGGTCAGACAAAAGAAGCCGGCTAGCTGCTACACATCAAGCATGGCAAAGTCTGCAGCAAAAGCTCATTTTTGGACGGATACAGAGGCTAACTTGCTAGCTCACCAGTCTTTTTTTCTTTCCACCTCTGTTGTGGTCTGTGACGTCATAGGTCAATCGGTAGTGACCCATTACCCACAAGCCGAAAGAGTGCATATCGCCACCTATCGTAGCGGAGGCGACATGATTTCAACAAATAAATCGATTTCACTCCCGTGCATGTATACTGGGACAAGGACAGAAGTCGGATTAGATGGCTTTATCGAGCTATAACCATAGCTTGACTTAACTGTGCATGTAAACATGCTTACTGTTAAGAGTTAAAGGGTAAAGGTCTCATTATAGGCCGTTTCTGCACAGGTTCTTAATAGCAGTTGGGACGGTAAAGTATGGGGGCCATGCTGTTCTTTAGACAGCAGAGCAGAATGGGAGGCTATGGTACAGAGGGCTCACCCTAGGGGTCTAGGTTTTTGGCAGCAGAATGTGTTTACATTGTAATTAGGACTTAATTGTCCTAATTAGAATCCCCAAACCCTGATTACTCAAAACCTTGCAACCTGCTGAGCCAAACGGCTTGACGTCGCTTCAGTCGTCAACCTAGACACCCAGCATAATGCCTGTTCCAAAAGCATGGTGTAATATTCATATAATTTCCTGAAAGACTCTGATTACTATGAAGAGACTACTCAAAATTTCCCAGGGAGCATTGAGAAAAATGGATTTTCTGGAAATGTGTTTTTAGCCTCAGGCTGGGAATGTGTTAGCAGAGGAAATCATATGCACAGGCCTGTATGCAGAGGGGAGGCCATTATCACAAACCACCTCCTTCAGGACTTCTCTATTGATTTTTTATTGAGCAGATTTTATGAGATCAATTTTTACACAGTCACATCACATTCTTTTCTTCTTTTGTCTGACTTCTCAGTGTTATAGGCATCTGTCTGGGCCTCTGTGGGGAGAGTGGGGTGGAGTGGGGGGCAACAAGTGGAACATAAACACACCTGTCTACCTCACCCTCTCCTCTTGCCCTCATGGGGCTGCCAGGCAGAAGGCCCCATCAACGGCCCATCTGAGCCCTGTAACCAGCACTGCCAAGTCCAAGTCCCAGTAGAACACACTGGGCTGGCACTCCAAACAGTATGTGGGGAGACTGGGGGGATTGGAGGAGTTTGGGGAAGTTGGGCAGACTGGGCGGCCGGCTGGCTGCTGCTGCTGCTGCTATGCTGGAGGGGAACATGGAGCATGTCAAACCACAGCCAGTCTCTCCCGAGGCTCCACATGGCTGAACGGACCTGACGTTCTCAGTCACACAGAGGGGGTGAATTGATCCACAGCCAAGTCATGAGAGGCCACCGCACATCAATGATTGCAAGGGAGTAGCATAGCTCAATGTTCTCAGCGCCTTTCAACTGTGGTTTTTGACATATTAAACATGTCAGACTTCCACTTTTGACTTCTATTACTTTTTGTTTCAATTTTTAGATCTTTGGCGTCTAAAGAAGTTGGACGTTGCTTCTCTTGGCTGGAACTTTAACAAATGCTAAGCAATATATCAAAATTTGAATTGTCTCCTGAGATGTAACCCTAAAGTCAAGACGAAAATAAAAAGTTTAGCCAGGAAAAGAGCATTCTGTGCATGTTTTGACTGTACTTACTTGAGTTCAAACGACCGCATAACTGCTTAACCAGAGGTTGGACTGACAATTTGAGCCAATGTGTAGTCCAAGCTGTGATTTAGACAATCTACACTACCAGTCCAAAGTTTGGACACACTGTCCTATTCATTTTAATGGGAAACTGTGTCCAAACTTTTGACTGGTCGTGTATATGTGCCTCATCCTGACTCCAATCAGATTAACGTAGAGAGTGCAAATTTTATAGTACCACCCAGTGGTGTGGTGCAGAGCCAGGGAACCACAGACCACCATCTCAATGTGCAATTCCATCTGTTTACGACACCAACAAGAAAAATGGCCCAACCTAATACGTTCATCCTCCTGACAGTGTTTTCTTGTCTCAATATACTGTGTCAATCTACTGAAATCTTAAATGGAGAGGAAATATAAAAAGCATAATTATGAATATATGAATTTATATATTAAATCTGCTTTCCTTCCTTAAAAAAGCTTCCCTCACCAAATTAGTTGTTAAATGCTGCTCCACAGTACTTCCCTAATCTGCTAATGTATACAATAATTCATACAACGTTCAAAAGATGCTGACCTCCCACAATAGGCAAGCCCTCTGTGAGCAGGACACAACCCACAAAAATGAGAGGAATTGATGCTATGGCTGGCAGTCAACAACATACAATAGTCCACTGTGAAAGAAGAATGTTTAAAGCCAATATTTTTATATTGAGGGAGAGACCACTGTTCTGAGATATCGCTTCTGCTTCTGTGTCATTATAATTTATGTTTATTTTCAGCTGCTCGCTATCCTTGTTCTGAGGATGCACCACCAGTATCACCCATTCCTATGAGTTTCAACGGTCGACCCGTGGAGATGAGACAGCTAACAAACAAACTTGGACACTCCCAATGGGACACACTCAATTCAGCTGACGTGATGCGAAAAAAAACTACCGTGAATCTACCAAGAATTAGAGCCAACATTAGCAGGTGAGGCTCTACTAGGCTTTCCAAGTAGGAACTAATTAACCTAACCTGCAAATTTTCAGTGTCCAAAGTGAACTCAAACGTAGCCATACAATTCACCCTCCCAAATGTTAAATGCTGTCAAGGGACATACTGCTGAAATAGCTGGGGCAGCTAGGTAGGATACCAAAACAAGAACTTCTCTTGTGTTGTAGTGTCATGTTGGGCCACAGAACCATTGTCAACATTTGCCAGCTGGTCCCCACAACACACTTCACCGCAACATTCGGACATATCTTTTGTCTCAGGTGTGTCTGAGAAAGAGAGATTAACTCAGCATCAGTGAGCTCATAGTCCATGCAGAGCAGAGAAAGAACATTTTTCATCGTTTAAATCATGTTTCATTTTTTCTGCCAAAATGTAAAAAAAAAAAAAAAATGAACTGAAATAAAACAGGGGGATGGACTGAGCCCACAACGCTCACTCACATCATTTAATGAACCAACTCCTCTCGCTAATGAGGCTAGCAAAGGACTCAAGGGTCAAGTTCTCTCTTTCTCTCACTCTCTCACATGCACACTCTGTCTCCACTTGCTCTCATTTTTCGAAGGCGTCTGTATTATAAAAGGCAGCAGCAAAATTTAGAGGCTCTTAGTTAATTAGTAAGGAGAGGTCAGAGTCTCTTCTTTAACTTGTAAAGTTCATTAACCTTCGACGACACCAAGCAGAGAAGTTCCTCTTTCATATCATCACATCACGGAGGGAAACCACATATTTCTGACCTCGGGAGATGCCATCTGCCATTCTAGCATTATGAGGGCTGAAAGTGTCTCTTACATGTTGTTATAAATAATGGTGCGGAGTGATTAGCTGAGTCATGTTTGAACCTGTTGTGAAGTAAATGCTGTAGCAGCAGAACTCAAATGTTATTGGCTTTACCAGAAGTCGCTGCTCATATACTGTTATGTTGCTTAGCAACCTGTTCAATCGCCATGTTGCTGGGGAGAATATTATGATTATTATTATGAATTATAAATTAACTCATGCTTCATGGCCTGCCTAATAACAGATGTAAACCTTGGCCTCTCTTGGCTTTTTGTTGAATTGTCTGATGCTGTGAAGCCTGAGTGAAACAGACTATGGAAGCACATTTAGACAACCAATAAGCATTAGAGAGACTCTGACAGGAGTGTAGCTTTGTAATTTATGATATATGTGTGTGTGTGTGTGTGTGTGTGTGTGTGTGTGTATATATATGTGTGTATATATATATATATATATATATATATATATATATATATATAGAGCTGTTACTCTACATTGTGAGATACAAATTCTGGTGATGAATTGTATATCTGTGCACCTGAAGGCATCCTTCACTGAGCGGCTTGCACAATAAAAGAAATAATGCCTAAATGCCCACACACACACACACACACACACAAAATCACATTCTCCATCTCTGCAGGTGCTGTCATGGGCCCACTCTTCAGCCTCCCATCTTTTCCCCAGCTCTCCTCTCCTCCCTTTGTTCCCAGACTGCACACCGTCATGTCCAGGTCTTGCCTCAAGGGAGTTGAGCCTGGCAGGAGGCTTGTTTTCAGAGCTTTGCTCTTTTTTCCTTTCCTCTTCTTTTCCTTTCTCCTTCCTGGGTTTTTTCGTCTGTACCGGTGCTGGCTAATTACCGGCGCATTCTCCTCCTGCCAACAGCGTGCTGCTGCTGTCGAGCACCTACCCGCCTCCCACCCTCCCCCACCAACATCACCTCCTCCTCCCCCACTCCCCTGTTTCTCTCTTTCTCCTCACTAGGAGTGAGCAGGGGAAGGAGGTGGATACGAGGGCCAGGGTACAGATGTGTATTAATGAAGCAGTGAAGGGCAGGGGGTGACTCATAGAGCTGGAGAGAGAGAGGGAGGGAAAGAGGAGCAAGAGGCTATTTGCATGCAGAGACAACGAGATTCACTGCTTCTACAATGCTTCTCTCGCTCTCTTTCTCTCCCCCTCTCTCTCTCTCTCTCTCTCTCTGTCTGTTTGTCTCTCCTTGCACATCCTCTTCCTCTCATCCTGCATTCTCTCACTTTCTGGTTCTCTCTCTCTCTCTCTCTCTCACTCACTCACTCACTCTCTCTTTCCTCCACCTCCTTGCCTCTCTCCTTTGCTCTCCAGCTTGCTGCCACTGCTGATTTGAATAATTCAGCACAAGCCGGTATTCTCCAGGGCCCCATTGTCTGTGCACGGCAGGAGAATGAGAAGGAGAGAGATAGGGAGAGAGAGTGAAAGAAGAGAGCGGAGGGAACACAGGGCAGTGAGCATGTAGAGTGTGTGTGTGTGTGTGTGTGCGTGTGCATAAACGGCAGGGGGAGGTGGGAGGCCCATCCTGCCTGCCTTCACCTCGCTGTGGCGTAAATCAGCACTAATGAGGTAAAGAAGGAATACCTAGGCCCCGTAACAGACTACAGAAGCTTTTGCCATGCAAGCACACTTATGCACACAGGTAGACACACATTTAACAGTCTACATCGTCACAACACCTCCATAACCTTCACTGTTCTGCTGTGTTTCAGTTATTGACTTGTTGCTAACCCTCACTCCCATGTGTGCTCGACCCGTCGCATGTTCAATGTCATCCTGTAGGAGGGGGAATATTGGCAAAGAGAGCAATGGTCTTAACAAACACAAGAAAAACAATCGGTTTACTTGATCAATAAGACCATCGTTAAGGTCATATATTTGGAAATGGCCAGCAAACACTTAAAATTATCAGGTTATTTGCTTTAATCACTGACTTCATTTTCCTGCAAAGTGAAAATTGAGAAAACCAAGATGACAACCTTGGCATTGCATGTTTGCATCTTTGTTTAAATATTGTTAATTTCACAGAGCAAAAGGGACTCTGTGAAATGGCCCTGCAATGCAGAGGTTATTAAATACGACAATCTAAAAGCTTTAAAAAAAAAGAAAAAGTTTTATCCAGGAATGTATGCCTCCTCTCTAGAGGTTTTCTGATGTTATGCTTTTGTACTTGTTGAGACAATTTGTAGTTTTAACAGCTGCACGAAGAGTAAGAATTGCATGTTTAATTTTGTACATAGGCAATTTGTCTGCATATCACAGACTGCAATTTGACATTTCCACCCTTCCCTGAAATAGATCATCAGTTTCAGCTTGAACCCGGAAACACTGGAGGGCAAAATCCAAACTGCTGAGTACAGAAGACACAACAGATGCTCTCTCATTCTCTCTCTGTAGTTCTCTTTGACTTTTGCACTTTATTCTGCTTTTAAACCTCATTGATCTTCACCTCATATCTTACCTCCTCTCAGCGTAACCCTTCCTTCTGCCCATCCACCCACTGACTTTGTGCAGGAAGGAGTCCAACCTTGTCCATGGGACCTTCCCCAGACAAGAGGGACAACACAAAGGCTGGACTCAGATCAGCTGAATGTGACAATGCTCCAGAGACAGTAGTCCAGACTGCAACTTCTTCATGCCTTGGTGGTGATTTGTTCCCATAAGAAAAAATGTCAGTAATAGCTACACCGTCATGAATATGGACCAATGTGGAAGCTTTGTACTGTCTACACAGTGACTTCAGTCAAGTACCTCTCTTAGGAGATGACATACTAGCCTGTCAGATGTAGGGTTTTCAGTTTCTCAAGAAAAAAAAGAAAGAAAAACATATAATGTTTAGACATCAAAGGAATGACGCAAATGTTGTGAAAGGGTTTTCTTTTGTAAGTCTTGAGAACTTGCTGTCAGGCATGGGTAAAATGTGCATTTTAAAACATTTGGGAGTGTAGATTCAAAACTAAGTATTGCATATTATTTCTATCAGCACAGCTTTAGTTCTATATTTGGCTCCTGTGGGTGAAGCACTCAATAAAAAACAACGAGCATGGGGGAGGCATGATCACGAGTTGGGTTTTTTTTGTTTGTTTTTTATAGAGAGGAGCTAATTCCCAGGGTACATTTTACAACTGTAATAATATAATGTAGGGAACATTTATTGCATTGTTTATCTGAAATAACAAGCTACGTGTTAGATGGGCTCAATTAACCAGCAAATCACAAAACTAGCGTAAAGTTGGTGCCTTCACTTAATTTTCTGTTTTCTCAACTCTGCTCCTTTTCGGTTCTCCACCCACACCTAGTTAAGAAGTCTAAACCATGAGGTGTTTCTAGCCATCGGGAAAAGGGAGCGTTTGCTTCACATTAACAAGCTTCACGTGATGAATGAGGCCACATGAGTATAATGGTCAAATAATCAGCTTTAGGAATTTGCTCAATGAATCAAACTCTATCCTTGGAATAATTTCACTCAGTGAGAGGAAAGACCAGAGACTAACTTTTCACTGTTTGCACTCTGGGCCCTCTCACTTTGTCTGCGCTCCCCCATCACTCGCCTTGCCAAAAGCATCGACTGGAGGAGGGAGGAATTCCTCCAGGCAAACTGCAAATTTGAGAGAAAGACTGACTGAAAAATAAAAGACATGCCAGAAAATGGAAAGCCAGAGCTGTAATAAAATGATGGAAATGATGTTACATCCTGTATGGAAATCGTGTTTTTGCCGGTATCTCACAATCAGGAATTCAGTCATCTTCTTGGTCATCAAAGAAAGAAATAGAGAAAGAAAGAAAGAATTCAACATCTGTTCTGCAGCTGGAGTATTTCTAAGGGTCGCCAGGAGAAAAAGGAATTAAACACAAGGAGGAGGAGGGGACGCTCAGAGGAGGCTTGGCAAGGGGAGAAACATGGGATCCAAAATGGCTGGATTGGATTAAAATGGCAGTAGAAAAGCAGCACCTTCTTATTTACATCATCATATTAGTCCAGTTAAACTTTTGTGTCACACAGATCTGACTGATCTCTATGCCATGGTTAAGTTTGGTTGACAAGATTCAAAGTAAAACAGTAAACTAGACTCGCATGCTTACATTTTATAGTAAAGTCTCCCTTTCATCGAAAGGTCAAGTAATTTGCACCGTGAGTAAAGTTTCACCAAATAAGTAGCAAATTTACAGCATGTAATGGCAGGGGTTCATGTAACACAAGTCTGTAGTTTCTAAAAGCAAACTCAAAGTACTTATCCTTTCCCCAACAACAGCTTCTCAACAGGTGTAAAGCAGCAGTAAAAAAAAATACCCGTCAGGCCACACACACTCACACTGCGTGGCAGAGTGGGAACCCTTCTCCGAGCTTGGCCAAGCTATGTCACTCCTACAGACCCTGACAGTAATCAAGAGGAGAAGTGAGTGCTGAGGAAGTGTCAACAGAAACAAACCCTGTGCTTCGTTTAGGCCAGATTGAACTGATAGCTCATTGCCAGTGACATAATTTAGATGAATGGTGGGTGCAATCCATCAGAGTATCGCAGGTCTGGGTGCGAGTGTAGGGAAGAGGAGGGGTGCGACCCTCTCTGAGCCTGGCTGCCAGTCGGGATCCCATTACCTTACACCTGTTAACAACTCCAGTCCCCTTTTATAAACAGTAAAGCGATCCTTTTATCGAAGGCAGAGGGACGGAAAGAGACAGACAGAGAGAACGAGACGGGAGGAGAATGTGGAGAATGTGAGTGGAAAGAGCTGAGAGGACAGATGAAAAAGAGGAATGAAGAAATGTTTTCTTGTTTGGTTTTAGAGAGCCTTGCACCTCTGGACATGATGGATGAACCCAAGGTCTGGAGAGACAAGTCATGGACAGATGACTCAGACACATACTAACTCCAACACAACATGTCTCCAGAGTAAAGCAAGAGGGACATCTAGTGGCGGAGGTTGTAACTACCTATTGCCCCATCCTGAACTGATTGAAACTTCACCCAAAGATCTCAAGCAGATGTTTTAAATGTCAAGATTCAAAAAGCCATCTGTAAAATTTGAGAGGATGTTATCAATTTAGCTGATTAACTGGCAATAAAAAGATTGCTCACAAATCTAAATTAACATCTTCAAATAGGAAAACATCTCCAGACAGACAATCCGAACAAGTGAGTCATTTAAAAAATGGATAAATATGTGTAACACACACACTGTCTGAATTTGAATATGGATGATGTGAGAAAATGATAAACTAACCGAAGCGGTGCAGTTGCTATTCAAGATGTAGTGTCTTTAGTTCAGTTAATACACTTCAAAAAGTTAAGAAAAATGTGATCGTATAGTTGGTTTCAGTTGTTGAATCAGTCTGAATGTTTACAGGAGCATGAAAAGGACTTACAGTGTCACAAAGAGCCTTCAAAAACTTTTGAGTAAAGACCAAAGTTAAAATGTTATTTTCATAAAAGACACTACAGGGTGCGGACAGATAGCTCCGTTTACCAACACTCAACACCAAACTGACTTTAACATCTTCATCAACTCACTCTCTTGTTTTCCTTTCAAATTCAAATTCCACACTGCCAAAGGTTTTATGTTGTAATATGGCACCAGCCCATAACATTCCTCAAGACAGACTGAAAGCTCTGTTTTGTGCTACTGAGATGACCACTCAGCGATGAAACATATTGCAGGATACAAGAAAGATTTGTTTTAAAGTAAGTGGTAATTATCTGCCCCTGAAACAAATTTTTTTCTCTCTCTCTTTTTTAAGGGGGAGTGGCGGGGAACCATTATCTCCCGGTGAATGACTTGTGCAGAAGAATGAAAAGAAAAACTATTGCGTAAAAGCAACTGCGTCAAGCGGTAGGCTAATTGCTCTTTTTCACACTGTGAAAACAACATGCCAAAAATCAAAAGACAGCCAAATTTGGACTAAATTACCGCCCTATAGCTGGAGAGAGGACTGAGATTCATCCCTCAACAATATAAAGAGGCAGAAAAACACAGAGCAGTGACCTGGCCGGTTTTAAGGTGATCATTACAAGCATCTACATGATTTTGTCATTATTGTTTAGTTTTCATGGCCAACTTGAATTATTTTGAAAAACACAAATGGGGCTATTTTCTTGGCAGTGAGTTCTTGTCAGCTGTAATTTTATAGGTTATCTATTGACTTACCACAGGTGAAGAGCATTTAAGAAGTATGAGGAAAAACCCTTTCCTCGCTCCTCTGCCAGTAAGGCTCACGGAGCTCATCCCAAGCACGTTTACATGACACCTAAAAAAGACAAAGTATTGCGTTAGTCCGACCAAAACTGGACTTTTAAAGTATATGTAAACACGTTAGCTCGACTGAAATCGAGTTTATAATTGTTGGACTAACACACCCAAATAATGCGATTGAAAGTCGATCTACTGCTGCATGTATTACGGACAGTCGGAGTTGATCTGCGCATGTGCTAAAGTTTCGCGCCAAACTAAGACCCGGAAGTCGAACGGCATTTAAAACGTAAACGCAAATGTAGGAGGTCAGACAAAAGAAGCTAACTAACTGCTAAGGCGTTGAACATGGCAAAGTCTGCAGCAAAAAGCTAATTTTTGGACGGATACAGAGGCTAACTTGCTAGCTCACCAGTCTTTTTTTCTTTCCACCTCGGTTGTGGTCTGTGACGTCATAGGTCAATCGGTAGTGACCCATTACCCACAAGCCGAAAGAGTGCATATCGCCACCTATCGTAGCGGAGGCGACATGATTTCAACATGTATGTATACTGGGACAAGGACAGTCGGATTAGATGGCTTTATCGAGCTACAACCATAGCTTGACTTTACTGTGCATGTAAACGTAAACGATATACTAACTCCTTATTTTGGCTTATTTTGGTTAATTTTGTTTGCAAAATTGTTGTTGTCACACAAAGCTTCAGTTTGTGCGACATGAGTTATAACAGATACTTTTTCACACACTAAATTGTGTGTAAAAGAAAAAGATTAAGGCCGGATTTGAGACAATCACATCGCATAGTTAATTGTAAGGTGGTTTGGAGACAATTTCTATCCAATTACCAGCTCAGAAACTCACAAACTAACATCTAACAATACATCTCTTTGGTTAGCTGTGAGGAAAAGCAAGTCTTGTGGTTTTATGCTGTAGTATACTTGTTGAGCTATTGTCTTGGCCTCCTCTGGTGTCGGTAAGACCGGTGTAAATGTGCTCTTACATTTGGAAGGACCCATTATAGCTGTCTCCCCTCGCGTCTGTGTGTATTTGTGCTAAGCTAGGCTAACTACCAGCTACATGTAGCTTGAGCATTGTAAATATCTTCTCATCTTCCAAACAGCAGGAAACCAAATTACCCAAAATGTAGAACCGCTCTTACAACAAGTATTAAAGTAAAACACACTGAGAGAGTAAGAGTAAACATCACATTCATCTGTAGTTTGACTACATATGATGAGATGCCTGTAATAGCCTGTTATGTACAAACTTGTGGGAGCTATGGAAGTGTTAAACTATGTGAACCTGTGTGTGTGAGCGAATTCAGGAATGTTTTAGGGTCTAAATGAAGTATTTTTTACTTCTCCAATGATGATAAGAGTGCAACAAGTTCCCTCCATTACCATCTCAACGGTCGACAGTTCAGTGAAAAGTGGAAATGGTAGTGTGTGGGAGTGCAAGTGTCCACAGCCCAACTAACAGCAATTGTACCCAGAGGAGTTTTTCCTGTTCTCCACCTCCTCCCTCCTTCCCCTCTGCCCCCCCCCCACCCTTCACTCCTCTCCCTCTTTTCACTCGCACATCGTGTCTCTAACGAGTCACGTCCATCTAGCAATTATTATGAAATTAAGGCTATTTTCCATGGCCGATGTTTGCCCCGGTAATAACCACACCGAGATAGGCTTCATTCATTTAGCATTTCAGTCCAGCTCAATTCTTGTCGCATTAGCAAGAGGAGCAAAATCAGAGTGTCACTCAGATATTCTGCTTAATGGTTTGGCGATGGCCTGGCCTTTTTTTCTCTCTCTCTCTCGCTCTCCTTTTCCTTTCGCGATCCTCCTAACCCTATCTCCAATTACACTGTTTAATCTATATGTAGATAATGGTGTCCAGGACCTCCCTGTTGAAATGTCAGGTGTGACGAGGTTATTAGCTAACTTTTAATTACTGTCCATCATTCACCAGCCAGCAGGACGGACCGGGCCTCTCCGACTGTCCGCTTATCTGGTGTCTGAATGTTGGCTGCAGACAGGGAAAAGAAAGACATTGAGGAAGCACCAGGTCTCTGACTTAATAACACCATTTTCACACTATTAACGGGAATTAGTGTTTGAAAAAATGACGTGGGAGGGAGGAGAAAATGGTGTAACCAAGTAGAGTAGTACCCTGTGTCAAATGGTTTAATGTAACCAGGATGGGATGAATAGTTTAATGAAGGTGATTTAAAAGTTTTGTAGAAGAAAGGGAGGACATGAAGCAAGAATCAATGGGAAAGAAAGTAGTAGCAATTTAACACTGCGCCAAACTCTGCTGCAAATATAATTTAGCATCAACATAAGGCAGAACCAGACTCTGTGCTGTCAGATTTTTCAAAATACTTAAATCTTGTTATAATTTGTGGTTCTGCAGACACAGTCACATCTTTGGTGCTTTTTGTTGGTCTGAAAAACTTGCAGTCTGGTTAAAACAGGGTTGTCTTGTTCATAGAGATTAGCTGCAATTTCCCACTTGAAATGTTTTAAAAGCCTGCAAACCATTTTCTTGAACTCCCCCTACCCTTGTGTTAAAGCCCCTATTGTACATTTAAAGACCTGCAACCCCTGACCCAAATTCTGCTGCTCGCCACTTTAATTCCTGCTCTCCAATACTTGTACTGGGGCCCAAAATAATATGAGTTCCGGCCCCGAGCTCTAAGGTTTGTCTCCATTTGCTATGAAGCATATTGTTATGGCTGTGTTATGATACATAAAGAAATATATAACATAGATACTTTGTTTTAGACATTCCCAATAGATGAAATTTAATGTACTGCAATTTTAGCATTGCCACACGTACACATTATGGAACAAAGTCACGCATTTCTACATGACCTACGAAACCTGCTGGTGTCTCCTGGAGGTGATTTACCATTTTTAATCAGACATGCAGTTTATGAAAAGCAACCGCAGCAATGACATGGACCAATTTTAACACTTTTTTGGGTGAATTGTTTCAGTGATGTTTGCAAAGATGCATTTCTATGCTTTTCCTGAAGTATTGTTTCTCCAGTGTATTTTTTTTTTAAAGGTTTTTGCCACTTAATACACTGGACAGTTTAAATACAGCTGAAACTTGTAAAATCCCTTTACCTACATGGAATACACAGCAGGCCAAAGTAGGACTTGTGCCTTAAAAATACACAACCTCAACAGTATCATAGCCATTCTCACGTCTTCATTCCAACAAGCAGAGACACACACACAAACAAACACACCTGCAGGCAGCCCAATCTCTCTTCAGCCCTTGAACTGCCTTTGAGCGGATTTACTATTTTAAACTCCGCAGGGCCAAGCGCTGCTGATTACAGCGCCACAGAGAGAAATACTTCCCAGGCTCATTTTTTTCTTCTTCTTCTCCCTCGCCATCTTTTACAGCTTGCAGACAAATTCCGTTGGAGGCAGTGAGCTGTTATTTCAGCAGACATCCTCCCTGTGATGGAGGCTCTGGTTACAGAGAGCTGCCTCTGGATCACACATATAAACACAGACACATGCAACATGCTCACACATTCTTCATTTTATTCAAGGATAGACTGGTAGATAGTTGGAAATAGCTCTAAAAAAACAACAAAAATTCTAAAACTATAAGACTGAGCCAAACTGTGGAGTCATGTTTGGACTTTTTTTCATGTCTACAGCTCTTTCTCTCTCTGGGCAACAAATGTCTCTGTGGCATACAAGTCCCTGTAAAACTGGAGCATTAGTGTGTTTTCAAAACTAACCATTCAGTAGAGAACATCATTAAGCCGATTAATGTTTTTCATCCCAACATGCATGCCTTTGAACTGGAGTTTGTGTGATATTTAAGACTTTAAGTGGAGCCTCACTGTTCTGTGAGGGGTTTTGTGTGTGTTAAGACTCTGCTCTCTGAGCTCTGTGGTGAATTACAGCTGACCCATGAAGACCCCAGGCCCTGCTGCTCCTACCTTTGGAAACCCCCATCATCTGGATCACATTGGGCTTAAATGGGCGGAGGGGGTAGGAAACCCTCTGTTTGACACAAGCAGAGGAGAAGGACACTGAAATTCAGTATTTTTTAGCTAGAATGATCAAAAGCTTTTTGTGTAAACTGATAAAATTCATAAATAATCTGGTTAGTTTGCCACCAGTTGTGGTGGCAAACTGGAGAAGGGTGACCTTTGACCTTTATTTGGCCTTATTTGGCCCTTAAGGGTGGGCATCAACAACCATTTGTCTCATTTTTATGTTAAAATACACCTAATAGAATTTAACTAAAGAAGAATCATCGCCTAATGTCGTATAGTGATTCCAAGGTGCCTAGTTTTAACCACATTATGGTAAATATATTGTATATCATGAAAATAAAGTGCAAATAGATCAAATCAAATCAAATGATTGCACCTTCACAAACATCCATCCAAGAGCTGTAAATATAAGCAAAACATCCAATAAGCTAGTGGATTAGCCTCCACTGCACCAACACCAAAACCTCTAACCTGATGAGTTGCTGCCCCCTGCTGTTACACTGTACTCATGAAGGTCTAAATGACTTCCAGCAATGTGTAGCAACATGTAGCCAGTCAGCATGGTGGGGATTTTAAAACGGCTGTTGCATCCAGATTAGGTCAGAACTGACACACTGTGAGGTAACTGGATCACCTGAAAACATTAATAAGTAACAGGTGTGAAGGTTTAGAAAAAAATCCCCAAAAATCTCAACTTTTATCAAATACAAAGATTGTGTGGATTCATAACAAAATTCTTTTGGAAATAAAATGATTTAATTTTACCTAAATCACAAGCGAGAGAAACATAAGCCCTGTCACTGCTGTTATCGATTTGAAAGCACTGGATTTTCAATTATCCCCTGTTTGTGTGTGTGCGTGCGTGCGCACATGTTGGGATATTGGATATTGTAGCAGGCCACAGGCACTGTAAACAGATACTGCAGGACTCTGCATGTGCATGCTGTGACAATAATCATGCCTGTGTATGATAACAGCAATCAAGGGAGTGAAGATGTTATTTAGGATAATGCCACCGCAGGAGTTGGCAGCTCCATATCACTGTAGAAATGAAACACATTGTAATTTCCTGGCTGGGTGGTAGAGGAACATCACTTAACCTTTTGTTGTTGTTGGAAACCAGTCTGCTTGGCTGCAGGACATCTTTTGTATTAGATTTTCAATTTTTTCATGTAAACAATACAATAAAATCTTTTTTGATTTATATATGAAAATGGTTTATTACAAAATGATGTAATAAAGACAGCTGACTACAAAGAAATAAGGTATAGAAATAGTTGTATACATTTTTTCATTTTCTTTACATGGATGATACTTTGAAACAATTTATTGTCTGAAAGGCTTAGAAGTGATAGCTTAAGATTAATATGATTAGTTCAATGAATATGATAAACAAAATCATTTGGTAATTCATCACGACACATTCATTGCAAACACACACGCGCACACACACAAAAACACACTCTCACACATACACACACTTGCACACGCAAACACATATACACACACAGAGAGAAGCATTCAACCATGTCAGTGATTATTAAACATTTAATTCTGTTAGTACGTACAATAAGTAATGCAACTTCTGCTTCACTAACTCTGCCACTCAGCACAAGGTTAGTGATTTTAGTTAGTTTTTGTTAGATTATTAGTTTATTAGTAGGTTAGTTTGTTAGTTTGATGGGAGCTATTAAAAGCTCCTCAGGTTAGTAACTGTTACTTAACTTTAGGACATGTTAGTATCTGGTCAGGGAAACAAAACTGTCCAGCTTGTATTGTTGTCCATAACAGCACAACACATTCTCATGACACTAGAGGATGTTTTGGATAAAAGCGTCCATGTAATGTGGTTTAATGAACATACCTGGTACTGTGAGGCATGCTTTGATTAACAAAAGAGGCATCAGGAGTGAAATAATGTTTCATTCAAAGAGAGCAGAGATGTTAGTAAAAGCAACAGGTGGGCCTTTCCAGGATCACCACTGTTAGTATCAACACCATAAGGAGTTAGTGGTGGAGCTGAGGTTTGGCATGGGTTGTGTCTCACTGAATTGCCTGCGATGACAACAAGCCAGGCACTCACCTCCAAAGTTCCACCACACAGTGCAGAGGCAGAGACACAGAGCTGGCCTCTGAATATGCAAATTTAGCTGTTAAAGTGTGACGTAATACAGCAACACCATTCAGAATTAGATCAAAATCATTTTTGTTAGGATTGTTTTAAAACATGTGGTCAACCCAGTTCAATGTCCGCAGCTGTTTAATACCAGCCACTGTGTCTGTTCCTCTTTTCAAATTGTGGTTAATAGCATTCCCCTGCCCAAGTCCTGAAACCCTTCTTGACATACTCACTTCAACAATCTTTTTCATTGATTTTTCTTCAGTGATTAATATGAGGCGGTTATTTCTGGAAGGATTGCAGGATCATGAGAGAGGACTCAGACTGTGCAAGGGTGTAAAGCAGAGGGTTAGTCAGTGTGTTAGAGATCCAGTCCAGCCATCAGCAATCAGAGGACAAGTTAGTAATCAACGGACTGTTAGCAGACATTAGTACTGTTAGATATTAGTGAGATTCTGTTAGTGCAATCCAGACCTGGGTAAAAAGCTATTTGCACATAATTATTAGCATTTGCTGTAATTAGCTTGATTATCAGATGATGGGGCTGTAAGCATCAGACCAGTTTAATTAATGCCAGCAGGCATAATTTAGAAAAATACACACCATTCATTTTCAGCCCCATTGTGGTTATCTAAAGCACAAGAAATCCCACCCAACTGGTACTTGAATGAGGGTATAATAAATGCTAACAATCATTTGTAAATATTTTTTTTATCCCTTTTTCTGGTACATCCAGTGTCTAAAAGGAGACAATCAGGCATTTGAAAAGTTTGTAGCTATGAGCCCGTAGCTTCAGGCCCATTACAGATAGTTTTTTTTAATCAGACATTCTTCGTAATACACATGCACATATACAGGAGCGAACACACACACACACACACACACACATACAAAATAGAGCTCATGCATAAACACATGCACTCACACTGACACACAAATACACCCATCCATCCCAGTAAAAGGAGTAGTTCCTGTAGGTCTATATTGTACATTAGAATAGTAGAATTAAGCTTGCTAACAAATAAAAAAAAAATTGTGTGCACTACACAACATCCTCACACACTTATGCAGATGTGTGTGTGTGTTGTTGTTGTTGGGTTTTTTTTTTTAACATTACAGGATTAAAATATTAGAGCTTTCTGGTTCCGGATGTTGGCTCAGGGGAGAAGTTAAAAAAATAGCAGGGCAGCCGAAGAAAGCAATCGTGCGGCGTTTGATGGCTTTAGAGTCAGTGTTTTTGATCAGTGATGAGAGAAAATGTGACAGTGGGGGTGTGGGGAGCAGTACGGGTATTACTCACAGCCAGGGAGATTTAGCCTACACATGTTTAGGATAGACAAAGAGATCATTTTAGACTCAAAACACGATCCACCAAATACCTTTCTGCTACATCGGATCATGCTGACACTGACTAAAAAGGGGTTGGCGTTAGTTTTAACTGTTCAAAGCTCTGTTCCTTGATACACCAAAGCGACAGGAGTCTTCTGTCAGTGCGAAAAGATGTGAACATGGCTCTTCTCCTCCTGATGGTACCGGATAGCCGTAATGGCGCCATGCATCAATCACTGTGGTAAAAATGACACGATAGCTGTTACTGTAGTGACTGATGGTGTGATTCACATTCCTGTCAACCTCATTACAAGACATTCTTTCAAAGACTTTTTTTTTTTTTGTCATGGTTTAACAAATATGCAAACATTTTTTCCCTGGATAATGTTGAATAAATAAATCTGGAAAGTAAATTATGCTAATCTGATTTGGTCATGGTCTCCATTTTTCTGTTGGTTTATCTGCCCTCTTAACTATAATCCTGGAAAAGAGAGAGCATATGGGGGAAAATATGGCAGCAATTTTACACATAACTAATCTCCCGTGTTCTATCAGTTCCTCTGTTTATCTCCACTCTCAGCCAGCACCCGAGGCTTAACACTGGGACGCATACTGTATGTGGGCAAAGGCAAGATAACAGTCCATAAAAATGGGACCTGCATTTTATATTCATCCAAACCCATAACAGGTCAGAGTTTGGAGTGGAAAGTGAATATGAAAGGAATAACAACCACAGTGGTGCAAATTTACCGTGATGTTTTACCAGCACAGCAGAGGGCAATGACGCGATGCTGCCAGGTGTACTAAGAGGTCCGGCTCCAGCCCTAATCGGTTGTTTCATCAGTGTAACTGGAGAGGAACACACAACACAAAGCAGCAGAAAAGTGTGACTCAGCCCAGCTGTCCTCCAGGGGTACCCCAGAGAATGTCTCCTCTTTCATTGCATTGTTTCCCCTCACTGCTTTTTTTTTATTTAGAGGAATGAGACTGTAATAAACCCACCATATTACTCACTGAGTGAGTAATACTAGTATGCTCTCAAATGGAAGCTGTGTGACAGTGAAAATGAAACTCGTGGTTTTAATGAAGGTAATCCATCCTGTACACATAACCTGTCTTGTGGTTGGCTCCCACGTGGATCCTCCTGGTGTCCCGACTGGTGACATGTCAGCAGCTCTGAGGGTGAATCCAGTCCAGAGCTCATGCAGCACCAACCACAAGGTTACCTTAAAGAAGCAAAAAAAAAAAAAAATAAGGAAAACATTTCAAGCTTGTAAAAGAAAAAAAAAAATTCCAAATATAATAAATGTATCATTCACAATTGTTTTTTTTTTCTTACCTTACATATTTGCATATAAACAGCACATTTAGCCTTATATTAACATAAAAATGTGAAAAAAAATACAAAAAATACTGGACAACTTGTAACATATGGCTGCAGCTTCGACTAATTTTGTGTGTCTTCTGTATTACCTACAGCTTCATATTAAACAAGCTCTATTTCTACGCCTGCATCCACCAGAAAAGGTTCCTCTATAAATAAACATATTTTAATATTCATAAAGCAAGCATGTCAGAGTGAGGCGAGAGGACTAGGCCCTCTGGTGCAGGAATATCAGGGAGTGTGTTTGTCTCATTAGAGAACAGAAAAAGACAACACAAACTAGTTCGTGGATATAAAAGAAAAGAAGCAACAACAACAACAACAACAACAATAGTACCTCTAGTTTTTCTTCTTTTACCTTTGATCCCCGGGGTTCACCGGACCTGTCCCGCAGCTTCAAACACACGAACACGGTGCAAAAAAACACCCTCATCTTCTTCTCCTCCTTTTTCCCTTCTCCATACTGACAAAAAGCTGTGTGTGTGCTCAGGATCTGCAGTTAAAAAAAAAAAAAAATGTTGTCGCCTCCCAAAGCTACGCACCAACACGAGCTGAGAGCCTCAGCTGTGGGAGCGCCGGCCGACAGCAGCTGCGCACCGACCGGAGGAATCCGGTGAAAACGGGATAAAGCGGGGGTAAGAAAATGGAAGGGACGGACTGAGGAGAGGAGGAGGGTCCACCGAGCGGACTTCATCGCTGGCCCCGCTCCCCAGCTGCTGCCACAGGTTTACGGTCTTTTGTATGCGCGCTCTTCGTTCACCATCTGTGTTTCCAGGGCAACCGATGACTGCCTGCAAGGCATCCTCATCATCCGCATCCAGCCCAAACACACAACACACAACACACACACACCCCGATCAGCCTCTAACACTCTGCCCACAGGTAATTGCTGACTGGTTTCCCCCCTTCCATCCACACACTGCTCATACAGTTATTCTTACAGTCATTTCAACTTTTATTGACGGTTTGTTTTTGTTTTTTTTACTGGAGCATTCTTTTTCTAACTGTGGTTTCATGTCTCTTGTGTGTGGGAAAACTTGAAAACATGCAACAACAGTATTATATAACAATGATTATACATATTACAGAAAAACAATCTGCACTGATGGGATTAAAAACTCTCAATTTACATCACACACATTTATTTGTTTATTTATGTAATTGAGCAGCCCAGTTGGGCCTTAGAGCTGGAGACAGAAGGAAGTATTTATTTCATTGTATAGCTAATATTATCCATCCATCTTCATCTGCTTAATCCGGGTCGGGCCGCAGTAGCTAATATTATCTCCATTATTATTGTGATTAGGGGGTTTTTTCTGATGAGTGGAAATGGTTTTGACGTTTGTATGTAAGCATTTTTTTGGGCCTAAGGGTGGTGCTATAGGAAAGGATATTATGAGGTACTCACAGGAGACAGGTGGGATCTTTATCAAATGTGTGTAAGGAAAATGTACAAAATGATTCTACAGGACTAATTAGTTTTTGTACAAGTTATTATATTGCTAAACTGAATGAGTTTGAAACCTGGCATAAACCTCCTGTACTATAATTTCAGTATCTTTCATCATCTGCTCTTTGACCCTTTTCTTTTTCTGACGGACCAGCAGTGAAAATATCAGTACAACAAGCTACAATCAAACAATCTAATTAATGAACAGAAGTGATATTTGGATTGCAAATGAAATATTATAAATCTGACAGTGAAGGTTGCAGATTGTTTGTGTATAGATTTGTGGTCATACTGATAGATGTTTTAGGAGGCAACTTTGCATTTTATGCTAGGAACAGCCTCTGATTACTTGATCCAAAATATATCATTGGAATTCATCAGATATTTGTCAGAATATTTCCGTCAAGATCAAAATACTTACCTGTAGACCTTGCTATCCTTGGACCTATACAATGGGTAACAGAAAAGTTTAAAGACCAAAGCAAAGAAAACATAGCTAGAATATAGAATATTGAAATATAGAATATAGAATCCACAAAAACATAATGACAGAGTCTCAGGAGATTGATTCTCTGTTATGTTGTCATAATAGGTCAGTTCGCTTTGAGCTAAAGACACTTCTGTACCTCTTGATCAAAGTCAGCTAAAGAAGTCTTCATGATGGAGAGGGACACCAGAGAAGAAACTTGTTGTAGTAACATAACATCAAGTTCTCATTCAACCAGCTGCTTGACAGCACATAAAACTGGTAAGGAAAACTCAACTTCACTCAGACTTGAAGCCAGCAATATAATGTTGGCAAACCACTTGCATCAGCCCCTCAGAGTGAAACTAAAAGATTTCAGTCTGCCTTTCTCCATCCCAAATAAGATGTATGGGATGAGAAAGAAAACAAAGCTGCAATTTGCAAAGCTCATATTTCAACATCTTTGTAGTTGTTTGTCTATGCTCTAAATGATCAAGCATAAATGTCACTCTTCAGTATATATGTGTATTTTGAGGCTATGTATTTTTTTTTATTTTAAAATATCTGTCCAGCCTGCGTAGTAACTCTGTATGGATCTGCATCCATACTAACAAACCTGAAAATGTATGCACAGTCATCAAGTACACTGGGCATGTATCGGCCTGCGTAAACAGGAAGCAAAGTGGCGACTCATGGTCGGCTAGGGGCAGAAAATTATAGGAATGAGAAAAAGCAAAGGCGATATTAGCATTAAAATGAAGAATTTCACTGCACAACAGCATCATCGTTTCATTTTCAGACAGAAACACACACGCATTTCCAAAAGTCTCTGTTTTAGTTATAGAAAATCTCTGGAGTAGTGTAGGCACCAGGTGTAACAGCAGAAGTGATTCATTTTGAGACTAAAATGTAGTGGTGTGGATGCAGCCTGATGATGTATTAACAGCTACTTGTACGCTACCCACAGGGCACCTAAAGTCACCCTGGGGCTCCCCGTCAATGAGGCCATAGAGTTGTGGGGTCTTGGCTGTGTGCTTGCCTTCCTGTACCTTGCCAAACATCTGTTTGCGTATACTGTTAGTACCAGTCAGTAAGTAACTAAAAGTATCTAGATTCAAATGCAGAGACCGTTCTGCCTCAGACACATGTCCAAATCTAGTACAAACTTGAAGTAAAATATTGACAAATGCAACATTTTATCAATATTTTAAAGCACTGTAGACATATTGGGGCATCCAGCTGACCACCTACTGTGGACTGGATACCACACCTACAGATATTTCCTATTTCCAGAATAAGCAAAGATTGCAGATAAACATATTTTATATCTCCAAGATAGACACCAACTATAATAAACCTTTAACACATTAAGCTGGTTCAGTTCAGCTGTGGGCTCATCGGTCCATGGTGGGTCAACAGATGAGGGTTCAACTCAGACCTGCTGAAGAGAAGCCAGAATTTTTTTGACAATAGGGACCTGGCTTGGATTGAAAAAGCACAAATAATAAAAAAAAAAAAGAGTCACTTAGTCCTTGGAGTTTTTGGAGTCACATTAAGCCAAGCAGGAATAGGTGTTAAATCTCCTGGGAAGGGACAAAAGGACAGCGCTGTATGTGGGTGATCTCTGATGAGGGATAATTTCTTTAAAAATATGTACAATGTTATGTTATTGATCCTGGTGCATATTAACTCCAATCTGGAAAACCAACATTTGAACAGCATGTCAGACTTAGTGTCAAGTTTATACACTCTAATCTAGCCTGTTTTGGAATCAAAACACCTCAGCAGGATTTCTCCACAAACCTTTAGTCAGCCAACACGAGGGAAAACAATGGCAACTTGTACATTGTGTTGGAAAACACAAACATGGATGGAATAAATAACACTATGGCAAGGTCTGCCATATACATAAATGGATAAAGGCAGAGGGGAACCCTCTGGGCCTTCAAGGTATTCAGTGAAGGCCTAATAAAAATATTAAAAGAATTTTTGTAATACTAATGAGATATATATATATATATAAGAACTGTAGAGCTGAAAAATAAGTCACCAGCCTGTCGGCAACAGGTGACACAAACAGGATATGACGCAGATTTGAATTGACAAAATACTGAAAAAACTTTTAGTTCAATGTTACAGGATCACCTAAATCTCTAGAATCATAACTATTACATTGAATTACTTTCTCAAAGCCACAGGGAGCCAGGGCAGAGGGATGAAGGAGCCGCGGCTTGCTGACCCCTGTACCAAGCAAACTATTTCAAAATGTCACTTTGTACTTCAGGAAGTTAGAGCGATGATTTTCAACTGTGTCACTTAATACTCAGTTTTTTTGTAAATGTTTTATTTCTTAACCAGTAAGACATTACTGAATTAATTAAACGCCCATTGTGTCTCTAAAGCCTGGCAGCTGGTACCGTTTCAGGCTACAATAAGACCTCGGCCAGCTGAGGGCGACAGCGTATCCGCTCACATAAGTTTGGCCTACCTGCGTTGCCGTACAAGCGTCAGCGTCCCTTTCCTGTCATCCGGGATATTTGCAGAGTGTGTCGGCGGTAAACTCGCCGCAGCAGATGCATCGGCCGGCTCCTGCAGGTCTCTCAGGTCTTTGCCGGGTCACCGATCACCTGTACCTCAGTAACGCCAGAGCGGCCAATGATCCGGCTCAGGTGACTCGACACGAGATCACCTGCGTCATCAACGTCAGCGAGAACAGCGGCCGCTGCCCCGCACCTCCAGGAGTGGAGTACGTCCACATCCCCGTCCCGGACTCCCCGAGCTTCCCTCTGGGAGATCACTTTGAAGAAGTGGCAGGAAAAGTCGAGCGGACTGCAGGGCGCGGAGGCCGGACCTTGGTGCACTGCAGCGCCGGGGTGAGCCGCTCCGCCGCCCTGTGCATGGCCTACCTGGTCAGGTACGGCGACATGACCCTGCTGGAGGCCCACAGGTGGATCAAGATCTGCCGACCCCTGGTCCGCCCCAATAACGGCTTCTGGAAGCAGCTCATCCGGTACGAGATGGAGATCCGCGGGGAGAACTCTGTCCGAATGACCCCCTCCTCCATGGGAGATATACCAGACTTATATGAGGAGGAGGCCAGAAATATGATGCCAGTATGAGGCCATTTAATGACTGCACCTCTTCATGTGTGGGACTTAGTGACGGTAATGATATACCATCACCATGACAGTGTGTGTCCACTCCTGGCTTATTATGGGCAGTGGTCAAATGTAACTAAAGTACAACTCAAGCCCTGGACAGTATTTTCATGTCATTTAACTCCACCAAATTCATCTTGCAACTGTAACCATCGGATACCTTTAATATGATTTGATATGATATAAACCATGACTGGTTTATTTTGTTGTGTGTTAACTTAATAAACAAGTGGCTCCCAATCTCTTTGCTGTTTGGCCTGTTCAAAATATGATCTCTTGCTCTGTTAAGTCTAAAATGTCTGTGGTTAGCTTTGCTTGAATGATTTTCCTTTTAAACTTCTTAGCTGGTTTTTCAAATCACTACTTGGTGCTCAAAGAGGGCAAATTCTAATATTTAACATAAGAAAAGAAAGCAGTTTGGAAAGATGGTGTGTAATCGTGATTGCACAAACCATGAGATTTATCTTGTGACCCTTTGGATGAGGAGTGCTTTTACTTTTTACTGTAACATTTTGAAGGATTTGGATTTTATTCATATAGGATTTTTTTTTTTTCAAATGGTCAAATTGGTGCTTTAACTCAAGTATGTTATCTGAATATGCCTGATTATTGTCAGGCCTCAAATCACAGCACGCAAATTCAGGAAACAAGCTCATCTGAGGCTTCAAAGTACAAAAGCATTTATTGCAGATTCAATAGTCATCTAACAGGGTTAAGCAAAAAAAAAAAAAAAAAAAACCACCCAAAACATTTTAAGGACAGCAGTTTGTTTTTAGATATAGCCATTCTGAACAAAATGAAAGAAATACTGCATCCTTAATTATTTGGCTACAAAGTCATTAAACTTCACTATTACAACTAATTCTGGTGGTTGTTTCTCCCACTTTGATTAAAAAAAAAAAAAAGATTCATTTTGAGATCTCACAATGAAAATATATTTTTGGGACATAAAATGGAATTTGATTTTGATAATATCGCTTTTCCTCTCTACAGAAAGGGCCCTCCTTAGATTACAACCACTGTCCCATTAAAAATATATTAATTTATCAAACAGGCACAGTACAAGAGTCACACATTCAATCACAGTAAAATTATTCACAATTTGGCACAATCTGTTCATTTTAAACATCAACACACACATCTAAAGGACAGTTTAAATTAACTAGTGGTCAATCTATCCCCAAAGACATAAATTTTTCTCAAATAGTGCACTCCCAACAGTCAAAACAATACAGCTGTTGGCACAGTTTTCTCTAGCAAAATACTTTTTAGTTTAACAACATTTCAGACTACAGTTTCAATCCAGAGTAACAAGTGCCAAGTCAGAGAGATAACTGCCATCAGAGGTGTTGGGAAAACATATTAGACTGACATATTACAGATAACCAGCATTTTGACACTGCAATCCATTCCACTAAGACAGTTTTCCATGACATCCAGACATTCAGATGAAAAGAGGAACATTTAGATGTGTGTACCAAGCATATTTTTTTGTTGTTTTTGAAAGGAACAGCTCAACATTTATGGAGACATGGTTCTGAACTTTCCTGCAGAGTTTGGGATCATAATATGGACACCATTTTTATATTCATTAATTTTTAACAATAACGTTAATATAACCTGGAAGCCCCTGAAGTAATTAAACACATAGCCTCTTGTTAGACAGCAACCTGTTTTAACACTTGAATTTCTGTATGGATATTATAAAAAAAATGCAAGTCATGGCCTTTACTGCTACTGGTGAGCACATTTTGTCTGGCTGTCTCTTTCTCCTTGATTGCAGTCTTTATGCTGGACTAAGCCAATCAGAAACTGGATGGTGTAGAGTTTTACTTACAAACAAAGTGTTGATCTTTTCATCAAATTCTCAGCATTTTCAAGTCACTGCCTGTAGTATGAGAATATTGACCCGGTATCCCACTAGGAGAATAAAGCTTGTTCTTACATTCATCTGGCCAACAATATGTGGTTGTAAGCAGAAACCCCATTGTGATACTTCAGCACATCTAAATGGAATCTGGATACATTTTAGCAAACATACATTTAAAACATCTGCACAGAAAATCTACACAGTATGTAAGATTCAGATGGCTTATTCAGGTACACAGTGTGATCACTAATGTACTGTACAAACAAGGCTGAAATCCAAACAGCTAATATTTCCCTTTGCTACTAAAATATCCTGAGTCAGGACCTTAATCAGGTCAAACTACTAGATTGCCTAAGAGGTGGAATAACGACACGAGTGCAAAGAACAAATGCTTATTTAACCCTCACTGCATTTCACAAAGTCCCTCAATAAGGCAACAATTTCTTCTGCATAGTCATGCAATAAGCATCTAAGGGTACAAAATAGAACTATGTTCATTTAATACAGGTTGAAATCAATGCAGAGTACACCAAGAAAGTATCCAACATCAGTACTCAGTCTTTTCTCACACAACCCAAAGTGTACTCAGCTGCTCCAGGCCACCACCTCCCAAGAACGACTTAAGATCACATCTAAAACAAAACGCAGAGAATTTCAAACACACAAAGTAGTTAATGAGAGTTCAGTAAAATTGGATAAAGAAAAAGGGCATATGGGCTGTTATATCAGCAACTTACATGTTGTTCCAGCTTCTGATATTCTGCTGACTTAGGTCGACGTGCAGATCTGGATTTCTTTCCCTCCAACACAAAGGCAATTATCTAGCAAGAGAAAACAACAAAAAAAAGATATGGAGAAGTGGTTTTAGTGTTTTCATGTATTGACTTATTCACTTTGCTTCAAAGAGGTCAGAGTAAGAAGAAAAGGTTACCTTCCGCTTGTTGTGGTAAGTGATGTAAAGCACAGCCACCAGCACAGCTGTGCACACAAGGTAGGCAAAGAAATGACCGCTTTCAGTGTCCTCCTTCATCTCAGGTAAATTATACAGACTTGTGTCCCCTGAGTTGCCCTTGTGTTGCTCCTTTTCTTGGGTTTCTTTCTCACCAGCCTCCTGCTCTGCCGGTTTTTCCTTATTGCTGTCCTGCTCATCCTGTTTTTCCTTACTGGCCTCCTGCTCTGCCTGTTTTTCCTTACCGCTGTCCTGCTCTGCCTGTTTTTCCTTACCGCTGTCCTGCTCTGCCTGTCTTTCCTTACCGCTGTCCTGCTCTGCCTGTTTTTCCTTACCGCTGTCCTGCTCTGCCTGTTTTTCCTTACCGCTGTCCTGCTCTGCCTGTCTTTCCTTACCGCTGTCCTGCTCTGCCTGTTTTTCCTTACCGCTGTCCTGCTCTGCCTGTTTTTCCTTACCGCTGTCCTGCTCTGCCTGTCTTTCCTTACCGCTGTCCTGCTCTGCCTGTTTTTCCTTACCGCTGTCCTGCTCTGCCTGTTTTTCCTTACCGCTGTCCTGCTCTGCCTGTTTTTCCTTACCGCTGTCCTGCTCTGCCTGTTTTTCCTTACCGCTGTCCTGCTCTGCCTGTTTTTCCTTACCGGCCTCCTGCTCTGCCTGTTTTTCCTTACTGCTGTCCTGCTCTGCCTGTTTTCCCTTACCGCTGTCCTGCTCTGCCTGTTTTTCCTTACTGCTGTCCTGCTCTGCCTGTTTTTCCTTACCGGCCTCCTGCTCTGCCTGTTTTTCCTTACTGCTGTCCTGCTCTGCCTGTTTTTTCTTACCGGCCTCCTGCTCTGCCTGTTTTCCCTTACCGCTGTCCTGCTCTGCCTGTTTTCCCTTACCGCTGTCCTGCTCTGCCTGTTTTTCCTTACCACTGTCCTGCTCTGCCTGTTTTCCCTTACCGCTGTCCTGCTCTGCCTGTTTTTCCTTACCACTGTCCTGCTCTGCCTGTTTTTCCTTACCAGCCTCCTTACCTCCCTGTTTCCCCTCACTGGTGGCCATTTTTCCTGGTTTTCCCTCACTGAAGTTGTCTGTTGCTCTTCCACTGTTATCGTTACCAATTTTGGTCAGTGACACCAGAGTCTGAGTATTTGGGTTCTGCCCTTGCTGACTTTTTGAATTTTCTTGCTCTTCTGGGGTTATCTCATTTTCAATTGCCACTGCCATGACCGTTTGCTGACCTCCCTGACCTATGGATGCTGTAGTCTGGTTCTGACTTTTTTCAGGCCCAGGAGAATGTTTCAATGCTTCTTTGCTGGTTATCATTTTGTCAGTATTGTCATTAGTCACGGCTGAATTTTGAGCACTGTGTATTGGACTCCCTGCATTTGAGATAAAAAAAGAAAACAAAGAGTCACTGACAAAATTCTGCTTTGGTGACACGCACATCTATTGGTGGTCTTCACAAGTTTTCCTTCTTGGTTTTCACAACAAACACACTTGAATAATTCAGCTGAGATAATCTAACCCATGGGGGGTGGGGTTCGGGGTGTGAGATATCGGTGGCGATATGGGTGGCTGGGTGGTGGATAGGGGGTTTGGGGGGGCATGGGGCCCTCCTGTCCTGCTCCGACGTGCGCTTGCTTGGGCAGTCCAGTAATGCTTGCCGTCGCGCACCTGGAACACTGGGGACTGCGGCGGCTCTCTGGGCTTGGTACCTCAAGTGCTCCCACACAAAAGGTGGTGGGCATGGGGGGCCGGGGCCCGTGACCACAACCCAAGTTGTGACCCCAACTTTATTTATTTAGTTATTTTTGTCTGACTAGTTTCGTTTCCTGTAGAAGGAAAGATGGAGAAGTGAGCAGTTCACAGGAACCAGGCCCTGAAGGCCAAACCATGGCCACCATGTTCTGTAACTGTGACAGAAAATGACCAGATAACCGTCTCCAGCTCACTTGTTTCCCGTTCATGTTTCCGTGTTGGGCACGGACGACGCTAAGACCTGTTGCCGGTTTTTAACCAAACACCGACACCGTGTATAATACCGCTGATGTTTCTTGAACGCCACGCTGCCGACGACCTGTTTAGTTACACTTGGCTCTTGAGTTGTTTTTGTCATTCTTCCGTAGAAGAAAAGCCGCTTTAACAGGAAGGCTTTGTGGAGACAGTCCAACACTTAGCTAACGATGAGCCTGAAGGGGAGATGGAGTTCAGAAAACAACGACACAAACTTCACTCACCTGTGACTAAGCAGCAGCAGAGAAACATGGCGGTAAGAAGGGGGAACGTCTTCATCTTGTCCACACACACAGAGACGACACAGACTGTGTGTCCTCTCGTCTGTTCACTCACTGTCTTCCTGTCGCTCTCGACACAATCCGGATTGACTGATGCGATTTGACAGGTTGGAAGATGTGACAAACCTTGTTCTTGCTTCCGTGTACAAACACGCCTCGCTCTTCTTCTGCGGATGAAAACAGGCATGGAGGCCTTTGCTGCCCCCTGCAGGCGGAGCGGGGAGCAGTACACAGAGCGTCACATGGCGGCCATGTGCTCAGCGCCTTCACGCTCCAACGCCAACCTCCTTTGGGAGCTTAAGTTTAAGTTTATTACTAAAAAGTTTAAGTTTATTACTAAAAAAAGAACTTAAACTAAAGCAACCCACATCTAATCAAATCCAAAAGGTGCTGGCCTTGACCCTGAGACCCTGGATCCACCTGTCCAGTCCACCCCTGATGCCAACCTTTGCAAGTAAGTGAAAGGTGTCGGCCGAGTGCACAGATCATCTTTCAGCACCGGAGCCCTTTCCAGCAACGGTCAGGGCTCATTTTCATCTATTTACATTTCCTCCATCTCATCATCTCATCAGGTTGAGCTGTTTATGTCAGTGAGTTTTGGTTTAGACAAAAATCCAGAAGGAGGACAGGAACTAACTATCATCAGCACATCACTTTGTTTCATTTCAATGGCAAATGTTGAAACAAAGGGAGGCCAAATATTTGGATACTGTAGATTTTGCTGCTTGTGAGGCTGACATCCTCCCATTGAGCTTACAGCGCCCATTGACCCCAACTGACCTAAAGTAGCACACATGGAGAATTAAATGTAATATATGCTACTGCAAAGGGTTTGTTGTTTCTAATGATCAAGCTCTAAGGAGTGGGGCAGATTAGATTTGTGTAGTTACTGCCATCCACAGGTTAAGTGCTGACATGATGGGGATATTTACTTTACTGGTTGTGTCAATATTTGACCTCAGCAGCAGATGGCAGTATTGATATATGGTGCAATTAAAATAAATACAAATAAATAGCATAAGACATCATGACACTGAATTACTTATTCTCCATGTGATTGTAAGAGCCTTTCAAAAACCCATCAACCCATTATATTAACTCAAAGGGTATCAAACAACACATATTTAATCATTAAGTAAAAAAGAAAATGAACAAAAGTCATAAAACATTCAATATGTATAATAGGAATTAGAATTGAATGTGAAGTAGCTTAATGATGAGATAATGAGCTCAATACTAATTGGAGGTGTTTTACATCTCAGCTGGGTTAGGGGGACCCATTGGTGCTTGTAATAAATATTTCTTAATTGTGGCACGTTCTTTGACATTTGAAAAGTCTGTCGATCCCATCTCATTCTTGACACACATTTGCATTTCCATCTTTAAGGTCAAATGGGTGTGAATAATACATTAAGGAGGTTCTTAAGCTCACAGCCAGCCATACCTATCTTCACAAAGGCACCAGCTGAGTGTTGCTAAGCTCACTGAATGTTACAGAAACAATCAATTAGTATCACTTTAGGAAACCAGCAAGTGAAGCAAGTACAGCATCCTGTTCTTAGCAGGACTTTAAGGTCATTAAGTCATCAGAAGGTATAGGATGAGCCTTTTCTGACCAAAAAACAACGATCCACAAGCTTCAATGTGTGCTGAGTCTTAATTATGCCGATGGGCGGGTGTTCTTTTTTAAATTATTATTATTATTAATATTAATGATTTTTACTTTTTTATTTTTTTTTATTTTAGTGACTTCTGAAATGGCAGTTCTCAGTGCAATATTAGGCAAGGGAACTATAACAGGGTTAACCTGGAATAATTTTGAGATCAAAGGATGGCCCAAAAAAGAACCTTGGCAAGAGATTGGAGGAATTTAATGAGCAAAAATTAACATGTATTAAATCTGACCTTGTGCTTACATGGCAGATGTTGAGAGGATACGAAACAGATCCGTTATTAAACAGCGGCAGGTGTTCACATCACAACTTATTCAACCATATATTTTCTTTAATACAGAACAAAATCTAAGTGTATTAAAATTCTACTTGCCAGTCAGCAATGAGCTAAAATTCACCTGGGAAATGTTGTAATAATGATGTTGAAATAGATTTCATGGCATTCCTTTCAACAAACAAACCCCTGAAAAATAAGCTGGCGTAGGTATAAAGATATGTTTACTGGGAGAGTAGTTGCAAAAACCAGCACATTTGAAGTCATTCACTTGGGGACTGAGTTTCATAATAAGGATAGCATCTTAGGAGAACTGAACATTGATGTATGGCCTTGAGGAGACAGATTCACTGGCTGTTTTGACAACTCATTACCTGTAATTTCACTGATGGATCGGTGAAGTAGCTCAGAGAAGGCAGCCCTGACACCAGAGACTGTGTGGTTTTGCTTAGAATGATGTAAGATAGAAAGGCAAACAAGCAAAGACTTATTATGGCTAATGATTGCTTAACACAAAGCGGGAGAGACTTGACAGTTTCGTGTACCTGTATCGGGCAGGGGTGGGGGTACAATAAAAGCACATCCTCAGTCCACCTGGCTGCACTTTTAGTAACATGTCTGAAAAGAGATTTGATTCTTTTGTCGACATTTAGCACCAAACGGATGACAAACAATTGCTCAGTAATCGACTCCTCTGACAATGGATCAATCTGTGTGATCATTTACATAGCATCTGTAGCCTCCACATACAACCAATAAACACAAGATGCTCCATTGGTGCTTTTTTTTTTTTGCTAGAAAATCATATTTAATGGAAAAATATATGTAAGCAATAGTGAGTTCGCCCAGGCTAGTCTCACAATCCCCCCCACATCCCACCATCCCTGCTGCTTTGACAAAATTGGTCCATCCCTGGCACTGCTGCTCATCTCCAAAGCCACCAAAAACTGTAACCTACCTTGTGTATTTTTTCACTAATTGAAATGCCTAATGAGGTCCCAGGGGCTCCATCCCATTACCTCTGAGTTAATTAAAGCCTAAGCAGAGTGCCAAACGGTGAATAAAGATGCAGTAAAAGTGCAAAAAGAAGAGCAGGGTTCAGTGCGCTGGGATGGGGCCAGCTTGCTTTTTTATCATTGTTGAGGGACACTGTATTCTGAAAAGGAGCAGATGCCTATTATTTTTTTATTTGTCTTTATTTTGGGCTTGATTTTTTTGTTGTTACCCTGGTTCAGACTTTTTTTTCCAATGTGGTTAGCCTAATTCTTCTTTATTAAACATTCAGCTCCATCCTTGCCACCATTAACAAGGATTTTATGAAGATATTCTCTGTTTACAACTGGTGCATAACCTGAGTTTATAAAACAACAGGTGTGTTCTGGACTTTTATTCAATTCTATTGTGGCTGCAATGACATTATACTGCTTATTAAATCTACAGTCAAGTCCTACAAAATGCAGTTATTGACTTGTTATGCACCACAGTCACTATTATGAGAATATTAATCAGAACCACATTACCTTGTTAAAGAAAACTCTTCTTATTAAATGACGAAAACATGCATGCATTTCTTTTAAGAAACAATTTCAAATGTTTATTTAACATGTCAAAGAAGGGACACACACTTGTGAATTGAAAAGAGGGGGTGGGGCTGCAATTATTGGCCAGTACTATGATGACTTAAACTTAATACTAACATTAATCAGATTTTGGCTAAAAAGAAAACATGTTTTTTGTTCCTTTTTGTTTTTATAAAGAAACTTTATGTACATTGGTTCTTTTATACAAGAGGTTCATTGGATAAATGCATCAAAAAGAAACCAGTTCTGCAGTAAACTTTACAAAAAATACATTTTGTTTCATTGAGAGATGTAGAAAAGGAGACAGTCAAATATTGACCAATAATATTTCTTCCTTTTCATCATTTAGAAAAAAAGTTGTTCTAATACCTATTTTAAAGAAAAGCAATATACAGCACAATAAATGGGAGAAAATTTGCCTTTGAGGATTCATTCAGTTGGTTTGGTTACCAGGGACAAGGGCTGCGACTGGAACAGGGCATGATGGGAGTGAAGGGCTGCCTGATGGAAGGGGGAAGCTGGGGAGAGCATGGAGGGGTGCAGAGAGGTGAAAGGGAGCGGCCGGGTGAGGATGGATGTGGTCGACTGGCTACCTGAAGTACCAATTGGGATGGAGATGGCGGGTTGGGATGAAGAAGAAGAAGAAGAGGAGGAGGAAGAGGAAGAAGAGGTGGATCCAGAGGCCTTTCCAGGTAGGGAGAAGTGGTGTTGCATGCGTCCCTCCGGTTTGGTGGTGAGTGATAGTGGCTGGGCCTGCTCGGAGTGAGTGGCGGCAGGAGCAGCCGGGGAGGCCAAGGCTGCAGAGGGAGTGGCTGGTGAGTCCAACATGCTGCCGTGGGATGACGCAGGGCTGTCGCACATCTTCTCCGAGGGCAGGTACTGCACACACTGCTTCTTATTTCTTATCGAAAAGTCTGGGGGAAAACAAAGGAGAGATAAAGAAGCTGAATTATGGATATCCCGCTGGCTTCAAATCTGGTTCAAGTCCCACAAAGTTGCCAGTGTAAGAAGTGAAGGAGTTATTATTAAGACAGTGAAGAAGATGCCAGTGGAGGGTCTGAAAGATGACTTGTTCAAATCAAAAACACGTTACAACACGGACTGTGAGACGGAATGTTAAAAATATCCAGATGGTGGAGAATCATAATGCAAAATAATGACACACTCCATTAAAATGGGCACCAAAGTGTGGAAAGCTGTTTTTATTTTGAGCAAATTGCAGTGGTCATTTAGTTGCACAACAGCAGACATACCTGCCACTATTAGCACTGAACCTCATAAGCTGCTTGTCAAAGTGCAGAAGCAGGAAAGGAAGTTAGTATGTGTTAGTGAAGAGAATCCATGCAGGAAAAAACAGAGTAAACGTGCAGTGTCTCAGATTGCACCTGGTCTTTGCAAGAAAAATAAAGCTCTCGCTGTTAAGTTTCTACAGTTTTCTTTCATACTCCAAAACAAATAAAGGCTGTCGGAAAGGATAAAAGCCCTTACCTTCTGGTTTTGAGTCTGGTTTGTTCTCTCGCTTCCTCTTTTTTCTCTTTCCCTGCATAGATAAAAACAATGTAATTTTTCATGTGGAAGTAAACCATTCAGCAACTTCAGCTTATAGAACAAAGTGTGGTTGCTATAATTAACCCATAAAGTCACGTATATAAAAAAAAAAGTACTTTTCTAACCTACTCTACCCTCTGATAAAAGATTTTAATCATGTAAAACGTCCTACTCACATAGTTATCTCGTGCTGACCATCCTGGATAGAGCTGGGAGTGAAGTTGCCTCTCTTTTCTGGCCAGCTCATAGTATTTGGCTTGTTCCTCTCTTGACAGGGAATGCCACTGCAGACAAAGACAGAGTATATCAAAGGACTGCTAAACAAACACACACACACACACACACACACACACACAGTTATAAACTCAGATGCTCATCTCTGTCAGTGCCACTTACCCGCCTTCCAAGGATCTGGTTGATGGCAGCACTCTCTTTCAGAGTGCACTCTGCCACTACTTTGGCTCTCATCTCCTTCATATATAGCATGAAAGCATTCAGGGGCTTCTTGATATGAGGCTTCTTGTCCTCTTCTTTCTTGGGAGGAATGGGGGATTTCCTGCTAATCCAAAACATTGAAAAAAAGATGCTGTCAGTGAAGCCTAGATGGTGGAGTGGTACTCACAAAAAATAGTAAACACTAGTAAAGACTGCAGCAACAGAAGCAGGGTTTTAATGACTATTTGGATTGTCCTTACGCATGCATCGAGGGGCTGATGTCACCGCTGGGCTCCTGCTTGATGGCAGGGGAAACGATGGCAGGATGGGGAATGCCGGTCTGGTGGAGGCTGTGTGGAGGTGGAGTCACCATGTGGGGGGAGAAACGGCTGGAAACCAAGCTGATGAGGCAGAAGGAGGAAACATTTTAACAGTCGCACATAACAACAAATTTGCATTCATCTGTTGAGAAAAGGTTCAGCTAACTTGGCCCTTTACTGTCCTGCTTTATCCTCTGAGTGAAGCTCACTGAGCTCATTGCCTCCGTCTAGACTACATTCATATACAGAATTAGTTACATGCTTGCTTTTTATTCAAATAAAGACTTCTTCAAAAGCCCCTTTCTTCAGCAATGGCTGGAGAAAACTGCAGTGTGTTGTTACCATGGTTACAGCATGGCCGTGACACCTGAAACCACTTTCCCTACCACGTTCCAGACCATGGAGAGCGCTCTGACAGCCGCACACACAGAACACCTTTTACAAAGTGGCTCTCTCAATTTCCAATTGTTAATACAAAGGAGCATTGTAGCAGAAAAGGGGGGGGGTAACCCTCTATCACAGACTCCATAGACAGTGTTTAACAGGAAAATTATTTTACATCCAAGTCTCTAATTTGTTACACCAACTGGCATGGGTGGCTATGCACAATATAGTTTTGTACTTGGATGAAGTGAGCCCAGAGTTATTGGCTTTACATTTTGGACCAACCCACAGTTAACTTTTACTTTGAGCTTTTGGAGTTTTTGGAGCTTTTGAGTGGTGCAAAAATTTTGGAGGAACTTGTTTTGGAGTCCTCAGTCAATGTTAACTGTTACTGCTTCTATAAACTTGAAATCTCTTGCAAATGCAGTTAAGTGCTGATATTTTTCTTTTTTCTGTTATTTTCTTTGATCTATTGAATAATTTAGGCTATATAAACAAGGAGGTGCCACATCTTTCCCCTGGTAATCAACCTATATCTATAACTATATCAGTAAACATCCTGCTCTGTCCCCAGTGACTCCACTACTGCTCCTAGTGATGGCATGCAGTCAAGCTACATATTCTTGAAACAATGTTCCCATTAAGCCCATGTAATGCAGGATTAGTGTGGATTGGTGAAATAGTTGGGAATGCACTAAATCTGATCCATTGCATCGTATAAAAATGAGACTGAGGTGTGTCCTGATGATCTGAGTTCACCTCAGGATAGAGCGGCACATGCTATTGATCACAGACCCCCTTCTGAATATTTAATCTCTTACTAACACCGGAAGGGCCGCTACAAATCTTTCCCATTTTGACAGCGGGTCAGAGAGTTTAGTTTGATGGGACATGTACGTTCAGATGAGCTTTAATATGTCCTTATCGATTCTTAGCCCTTTTATCTCTGCGCCTTGTGCGCTGCTGTGTGTGTCTATGTGTGTGTGTTGTGCAATGGCACAACACTGGCCTGACCACAGAAGTTTAGCTCTAAGAGAAAAGACAGGAGAGGAGCACTGAATGCCAATAATGTGTTCACTCTATTTAAGAAGCTGTACTGGTCGTGATAGACTCCGACCTCACATCCCTTTTTAGTCCTGATGCTGACGGCTGTCCGTTATCTGACAATGTTTCTCGAAAGTGGAAGTAGCTTTCCCTTTTCTTCTTTTTTTTTTTTTTTCAACTCTGTCTCAGTGTATCCCAAATGTATTTGGTTGAGACATGTTAAGCAATCATTTATGTGAAAATTTATTTTGTTTCCTTAAAATGTTGCCATAGTTTCACAGACTGGAATTTTATCTGCACACCAGCCATTATTTCATACACAGTCTAAGAAGACTGAAAAAGAAAGCAAATGAAATGTGATTACAGTCATAGTCATAGAAGCAGCACATATTAAATGTCTCCCCTAGGGAAGCTGTTGGTGTTGCTGACCACGAACTTCTCACCTGGACATGGATGCATTCATCGCTAGCGCTGGATAGGGGTGACGAAAACCTCCAGGAGGGATGGAGTACATGGGCTGGCCCTGCCTGGGAGACAGAGGGAGACAGAGGGAGACTGAGTGAGCGAAAGATGCAGTGTGAGGTGGATCAAACACAGCTGACAGCTAACCCACCAGCACTAATCCTCTACTCATCAACTCAAATCCCCAGCTTGTGGAACAGCACCGTTGCAATTGATTATGTGACCCATAGCAAAACCCATAAATGTTCAGGAATTCCTCCTGGTAAACTCAAATGTTTTAATTTATCCTTGTTCCGATATGGTGCATCTGCACTTAGACTACTGAATGCAAAAATCAGTCATTGTTTTCAACAAACATTGTTAACATTAAAAAAAAAAGGAAAAAAGGTATCAAAAGAAAAATAACATTTTAATAAAGTTTTTGAAAAAAGTGCCATTCCAGTACTTTGAGAAAAAAACTCATCTGGCTGTGGCAGGAAAATGTACTTACTGTGGCATGAGCCATCCCAGAGGATGAGCGATTGAACCGACAGCACCAGGGGACAACGGGTAATACGGAGAGAGCTCTGATGGGTGAGGTGTTCGAGGAATACCTACATGAGATACACACAGAAGAAAGAACCTTTTAAAATGCGGTACATACATGCTGAGGCTGAGTTCTTTTCCATTCGAATCCCTTTTGATAAAAATAAAACTCTTGGTATACTTGGATCTTTTGAGTATAAACTTTAACTGTGCAGATTTAAAGAGCAACCAGTTTGATGGAGGAAAAAGTTACAAAATGTCCATAGAAACTTTCTCGGTACATTCCAGACAGAAATGTTTCTAAACACAGTGTTTCCTTTTCATACCTCATGACCCTGTCGAGCTCATTAGCATAAGTTTGTTTGTGCTCATCAGAGTGCCTGGCTCCTGGTTTCTGTGGATGTGTTTTTGCTTTGGTCTATCTGGGTTCACAGTGAATGATGTGAAGCTGAGCTGACAGTTTTTACGTGGATCTGTGGACTTCACCTGTCTTTGGGTCCAGGATCTCTGGAGAGAGGTGCGATGGCGGCGTGCCCGGGGAGAAGTGTTCGTTGCTGTAGGTGATGAGCGGCGTCAGAGGGTGGACGTGGTGGGCATGCTGCACCACTGGGACTTTATTGGACTGTTGACAAAGAATAAAGGAAGCAGGAATTTATTAGGAGGAAGTGAGTGACACAATCAAATCAAAACAGTGAACACAAAGCCACGCATCAAAACTAATATGAAACAAGCATATTCCTTTTCCCCCTGTTCTGTAGGTTGCACATGACTTCTAAGGGTCATTGTTCCAAACAAATGCATGGAGTAAATAGGCCATCACATGTGAGTGCCCTCCATGGTAAACATCACAGTCTGTCCTTGTGACCAGCCCTGTGGTGTAATCTGGACCAGAACCAAGGAACACTAAAAAGCCTTACAGACACATGCCAAGACCATTGCAGTCATTTAGCTAAGGAGAGAACTGTTTGTTCAGTCCAATAAGAAAAACAACGGTGCCACAGAGTCCAAAAGTCACACCAGCAAGCCACAAACAAATACAATCAGGCTAAGGTAAACTAAATACCCATAAACAAGTGGAGACATCATCTCGCTCTCTGTCTGACAGCAGGCACTTGATGGGACACACATGGGTGCATTACACCTCCACGTTATACAACCCAAATGTTAGAAAAACACTTCAAATTCTGTATAACTTAAGATAAGCGATGAGGAACACAGAGTGCAGAGATGAGGGATAACTTTTATACAAAGGCAGGATTTTTTTTTCTTTCTTTTTCGCCGTTTGAACATTACTTTTGAGAAAGTGCACATCGCTGACCAGCTTCACCACTACAGCAAGGATGATGAAGACAATAATAATAACCAGCGTCTCTACTTTCATTAGGCAGTGCTCAGTCTCGCAGTCATTTCCTCTGCCTGCCTTGCTGAATAGAGCACTTGTTGGCTCAACTTGTCACATGGGAGGGTCAAGGGGTGGGTGTGTTGGGTGGTGGGGGGAGAAAGGAGTCTTGTTCCTCCAGGCTAACCTTTCTTCAATATCCCTCCCCACCCCCCTTCTCGACCTCTCGTCTCTCTCCAACGTGGTCTGCTTGGGAACAAGGTTTGCTTTGAGACTTCTGTAAACCCTCCTGCTTCACACTCCTTAGAATTGTTCCAGATCGTAGCTATTTTTTTTCTTATGCCACTTTTTTCTTTTTTTTTTTTTTTTAACGAGGGTCCAACCTTTTCTTCCTTTTAAATCTTTAGCAAATTGGTTTCTCCGATGTCTAAAACAGGCTTTGATTCAGGTAATGCCAGATGGAGAGGGGAAATATTTACTGGTGTTAAACATGGCTATATTAAGATCACTTTGCTCAGGACTTTTTTTGGGGGGTTTCTCTAGACTAAGAGCATATAAGGTCAGTGCATATGTTGATGCAAGGAGTGAGAACACAACAGACAAAAGGCTTTGATAAAGCTTTGTTTTAGAAATAGTGTTGCCTCAGTAAGTTGAAATCCCAGGTCCCGCGTGTCATGTATATTTGAGTTGTGCTTTGTTGTTCTACTTCATGTACAATATGCCTGTATTTTCCCTATATTGTGAGGGCTGTTTGAGACCTCTAGACCTGGGTGCCAACACATTTTGGGAAGCAGTTCAGTGAGAATTTGAAATGATTCCTATTAATTATTCATGTTGCGTGTACTAAACATGTTTCCAAGTTTGAAGACACCAGTTTCAACTCCAGGCCGTCTTTCAGTTCCACAGGAACTGGAAAAAAATGGGAGTACACAGGTTCCACATATGCAAATCTACTCTAACCTCTATCATACCTGCCAGAGCTTCTCCGTTAGGAATAAAGACTGTTACTTCATCGAGCAAAGATCTGCCTTAAACTCACATTTTTGAATTTTTTTTATCAAATCAATGAAAATCACCATCGTTTTCTAATGAGTTATGTTCTCTGGAGCTCTCAGAACATGAAATTGTGAAATTGAAAAACTAAGACTAATGGCTCAATCGTGACTTAAAGCTCAACATTAATGTATCAATGTCTTCTTTCACTGGCTTAAGCGTAGAGGTAATATTCTTCCAGCCCATGACAGCTTCATACGTCTGGTTTCATGATCCACAAGCAAAGCGTAATAAGGAAACCACAAGGAACATGAGCCGTGTTTTAAATATAAACAACACCTACGTGATAGGACGGATAAAGAGCAACCTGGAACCAGATGGTATCTACATCCACAGAGAGAACTCATGCTCTTTACATAGACGTGCTTGTTACAAACAGGTCTGCAGCCGTGTATCTATCTCATCTAGTGAATGAAAACACCCCAGAATGGTTGTTTGAGTGACTGGACGTAGTAACAGGAAGGTTTAAAGGAGCAAAAAAATAAATAAAGAAAAAACACAGCAAAAAGTTGCTGAGCTGATGCAGAGAAAATATGTCTGTCTCTTAAGAGGGTTTGAAGCTTAAAAAGGCCGAGGTGGCAGTACCTCGGCTGGCTGTCCAACTTGGAATGGTGCTAAGAAAAGCACAGTCCTTGGTCAATGTGGGTGGAGGGGTGGATTTCATTCAAGCAAACATGTTTTTGGATCCTGCACATCTGAATTGAATTACTAGGCAAACAGCCGATGGGGAAGAGAGCTTAGAACAAACTGAATAACCCCGCAGCTTTGTGTGTCTTTATGCTCAGCGATTCTGGGTGGGAGGCTCAGAGGCCTTTCAAAACTCCAGGAAAGACAGGGTGAAAAGAATGCCTGGCATGCTGAGAAATCCAAGCCTTGTTTGTCAACGCCAACAGGAAGCGGACGTGAGAGGGGACTGACCGTGTCGTATGTCCTTAAAATCAACCATTCCAAAACTATGCCATTCATCACAGGCAACGTGCGTTTTACGTCTGGTCATCGTCTCTGAAAAGGTCAATGGCAGTAATATTCCTGGTTATAATAATACAGGCCAGAGCGGCGTCATATTACTGGAGGGAATATCCCCAGTGGTCAATAAATAAATTGAGAGGGCTAGCAAAATCAGCACAACATACATAGACACAAAGATGAACAAATCTCAATGGGATTCACTGTGCTAATAAATATTTTTAAACAGTATGTTCTAGTGAATCTGACACTAATAAACATTGTCTTGAGTAACTTCTCTCATTCCGCGATCCTAGGCAGGAATCAAACCCACTGGTTCCTTATTCCATTACGGATGATGATTTTATCTCTGCAGTGGCCCAGCAGGGCTGCAGATCTCAGATCAGTATTCAGTTCAGTCCTCCCAAAGCCTTTGATTTCATGATGGATCCCGGTTATTCACTGCCTAATGCAAAACGAGAAAATCTCACAGGACTCCCAAAGGTCTGCTGAGTGAATGTGGGCCAGAAGCAAGTATATGTGTTGCTTGGAGAGGGCAAAAAAGGCAAAACCTACATCTCTTTTGGTTGATATCTTGACTTAAACTGTTGTGTGACTGTGAGACTTGACGAGCGTCACAGACACATGCACAAGCCATTTGTGGAATGCTGCTCTGGACCTCGCCACTTCAATTCACTTAAACAATTTAGTGACTAAGTGACTTATGACACACTGACAGGGCCAGGTCTCCTGTTGCCTTTATTACCCTGCATACTAATACAATATTGAAACAAAGAGAGGGATTCTTGTGCCCTGTCAAGTGAACACTAGCCCATATTTGAGCATTGGATGCACCATGATCTGATAAGTAACGGAGAGACAGACACTCCGGTCAGTTCTGCCTCATTAGAGTGTCACAGCTCCTTTTAATCCAGCGTAACAGTACTTGTCAGTGTGGTTGGTAGTGACACGGAGAATAGGCCTTATGGACAAATTACTACAAATGACTGTATGCCCTCAGTGAGGGGAGTACGCAGCCTTGACATCATCATCAGTGTGACTGTTAATGACTGTGAATAAGTTAGTTGTGAAAAACGATGAGGATGAAATGCAAATCATTCAGACAAACGCATCACTTCTCTCCTCTCCTCCCTCGTCCGGCCACTTCTGATGGGCTGACAAGTTCCTCATACAGCATCACCAAGTCCTGCAGCACCTTTGATGTATCATTCATAAGAAGGCAGCCCTCTGAACACAGGAGCTGATATGGGGCTTTTTGGGTGTAGCACCAATGCATGTGTGTATGTGTGCATGATGGGGTGTGGTATGTTCATAGAAAAGCTTGTTCCCCTCTTCCCAGTCCTCCTCCCAACACCAACACCAGCACCACCATTACTACCAAAAGCAATACCAAGTGAATGCTAAACAAACCTGTCTGGTAAATAATTGAGGATCTCAGGCCAGAGCAGGCTCCGATTAGCATACAGGCCTTAGGACCCAATCCACCCAGTGACAAGGCTGATCGTTCCCTGGACTTTTTGTGCCTGACGAATGTTCGGATTTCTATTTTATTCCATCTTCTCTTGTCCCATCATGGATGAATTAACAGAAATGTCAGAGGGAATTTAGTTAAGCAACAATAACAGCATTGATCTCCACATGTCGTCATTCACAAAAAAATCTAAATGTCAGCAATGTCCTCATGAGCATGCCTCTTAACCTTGTCAGCAAACAAACCTGATGCAGAGTTAACGTGCATATAGAATATAAGATATTATATATATAAGACACATGGGTAAACGCGGGGATCTCAGTACAACATTAAAACCAAATGACATTGTCAGATTTAACACATGCTTGCTGAACGGCTGCAGGAGTACAGGTCTGCTCCAGGAGTCCCTGCTGGTGTCTCCTCACCGCCTCTCTTCGGGTCTCTCTCTCTGGCTTCTCTTGGCCCTGGGCAGTAATCCCCGGCCCCCCATGTGAGCCCTTCCGCTCCCCTTTCTCTCATTAGTGCAGTGTTTGGGCCTGGGGAGCCAGCCTGCTGCTCCCCTCCCACTCTCCCTCCCTCCCTCTCCCTCTCTCTCTCTCTCTCCTCGGCTGGAGTAATGAGCCCATAATCAGCCTGGCTCCCTGTCAGCAGCAGCACACCAGAGGGGCATGTGGGCTCCTGGCCCAGAGTGGGGGGTAAGAGCAGAGCAGGGTGTTTCACTGTCTTTCCTCTGTGCCCAGAATACCCAGTTTCCCATCACACATCAAATGACCCTCTGCTAACAGGTCAACAGATCAAGCACGGCGACTTCCTCTTTTAGCTCACATAATGGAAGCAGTTACACTTTCGGGGAACTTCCCCACCATTTTACATTGTTTTCAGATAAAACTGTTACACACGTTTGAAGAAAATAATGTTATCCCATATGCTGTGGTCATGGCCTCATCTTTTATTTAAGTCATTCAGTTGGAATATAAATATTAGGAGGATCATAAAAAATATCATGTTTGATCTCCGTTAAAATCAAGTGTCAAATTTAAAATCAAAATACTAAGAACAGTAAGTATAGGAATAGATTAGTTCCCATGTGCAAATAGAAAAAGGCTTACATGTGTGATATGAAAGAGTAAATGTTCCAGACCTCAGAAAATCTCTATTTTTACAAATACAAAAGCGAAGGCTGCTTATTATTCGGATGTGGGTAACATTGCTGCTAGAAAACTGTTCTATTGCTCACATTGTTAGCCCTCTATCATGTGTCTGTCTGCATCAACTTTGCTAGTTTAATGACATTCAAAAAGATGAAGGCCAAACAAACAAACCAAAAAAATAAAAAGTAAGGAGAAGTGTCGACACTGAGCTACATTAAAAAGGAGCGGCAACCACTGAAGGACTGAAGAGAAACAATCCAACTTCAGGTCAGAGTGCTTTCATTTCCTTTAAAAGCAGTTCCTATTGTTGTGATGTTTTCTCTTCATTCGACCCACAATGTGAATTGACATATGTTATAATGCTACGCATGAATTCAGACAACCTTGCAACTACATAACAACACATAGTAGCTGCTGTGTCTCAGAAGAAGAACAATCAGCAGGGTCAATGGAAGGTCAGTATGTATTCCAATAAAATGTCTTTAATTGGTTCCCATTGAGACCTAAGCCAGTCCTATTCCCATGAGCAAACTCTATCCCCTTCACAACAATTTCCCATTGACTCTGCTCAATGAGGACTTTGTCATGTGCATCTCCTCAGATCCAGAGAATCCACCACAAACTCAGCGAACACGTCTAGCCAGGATATGTAAGGTCAACGGGCTGTGCCACAACGTCTCTTATTATTAAAGGGCAGTTGCTCTGCTTTACCCCACTTCCCCAACCAGCCAGCGCCCTGATACAATTGAGCGAGGGAAATATTAGATAGACCCTCTGAGCCTCGTGTTATCTAATGTTTTTGATTCCCAAACACACATCCCTCAGCGAAACCACTAACCAAACAGGTCTGCTGAGGCCCCGCATTGTCCAGGCTGACTGACACACAGCGTGATGACTACTTCACACCTGTGTGGGAAAGTTCATGGATGGCAGGGAGGGTTCAAACTTAGAGATTTATGGGGGAGATTGAGTTATTGTGGCAAAGACAGACAAGACTGTTCAGCAGTTGGCCTGCGGGTGCTGGGAGGGATGGTTAGCCGTACATGCATGGGAACATGCACACTATAACGTCATTATTGTCAATAACCCCATTATGGTGATAGTTTGATTAAAGCATTTATAGAGTTTGCAGTAAACAGATTCCCCCAATAAGTTGACATGATTTGTTTGATTATTGAGTTAATGTCCCGTAGGATGTAGGCTGAAGGAAACATCTTGTTAGTGCCACAAAATAAGGGAGGCGAAATGAGAGACGGTGCTGGTGCTCTGATTCATAAATTTACTGACCACTATATTGCAGTTATCCGGTGTGTGAAATTTTACTGTGGCAATAATCTTTTTTCCCCTTGTCCTCCTCCTCCAACCAGCCCTGCTGATTTTCTATTCAACACATTTTTTTCAGTTTACTCTTTAATCTTCCTGAGGCATAAAAACCCCTAAAATTCAGACTGAAGTGTGCACATGTAGCAACAAACTGAAATATTGACTAATTCTCAATAACAGCGATTATACCGACTGTGTATTTGATCTGAACTACAACACAAAGTCCTGCTTCACTTTAATTTCTGATGTTTTTTTTTTTTTTTTTTACTCTTGTCTAGTTCAATTTTGAGTGTCAGTGTCTGCTTACTAAATGCCCTGGTGTTGGGGAGCGGGAGTCTTTTAGTGCAGCAGATCCGGGAACATCCAAAAGAGGCCATTTCATCTGCAAGTACTGTGGAGGAGAAAAAAAGAGCAGAATTAAACAACAAAACCAGACACAGTGCACGGAAAAACATGCACAGCAATAAAAAATGGGGGGGGGGGGGTTATGCGTTCAGCAGTGGGCAGGATATTGAGACCAAATGTGCAGAAATGACTCCTCCTTAATATTTACAATTACTCCACCACAGGGAGTACATCTTTTCCTCAAGCGTGCAAAACTGGTATGAATGGTGTCAAACCCGCAGAGATCTCCAGTAGACACCTGTACGAGAGCCACATTGCTGCTGAAGTCAGACAGTGATTTCTGGCACAGCGGAGAACAGGGAGAGCGATGTGAACACAGCGGACTGGTGGAGGACTGTGAAATTGCCGTTTGTCAAGGAAAAACAAGAGTCCAGCTGTGGGCGCCCATCGCTGAGCGGGTGGGAAGAGACAGCTGGAAGGAAGCCTCATCTGCACAGCAGCGAAAGGCCGAGCTGCGGACTCAAAGGTAACTCCTGTCCGTCCATCTAAATCGCTTTGGCCTTTTGACCCCAAACGAAGACCCTTCCCTTCTCTGCTTGTATCAGAGACAGAGACATCTCTCTGTCTTTTTTTCCCCAACTTGTCACAAACCTTTCCACCACAGTTTGTCTTATTATTATCGCCATGGCGTAAGAGCCATGTCGTCGAGGAGAGGTTGTTGTGATGAACTGCTCGATACAACATGCTGGGATTTTTTGTTTTGTTTTGTTTTTTTGTCCTCTAGCAATGAAGATAGCATGAAGCCAGAGGTCCAAAGGCACAGCTCAACCATCTGGTTTGTGAATCAGTTTAAATACCGGATACAGCAGCTTGTCATGCATGTGGATTTTCTCCCTGGTACAATTTCAAATAATTAAAAAGGTTTTATATTATATATTCAGCTTTGCTCATCCAAGCACATGGATTCAGGCAGAGAGAGACACATACCTCCTATTTTTTGGGTTGCCTTTTGGGGATGGAAATGTGTCATGGGTTGTAAATTCAGTGTTTAAGAGGCAGTTACACAAACTCAGCACACACCCATGGTTATCACTCTGCACTGAGTACTGTCGTTGTCATTTACATAGCATTAGGTTTATAAATACCAATTCACAAACAGCTTGACGTCCACCCAAAGCAAACATCTGATGAATGGAAATGGCAAGACACTGTGTCTGAGATTTTTGTTAAAAAAAATAAATAAAAAAGGGAGGGCTGACAAAATTTATCAATGGATTTATGCAAAGCTTTGTCTACTTTTCAAAAGTTGGTGCAGGATAATAAATGATGACAAATAAGTCAAATGGAGGAGTCACACATTCAGGTTTGGATTTTTTAAACTTCATTCATCACTCTGGGTTTGTAAGGAGGAAGGAAGCTTGGATGGCTGTGGGTTAAAAATGGAAAAGACATTATAGCAGGAGGGGGAAAAGGGAGAGGAGGGAAAAAAAAACATTTTCAGGAATGAGTTTGTCGGAGCAGGCAGAGAGTATTGTTTCCTGACAGCTGGGGTCCAACAGAGCACCGAGGCAGGGGGAAGGGGACCATTTTTCCCTTCGAATAGGGGGGAAATTCTTAGAGTTGACATCAGCCCTCTTCATTTTCACTATACTGCTCAAGGCTGAATCGTAGGTTCCAACTAATGGGCCCAAGTCCATACAACTGTCAGGAGGCAGTTGCTTTTAGAGGCTGCTAGCTCCCTATTGAAACTTTACTCTGCTGTGTGCATGGTGCCTAATGAATGCTACTCTCTGGAGAGAAAATCCAAAACAATGCAGTTTTCTCTGTCTAATCTATGTCAATCATGAGTCCTTCCACAAATGAAACAGGCCCTATTGTGAGCATTTGGTCTAGCCCGGCCATGCCCACCCCGGCTCTCCCACCCAATCCATCCCTGATTTGACAGCTTCTGCCAAGACTGAGGAACATGCCCCTAGGCACTTTTTTTTTTTTTTTGAGCACCTACTTTCCTTCTAATTGCCAGTGTGCCCTATGGAGCAACTGTTCCACACTCCCTGAAACATCCAGCCAGGTAATGCCAGCTGCACACTGTCACATTAGCTGCAGTGCAGACCAGAGTAGCACACCACTCACTAACACACGATGAGAGAGGGAGGGAGGGAGGGAGGCTGTTTGGGTGTACGAGTTGTCTCAGGAAACAAAAGGCAAGGATTGCGGGTCATGCTGCTCAACAGAAACTTTCTCAGTGTTACAGTGAAAAAAAGAAAAACAGGGGAACTGTAAGAGAAAAAGTAAGGACAGGCCCAGTATGATTCAAACAGTTACAACATGGCGTGAGTAATTTGAAATGTTTATAAAAGATTTAAGAAGATTAACTTCAAGATATTTAATAATACTTGTGCACGCCCTTATTTTATTAGAAACAAACACAGACATATGGTCAGACCCCGCAGGAAGGCCTGTTCCAGCATGGGGGTTGGAAGACTTGGTAAATATACTCGGACAGAGTACTGAAAGAAATGTGTAGCTAAAGTGAAGTTTAGCTGATCCATTTTTGTAGCTCTCTAATTGTCTTCCAGCCTTCCCTGTCGCCTCCAACACTCAGAATAGACATCAGTAGAATGTGCTACTTTTACAGGACCCATATGCGACAAAGGTGGCAATGATGCCACTGAAATTTTCCAAAAAGCTGCACTGGAGCCCTTTGGTTTTTTGAACAGAGAGAATACAGCATATGCTCTGGGGCATGTGGCCTGCCAGAGCTGGGTTCTAATTGTTACATAGCTCTCACTGAGCAGAGGAAAACACAGCCAAGATTCTTTGTCATCTCTGAAGTGTGTGGTGCCATACTGCAGGCCAACATCAGAGCATGGAGAAGAGACAGATGTCTGGACATTTGCTGTCAAACTAAGTCAGACCCTCTGCCAAAAGGACAGAAAAAATCCCAAACTTTGCTCACAACTATCTGTCGAGTTCAGAACTGCGCTGAGAAGTTAAAATGGCTGTCAAAACAGCATAAATATTGAATTATATTTATAAAACTCGAAAATGTCCTGTGACAATGTATTAAAATAATCGGGCACAAGACAAAGTTTGACTCTAGGGGAGAAAAGAGTGCATGTGCTCTAAAACAGATTATGTGTCTGGACGTTTGTGCTGAATTGGATTAACTCAATCAATCACCAGCAAACAATCAGACAAACCTCAAAGAAAGAAGTGAATATGTATAAAGAGGCAGCTCAGACGAAGCCTGACGCTTGTGAAATGGCTTCAGCCAACTTGTGGTGAATAGCGGAGCAGCAGGAATGCCTCCATGGATCGCTCCAGCAGATAATGTCAATCACCTACTGTGTGGAGAACCCCTCCCCATTGTTTTCTTTTACCCCCCAACAGAAAACAAATGGGCCACACAGCTTGCTGTTTGGCTGAGGTGTTAATTACCGTCCCCTGCCCATACGAACAACAGCTCCATACAATAGCTCTGTCAGGCCCCCACCACAACAGCCCCTCTGGTTTTCTCTGCTGATATGGCCTGCTCATGCAGGGCCATTGACACCTCAACCTGATCTATGCATGAAACACAATTAAAAGCTTTTCTGAGACAAAGACAATGTGATAAGTAGCCCCTGCCTTGACTCAGAGTTTGCATTTAGGCTCTTTGTTTGCCAACATTAGAGGCAATTACATTGACAATTCTTAAGCAAACCTCTGCAGTCATTGTGCTAATTAGTGTGTAATTGATGGGGAAACGACGGAGCAGCTCAGCTGGTCAGGCCTGTAAACCTCCACTGGGCCACTGCAAATTCATCTGAATGGCGACCAGTCCACGATGAACTAAGCACATTAGTCAGGGAGGAAGTTATTCATTCAACTGATCATAGAGGACAGTCCAGCAAGAAAGAAAGAACACAGATGTTTTTGAGAAGCGTTTGTCTTTTTTTTTCTTTTTTTTAAGGATTTTATCCATGGAATTTTAAGCCTAGATGTTGGCTTGCTGTGTACAACCAGAGGAAATGTGTTGCATATACAAATCATCAGACCTCCCTAAAAAGTGTAAGATCTACTTTTTCAGCTCAGTACGCCACCTCCTAGTTTACATTTTGTTAACCCTGACAAGCCTGTGGTGCTGCAGTGGAGATAGCATCCTGCTAATGGCTGCCACATTTGAAGTGTCCATTAGCCCATAGAGGAATGAAGTTAAGTGACTATGACAGGGGCACTCCCTCAGTTTGCGGGGCCTCTATTGTGACCTGGTCGTTCATCCCGCACTCTCATTCACAGCCTGTAAAAAAAACTGGGTCAAAGGTCAGACATCCAGAGTGCTGCGGTTTCTATGGTAACGTGGCCTATTAAGGCCAGGCTCATTGGCCTCTTAACATGCTCTTGTGCACAAAAGAACTATTAGTGCAAAGAGGGAGAGAGAGGAGTGAAGAGAGGAGGCAGCGTGAGGGAGGTCCTAACAACACTTCGTCAAGGTTTTTCCAAGATTTTCAAGATGATTCCACACTCACGCACTCTGCCTACAGCTCCATTTGTACACAGCACAAACTGAATTTCACTCATCGTTTCAAGGGCTTGAGAGGACACAGTAGGATTTATTTTGCCGTATGTCTCACCATTTATTAGTCCAAACTCAGTAAAAAAAAAAAAAAAAATTATATATATATATATATATATATATATTTATGTTGTAACCATATGTTCTGTACATAAATTGAAAAAAAGATTTCCAAGATTCAGCTCTGAAATATTCAATGAGTTATTCGGTGTCATATGACTGCCTCATGCGCGCTCTGTACAAGGCCGAGCTGAGAAGTCCTGGGAGTGTATTTATTGCAGTTTCAGTAATAATACAGCATTAACAGAGAACAAGGCCAAGATAAACCCTCCTCATTCACCCCCCACATTCCCCCAAAAAGCTTCTTTTACATTCTCTCCCAGTGAGTGAGCTCCGACTTCAGCAGGAGTCTGCATTTTTTTGCAACTCCAGCATTTATTTGTTTCAGGGTTCATTTTTTCTTTCTTCCTTTTGCATGACAAGACGTTGAGTTATTGCTTCCTGCATGTACAGCGTTATCATGGACGCTCAGATGAGTGTTGAATGAAGCAGCCATCTTTCTTATACTTGTTTTTTTAATCAGATACACATACAGTGAAGCTCTTTAACTGGGGGTTTAAGTTGGGGAATAAGTGAGTAATTTTGTTATACAGCATAACAGCAGGTCATGTAAAACTCACTGTATAATTACACACACAAGAAAATAATTACGCTTCTGGTAAGAGCAGGGCCATCTCATAAAGACAGAGAGGAGGGCGCGATGCTTTTTGAGTCAATTATGTGGAGTCAGTTATGTGGTTTCCGTACCTGGGAGATCTTCTCTCTATGGTCATTGAGTACTTAATGTCAGAGTGATCTGATGTCAAGAGAGGCTACCCCTCAAATGTCACAGATATCAGCCTTTTCCGTGTCCTGGGGCATTGTTTGTCCAGTCGCACAGGAACACAACTTTTTACTGTTTGGGGAGTAGCCCCGTTTCATTGAAATTCACAGCCGTAAACGTCTGTATAATTAACTCCAGAGCACGAGGTGGTTACCAGCGACTGGCTGGATGTTTACTGTAAAGCTCGACTTAGAAATCAAATGTGTGTGTAAATGTACGTGTGTGCGTATGTGTCCAGGTCTACGCCAGTGACACACAAGTGAGACCTGAATTTTTCATTTATGACCAAACACAAATTGACTGGAGACAGCATGGGTTACCAATATAATACAGGGTTTCCTGCCAAGGCATTTAGGAGGCAATAATAAGTCCAGCATGCACGCCTCACACTCACAAATACCACAGCACAGTAATCACTCCAGAGTCTTGGTGAAGACTTAAAAATAATCTTTTTTTCTTCTTTTTCCAGAAGGTGCAGACAAATATTTACCATCACTCTCCATGAGTAAATTTGAGTACGTCTGCTAAAAGTGTGTCTTTTTCTCTGACAGGGCACAGTGGCTGATTGTTTCCCTTTTTTTTTTAGCTTTTCATGGCACTTTTTTTTTTTTTTTTTTAAACACTAAACTTTCTAAGAGCTGCTGATGGAGGCAGGAGAGGCAACTAAGCATCTTGAAGGGAAAAAGGCAGTTTAGAGAAACTGAGGTGGGCATAAGTGGGTGTAGTGGAGACGGCGAGAGAGAGAAAAAAGGGCCCAAATTAAACACATTTGTTTCTGCTCTCACATACCACAAGTCTTATGAAAACAGAGGGCTGATTGTGTTCACTCTGCAAGTCCACCCCCATCCCTCCCTTCCCCTCCTCTCTCTCTCTCCACCACCACCCAACACCACCACCCAGCTCCAACCCCTCCCCTCCCCTCCTCTCTCTCTCTCTCTCTCTCTCTTCACCACCACCCAATTCCAACCCCCCACCCTGTCCTGAGCAGCAACAGCCGCCCCCCCACTCTCTCACTCACACACACACTCATACATACACACAGCTGCCTGCAGATGCCTCCTGTGTTTGCTCTCCAAGAGCAGGCGCAAATCTCCAGACCCCCGCAGACTTCTGGGCCCTGCCTCATCTCAGTTTTTACTACCTGACATCCCTATCACCCCACTGCTAACCCCACTCACTTCACTCCTCATCTCCTCTCCACCCTGCTGCCTCTCCCCTCCGTCCAGCTCTTACCTGCTCAAACACACACCCACACTCACCCATTCACAGGCCACAGTTATGCTCACTCCTCTTGCAAGGAGACTGACTGTTAGAAATGAGACACGAATTGTTTATAACACATTTACAAAGACAAAGTAAGAAATCCGTTGAATGGAATGGGCAAGAAGCAAAATAATTCTCTTGTCTGCCATTTTTTCCCATCATCAGACAAACTTTAGCAAAGCATAATCATTTTGGGCCTGAAAATGATCTCAGTTGGCATATAGCACAGACAGGATCTGATTGAACGAAAATATTTTCAAAAAGTAGCTTCAAACTTCCACATAGTGCGACACAGTACACAGCTTACTACCATGACATTCCCCAGGATTAGTTATGCGTATTGTCGGCAGACTGCAGGGAGGTCTGGAACGTGGCCAGAGCATAGATTTTTTTTATACCTGAAACATTTGTAATAGTTGTTCCCCTGCAATCTAGAGGCTTCATTTTCATCATGCTGCACATAGTGATACTGACTGCTAAATCATGACCCGCTGATAGGTGTGGCTGTAAATTCAGTTCACGCTCACATCCAAGGGCTCATCTAACATTTCTGAAACTTGGTAAGGAATATGTGAGAACATACAAGTTTTTGGAGAGAAAAAGTCTTGAGAGGATCCCCCTACTTCTTCGAACTTCAAGTCTCCTGAGGCCAAAGTTATGTAGCAGAAATGTGAGCGAACGACTTGAAAGTGTAATTTTTTAATATGTTGATATTAAATGAACTACTTGAATTACATGTTTTTGAGAACCTAATGTTGATTAATATGGACTGCTCCAGTTTCCAGTCAAATCTGCGTTCACAACATTAACCAGAGCACTGAAAGCTCAAGGCTGGACATGCTATTTAAAAAAATATATACAGCTGCTGCTATCTTTCAGTTTCAATACAATCTAATGAGAACGGCAAGGTGATTACGATCGGGGGCTGCTGTAAATATCAGATTCCCAGGGACAGAGTTTAGGAGAGGCCCCCTACAATTACACAGTACTCAGGAATGCAGAGCATGAAGCACAGTAACATAGAGCTGAAGACAAATGCTCACATCCCATCCTGGATGTTTTAACTCACACCACAGGACACAGTTGGTTTAGGAAGAGCATTATAAAAAGTAAAAGAAGTTCATCTTTCAAGGAGAGTTGTTTCTGAGAGTCCTTGATCTGCACTACAACACAACAAATTTTGACTGAATCCAAACAGCAAACTTCTGCAAACAATTAAGTGTTAACCCTAAAACTGTAAGTTGCTCAGAAAGAAAGATTGAGAGAAAGAAAGAGAGAGAGGACCAAGGGGGAGCGAGTAGAGAAAGAGAAGGGTGCTTGTGCACAATTAGAGCAGGGATTTATGGCCTGAGAAACAATTTATAAATCACAGCGCCTGAGCTAATGTGCTCCAGATTGTTCTCCATGCAGCTGCAATTTTGGTCTGCGTGAAACGGCATAATAAACCTGGCTGGAGGACATGTATGGGTGGGTGGGTGTGGGTGTGGGTGCATGTGTGTGTGTATGTGTGTTTGTGTGTGTGTGTGTGTGTGTGTGGTGGGGGGGAGGTGCAAGGAGAAAAGTTGAGATTGTGGGTGGGGGCTGATGAGGGTGAAGTTTCTGAGGTGTTCTCAACGAAGAAACTGAGACGTGTTTCTTTTTTCATGTGTGTCTGGTGTTAAATTTTGCTGAGGTGCAATTCTGAGGGGAGAAGAAGACATTCTAGCTCTATAAAGGATGTTTGCTCATGTAATAATGGACCAACACAGTAGCCGGACAGCAAAAAGCCAATGAAACGCCTCCAAAACAAGAGCTGTAACTGAATAATTACACAAGTTTCCACTGAGAAACAATTACAGTTTCAGAGCCAAACTCTGAGCCAGTTGTATGAGCTCATTGTCAAACTGTGAACTATACCCTCATAATCACACCCTTGACATAAGTGAAAATTAATTTTAACATATAATAAGACAAGACAAATGTTGCAAACTGATCCCCTCATTGTGGCTGCAAGCTGGTGTGGAAGAAGAGATCGGATGTGCTGAGGGGAAGCCTGGGCTTTTGTGGCCACTCAGCCAACTGGCCCTGAACCTTGACCTCTAACCCTTCACCCCGGGGGGCAAACAAAGCTCTGAGTGACATCTGAAACTAGACACTCTGTGGGGAGAGAGTGTCTGGACAGGACTCAAATAACCCCATTAACTCGCAGAAAAGATTTATGGCTTTTTATTCTGCCCCTGCAAATCTCCGAGCTGAAGAGTCACATAGAACTTGTCAAAAATAATCAAGCAATTGGAGGTGTGCGAGAAGTTGCATCTTGTTTACTTGCCAATATCTCCATCTTGCATGACGATAAGCAAAAATGTTCCATAATTAACGACTGGGAGTAGAGTTGTGATTAGCAGGGAGACGCACATATGCCAGCAGTTAGTCTGAAGCAAAATAAATTCATCTTTACGCAAGCAGCATGAAACTAATCTTCAGGCGGGTTTAAGGGAGTCACTGATGCATTTTCACCAGCGCCACTGATGGATTCTGTACAATGGGTTACGTAAACAGCTCCAGCATTACTATCCTGTAAACAAAAACAGAGAGAAACGTTGATGGTAAATGTGCTGTGGTGAATACGAGCCTCCGTCGCCAGAATGCTGAAAGCCAGTGTAGTATTTAAATCAGGCAAGGAGGGAGGAAGACTGGGCCAAGCATTCTGTAGCTCAGCTGTGAGGCTCTAAGCCGTTGCCCTAGGGTCTTTGTCCTGCCTTTCAGGGCAAGTCTGAGGTAGTCAAAGACCCTATTCATGACCGGCGCTCCCCCTGCCAACACACCCATACAGCCCCAGTCAAGTCAGCCGAGAGCTATAGAGCCTTCCCATTTCACACGAGAATCAGACCTGCCCCTAAAACCTGCTTCAGGGATTTCCAATAGCCAGCCCCTCCAACCCATGTACAATTCAGACAAAAGGGCTCCTTGGCCTACTCCATGTCATATAGGTCTGATTAGATTTTTTTTTTTTTCTAATGTAGCTACTCTAAATTTGAAGCAAATAAGTCAGTTGTATTTGTAGGGATTTGGTATCCTGCCATGTAAATGGATGAGGGATTCTGTCAGCGGAGGCGTGGAGCTGCCATCCAGATGCGCTCCATCCATCGTTATCATCCGCTGCAAGATTCACCTCACGCTACAGCACATTTCTCGAACAGAGCCCGACCCATCTGAGTAAATCAACTGATCAAAACCAAGAACAAGGAAACTCAATCATACTAATAATCTGGGGGGAGATAGGCTACATTGGGGAATCCCGCTAGCACTGAAGAGCCTCTCCTGTCTGAAGAGCACATGGTCCTCAGCCACAGCCATTAGTCATAACTAATCAAGAGCGCAACCTCATAATTTTAACTTGAGCAGATAAGGTCAAGAAAGGGTGATATGTCCTGCAGCCAAGGCCAACGTAAAAATATCATCCCGCTGGAGTTTCTGCTGCTTCTGCTGTTTATTCTAACAGGACGAGTCTGGACTGAGATAAGGAGGCTACCCATTTTACATGACTTGTCCCTTTGCTGGGCTTTAATCAATTTTGATGCTCTGCAGAACATTGTGACTTCTTAACAAGCACAATTGGTTTATGAGGATAACTAGGGCAAGCAAGGGCCACCCAAAGGTTAAGATCTTATCAACGTTAGGGCAAGTGATTTGAGATGAAGGGAAAAATGGTGTTATAAGCAAGATATTTAACAAACAAATCTCTTCTTATTTTCAGCTTAATAAATTAATGGAAACTAGTCAAAACGCTACCAGGACAATATCCTAAACTGAAATAGTTCACCTGAACTTAACAAAAAAAAATGTAACCAATAAATATATTTATTGTTAAACTACAAAATTATGGCCATTTTATAGAATGTAAAACAAAAATATGCTTTTGAACGCAATGACCGACAATTGAAATATTGGCGACACTGAATTATCCTAAACTACCAGTAAGCCAAACTTATTGCACTTAAGACAAACTTTAAAAAGTAAGAGTAAACAGATATTATGCCCTGCTTATACAAATGTGTTTAACATGTGACTCCTTCTAAGGTACATGTGCCCATTACTCTCACATTACTGAGGGTATATTAGTCTCATCAGCTGACTGTCAGTTACAGTAAAATTTGATTAGAAAAATTCAGGTTTAGTCTTTATTTTTTGAATATGGACTTCATGGTGCAACTTGCACAAATGCAAAACTGACAATGAGGTACAGTCATGATTGATCAGTGTTTAAACTAACCATGTCAGCCATAAATTCCTCGTGGTCTGTGTGCAGTAGGTCACACGTGTTTGAAAGTGCAATGTGTTGATGTGACATGAGTCCGCCAGGGGACATGAGTCGCGCCAGCAGTCCAAACCTGCTGCACCGTTACTGGGACAAACTCAGCGGGATGCAGCCAAACTGATTTATAACTTCAACAAGAAGAACAGCTGCTCTGCTGACTGTCAGCTAACCTCATCCTGTATGGATATCCATCCTCTACTTAATTTAGTATGACCACTACAACCTCACTGATACTACACACATACTGTCACACATAGCAACATGGCCTTAAACAGGCGCTGCGCTGGGGGAGAGAATTTTCATGCCCTGAACGTGAACTGAAACGGAGCCTGACAGAAGTCTCGGTAGTACTGATGCTACGTGCATGATCTGATAGCCCCTTGCTGCTCGCTGATTGGGCTGTGACTGTAAGGAAATGGCATGGCGCTGTGGTCCACGGAGGAAGAACTCTGCTTTGTGGGAGACGCAATCCCTCAGATAAGTGAGAGCCTCACGGTCTGGAAGCCAGCCCACCTCAGGATAACAGGCGAAGGGATGGTAGGACCCATATCTGCCCCAGTCTACGCTCCCACCACCACATCTGATCAACAATCTCTCCTCCTGACTGCTCTCTCTCCCTCTCCTGCAGCCTGCAGTGCTTAAACTGAAAACAGCTGCTTGGAATACCAGACTGATGAAACTCTGTTTAGAGCTATTTCTTCGTGCTGTACAATCATGTTTTATTAGCATGGAGTGAAGCATTTAAGGTACAATTATGGAAGGAAAACATTTCTTTATGTGAGCTAAACAGTAGTGGTTATAGCTATGAAAGGTCCACATATAACAGTACAGCTCACTGTCACCCCCCCACACACACATTACACAGATATAAGTGTTGCTACAAGCAAGAAAGTTACTTTCATTATCAGTTCAGATCTGAATGCTTTGAAATCATGTTAGTAATCAATAAACTGATCAACAGAAAATTTATCAGTAATCATTTTTATAATCAATTAATTGGCTCATTTTTGAATGTCAGTTTCTCAGTTATGCAAACTTCTTTTGTTTCTTTGTCATGTTTGACAGAAAAATTAAGAACTTTGGGTTTTTGGCTGTTACTCATACAAAATGATCAATGATATTTTTTCATTTTATAGCAGACATTTTTCACTTTTGTGTGTAACATTACAGGACAAACAATCAATCAAATACATAACCTGATCACGAAAGTAATAATTAGCCTTCAATTCACTAATTTACTCTGACTAATGTGAAGACATGAAGCAAAAAAAGAAAAGAAGCTAAAAGAACTAAATAGTTTCAGGACTGTAGTCACCTGGAAGTTAGACAGACTCCTGATAAATCCAGGGGCCCTCCCCTCCCCCCTTTCTTACACCAAGACTCCATGTTAATACCACAGAACAGACATGACTAAGCTGGTATTCACCTGACACATGATACATGTCTCCACCTCCCACACCTGCATCACCCATTTCATGGAAAGACTTGACTTTTTTTTATATAATTGGCAGCTGCAAAGAAACAGAAACAATATATATTCCCATTCTTTTCCATTTGAACTCTGCCCCATCATGGTTAAACCCCGCAGTTCGCTACACAAGGATCTCAATTCCTAAAGAGTAGAGACCAAACAAGTAGACATGATCAGCAGCTTCTTCAATAAATAGCCAGAGGATTTTTTTCCACTGATATGCCTTAATATCAAACTGTGCAACAGGTTTTTGGTTTTTTTTTTGTTAGGAAGTTTAAAGGACATGGTCAACAACACATCTTTCAAAAGCTTCCAAGCAGCAGAAGGGAAGCCGAGATCCTTGGGGGAACTCAGGTGTGTTAGAGATGCTCACCTTTGGCCAAACATATCTCAAGTTTTGCAAAGATTTTATGTGTAAAAGCGATGGATCAAAACACACGGCAGCTCTGGCCAAACATAGCAAATGAGGAAAACACATAAATTGATAAAAACACATTTGCACACATATTCATCTTGGCACATCAAAGGGATTCATTGATGTCACTGAACATGGGGAGTCTAGTGCTGGAGAGGGGAGATGTTGGTTATCCATTCCTCAAAGGGTGCTGAGATGCTCCTGATGGGCCCCACGCTCGAGAGCCAGAGAGCACTATAAACAGAATTTCTAATGTCAGGCGGAAGAGTGGGCGGGTGGGTTAGGTAGTGAACTAGCAGGCTATGGGGTAGCAAGAGGAATTTACGCCAGCCCGTGCCTTCCACAGAGACTGAAAAGGGAAGGATACAGACCAGGACTGACACCATTTTACACAGCTCTACAAAAGTGATGTTGTGAAGTGAGCACCAGCACAAAATGCATGTTCCTGTCGAGGTCCATGAGAGGCGATCAGTATGAGCCTACTAAAGATTGCTACAACAGCTTTGTTGCTCCAACAGTGAGTGATGTATACACATAAAATGGAATATTAGAAACATGACAATATAATTACCTCTCTAAACTGCTTTGGATTGCGTTGCATTAATTCAATCTGACCTTGTTTACCCCAAATAGTTGTTGAAACGTGAGTTTAAACTGAAGTGACTGTATTTTAAAATGTCAAAACATATCCCAACATCTTCCCCTCTTTCTGGTCTAAATCAAGATTATTCTACTATTTCTAAACATTTTTATTTGATTTTTCAAACGTAATTAAATTTCCTCAAGCCCGAACAATGAGTTCATTATCAACCTGGATCACTCTGGGAGAGAGCGCTTAGCCAGCAATGGTATTACTGCGAGGATCTGTTCCTAATTGAACAGTGCCACTAAACTGATGTAGATGTGTTTGCCTTTGAAGAAAAAATCTTTTAAAAACTATAAACCTAGTCAAAAAATGTTAGCTCTGTTGACACAGTGCTTGGTTGAAAAAATATTTGCGCGCCAACAGTCAGGAGTGCAACACTGAGGGTTGTCAGGATGTGAGCCCCGTACACTGTTCCCTCTGTTGCAAAAGTATCCACATAGCCTCACCTGAACACCCCGCACACCCCCACCACTAACAGACTCGACACACACAAACGTGGAGCATGCATGGATGCATGTGGGTACATTGACACACACATACACTCATGCACACAAAACGTGTTGCAAGGTGAGTGAAATGGCCAAGTGAGCCACCTGATGAAAAGACACCTCAACACAAACAGGCTTTGCTTATGCAAGGAGAGGCCCTTTTATTCAGCGGGACAATGTCTGTGTTGACTTTTCTTTGTCTGCACATTTTTACGCACCAAAAGCAGCAGAAAGCCTGAAAAAAGAGAAGTCAGAAAGGCATGCAATCGTAGCCACTGACATGTTCAGACCTATACAAACTCCCCATTCATATCTCAATCTCAAACAATTTTCTATTCGACAATCGTGCTCTGGAGTTCAAGGGTCCCGCTGCGTTTTCGGAAAAGATATATTTGAGCGGCCGACCTCGCTCTCGTTCACTCGCCACCTCTCACACACATGAGGCATTTCACTCTTTAGTGATGATGATGATGTACTAGCAGAGTTATCTCAAAGTGCTGATGAGGCTGACAAGAGATGTGTGTGTGTTCACCAATTAAATCCGGCACCGGTCCGTCACTATAGGAACAATGGAGTGATAATCACATCAATGGATCTAACAAACAATAAACTGGATTTGTCAGTCTGACTTCGTATGGAAAAAAATAATAACTCTTTTACTCCGAAACCCCAGAGCAGGCAGAAGTCTGGTGGAACATCTCTGCAAACATAAAACCTCCTCCTCAGCTCTCGGTGGATTACAGCGGAATGTCAGCTCCACGCAGGCTTTAAATCAGTTATGCTTGGCCCTCGGGGGAACTGTGTGCTGATCCCATGTAGGCCTGTCTCTCATTGCTCATGATAGGGTTGCCACATCCAAATTTAAAAGTTTGGGCCTCAAATCCTTCATCATGCAACACATTGCAGAGTGAAATCACAGCACAGCGACTCTTGTGCAACATGTTGTATCTATTATTCACCATTTGCCTTCCTTCAAATCCTAGCATGTACCATGTGTGTGCATTACACAACAGTACACAAAAGATGTCCAACCTGTAAGGGGAGGTGTAAAATGATACAAGCAGGAAATGTAAAAAATGTACCCAAGCACACACTGTTCAGTCTGTAATTACAAAAATATTTACACTCCTACAGAATAAAAGTGCTGCGCTCCACCTGGAAATAAAAACCACTAGCCTCTGTCGCCTGGTATTTAATCACACGATTTGTGTGAGAGACACAACTTCCGTGTGTCTCATGCAGCACAAGTACAGCCACATACCACACTGCAACAAGAAATCTACCAGTCCCAGCAGGATTTTCCAAGAAATACAATAGAACAATATAATGTTTGCCGGCACGGGCATTGTCTGTATGTCAAGACCAGCGAAGGGGACAACACAAATGAGGTTACCCTGTGGGCAAGTTTCAACCCACAAGCCAATCAGCATATCCCACAGCATGATAGATAATGCTGCGCATGATTTGTTAAACTAAGTTGTCGGCCAGACGTGGACACGGGCTGCTGGTAAATATCATCCAGTAAATCTCAATTTATTCAACTTTATCCACAGGTGTAAATAAACTGACCCCGGAGCTTTACGGGATAACGAGTCACTCATCAATCAAATCCTCTGCATTCTCACTGAGCCCTGAGCACAGAGCAATATGGAGACCGTGAGACATCTGTTAAGTATGCCAGCCATTGTCTGCCTGCTTGTTTTCTGCCACGGTGATGATTGACACAGTCAGCTCACTCTGTCCCATTGACCTCATTCCTTTTTTTAAAATGGGGGATTATAGCTTCAAACTTTAAACCCAATTATTTATCACATTGCCTCAAGGAAAGTGCTTATAATTTTAAATTTTGTTGTGCTGAACAGAAAAAAAACAACAAGGAAGAGAGAAGATTTCATAACACTGTCACAAGAGAAAACAAACCTGACTGGATAATAGGCGGCATTGAATTCCTTATTTATACAAAAATAAGGTACCTTTTTCATTCCATAAGAAAAAAAAGGACCAGATATAATAATGTCATTATTCCTACAAAACTCTGGTGGCCAAAAGCAATGAGGTGGAGGATCTAGGCGCCAGTATGTATCACCTAGTTTGAGCAGGGTAGCCATTTAGTTAATGAGCCCCTATGGAGACCTCCAATGAAGCCATCAAGACTGCTCAGAATAACAATGGTCAACTAACGCCTTTCTAATTGAATGGAAGATACAGGGAGGTGAGGGGAGTGGGCCTGGAACAGTGAAAAGGAGACAGAAAAAAAAGAGGTGGGTGGGTGGGGGGAGGGTGGTGGAGTGGAAGGCGATGTGAGGAGGGGGGTCTTTTCAGTCAGATGCCTGCTAGGCCTTAACGAAAGTACTTGTTTTTTGGGGCGGAGAGGGGTAGGGGTCGGAGGGGGGGTTATGACATGCACTGGGGGATGGACAAGCTCGGAGGAACACAGCTCTCCAGCAGGGATTATTCCAAGGAAGTTTGCATAGTCCCATTTGAATTGTATTTTACGAGTTGCCATTCCAAACAGCGTTGGTTAAAATTGCCTGAAAATGTTGAAACACTTTGTTGGAAGTCGTCAATTCGCAGATCACGTCCTCTTAACCTCAGCGTGGCATTTTCCCCCACCCAGCAACTTTCTTGTGACTTCATTAGTCATGTTTTCATCATTGCTAACTGGTGTGAAATTATTGTTAAGTCGCAGGACTTCCCTATCCTCCCTGTTAGCCATGTTAGAAGTCAGAGAAACACACTTAAGTTAACAAAGTTGTTGTACAGCAGAAGCAAACGAACCAGTGCAACAATTGATATTAAACATGATAAGTCCTTAACAACTGGTGTGATGTAACCATGCATGGAAATACATGAATCACTGCAAACTCTTCATCAGTGGCAGCACACTGGCTTGTGACTGTGGCCCCTTATCTAGTCTGTGGACAACGGCTGTCATGGTTGCTGCAGGGAAATGCCTCCCATGTGTGTCAAAGTGAGGTATTACATTGTTATTACAGTAGGATATGACTTCTAACAGCATCTTCTTTTCAATTTTCTGCAGGGAATGTTTGCACAAAGACTGTGGGGGTCTAAAATAGATCTCATCCAGCAAACTGAAGAAATGCCTCCATTGAAACAGCCTAAATCTAAAAAGCAAAGCAATTTAGTGAGAGGAAGTCAGCTTTGAAAAAATATCTTGCAATACTGAAATAAATTTCTCAATACACAGCAAAATATGAATGCCTGCAGCGGACTGACAGCAGCACATAAGATAAACCCAGATTTAGTAAGACAAGGTCATAACAAAGTATATAATCAATACCCAGTGTGAGCACTGCAGTGTATTTTCAGCAAGGAACTGCCACAAATCCTACAAAATAGAGCAGAATAACTGATTTGTCGGAATTGTGAGCCGAATGAGAGGTTGTCAAATGCGAACCTTGTCGTGGGTGGGTGGCAGGGAGAAATGTATATCCCCAAAAAAGAACAAAGAAGTAGTTAGTACTCCTTGAGAGGCCACTCGGAGGGAATATGGCGGTCTGGCAGTGCACAAGGAACTTTTACGCACTGCCAAAGTTTTTTGTTTTTTTTATTCCTGCTCTCTTTTTTTAAATGCAGAGTGCAACTGAATAAGGAAAATGGACACATGCACAGGGACACTTACTGTTCTGGCACTGGGGGACAGGGAGCCGTTGGATAGGTAGGGGTTGCTGAGGTCTGGGATCATGAGAAACGGGTAGCCTGGATAGTGAGGACTCTTAAAAAAGCCACCATCTTGCTGCCTCCTCAGAGCTGCAGGGATAAAGAAAGAAAGAAAAGTCAGAGTTAATAATGAAAGCTGCATAATCGGCAGCTGTAGTTCACAAAATAGCCAGAGTGGGTTTTATTGTATTTATTTATTTTGTCCTTTACCTTCACTGAAGTAGTCTCTAGTTTTCTCATAACTTTCTGAGTCGGGTCTGGTTTGGGGGCGCCTCTCTGCTTGCTGACAAGAAGAACACACACACACACACACACGCACACGCACGCAAGCACGCACGGAGGAGAAGAAACTATTGAAACTTTCAACAGCATTAAATCACATCAGTGTTAATGTGCGGCGTGGAGATCGGTGTCTATGTGCGCTACAAGCCTCACCTCCGAGTCCGACGAGCTGCTGTTGTTTTCCGACTCGTTTACTAAGGAGGATTTCACATCATCCAAATCCCTTTCCGCAGATACATTCTCGGATATCTTTTCCTCCTGCTCCCCTTCGTCTTTAAAAGAGATCATTTCATCATTGGCCCCCAAATCATCCCCACCGCCTCCGTTCAGCTGTGGCATTTTGGCAGAGGGTGTTCAGCCGAGGAGGAGGAAAAGACGTTCGCAAGAATAATAGACTTTTTCTTTTTTTTTTTCTTCTTCTTCTTCTTCTTTTTTTAAAGAGCCACTGGAGTATTAAACCAACTACAAGAGACAGTTCATGGTTCAGATCTCCCTTTTCATCCCCTTAAACGTGGTCCCGAGGTCCATGGCGAGTCCGGTAGTAAATCGATAATAATAATCCACAGTTGGAAGTTAGAGCCGAGGGGGGAGATATCAGCGAATCTTTGGCGTTGGTGGCCGGATGCGCAGCAACTTGGCGAAGTTTGGTCTCCTTCTTCGCAGTTTGCGGACAAACTTGCGGCCCCTGCGTGTGAGTCTCCGCCGAGGAACGGGACTGTCTGTGCTGCTCTTACAGATCCAGGGAAACCGCATAAACTCAAGTCCGAGCGACGGAGGGGTTCAGTCAAAGAGAAGAAGGAAACAGGTCCGATTTCATATCCCGGTATCCATGTACAAGAGGGGAAAAATAGTCTGGCTCACACACCAAAAAAAAAAAAGAAGAAAAAAAAGAAAAGAGAAAAAACGCGCGACGTTTTGCTGCAGTTTTTTTCACTTCTCACTCGCTTTCTTTTCCCACCTCTGCTAGTTTAAAGCGCCTTGTTGTTGTTGTTGTTTTCCCAAAGACTCGCAATTTTTTTTTCTAAAAGAGAAAATTAATGTTAAAAAAGAAAACCCGGTGCAAAGTATTTTTTCTTTCTCTTTTTTTTTTTCTCAGCTGGACGTGGTCGCCCTTTCCCTCCACATTGCTGCCGGGGAATGCGCCCTGAAAACTACTTGGTTGTTCAAGTGGAAGAAAAGCGCAGCTCGTCCGAAGAGGAGGAGTTTGAGCTGAAAGCCGACACTTAATTCACCACCATGTAGATCAGCTATTCTTAACCCTCAAGCCACCAACGCGCTGCCACCACAACACACCATGAAATGATCCAGGGCATTTGAACACAACAGAGGTTTGCACGCTGGGAAGTCGAGTAAAAAAAAGTGATCCAATCATGATTATTCTTATCGGTATTGTTATCATTATTATGAACATACCAATACATTATACCAGAATATATCATTTATTACTAGATTTAAAGTGAATTTGGGCACTTTATTGTACTGAGGTGTGACCTGCCAATATCCCCCAGGACTGTGAAGGCAAGCAGCACAGACCACACTGTGTGAAAATGACAGGCCAGGCCTTAAGTGAGAAATTCATAATTACACACTGCCATGCAAATTGCACGTCTGCATGTCCTGAACAATACGCTGGGGCAGACAAAGCTCGACAATACCTGTGATAAGCATGGCCTATACGGTACAACTAGAGGCATGGCTGGAGTGAGGTAAGAGCCAGCACAAGCCTCTCTCTCTCTCTCTCACTCTCTAACTCTCTCTCTCCAGCCTCATTGTATATTTGAGGAACAGGATTGGAGGCCCTGTTTTGCAAGCAGCCTTGGAAGAAGAAGGGAAGTGGTTGCTGCTCTTTATGTGTGTGTGTGTGCCTGTGTGTGGAGTAACCTGCATATTAATCTGAATCATGTCACGTTTTTAAATGCATTAAAAAAGACAGTAGCCTTTGCTAACAAAACACTGAAACTTTCAGAAAGTTTTCTAAAGTGTAACACACCAGCTAACATGTTGGATTCTTTTAGAACATTTCCTTAGCTCATCCAACCCCCCAGCCCAAATCCACAGGACCCCAGACTTTTCTTTAACTCTGATGCACTTCGATGTTGTCTTGTTGTGTTGTCTCATCATTTCCTGTTTTATTTTGAAATTCCTAGTCTTTTTTTCAGTTTGCTTGCCTCCCTCTTGTGTCAGTCCAATAGTCTTTACCCACCCTGATTGTGGTCACCTGTTCTACATTACCTTGTGTATATATAGTCTGCATCTCCCTTTGTTCTGTGCCAGTTTGTTGTGTCTCGTGCCATAGAAGCCATTACACCGTTAAATCCATGTCCCGTGCCTGATTTATGTTAATACTTTGATCTTTTGTATCAAGCTTAGCCATGTGATTTGTGTTGATACCTTGTCTAGTTCTCGCCAAGCATTGTCTTGCACCCTTTGTTTCTAATCCTATAGTAATTTCCAACCGTTTGCTTGCATCTTTTGCTATTCATTTCGTACCAGTTTGTTTCCTTGAAGGGTGATTTTGAGTTGAACTTTGTAAATAAACATTTGTTAATTTGTTACTTTGTCTGGCAAGTGGTGGATTTGGGTTCAGATTCGTAGCGTTCTGTCACAGGCTTCCCCTGTTTGAGAAAAGAAGTCACTGATGTCGTCGACTGCATGTCAGCAAGCTGAGGGTTGACTGACAATCCAGCAGTGTCTCCACGGGCCTCATTAGATCATTACTCCTCCTGGGTGCTGGTGTGTGTGTGTGTGTGTGTGCGCATGCACGGTTGTGTGTATTTGTATTCAGTTAAAAGCAACATATACTGTAGTTGCCTACTGCCTCTTCTATGAAGTGCATGTAGGCTAGTTATACATAGTGGATTTCTTATTCACAGACAGGTACATGTTTGCACTTGCGTTCACAAACACACACATACACACCCACAGGTGAATATTTACCCTCAAGGCTATACATCATTGTTTTTCTTGGCTACACTATGCAGGGAACATAATCGAGTGCATTTTCCAAACTATGCACGGACAAGTTGTTCCCTTTTTTTCGTCTAAATTTATGATGTGACCCTTTAGTTAAACGGTGAACATTTTTCCGTACACATGAAAGCAGAAATTACTGTTTTGTTTTTGGTTTTTTTTTCAAAATCTATTACATGTCAGAGAAGTATTGGCCCATGCAAATCCCAGCAGGTGCAATTACAATTATTCAGTGCTCGTGCACCACAGCCTTATAAATGATTAATAAAGAAATCAAATATTAAAACAACTCAACACAGAAAAATAATAATGACTTGCGTAAGCAGTCGCTGAACAGGAATATCTCTTAAATAGCGACATTTCTCACTCACGCATAAGTTTCAGCAGTGTGCTATTAAGCGCCATTGGCATGTGGTGAGTAGACTGTCGTTTCACAGCACAGTGAGATGTAACACATCTGTGAGAAATAAAATGATAATAAAAAAAGACTGTGTTTGGGAAGTGTTTTATTCCACAGTGACAGAGAAGTCCACTCTCTACAAAACAACATGCTGCCCATTGTTATTAATCCATTGCTATCACTGAAATAAATAACATTAACTGGTAGCTTTTAAACTGTAATTATTTAGTTGGAGAATCACACATTCATATTTACTAACAGATAGATTTCAGGAATAGTTGATATGCTTTGTGCTGATACAAAGCCCCTCACACCAATTTATTCATCACACCAGCTGCACATTGGCTTCTTGGAAAAGTTGACAATCGAATATATGTTTAATATGAAATTCCTTACACCTGCAACATGTGAAAGAGGTTGGTTTTTTTTTGTTTTTGTTTTTTTATCTCCTATATATTTACATATAAATCCCTGCCCTCTCCCGACGACTACCTTGTTAGAGAAGGATTGGTTTTAACTGGGAGTTGATGACGGGTCAGGAGAGATGCGAACAGCCACAATCTTAGCCTGGGGGCAGATCGACTGGTGGCCAGAAAATTTATTCAGAGGGTGCTGTCCCTGCATCTGCCTTACTTTGAAGTTGCTCTCCCAACTCTGGCTTGTTGTACGTGACTGTGTGTTCATTTTTTTTCCTCACTAAAGAGAGTGAAGAAAAAAAAAAAGCAGAGATGGAGCTTTTAGTGCGTGCATGTATACATGAATGTGCCTCTCCGTGTGCCGTGTGTGTGTTCGCGTGGCGCTACACACGTGTTGTGTGTGTTTGAAAAAGAGTGAGAGCAGAGGAGAGGAAGCAGGACATGGAGGAGAGAGATGCTCTGTGCCAATCCATACTCGCTTTGGAGAATTCAAGGTCATCCTTTCATGTTTTGCCAACCATCGGTCAATCAGTTTCCAATCAAAGTGGTGCTTAATTCAGCAGTAATTCCCATCTCCTCATCACGTCCTCGCCTCAGTGTTTCAGGGGCGTTAAAGCAGTTCCCTTGTCGATCCTCTGATCTGCTGCAGTGTGTCCAACATATCTTGCCAGGCCAAACCCACACTGTCAAGCTCTCTAATAATACTAGTTAAAATGTGTGGAGGACATGTCAGATCACACAATGTGCAACTGCCGCTTCCATCTATCTCACTTCAGGAGACTTAGGTATCACTTAATTGTCTTTGAAGCGTATCCAAGTTGTGTTCCTTCATTAATCCACAGAGCCCTCCAGAATGTCTACATTTGTTTTGTACATCTTAACTTTTAGAAGACGGAGCATAAAATTAGTCAAAACAAGTCTGACAGAATTATAACAGATGAGGTCTGTACCATGCAATTTGTCATGTTGCCTTTTACATAAAATGCTTCTTTACATATGTATACCACATTTGGTTCTTTGTGTTTTATTTTAAAAAGGGACTCATCAAGTCACAGTTTTGAGTGTCTAAGATTTCTATATATTTCTTAAACATGCAAAGAGTCCTTTCCCTGATCCGACTCCATTATAAAAACATCAAGTGTTTATCAGCTTTCTTTGTGACCTCACACATAGATTTAAAAGAACTAAAACAAACTTCATCCAAGGGACGGCATCCAGTGCTAATGAACTACCTCTTTTGCATCACCACTCCACTATATTACCTCACCTCCTCAGTCACCATGCTAAGTATGGATGGGAGTGCCTCATGCAATCATGGATCTCACAAAAATAACCTCATATCCGTTTTAATCCACAGAAAGGTCCGCTTTCCAGGCTGGTATGGGCGTATATGGCATTTAAGACTGTGTGAGGATATGATTAGATGACAGTTTTTACTGCCTGAAGGGTGTAACTGAAACACTAAACTGTACAGAGAGAGGAAAGTTAAAGACTGTGTTGCAAAGTTTTATCCCTGCCTCTCTCTTTTTCTCTAGGGTTTTGTTGCATTTCGCAGTTTCCCTTTTCTAGAGGAGTCCTGGTTCCAAAACATGAATAAACACTCAATATAGTGAAGTGAGTATTGACTCTGCTCATTTCTATATGATTAGACAGACTTGAGTAAACATAATGAATGAATGAATGAAGGAATGACTAGTTGGATGGTCGGATGGATGGAAATTACCTTAAGGCTCATCTGTGCTGTTTGTGCACAGGGTACAACATTATAAGACTTAAAAGACATCAAAAACGTCCAAGTCCTCCAGTGCAGATTTACATGCTGGCTGAGAAATGCTCACTCATGCCTTTTGACTGAAATACATGTTCATGTTTTTTCTCTATAGCAGAGGATGCTTTTAAGGAGCATTATTTCCGAGAACTTCAAAGCCTGCCAAAAGCACTCTCCCTTTTGGAGGGTGCAGCAGCTAGAAAATATATTTTTCAAATGGACAAGAGGAGGCCTTCACTAGTATTGAAGTGATGCTAATGCAATGTGGCGCTAGTTTTCAGGGTAACTCAGTTTACAGCACAAAAAAATACAGCATTTACGAAATACAATTAACCTTTTATGGGCTTGATTTTACATAAACTTTAATTTGTCATCATTTTAATTACAAGAAGGCAAATATACTCTTTATTTTTGCTGTCTATTTGGAAATTTGTCTTTTATAGTGCAAAGGAAAAAAACATGCCCAGCCAACAATGCCAACAGGTCTTAATGGACAGTATTTACTACGTACAGCTCCAGCTACCATAATTGTCCCAAAGCCCCAGTCCGACTCATTCCAGATGCTGTATCCAGGCTTTCTGCTATCGCCTGGTTTTATTGATCCAGTTAACATTAATGTTCACAAGGTCACAGTGTTCAACTGTCTGTGTTTTTTCAGCTGCAGGCACATTGCACCACTCCTCAGAGGACTGGAGATTCTTTCCTGTGATGTAAACCCTGCTAAAGTGAGAGGCTGTTGACTTTATTTAATATGTCCGCCAGATTTTTTATGAGTATTACGCAAATGAAATGGTTTGCATTATGCGTGAACCATACGTTCCGCAGAGGCATGCACGGCTGCAGACAGCTGGAAGTAACTTGAGCCCCTCGGTCACTTATCAGCCCTGGCATCCCTGCCATTTCCCATTGCCATCTTCAAGCCAGAAGAATCCAGCCATTGTTTTCATCTCTGTGGGCCCTGTGTTAACTCAGCAGTGCCTTGCTGATTGTTGCCGAGATATTAAAGAAAATGGTACATTTGTCTTTGTCCACACGGCCCTGTCTTTTGACATCCAAGCTTTTGCTGTGTGTGTGTATGTGTATGCGAGGGGATTCAACTTGATGCGGTTGTAGAGAGCAGCTGCACCTGCCCTGTATGTCAACAACAGGGTCTGGAGCAGACACTCAAGAAGAGAGGTGGCTTTCACACCACTGGCCTCACTGAAGCTGCTTACTTTCCAAAGACAACAATGACCACGCTGCTCGGCTGCACCACAGAGCTTTTAGGCTCTATAGGCCTGGCGCCTGGTCTGTGTGGCCTCCAGATTATCTCCCGACCGAGCCCCTCTACATACAAGCTTATTGGACTTCCTCACGTCCTCTTGTTTTTGTGGCTCTAAAGTTTCCAGGATGCTTTCTGACTGTCTGTTTTACACATAGAGACAGGATCCCCCGTGGGGGTTGTTAGGAGGTTACAGGGGGGTAGTAAAGGGGTCAGGGAGAAACTGTCAGTCTATTTCCTTTCTCTGGCCTTGGGAAACTGCACCACAAGTCTTTTGCATATTTTTAGTGTCCTTGCTGGTTTTTGTCTGCATGTATCCAGAGGAGAAGTTATTCCCAGTCCATGAAGACTTTTGTTTCTCACATGATTTCTTATTATTAGTGTTGTGTTTTTGGTTCCCCCTTCTTCCTTAAATTCTCTAGCTATGCAATGACCAGCACACAATCTGTCAGAATAATGCGCAAGGTCTGGAAAGCATCATCTTTATGTGTTGGTCTGTAAATCTCTCTCCTGCGCAGAATTACTGCACACGCCTGTGCTTTTGATTGCCTTATACTTGAACATCTACAGCTGTTAGTGTGTGTGTGTGCATTTGTGTTATTCCTTTTTCTTGATTGTATTTCACTACTATATCAACACAGTTGTCTTTTTAGTACCCACCAAATTTCGTACACTTTTCCTGATATTTTGAGTCCATTTGAGTTCATATCGTGTGATCAATATCAGTTATACTAGATCATTTGTAAGGGTTTTGTTCATTTGAGATAAAGCGTTTCTTAATGTGCAGGGTACAATGGGAGCAGTGTGTTCTTTGAGAGGACACATCTGAACAGTAAGAAGCGAAATTTGGCATTATTGTAGAGAAAGCTTTGTGCAGATAAACAGTGAAAAAAAAAGAAAGCAGTATTTCAAGAAAGATGACATTAGACACACAAGGTTGGATAATTATGCCAATAGCAAACTTTTTGGCAAACTTTGCTCTTTAAAGTCAGAGCAAATAGTGAGCAATTGCATTAGTGTGACAAAATTTGCTTAACCCTGCAGGGAAGTTGTTCTCATTTACACTCAGAAAACATTAAAGAGAATTACCTGAATCGTGCCATATCCCAAATAATATTGCTCCCAGACACGTCTTACCTGCTGCACCGCATTTCTTCTTGTGTTATCTCTAGGTGGATCAAAACCTCCCTCACTCCCTCTCTCTCTTCGCAGCCCATTCATTCAAGTGTGAGCGTCTAGCCAGCTGTTGTTCCTCTTCTAAGTAATTGCAGCTCAACTAAACCACTATATACATTGTCCTACAGCGTTTACATCTACATTATTATAATTCTTTCAGGCCACCATCACTATTTTTGTTGTCACTCAAGTGTCTCAGTGTCATATATAAGTGCTGTCAATTTTGTACATAACTTTGGAAATAGACTGTAGTGAACAAACTGAATTTAGTCTTAAGAAAAGAGTAACAGTTTTAAAAAAAAAGGCCTCGTCAATATTAGATGTAGTACAGAGAGCAAATATTCACGCTAACATTTTCTTAACCAAAGAGTTCCTCTAGTGCTCTAATTCCACAATACAATTATCACTCAGTGAATGGGGAGTTACATGCCAATAAAAATAAGTCATTTCTGCTTTTGCTTTGGCCCACCTCTCTATAATGCTCAACTCTGCAGCTGCACTGTGCTGTGGAAAAAAACAGTGCGGTGCAGCTGGGCTCCTCAAGACAGGGAAAGGGGAATTTTAATCCCATTTTTTTCCTTTGGCACCAGTCAGATTTATTTGGTCATAAAGAAAGGAAAAGCACCCCACCATTTGAGAAGGAGTGGGAAGTGAGAAGGCAAATTATGCCAGATCCCCAATTGCAGACTTAGAAACACAACAGGCCAGGAAATGAATCCCCTGACAGGTCAAAGTGCCCGAAACACCAGAGGAGTCTAATTAAACCAGATAGTGACACATTGGTGGGATACCTGGACAGCTCCGATCAGCTTGTCATGGACCCCTAAGTGAATATGCACCAGTGCAGATTTTTACAGTGACTTCCTCTCAGTAACACCTTGAAGCACATAAGTACAACAGCCAAAGGCGAACCTACACGTGTCGCTCATCCATTCCCTGCAGCGTGGTCTGAAAACAAACTATCCATAGAGCCTGAAACCATTTCCAGCTGTCACGTCCCCACTCCAGTGTAACTCCTAACCTGATATGACAGGGCAAGACGAGGTGAGGGTCAGGCCTCAAGGAAGATCCAGAGCATGTAACTCAAACTATGGGCATTATATCCATAAATGCCTTTGGTTGAAAAGTGAGAACAGCCATGCGCTGCACCTATTGTTTCTCATGTTACCTTTATGAACTTCTCATCTTACATCAGACACACAAGTCTTCACACATGCAACAACAGTGAGGCAAAGAATAATTAAAACCCACAGTTATGCATCAGGGTAACTGTAACTGAGTACATTAACTTTTTTTTAAATTTTATAGTCGTAGTTAAAAAAAATGTACATGCAACTTATGAAGTATGACACGTTGCTGCAGATTAAACTCCACAGCAGTTTAATGGCTAACGTAATGAAAACGAGCTCAGTCTGAATAAACAACAATAAAATGCTGCTTCCACTGGGCTCCAAGGGTCAAAATAATCAAATGATATAGTTCACTATGATTTAATGATGATTGATGGTTCATCTGCACTTTTTGCACTATTTTACTGATAACGTGTCTGTACTTTTACTAAAAAAAAAATAATATCACTGAACATTTACTTTTACAGGATTTTTTTTTTTTTTTACAGTTTTCTAGTTTGACCCTTATTTTTTTTTAAGTAGATATGTAAGACAGACTGTTAACCGTTTTAACTATACCATAAATATGGCGAATATATGCTTGCATGAAAAGAAACAAATCACTTTGCTGACAGACCCAAATGTGAAAGCTATCAAGGGGGCTCTGCACAGTAATCTATTAGCAATGCAACAAGCATCTGGAATATGGTTCAAAACTGGAGCTATCTTAGCTCTATAAAAAAGACAAACGAGTATCCCTGTGAATGTCCAGAGAATACGCATCCCCTTCCTCCAGAAACACTGAGGCACAGACAAGGCCAGGCTGCAGGCCACAACGCTGTTTGGTTCAAATGCAGTAAAGGAATGTTGCTATCGCTCAAAAAACTTAAAAATAAACTTCACAGGAAATATTGCGTGGATGCTGTTTCACACAGACACAAGAAGTTAAACTGACATTCACCTCGGCCACTGCTATGGTCCCAAGAGGGTTGCAACAAGTTTCCATTATGGCAGCGTAGTGTCTCTGTTTAAGTATCGTAAACGTCTGTTGCTCTGAGGAGACATATTTAATCGTGCTGCGAAAACAGGGTTTATATGGCTGTTTATGTGCTATCCTGTTAAAAGGTCAGAGCATGTATATGCCCCATAGTCCCAGAAAGCATCTAAGCCCCATCTGTGGGGAAATTATTACATTGGTGTGGTGACAACATTACAATACAACCTGTCCTTACTTGGCCACTTTTCTTCTTTAATGATACGCCTTACCCTCTGTTAGCTGCTTAGATTCAATTTCCCATTTTTGTACGGGGAAGATTGTGAACTTCAACTTCCATTGAAGATATGCAAAGAACGCAAACAAGGAACAGAGCTCTACACATGTACCAAAAGCAATTAGGATGTTCGGTATAAAACAGTCAGTCTGCACATTGTCCACATTTCAATCTCTGCAACTGTTAATAATGACTAGCATTTTAAATGAAAGATGGGGGGCAAGAGAGGGGTAAAAGAAGCAATTTTAATGTTTTGTTTTTTAAGGGGTGCGTGTTTTGAAGAGTGTTGTCGGGGGGGGTTAGCTCTTTATCATGCCTCACTATCCAACCTCTTACCTCCCTCTTTGGGCCTTTAGGAGCATCCTGTGACCCCCGACCTCCTGGACAATAGAGGCCAGGACGTTTCCCAGTGAGCAGCGATGGAGCCAACAACAGGAACATGAGGGGTGCTCCTGGGAAACAAACTGTTTATTGTGCAGCAGGATGGACAACCCCCCCAACCCTCCCGCCATGCTCCATGTCACAGTCACTTACTTTCACACACAGTCAAAGACACTAACTACACACCTCTGCACCGTAAAAATCCTGTCGAACAACAGGTGGTTGCTCCTACCTCTGAACCATGCCGCAACTGTTATATTCAAATGTCCTATATCTTCTGGAGAGTGTGCGTGTGCATCTGATGGAAACAAAAATGATAAGAGTTTCCCTTTCACCTAAGCCACAAACATATGCTGCACCTAAAAATGTACTTTTTACTTCTTTTATTATTTTCTGTTGTATAAATCTGCTCTTCCTTGCTCGTGCCCCAGGACATAGCCTGTAGAAAGCATTGTTTTCGCTGTTGCCATCTCCCTCATTTTTGCATCACTGCGGATGATAAATTTATATTTAGTCAAACTTTCTATTTGATAACAATACCAAGCCATTTGTTGGTGCTGCCACTGCCTGTCTGCTTCAGAGGAAATCCCTCCTTTGTCTCTCAAGGAAGCTCAGCAAACTGGGAAAACCTGAATTTGTCATCAGAACTCAAACAGCTGGAATGCATTTGATTATGTGCAGTCACCACTAAATGTATTAGTCAACAGTCAGACTAGTTATTACCAAGGCTCTGGAGACCAGTCATTGCAAGAGCAGCACAGTAAAAACCGTTTCCAGAGCTGTCAATCAATGTGCCAGAACTGTGGTGCAACTTGGAGACACAGGGGACTCTGGGGATCGCTCTTAAAGTGCTTAACCCCAAAGGATTACTGGTTCTTTATGAGTATGTGTGTGTCTGTGCTCCACATGATGCCTATGAGATAAGGGTGGATCAGAGGTGACAGACAGGGGGACTGCTTTCTCTGGAGAGATTTAGTAATACTTCTTTTTCATTTACTTCACTACATTCCAGAGAAAGAAATTCAACTCACTGCTTTTCTTTCCAAATTAAGATATAACATTAAAAAAGCATGATACGCTTATAATCTGAAGCATGCTCTCTTTAATGCACTTTTTAAAGTGACTGAATAAGTCACTCTTTAATGTGAAAAAAACAAAATAAGTCATCACTCAGCTTGTCACTTTAAACAGTCAAGTCTCCGAAAAACGAGAGGAAAGCACAGTAAAATCAAGTATTATATTTGTGCTCAGACCCCTGCTTGTAAAAGAGCGACCCCATAACCAGCTATGCAAATAGGTCAATAAAAGCTGGCAAGTTCTCCATGGTCACAGTTGGAGCATGTAAGGCCATTTCGCTGGCACATCCTTGAAGCTATAAATGTTTATGATTTCATGATGTAAACCTGAGAACAACACATGTAGTCATGCACCAGGTTGTTTTAGTGACTGAAAATGCAAGACGGAGCTTCAAAAAGCTCTTATAATGAACTTTTACTTATTGAGCTGAGTTTTTAACACTCACCAACACTGATAAACACAAAAGCAAAAGGAAGATTTGAAATTTGAGGAAAAGCTCAATGATTTTCTAGGTCAAAGGCCACCTTAACACTGACAAGCAAAATCAAATCACAGCTAAGGAAATGAGCCATGAAACACTGATTGCCCCATACATAATGACCCTTTTTCCAATTGCTTGGCTCAAGAATTATTTGATTGTGTATTGTGCTGACTTCACTGCAAACATGAGCACTGCTTGCACATATTGCCTGAGTGTATAATCAAATCAAGACCATTGATACAAGGAGTGAACAAATATCTCTTAGTATGTGGGAACAATATGGATCTTTGTTCCACAAACAGAGCCCTGAGAAAGCGAATACACTGACCGAAGGTAAAAACACCTCTGGGGACTGGGAGCCCAGCTTGCGCTCAACATTAATTGGTTGTGCTTTTATTGGATTATTCAGACATTAGCAAGACTGATTTAAGTTAATTTTGAAAATGACAGTGAACATATGGGCTTTGTCACATTGGCAACCATGGGGAAAAGGGTCACTGAGGAATATACTTAAGCTCAGACATAGGTTTAGCATGATTGCTGCACTAAGTGGAATGATTTCTACCATACAATGGAACTTTTACTGATGATGATTCATGTGACCAAAAAGACAGATCACTGGCATTTGCTGAGTCTGGGGTTTCAAATAACAGCACTATAGGCTATATTCCCCATGAGACAGGTCAACCAAGCACCTACCCCCACCCATATCATCCCAATTCTGACACATTCACACCTTTGCTCATACATCAATTTGGATCTTGGGGCACCAGCCTTGTAACTAAAAACTCAACCTCTGGATATAGGTGGGAAATTCCCCATACAGGTCAGTGATATGGTACCTTATAGAAAGAAGGACATTTCTTGTTTATTGCTTTGAACTTCTAGGTAGCATACCCCCATATCTGAGAGACTGACTAGTGTGTCTGTCATTCTGTCATTTACAAACACTTTAGGTTTAAAGTATACAGTTGCAAGCACACCAATGCGATTTGAGATGTCAGAGGAAACTACAGTAGGGCAACTATGGGAGGCTTTGTGAACTGAAGCTTTTCGAGCCAACAAAGTGTGGGCTTGACTGTGTCTGAAAACCTCATGCTGATAAATCGCCTCTCCAAGTAGACAAACTCAGAACACAAGGCCCCTGCTGCACAAGACCCAACTGCTACCTCTGCTGCTGGCTGAATCTGATTACAGGCAGGCCCTGAGGACAGTCAGGTCATTGAGAGCACAGAGATGAGCAAACAATAAGATATTATCTGAAGGAATCTTCAGCTTTCCAAAGGAAAATGGTCCCTCTCAGTGTCACATTGACGATAGGATCCTCAACCTGACACTGAATCAGCCATTTAAGAAGAATGAACACTGTGACCCATTCATACATACTCACTAAAATAATGAGAGCTCTTTTTTCACCCTTGTTTAAGATATATAAAGGGGAGCTCATGAGGCCTTGCGAGACAAGCCTGTGCAGAAACCGGAGCATGCAGCTGACTCAGATGAATATGCCTTTACAATGATTGGGTATTGAATGAACAATTCTATAGTCTTTCTCTTTATTCTTGTGTGCATGGAAATAATACATGTGTTTGGCTTCATTGCACTTTGCTGCTCCATTGTTACACACTTCTGCACTTTAAAAAAATTATTTGAAAGCCATTCAATATAATCAAATGAATGTAAGTACGCAACATATAGATTGATAAATCACACTGGGAATGTGGCAAAAAAAACCTCCTCAATCAAAACTGTTCATCACCTATCTTGGCAATGTCTCTCCTGTGTTTGTGTTTTTGTTCTTTTCAAATAGTGACATCTTGTGGACAGCCGGCCTCAGTTATTGTGTTATAGGCTGTACATCATGTTTAAAGCCTTGCATTGAGGAATATGTGTTGTTAACACCATCCTTTCTATATCTGTTACTACTGATTGAACATTTTATAGGTCATGATGCTCATTTAATTACTTCGGGATATTTATTATGATTTAGGAATACAAATAAAAGAATGAATTGTAGCTAAGGCAAAATCTAATTAAGATAAAGAACAAATTTAAAAGACAACGATAAAATGTGTGTGGGGAAATGTATCTTGATATTTATATGGATTAATAAAATATAATTTATCCTGATAACATTTAATTTAGATACCACTTTTTGATATCATAGGCTTATAATATTGAGCTTGTTGAGAAGATCTCTTTGAAAAGGGCAATTGTTTAACAAAAACATTTTGGACTACAACCATGGAAATTGGATTTGTCACTTGACGACTTGTGAAGAAAGTTATCGCGATATTACCCGAAACAGTCTGCCAGGCACCAGGGGAGCAGGGATGAGAAGACAGACAGTGAAATATCTCGGTTGTCCTGCTCCAGTCTTAAGAAAGACCACGCTTTGACACACCGCTTGTCGCATAGCTTATAGCTGAAAACAAGAGCCCCAAAGCCTGCTCGATGTCAGACGTGATTTGCTGACTGTACGTTCAGTGAGATTTGAAGTACGCGGCCACAAAAGCCAAATTGTATGTGTGCGGTGCTAACTGTTAGCTGACAGGCTAGCAAGCAGAGCCATTGAAGCAATGGCGTTGAAAAGAATTCAGAAGGTGAGTGTTTATCTCCTTCACGTATCAGTCCTCCGCTCCCAGGCGACACTTTGTCTCGGTGTGGGTTCCCTGTTTGGAGGTAAAGCCAGTCTGTAGACCTTTCTGTAGCTTAGGTTAGCCTCGCTTGCCTTTTTGAGCTCCTTTTTTTGAAATAAAGCACAGACAAAAGGCGAGCTAGCCGCCAGTGGCTCCGGTGGTGCATTGCTACAGTAACGCCGGCCACCAGTTACCTCTGAAACAGCGTCATTGTTTTGACAGCCACGTTGTTTTTTCATGTGTCATATTTAGGTTGGTTTTTTTTCTCCTTTTCTGACACGCAGCTTAGCAGCTTGTCCACACTTCAGTGAAAGTGGCTAACGTTAAGAAAACAAGTCGTTTGGCAGTGCAGCCCGTTGGCCGGTAGTCATTTAGCAAAGGTTAGTGTGAGCCTGAGTCCTTTGGTTTGGCTTGGAGACATGTGCAGGGTTTGTTGTTGAATTTTTAGCTTGTCAGTTATCTTTATCTTTGTGGTTGGTCTCTTAGTGTGTAGCCGATGATGTGTTGAATGGCAGCTGCTTGTTGGTTGCCAAAATTGAACTCTAGTGTCAGTGTTGCCATATATGGAGAGGCAAATGGGGCACTGGAGCAGGCCACAGTGTGTATTTATATAACAGAATAGATAGGCTTCCTTTCAACAGACATTAAAGAACAGCCTTAATCTATTACTCTATTTAACTCTGTCGCTTTGCTCTCAGTGATCTTTGTCATATTATGTGTAGAAAGTGATGGGAATATGGCCGTAGCCTTTACATTTGTCACTTTAATTTTGTGTATTTGTTGTTTTGGTTATTTCTGTTACCATTTGTTTGCTTTGGATGAGCCTTGTCAACCTCAGTCAGTTTCCATGAAAAAATAAATAAAAATTATGACGACAACCAGCTGTCTGATATCCACCATGAGCATGTCTTCATGTATGACCCCCCACACACACACACACACACACACACACAAAGTGAAGTTAGCTCAGCTCTTGTTTAGCCAGACTCTTTCTCCATCGCAAAGCTAGACATCCTTTACAATCTTTCAAGAATTTGTTTTAGATATCATTCCCTTTTTTTCCCATTATATCCCATATTATATATGGGATATAATGGGAATTATATAATAATTAATTGATCTAGGCAATTTTTTGCTGTAACAATTAAAAATGCATGTGTTTTCTTTGCAAAGAGTAAAGTCATTTCAATACTTTAGTTGAGGAATAATATCAAAGCTGATTCATTTTGCGATTGTCTTACCTTTAGGAACTATCAGACCTGCAGAGGGACCCACCTGCCCAGTGCTCTGCTGGACCAGTTGGAGATGATTGTGAGTGCTTTGAAAATGTTATGCTTCAGTGAATATTATTGCTGTCTATACATGTATTTTCATAATAGTATGGAGTTGCTTGACAGGATATCATGACAATTTTTTTTTCCCTCAGTATTTCACTGGCAGGCAACAATAATGGGCCCAGTAAGTGAAACTTTAACCTAACTCAATTTAAAATATGCAACAGAAACAATGAAATTTCCATAATTAAATTAATTTATCATGTTCATTTATATATTTCATTAGAGTGACAGCCCATATCAGAGTGGAGTGTTTTTCCTCACCATTCACTTCCCGACAGATTATCCATTCAAACCACCAAAAGTGAGTAAGATAGCTGCTTGTGTGGAACATATTGAGGCACTGACACATCTTTTCTCATTGATATTCACTTATTGGTTATTGTGTTTTAATTTACTGTGGTCGCAGTAATAACATTTGTCTCCTGTTTTTTGGGTTTTGGTTTTTTTTTTTTGTTCTCCTGTTTTGTGGCAGGTTGCATTTACAACAAAAATTTACCACCCTAATATCAACAGCAATGGAAGTATTTGTCTGGATATACTGAGATCACAATGGTCACCTGCACTTACAGTTTCAAAAGGTGAGGAGTAAGAGGGGTTTTAAATTAGTGTTAACATTTTTATCTGTTAAAATAGTTACGGAAGTTGACCCAACCTGTACTGAACTAGAGCTCTGACTGTCAGAGCAAAATTTAGAGCAGACATTTTTAATCTCATAAGTTGCCTTGTCGAGTCAAAATGTTAATGTCAGCAGGTTTGGATGATTTGAAAAACTGGTATCAACACATTCACATTCCTTTTATTTTCACAACTGGACTTTTTTTTCTGCAACTCTCCTGGTCTTAAACTTTAAGTCAAGATGAGACTTAATGTGAAAATTCTTGTCCAGCCAGGTCTGTGAAATTAGGTCTTATGTTTAAATGTATAGAGAAACGTCATGTCCAGGCAAAAGGAATCCAGTTTCCAATTAAGTTTTGAAACACTTTTTAGTTTAATTTTTTTTTTTTTTTAAATAGGATACAGGAAAATTACACCATATGTCTTTGATATTGTTAGTATTATTTAGGATATATGGCCATGTAAAGTGGCCAATAAGTGGCTCTCATTGTCCATGTCAATGTAAACCTAAACTTAAGTTCTGCTTCATTCTTCCACAGTATTATTGTCGATCTGCTCTCTCCTTTGTGATCCAAACCCGGACGACCCGCTGGTACCAGAGATTGCCCATACATACAAGGCTGACAGGGAAAAGTGAGTGTAAAAAAATTAATGTACAGATTCAGTATTTTTGAGATAGAGCTATTAGTTTGTAGAGTTCAGCTGAAACCTTTCTCCCAAACTTTGCATGTTTTACAGGTACAACAAATTGGCAAGAGAATGGACACAGAAATATGCAATGTGAAAATGCAAGGGAGATCAAAATACAAATGAGAACAAAAGAAATATGTTTGATTAATAACTTGAGGCAAATGAGCAACAGAGGGGGAAAAAAAACTAGACAACAGCCCATCTTTTGGAGAAGGAGGCGATTCAATGAGGTACAGTGCCACCTGGCTTTCCGTGTGCTGAGCTGCTACCATGTGCTGTCCTTCACTACTTGTATGGATCTGCTGAGCAGGACCTGATGGGCTCCTTAAAGCACTCCCATATGGAATACCGGAAAATCTTCACAGCCCTTATCACCACACTCTGACTTTAAGATGTTTCTCCAGCTATTTTGGTCATCACTGTCACTGTTGCTATTCATGTGCATCATTTTCATTGTCAAAGAGTCATCATTGTGCTGCTAAGAAGCAAAATGTTGGATTGATGTAGGAGATAAGCTCTCCCTTCATTTCAGAGGCACTGTCTGTGCCACACTGGGTGTCTTGTTATTACTGTATTTAGTGGCCTTTCTGTGTTATTATTTTCAAACGGTATATGTGCAATTGAGGCAGAATGTTCCCTGCTCTACACAAAATGGTGTAGTGCCATTACCAGCAGCTGATCTGTTGGCACATACTGTCTCTACCCCAGAACAATGTGAAAGGTGTAAAGGATTGGTTTCGATCTCCCATTGCATTTGAAACTGCAACAGTATTATGTGGTTTTGAGACACTAGAGAGCTGCTGTTAACTAACTTGTCTCGCTGTTGGCGCTTCATAGGGCAAATGTGAACATGTATTTTTCTCACAAGTAAACACCCGTGGCTGGTGTCCATAGTGCACAAAATATTACTGTTGTATGGCTTGTTCCCTGTTGTGTAGCTATGAACATAGCTACTTTTTGGCATATAGCTACGCTGTGTGTCTCCACCTCAGTACAGTTACTCAGGTATCGAACCAAACCATCAGCCTTTACATGCAGTGACCCATGGTGAGATTAGTTACCTGGGCCCATATCATCAGGCTTTGGAAAATTAGTACCAATCTAAAACTGCTTTGTTCACACACAGTATCACTCATGCTTCCCGAAGAAACTAAGCTGATTAGAGACAGATCAGCACTCTTTCTGTTTTGTTTTTGTTTTTTTGTTTGTTCTTTTAAAGTACATGTTAGGGTTTGTGTTAACATGTTGTCACAGAGAGGATTTCCTTCTCCAATTCTTTTTGTCACCATTTCCATTTTTGGACAACATTTTGGATGTGAACAGCTGTTAAATGATGCTGTTAAACATGTACATGCTACTGGTTTTCAAAAACAAAATGGCCTTTGGTTATAACTGGTGTCACTATTCAAAAGGGGAATTTGATGACAGAATTTACATTTTGCAGAACCTAGTAGTAATTTTTCATGTATCTAGTTGGGTGAGAAAATACAGTAACTTGCCACAATAACTTGCTGTAATATCAGGTGATGTGATGTTTGTCATCATTCAAATTCCTTTATTTGTCCCACAGTGGGAGAATTTGTTGCATTACTTTATGTTCACCTTCATGATCAAGTCAACATTAACTCATTATAGTTGTAGGATTTATAATCAACTGTGACAGTAACATCTTTTGTATTGTATCTTTGAAAATTTTAGGCTTTTTTTCCATTTATGTCACCAGATCTGAACATGATTGTGATGTGTCATAATGTAATATTAGTTTTACTATAACCCATTGTGACTTATGGATAAAGTAGTTAGGAAATGCTATGATTTAAGAAAGAAAAATCATTGCTAATAATGTGCTGATGCTGCCAATATAAAGGGAATTAATTGATCCTCAAAAGAGGAAGAAATATTGCTATTGAGGCATTACTGGATGGATTTATCCAGGAAGTTTCATAGTGGAGCATGAAAATTTTAGAAGCTTTGATTGTAGAATTAACACCATGGTTTAGGCACCAAATATAGAGAATGGCCATTGTTAGGCGCTGTAGAGACTGGTCAAAACAAGTTGTCCTGAAATACAGTATATACTAAAGGGTTGTAAAACTATATCCTCTAAAAGCAGTGACATTTTTTTTCCTGCCATACTACAATTTAAAATAACTTGTGTGAAATAGTACTAGACTTTGTGTGCGTTGTTGTTTGTTCATCTGGCTATTTATTTATTTGAAAGCTGAATATCTTCCAGTTGTTCGATCGAATGCAGCCTCAATTCATCATGTGAGCGGTGCTACATTGACTTCCTTTGTCCAGTGTGCTCAATAGAGTTTATATAGGCAGCTTGGCATGCTTTGCACTCTGGAGAACCTTCTCACAGCCATTTGCTGGATATCAGGGATTTCGTTACAAGTCATCCGCCTAACACCTTGACTAAAAATTTAGCCTTAACCCTCATTTTGTATATATAGAGAGAACGTGTCATGAACTGTTAAATTTGCTATCAGGGCTGTGTCCCCCAAAGTGGGGGGTTCATTTCATCAGTAGACATGGAAACTTGCTTGAACAATATAAAACCTTTTTGTTGAAATTTTTCAGCCTGGCTTTCTTTGAACGCAGGACCAGCTTTCATGCATCTTAAAATTTTGGAATATGTGTGCTTGATCTGCCACCATGAACGTCCACATGTCCTCACATTATCCTACACAAGATAACTATTGACCTTGTCATAACATGAATAAAGTTCATCTTGGTTTACCGTTGTGTGCTGTTGTCTGTCTTATCTAGAAGATGTAATAACTAATAGAGCCAGTTCAATGTTTTAAAAAGAAGAGGCAATGAAGGAAATGTCTTTGTAGTTGAATGGCTTTCCCAAATAAGGCCAAAACAACATTGTGGTAAAAGTCACTGTAGCATAGTGCATACCTGGAAGCGTTACACTTCAGAGTGCGTTTGATTCAAACAACTTCCCCGCGAGGTTTCTGCGGTGCAGTCAACACAATCTTTGTACAGATCATCAAATCCATTTCCTGAAATGAGACAGTGTTGCATATCAGGGATTACTCACAAATTGCATCGCAATGATTGAAATTCAAGTCCAGGATAATGGAAAAACAAACAAAAAACAACGTAAACTAGCTCCGAGCTTTCGGGGCGTGGCGTTTTGACACACGCAGGCCACCCTGGCTGAAAACGTAGCTGCTAGCTAAAGCAGCTTCCTGCAGCATCATCATCATCACCACTCCCCCAGGAGGAAGGGCGCATCCCGGATAGCTAGCTGGCTAGCTGTACTCGGCACAACGATGGCAGTCAACCTGAGCAAAAATGGCCCCGCACTAACAGCTGCTTACAAAGAAGTGGTGGATGAAAAGTCCAACACCAACTGGTAAGAAGCAGCCTTCCCGCCCGGCGTCCGCTCCGAGAGGGAGCCGGCACGACAACTAAAGTGTCGGCTAGCACTCAGCTAGTCGACCGGGAGTTGAGTTAACGTCCAGCTAAGGTTGGATAAACCTCACCTGTGGCCGGGGGGCGCTTTCTACTTGCTAAATTAGCGACGACGTTAGTCCAAGTCATCTTTGTTTACATGGCTTCTCTCACATTTCTTGTCGGTCTGGTGTGTAGAAACGTTAAAGGTGAGCAGATGGGGACCGGCTCATCATGCTAACTGCCTCTGAACTCTTTAATCTCCGTGTTTTGTCTCTTTGGTAAACCGATATGTTGTGTAATTGAATGAATGCGTTGCTAGCTGCCTACTTCCTGGTAAAACACCATGAAAAGTTAAACAGGGCTAATATGACAAAGCCAAGTCCAGGAACTTCCTCTTTGCTTGCAGGAGTACTGTGCTGTAGTCTGCTCACCTTGAGCTTCAGATGAAACCTGACGGAGACAGCTGCTGTGTTTAAGGATGACCTGAATCCATGAATCCCAGGCAGCAAATGCACAGGGAGTCCTGCTGGCTCCATGTTCGCCCTGAGACTGTCTGCTCTTCCTGTTTCACACTGCTGGACTGCAAACAGTCATGAACCCAACAATCTGCTCACTCTGTTGTTTTTATGTAAATATATATAGTTTCGAGTAAGAAAACATTAACATAGAGTAAAGAATGTAATTGCAATGAGTAGCACCAGCATGAGCAGAATAATATCATAGTTCATGTATTGATCAGAAGAATATATTTTATTTTGCAAACACTGACTACTAAGTCTAAACCAAGGTGGAGATATAACGGTTACTGTAACATGTATCCATCATTTTGGATGTAATGTATCACATTGCCAAATAGAAACTCTGTTATCTGTTCTGTATGTGAACAGGTGAAATGATCATTCCAATATGTAGTACTGAGGTTAAATCATTAATACATCAGGACAAAAGGCCCTTTAATAGTCGTTGTAATCCTAATCAAAAGGATTTATTTATTCTGCATCAAATCAAAGCTTCACCTCCTTAAGGTTAGAAATGACTACTGAGTCTAAAAATAATAATATCCATAACATAGTTTAGGCATTAACCTTAACAACTTGCTGTGCAATTTAACCAAACCTGTCACATTTAAAACTTCTGGTATCCCATGTTGTCATTGTCTTTTGATAAATATGATTATCTGATATTTTTGGACTGTGTGGTGTTGAGACCAAAGATGCTCTTCCAATATCTAACTCAAAGAAAGTAACTGGAAAGTGGAAATGGTGTTACTCAACTGAAGAAATCAGAAGCAGAGACCTTTCACTTCTTCCTCCCTGTTGATTAAAGTGACGAAGGAACGCTGGGGTATTTTCTGCAGGAAATGGCCTAGAATTTATTTAGGCTGTGTATGGCTGCTTATCTCTGCTTATTTTCATTTGTCATCTAGAAAAAGCAAATGAAGAGTCAGCTAAATCTTTCCACAACCTGTTTAAATTGTTTGAATGGCTGCTTTAATAACGGATGTAATGTTCTAGTATATTTATACTACCCTAGTGCAACTGTACATTGTATCTTCTTAGGGCTTACAGTACGTTTACAAAATATCACCTGTTCGGTTTAGTGTGAAATTATGCATGTCAAAACTGGGACAAACTCCTCTATCTGTCAGTTTGATCTGTTTTAAGGATGTATTTTAATATCCTTAATCTGTTGTTTGCTTGTTCCCCCCCAGGGCCTTGTTCACCTATGAGGGAAACAGTAATGACATCCGCCTGGCAGAAAAAGGCGGTGAGTTGAAATTGCGAAAAGGTTTTTATGATCTCAACAAGACGAAATCAAATGTGGGCAGGAATTTCATTGTCAGCAAGCAGCTTTAGTTGTGGAATATCAGCACAAAAGGACTGCTAGCCTCTGCTGCCTCACCCCATCATTTGTAAGAGGAAAGAAATGTCCACAGTTACACAACCAACCGCAGTAACCATTTAACTTTTCCACAATGTTTATGTATCAGATGGAGGGCTGGAGGAGTTGGTTGAGGAACTCAACAGTGGAAAAGTGATGTATGCTTTCTGCCGGGTCCAGGATCCAAATTCTGGCCTGCCCAAATATGTCCTCATCAACTGGGTTAGTTCTGCAGAACTAGTGTTTATTTGCTGGCCTGCTTTGTTGTGGCCACTGTTAAGCATGTGGAATAATCTTGTTTTACAGACTGGGGAAGGAGTGAAGGACGCCAGGAAAGGAATATGCGCAAATCATGTCAGCTCCATGGCCAATTTTCTTAAGGTGTCACTGCTCTCAGTCTGTATATATTTTAAATGTTCATTAAAATTTCTGCAACCATCTCTTTATATTTACAGAGAAGGTTATTTGTTTGCTAACAAGCATAGTATTGATATGGCTTTGAACAGGCCTTAAATTTAGTAACGAAGACAATAGTGTACAGCGTGCTGCAGGCATTGTTGGAATAAAACATTTGCTTTGTGAGTTGTGCCAATGTCATTCATACTGTGTTATACCAGCCAATAGTGCATGTAAAAAAAATGACTGGGTGGTGCACCCACGAACCGAGATACCAACTTTAGGTGTTTCTGTGATTGTCTGGGTATCAACAGGAACTTTCTTTTCCCTCCGTTTCAGGGTGCCCATGTCACAATAAACGCTAGAGCTGATGAGGACGTGGAGCCTGAAGCCATCATGCAAAAAGTGGCTAAAGCCTCAGGAGCAAACTATAGCTTCCACAAAGAAGCTTCCAACCGCTTCCAGGACAGCGGTCCTCAGGGTCCTGTGGTATGCGCTCATGCTTGCTCGCCTCGGTCTGCAGAAAGATAAGCACTGGGCCAGATCATAACTAGGCTCCTTGATCTCAAAACAGAGCTACATTTAATTATTCTGTTTTTTTCTTTATCATTTTAATCTTCCATTCAACACATGAAAGCTATCATGAAACAATGTTTCCAAGACAATCATTTGAAAGTGCTTGGATAACTTAAAGACAGAAATTACACAGAAAGTTGTTAAGTTTGGTTTTCTCATTCCTTTCTTTGAGACAAGGCATCCATCCCAAAGTAATATGCATGGGATGGAAAAAAACCCCACATATTAAAGAGAATCCTACCAGGTGGTTTTAAGTTCCTGAGGTGTTTGTAACATACTGTATTCTGTCTTATTAAAGTAAAACTATGTTTAGATGAGCATTAAATGGTCTTTTCCTTCCTGCAGGGCTCAGTGTACCAGAAGACCAACGCTATGTCGGAAATCAGAAAAACTAATAAAGACAATTTTTGGGCACAGGCAGAGGTAGGTAACCTGATGCCATCTCTTTGACAGCCAGAGAATACAAAGTTTTAAAACTCACTGTCATCATTTTATTTTTATATGTAAAATGATTTTTAATAATCAACACATTGAAATTCCAAGAACACCTTAAAATATTTGCAAGAGTTTGTAGTTTTGAAATCTCTATCAAATTTCCATTTACCTAAAATCTTATTGAAAAATACCAGTCAGGCAGTTTATCTGCCAACAATCTGAACATAGTCAGCAAAGGCAGTATTGTAGTATTGTAAGTTTGTGCTTTGTTTGCAGTTTTTGCACAGCAGCACACCTGCCTCAGATACACAGGAAGAAGAGAGTGGTGCCTATTGCCTTGGAAATGTTTTTTTTTTTTTGCATAATCTGTTTCATACATGATATATAAGTAATGCCAAACAATGATATTTGTAAAGTGGTAAACCAAACCTGACTCTCTTGATCTGCTTTTAGAAAGAAGAGGAGAAACGGCGGCAGGAGGAGCGGCGCAAAGCAGAAGAGGAGCGCCAGCAGCTGGAGAGAGAGAGGAAAGACAGAGAGGCCAAAGAGGCAGCTTTGAGGGACAAAAGGGACAAGGAGAGGGCCTCTCAAATCGAGCAACAAAAGTAGGTAGCGATTGAAGAAACATGCACAGTGGTGGAGACGGGTTCGCTGCAGCATCTGCTGAAAGGTTCAAATTACATTTATTCTTCTTCTAAATGGCCTTTTGTTTAATAGGAAGTACCAGCAGCAGCAGGAAGCTGAGAGTAGAGAGCAGGAGAAACAACGTTGGGTGAGTGTCTCAATGTCCCATTGTCTGACAAAATCTCCCTTTGAGTGAATGGGCTTTCAACTGCCAGAGACATAAGGGACTGATGTGAGTGAGGTGATTGTGAATAGGTGCAAAGTTTATTTTCATGTTGAGCGTTACCACTCTTTTGTGATTGTGTTGATGGTTAAGAGTTTCAGTTACATAAGCTCACCCTGAGCAGTTTAGTCAGAAGGTAGAGAGTGTCAACACTGTCAACATTGATATGAACATCATCAGGAGGAGCAGGAGGAGAACCAGGCAGCCCAGAGGAAAGCAGTCAGGAGAGGTGAATCAGTGGAGAAGGCCAATGTGAGTTCCCCTTCCTGAAAGTGGTCTCCTCTGGCCACACTGCTTTCCCTTTACTTCCTAATGTCAAGAGATGTGAACACACCCATCTTCTTATTCTTCTCTTCTTGTCTTCAACGCATGGTCTCTTTCCATAATACACACATTTCACTGTCAGAAATCATGCCATCACATCTTCAAAAACCAGTTGTCATTCAATACTTATCGTCCATATGTTTTCTTATTTTGGTAGGAGGCAGCTTCTCTCATCTCTCAGCGTGCTGTGAATCCCAGAGAGATGTTCAAGCAGAGAGAGAGGGGAATAACTCCCAGCGACTCAGACGTCCCCTCTGCTGCCCCTGCTAGCCCTCAGCCAGGTAGCACCCAAAAATGAACAGCAATGTCTACATAAATCTATTTGCTTTAAATGTCACAGCCTTTCCTGCATTACTGCAAAGCTCTCCTTGCCCCTTCTCAGGTGCAAACCGGTGATTTCTGTAGAGGGGACTGCTGTCTCCCAGCGCTATCCTTTTTAACTTCCCATTAGATAGTCTAGTTAACTCATAGTCATACTTAACGTTGTTTGTCCATCATTGTGTCCTCTCCTTTTCTGCTCAACCTGTCTGCTCAACCTGTCTGCTCTGTTTTTTCTCTCTCATCCATTTTGTGCATGTTGTGGGGGTTCCATGTGTGTCTCTGCTCAGGGCGTCTGCAAAGCCCTTTTCTGTCTAAGCAAGCGTATGAGTCTGAGCGAGCCAGCTCACCTCAGCGTCAAGCTTCTCCTGTGCCAGCACGCACCGCCTCTCCTGTCCGTGCTACAGGTGTGAGATTTACACAAACACTCCTACACATGCATACACACAAAGAATATACAAAAGGTGACAGTCTCGCATTTAAAGCTACAACTAATAGCCCCATGCTTCATTTTTCTCAATGCAGTCCTTGGGTGTCAGCCTCTTCATATTCCCTACAATCATTATAATCAATTTCATCATGAGTCATATTTCCATTGAGTGTACTTTCTGTTTTCTAAGAAACCCACAGATTTGTGTTATATGTCTCCTTGAGTGAAGTGAATTCCCCTGGTGGTTGGTTTTCAACCTGTGTGGACTTGTGAATGTGTTCCTCTGTGTATATGCATGTCTGTGCTTGTGTTTTGGGTGATAAGAGCCTGATGTGGATGATGGGCAGTCCAGGTGTGAGTATGATGAGCAGGAGGCGGCCCCCAAGGAGCAGAAAGGTGGGGCCCACTTCACACAGCACAAGCCTTTGTTTTAACATCATCTTACCAACCCTCCAATCTGCTTATGATTCAAGCAAAAAAAACAAAGAAACTCATGCTGAACCCTTCAGTGTTATTCCCACTAGCGTCTCTATGCTCTCAGGGTCATCTGCTGCTGCCACCTGCTGGTGGATAGACATCTCAGCTCAGACACAAACTAACTGACACACGTTTCTCTTTCCAGAGGAGGCACCGGCTGCCAACTCTTACGTCCAGGAGACAGCTTATGAAGAGCCTGCTCAGGTGGTTGCATATTTAGCATTAGCAGTTTTGTTTTTGTTTTTTCCATTATCTGAATGAATTCTGAAATGTAATCTGACCACATCGTTCCTCCAGGTGGAAGAGAGTAACTTGTACGAAGCGCCTGCTGAGGAGACCTCAGACAGAGGCATCTGTGCCAGAGCCTTATACGACTACCAGGCTGGTAAGTTATTACCCCCCACAACTGCCAACACCCCCCGCACACTCACAGCACAAGTCAGTCATGTTAGATGCTACATTTGCCATTTCTAGTTTTATCATCTACATTGGTTGATACATTCTGGCTAAGTAGCAGCAGTGGCGTGAGGCCTCTGCGGACGCAGTAGAGGCAGTGGAGAGTGACAGAAAAAGGGATGCGTGGTAATAAAAATATTCGGCACTGTAACTCGACGCAGTAATACTGGAGGCTGTTCACAGATTTTTATGGAGCTCAAGTAAGATTACATTTATAATGTTATCAAATGACTGCACATATGAGACATAAAATGTCAATAGGTATCACCAAATGATGCAACAGAATGATGAGTAAGCCTATAACCCACTCATAAAATTATATAGAAAACAATGCATTTAACGTTTTTTATTAGTATTATTGTTATTTTCTTTTTATAGAACTATCTTGAATGACTCAAGTCTGCAATATCCCAAGGAACCTGAGTCACTAATGCTTACATTCCAAGATGTTATATTTGAAAATGTACATTATGCCTGATTTTCTCCTTTAGCTGATGACACAGAGATCTCGTTTGATCCCGACGAAATCATCACCGGGATTGAGATGATAGACGAGGGATGGTGGCGAGGCTACAGTCCAGACGGCCATTTTGGAATGTTCCCAGCCAATTACGTGGAGCTTATCTAGCCCAGTGCGACCACCACAATTACCACCCCACCCCCACCCCGCACAGATCGACACACTGGCAGCGTCAGAGGACCTCGGCAGTAAAACAACACACAGCAGAGTCATTCATTGCACACAAACAACGAGGCCAGAAGAAACCAAGCCTCCAAAAGGACCAATGGACAGATGGTAATCGTGGGCCAGAAGTTTTTGAAATCCCAAGAAAGCAATTCCAATAAATTATTAATGCAAGCAGCTGATAGGCTGATAAGACCAATCCCCCACCCCCACCCCTTCTTAAGACGAATGAGTTTCTTTACCTATAGATGTGATACAGTAAAATATCAACCTTTGTTTAGTCTTAAATTCAACTATAACACTTCTACATCATATTCCTTACAAAGTGACTTCAGTTCTACTTCAGGTATTTTGTTGTTACTTGTAGCAAAGGCTCCTGTACATTTCAGGAAAAGAAAAATCAAAGACGGCGGTACCAGCTACAGTGTAATCTTTTGCTTTGTTTTTGCCTTCCTTTACCGGCAGACTGAATTTCCTTTTTTTTATTATTTTTAAAGTGACTTACAACCTGTGTGACTTTCAGACCCTGTTTTGCCTACTGATCTGACTGTGGTCGAAGTGAATATTTAAAAAAAAAACAAAAAAAAAACTATCATGTTAGCTGTGGTCAGCTTGTCAGTGGGGAATGCAAGAAGTTAAGTTCCCTTTAACTGTGAGAGTACAACAGTTTGTTTTCATTGCAGTTCCTTTTTCATAAGAACCGAATCATTCTAACATGTTTAACTTTTCAGGGAAAAGCTGAAGAGGGGAAAAAAAAAAACTGAAGTCAGCATAATTTTTCAAGCAATCGGATCTTACTGGTCTGAGGGCTGGGTGCGTAACATACCTCTTAAGAGTCATATTTGATAATGTGGTGCCATGTTGAGAGGAAGTGAATGCACCCTGGAAAGCTAAAATTTGACAGAAAGTTGGTCTTTTAAAATGTGGAGGTCAGTGGACAAAAGGAAATAGAGTTGATCATGAATAATAATAATGAAAAAAAAAAAATGAAAAGGGCATCATGTATCCATTTCCTTATTTGTGTTTGTTTGTCCAGAGTCTATTATAATGCAAAGACATTTCTTCATAATAAAATCAATAAACAAGCTGCTTTTTTCATATCTGTCTGAAGAAGTTGAGTGCAATATTGGCTGCACTCACATTTTGAAAAAGCTTGAAATAATGTAGAAAGCCTTGAGGGATTTTCAGGGGTCTAACAGGAACTCAGACTTGTATATAGGCTCAGTATGTGCTCTACAATCAGTTTCCTGGAATGAGGCAACAGCTGGGGAATTTACCTCTAATGCATAGGTTTCATTTTCACACTAAAGATCAGATTTTACCTTGCCCACATCCTTCAGTTACACTTTAGTTTTGGTGAATGTGAAATGATGCACTTCACGAACTCTCGACGTATCAAATTAATTTATTATGTGACTGGATCTCCCGTTAACGTGCCCCCTCCTGCCTCTGATGCTGCTTGGCCCTTTTCATCATTTAACTGGGGAGCTACCCCGTCTCCGCCCACTCAACATTACGTTGAGTACAGATTACATATCCACCGTTGGAGATGTTAAAATTGATTTTCTTTTTGTACTTTTATCGGTCAAGTCTCACTTTATTAACTCAGTATATTATGTAATATCAAGAAGAAAAAAAAATTGGTTTTGAAATTTGCAGGCCTTGGTGTTTGTGCAGTGTGTATTTATTATATCAAATGAAACACTTAAATAAGATTACAATTTTGAAAAATAATACCCAAAATAGTGCTTGTCATAATTTCTGCCTTAATTTATATCATATTTGAATTGTAATTGTTTTCAAATCTAAATTAATATCAGATTTTCATGATGACTCAAATTGTTTCAGGATAATTTCCATGTACACCTACACCATTTAGAAAGTGTGGGAGTAAAAATATTAGCTCCCACTCAGCGCTAAATGATTTCAGGTGTATTTCTACAAGTTTAACGCTTATCCCTAAAACCTGTTTATTCCAGAAAAAATCATTTAGTTGCACAGAGAATGACACTTTCTCAACATGACTGTAATCTTGAGCCAGTTGAAAAATTTGCAAAAAGGTTCCCAGGACAGTGACTCAATTCAGACAGGAAAACTTTTCTGTGATGGATTCACAATATTCTTTCTAGTATGTTCTCATTTGCACTGCGCTGGCCTCACCCCAACCTCATGTTTATGACAGTGAAAGTCTGAGATGAATAGTTGGGGATTTTCACAGTTTTAAAACCCATGTTTTTGCTCATCAACTCCGCATTTGTTGTCAGCAACAGGAGTTAAAATTGCTCACAAAAGCGCACATTTTCACTGTTAAATGGAATGAATTATGAATATGTTATCATTGCAATTCAAATTTACCACTCATCTGATCTATTTCTGTTATTATTGCTCATGGTTTATTTAATCCCACAGTGTCGACACAATAATGAACCAAGCATTTGAATTAGTTGCATGTAACTAAGTGTTTATACGTGAAAATTTCCGTGTTGGTTTAATATCACATTTCTCTGCATTTTTACAGATAATTTGGTTTATCGTCTCTTCTCGACAATGAAAAATGCTCATAAAGCAAAAGCAAGACTTTTCCGTTAAACAAACGAAAAAAAAAAAAAACTGCAAGATTTGGGCAGTTAGTAGAATATTTGGTTATTCTGACATTTAAATGTTAATCATTTTGAAATGTCATACTCTATCCGCAACAGATGGAGGAATAGGGCATCCCCTTTTCAAATAGATCAAAAACATGTGGAGGAAACGTGGATAGTGTCGCGTGCAGCTTCATCGCTCATCTGTGTTTTTTTGCTATGCGATGTGTAGATTTACATTGTGGAACAACGAAAAGGGAAATTGGGGGAAAATGCCATAACTTATAAATGTAGACAAAAATTATTCAAAAATACTAGATCATGGGTTGTTGTTGTTTTTTTTTGATTGAATACAAACAATGGTAACTTGACCCCAGTGCTCTCCAAGGCCTCTGGTATGTGACCACAAAATGTTAGGACAACGCCCTCTGATTCATAACTGGTAGTAGTAGGATTGAGAAGACGGTTTTTATTCAGACATTGGCCAATCCCTCATGGAAAAAGCTGCTTCTGCATTGTCTTGCTACTATATTTTTAACCAATATATTTCAGGCAAAAGTCCACGGAACCATTTTAAAGAAGCAGAGAATCACTTCCTCCTTAAATTTGTGAAGTATTAAATCTCTGTAAGGGGCTGAAAACTTCCATTTCAATAGATGAGAGCTTTTTAGAGAAGGCGTTTACTCAGCTATTAGCCGTTATGAGTCGAAACTGCATCTGTGAATTCTACTCAAAGCACAGATAAACGAAATCTATATCCCCTTTTTTGGTAGCAGCTTTATTTGCTGTTTCTCATTAAGGACAGGCTCGAAAATGAACATTATATACTATGAAACCTCTATGACACTAACATAACCATCAAATAAAATAGGTTTTCGTACTGTACCCATACTCATATATTGCTCCATGTCTGCTGTGTTTTACCTAATATTGTGTGTAAACTGAAAATAAATTAAGGGAAGTAAGATGCTTTCAAAATGCAAATTCATTGTGGTATTTAATACTTCATGTTTTACTTCTTAGAAAATACTGTGTGGTTGCAGGAAGTGTTGCCTCTTTTAAATGCATAAACATACACTTACCTTAATGCTAATTAAAAAGCACTCACACAAAGCATTCAATAAAAACAAAGCAATCCAAAGCCATTACTTTATTCACACATTCACTGTGTAGTTATCCATCAGTCCATGTTTAAGGCACCAGCTCCCTAAAAATATTATATTATGACACGTCCCATATTTGACAACATTGTCCTAACAGCATTGACTTATGGGAAGTGTTACTTAGTGTCAAGTGACATTTAAGAGTTTTAACCTTGATTCTGGGCATCAGCTGAATGTTTCTTTCACTTCCCCAAATTCAGTAATTTGAGTCCAGTCTGAACACTGTGGGTGATCCGGCTTCAACAACAAACAGAAATATTCAATAATATTCTTTTTTACATGAGTGAATTATTATCTTTCTCTTATGCCTTTGTGGTGTCTTCAAACCCCCACTCACACCTACAGACAATTTAAAAGCACCGGTGGAACCTCAACGTGCACGATAACATAAAAACTCTTCTGGGTTTGAACCCAGAACCTTGTTGCTGTGAAGACCACTGGACCAATGTGCCACTCTGATCTTTATTTATATTTATTTACACATGACCTTTATTAGCTTATTATAACATTGAAACTGTACAATAGAAAGAATTTCTAAATCTACTTATTATTATACAATTTGTGGTAAGGCACAATATGAAAGGTCACAGTTCTCTGTATAGATTCATATTCTGTTGAAATTGGAGACAAACTTTGGTTTGGTTTGGTTTTTCTTTTCTTTTTTTTTGTTTTGTTTTTTTTGTCTGAAAACCAGAAGATGAAACAGAGAGAACAGACAGACATTCTGAGAATCAAGTGAGAAAAACAAAAATCTCCCAGGCTCATTTGCTGTGGGGCCATCAGTCAACCAATGAAACCCTCCTGTGGAGACACCTTCCTATTTCGAGGTGTGGAGTTGAAGAGAGTACCACATGAGCTAATGTCACAACACACACTCAAGTCGGAGACTAGAAAACAGCTACTAGAAATGGGTGAGAATCATTTTTATCTTTGTTGAAATCAGATACTGTTCAACTGCGACAGGTTGAGTACTGTTTCAGTGAAGTTACACTTCACTTGGTGAATATTAGCACTTTAAATTACATCGTTTTCTACAAAATATGAAAAATTGTTCAAAAGTTGATTCTTATATATATATTTCTCATTCAAATAACTAGGAAAGTGTGTCCAAGCTTTTGACTGGTAGTGTATATATCAAGCGAGAATATATAATTTATTTATTTATTTATTTATTTTAACAAAAGCTCAGGTTTGTCTTTTGAAATAATACAACTAATCAACACAATACTGCAAATGCAAGCTTTGAAACACAATGAAACACCCCTATATAGTAACAGTTGTATGTTCAAAATTATATCTCAAAAACAATTTCTTCAGCACATAAAATGGAGAAGTTAAAGGCTACTGAAAGCAGAATTAAAGGTTCAAGCCACAGCACAGGAAATAAGTGATCTCAAAAGCAAAGCATATTGGTTTTGTGCACAAGTGATATCACTGTGGGTGGAGGGGCCGTGGTGCAGTGAATTTGTGGAGCATCATATTTCATTGCCATGGTTTATCGATATTCGTCTTTTTTTTCTCTCTCTCTCCGTACATACGCGAAATTTAAATCAGCTCACAATCTTAAAGATATAGAAATAATATATCCAGCAATTCTCACATATTATGTTCCTCTACTAATTCTAATATCATGCTGCTTCCTTTTTAAATACTGCAGTTAAAATTTCACAATATCATACGGTGCAGCACAAAAGGGGTTATGTTCATGAGCAGGAAGTGGTTTTGTAACCTGTGGTTTTATATCAGACTCAGTTAACAATATTCTTCAGATTCCTATTGCTAAGCATCACCTGATTATTGACTATTATTATTGCAACCAGCTTTGGGACTGTATATGCGAGATGTGTTTTAATCCGTTCGGGCTGTGGATTGCTACATGTAATGTATCTTGAAATGAAGAAGTTCATTTCTTCACTTTGCCACTCTGAATTGAAGTATTAAAGATATTTAAGAGGCTGTTTCTCAGGGCAAATTGTAACTGGTTCGTTCCAATGTGTTTCTTTGAAGCTCAAGAGGACCAGAGTGAGACGTCACAACAAACGGCAGCCAGTGATGAAGAGAAGGGGATTATGGACCAGGTACTTAACTTAACCCACTGTTGGTGAAATGTCAGTTGGCTTTCTGGTATCAAGATAGGCAATTTTCATCAGTTACAGTTAATCAGTGACTTCAGACATGACTACTCAGAATGAGTTTGTGTTGTGTTTTCATTTCCCCTTTTTAGTGAATTTCAGATAGTGGCTTTCCTTTTTTTTCTGTGCCGATTGTGTGGGCAGTGATGTTTCATCTTGATGGCAGATTGCGAAATGACTAACACAGAATAAGTGATTCTGCTTTGTATTCTGTCAGGGCTACAAAATGCACGCAAACCACAATATTTCACAGCACACTGAAACGGCAGGAGGTCTTCATAGCCACTATTCTTGTAACTGAAATGAGAAATACAATATGAGAAACGCAAATTAGCTCATCAAATTTCCAAGACAAGTTAGTTGAAAGCCCGTGGTTTCTGTGGTGACCTCTGGCCTGCCGATAACATCGATCCAGCACACCGCTGACATTCATTGTGAGACTCACATATCAACACATTGACATCAACAGCACCCACATAGTTTTCCAAAAAAAAAAAAAAAAAAATCATCCAATGGAAATCAACTGATTGTTTCACAACGATATTCTCTGTCTGGGGTAGAGTGAGCGTCGCAGAAAGGAGGCTTCAGTACGTGGTTTGAGTGCAGACGTTTCCTGTAGGCAACCATTGATGCATAAACCTGAAAGTTTTGTGAATCAGATGAATGTGAACGTATGACTGAAGTAAATAAGTAAATATCTGGGAGTACTGGTGAATTTTTACACAAGGGCCCAAGCTGTCATGCTCACATCACTGCAAATGCAACTTTGCACATTCATCAACCAGCTGCTGTGCTGGAGATACAGGAAATTCAAATGAGCTTTGGGAAATGACATTTTCACACACAAGAATACAAAAAACGATCCCTTCTTTGTTGAGCCGTTCTCCCAGCAGAGACTCAATGGCAGTGGAAAGTCAGAGGCTGGGAACGGCAGTGTGGAGCTGCTGAACTGTGACTCAATCAGGGCTATCTTGGTTGGAGACCTGCACCTTCACTATTACTCACTGTAGAAACGTACTTCTCGGAACCAGGAACCACACAGAGGAACTTGATTCAATATGAAACCACCTTGAGCTGTTTTGTTGTACAATGACTGCCACAGAAAAAAAAAACCTAGCATCAAAGTAAAATATTGACATTGTCTATCCCAGTCTCTTGTTTTGACAGCCAATATATCAGAGCAAGACTTCACCATTAATATTGCTCTTGTAGACTGATGCCTCTTTTCCACACGTGATGAAAGAATAGGATGGACTTTTCAGCTTTCGCTTGTGTTGGAGGTTAATAAACTCAGAACTCAGAATATCAATGGGGTTAAAAAAAGAAACAGCTATTGTCTTCATCAACAGTTTCTCTTATGTTGTGGTACGTTTACTCTTCTCTTATTGAAATCTTTCCAACTGAGGATTTAAATTCTGCCTACCTTTAGCATTTGCTTTCTTGCAAACCGCAAATCGCAACATCACAAATTTCATACACTGGAATTCTGGGTAGTCTTGGTTGTAAGATTGCATGCTAACTTTTTGCTATAAGTTCTGCAAAAATAAATCAAACGTGCAACACTGTTAGGTTGGGCTTTGCATTTATCACTACTGGTTTGTATTGCTCATAAAAATTCTTGTAATAATTCCTTCGTATGACATATGTGTGTTTTTAAGATGACATTTGTGAAACAGGTGACTGACAACTGTAGACCAAAAACCCCACAAGTCTGCTGCTATTTCTCCCCAGACAGGATGTGTAGCGGTTATCTATTGAAAGTAGCGGTAAAACCCTACTCTGATTTTGATGTTTCACTTCAGCAATTGTGTCCCACGAGATGATTATGTGTGTTTTTTTCCCATCCGTGGCAATACCGTCAACTGTAGAACACGGTTTCCGCTATAAGTGCAGTGGACACGCTAATGCATGTTCCTCCGTCCCTGCTGCAGGCTTCTCCTTCCGTCATTGAGATTCACGACTCCACCAATGAGTCTGAGGGAGAAGCGAGGCCCAGTCTAGTGCAGATGGAGGAGAAGGCTTTTGTGTCACGTCTGCATTCTTTTATGAAGGAAAAAGGCTCGCCCATAGAACGGATCCCACATCTGGGCTTCAAACAGAGTGAGTTTAACACTCATTAGCAAACTGCTTTCTGTTGAATAATAACAATATTCACAAGCGTGTTTCTTTCCAACATCACAGTTAATCTTTGGAAGATCTACAAAGCTGTTGAGAAACGTGGGGGCTATAATACAGTAAGTTCTTGATCTTTGTTTGACTGTTGCTCTCAGTTCTCTGGCTTTGTGTGCTCCGTTCTCAGTGGAAAGCAAGTCATAGGCCAGGTGCTGCTGCATGGTGGTTTTTTACCACACTGGAGGACATTTAGGCCCCTGAGCTGTCAGTGCATCACTGTGTATTTAGCATTGTCTTTGATGATGACACTATACTGCCTGAGCATGCAACTCATGGAAATAGCAGTAAAGCAGCACAGATAGAGAGCCCTCTCTTCTTCCATCACCATGCACCTGGGTGTAAACCAAACAATGTAAGCCGCCTATGCATGTGTGTATTTAAAAAAAAATGGAAATTACCTTTCAATTGTTAAATGCTGCAGTCATAGCATTTGAAGAGAAACCTGCCCTTCCTTAGAAACACTTTTAAACTAGACCTGAAACCTAGCACAGTGGAGCCCAGGGACTTTGAGGAGATGCAGTCTGCAGGGGCAGGTTAATTTTGCAACATGGACATCGAAATATATGACATTTTGAAATAATTATGAGTGAACCTATAAACTTCCAAAATAATTCAGTACAATTTCAGCCCAAAAACAAATATTTTTAGGGGGCCCTAAGCTGCCTTTCAGTTTGTACTAGAGGAAGAGACTGACAATTAGTTTTATGCATTACTGTGATAAAGCTTTGATTCCTCCCAAAACCTACTACATCATGGAATTGAGCCGTTTTAAATATGCATTATTTCCCATTGTATTAACCAACAGGTGACGGCACAGCGTCTTTGGAAAAAAGTGTATGATGAGCTGGGAGGAAGTCCGGGTAGCACCAGTGCTGCCACTTGTACACGCAGACACTATGAGAGGTGAGAATGAGTTTCCAACTCACCTGCTGAGTCGCTCGGCATGTCAGACATGTAGCTAATCAGAAGTGTTTCTCTAGGCTCGTGCTCCCTTTTGAAAGACACATAAAGGGAGAGGAAGACAAACCTCTGCCACCGAGCAAACCACGGAAGCCTTACAAGAGAAACTTGGATGGCAAGGTCAACAAAGCTGAGGTGAAGAGGAAAAGACACCATTCGGCTAGAGACATGGAATCTGAGGTAACATATATGTCTCTCTGATGGAAGGAGAGAAACATTTTCTTCACTTCACTGCAAATACATTTGGTGTTTTGTTTTGGGTTTTTTTAAATGTCCCCTGTATTGTTTTATAGATCCTCCCCCAGAGGAGTCCAGAGGCTGTCTGCCAAAGTGAAGCAGTGATGCATCCTCACTCTGCTCTCTGGGCTACTACCTCTGACAGACGCCATCCATCAGACAGCACTCAGCCAGGCAGAGCCCCCACCGATCTTTGTCATTCTCTATACCTTCTTCCGGTCCCCACATCCAGCCCTTGGACTACTCACTGCATTGCCACCCCAGCATCTGCTGCTGGAGAGGTCATCTCTCCTCTGGAGAAAAAAAAGCGGATGGCTCAGGCCAGTCTTAACTTGCCCCTGAGTCCACAGAGCGAAGATAAAGAAAGGCCCTCCGTCATCTGCTGCTCCCAGTCTCCAGTCCCGGCTTCATCTAGCCAGAACTGCAACTCGTCTGATGGCTCCCCATGTCCTCTGTCCTCCTCCTCTTCCCGCAGCCCTTCCCCTCTTTCTGTTTCATCAGAGGACGGTCCAGATAAGAGTGAATATAAACCAGCATCAAGCTCAGAAGTGAGCCAAAACAATTCAAGCTCTGTTAAAAATACACCCAACTGTGAAGGGGACAACAAGTCAGCAGGTTGTATTCAAATTTCCAAAGACTTTGCAGGACCAAATAAAGACATTTCTCTAAACAGCTCCCCATTGCTGAGTGCTGACGCGAGAAAAAGCCAATTTAAAGAATCTCCCTGGAACGCATTTAAGAAAGGGAGTGTCAAGTATGTCCCCCATCCTTACCACCCATCCTCCTCTTTCGCTGAGAAATCTAAGTGTGTAACATCTACCTCTAGTTTCACCAAGGTTATTCCAAAATCTGCGCAGCTTTTGAGGCCCGCCCCCATTCGGCCAAGTTATAAAATCCACTCGAATAGGGGTCCACATCAGGACGACCCTCTGATTTGTGCAAAGAAGCTGAACAACATGGTTCCCTGGCATTATCAGACAGAGAAGAGGGAGAAATCCAGGACAATGCAACAAAAATGTCCTCCACCTCAGCAGAGTCTGCCGCATTCCTCTGTTCCTTTGCCAGTGTCGTGCATCCTATCAAGCTACGATAAATCAGGGAGAGACTCTCGGCACCAGCCTTCATTGCCACCTTTGTTTGTGCCCCACCGAATGAGACTACCTCAATCCCAGCAAATGTACCGTCATGTTCCATGGGGTCCGACTCACTCTGCCCTCGTTGGGCCTGCTGTTTACCCATATCCCTTCTCCGTTCCTCTGGTAAACCCCCAAACTGGATATACTCTACCTGCCATGAATTCCATTTATTATCACAAAATGTAATGATAAATTGGATTCATTAAGTGGGACAACCTAGTTAATTTGGTTACAGTAATTAACTGACTTTGATACCAAATACCAATACCAAGCAATGCTGATAAGAAAAGAAATCTGAACAGCAATGACGAGAGGATTTAAATACAGAGAAAATATTTCAGCTAAACCAGTTGAAGTGTCCATGTATGTTGAATCAGTATGTTATTGTTTTGCCATGAACTAAACAATAATATATAGTACTAATCCGCGGTACAAGTAATTATAAAGCGTTGACATAATGAAATTTGAATATCTGTTGTTAGCCCACAAAATTATATGTACAGCTAAAATGAACAATTTTCCATGTCATATCATTATGATTATGACAGATTCACTGTATATTGCTCAAACATATCTGGTTGAGTTAAAGATAGAAGGAGGACAGATTATTTAAAAAGCATAGTTCCTCCACATTTTTCCTCAATTGCACAGATGAGAACTTGCTGTCCAATCAATGCCTTGGTTTGGAAAGTTGAGAACTTGCTGTCCTGGTCATCATTGTACTGTCTTATGAATTTTGTTGACAAAAACGATGAATACTGTGACTGTCTTTTATCATTTTTTTTTTATATATTTCACATAAATACAACTGCCAGTCAAATGTATTTAAACAGAGAATAAATGAATGAACGAATTAATAATAATTCAAAAATACTAAAATATAAACTTTTTTGGTCTTTTGCTCTTAATTATGTCAATGATTCTGGGGAATTGCTTTATTAGCTTTATCTTTTAATATAAATATTTTATTTTTACATTTTTTTAAATTCATTTGTTGGTTTTATTAATTTGCCACCTGATTTATGAGTGAATGACAGCAGGTAACCAGCGAAAAGACATTTATGAGGAAGTTGCATGATGATGGAGGAGCAGCTTTGCCAGCTGGTCCAGTATACATCATGGTCCCACAGCCCAAGTCAAGCCATCATATGCATGACTAAATTCTGGCTGTTACCCTCCTGCCTTTGCCATGTGTATCAAGAACTGCAGGTGTGGAAGTAACATCTGACAATCATGCTGTATATGGGCCAGACTTGGGCCGTGGAACCGGGGTATACGGTGGGCCAAAAGAAGCTCAAGTATCTGGCCCAAGTACAGGCCAGATGTGTCTTGCTGTGTGGGAAGTTGTGGCTGCAACCGTGCAGGTTTTATGTAACACAGATAAGCCCAGAGGAAACCACCATGAGAACATATGTAATACGGAGCATCACTGCAGCAAAGTGGCATTGCCACAGCAGATGCAAGATTTTTACTTGTGAAAAACGATTGTGTGGCAAGAGCAGTAAATACAGAAGAGAAAACCAGATTCCCCTGAAAACCAAAACGTGGCTAGAGACCGCTAGATTAAACAAAAAACAAATAATATTTCAGTTATATTCACAGGAGCTGATGACTTCCTTGTTTAGACGAATTTCTCAGTAAATGATCGTTCATTAGTGATAGTACTGCCTGTGTGTATGTATGTTCTTACATTGCCTGCAGCCAGGAGTTGTAACTTGTAAATAATATACAAATTTTTAATCATATTTCACCAGAACTTTTTCATTTGCTGAATTCTGTCTTTACTGGACTTCACTCCAATGAAAACTACTTAAAATGTTTTCTAATGCATCCTCTGATTGCTCATACTCATTATTAGGGTGACCAGATGTCCCGCATTTCCATTACTTTTCACACGTCCCGCAAATTGAGTCGCTATCCTGCATTGTTATTGACAGGTTCCAGATTTGAAAAGCGTGTTTTAAAATCTGGAATTAATTAAAATGGTTGTGTGGAGAAAGCGGTGAGGGGTGGCATCAGGGGCGGGGCAGGCTGTTTGATCATGCCAATCAAACTGGGACGCGGAACTTTAACGCAGGTTAAGGACACGCCCACCAGCAACAAACAGGGGACGCACAACATGAAACATGGAGGAAAGGGAAGGAACTACAGTGGCAACAACAACAACAACAAAAAAGGAAATGCAGCTTCAACAAACACTGGGAAACTGCCTACCTGTGGGTGAAACCAGTGCAAGGCGATTACACAAAAGTTTTTTGTGCGGTCTGCCTGAGCCATGTTTCCCGGAGGGGAATATGACTTATGATAATGTGAGACTCACAGAAAACGTGTTGTTCAAAAGGACGCTTCCCACTCTATGGATAGGTTACTTATGTTTCCTTTTGTTAGAGAACTTGGAAAAGATGTATTTGAATAAAATATATTTTAAGTGTTTTTTTGTTTGGGTTTCGGGGTTTTCTTTGTTTTTGTTTTTTTTTTGCATAGTCTGTTATGTGCTACTGAATAAACCAGATGGTAAAGCATAGTGATGTTATGAGCTAAGGCACAGTATAGAAACGTTTATTTAATATTTTTGCAAGTACCTCCATGCATTGGTATCCCACATTGTCCCGCATGTGGTGAGTTGGGATCTGATCACCCTGACCATTATTTCCCTAAACCCTATCATACAGTGTTAGCCATAAAATATAAAAAGAAACCCCTGAGTCTGGACTCTCAGGAAAGGGAACTGCTAAAATATCGCACCTACATCTTTTGATGATAATTACCACAACACAAACTCTCGTCTCAATGTCTGTAAACAAAATAATTTAACTGTATGATCTGTTTAGTGGGTGTACTCTGGATCTAATGATTTCTTTATACACTCATGGCTGTCAGCAACTCTGGAGTCTAGCCTTGAAAACAATACACAGGGATAACTACCACTAAACTTTATCCCGCGAGACTTCAGTTTCAGTGGCGCCAATTGACAGACCCAGTAAACACGCGCAGCGTTGTCGAGAGTTTCTGCGTCTCTGGAAAATAAAATGTTGTAGTTTGTTACGTAGTTCATTTGGAAAGTAAATAAACAGACCACGCTTCTGTTTGACTCGTTTTGTTTTGTCGCGTCGCAAAGAGAAAAGAAAAGATGTCGGACACTTTGTTTGATGACGGCAGCGAGCAGGATGACATCCAGGAGGACGTCATGACTCCGGCCGAGCTCATCGCCAAACTGGAGGAAGTGAGCAAAAGATGGCGATGTTAGCGATGACATGTTCCCGCAGAGGTCCGGTGGTCTCATGTGTGCCTTGTGTGTTGTTGGTCGCAGGCCTGGCTGAATGAGAAGTTTTCCCCGGAGCTGCTGGAGAGCAGGTCGGAGGTGGTGGAGTGTGTGATGGAGCAGCTGACTCACATGGTGAGCGTGGCGGGGAGCACCTTCTGATCCGTGGGTCGGGCCGGGTGTTTGTTCCGAAACCTCATTTGTAAATGTAACCGAGCAGCGCAGACACGGTGCAGGAGATCAGCCCACGACTGATCGGACTGAGCCCTGTTCGTGAGCTAAATTCAGATGTAACCCCGGTTTTTCGGTCCTAAGACTGAGGTTCTTCCCCGGGGGTAAATCCCCGTGGGTAACTTCTGCTGAACCTGCCCCGGGGCAACTTCAGATGGTGAGATCAAAACCTGTCAATAGCCAAAATACTGACGGATCAGATCACTGGGAATATCTCAGTCTTCATTTTATTTGTATTTCCCCAAAGGGAGAAATCAAGTAGACTGTAAATAAAGATGGACTCTGGGGTTGTAAAGAGAAGACAAAGCTGCAATCATTAAACCTCCAGTCTACCTACTGACCATCAGAGGTGGCTCCATTGGTCACAAAAACAAATCAGGTTGTATTGAAGTCTATGAGGAAATGACCCTACCTCTTACTTTATTCATTTGCTCGGTAAACTTTATCCCAATGAGTTTATGTTCCAGGTCTCTAGTTTCAAGTCTTCAATTCAACATGATGTTCATTCTTTAAATTATGGCCCCATCTAGTGGAAAATCTTCAATAGCGTGTTCATTTGCATGCAAATGTTTTTGTAATAAAGATTTACTTAATGTCATTTTATCTATAACCTACCAAATCTATCAATTTTTTATGTGCGTGATATGTAGATTGTGTGTCTGTTATATGTGGGTGCTTTGTAGATTTCTTGATTAAACTACTGGATCCATTAAATTTCCTTTGGGATTAATAAAGTGTCTATCTGTCTATCTAATATAAAATCCCTCTTTTTGCACTGAGGAGGAAAATGAGTGTGAAAATGTTTTACTTTGCTGCAAATGAGATAAGTAGTAACATTAAATTTTTTTTTTTTTAACTTTTTTTTTTTCCCCCACTCTTGCCTGATTAACGGCTAGGGTGGAACCTGCCATCACTCAATGTCAGCTGGGATCGGCTCCAGCCCCTCTGTAACTCTGACAGATGAGCAGTATACATATTAGATTGGACAATCTTTCCTTTCTGGTCACTCTTAATATTTCTCACACTGATGTTGTGACTTTCTACCAACAGGAAGCCAACTTGCAGCGGGTGAAGAAAGGGGATGCAAAGGCTAGCATCCATCGCATGGAAATAGACAGGATCCGCTTTGTTCTCAGCAGTTACCTGCGCTCTCGTCTGCAGAAGGTCGGTGCGGTCAACAAGTAAAATAAAGTTTTCATTTCACTGAGGAGTTGTTTTCAAACTGCATGATTTTTGTTTGGTTTTTTCTAGATTGAAAAGTTTTTCCCGCACGTCTTGGAGAGAGAAAAGTCTCGAGGCGACGGCGATCCCTCTCTGCTGTCACCTGAGGAGTTTGCTTTTGCCAAAGAGTGAGTTTGGTTTAATAAGTTCAGTGCTGTTTTTTTAGACTGCTTCTCTTTTTGTGATTAAAAACCCATGTTTGTCTGGCCTACAGGTATTATGATAACACTGAAAGCTATCTAAAGGCTGTGGCCCTGAAGCGCATGCCCCCTAACCTACAGACAATGGATATGCTCAAAGCAGGTAAAGTCTCCTCTAGTCTTGCCTCAAAATCTCTCCTTCCTTGTGTTTGTTTTTAAATGACCTAAACTGAAAGTCCAGCTCAGGGGCATGCGCCAGCAGATGGTGGCTTTTGCTGTGACATTTTCACTGAGTGTGCCACTAAAATCCCATGTATTCTAATGTAATTCCAGTTCCTGAACCCTGCTTAGACTCTTTTGTGTTTCTACGCGTGAAGGAGAGACAGGAAAACATCTTGGTTGAGCCTGAAACAGATGATCAGAGGTACTTAACTCATCACATTGTCACTTGATATGTTGTCAGTGTTTTCAAAACTCAGTAGGTGGCAGTGTTACCCTCGCAGACCAGATTCAGACCTGTGTTTTCTGCATGGATACTAAAACAACTGATATTATCTGTGCTGTCCCTTCGCCAGAGAGTATGTTGTGGACCTTGAAGAGGGCTCACAGCATCTAATGCGATATCGAACCATAGCACCACTTGTTTCAAGTGGAGCTGTACAGTTAATTTGATTGTGGAGGTAAGTAAGAATGAGGTTGTGTGTGTAAACTCTCCCATGAAGTCAATACTGCCCTCACAGCACCTTGTACCGGCATCAGCTAATTTATTTCTGCAGATCTTACTTAAGCTACTGCCCAGCAGTGACATCTGGATGTATTTTTAGCTCTCACTTATTTTATTTTTCTTGCGTTGTTCATTGTCTCTTGGCAACAGATTATGACAGAAAAGTAGCACAATATGTTTACAATACGATAGACTAAACCATAGTGTACAATTAAATAGAGCTGACGCAGAGTGTGTTTTATCTTACAGATCTGTATGTGGTTTTGGATGGCTCCAGGATCAGATTGTAAACTGTATGGGCACAGTTTTCAGTGCAGTGTCTTAATAAGGAACAGGCAATTTCACCTGGAGAGAGCATATCAGGAAATCTGTCATGTGTGTCAGAACTGAGGACTTGCTGGCTGCAACACTGGCATGTTGACATGGCACTTGTGGTACCGTGACTTCAAGATATCTAAGACAGCATAATGTATTTACAGCTGTTTTTAGGTCTCTACTGATGAGAAGGCTGTGAATGAACCCTGTTCACCAAGCTCACCAAGCTCACAGTGCTCTGGAGTTATTTTTGGACTTGTTTTTTTTTTTTTAATAATCATGTCACAACATAAGTTTGGTTATATAATGTGTTATAATGAATGCTAGTGTTCAGCTTTGTGGGACTGTTTGTAAGACTCCAATGTGCCAATTTATCATTCCTGCTGTTACCACATCCAGATGACTGGACCGGTCATTTTCCCTGCTGCTTGGTAACAGGATGTATTATGACCTGAAGGTGAATTTTCATCATTGCACTTGGCATCACAAGGTGCAGATGTGCATTTGTGGACATATTTAAAAGACATTTTGAATATTTTTTCCTCTCTCTCTCTTTTGGCAAAATGTAAACTTATATGAATTACTTTCAATTGAAATATTACAAATTCAGATATTGTTGTGTATCTCTCCACCTTGAATACAAAGAAGGATTTCTTCTGTTCTTTAACAACACTCGCCTTCACCAGTTCGAATTTTCTTTTGATTGCATGTTTTTAGTTTTCCCCTCAGAGGATGTGTTGAGCATTGTGTTCTGAGACATAATTGTTGTAATAGTGTTGTTATGTAAGTGTTTGCTGAGGGAGCAAGCGGCACATTATCAGAAACAAATATAGTCAGAGTTGATGAATGAAATTGAAATGAAAATAAGATTCCCTCACATATTGAAAATGTGCAGCAGAAAATAAAATCCTAAACGAGTACAAATGATTATGGGCATTTAAGTGTTATTAATCACAGCTTTCAACTTCATAATTTAACCTCTCAGGCTTCTGTGTTTAGCTGCATGCAATGGCAGAAGTTGAATCTTAACCATTGCAGCCTCTTGCACACTAACATTGTGAAGTGTTCAAAATGCAAGGCAACTAAATCCATCTTTCCAAGAGTGTAAGATGTGTTTCATGTAACTCAATATGTATACACGTACTGCGCTTGATTCTTGAGTGTCTTCCCAGACTAGATGGCTGGCATGCTGAGAAGTGTCACACATGCTTTGGGATAGCAGCCCTGTATCCAGGCTGAGGCCTCAGTGTGATCCCTGTCCATTGACAGGTCTGAGATTAGAGACCAAGATAACTGGAATAGCTTCCACAATGACAGGCTGCGCTGAATCCACATACAGTATAAACTTTAATGCCATGTCAGCACTGAGACAACATGGAGGTGTGTCAGAATACAGAGACAACTTCACATAAATCAGCTAAAACACTGCTATGGTAATGTGCACACACAAAACACAACAGTTTTTACTGTCAAATGATGAGTAAGGTTACAAACACAGCACGGGAATGAAAAGTAATGAGCGTAGCTGCACACTGTCTATAAACAGTGTTGGATGCAGTGCAGAAACATTAGGAGAATACAGATCCAAGTCTCAGCTGATTGGTCGAGAGAGAGGAGGGAGGAGCACACAACATGACATCTGCACTGAAGTAGTATAAATATGACACCATGCCAAATCCTCCTGTGGCCAAAGAGGCAACTCATTCTAAAACATTCTGCTCACGTTGGTTTGAATGTAAGATTTTTTAACATTTCAGACCTTGAATTTATAATGATGGTAAATTTGCAAATTTCATCAAAGTTTTGTCTGTTGTGATTCTGACATTTAGAAGTTTTCTATTTTCTAGAGCCCCTAACTGAGGAGAGTATTCCTAACATGCAGCAGCACACTACCAGCACGGACATCTCCAGCACAACGTAAGCTTTTGGGGAAGTGTGGTGATTGTGCTTCTGTAGGCTACGTTATTACTGTGAGGGTGACACTTAAACGTGCTGTATTTCCTAATGCGCCCACAGGCCTATAAAAGTTACAGGAGTGTAATCCCACTGTTTTATCTCCTGGCAGTGTACTGCCACTGTTCGGCCTCGGGTCAATGGCCCAGTCAGCTGGACTTGTGGAGCTTGCTGTCAGGCTGTGCTTGAACCAACGGAAACAACTGTGTCCTCATGTTTGGGTTCCCATCTTGAAACCCCAGCGCCCGTGCCTGCGCCCTCAGGTTTCAAATCAGCCACGCAATGACCTCCTGAGTTTGCTGGATCTCTTGGATGATGAGGTTTTGGTCCCAGTCAAGAACAAACGTGTGGTTTTTGCCGACTCAAGAGGGTTGTCACTAATAGCTGTGCGAGAGTTTTCTGATGAAGAGGAGCAGTCCGACCTCGACCTGCTGCCATCGCTGCAGGGCTTGGGAAGCATGACTGAGGATGGCTACAGCTGCACCGTCAGCACCTGCTGCCCAGGAACACAGCTCAAACTGGGCTTCATGCAGCCTTCTGCAGATTTCCAGGCCTTCCGCACCAAACTGGCCAAGAGCATGGTCATTCTGGAGACCTGCAGCATTAGTGAGCAGTCCCTCCAAGGTACTGTCCGGGTAAGGAATGTCAGTTTCCAGAAGGATGTGCATGTGCGCATCACTTTTGACTCCTGGCAGAGCTACAAGGATGTCCCCTGTACATACCTGCAGAAACGCTTCGGAGGACCACAGACAGACATCTTTGAGTTCGACGTTGCCATTCCTAAAGTTCTAGATGCCAAAAGGAAGATAGAATTCTGTTTGGGTTATTTACCTGGAGGGCAGAGCAAAACTTTCTGGGACAATAATAATGGGCAGAATTACAGCATTAGTGTGTGTGTGAGCTCACATCTCTGTTGTGGGAGGAATCTAAATGAAAGGGCATGACTTACTCAACCTGGAAAGACATCCGCTAATGTTATACATAGTACATCAATTTGGGTTTTTTTATTGTTTCTGCATTTATTTCACTTTTGGTCCTTATATTTTCGTAAATATTTAGATATTTCAGTAACTGCTTTGTATTAAAAAAACAAAACAAAACCCTCCTTGTTTGTCTGTCACATTTAGCATCCAATGGATGACCTTGTTTTTCCACTCTACACTTTCATGCCCACGAGGGACGGGGATCCCTTTCACCTTGGGCATTCATGGGATTCCCAAATAGGTCAGAGATTACTGGCGAGGGGCAAACAGAAGCACGAGAGAAACTATTCTTAGCCTTGTCTATGGAGCCATGGCTCACAGTGGAGGATTGGCTGCAGGGAACTTTGATACCAACTTCCCCAAAACCTTCCGTCAATATTTGAAACCCCAACTGTCGTCCTCCTTTCACTGTCACATTACACCTTATTTTTTTAACAGTAAAAGAAACTGTATGTCGCAAAAGATGACAACAAATTCCCTTTACAACTCTACATTTAACTTTTAGGAAGGATTAATGTACTCAGCGGGGACAGTAAAACTAAAGTGTATATATATATATATATATATATATATATATATATATATATATATATATATATATAGAAGCAAAAATAATAATTTGTTACAACTTCAGTGACCTTTTAACTCTGGACTTAAAAAAACGGGCATGCTTTGAGCATTTATTCTTACAACTTGTAAGAAACGTATTCGTTGTAAGACTAATAGACCAACATAAGAAAAACTGGAATGGAATACAATTTATGTGAAAAATGTACATGAAAGAGGTTTGAAAGAGATTCAGGAAATGTCAAAAAGACGCCACAGATGACTCTCATAAAACCAGGAACAGAGGTTATCTCTTCTGTTTAGTTTGGCAGTCATGGGTGGATGTACTGTGTGTTTGGCAGAGTCCTGTGATACACACTGTAAAAACAGTCACAATTCTAGTCCAGGCAGAAGGGAAGTTGGAAAACAGCACGCACACACCTCTAGAGGTGGGCTGTTTCCACTGTGCTCTGACCTACACACGATGAACCCTACTGTTTTGTCTTTCCGGACTGTAGGCTCTCATGCTCCCCATTCTGTCTTACCCCAGCATCTTCCTCAGCGCCCTACACTAATGTTGCACACTTTGCAGCTGGGGTCTTTCTTAGCGTTGGCTGTGGTCAGACTCATGAGTTGGTGGTGTCCACTGATCAGCTCCACGCTGCCCTGATCCAAAGGAACCGGATCTGTAAAAAGCACCTCGAGGATGACTTCGCTGGCGTGGCAGTACAGAGGCTCTTCCCCTGGCCTCTGGGGGGCGGTGTACGTCAAGAAGGGATTACTGGCCAAGTCCAGCATAGGGAGACGAGTGCGACAGAAGGCATCTCCCTCAGAGCCAACAGGGGCTAATACCAGCACCACATAGTGGTAGGCCGTGTACATACAGTAGAAGTCTGCGAAGTACAGGGAAATGTTTGGATTCAGGAGGTGCCCAGCTGGGATCTGGAAACGCAAAGGGCCATATGGGGAGTCTTTGGGGGGGAGGCCCGTGTCAAACTCTGTGTTGCAGCTAAAGAAAACTCCATGCAGCTTCCCATTGATAGGAGAACCGTGACTCCCACTGCTGTCTTTCAGGGCTGGACGCATCATGCCTCCACATTCCTTCCTAATAAAAAAAGAGAGAGCAAGAGCATTACACTCTATTGCTAAAGGTGTAAAAAATGATGAGACAAGAAATGCAGAGCTGACCTGACATTGTCAAAATAGGTTGGGTGCTGGTTGCGGTAAAAGACGGAGAATTTCAGCAGCCTCCCTGCGGAGCCTTTGGCCTTGTCAAGAAGCTGCTGTAGGTGCTCCATCGCATAGTCTGCAAAGTTGTTAGGTTATAATAATTTCAAGTCTGCACAGCTTTCAAATGCTAATGACTATATTCAGTGCTGAAACGGGGTTGTTATTCTGTCATTTTTGTGCAGCCCCTCTTGTATTTGCTTCACTTAAAGCTCTCATACTTGGCTGCATACATTATCAGAGTCACTTTAGCTGTCAGGGCATGACTTTTCTTACCTCCAGTGCAGAACTCCACCACCTGGCTCCACTCTGACACCAGGTAGTCTCCATCGGGCTGTCGGACAGCGGTTTGCACAGCGACACAGTACTCTGTGCGCGGGCTGAGGAACCAGTGTCCCCTCACTGCCATGGGCAGGGGCACGGCCTTGGCCACCAGTTTTGTTGGCACATCCTGGAAGACGATACAAGAAAGAAGATGCAATGCTATAACAGGTTGCTGTGCGTTTGAATTTACATTTCAAAGCAAATTCAACTGTGAAATCAACCACTTCCCTCCATGAACTTTGCCTTATTAGCATGATATTCCACTTCGAGCCCAAGCTGCTGTAACTCAGATACATCTAATCAAATCAGCGGCTTTGTTTTGGCCAAGGTTTCTAAGCAGCACAGCTAATTACTGTGGGCTCGGAGGCCCATATATCCATGGTAACATCTCTGATACGACTTTGTTTTTGCCACTTTAGATATCAGAGAGAAGGAGAGAGAACATATCATCCATTTGGGAGCAGCTCGCTTGGTATCAGCCCTGCTGTGACTTCACAAAGCACATTTTCAGCTGTTCAATACCATCTGTAATGAGAAGCCATAATTACAGTCAGTGGTTTGCATCTGAACTGAAGAGAGATCAAACGTTTACTTTGGCAACTGGAGCTAAATTTGTGCTAAAGCCATGTTAGCGACTCTGTAAAGCATAAAGCCTGCTTAGGCACAATGGTGCCTTGAGACAAAAACCACATCAGCATGCTAGCATTTTCATTTTGCTAACGTGCTAATGTAGAGATGTTTGCCACCATGGCTTAATGTGTTGAAATGGACCTGATAATGGTGTTCAATCACATGGATCAGGGTCACCAGAAGGGGCAACTTCAGAGGAAAAGTCAATGAATCACAGAGGCAGAGAATTTAACCTCAGACAACAATGCACGTCAATCTGAGAGAATTTTTGTTTGGAGCCAATCTGTTGTCAGTCAAAATAAACAGCTAAATATGTGTATTTGCATTAAAATATCTGTTAGAGTTTCAGTGCAGCGGCATATCCAGGAACTGCAGATGAAAACACGAGTGGCTCCAGAAGAATGCAGAAAAGAATAAAATAATGCACCATGTCTCCTTTTCCTTTTGCACTTTGAAAACTTTAGTTAAACTGTGGGTTTACTGGTCTTAATGCTTTAGAAGCAATTCTGTGCTGTGGCTGAATTTGTTAGTTTGTGTCCACTTCATGAAGAAACAATGTACAAGTGAGTCACTGGCCTGAAGCTGTTGACTGCACTCATTTTCGTTTTCGCCTGTACTGGAAGTGACTGAAAGGGTGCAACCAGCGCTTTCTATAGAGCAGTTAGCCCCTTCTGTTACCAAAGATGTCTCCCTGCCTCATATAAGTTGGCGTTTATTATTTTAAAGGGAAATACACTGCAGAGGGAACTTCAGTCATACAGTGGGAGGCAATTTTTTTCAGCACCATAAATTGATTGGTGTGAATCTGGAACATGAACAAAGACAACCTAGAGGGGAGCAGATTGATCTCAGGGATCAGAAAGGAAAAGGTATATGACATGAGGTTGTGCATCAGTTTTAAATGGCTACACCGACCCTGTGTTTAAAGCGGTTGGGGTCCCTGCTCTCTTTACGGCTCAGGTCGATGAAGAAGTGTGTGGCTCTGGCGGTGTCCTCCGGGGTCATATCCCACATGACGCGGAAGGAGTCGCAGGTCACCTCGCAAATCTGGATATTGCATGGGGTGGAGAGTGGAGCATCCATTTCTGTCATCTACAATTAACACCAGAGATAGGAGAGGATAGTTAGACGAGAATGTAATCTGGGGCTGTAATACCAGTGCTGCAGAATGCAAACATCTGGTAAAAGAGATTAAATCCAATCACAGAGAGCTCCAAAGTGAACACTGTACAACAGTTGAGTGAGACCACCACTAAAAACGTCTCACAGAATCCAATTAACCTTTCATTTAGAAATCAGTGTCCCAGCTTTTTATTTACCGTCCCGCTCTTTTCTTCCCCCTCCCACCCCTTTTCCTTGCCTTTAACTGACATTTCCCTTCATTATGCAACCCGATGTGCTCCCAGCTGAGTTACTGGCCTCTGCTATCTCCGTGCATTTCGTAATCCACCTACAATAGTCTCCCGGCAACGACACGTCTGCAACCTCCCTCAGTCATCTCCTACATTTTTCAAGGAAGGGGTGACATACAAATGCGCTGCTGCACCTATCAGCAACAATTTATACCAAAGGTAAATTTTGAAACACTCCTGCTTCCTGTCTCAAGTGCACACTTTTTCCAAACAGCCAAGCAAGTGAGCTCCCTGCAACACAAGGGGAATCTTCACACAGAATTTATATCATATGGGCTGAAATAGAGGAGATTTAAGTGCGTATCAGTTGCAGATGATGTATGATCATATTTCCTTGGTTGCCCATCAGTGATTTGATCCAGGCTGCTGCAGACAGTCTAGAGTGCCAGCCCGGGAGCAATATGTTGGTCAGCCTTTGTTTGTCTTTGATTAGCTGTCACCTTCCCCTTTTCTGAACTGATGGTAAGTTTCCCCAGCAAGTGCAGAACATAGTCATCTTCTTTTGTCCTGAGACTCAGTGCACATTCATTCTTCCCTCCACAGTTTCTGCTGATTGATCTAGCAAAGCCTTTTCTCCTGTGTTTCCTCTGCATTCAAGTATCTGAACACCAAAGCAGCACACAGATCTTTTTTCTTTAAAGTCTCACACTGAGCTAAGTATGCAAAGTCAGAGGTGTACCTAAAACAACCTTCTATCATTTTAGCACAGACAATGTAGCATACTCATTTTGCTGGACTACAGATGTCGGGTGTAGAGTCATTGACTTGGCTGCCGAGTGTGCGAAGGTGATCTCCAGTCAGTGTGATGGACAGGCTGCGGCAGCTTATTAAAGCCTGTGAACTGTGAAATTTGTGCGGTAGCTCGTTCACACGGGGGCCAGGGAAAGAGCAATTGCATCACGCACGTGTGTTTCCACGAGTCGGTATTCCAGCCATTGTTCTCCTTTTGCAAAATGGTGTCTTTTTAGAGATAGAAACTGGGGCAAGGGAAGATTCTCACAGGGCAACTCATCAAAGCCCCATCTCTCTGTGTGCTTCCCACTTTCAGATCGAGTGCATGTGCACACAGTTCAGACACAGGTTTCTATATCACTCACACAATCCCACAGCGCTAAGTTATAAATCTGTCTGTTCAAAGAAACGTGAGGCATCATAGAATGTTATTTATACATCAGGTTATTAGCACCCAGCTACATTTCTTATGCAAACTGAAATATACAACACAAATGCTGTGAAACAGCATCATAAAAGAAATTGCTGCAATCATGCATATGGATGAGAGCTCAGAAAGCAACTATGATTCTAAGTCAGATTTTTTTTTTCTTGTACGATGAATAAAGCACAAATGGTTGCAAAAGGGGTGATGAAAAGGCACAGTTTTCTCAGCATATTTTTTTAAACAGAGGATGAAATGGGCTGACGCATTATGAAAGGGTCACATATTGTGTGATGTTCCATAAACAAGATATTGTGTGACTAATACAGTTAAACAGAGTGTTAACGCTTGAGAAAATAAGCAGAAAATCTCATTACACGAAGCAGTCGGTGCTGCAATATAAAAGATCCTCACAGTCGCATGCAAGGCATTGGTGTGATAGAACAAATGTCATCATCACACATGCATGAGGGCATCATGCAAATAAAACTTGTGCACTTAACACCAAAGCTACTGCTTTTATCTGATTTTATATATGATATCATCTGAGAAAAGCATAAATGAAATATTCCATTACAGCATAAATCAATATCCGATGTCCCCAACTACAGAGTGCACTACAATGGATTAATGTCCTGAACACTTACAAGCATTGAGAAAAACACAAAACAAAAGAATTTCTTACTTGAATAGACTGAAATTTGTGATGGGAGAAGATTAAAGCGAGGCTGGATATCTTCTTTTTCCGCTCTTCCACTTGACTCCACTGCTGCAGTCGATGATAGATCCCACAGGAAAACTGATTAGGAGGTGAAACAAACACACAGCCTCCTTTATCTCTTCCTCTCTCTCTCTCTCTCTCTCTCTCTCTCTCTCTCTCTCTCTCACTCTCTCTCACTCTCTCTCTCTCTCTCTCTCTCTCTTTCTCTCTCTCTCTCCGTCTTTCTCCAGCACTCCCTCTGTGGCACACAAACCTTCCAACCCCTGCGCCCCAATCACGTTTGCTCTGCGCTCAGCGTGATGTGTACTTGACTCCTATGCAGCCTCACAGGATAACCTCAAACCTGAAAGATGAAAACAACAACAACAAAAAAAAAAAAAAAACAGAAGTGTGAGCGTGGTGAAGCACTTTGTCAATCTTGTCAGCATTGCGCTTTTGCCAGCCAGTCATACACATCACATCACTGAGCAGTAAATCTGCCTCAAGGCCCAAAATCCAAAAACACTCTAACATAGACTGAACACTTAGCAGCTTGCATAAATGTCACCTCTCAGATATGGAGACAGTATGGACAGTGGGGGTGTGAGGAAAACAAATGAACCTTTTAATAATCATTCCACTAGCCACTGAGTATTCAAAAGAGATTACGCTGTTAGTGATGTCCCAGTAATTTACATAGAGCACCATCAAGACTTCAAAAAATATACATGTGCCAACTGTTATGCCATATGGACTTACTCCACAGGGCATTTCCCCCGACCCATATGGAGATGAGGGATGCCACTATGTAAATCCAGAGTAAGCAGATTTCCACTGGCAATCATTTTTAAAGAGATGTTTTTGTAGCAGTTCAACCTCAGGAGACTTGTTCATCTAAGGTTTCAGCAGAGATTAAGAGGGACCCTCCACACATTAATGCTGATAATCCGCCACCAAAACGATGGGCATGGGTTTAAAATAAAAACAACTAACAAAGGGATAAAATAACAGTGAGAGTGCAGTCCTTTGTCAAATACATTTTATTAGTATTTTCAAAAGTGACAGAGATATATTGTCAAAATTCCACAGGCACTATGTGGCATTGAAAAGCTTCATTTATTTCTAGCCAGCCATAAATAAGTGATACCCTCAGAGTGTAATTAAACTGTAATCATCCATCATTCGTCATGCCATGACAGTTTGCCTCTCTTCAAATATCCCTCTCAGCCCCAGCAGAGAGAACTGAGATTTTGCTCTATTTACGTAAGGCATTTATTATGTCAAAAATGGAGCAATATATTTCAGTGATTTGTACCCACACTAGGATATTTTTAAAAAATTGTATATTCATTCATCACAGTCCAGGATTTACATAATATGTGACCTACCCCAAGGTCCATGCATTTTCTGCAGAACTAGACCGGTTGGAGTGGGTGGCTGGCCTTGAAACGGCCCACAGCACCACTTAATATCTCTATTGTCCCTTTAGCAGGATGGTACCAGAGCACCTCATTCGAATCTGTGGTGAAACTATCTGTGGACACATTTCACAGCTACCTCAAGGCTTATATATGAACATAACAAGTGGACCTTTATCATTTTCTTGGCTTAGTCTCTCGTGACTGCTTCTTTAGTCACTGGTATGCACTGACAAACCTCTCTCTCTCTTTTTTGAAAAATTCATAGTACGCTTTGATGATTACGTGTAACATATTAATTTTGCTACAGATTTAAAATAATCACTGTAAATTAGATGTAATATGAAACTAGACATTGCCATGAATGGATTACTGAATGGCACAGGGCAATGGGCCTAGGAGGATGTGTGGCCCCAGCCCTTAAAAACTACAAACGACAAATACAAAAACCGCAATAAAAGCTCAACAACTTCACAGACACAGATTTTTCAGTTTTCCAATATCTCACTTCTGCATGTTATCTTAACTACACCAATAAGATTTTCTTTTATGCAGTCTGCTTATTTCAAATGCACCAACAATCACAAATCACTTTACCGCCCACACAGAAACGTTTTCTATACATGGATAGAAACCAATTGAAAGAAGAGTTTCAGATAGAAAATTGTCTGACCCAGCTTTTAGCTTTTGAATGCTTGTTCTTGCAGTCTACAATTAAATCTGCAGCTTGGGACACCAGTCAGAAACAGTATACTTACAAATATAGAATCATTTCTAAATTATATTGTATCATCATTGATATCATTTGCATTGCGCTGTTATGAAAAATATTGGACATCAAAATTCAATTTCTTGATTTTAAATGCATGAAATATAATAATTACGTCAGAGTTGATCTCGTGTATGTGATTTTCATGCCTTCATAACATTTTGAAACAGGAAACTTCACTTTGTAACGACTTCCTTAAGGTGTTTCATGAGTGTCATATATGAATCGCGTACGGGTTTACTGAGTCATGACAAAGTTCAAATATAAAAAACACAATAAGGGAGGGACACAAACACAAAGTGAAATCTGCGCTTATTAAGCAACCTGCGTCTCCTCCTGCGCAGCTTTGTCTTATGTGAACTCAAAGGCGGAAGTGTCATGGCGGCGCACAGTCAGCACAGTCAGGTCCAGCTATAGCGAAACACAACTTGTAATGTCTCTCCCCCTTCGACTTTGGACTTGATATCTACTCAGGACAGCAGAGGAATCATAACGTAAGTCTCCGTAGAAGCACAGAGTACCTGCCTTGGTCGGTGGCAGCGTTAAAGTCCAGTATTTTCTCTGTCTGTCGGTGTGTGTGCTGTGATTTGGCCACGTGTTGCTGATTTTTTTGCTGTGTTGTTATCACAAATCTAAGACTGTGGTGGAAAAGATGCTGTTTAAAGTGGACAGTGGGCACTTACTCACTTAAAATGACTCCCAGCTGTTGATATTCCTGAACTCCGAGCGACGCTGTGATGCATGGCTTTGTTTTCCCTTCAATAGGACGCTGATTTTCTACATGTTCACCTTTTATGTGATTATAACAACATATTATACTGAGATACTTAAAATCTGTGAAGAAAGTAGGAATTCATAAGGACACTTTACTTATAATAACTGTAAAAGAAAAAAAAATGCAGTTTGTAGTCTGCTTACAGGCTTAAAAACAGGTTACCTCAGTACATCAGTTAGGTGTAGGCTGCTGTGTGTCTGTTACAGCTGAGGACTTATTGCTCATGTTGTTACATCAACAGTCACAGAGACATAAAAACCGCATTTTCACAATCATTTCATTATCTTATTACTTTCCAATGCAAACACAATAAGTATATAGACCATCTATACTATAACTAGATACTTCACCATGTGTTTATGAATAAGGAGCCTATGAGAACTGATCATGCGTAACTAGTACATTGATTGACTTACTTACTGAAAGAAGTTAATTGGCAACTATCTTTATAACTGAATAACCCATTCATTAGCCCAGTCATTTTTGAGCAAAGACTATTAACTATTTGCAGTTATTCAAATTTGTTGCTTCCCTTTGCCACAACCTATAGTAAACTGACTGTCTTTGGATTTTGGGCTGTAGATCACAAAAAACAAGACATTTCAATATGACACTGTTCCTCAAATGAACGTCAAACTGACCTTTTCATTTCACTTTTTTGTGGCATTTTGTTCACAAAATAATAAAAAACTGAATCAATAATGAAAATCATCATTTAGGTGCAGCCTCAGTTCAATTTGATAGTCACGAAAATAAACATAACAACTACATTGTTTCCAGATTAAGATGGCCGATTCAGGCTCAAATTACCCCAGTGGTCAGCGTGTGCCAGCTGCTGGAGGGAACAATATGGGACTGATGGGCCGCCGACCGTCAGCCGGCATCTCGGCCGGTCGCCTCCCTTCAATGCGATCAAGAGACCTAACCCTTGGAGGAGTGAAAAAGGTAACACACTTTATTTTGCTGAACATTGTGTTCAGTCAGTAATAAATGTATATGGTAAATGATGTATTAATCATTTGCTGATATAAGTGAATTTTCTGAAAGTTGAGACCGGTTTTTGTTTATGTTTTGTGTTTTGTTTTTTTTTTTCTTTAGAAAACGTTTACACCCAACATTATCGGCCGAAAAGCCAAAGAGGAGTAAGTTCATAATTGATGTTAGAGGAAAATAAATGTGCCAGAGTAAATGGATAGAACTGTATTTCTAACTGTTGACCAGTAATTTCCTCTCATGACAGAACAAAAGTTGAAGATGCACAAAGGAGAGAGAGAAAGGATAATGAACGAGGTCGTGGTCCAAGAGAACGGGGCAGGGGCCGAGGTCGTGGAGAGCTCATCCAGTCCCACTCTATTTTTGAGCAGGGGCCTGCTGAGATGATGATGAAAAAGAGAGGTAAGATTTCATCTGGATAACAAATTGCTCTGCACCGCAACGGCTTACGAGTTAATTATTTTATTTTCTTTTTTAATGCAGTTGGGTGAATTTGTCTATTAAACACAGGTAGCTATGAAAGTGAGAGAGATGCTCCAAGTATAGGGCCTTCACCCATCATCAATATTAAAAAGGAGAAGAGGGAGACTGAGGAAGAGACCAAAGAGATCCTGCGCAGTCTGGAACGAGACAACGTGAGTCCTGGTTGTTTGTCACCTTCAATAAGTCTTTCTTTTTCATGTCTTCCCCATGAATTTAACTTCCTTTTCCTATTGGCTTTGCTCAGTTTATAGACGATCCCTTCCTGAAGAGTGAACAGAGGAGCTGCCCTGTCCAGCTTCCCCTCGCTGTATCAGGCTGGGGATTCAAGGAAGAATTTAGTGAATCTTCCGTAAAAATCGAGAAGGTTGAGGATGATTGTGAAGCTATGGAGCCTGTGGTCAAAGGTAATGGCAATTTTGGGGGGGTTTTGACAGCTTCACTTCATTATTTCGGATAGCTCGTGAAAGCAGAAAAAAATTCAGATCATGCTTGCATACATAGCTGCTCTCTAAAAATACATATTGTCCTCTCTTCAGTCAAACAGGAGCCAGAGGAAATGGAAATAAAGAAGTCAGAGGCAACTTTCAAGCCTCCTCCTCTACCTGAACCCGATCTTCTTCCAGACCTGCTGCAAAGATGGAGTCTGAGCAAAGATGAGGAGCTTTTATTTGTGCAGCTTCCCGACTCGTTGCCTGGACAGCCTCCCACCACAGAGCGCAAGCCAGTGAAGACAGAGGTGCAGTCAGAGGATGGACAGTCTGTTCTTCTGAAAACAGAGTCTCAGGTAGATACAGTAGTCATCTGTGTGTTAAATACATGATAATATTGAGGTAATATGAGACATTTTGATCTTAAACAGGAAGAAGAAACTGAAGACAACAGCTGCAATCTGAAAGATCTGCGGGAAGGTCTCATAGGAAAGATGCTGGTGAGGAAGTCTGGCCGGGTACAACTCATACTGGGCGACGTGACACTTAATGTCTCTCTGGGAACGTCATGTGCTTTTCTTCAGGTAAGATTGTAGGATATTCATTCAAGTGGGTCTCTCTACATCAGTTTTCTTTTCTCTGTATTTTCAGTTTCTACAAATTTTTCTTTCCCTTTCACTGTTATTTATTTAATATAGAATAAATATTTACTATCAGAATTATGACATGCTTTTCTCTGCTTCCCCACCCCTGCTCTCACAGGAGCTGGTCTCTATTGGTACAGAAGGAAGAACAGGTGATTTGACTGTGTTAGGAAAAATGAAACACAAAATGGTTTGTTCCCCTGACTTTGAGGCTCTCCTGGAGGGCAGTGCTTGATGCTGATCAGCCTCATCAGATGCATCACAGCCTCCTTAAGCTTGATGGATGCATATGCGGTATATGGTGATGACAAAATGCTCGCTGTTACTATGGACTGTCCCTTTACAGCTTGACATTCAATACATACCTATCCTTTGTGTTTACAGAACGTGGCTATAATGGTATATTGAAATACACTATCTGTAAATAAGGAACATAACTGAGGTCTTATTTGCTTCTTGTGGAACAGCAGTGTTAATTTATGGTTGAAAGAATGAATGGCGTGCCAAATATCAATCCAATTTTCATTTCACAATCTGAAATTACTTGAGGAGATTGTACATGGATGTAAATGTGTGAATAAAAAAGTTTTTGGTATTGGTATTAGTATCAAATTATTAAAATGCTTGCTTCACTTAAAATAATTTTTTTTTTGAAATCTTCATTTACCAATTATGGCCATGTAGGAAAAAAAATGGTTTTCTTTGTTAAGTTTAAAATTGTTGTATGGATACACATATGTGCCAATTAATGGCATCAGGAATAAATGTGAAAAAGTATTTATAAGCTGTGTATAAACATTCAATAACTAGTTTACATACATACTATGAAGAAGCTCTAACCATCTATACACTAGTTGTCATAATGTAGAGATATACCAGCCCCTGTGGCCCACCTGCAGATAATAAAATGATTCATTATTTGCAACAATATGGTGCTAAAAGGGAGAACTAATGTGGCTAAATACTCTTGTTGGATCCCTTGGAGCAGTAAACCCATAGATACATCTGGAGTGAAGGAAAGTAGCTGTGAAACAAGAAAGCAAAGTTAAACACTGTGTCCTGAGGCTTAAACACAGGGCCTGAAGGTTAAGAAATTTATTTCATTTTAGCACTTGATGATGTGGATGGACATGCTGCTGTTAACTGTAGAGCAGCCACCAATAGCTAATGTTAATGATAACATTACAGCTGACAGCTGCTAAAGGTTAGCAGCAGTTTGGCCTCCACTGCACAAATGAATGCATAGAAGCCAGCAGCAGTATTATGTTAATATTCTGGGTTAATAAAGTGAACTTTATTTATTTTTACAGTTATCATGAAGAAGCTTTTAGCATTAGATTTTTGGTTATTTTTAATGCCACAAATTTTAATGTAGTTGTAATGTAGCCTACTGAAAGAAAGTTATTGAAATACATTGTTTTTTCTACTTTATACGCCAAAAAACAAACAAAACAAAACAATAAAAAGCTTATACACTGTTTCTTTTGTCCGGAGGGGGGGTTAAGGTGCCCTACTAACAAAAACATGTCCCCCGGGCCTAAATGTGTCCAGCGCCCCTGGTGCTCTAAACAGTAGCTGTGTGACAGGCCAGGTGCAGTGTCCACTCCGGACCAGCAGGGGTCAGGACGGGCCTGCAGGCCCCCCAGCCGGTGCTACATGGAGGTGGGGGGGGGGGGTGTTCCGGTCGAGTGCTGGTCGGCTCTGATACGTCGCGGCCGATGTCTGCTCGTGTTGTCCGCCGGGTGGAGTTTGGCTACAGTCTGCAAGACAAAGACCAGCGGTGGACCCCTGAGCCGCTGCCGAGACGGAGCCGGACTCCCCGGGACTGAAGGTCGGTGGACCGTGAGCCGCTTTGCGTTAGCGACGTGACGCGTTTAGACCGAGAGTCGGGGCGAAGGAAGCCGGCTCATGTTGAAAAAGGTTGGCTCAGCGTTTTAATGTCCACCCGGCCGTCTGTGTGAAGGACTCGGGGCCAGCTAGCTGCTAGCGGGGCACCGGAGACGGCGGTTAGCTCCCACATAGCTCTGAGGCCACAAGCTAACTTTAGCACGGACTTTAACGCGTCCGCGCGGACCCAGGAGGCGTCAGTATAACCCCCCGGCATTGACACTATGGTCGTGTCGGTGTGTGATTAACATTGTGGGGCTGGGAGGCTGCTAAACCGGCACAGAAAGGCCGGAGAAGTGTTAAGGGGCTGGGCCGCGGAGAGACGCGTTAGCCCAGTATTGGTGATCCGGGATGGAGCCCCTCGTAAGCCGTCCTGCTGCATCATCCAGAGGCCTCTAACGTTATCTCTGCGCCCGACCTGACATGCAAACCTGTTTGCTCCATCTCCCAGATTAGATACACAACCACTCATTGGCGTTTTCAAAGATTAGTGTTATGTGTTTAGTCTCAGTGTAGCCGCTGTCAGAGGTAACTTTACACATCTGTGTATAAAATGGGACGTTGATTCAGACGCCTGTCTTGCAGACGGAGATGACTCACTGTATTTCTGTATGTTTGCAGGTCTGTGTGAGACCAAGCTGCAGGGGCCCCCGGATCTTCACCAGGGAAGACAACCACCTGTTGTGCTTCATTGTTTTTGTCTCTTTGTTTACCTCTCTGTTACTGGCGGGAGGCTTTGCTCAAACAACAAACACATTTGAAGCAAGGATCATTTTTTTCACCACAGCTGCTTTGAAGACTTTATCTCCCTGTTCCTGGAATTCAACTTCATGCTGTTCTTGGTGAAAATAATGAAATTCACGGATATTGCCCAAGAGGGCAATGCTAAGATGGCCTCTTGTACTTTTTTTAGTATGAGGAGAAGCTCTGTCCCCTAGTTATCTTGATGAAGGCCTTTTTCTGACAGAAGATAAAGGGCCACTCAGGGCCAGGAGGTGGAGTGCCATCTGCTCTGCCCTCTGTTTTCAACTATTGAATAGCTTCCATCACACTCCTCACTTCAAGATGGAGCTCTTTTTCAGCCCTTTTGACAACTTGGTGTGTATCCTGCTGGGTATCTCCTTCACCGTCTGGTTCACCCTGCTGTTGGTCTTCATCATTGTGCCTGCCATCTTTGGAGTGTCTTTTGGCATTCGACGTCTTTACATGAAAACATTGTTAAAGATCTTTGAGGTAAGAGCCTATTGCAAAATGGCCCAATATGAATCAAACAATGTTTACTGCAGTTTGAATCATACATGGTTACTTGTGGGTTGAAGTTGAGGATGGGCTATAAACGCCATACCCTCAACATAAAGATGGGAGAAGTTTTTTCCCATGTCTCTCTTTATCATCACTTGCCAAAAATCCTGTCGTTAAGCAAACTATGTTTCTTCAATGTTTTTGGCTTTTCTGCTTCAATGACAACCTTTATTTGCTCTCACTGTAGATCTTTTTTTCTTCCACACCCTTTTAATCAACACAGTGTGTTCATTACAGACAACAACACAGAGCAGCTACCTGAATATAATTCAAGACAGCTTTAAGAGTTTCTGCTTGTCTTTAGCCTCCAAAAGTGGACATTGTAGTAACTGTCTGGTACACACTAACATGGCAGTCACAAAGCAACTATTCATTTGTTATGTAACCAGAGAAAACTATGGGGCAGAGCATGCCAGTGAGCTGTTAAGTATGTATATGGCATATCCTCAGAGTTGCCTTTTTTCCTTTGTAGAAATTAATATAAACCATGGCATGGCACTGTTGGATAAGCTGGGCGAGTTCAAGATTTACTATTTAATAGTCATTTTGCCCATTTGACTCCAGACACATGTATCTGGTTTCACTACCTCTATCTTTCATGTAGCTTCACTAGTTAAGCTGTCATCACTTTCCAACATATACACCGAGAGCAGGTCTTGTGCCAGAAATAAATGGACAAGTGTGAGATGACAGATTTTCTGAGCTCATGACTCCACTAGCAACCGTTAGTTTCAGAGAAAAGGTCAAAGGGCAGCTATGTTTGTACCTGGTTTGTACGATTTCTCTTTAGCATGTTGAGGTTTTTCTTGGGTATAAGACAAACCTCAACATGCTTGGGTATAGGTGTAAGTCAAGGCTTTTTCCAACTCTTACACATAATGCTTTATGTAAATAGTAGTCTTCTCTTTCGTTTGCACATCTAGAATATGGACCTGTTTAACTTTGTTATTCTCTTACTAGAAAAAGCAGTTCTATGTGATCCTTCTCTCCATCCAAACAATCATTAGGTTCAACTGCCGGTGCGTTTTCAGATGATGACTCAGTAGTACAGCTAGTCACAACACAAGCTATCGATAAAATTGTTTAATGTGCAGTAATGTTTGTGCCCTTTCAATCTTGATAAAGATATCAATGTATCACTGCCGTGGGATAAATTTCTTAAATCTTTTTTAAAGGTTTGTTAGGTTAGAGTTAAGTTGGTAGCCACATATTATATAATATAAACTATATAAAATATATAAACTTGTCAGACAAAGAAAGGTTTGGACCCATGCTATAAAAAAGATGTGCATCTTTTTCAGTTAAGTGAAATATGGAGAAAAACAAGCCACACGCCTTGGAGATACCATGTTTTGTTTTCTCCTTTGCATGACATCTTTAGCCTTGAGGTGCAGGCAAAAACAGTGTATTACTCAACATTTTTGGAATTTGTGCCCCTGACTCGACCCTGAGTCTATGATCTGTACAAACATGCAAGTGTAGTTGACATTGCTGCGCTGTACTTGAGTCTACTTCTGAACATGCCACTTTCTTCAGATTTCACTTTTTTCATTCACATTGATGAAAGCAAGCTTGGTGTGCAGTGGTGTCCAAGTGTAGTCTTGGACTGCGTAAATCCGGCGCCTCCCAGTCCATGACTTCCTCAATACTGTTGCTTATCTTACAGTGAGGAGAACACTATGTCCTTTTCCTCCCTCTCAGTGGACATTACCTCTTAGTTATTGTTTCAGTATGAAAGTGTGGATAAATCTTTATGCTTTTGATTCACACAATGCATTTATATTACTTAGTTGTATAAAATATGAGCCATGTGTATTAAAGGCTGAGGATACGGTCAGAATCTCTTTACTCAGCTTTGACAACAGTTTGCGAAATGAACAACCAAACGCAGAATAGACAGGTTAACAGAAAACTTCATCAGTCAGCTCTTGTGACTCTGTGACCATAATGAAGAAATTTTTAGTGTTCAAATGAAGAAGGTTAGCTAATAAATCATGTTGCGATATGCAGAAGTTCAGGAAGCAGTGTGGATAAGCGGTTTATTGTGTCTTGGATCCTCCATGAGTTTTTGTTCCTTTCCTCTAGTGGGCCACACTTAGGATAGAAAGAGGAGCAAAAGAAAAGAATCACCCTCTCTACAAACCCTATTCAAATGGTAAGATGTGCTACCAGTCTGTTTCGATACACATGAATGCACAGTAAGTTTATTTGTTTCAAAGGCGAGTAATGCTGATATACTGTCTCTTTGGCTTGCTCCAGCAATCATTGCCAAAGAGCCAACCTCCTTGGAGCAGGAGATCAAGGAGATCCGGCGGAGTGGCAGCAACAGAGACTTTGACTCGGCCCCTGAGTTTGAGATGTCTGACATCTTCTATTTTGCACGGCGAGGAGTGGAGAGCATCATGGATGATGAGGTGACCAAGCGGTTCTCTGCTGAGGAGTTGGAGTCCTGGAATCTACTGACCCGCAGCAACAATAACTTCCACTACATCAGTCTGAGGTTGACCGTCCTATGGGGGCTGGGCCTGCTGATCCGCTACGGCTTCCTGCTACCTCTCAGGTATGAGCTGTACTTCCAGCACAGAGTTTGTTTGCTTTTAAAAGAGTAACTCTTACATCTCTAACCTCAAGACTCAACATACTGACAAAGGCAGAATTTACATTTTAGTTTGATCTCGACAAGTAACTAGTGGTATAATAGGACAATAAAATTGGACAGTGAATCTGACGCTTGTGTTAGTTTTCAGGATTGTGAAGTCAATATCAGGAATATCAAGTCGTGTGATATTGAACCAACAAATGTGTTTCTTCCGCTCTGTTTTTAAGTTTGTTCAATCTCAAAACTGAATTCAAAGTTCAAGATAATTGCCTGTATTTTATCTGATCTAAAACCTCCATGATTATAACCCAAGGCTTCACATTTGATGATATTCAACAGTGCTGCCCCATGAAGAGTTTATGTTTTCTTTGAATCCCTTATTTTGTTTTGTTCTGTTGTAGAAGTCTCCAATATTGAGTCTTCCTCTTGGATTAGTGAGAGGAATAAAGGAACAAGTGCAATTTGCTTTTCTTTAAATTTGCCTTATTTTTCCATTATAATTGTCATTAAAATGTTTTTGATCTGGTCACTCTGTTTAATGTTGTTGTGTGCAGTAAAGCTGGAGTAAAACTAAAGTACTTGGTAATGATGCAAGATGTAACTCTGTTCAAGGTGTGCCTACATTGTAAAAAGTCAGCACAAAGTTTGACACTGCTCCACAACACTAAAGAAACCTTAAATGTTTGCGCATGCATTGAATATAAAAGAGGGAGATCCTTTTCCAGGGTGATCTTAGAGAGGCACAAGGACAGTGACTCAGTACTAAGTCTGGCTGGCTCACCTCCAGTTGCAAGTGAGGAAACGAATCAGCCCACCACCATTTAGGCATGCATCATGCATTCCAGTGTCTTTTATAGATTATTTTCTTTTCTGCGCTTGTCCGGTTGAATATTGGCTTGGTTTACCACTTGAATGAAAACCTAACTTGTATAATGCTTTTCTAATCCTTGCCTGATTGAATCAGCATCTTCTCCAACCCTGGATGATTAGTTTATCCAGATTAAGTCGACCTCTTGCTCATAGTAACCACTGCCTAATATTCCCTTCCACAGGTCTGGGAGTCTATTATCAGTGACGGGGGCGAGTAGAATAGAGCATGATACTTTTATGTGATAAGAACCGCACTCTCCTGCATAACATGAAATTTAATGTGACCATCCTTAGTAAAAGTTGAAGTACAAAAGGGAACTTTTATAGATTAAATGCCTAAGCATCATGTTCTTCTATTTAAATGTCAGTCAAAAGATTACTTTAAAATTGCTCATTTAAAGCATGTAAGTTTACTTTCATTGTTTTACATTTGTTGTAAAAGTCTGTCAAAGGACAACTTGTAACCTGTCTTTCTGCCTTCGTCCAGGGTAACTCTCGCGTTCACTGGTGTCGGCCTTCTAGTGTTCCTCACTTCTGTTATTGGGCTGCTGCCGAATGGAAGGTACACCTAATGATCAGTTGGCTGTTTAAATTTATTAAAAATTTCAGCTCAGCCTGCTGGGTATTATCATCTCCAATATGCTGTCTTAACACAGAGTAAATGGTGTTCTTGTGTGCTTCTTCTTGCAGGATGAAAAACTTTCTAAGTGAGAAAGTGCATCTCATGTGCTACAGAATATGTGTTAGAGCTCTGACGGCCATTATAACCTATCATGACAGGTAAAGGACCTACAGTGTTTTCATCTAGACTTCCTGCTATAATATTCATAGCCCCTAACAGATGAAGACAAGTCTGGTAAAGGGAGGATGAGCAACAACCGTATGCAAATACATGAAACAGTTAAGTTATGAATGCAGAGTAATCTAAGTTAGAAGCATAACTTGGCACCATTATGTCAAGAGAAATAAAGGAAGCAAAATAATGATCCTTAAAGACCCATATGAACCAGTCTGCACCATATAGTTTGTTACACAGAACCATCAGGGCAGGCTTTATTGGAAACAGTTTGGACAAAAACTGGCGCTTTCAAAAACTATTTGGCATGTGATTGCATGAACCATCTGTCTATCATATGACATAGTAGGAAAGCAAACCCCAACAGAACAACTTATTACAATCTGGGACATTGTGAAAACTAAGTTGCACGTTGGTGTTGATTCTTGATTGATTCTTCTTGAAAGAAAAATTTGTGCAAAATAGACCATTTTGCGGATATCAAGGCGGTTGTTTCTCTGTAGCTAACAGTAGTAATGTAGTAATCCAGCTGCTTAGCATGGTGAAATTATCAAATCCAATTTTTGCCAGTAGTTTATTTAGATTTCAACATAAAAATTGCACATGAATAAAGCCTCTGCTAAAGTCTATTAAAGGGCAGTCGCAAAAATGCAGCAGTGCTACTCTTGATTATTGGTTTTCAGAGGTCTATAGTGATGCTCAGTTGTTACTGTTGTGGAAGTAATTAGCTCTTTGGCAAAACATTAAGTGAACATATATTTCAAGATAAGGCATTATAGGGCAGGTAAGAACAAGTTTTCATTTTAAGTCATATATCTGAATCCAGTGGTATATGTTGTAAAAGTCACTGAAATGTTCTCATGGACTCATTATTCTTTGTTCTTAAACATGGGCTACCACACAACCTGTTTTCATGACATTGGAAGCCAACATGAGATTACATAATCACAGAGCATTTGTCTATTGAGAGGAGAAACCAGGGAGTGTTAACAGTTGTTAACAGTTGTGAGCACCCTGAGTGCAAGTATGAAAAGGAGGGGGCTCTGGGCTAGACTGTCTACATTCATATTCATTGCAGCAGACATTGTGAGCCTCAGTGCAGCACAAAACTCTGCACGTAGCCTAAGCACATTGTACCAGGCTACAGTGGTTTTTAACACAAAATATGCATTCATGCAGAGGAATAGAAGGTGGATTGAGCACTGTTATTTTCTGTTTTCATCCAAGTGAATATTGGTAGTGTATATTTGGTTTATAAGTTAAGGGAACATTATGTATTAATTTGGCAGAATGAAATGCAAACAGAAGTCAGAGCTTTATTAAGAGGATGGCACATGCAACAGGATGTGGAAGAGGAAGCAAAAGGTTTTTTTTTCACACAAACTAAAGTGCACAACAGCTGATGTTTTTGTTTAACTGCAGCACAAGCATGACTGATTTCCTCTTATTCACACTGACATTGATAAAGTACCTGTATGAGACCAGTTGCCATTTGTTGTTGCTGTCTGTATGTCTGGCCGGAGGACTTTTCCTAGCATGTATTCCTCTGGTGTGAAGCTAAATATACTCAAGTGACATAGGAAGTTGTGCACGCTCTCTCTGTCTCTATTTAAGATCGTAACTCTATTTTAGGACTGTGGACTAAGTCTGTTAAAGTCCTACATGCTATGGGGGTCAAACCTTTAACAGAGGCACCAGGGGTTGCTTTGTTTTTCACAAGATGACAGGAAGGGGTAGGACCATGTAGAATTACAGTTTGTACATCAGATTGCATGGCTTTCTCCTTCTGGACTAAAAGTGCATTTCAATAAATGAAACCACTCTAAGGATTGTTTCTGTTTTTGATAATAAATCCTCCAGGATGTACCTTAATGACAGATTAACAGTCTTCATGTGTCCACTTTACCAGTGAGAATAAACCCAAGAATGGAGGCATCTGTGTCGCCAACCACACGTCGCCCATTGATGTCATCATCTTGGCCAGTGATGGCTGCTATGCTATGGTAACAATACTGAGCAGGAAACACTCACACTGGTTGGCAGCTGCTTCTTTGTTGAAATGGAGTTCCAAGAAATAATTGATTTGCTATTAACATGAATTAATATGCGTCAGGTTGGCCAAATTCATGGTGGCTTGATGGGGGTCATTCAGAGATCTATGGTCAAGGCCTGTCCACACATTTGGTTCGAACGCTCAGAAGTCAAAGACAGACATCTTGTGGCCAAAAGGTAACATTACAGCCTTTGTTTTTATTTAGTTTACTGCTCTTGCACACTTCATTCTGTATTTTTTCCCCATTTTAGAACACAATTCTATGTTATTCTGTTAAATTTTGTGTCTCAATTCTCAAAGTGAAGCTTTTGGTAATAATGTCTTGTATACTTATTACAGATTGAGTGACCATGTAGAAGATAACTCTAAACTGCCCATTCTCATTTTCCCAGAAGGTGAGCTTGTTAAGGGATCTGGACTAGACACAAACTTTGTAAAATCACAATCTGTTTTTTTCAAAGAGGCTTTTTTAAATTTATTTATTAAAAACGACTTAATCCCCAGGTACCTGCATCAACAACACATCAGTTATGATGTTTAAGAAGGGCAGTTTTGAGATCGGTGCCACAGTCTATCCTGTGGCCATTAAGGTGAGAGTGATGTATTATTGCCCATTACGTTTATTTATTTGTGATTTTTAAATCATTTTTAAATCAATCATCGCAACACTTTGTTAGAACCACTGCGTTTAATCATTCTGGTGTGTTTGAATCTCACAGTATGATCCTCGATTTGGAGACGCGTTCTGGAATAGCAGCAAGTTTGGCATGGTCAACTACCTGTTACGTATGATGAGCAGCTGGGCCATCGTGTGCAGTGTGTGGTACCTCCCCCCCATGTCCAGAGAGGTGACACAGACTGTTCTTCTACTTTGTTGGCTGAAGTGGTTTTCTATGATTGGTATTTGACAACCAAATCTACAAAGAATAGCTGTAATAATAGCCTTAGCGTGTATTCAAGCTCAAGTTTACTTGACAATACAAGTTATTAAATCAGCTGCAAATGACAAGGCTCCATATTTGAATAAAGCTTTTAGCTTTGCTGTGTTACAAATTATTTTTAGGGCCCCTTTTTTGACTGAGTTTACATTCATTTCGATCTTCACCAACAGGAGGGAGAGGATGCTGTGCAGTTTGCCAATCGTGTAAAAGCAGCAATAGCCAGACAAGGGGGACTGGTCGATCTCTTGTGGTAAGATAATAACCATTCAGCTCAGATGTGTGTCATTAATGTTCCAATTGAGATAGAAAGAAAATAATGGCTGTTATGGAAAAGGCCAATACATCTCTGTTAATGGTCTTATGAACTCAGTACCTTACACATCACTGCTAAATGAAAGAAATGTTGTTTGTTAAACAGACTACATTCTGACTTCAGCTTTTTAACTTCAATTCCAGGGTTAGCTTGTGAGATTAATTATGACCGGCTTCCTTTTTTTAGTGCCCTGGTTCATAGGCCCTGATATTTTGCTTGTTGGCCTACTGGCAGCTAAATCAGTCAATAGTTGTGTAACATCACCAAGTTCATCTGTGTTTTTCTCTATTGACAAGCAAAAATTAAGACAGAGAGATCCAGAATAATCATTGTAATGCCACCAACTGCGGTTTAGTGACGAGATGAATTGAACACTTGTGACAGAATGTGAGCTATAGTTCAGAAACATTTGAGTAATAACACTCTAAATTTACTCATTAGTAAAGGTGCTTTGTGTTTTTTTATTTGTTTTGGGCGAGATCAGACTATATACTGGCTGTCATATCCGTAGTGCAAGAAACACTGGTACAGCATATTTGATGTGCATTTCATTTAAGATGAGTGAACTCCATTACTTTTTACTACATCAATAATGATGATGGCTGATTTCACACTCTCTTGCAGGGATGGAGGATTAAAGCGGGGAAAGGTAAAAGATACCTTTAAAGAAGAGCAGCAGAAGCTGTACAGTAAAATGCTGGTGGGCACCCAAGAAGACCGCAGTCGCTCCTGAAGGATCTGTATGGAGGCGGACTGGCTCAGAGATCCACTTGTGCACCTCTGACTAATATGTAGTCAGCAGGACTCACTCTCTGTTGGCGCTCCTGGTCTGGAAAGTTCCCTCTCAGATGTCAACAGTACTTCATTAGGCTTCCTCAGTCACTGCTGCAGCCTGGCATGTTCAGTTTGCATCACTGTTACAGGTCTATTTGAGTCTGCTGCCTTCTGTTGGAATAGTTTGACTGAAGCCTCCTCGCTTGCATTAGACATTAAAATAAGGCGTGCACAGAAAAGACAATTGTCTTCCTCAGTGGCAGTCTATTGAGGGAAAACTTGTATTATCTACCACTGAGTTCCTGTCTTTGTTTAATGGTTTAAAACTGTTTCAATTTTATTTTAAAGTCATATTTGTATTGCACTGTGTTAACATTACAGACCTGGGCTGTGTAAGAGAGTTATTGTAGATAAAAACTAGTTTGTTCTAAAGCTAAAACCTGTGATTGAGTTGGGGTTTTGCATGACTGGCTTGTGCCCATGCTCTTAGGGCACTTTGTCAGATTTTGTTACATTTCAAATATTTTTATCGGCTTTTTCCAAGAGGAAAAAAAAAACTTGTATTTTAAAGCATTGTGTTTTACATTAAGACCTCCACCAATATGTGGTCATTATAGGACTTTGTTCCAGTGGAACTCTTCATATGTTGTCTGTTTCCACTGAATGTGTAAACCCTCGCATTATGAAGTGGAAATTGTACACCCACAATTACACTGATGGAGTTTGATGGACTGAGGCAAATATTCATGTTCAGCTAATGTGATAAAGGGGTATTTAGTTCATTCATTAACAATTTATTTTGGTTGTTTTTAGCATTGTCCCTTTAAGGCCCGTGGCACACAAGTAGTGGCGTAGGGTAATGACCACACCTCACGGAAACAGTTCTAAGGTTATTAGTTAATACATGTTTATCCTAATGCACTCCTTAACAGCCATCATATTTTCATGGCTTCCTGCAGTGACCATCTTGCTTATTTTAAGTGAACTCTAAAAGCTGTTTGTCTTTATCCCTCCGTCCATCTCCTCAGTGATCTTTCTCCTACTTGGCAGCCTCTTTGAGGAGGTTTCAAGGAGAGTCAGAGTGGCTCCTTGTTGGGCTGAGGAACATGGTGGAAAACCTTGGAGGTTTCTTCCTGAGCCACCCAACCCTCTTTTAGTTTGCTGTTATCAGGGATAGCCATTAAGATCATGTCAAAGCTGTTCTTCAGAATAAATGTTCAAGAATGTGACTAAAATGGACTTCATCGTTTTTTGCATGTGTGTGTTTTGCTTTCTGAGGCAGGCACAAATGAGTCTAAAGATTATTACAGGAGCATATGACATGATTAAGAGATTTAATCAGATTTTTATTCACTTTGATGCAGTATTAAAGTATTCGAAGGTAATTTTTGCCTATAAATATAAAAACAACTCAAATTTCTTAAAACTGTGGCGACATAAACTACAGGAAACATTTTCTAAAATCAATTAATTTTTGTAAATGAATGTTTTTGCTCTAAACAATCTGTAAAAGCAGTTGCTTTCTGTGCTATTCTTAACAGAAAGGCTTTGGTACTATTCTAGACTCTGGTAATATTTCCTGGCTCATATATTCTCTAGTGTATCCCCAAGCTACAATAATTCTGTCTGACATGAAGCCTGGAAGCTTTATTTGGAACAGTAAATATTTTTGCATTAAGTTTCTCAGCTGACTTGTAGGATGGAGTATAAATAAGATCTCTGTTGTATATTGCAGATTTTTTTAAACTGTTGCCACATCAATACCCAGAGCCTCCTCTCCTGGCAAGAATAAACTGCCTCAGTCCCCTTTCAACGAAGTTTCCCCTTTAAATGTTCTTGTTTCCAAACCAGTGATGGACATCACAGCATTCTTTTGAATGTTGGTTGCAAAACAGTCAAATGGACCTGCTGACATTGGTGAATTTAGCACACAGTGCTCAGAGGAGGACTAAGAGGAAGCTGAGAGAAAAGCTCAAAAGGTTGGCTTTGTAAGTCATGCCATGGTTGAACAGCTCACTAACAGCACTATGGAGAGCCAGAGTTAGGCCCACAGCAGCCTTTGTTTTACCCCAGGCAGGGGCTGAGACTGAGATGTCACAGATCCATCCACCCAACCCAACCCAGTTTTACAGCTCTGACTGGGCAAACAGCTGTGTTGTAATATATTGGGGTTATTCTGCTGTTGCAATGACTGGAAGCTGTATGAGGCATGCAGTTCTAGTCAAAATTATAAGTCAATCACTTAAAAAATAAAATTCGTCACACTGACATAGTATCTTCTGCTATTGCATAATTGTTAAGAAGAGCCTTGTAGGATATGCATTGGTTGCAATGTGGTTAAAAGGTGAAAGCAGCGACTATAGCTGAGAACAGACAGAAGGCCAAGTCACAGATAAAGATAAACCCCCTCCTGTATTATAATCCTTTCAGGTTGAACGGCTAAAAAAGAAACCATTAGGGAAGAGAGCAGTTTGAGAAATTAAAGCGAACCAGTTAGGGTGGAACCACGTTTCAATCAAAGAAAAGTGTTTCCACAGAGGTAAATTACTAACTTCCTGTAGAGTCTACACACAGTGAGCCTGCGGTGAGTTCAAAGCCCTGTCAGGCATTTTCAAAGTCCTCAGGTAGTCCACTTACTATGTAGGTACAGCGTCAAGTCACAGGTCATTATTGGAAAGTGTCAGGTTCAACATGTAGGAAACACAAATTTGCAAAGGAAACTACACACATGCTTCGGTTGACACTAACACTTTGTGATTTTGTTTCTTCAAAGGAACTTTAACTTTTTGAAGTGATGGCAAACTTGACACAAAATAAGGAAGCCAGTAATTGACAGCGACTGGGCGGAGCAGCGCAACACAATACAACACGACACGCAACGATCCGGGTTATCTGGGCGCTTTATTAAGGCGGCAGCAGACGCACCATCCAGGCTGCTTTGGGTTTGCTAAGAAGCCGCTAGTCCAATTAACCCAGGAGGCGGAAATCCGCACAGGCAGGCTGCTCCTCCTCGGCTCGGCTCAGCCCGGCATTGGAAATAAGCGCCGCTCCGGGGTGCGCTCACAACCTGACACCGCTGCAGCCCGCCATCAGCGCACAGGACGGATTGGGACAGAGATGCTGGTGAGGTTCTGAGCGACCTCAGACGGGACCCGGCTCCTACAGTAAGCCTCTGTAAGCTCCCAGAGGGGCGAGAGGGGAAGAGAGAGGGGGGATGGCGGGGGAGAGAAGAGACACCGTGCGGGAACTGGGCCGCCCGTCAGTGGGCGACGCGGCGGCGGACGTTCCTCGGACTGCTGGTGAAGAAGCATCGTTAAACATGGAGACGCTCACCGACGTGCTGCTGGTCACCGCTAATGTCGGCTCACTCTTTAATAATGTAAGTAAGAGGGGAATTAGGATTAAAGTCAATGTCGGCAGGCTGAGGGATGAATAAGAAGGAAATGGGAAACGGCTCGTTTTTGTTTTGTTTTGTTTTTTTAAATCTTGAATGGAGCTCCGTGGCTGAGTTTACATTTAGGTACAAGGATGTAACAAAGTCTGTTGTCGCCTTTAATGTCCTGTTGCTCTGATTATGGATCATTTGGGGGCCATTTTGTGTCCCATATTACAGAGTGGACTTTAATGAGATGTGTTTCTTTGTCAGCTGTCAGCAGCATGTGCTCAATACTATTCAAGCGCTAGCGTTGAATTTTTAAAAAAAGTTACACTTAGTCACGTGACCTGTCACATACTGTAACACTGAAAAGTCAGCTAGGAAAACGCATCAACCTATTTCAACGGTTTATAGTTGACCTATATAAACCATATAAGAGGAATGTCCTGAAATTAAAGTAAGAAAAAAAACATGCTTCTGCTAGCAGTTTTTATTTTGGCCACCTGATCAAATGAAGGTTTTTATAGATTTAAAATACTAGCAGAAGTTTCTAACTCCCATTTTTGTCCCACAGGACATCTCTTTTCGTTTTTCTTTTATTACTTATATCCCCCTCTAACATCCAGGGCATCTTACATCTGCAGTCAATCTGTAATAAATCACTGGTCCCCATGTTAGTACAAGAAGCACATACATATGGGAATAGTCCGTTCATAGTATCCTTATTGTATTGTGCAGCATTTGCAGGTCGAGTGGCATCACTATGTATATATCAACTTACGTTGTAGTAATAATTAAGTAGTATTAAAATTTAGTTTCTTTTTCCTTTGAAATACAGTAAGAGGTATTTTCAGTAATGATTAAAGAGGTGTGACTGTAATCAAAACACTTGGCTAAATATCCAGTGGTTTTCAGTTTTAGCCCAGGCTGGGTTGACACAAACTTTAGACAGAGGAGGGAGGAGGGCTCCTACACTCATGGAAATTTGGCTCAGGACCATGTTTCCGGTTGCCAGATCTGGCTGCAAATGAAAACATGTTAGATCCCATTGTGGGAGATATGTAAACAGATGAAAATCTTCCCTGAGGGACTTGAGCTTTTTCTTCTTACGTAGGCCCCTCTATTTCTATAAACAAACACTCCTAAACGTGCACTCAGCCTTTGGGATAAGAGAAAGTCCTTAAGCACATCACAGGATAAATCCTATTGCTTTACTGGTACTGGTGTAGCTGAGAGTCCCGTCAGAGCAGTCAGCTCTTACCTCTATGGCACACCAGGGCAGTATCATGGAGAATATTTCTATTGTTTCTTTGTGCTTCTATTTGACTATTTTTAGACTTTAATTGAAATGGGTAAATATTTTTGTTACAATATTTCCCTCTATTCATGCAAACAATCATTCATCATTGTGATAACCAGTCATGAGAACACAATATTACCAAGGACCCATTTCACCTACTTTTCTAAAAACATATTGGAATGCATGGAGTAACAAGTCTTAGTCTTCATGCTTGATTCATTATGTCCAACAATTTCTTTGATGCAATAATGCTGTGGAAGCCTGTGCGGGATATCTCTTTATCAAACGGGCCTGGTCTTGCTGTCTGACACAGGCCCCATATTTTTTCCATGCAGGGAAGATAATCATTGTTGAATTTTATCTTTAAAACATGTTGCAGTTATATGGATGAATTGTGAATGTGGGCAGGATCAAAGGTTTGGTCATCCGTTCGTGTTCATGAGCACTTACACACAGGCTGTGTTAGTAGCCAAGATCATGTGAGAGGAATCTTTTCTTTCACAATGGCCGCGCTGAATTGCACATGCTGCCATGCAAATACTTTATGCAAAGCCATTTCTCAGGTGGCTTGGATGGAGCTGGCTTCGCAGAAGAATGCCAAAGTTTAGTTTATGGGGCAGTTGTTTATTGATGTGCTGCTTATTGCCTTTAAAAGGCCAGAGAATCCAGTTCTGGGGTGAGGGAGGATTCTCAAGGATGAGAATGTGAAATGCCAAAGGCCCACTTAACATTAGTACAAAATATTTAGCTTTTACAGGAGTTTTATCACACTCATCATGGATACCAGCCATGTTGTTTTTATTTTGTGTCGGAATGGAATAAATTAAGTAATGATAAAAGGATAATAATATCAGATTGAATCTAATGCAACTGGGAAACAATAAGAGGTATTAGATAAAATGATTCTCTTGGGACATAGCTCAGTGGTAGAGGGCATGCTTTGCATTCAGAGACCCAAGCCTGGATAAATGGGGAGGTTGTGTGAAAGGCAGCCGGCAGTAAAAACTGTGGCCAAATCAATCATGCAATTAACAGAGCTGACTTGATGTGGTGACCCTAAATAGGGAAAAGTTGAAAGCGAAAAAAAAAAAAAAAAGTACAATGATTTTAATGATCTTTTTTCATATTCCTTTTTCAATGCTCTAGTTGAATAATGCCCAGTAGTGTTTTTGCTGAACATTATGATGTCACACTGAAGGTGACCTTTGACCTTTGACCTTTGACCCATGGAAAGTGTCATCACTTCATCATTTATTTGATTAAACATTTATATTCAACTGATTCAGAATTATTCCATGAATGTGTGAGTTATAGCCAAAAACCAAATGGCAGGTCATTGGTTTTTGACCTGCCATTTTGAAGCCTCCAGTTTTTCTTGACTTCTTCATTATTTGAAAAGATATTTTGAGGAGAAAGTGGAGCTGAGGAAGAGATCTGACCTCCTCTGTACTCTTGTACTTTCAAAATGAACATCATGTCATATTGAGGAAGACTTGAAATTAGTAGTAGACCATAAACTTTTCGTAAATTGTTTACTGAAGTAATAAATCAAGTGAGACAAAGGGAAAGTTTCCCATAGACTTTTATACAACTGGGCATCTGTAAGCGGACCAGTGGAGTCACTCCCCTTACACTCATCAGCTATAATGGATGTTCCCGATCCCGAGGTGGCAAGAACGTAGGTCACCTTGACATTTCACCTTTGACCATCAAATAATAATAATTTAATCCTGTATGGGTGTGATATGATTGCTGTCATTGCTGAATGGCATGGCCCATGTTAAAACCTTTGTAACACAGAATGAGTAGATACACAAATGTTTTAAATCTTTTCTTTGTGAAATAATCTGATAAATGTAGGAATGCATAATACTTCGTACACTAGTTGAGTCAACTCTAATTCCCCCCCAAAGCTTCACATACTGTACACATTGCCTTTTTAGTGGTGGCTCTTTCTAGTGAAACCTATGGCCAGAATTGCTGATGCTTCACTAACAGCTAACAAAAACTATTTACCAGAAATATATTCTTCTTCACTGCTTTACAACAGCAGTTGCTGCACAACTCAGTGTTCTGTGTAAGCTACTGTTTTAGAGTAATGAAGAAGAATAGATTTCTGGGAAAACTGCAGTTTTATTACAGTGGGAAATAAGTTTATTTATAAATTACATGGTAGTGGATTTGTGCATAGACTTACACACTGACTGATACCCAGTACTGTTTTTGGACAGTATCGGAAGCATCTCCAATACTATTATTGTTATCAGAACGCTTGAACGGAGAAAATTCGTTTATTATCTTAATATGTCCAGTGCTGCTGTGTTATCCACAATGTGAATGGGAGTCTACCTGTTCGTTCCAAACATGGAACAATGTCAGAACCTAAACTTTGTGTGACACATGGCTGTGTGTGATGTTCATCTACCTGCTTTTCTCATGCAAGTTTTAGAGTATACTCCACTGTCAAGTGGTCATGCAATATTTAACGCATCTTCAGGCACAAAGTCTGGACGGTGGCCAGATCATGACAGGAGCTGCTGGACCTGAGTGATGTTACATCCTGGAACACAAACCAGTGCAAAACATGGGATAACATTTCCAGACAATTGTTTGTTTTAACATGCCCAGAGTTAATATTAGCTCAAGGTATTTATTTTCAGTGCTTGATCACATTTTGATTTCTATTTGATGAGTTTTTTTCCTGTTAGCTGGCAATACAATCTTAAAGCCAGAGGCTATATTTATTTCATTTTCCGTATCCCATTTGTAGACCATTATGCTAAAATACAACAAAGTGATCAGAGTAATTCTATACAGTTTTGTATTAACAGATGAACAAATTGTATCATGTAAACTTGTATAACTTTGCACAGAAAACTATCACCTGCCTCTGTCTGTCCACTGTTCAGTTTAATGGAGCCAAGATTTAGTTGTATAATTGACTCTTCAATCTCTCATCAGCGTTGTGCCCAAATAAAGATGCAAACAGTATGAGAAGAAAGCAGTCTGAAACATTAGCTAGTCAACTTTTTTTCAGGCTACCTTGCCAGCTAAACTGATCAACACAAGACAGAAGAAGCTACAGTAGAAAACCAATGTAAATCAGCAGTGTTTTTGCATTTCATTTGCACAGAGCTTTCAGTTTGAAGCTTAGAATACAGTAAGTGGAGACTGAGGAGTGAGAGGAGAAATAAGAGACAACTGCAGAGAGGAGGAAGATGCAGATGCTCAGCTCTGATGATAATAACCATCAGGAAAGCATTTTAGAAAACACTGAGATGTCACTACTCAGCTGGTGCGGATGTTGTTGTCACGCATGTTAACTCTATCAGAAATGTGATATTTGGTCTAAATTGAAATTATGGGCTATTGTCAGTTTGTGTACTCTGTGCCATCAGCACCTGTCAAATATAGTTTGTGAGACAAGAAATGGTAACACCTCCGTGCAACAAATGTGTATTTATTTGTTTATGTAGACAGACTGATAAATTGTTTTGTTTTTGTTTTTCTTTTAACATTTCTTTATTAAGATATTAAGGAATTCTTTAGTACCTCTGATTCTGAGTTTTACTAAAATGTATCAGTTTGGGGCGCCATAGGTCACATTGAGCATCCACAGCTGACAAGCTACACGTTTCCTTCAATGGTTGATCAAAAACAAACAGAGTTGAATGACAGACTGCTGTACATGGACCCTGATCTTGTTCCATAGCTGCTGCTCATGTTATGTTTTCATGTTGTTCTGCTGCCCCCAGGTGGCCAAATATAAATCAGTACAGGTTTTCTGTTTGATCTTGTCCAGTTTCTTTCAGAAATATTGCATTCCTTTGATGAAATTCTCCTTTTCTCATTTTATAGTTGGGTGAAATTCAAAGAAAGTGGTTACAAGAATTATATAAGGTAAGTCTGAGCCCCCTGGCTCCTTCATTAATAATTCATTCATATTTTTAAATCTAACTGATTTTGTCTTACGTTTTGTCGACACTTTGTTAGTCAACAAAATTGGTGCAATTCAGCCAAAACTGTGACATAGTTAGTTTTAACCCAATTTCCCAAGCTGATGGCATCATGCCATCGATGACATCCCAACATACACTGCTCCATGCTCCTCTGGAAAACAGATACCGTGGTAATGACATAACAAAGACACTTCATCACAGTGGAGAGGTTTGATAGCAGAAAAGTTCCACGTAAGCTCTAATGGATTGTTAACTTCAACACACAGTGTGTTGACCCTCTTCCCTCCTTATCACTCTATACTGTAAGATCTGTAGACTAAAACATCTTTGCTTAATTTATACAGACGATCCACTACCACAAGCCACAGTTCATCGCCCTGCACTTCCAGGAGGTAGGAGGGAAGGACTACATGGTTAACATGGGCCATGCAGAAAACTTCTTCGGGTAGGATGAATGTGCTCACCTTAATCCATGCTCTCACTTTATGGCTGATTTTATCACAGCTTTTCATTCCATGTGTGTTTTATTCAGAAACATTTTTAATTCTTTATTAAACTGCCAGCATTTAGTTTGTGGTATGTCAAAAAACAATGAATTATTCTCATCACAATTCCCTTGTACCCAAGCGGACATATCTGATGACTTAGAAACCGTAAAGCTTTGGCTATTATGTATTTAAATTGACTACAAAATTATGAAATATTATAAACATTCTATCCACAGATTAATAATTTAATCGTCTAATCCCTTCAATTTTACATCCAAAGGAACAAACTTTCTTTCTTTTTTTTTTCCCTGTTACTAAATGGTTGTTCTGCTGTTGTTTCAGGTGCATTGAATCCAGTGAGGAAATGAAAGACTACGACAGGGTCTGCATCTACGTGGACAGCAAGTTCCAGGCAGAAGACGTCTTCACAGTGAGACACAGGCACTCAGAGTAGTTAACAGCTGCAGCCACTAGAGGGCGATCCTCTCCACGTTAGTGTGGACTCTGCTGATGCTGCTATAAAACCCAGTGGGGCAGCAGAAAAGACACTGCTTTTTCTATAGCCTGCAACGTAACACAAATTCGAGATTGCAAAGCAGTTGGTTACATCAGAGAGTGAAATAAGAGAGTGATGTCAACAGATAGTGGTTAGCTATAGCCAATCCCAGCTGACATTCAATTTTAGAGTCCTCAGTTAATCTAAGTGTGCATGACTTTGAACTGTGGAGGACACCGGAGCATGCTGACAAATCCCACAAACGTATAGCAAGAACAAGCAAACAGAAAGAGCCCAGGCCCAGGATTCAAGCACATATGCCTTTAGCATTTTAAAAGAGTAATTATAACAATACTATTTACTTTATTTACTGCTGTTACTATACTATAGTAACGAGTAAATAGCTGAATGTGATTGTAGAAAATTGGACATTGGAGAGAAATGTGCTCATAAAAGAAAGCGAATCTGACTGACATTTGATATTTATTTGATAGTAAGTCCTCATTGAATAAGTGTGGTGGTTATTATGGACTGCTTTGGTCTAAAAGAGGCTGTCGAATATGTTTTGCCAAAAGATGTCTTTTCCTGAAGTTAAACATTAGTGAAGAACAGGTGAACTCTCAGGACATATTTTTAATAGGTGTGTAGATCTGCCACTTTTACTTCGATCTGACTTATTGTCCACCTGTGTGTGTCTGTTCTTACATTATGTTGTAGATCACACTGCATAAGATTTGACTTGAAAAATCACATCCTTCTATAAGTGACATGGATCTTACAGATATAGTGTAAAAGAATGTGCTAGTAGTTACACAATATGGGCACAGACAGGGGAGATATTCTTAAAGACAAGTTTGTTTGGCACTCATGTCACTACCTGCATCTCTTATCGTCATCAGTTGTAGAACCCAGCACTTGTCTCTGCAGCTGAAGTCTGAGCTGGTGTTTTTCATGCCATTATGGAGCTTTAGGGACATTGCTCGGGTCACAGGCTCAGCTTCAATCACCTTACATGTTGTCAAAGTCATTTCTGGCCTCTAACTTCTCCTTTAGTGACCCCACACAGCACAAGCATGTCTCTTTGTAAGAATTGATTTGTGTTCGTAATTGCTCATGATGGGTTTGTCACTGCGAGTTTGTGTGAGATTCTGCCATGGTTGGAAGAATCTCTTATGCTATTAACCCTCGCTCCTCCCAGGTGATGCCCTTACACTGACTGTCCAACAGTAGGGGTCAATGGTTTCATCTGTAGACTAAAGGTGTGTGAGGTAAAAAGAAGAAAGTCAATGGCCAGGTGTGTGTGTATGTGAGGGGGGGCGCGGACAAAATCAATACATTTAACTCAAGATTAAAACTATTGATCTCAGCCTATTTCTGCACGATAAATAAAGTGAGATGGTTGGAAGACAGCTGGGACTAAGTTTCCCCTGCGCTCAAGTGTTTGCACCCTCCACTCTTTGCCCTGAGAAGGTCACCCCGCCCCACCCCAGCCACCCCTCCCGCCCTCACCATCCTCCATGGCCCTCCACCCCCCTCCACCGCTCCTAATGCCTCATTCTCATTTCATCGGTGCCACCTGCATTGATTTTCAATTTATTTCCTCTTGGCTGCAGATCATCAGTTATGTGGCCAAGAGAGTTTTGGGAGGGAAGAGGAGGACGGGGGGGGGCTTTTAGAGGAGCTGCATGAGCAGAGCGGGGCCAACTTGCAAGCATTCCCAATACAAATGGTGTTTTGATAAAAAATCACTTGTAAGTCAATATTTTTTTATTAAACTGTGCACAAACCTGATTGATGAAGATAGGTGTTTGGCGTAGTATGTGGACGAGAATGTGTATCTCTGTTTGAGTGTGAGCTTGCGTACTCTCTCTGCACGGTTTTAACACAATATTGTCACTGATCCAGCACAAACCAGGCTGAATTTAGATATGTTTTTCCTAATTACCACAGAATAGTCTTTTAGAATAATAATCTTACACCATTAGTGAGGTGAGGCAGTGATACCAGGATTGAATATTTAGTCTGCCTAAACCTCTTCCCCTTAGTTTGGGAAAGTTGATCACTAATTGCTGCTCACTGGAGCTGACAACAGAGACCTGGGCATTTTTGTTAAATGAGGAAGACTTTGGCACTGAAGATAAATGATCTCTTCAGGGAGAGATCTCTCATGCTCTGGCTGGCTGAGGAGGGGGGTGGGTTGCACACAGCGGTCTGTCACACCCCAAGCCCTCAGAGCGCTGGCTTATTTTTCTTCGGCTCCCCCAGTCACAGAAGTGGCATTGGCAGACGGCAGGCCTACTGCTTAATACCTTTTAAATTGTTTTAATTTTCTGTCTTTATTGATCTCTCAGGGCATGATTAATCAGATCAGTGGAGCAGGCAGTTAGTACATTAAAAATTGTCAGGCCCATGTCAGGGATGATTGGGTGCTGAAGTGTGTGTGCTGAGGGGCAGTGCGTGGATGTGCTGTGCCGTGTTGTGTGTTCATTTTCTACGTCAGAATTCTTTAAAGTTTCATGTGTCTTTGGGAGAGTTATTGTGTCGTACTGTATTGTTCAATACAAGGCTCACATTTCAGCTCACATGATGAGGAAATGAACATCAATCCTTCATCTCTCCTGTCTTTGCACTCATATTTAGTTGTTGGGGCTCATTCCCTGCTAAGAATCTATTGTTTGGTTTAAAAGTCTTAAATCTTTAATACTTTTATGTAGCTTAGAGGTGAAAAATGGATTAATGTACAGCACAAGTTCAAGGCACTCTGTAGTTTTACTGCACTGAAAATAAAATCAACTATGATGCCAGTGACAGGATCTCTAATAAAATTTATGAAGTTGTGTTTGTCTTTTTTGCTCAGCCAAGCTTGTCAAAATTTAGCTTTCGGAGGTGTTCTTTTGCTTTTTTTGCAGCAGGTGTTTGAAAGTAAAGATGTCTCAAAGGTCATTTTGGTATTTTGTTAATTATTTGACTATGCATTTAAGGAAGTGACACTGAATGTTACTTATTTGTGTCTCTTTACAGGCCCTGGGGAGCATGTACTTCATCCACAAAACACTGAAAAACATCTATCAATATGACTTTAATGGTAACAATCTTCATTTCTTATTTGTGACATTCCCATTTTTTGTTTCCTTCATGAACTTGTGATGGTCTCAATTGTAGATTTCCCTTCAAGAACAAAGTCAGGAGTAGTCTTTGGCATTTGGCATTTTTAGAAGTCCCTTCGCATCCTGTATCTATTTTTTATCACGGTTCATAAATGGTTGAGATCGTCATTGGGGTTAGAGTAATGTTACATATGATTGGCAAGATTCTTGTCACTTATTTAATATCAGGAATGGCAAAATAATTTCTCTGTGTGATGGTGCATTGATGGCCACCCCCACCTGGCCAGATATTTGCAAAGAAAGCTATTATTTTCCTGCTGCATAGTCCAGTCACGTTAGGGGTGAAAAAGCTCCTCAGAAAAGCTTATGGAAGAACCATAAACATCTTGGAGCTGCCACTCGCTGTGTGGCCCAAACCGATTTTTGTTCACCAAATGCCATCTAATGGCTCTCTTAAAGATTCTCTCATCACGTATGCCGCTCTGATGAGGTTAACACCAGTTTATTGATTGCTGTTTGCATGTTTTCTCACTCTTTTACATGTCATCCCCCTCTCTCTCTCCTCTCTCCTCCATCAGTTAAAGATTTTAAAGCAGTGTCGGGGCAGAACAGATACGTGGGCTCTCTGGATGGGGTCACCACCGTGGAGAAAGAAAAATTTAGAAAGAATTTCTGGCCTGATGTGAGTATGTATGCATGACTGTATATCTGTGTATACCTTCATTTGTGTGTATGTGTTTGCAGGTGTGGGGAGGGGTAGTTGTGGGCCAGAGGGAGATGTTGGGACAAATGAGTCTACTGGGGCTGTAGGGGCTGTCTGCCTGCTCTGACAGGGAGATGAGATAAATTATGTTGAAGAATCAATAATTATCAGTTTGGCCCTTCAAAGACACGGCTCACTGCTGTTTACTGACTCACTCTAATTTGTCCCTGTTACAGTTCAAGTGGTCCAGAAAGGGCTTCATGTGGACCCGCTGGATCATACACAACCAGTATGTACTTTGCATCAACTTCTCCAGGATAAACAAGTCAGGGCAGGACTCACATCACTTTCACTTTCGGTTGTTTGTTGACTTTTCCAGCTTTTGGAAAAAAAAACCCTTCCCCAACGGCAGAACAAAAGTAGCTGAAAAGATAAAAAAGAAAATCATTGTTATAACTTGTGCACGCTCCTTCAGCAACAAAACCCTCCTTCCTGCTTCCTCTCCTTCCCGTTTAGCCAAAATTAGAGTTTAAAGAAAACAAAGTCAAAGTCAGAGTCACACGTTTTGCTTTTCATTTCAAATTCTTACATCAACTCATATGAAAGTGAAATCAAACGCAAGACCCAAATATTTAGTTAGTAGAGACCAATCGTGAAAAATAATGTAATGCTTCTTATCCTATACACCTGTATGTAAGAGAGATTTGTTCCGCAAAGTTTCACTATATCACCTTTATCATGTGTTCATATGTCAGTGGTGCATTAACAGCTCATGTCTGAAGCCCCAAAAAATCTTAGTAAATGCAGCCTGAGTCCAACTTTTAAATGAAAAGTGTCCGTAGAAGAATTACAGAATATAAAATCATTCACAAACTATCATCATTTGATTCCCACTTTTGATTTTACAGTTTTTTATTTCATTAGAAAAGACTGAATCTTTATGATCTATATTTTGAATGCACTGACAGTGAGCTGGATACAACCCAGAAATCAAAGGGCTGCTGCTATAGCCTGTGTTTTCAGAGAAGTGTACTCTGTTTGCTCTGCCATGTCGTTACCTGAAGGCAATAACAAAAGGAGCCCACAGTCCATGTGCCACCTACTCGAGAAGTGAGTCAACATTGCGTGAATATTGGAAGCACATTAATTGTTTTCTAATGACAGCTAAAGAAAAGGAGCTACAGTTTGCTACAAAAAGACAAATGAGCTTGTTTACGGACTCAGCATTAACATAAGTCCACTCACTGATAAGAGCATTTCCCTTAAATGACACCTGTGTTGGGAAACACACACACTCACTCACACACACACACACATACCTATTACATGTCAGGTTATGATGTTATCAAATTGTTTTCTGTTTTGTTTCTCCACTTGTCAGATATCACTATATAGTGTTTGTTCATTTGGTCATGCATGTATGTGTGTGTGCATGTTTTCAGAGGTTTTGACCTGGTCAATGTCCACCTGTTCCACGATGCCTCCAACCTCACTGCCTGCGAAGCCAGTCCTTCCATTTATTCGGCCAACCGCAAAAACGCTCTCAGATACATCATCAAAAGGTCAGCTGTGCAGCCACACAAAATCTTAAAATGACAATTACATGATTAGATAATTTCAGTATGTGTGACAGTGTCATGGCTCATATCATCTGCTGTCCTTCAGGACTTCCTGTCTTGCAAACAGGATATTTCATCATTTATGTGAAGCTTAATAGAAAGATGTCTGTGATTTCCTTTCAGGATATCGAACAGCCATTACACTTCACTGCCTTTCTTCCTGTTTGGAGACTTCAACTTCCGCCTGGACACACTTAATCTGGTCCAAGTATGTGACAGCTTTACTTTCTCCTGAATCTCCTGTGATGAAAACGTGTACCGGCCTGGTGTTTTGACACAATCCCTTCATTGCATTTGTGCTTTTATGTGCAGTATCTGTCCACTACAGCAGATGTGCAGACAGTGAAGAAGGACAGCAGTAACGTGGTGGAGAAAATCATCTGTGAAGAGAAAGACAATCACCATCAGGTGGCTAAAATAATTTTATTTCATAGTGTGACCATTTATTGTTTCTTCTGCTTGACATCTGCTGCCTTCTCGTTGCAGGTGTTACTCCATATAGAGGAAAAGTTGTTTTCCTACCTGCACCAGGCGTATTTCAGGGAGGAAAACGTCCCATCAGTGAGAACTTTCACCCACACACATCCCTACCAGCTACAGCATAGTCTCACAGAAACTCTGGCATGTGACTACATATAATAATCCAACAGGCCCTTAGCATGCTGTCCCTTTTTAGACTATATCTTATCAGCGGAAATGTATTCTGTTAATTCATACAGAAGTATGAAATAAATAAAGCTGCGATAACAGTGTCTCAACTGTGTTGAGATTTCCTGTACAGTTAATCATTAATGATTTCTGTCTGTCAGCTTTTGAAATATGACAAAGAAGTCGCAGCCTTTCAGGATGTTATTAGAGAAGAGGACATCAAGTTTCCACCCAGGTGAGAGTCCTAACTGAACTACATACTGGCTGAAAACAAACATGCTCTGTAAAACCTTCCAACTCCTTCACTTTACTCTCCTGTGGTTCCCTCCTCAGTTACCCCTACAGTGAAGACTCCACTAAACCCACCCAGTACATGAACACCCGCTGCCCTGCCTGGTGTGATCGTATCCTCATGTCGCACACTGCTGGAGAGTTCATCCACAGGGTCAGTCTGTCTTTACTGTCAGTGTATTGTTTACATAAAAATGCACAGCATATACAGGAGTGAAAATTCTTAGTTGTCAGATAAAACTGAGTCAGCGTTTATAACAAAAGTATTAAAAGTAACCAAAGGTTGAACGTTGTGCCAAGTTCAGACCATTTATTTCTAATGAATATTATGTTGTTGTTTTACATGTGTGACAAAGAAATTGGAGGAAAACATGTCACCTTTTGTGTCATTGCTCTGATTTGAACAGAACGTAAAAAAAAAAAAATTTTTTTTTACCATTGTCATCACATTGTTGTGTTGCCTTAAAATCTTCCTTATCTTTGCGCTGTGTGACACAGGTTGCTTCCTCTTTTCAGGGAGATCACGATGAGAGGAGCATTGTTTACAACACACTGGGCTCTAATGTCTGTATGGGAGACCACAAGGTAACAGTTAGCATAGCATGTGTGAGTTGCAGACAAATAAATGCAGAGTCACACAGATTAACTCCAGTGTTTGTGTTTGTCCTATAGCCTGTTTTCTTGTTCTTCTCACTGAAGACAAATGGCCATTGACTGGGATCCTTTTCAAAGGTAAGAACGTGTGTGTGTGGTGTCTTGTGGTGTTTCTAGAAGGAGGATTTGGGATGTGAGAGCAGTCACAATAATCTTGCTCCTGGTCCCTGGAGAGCCATAACCCAGGCTGCCCCAACGGTGGCAGGATATGAACTAAGATGAAGTGCCTAGAGGACACAAGTGCTCCTTTGTGTCCAGTGTAGTTCAAGCACGAGCGATCAGCACCTTTAACTGATCTATGTCTATTGAATCCTCTCCGCTGTCACTGTGGCTACACACTAAGTGCATTCACGGACCACTTTTCATTAATTACCACCTAGATGACCGGACGGAGGGACATATATTGCCCCGGACAGCGTAGTGGCATTTTTATGGCCATGATTTTTTTTTGCTGCCGTTTAAATGAATTTTTTTCAGGATGGACTGTTCTTTCATGAGGGTCCCATTTCACAGGGCTGCAAAATGATGACTTGCTCACAACGAAGCGGCTCCTTTTGTTTCTGGCACTTTAAGACAAGTCCATTCCAGTGAATCAGTAATTCGGTGTTTCACAGAATGTTTTAACTCAAAGGGAGATATCTTTCATCACATACACAAATCAGGTGGTTAGATAGGCTAGACATGTTTCCTAATCCCTGTGAGTAAGACACACTGTCTCCACCCACTGTATCCTGCCGCTGCACTCTGATCCACTTGGAGAAGAAAGACACGTCTGGGGGAACAGAGTTCAGAGTCCTGTCGATCCACTCAAATCAATCAAACTTTATTGTCTTTCACATGTGCTGTGACATAGAAATAAATTTGATGCATATTGTCCTCCATCAGCAGTGTTTGAATGTAAAAATGGAAATACAAGTTAAATACAAATATAATAGAAAAAAATAAGAAAAAGAGATAATAATATAAAATAAAACGATAATCATAATAATAACAACAACAACAACAACAATAATAAATGTACTTAACTTCTGTATGTATGTGTATGTGTCAGGTCCCAATCTCAGAAGTCAGCCAAAGTATCAGTACCAGATGGTAATCAGCATGAAAGGTCCCCACTGCAATCCGTCCTGTCAGCCAGCCCATCCCCACATCACCGCCTCGAACCTGTTCTCGCTGTCCCACACTGTCGACCACGACTTTAGGTACTTCAGCGCAGTTTTATCTGCAGCAGTCATGAATTTTTGAGGCAGCTCCCCTCTCACTTTCAGAAGTTCCTTGGACGGTAAGCCCAGTGACACAGGGGATGTTTCTGCTTTTAACGGGACCAAACAAGGATGTAAAGACTCAGGTGTGTGACTCTGGGACAGGCCCTTCACAAAGAATTGTACACACAACACTCTTTTCAATTAGAGATGTATTTTCTTTTACATAAACCTTTTATTTTACAGGCAGCAGACAAATCCTGGCCAATGAATCACAATTGCATTTTTTCTTCATGGGCCCTAAATTGTTTATTCAATTAGTCTGACCGCACTGAGGCAGGGGAACTAGACAGCTTCCACTCAGCGTGTTTTAACGTAGCAGATGAATATATTAGTGATGTAATGAACTATAGTGTATGTAAAGACTATGTCATGAAAAATTAAGAAATGGGATCTTTAATGTCAAATCTTGGACATCGGTCCGACTGTCTACATGTTCATGCTTTTATTTTGTATTTGACGCTATTTTTCGTTCAGATAATAATTTCTGAAGTTGTTTACTACGACTGTAAGCAGGATTTTACAGCAGAGGGAAACCGAGTAGAGGAATGCTGCTATCTCCATTCCCTTGTCCACATCTCTGATCAGATGTGCTCTCTAGATAAAACTTTGAATTTCTTACTGACATGTTTTTCATACAGGGATCGACTTCACATACAGCGGCTTTAATCACGTCAGATGTCTACTGATCACAAAACAAAATCAGTTTGATAAAGCTTTTTACAGTGACGTTATTTAGAAATGACACTAGAAATACATGACATTTTAAAGCAAAGACCAACCAGCTGCATGAATGTTTTTCATGAATGTACAGTAGGCTGATTTTATTTATGAATACAATTTTATGTCCTGTTGAATTTATAATGCCATTCATCCTGTGAATCAACTCTTCATTTATATCAAGTGCTTTATTCCACACGCTAAAACTCAGCAGTTTGTCAGTTTTAGTATTACTCATCCAGAAAAAGTTATCCCTTATCACATAAATCTGTTCCACCCTGTTCTGTTTGGCATCAACCTTATGTCACTGCCAAAAGACATGCACTGCAGGCCATGTGTGTTTCCTTCTCGCTGAACTTCGGGAGTGTGGCTTGTTAAGTCACATGGCTTCACTGTAACAAACACACACATATCCACCCGCTCACAACAAAAATATTTGCTTTTGGATTTCTTAGATTTTTGTCTCACTTTGTTTCTAGCCTCATACTGTAGCAGCAGTGCTGTAAAATATTTTCAACATGTGGATTGTCAGTTTGATTTTCTTTTACTCTGGTCCTTATAATGATCCAGAGAATTTAAATATGTTTGTGGTTTGTTACTTATTCTACTTTGATTTTTCATTTTTTATTTATTTTTTTTGTCTTTTATGAAAGATCTCTTGTTTTAGACAATTTTGTGGTAACAGGCCTCGGTATATATTCACCCTTTTTCTAAAGATTCTTTCATGCATAAATTCTGAGATTTTCATCTTAAATGTGGACTGTCAATTGCACTGAGACCTCATCATGACATGATTAAATTAGCAATTGCGAAGATCTTCACTGAAATAAGTGTGTTTTAAGTTAACACCACGGTGATCGAGCCTGTGGCTCACTCATTGTCTGGGTATCTCAGCCACAAAAACACAAAGAGCGTGTGTCACTGAAACAAATGAGTGGTTAGAGAAAAAGCCCCAGAACGAAACAGCGATCTTCAAGATTCCTGCTTTAAGTTAAGAGTTAAGAGTCAGCGATGCAACCGTGTGTGTAGATTGAGGAGAGTTTGTAAGAAGTAAATGTTTAGCACTTCATTGTTGACCGGTCATGGGAGTGGAGTTGGTTGTAAGGCCAGTACCACCTTTGATAAACTTTGATCCACCACTACATAATTGTGATATTCGCTTTTGTAAATAAAATATTACCAACATATACACTGTATATTGCTTCATTATTTATTTACTGTTTATGTTGCAACACAAAGACGAGGATTAAAAAGAAAAACAGCCTCTTTGGCTTTAGGGAACAACTCTTCTCAGTCAGGCCTTTCTGGCCTAGAAGAAATATGTGAATACATATGTCACCTCCAACAATAATTTCACCACCATCATCCCCACCGTGAAGCTGATGGACTTAATGGCTGGGTAAAGTAATGTATGTCACAGGGTGAATACTACTAAATGCTGTATCCTAAACTGATCTTAACATGTGTTGCATAAAAGTTACAAAAAAAGAAATGATCGAAACTCCATCACTATAATTTCTCTAAAAAATGTGTACAATAATACAGAATTTTGAACTAATTTGGGCCACAAAAATGGGCATTCAGTCTGTATTAATTTTATGCAAAACAGATAGTACCGTATTTCTGTGTTATGCATTTGTTTTCCATAGTTCTCCAGATTTCAGCTATGGATTGTGCTGCAGTTGTTTAGACGTAGAAGAAATATGATATCTAAAGCAGGCGTGGTATCAAGCCTGCCCTCTAAAGCTGAAATGGGCTGGCTGTTGTGTTCCGATTGGGAGTCTTTAATGGCCAACAAATCGAGTGACTGATTCTAACCTTTATTGCATTTCATTTTTGTGTGTGGTTTAAAGAAGATAAATCCAGATATATATTTTTTTAAATCACAGATAGCAGCTTGTACCGCCAGATAATTCATAAATCACAAATGTTTTTAAAAATAATCACTTAAAGACACACAGATGTTATCGTAGCACCAACGAGGACTCAAGCAACAGTTAAATAGTGACAGAACTGGTCTTGTAGGTTACTAATATTAATACTGTTACACTCAAACATTATTCATTGTCTTTGATGCGAGTGTCTCAGCAGCATTCCTCAGCCTTTCTTTCAACTGGCCTGATGTCAGCCGCCTGAAGCAGATGGAGTCCAAACTCCATCCAGTCTAAATGGTGGATGAGCTGTTCTGTTGCTATTGATTTTATGTTCGAGCAGGTTGTGGGGGTCATTGTCTTCAATTAAGCCATATCATAGTGGTATAGCACGCAAGATTTGACCTTTGACCTTGGCACTTCTCCTTAGCTTTTGTCTAGTTTTACTTGCTGTTTCATTTTAACTGTCACTTGGCAGCAAACACACTTGCAGAACATCAGCCAAAACAGCCAAACGCGGTTTGAGTTTGAATTCAAAAGCAAGACATGACAAGACAGAACATCATGTTTTAGGAAAAAAAAAAAACTAAAACATTTGTCACCTCAACATTTTCACAATCTCAAAATTTAAAATACAGACAATCAAAACTGCCAAAAAAATTGAACCAGCTTCAGGTCAACTTCCAGTTTAAACAATGCTCAGATAACCTGTTCCACTATTCCTTCTCTCCACTGATTTACTGTAAATAAAAAGGAAATCCCGTGTTTAACCACATAAATGTGTATGCATTGCAATGGAATGCAACCCAAAACCAAACCAAAACTGTAAAATTGCAACATTCACAAAAAAAAAAAACCCCCACCCAAATATGGCAGAAATTATTGTCCTAAAATTACTCGACACACTCATTATACTTTTTATTTTTAAATGTATTTTCAGAGGCCGGAATTGAGGGGTTGATGATATTCGACACATTCCACTTTTAATGTCTGAATTGATGAATTGGGGAACTTTCAATTCGTTTCAGGTCTGTTTTATTTTGAAATTAAAATAAGCACAAAATGGTGGAAAAACACTTTAGCTGTTCAAAAAGAGAAGAAGTGAAACTGTCAGCTTTCTCTCTCTTTTATTTATTAGTGTTAGCATCATGCAGTTTTTTCAAGTACTTTTCTAGTGTTTTTACAAAATGAAGTCTGACAGAGTTTTCCACATATCAGTGTAACATTAAACTGGCCACAGATCATTTCTTCCAGTAGCTTAGAAAAGTAAACAACTTTTGTTGTTGTTGTTGTTGTCTGTTTCGGCTTCACCTTTTCCGTCCTGGTTGTCCGGTGAAGCTTTTGCTGCTCTTTGCACGGGTGACCTCTTCTGAACATGCGTAACAGCTGTTTGATTGACATTTGTATTGAAAACTAAACATTAGTCATTAAATCATGCAAGTGTCCGAGACACGCGTCTGAGCTTCCCGCTCCTTCAGACGTGGTGCGGGCCGAGGCGCAGCACGGAGAAGGCCCTGCGGTGTTTGCGCAGCAGCAGCCGGATCTTGTCGTCGTCCGAGTCCGGGTCCAGGGGCTTGTTGTACTCTTCGTCCTCCACCTCGTTCTCCGAGGCCTCGCCGGCCTGCCCCGCGTGGCTGGCCTGCGTGGAGCTCGGCTCCGAGGTGCTCTTCTTCCTCCACTTGGTGCGTCGGTTCTGAAACCAGACCTGGACACAGCAGGGCGGGACTCTGATCAGTGGGCTGCTCATCAGGTCCATCTTTGCTCACAGACATGACAAAACACTTAAGCGCTATTGAAATCATCCATGACTTCTTCTCTGCCTGGGGGTGAGTCACCTAGTTAAAGTAGTTGGTGGAATATAACCTGTTGTTTGTCCTGTGTTTGAGCTGATTGCGCTCTTTTTCAGGTCCTACACCTAAGTAAGTCAAAAATGAGTAAATGAATCCTAAACCCAGGAAAGGGTGATTTTAAATACCGTTATTACAGAAATGGGCTGTGAACTTACCTTAACTTGTGACTCCGTCATTCCCAGAGAATAGGCCAGTCTGGCTCTCTCAGGCCCGGCCAGGTACTTGGTCTGTTCAAATGTTTTCTCCAGAGCAAATATTTGATGGCCGCTGAATGTTGGTCTGGTGTGTTTCTTCCTACCAGGCATCTCCCCAAGAGGACCACTGTCTAAAAAAGATTGAAGTAGAAAACATTTCAGGCATTAAAATCGTTGGGTTAATTTTGTCAAATGGGTTTGAAGTTCCCCCTGAAATACCACGGGAGAAAAAAAAGGTGATCTTTGTCACAATTCTCACTTAGACGTGCTGCATTGGATGCTCATAGACTGAATCAATGACATATTATTGTTTAATAGGGTTAGATATAATGTTTTGTGCAGGATGACATAGGTCGCACTGAAAAAAAGACATTTTATAAATGTTTGAAATTACTTGCATTTAGATTTATAAAGTCTTCAAATCTCAGATATTATATTAGATTATAATTTAATGTAATTCTGAAGACTGATAAAACAATGATAAATATTGATAAGTGTTTCAGAACAGTAAAAAAAAAAAAAAAAAGGGACACATCAAGCGGTGATGCCTCTCAGACAGATGTGGGGGTTGTGATGTAATGATGGGCTGGTGGTGATGCTGAGCCTGGGCTGCAGTATTCAGACTCACTGTTGGTGCACTGCTGCCTCCCCCCTCTCCAGTCACAGCCGCTGTCAGCCCAGCAGCTCACACTGCGAGCCTTTGTGGGACACTCCATGCCCGGCTTGGAGAAGCCGCCCAGCGACGTGTTGTAGTCTCGGTTATAGTACATGGACGTGCCTGTGACGGAGGGGCCAAACCCCCCCATGGTTGAGTATCCTGACAGCAGGGTGGTGGTGCCAGCGGTGCCCACCCCCACCATGGAGCGACTCAGGATATCGCTGATGCCGTGAGGCGTCCCTGCCTGCAGATGGCTGTTCAGGCCCGGGTTCAGCTTGTAGAAGGAGTTGGGCACTGAGTACTGACACACCGGTGCCTTGAGGTCCGAGGGGAACTGGTTCAGGCTGTTGTTGAACAGGAAAGACCCCTGGATGTTTGGATCCATGGGAAGTTTGTAACTCTGCCTCCTGGTCTCAGTAACGCATCCAGTCAGACCCAGGCAAGGAAACGACCTCCGACGGGCCCAGCAGAAGTTCTGTCACCACCAGACGATGTCTGGAACTGGGACCACGCCCCAGAAATTCAAATAAATATGTGCACCAATGGCAATTTTAGTAAAGTCCACGGCATCTGCCAAAGTTGCTACCACATCAGCAAGAGTGTAGCAGCAGATAAACCCTTCACTCTCTCCTTTCACCTCTTCTCAGCCTCAGTGTGGTGTGTGATAGCTCCATATCCAAAGTTTTGGTTGACCCTTCCAGATACAGATGTTAGTGTTCTCCTGAAGACATTTGCCTCCTGCTGGCTCGCCCCTCAGAAGTCATACATAAGCAGTATCTGGAAATGGAGTGGCACCCTGATAAAGATAGGCCACATTAGAATGCAGCCTGGGATTGGCCTGGGACTCACCGCTTTAATGCCTCTCTATTGGCTCATTGCTGGAAGCCAAGCCTTTTATTGGAAGGCAGCAGATTAATAGTATTTTGAACAGGTGGAGTGGGAACAAGTTGATTTTTTTGATGGCCTGCCATGTCTGACCAGTGTGGTGGAGCTGAGGCAGCTGGGGGACACGGAGGAGCAGGAGGAGGAGGAAGGTTGCTTTGCTTCTGCTTTAAAACAAGGATTTGTAGCAAAAAATTATATCGTTGTATTGCACACAATATAATCATAATCCAGCTCCAACAAAACCTATGCACCAGTTTATGTCAGTTAAATGAATGGATATATTATTCAGTTCATGCATACATTTTCTGAAACACATGAAGTATGAGGATTTAATTGGCCGATGTTATTTTTATTCTCCTTTTCAATACTTTGGAAATAGAAAGAAAAGAAAGATGCCGTAGTTTCCTTAATTCAATCAAAACAACATCATCTATAAAACAATATCAGACCTTGAAGATATAACAGGCAGAATAAACTCAATTAAGTTTTACATTTTGTTCCCTCACCCACCATCCTGTTTCATCTCTCAGGTCAACATGCCAATAAACCAATCACTTCCTTATCCTTGAATTTGACTGTTGTAAAGGTCTCATACAAACCCCAACCTGATATATAGAAAAAAACAAAAAACTGTTTTAATTTACCAATATAAGATCAAAAAATCAGCATTAAACTCAAGTATTCAAATGAATAATTTGAACAAATTTCCAAAAACTGTAGTTGTTCGTTGTGCATTGTCGTGAAAATGAAATATTTTCTAGCGTATGCACTTTCTAGAGCACAAACTGATTGAAATCACAGGGTGAATAAACGTGATTTCATTCTTATGTGAAAATAGTAAAAAAGTCACGGAGAGACTAAAATGCTCTACGGAACAATTCCTTTTTGCCCCTTGCTTGCATATAAAAACACCATTGGTGTGTAGTTGTATCACATCAACACAAACGCTGTAGACATGTTTTAAGGTGTTACTCAGGCCAGCTGTGGGATTTTTTTAGGGAAACTCAGTAACTTTCCAGCTCCGATTGTGTCAATATAAATTTCCATTCATTGCTTCATCCTGTCACATGTTCGTTGCTGCCTTCCAGCGGAGACGTGCTGGTCTTTGATGCCTGTGGAGGGCGACAGAGCTTGTTTTACAATCTGCTCCATGCATATGAGTGCTTTTTTTTAAGAATGAAGTCATCACTCAGACATGTATGAAGCGTTTACCCGTCCACATAGCTATTCCGGGAAGTGCTACAGAATAATCTGCCCTTCCCATGTTATCTGGAATCATGTGACTTTCTGAGTGTTAATGTTTGATGAGTTCATTTTGCATTTCTTCGAATGAATATTCTGCTATAATGCTGTACTTTATAAAATATTTTTTATCTTCACTAAAAGGCGTTTCAGAAAAGGTGGTAAACAACCTAATCTGTGCAAAGCGTCTGGATTTGACATCTGAAGAGAGATGAAAAAATGCCTCTGATTTTATACACACACACACACACACACACATTTGAACACAAGCAGCTACAGTAAACAGATACATAAGATTTGTAAGATAGTTGCATATACTCTAAAGATAACTTACAGGCAGAAAAAAAGATATCTTACAAACTGTAACAACAAATATAAGGACTACCATTTGAAGAAAAATTTGAATTACAGTAAGGCTGTGTCTTTTTTTATATGGTAGGCTACAACATCATCTCAAATACAGACCGAATATAAGTGATGTGGCCAGTTGTTCTTCTAATCAGGTAAATTCAAAGGAATGTACAAAAACATGTTTGCCTGATTTGCAACTTGAATAAAAAAACCACCAGACAATAAGAAATAATCAGTGATATTATTTGCATGAGAGACTCAGGCTTTCCAGCTTTATGGTTTTATGTTCACAGTGTGGCTGTAAACATCCAGGGAAAAAAAAAAGCTGCCTTGTACAAGATAAATTTGAATGACTTGGCGGGAGGAGAAAAAAAAAATGTTAGGGAATTTTCCAAAGTTTGGATCCTCCCTCTGGCCATCCCCTTGCCTTCTCCACGTGATGTAGGAAGTGTTTGTGTTTTGAAATATGCAGCGTCTCAAAACCAGCCAACGCGCCCTTTTCAACACAATTCCATCAAGGATATAGATGGGAACACATCTTCTCTCGAAAGACAAAGAAACTCACACTCTTCATTATGGTGAATGAGACCAACACAAAGAAATCTGGTGAGACATTTATCTTTTCTCTTTTTAATCTTTACAGAAAGCTTGATATGTAAATGACATCGCTGCTTTAAATATAAATAAGATATCATTATTCTTTCAATCAAAATGGGCCATGTGTACTTAAGGTTTCCAAAAAACTAAAAATAGTTTTATTAATCAAATACTAGAATTTACTGTGTGGAAATATTTCCAAAAAAAGTATTCACATTTTAATCTTAAACACCAGAACTTATCATGTCATTGTAATAGTATACTAGTTTAGTAATAGTTTATTTTCATTAGTCATTATTTTGCTCCGGCTCTATTAGAAGTTAATCAGTGTAATTCCTGCAGTGTAATGTAAAAGAGAAGAAATGACTATGGAATGCATACACTGGTTTACAGGAAATGTGCAGCCGATGAGTAAGAGGCTCAACAGTAGCTATTTTACCGTCATGCTGCAGATGTCAGTCACACACCTGCAAGATGGATCTGTGGGTCAGTTTCCTGTTACTTGTCCTTCAAGTGCCTGAAGAGACAGCAGTCATATCAATTATTAATCTAAGCCGTGAATGCCACCCCTGTACCTGTTTCTTCCTAAATGAAAGCATGTATTATAAACTTTCCGTTAAATTTATTGCCATATGAACTTTATTGGCGAGGTAAAACATGGGCTCGTGTTCTAATATGGATAAAGATAATTGCTTTCAAGATAACATAAAACGTGGGCAATCTGAGTTAGAATCATAAATCACTAACCATGATGATGATAAAAGATACAATGACTTTTCATAAATAAATACATTTAAGGAAAAAAAGAATTGAAATAGGAAATGTCTCCACCACCGCAATTCTACATTCTGTTATATTGCACATTGTTGTGCAGGTGTAAGATACCAGATTATTGAAAAATTATTCTGTGTGCAAATGTGGCTCACACATCAAGATTGACATGTTTGGTTTCATTCTGTTTCAGATGTTGGGCCAGTGAAGCCACACGTGTGCGGCCTGTCCTGCCTCAGGCCGATTAGCTTCCACAACAGGGTTAGAGGAGACAAAGTCTGTCTGAGCCACGGGGGTCGACTTGCAGAAAGGGAGCAGGGCACATTCAGAAACGGTTTGGTGTTCAGCAGCCGTCCAGTGGCGGTCCGTGAGAAGCTTTGTATCAGGGTGGAGCAAGCGATGCATACATGGCACGGAGCCCTGCGCGTGGGCTTCACCACCGTACCACCCGTAGCCAAATCTCTGCCTCTGCCCGACTTTTCCATCCCAAATCTCACTAACACCCCCGGACACTGGGTTGTTCCTGTGCACAAGTCCTTCTGCCGAGCCGGTTCCGAGCTTAGTTTCTGGGTTTCGGCGGGTGGCAGCATATACATCAAAAACACAAACATGAAGCACAAAGCACTAACAGGAGTGGACATCAGTCAGGAACTGTGGGCCATTATAGACATTTATGGACAAACAAGCTCCGTTTTCTTGCTGGGTAAGCTTACTGTCATTTGACCAAGATGCACTTGTCTGAGTGACTCTTAGAACAGATTCCATTAATTAGTCGCACTTAATCTTTGCTGCAGGTTCAAAGAAAACAAAAGGACTATGCAGAAGAAAATCCTGTCCTGCAGCCGAATGCCTCACATTGCCTAATGTTGACAAGCCCTGTGTGGAAGCTGATGACCGAGCCTACTCTCCCTGCACAGATTACTCAGAGGGTAAGAAACCAAATTCTCTTTTTCACATTTTAATCAGGGAGGAAATTGAAATTGTCCATCCTAAGATTGCTCCCATCTGTTCACAGATGAGCTCTGCGTGGTGTGCTTTGAAACTGAGGCCAGAATCTTTCTGCCCTGCGGCCACCGGTGTTTGTGTGACCACTGCTACCCCAGATACCTTCAGGAGTTCCATGTCTGCCCTGTGTGTCGTGAACGGATCAGAGCTTCATCAGTAGACATCAGATAATGACTGGGGTGCCCCAAGCTCCAAGACTCCAGAGTGTCTGTAATAAATGATGTACCTTGAGTGGCACCTATGAATGCGTCCCGTCAAAGGTACCCAATCCCGTGGTTGGGGACCTTTGCTGTGAGGCCATATTGCCCTTTGCTAGAGCCTTCTCACATATCTTGCAGGACACTCCTCCTTTAGAGGTGATGCTTGTACTGAGATGGTCATGTGAAGATGAAAATGGCGAATTGGAGTTTTTTCTGATCATGCAGAAGAAAGATTGATATATGGAAAAGGAAGAAAATCTGTGATATTTTGTTATAAGAAATAAGAAACATAAACCATGTTGTGAAGATAATCTGTGAATTACAACATAATTTGAAAATAACATAATGTGTAATGTATTATATGTGTAATATAATAATTGTTGTGAGTAATTGTGCAGTATACGTTCCCTCAGTGTTTTGTTTTTTTTTAACTTTTTTTACTGAAAAATACATTTGTGTCATGACATCAGGCTCTTTCCTGTTTTTTCATTGAGTGCATTGTTATGATACTTTTATGATTGTGAAATGTCTGAAATAAAACTTGTTCTATTACTACTGGCTATAGGCTATTTATGTTTTCTGCTCCCTACATGTTATTCAGTGAATTATGACATAAAATACAAACTTGATTTTAAATTTTCCAAATAAACATGACACATGGCAGAAATCACAAATCTATGCAAACAGAAACACTAATCCATATACAGCGGATACTGTAGGCCTCAGAGGAATCTAAATGTGCAACTGCTGATCAATAAGATTTAACATCATAATTTGACGGATACCGTTTTTACATAATCATTTATATTTGCAGTAGCTATGGTTCCCAATTTTCTTCAAAAGTGAAAGTAAATCAGCTAGTTTCAGTATGATTTGTTTACAGTTTTTACAGCCTTGATAAAAAAAAGTCAACCTTATCATTGTTGCAGATTATTTACAGAGCTGTCAGCAATAAGCGCAGACGTGTGCTTAGTTTGACCTTGAAAACCAACCGTGGGCGGTGATGTAAATATGTTTTTATTCAAAACACACAGGAAAGAGCTCCGTATGGAGAGAGTCTGCTACATCAAGGGTTCAGAACATACGTGTTGGATCTGTCCTCTGTATATACAGATATAATTTCACTCTGACTCTCATGGTGCTCAGCTGTCTTCCCAGCTGCTTCCGGGTAGTACCATAGTTTCTCTGTGGCATCAACAGAAATAGAAACAAAAACAAACCCCTGAGATAAATAGTATTAAAATAATAAAGCTATATATTTTCAGTAGAGTGCAGGTATTGCACTGGTTAATGATGATACACTTGTTATTGCACTAGTGATTACACAGATTTTTCATGCTGTTTTAATCGAGTTCAGCCATCTGATGGCAGTCGAGCGGGAATCTGTCCCTGATGATATGTTTTGCCAATGAGAGACAGTTCTGTTGTACCAACTCCTCAGTAGGTAGCAGCGTGACTCCAGTAATCCCCTTGCTGAGCTCACCACCCTCTTCAGTGTCTTCCTGTCTGAGGCGCTGCTGTTTTCATGCCACTGGTCAGCGAACTTTACACAGTTCCTCTGTGAAGAGCAGTGAGGATTGGTGGACTGAGATGAACCGTCTTCAGCCTCTGCAGGAAGACTTTATAGTCTAAATTTAGATGAATAGATTAATAGCTGTTCAACCAAGATTAAATAATTTTATGAAATTCTTACTGATTATTGCAGGCTCAAAAAAAAAAAAAAAAAAAAAAACCCTGAAGGATCCTCACCTTATGCCTGATGTTGACAATATTTACAGTTTGATCTTTGGTGTTTGCAATGTCTGTTGGACCTGCCAGACTTATTACTTACTTATTTCTAGTAAGATCCTCAAATGTGAAAGCAAAATATCAGCTAGTTTCATTCTGAGTCACTAAGGGAATGATTGCAATAGAGCAAATGATTAAGCTGAAGTTAAGATAAATGAGAATTCTTACTTTGTTGTTGTTGTTTTTTTTTTTTCAAAAGTCACATGGTAAGATAGGGCTGCTATTGCTACATGCGGTTTAAGAGCTTACGCGTTATATCTCTCCTCCTGTTTTATCTGCATGACTGAAAAAGAAACATCCGAAAGCAAACAGGTTCTGTCTTTTCTTGGTTTGCATATTCAAAATATGTATTGCAGCAATTCAAAATGTGAGCTAATAGAAGGTTTTGATCATGGCGGCTCTGACAGATATCTATGATAAGGTTCATTTCATATACATCAAACAAACTGTTTTTTCCTCTTCTCTCCTAACTTAAAAGGTTCGCCCAATAATGACCTTTATATAAGTTGAAATGCTATCATTTCTCACCAACTCTCATGGCGCCACACTTTCTTCACTCACTTCCTCGGTGTGGAGCTGAATGTGCTGAGGATTAGAAAAGAAAAGCCTCTCATTAAAACAGTAAACACTCACCTCGTCCATGGAAACTCTACAGTACCACAATCAATGTCAACTGTCTGCTGTACATACAAAGAGAAAATAATTATAGCGGGGAGCACCTTGCACTGAGCCGATAGAAACACCATTTACTAACAGAGAGTGGTGTTGACGCTCACACACTGATTGCTTTGCAGATTTGAGCTTTACCAGGAGAGAAAAGCTGAGAACAACACCTGGTTTATTCCAACCCTCTCTACATTAAGTACAGAACAATCAAACCAGTCATATAAAAGTATTTGAGCCATTGTCTGCAGCAATATCACAAAGGTGTGGTCAATATTATATCTTCCACTTCTTCTTTTGAATACTTAGTAGTCTATTCTGATGAAACATTTGATGATACATTTCTGCTCCTGTTTAGTCATCATTTTAGCCGCTAGAACAACATCTATTTGTAAATGCTGCAATCTTCAAGATGACATGTGTTAATATTGTGTTTGCTGTGCCAACAGTTTGTGCTTCCACTGACAGTGGCATGTTTGAGATTCTAGTGACCTCTGTTGGTGTGAATGTCTAAATTTGAAAGCAACACAGTTCTGTGTAGAGCCACTGAGAGGCGGTGTGGTACTGCTCATCATGGGCATGTTCACTGCAAAACAAATTCTGTGAAACAAGAGAATATTTTTGCAAAGTGCATCATCTGCACTGGTTTTAAGAAATGCTGGTTTGTTCCAGAGGCTAATTTCTTAATTAGCCCAAAAAAACTGCATCCACAAATGCATTTTTTCAGACCAGTGATGAACATCTATGAAAATATGCCTCACAGACCAAATGCATCTTTCATACTCTCATCTGAGAGTAATTTAAGATGTCTCTGTGCAGCTGTTGGGTGGCATGTCTTGGGCTGAATGAGAAGATGGACTCCAGAGGAAAACAAACAGATGTGACCTTTGGTTTCTGATCTCGCAGTCAGCCAACCTGTTAAATATTTATCTTGGATGGCAGAGCTAAGAGCTACCTCTGGACTCACAACTGCAGGAATCCAGCAGGCGTTTGCGGATTCATAGCCCAGGACCATGAGACATGGGAGAGGGAACTTGTGAATAAACCTCTCAGGGTCTTCACACTTGCTCCACAGTTACATTTATGCAGCTGATCCACTGTGATGACACTGTGGGCTTAAAAAAGGAAAGCAGTAGCACTACTCCTCTTGGCTTCACTGCAGGGGTTTTTTTCTCATACAGGGTGAGCAAGTCTGGAACACAAGAGGGAAAAACTTCTGGGGACTTCTCAAGTGTTATTGTGTGTGTATGTGTGTGCGTGCTTCAGGATATTTGTGTGCACATTTGTACTTTGAGGCTCACTGAGAAACAATCCTTAGTGGATGTTCAGATTGGCCTTGCAAAGCAGCGGGTGAGCAAGTCAACTGAGCCACCTGGAGCTCATAGAAAAGACACTTTTGTGCTTGATGTGAATGTGACAGACACAACATCTAAAGCCCTAAGACAGAGACTACACACTGCTATTATGTGCTATTATGATATATGTCTGTAACTCAGGCTTGTTCATTTAGATGTGTAAAGAAACTGCCTCCTCTTCCACTGCTCTGAAACACTAGAGGGCGGTGCCACCGAGCCTGGGCCTGTATGGGAATCTCTATTGTTTCCAGCTGTGGATGGAAACTATTACTGAGAGCACTCTCCCTGATGAGATTCACAGTGCGTGCTCAGACACAACGACATGCAAACGTTAGGACACATGTCCACGCACACACGCCTACGGACACTCAGTCAAACATTCAGAGCCACGCTGAATCATTCAGCAAAGATAAAAGACATTCTGTTGGTCTTAGAGAGAAAGAGAGAGAGAGAGAGAGAGAAGAGGTGGTTCCCTCCTTCTTTTTCATTCACTTCCTCTCTCCCTCTGAACTGAGGAGACCTCACTGCTCAGCCTGTATTCGCCTGTAAGTACTGAACGACTTGTGCTGACACTTCACACCAGGACTAGAGCAAAGCTTCATGTCAGGTAGAAATTTGACTTCAACTTTTTCCTGCCTCTGTGCCGTTTGAATGAATTTGTAGTTTTCATTCAGTAGTTTTGTTAGATTTTCATTTCAGCTTCTCACTCAGGTTTGAGCATCATGTTGTTTCTATCCTTCGCCTGTTTGTCTGTCACCTGTCATGTTTTTGTGTCAGAGCATTGTTTAGCAACAGTCAAGCAGGTATTTAGAAGAGGGCAGATATGAGGAGGAATTTACTCCACTAGATGCCAAATCTTTTATTGTCTGTGATCCAGAAGATGATTATCATCAACCCTGTCACCAAAAGCGTTACCTGCTCTTGTCTTCTTCTGAAACATTTTAATGTGTGAATATTTTCCTATTATAAATTTACCTACACCAAACCTGTCAAAAGAAGTTTTCTTGGAGTGGCAGCCCCCATGAGGATTTATGACTGTACTAATGATGTTTGTCCTCATCAGTCAGCAGTGTGAATAAGGGTCCTGGGATGTGTTTACTGCTAGAATAAACACCGATGCTTTCTGTGTTTGCTCTGAGAGACATTCCCAGACTCCACCTCAGAGCCTCAAACCTGTGTTCGAGGTGACACCTGGAGTGATGCATGATACCCAGCGCACCTTATCTGTTCTCTGTCATGACGTTTGTTATTTCACCTTGTTGCCCAGTTATATCTCCTGTTTGATGAGTTATATCTTATTTTTACAGAAATAGGTGAAAGTTTAAACAAAAGCAATCAGACCAAATCTATAGTCATTATGTGGTATGGTTTTTTCTTATATAACAATTTACGTCATGGGTTATTCTCTTGCTGTCTTTGGCAATCAGGCTTTTTAATTAGCTTCTGTAGTAACATACCACTCAGTGTGAGAGGACAGTGCTTGGCCTTTACAGCTTAGTAAAGTTGGCCTGGAATCCATCCATCTCAAGAGCAGTGAGGTAAAACACCATGTCTCTTTTTCTCCTGTGCTGACATTGTTTCTCTGTGTTACAAAGCGAAGCCTTGTGTTTGTTTAGTGAAAAGACAAAGTGAACAAGGATCCAGTGTGGGAGAAATGTCGAGTCCCAAGCCAAAGCTGTAATCACCTCTTGCGTGATTACCTCATTTAGTTGCAGAGTGACAGGCTGTCAGATGTGGTCACAGCGGGGTGAAAGTCTGCTCCGCTGGGACGCAGATTATGAAGGGAGCCTCCGCCTGACGGCTGCACTGCCCGGCTCGTCCTCCGCGTTAAGTAACTCAACCATTTGGCAAAAACAGCCTTGCAAAGAGAACAGGCTCAGTAAATGGATATCTGCCCTGATGTACCCAGCCAGACCACTGAATTATTAAAAAGAGCTGAGTCCTTCAATTTCAAGTTGGAACTGGCCAGCACACACACAACCACACGCAAACACAATCACTTTCAAACGAATGGATAAACCAATGACTAGACTCTGTTACATATTTTTCATTCTCCTATCTTCAATTTATTGCCAGGATCAAAACTGCATTGGAGCAAGAAAGCTGATTGCATTTGTTGGCAGTGGACCGGATCACTCACCTGTGACATAGGCCTTGTTACTGAGTCTACCTGCTGCATACTCAGTGACAAAACAAGTCCGTCAGCAGGTTAAATTTCAGGTTTTGTGATGTTTCTCTTCATTGGCAAGAAGCACAGACAAACTGGAAAACCTGGTTTGATCTAGGCGAGTGTTATGTATGGGTGAAACAGCGGGCTTTGAGAATGTGCTTCATTCCTTTTTGAAAGCTGTTGGCTCTGAGCTTTGACAAAACATCCTGCTGGAATTTGACTGACTTATCAGTGCACATACTGCATCTCCTACTTTGAATAATTTGCTGTTAAAAGTGCAAAACGTGTCAGTCACTTGTTATTTGCTTCAGCCTTGTCATCTAACAGTATTGCTGATGTGTGTTTGTGCACGTGTGCGTGTTCATGAGAGGGAAGTCAGCAGGAATTCAGGACTTTGTGCTGTCTGTATGTAGAGTAATGACTCTGAAATGCTTCCAGAGCCACCTGAACAGAAAGGGCTCCTATTCTCCCTCCATGCCTTCAGTTATGCAGAGACCTGGCCTTTCCACACACACACACACAAAAGAGGAGGGAGGCATGGAGAGATAAAGTCGGGGCGGGGGTGCCATGCAGTCACTGGTCAGCATCTGATAGGTGGAGGTGATGAACTATTTGCATTCCCCTTTAGTTAACCCTGTGCTGTGAAATATCACCTTATCTCAACAATAGGGCTGCTTCAGTGAAGGAGGTGCCCCGGACTGACAAGCCAAGAGCAGGGTGGCTTTTGAACAGGGGCCGAAGTAGGTTGCTATGGCGATGCCTGTCAACCGGGAAGCGCTCTGCATGGAGGCAGGCAGAGCAAGGGCTGAGAGACAGAGGGAGAAAGGGAGAGAGAGAGAGAGTTTGTGTCCTGGCCAGTTTCATGAGTGTGAGGGAGAAAGAGCAGGGCAGGTCCGACAGCGTGGTGTATGTGTGAGGCAGAGAGCGCCGTTGAGGTGCAGCTTTGGAGGTGAGTGCACTGTTTCCCATGGGAACACAGGTAGAAATCACAGGAAGTGGTCTTAACTATTGTGACTGTATGGAAACTTGTGTGGGCAACTATTTAGCAAGTATGTTTTGTAAAGGTAGATTAACTTGGCCCCTCTCAGGCTCGTGCTCAGGGTTTCCTCACTGCTCCGCAGCATTAGTGCTGCAGACTCACCCAGGAGAACGGCGGTGTCTTAAAAAGATGCTTTCTTACGCAATACACCTGAAACAGGTTGACGCATGTGATCTGTGAGGGTTTGATGTTGAAACTGACCTGTGGGAGAGCAGCTGGAGCACAGAGAGAGGGCACCGTGGGCAGTGTTTCCCAACATGTCAGCCCTTATTGCAGCTATCAGGCCTAAAGGCCTCAGGACTATACAGGCATCACTGGAGGCTCCCCTTCCTGTCAGGGTGATTTCCACAGCCAGCTCTGATCCCCTTTGTGATGGTAGTGAGAGGTCTAGCTGCCACCGCTCATATCCACAGGCTGCACTCAGCTTTGGAGATGCAGAATGACAGGCATGAGGATTTGCACCATTTTTCTCTGGTCACAGTTTTTCAGGTGTGTATTTTCTCATGCTCTGGCTGACAGATTTTACTTTTACACATCCACATCAACAAGGAAGTATTTCCCTTCATATAGTACCTTTGTATTGAGAGCAAACCTGATTAAGATGCACAGTACTTGACCTCAGTGTTGGTCTCCGCTCGGAGGCTGTGATTTGTTGTCGCACGGCTCTTCCTGGGAACTCACCGCCTCTCCATCGACAAGAAGCTCGTAGACTGACTCCTCCTGTTGCTCAGACTGGAGGAGCACCATACAAGGAGGTGAAATACTTCCCTCTTGATAAATGTGTGTATCCCCCAGTAACTGCATATCATAAACTCACAGCTCCAGGGCCTTGTATGGGCTGCATCTGCACATCCACTAAATTGCAGCAGGGTGGTGTGGTCGTTCTATCCCCCTCACAAGACCTCTAACATCTCTCACATAACTGTGGGGTGACTCATTTAATGTGTTTAGGAATAAATGCCCATTTTATTTATTCAACAAATGTGCTAGTAATTACCTTTCATTGCTTTTTAAGGCTAGATTTCTTCCGTTTTCTTTTTCTTTTTTCTCTCTCTCATTATGTAACTTGTTGACCAATCAGTAACTTTGTGTTCGTTTGCACGAACACAAACTTACTGTAACGATTGCACAATATCTCTAAAAGTGTTTAATCTCAAATGTAATGCAGGTCAACGATTAACTAAACAAAATGACCACCTTAAGCAAATATTCCTTATTTAGTTTATGAAAATAATTTAGGCTCATCTGTCTTCGTGCTGCAGTTTCCACCTTCTGGAGTCAATGATTAACTTGTGCAACTTAAGCATTTCTGCTCACCAATTGGCACATGGAAGCTCAGGATAACACTTCTGCCACTGAATGGATGGATCAGTTCACGAGTGACACTTTTATTTGTTTGATTGAAGTCCATCGTCCCTGCTCATTATATCAACTCATTCTCCGACACCACTTGCTTGTACACGTGATTTATGGACAACATGATTCTACTTCTGACCACAAATCATTATTATCCTGAGCAGAGATTGTGGCGGTTCATGGGTCAGCGCTATGACAGTTATTCACTGGGGTATGTGTGGTCACCTTGACATCCTTGTTCTTAGTGAGAACAATTTGAGAAGCTCTGCGTGCGGTGGAGACCGAGGTCATTATAGGTCACGGTCTTCTCTGAAAGACCTCGTGTCATCTTTCTATTCAAGTGTGATGACTAATGAATGTCCAAAGATGTTGACCTCATAGCAGGTTCTTTGTATTTAGTTGATCCTGCTGTAGTGCTGGATTACAACTATTGTCAACTATTTTTGTCTTTCCACACATTTAAGCCTTTATTTGCAATATTGTAACTATTGCATTATGACCGAGCTGCTGTACCCAGCTGTTGAAGCCTCCCATTGTGATTCTCAGGAATTAGGGGGTGTGGTGAAGTTCATTGACCTTGTAGCTGCTCCTCTGCCTCCGCAAATTCAGATAAATGTCTGGTTCCTCATCTGCTCCTTTCAGATAAAAGGAGAAGGAGAAAAATCACCCTGTCACAAAGAAGTAACTTTCATTTGTTAAAATAGCTGATGACGGAAATGTTTGGTTGTATATAGCTGGTGGATCTGTGTAGAGTTGTGCTTCTGGGATCAGTTTAGTTAACATCTGTCTCACTGCTTCAAGAGACCGGATGAGTTTCCTGGGAACAAGGCAGAGATCTCCATACCAAAGCCCCTTGATTCTCATTTTGCTGGTCCTTAGTTTCGCTTTGCTGGACTAAATGTAAAGCAAGAAGCAATATGTTTCCACTGGAAGTGTAAAGTGCTGGTGTTGTGAAGACATTTTTAAAGCAGGAGATCATCACGTCTCCATCTGAGATGCATGTCGGCCTTTTATGGCTCTGTTTTTCTTCCATCACAAAACCGATCCAGCAGTGATAATGGACCTCTCACCTAGCAGGGGTTGACTTGTAAATACGCAGCTAATAGAGTCCACATATTTCAGAGCGATAGCATCGAGGTGCTCACACGTCCCCAACTCCAAAACCTTGTATCTTGTTAAAGCTTATAGCTGCCTTTGCTTTTGAGTCTCAGTAATTACATAAGAATGAGCTGGGCTCTTGGCGCAGACCCAGGGAGAGCCAGACTTCTGGACAGGGATTTTCTTGCTAGATATCAACACAGATTTTTCCTTATTAGGCAGGGCTGTGTTTGGTCCCCCTGAGAGGGGAATGTTGGCTATTTCTCCGTTGGAGTTTTGCTCCCTAGAGAAATGAGATGCAGTAACACTGTTATGACATGAGCTTACTCATCAGGATGCTACGTTGATGACAGAAGGGGGTTTCAGCTCTTAGGCCTCTGAGTGGAGGGAGATCCAGAGCTATCTTTTACTAACAAGTAATATATATATTATGTCATCATCATCATTATCACTGCATAAAAAGAAACTTGTATTTCTCATGATAATTTTTTTTTTAATTATTATTCATTTATTTACATGGAGACATCAATTCAGTCCCAGAGAAAGGCCTGTGTTATAAACTGTGTGTGATGAGTCTGAAGGACATTTAGGAGGGTATAATGAAATATTGAGTTCCAGCTCTTCTGGAACTTTATGGAAATGACACAATATGTCACTGGCGTGTACCCTTATTTCTCAATCTTATTCATAAATGTAACCACACCCATTGTGAATGTGTGCATATCGCAAACAGTAACAATAGAGTTCAAATAGCAACTTCTCTGTTTCAAACAAGATAGGAAGACATTGTACATCTTGAAAATGCTAACAAAGAACCAAAAAGCAAGTCTGTTCATCTGTGCGTGGTGGGACTTACTACAGAATGGCCATTATTTGTAAGTGCTGGTTGCTGTCAGAGTTTCCTATTGCTAGACAGATAATCAACTATCTGTGATTGCGTTGGGAGATGATAGGTCATTTGAAATGCCTGAGCTGTAGTGGTATTGTTGCAGACGCAAATTCTCCAGTTCCCATATTTTTCCTGTTATGTAACTGGAATAAAATGACTCAGATCAAGTGACAGCGTTGTCTAAAAGCTGGAACATTGATTCTGTCACCATATGGGCTCTCTGCTGTGTTTTAACTTAGTACACAGAGATACAGAGAGCGTATAAGTTTGGTCTTGACCACAGTGATTACAGACTCTAATGCTCAGCTGCAAATACCACATGGAAAATTCATCAGCGCGTTGGGCCCAGTGTGTTGGGCAGCTCTCAGCCTGTAGTAGCCTGGCCCCAGTGCTCATAAATTTTTGCCAAGCTACTAAGTCTAGATTGTACCAAAACTGAAGTAAAAGTCTATCTTTATATTAAAGTTAATGTTTATTCCATTTCAAAAACAGTCTGAGTGCACAAAGACGACGACTCATTTAACTTTTCAGTCCTGCTTTCAGGGATGCATGTCTGCCTTAGTTTTTTTTTTGGCCTACACTATTATTATGGGTTATTTAGCCACTGTGGATGAGAGTAGCCTGCTTCATACAGGAGCGGAAATGGCCTCTGCTCCTTCTCCCTGTGCCTTTGATTTTGAACCAGAGGGCCTGATGTGTTTTTCTAAGGTGCCATTGATAAGGGGCTGGTCTCTCAGCTGACTTTCTATGTCATCCAGTTCCATGTAGTCCGGCTTATTACTGCACCATATGAATAGGAAGAATGAGGCAGCCAAGTGAGTCACACACATTGTTTTGGGTGGGACTTTCCATAGTAATAGGAAAAAAGTGCGTGATGCTGACTTTCCTTTTTTGGAATACTGCTGGGATGTGATAATGGAACAAATGTCAGGTCCGCCTGGATGTAAAATCGGATTCATGACAGCAAAGCTGGAGCACCACACAGCTAAGTTAAAGGGTTGAAAGGGCCAAAGTTCAGAATAAATATTGAAGAGATATACATTCAAATATTTTTCTCAGTTATTCCCATTGATGACACTGATCCAACACCTTTAATCTAAAAGATGTACAATCCTTAAAGGTCCTGAAAAATATTCACTCATTCAGCTACAGAGAGCGCAAAACTATTCCAATGACCATGCAATTTTCTGCCTGAGCAACATCAGCTTTGGTTTTTTCATATCATTTCCACACAGGAAATTTGGCATTTGACCTTAATTTACTCTTGAATATTTTATTTAATATAAAAACACGCAAAAAAATGAAATATTACTCTTGGCCCAATTAGACTGTCTTGAAGGTGCCAGTTAATTTCCCTTTTAAAAATTATAGCATGACAAATATAATTGAAAAGGTTAAGGCATCTGGAAAATATTTTTAAAAAAAAAAAGCTGATAAAGTAATTTCATATAAAAAGGTTTGTGTTTGCTATATCTTTGCAGATACTTTGGATCCTGGAAGCAAAAATTTGATACCCTACACATAAGGACCGTAACAGATCACATGCAGTCTCAGGTAAAGATGTTTTTACTTGTGCTATATATTGATATGTCCACCTGTTGAATAAATGCTTTTAGTTTGAAAAAGCAGATTTTAAATCCAGGAAGAGCAGTCATGAGTGTCACACATGTCACAACATCATGCCTTTGGTACAGATAACAGTTTCACCGTTAACTACTGTAGATGAGAGGCACAAAGGGGGGCTTTCCCATGACCCCCATGACCTCCATGACACCCGACAAGCACACACATTGACCAAAGCACCTGACTGAAATCCACAGCATTCAAATAGAAGAGCTGGACTGGTCATCATCAACAGGCGCTGGGGTAAAAAGATCACTATGGAGACCACAAGACTGCTGCTGGCCCTGCTGGTCTTTGAGGTTGACATCAACGACCCTTTCCCAACCTCACTGGCCTCGGCTCCGCCCTCTGGCGGGAGAATAGGGAGGCCTGGTGAATAGGGAGTTAATGGGCGCATAATGGTCCTCTCCTGTTTCAGTGCCCCCACTCTGCACCTTGAATGAGGCTTTTCTGCAGTTGTGGCAAGAGAGATGATGAAGTGGGAGGAACGCCACATCCCACTGGTCCTGCTTTAAATAAATTAGGGGCCTTTTTCATCACAGGCTCCCCCACCAACCTCAGTTATTCTCAGGAGAATAGCTGAGCTGCTAACAAGTTCACATGACCTCCCAATAGAGGGCTGTGTTTACCCAGGGCCAGCAGAAGGACATGACAGGAGCAGAGTTCAAGCATTGTTTTTGTTCATCCATATTTCTCATTTCCTATGTTTAGCAACTTGCAGAAGCGGCAGGCAATCCACATGGTTCCTGGATCATCTTCTCCGGGGAGCCTGAAGTTTATTCAGGGCAGAAGATACTGACTTCTCCAGAGATGACCCCTGAAGTGGTCATCTCCCCTGGACTCCCTACTCCTCCCATGAGCCCTTTTCGCTCTGCGAGGCTACCATCTGGAGAGTTCAAGGTATGCACATAAATGTCCCAGACCTGTGTTCATAGCAATGCTGAGGGCAGGTGGGTGCAATTCAGTAAACAATTGCTCCTCCCTGTGGAAAAATTAAGCATCACAGACTCAGGGTATATCCAGCCATGGAATTGATTTGAAGCCACTGGTGTTGTAGTTACATGACACATATGATTGATTTAAATAATTCTGTCTCTCTTTAGGGCTCAGAGATGAATGGAAGTAGGCCAACGGTTCTCAGCTTTGGATCATATTACGGCCCCTCACAGGCACACGGTAAGACTTTAAATGTATGAATCACATCTAGACTGAACAACTAAAAATTAGTTTTCTGAATATAGATAATAACTTAGGATCAGTTTAAAGGATCTCCCTCATTGTGATTCACTTTGGATAAAAGCTGTCGCATGCGTAAATGTAAGAAGATATTGAGCATCATCGGGCTGTAGTGTAGGATTTAACGCATTAACGTGAATGTGAGCTTGGAAATAAAAGCTGGAGAAAAGTTGGATGAACAGCTGGAAACTCTGGGTTTCATGTGATGTGATAGTGTTTAAAACCAGATTAATAGGTTTCCACCTTATCCAAAATCAACTGAACACACGTAATGAAATATAAAATCATGATTACTGAAATCACATTGTTGTGACTGTAACTCAGGTGGATTGTCAAATGGTGTCCAGAGCTCTGCCACTTTACCACGCAGCTGGACTCCCTCCAGGGAGGAGAGGCTCATCAAGTTTTCTGGAATTGGTCCAGTAGATGAAACAGGGATGCCCATTGCTTCCAGATCTGTAAGAAATGAAGTCATTAGCAAATATAAACTTTACAATTTTCTCTTGACTTCTCTTGACAATATGTTTAATTTCTCACATCCTTATTGGACAGATTTGTTTATTTTCTGTACCTCCCCTTTCTTCCTATACCAGAGTGTGAACAAACCCAAAGACTGGTACAGGAGCATGTTCAGACAGATTCACAAGAAGCCAGAGGGTAAGGATGTTCCTTCTCCTCCTCCTCCTTCTCCTCTCACACTCCCAGAGTGCAGAGCGAATTCCTCTCTGTCAGTGTCATGAACTACTGAGGTGATCCAGCAAAAGATTATTGCACAGGCAAAACAAGGCATGATGAAAGAGCCCTAAATTCTTACGTCATTATGTTTTATTAGCTCTGACAATAATCCTGCTTCTTATCTCAACCCCTCCCGGACCTACATCTCCATTTATCTCTGTTATGGGTTGTGTAATAGAGGCACATTCTCTGTTATTTGTATGGTTAAGGGCACAATCGCGGTACAGAGGGGTTTTACTGGATTAGCTCTGTTTCAGAGGAATGTTTTCAATTCTCCACCTGGATGATTTGTCTTCTTAGATCATTTTAGATTTCAAAATATCTGCTGCAGTGCAACTTATTACATGACCACAGCCTCAAACATAGAGATAACAATAGGGATACTGATGATCCTTGGTGCAAACAGCAAGGATCATGTCACACAGGAATCTTGTGCCAACACAAGATTCCTGTGTTACAGCTTTATCCTATAAAATAGTCTATGTACATTATAACATACAAATGTATGCCACTGATGTTTCGATTGATCTATCTATGTAAAGTACTTGACTTACTTACTTATTTACTTATACTTTAGCTTTACACTTCTAAAAAAGTCTCTCTGTCGTGCTTGGTTTTACTAGAACCTGAGCTGGAGGATTCAGATGGGTGGGCGGCCGAACGTAAGTGAATCCACCAAAGTTCACATTGTTGTCCTGTCCATGCAAACATAGCCAGTTTATTCTGAGGACTAGCCTCATTGCGCTTCTCCATTCCTGCAGGCCTCCGGTTACCTGCCAACACAGAAGAAAGTAATGACACAGACGAGAATCTCTTCAGACTGACACCGTATGGGGCTCTACCAGACTGGTGAGTTTACACTGATTTAGCTTAGTTTTATTATTATATTAGCACTCCGACTGGAAACAGGTAGAAATAGTTAGCCCGACTTTACACAATGTCCTTCCTGCATTTTCTGCTGGCAACATCTCAGCACCTCCAGACACTTAAATTCTACTTTTGCTTTTTAGCAGCAGAGGAAATTTGACAACATACTGATATTTATGTACATAGTGCTGATGTTCAATGTATTTCACCTGCTCATAATAGAACATGTACCAATATGCATTTGTCCTTCATCAGATAAAGACAGCAGGTGACGTCTTTACCTGAATACCAAACAAAAGTCAGGCCAAGAGTGGTAGTGGAGAGAAAATGTGTGGGAGAGACAAGTTTGGATTTGTTCCTACAGGAACTCACAATGAAGCCATGATTAAGTTGCTGTCCACAGTGTGTGTGTCTGCATGTGTGTGATGAGGTGTTATGTTTCAGGAGGGAGGATGTAGATAAACTGTCAGACCCAGGAAAGCAGCAACCTCAACCAAGGAGTATATTTGATTTTGAGCCTGGGAAGAACACCACTTCAGAAAGCTACAGCCAGGTATGACCTCCCACCAACTCCACCATCATCATCACCATCAGAGTAGTTAAAAAATAAGATCTGGTATCTCTAGATTTATTGGGCATTGTTGCTGGTTCACAGTGTTTCTTTGTGTAGTCCTACATTGTTTCTGGCTGTTTGTGCAGCTCAAGAACAAGTTTGAGGATGGACACCTTTTCTTTAAGGATTACAGTCTGTGTCCTCGTATTTCATCCTCTCACGATCTTGTGGCTGTGGTCATTCACTTGTATACAATCTGCTAACCACCACTTGTGCTCACTCCTCCCATTTTTCTTTTATCCATTTAGCCATCCAAACAAGAAAAGAAGTGATATAAATGTTGTTATTATTTTATCTGTCAGGTATTGTTCTGAAAGTCTCGTTTACAAGCTGATGAGACTGAAACTTTGACCCATACAGTATTTATTTACCACTGGGGTTGTAGTTCATTGTGCTGCTTTAATTGAGTGTGCAGGAGTTTGGATGTGTCTCTGTGTTTAATCGCCCCCGGTGGGTCACAGAGCACCGTCTCTTCAGTGTTTTGAATAACTCTTGTAACATTGTCCCAGATCTGATGTATTTTGTGCCTTGTGTTTGCGCATGTGAAGAAAAGGAATCTTTGTTTTCACTCCCCCACAGGAGCCGAGGTATCTTGTGATCCGTATTATGGTGTTAACCTCTTGTAGTATATAATGGCTCCCAGTACGGAGACTTCATTCATTTCCTCCTCATGACAGTGGCTGATGTTCTATCCCCTGGACAGTGTTTAGAAAAGTGCACACACCATATCAGGTGTTGCGTTGCTCAACGGTGACATTTTGGTCTGTGATTGTAGTGAGGATGACTTCCAACAGGGAGGAAATACTTGGCATTCACAGACACATATTCAGCCAAGGGTTTGCAAAAAAATCAAATAAAATAAATAATAATAAAAAAAAAACTTGAAGGTAGAGCAGGGGGACTGTGGGTTTCGCCTACACAGCCTTTTAAAGTAATGCTCGATGGAATCAGCTGCTATTATTCGTGTTCAGTTTTTGTAAGGAGAAGTTGAAAGCGTTAATCCTGCCTAGTTAAATCTAGCTCTCTAAATTATTAATCTTTACCTCCTCTGGTGTCACAACAGCCACCCTCTTCACGATTGTTCACACAATTTTCTAAATGAAATTTCACAGTTACAAAACTTTTACTGCTTCAAAGCAGGATTTCATATTGAACTTTGGAAAAAGATGATAAATGGTGGCATTCTTTGGGCTATAGGACAAAAATTCATTGTGGGCCATATTACAACATTATCACCCACTCACTCATTCACTCATCTTCCACGACTTATCTGTTTCTGGGTCACAGGAGGTGCTGGAGCCAATTCCACCTCACATTGGGTGAGGCGGGGTACACCCCGGACAGGTCGCCAGTCCATCGCAGTGACAGCACAAAGACATCATTGAAAAACATTACTGTTAATATGGACTATAAAATTACAGTACATATATATATATATATTCTCCTCTAGGTAACTAGTTCTAATGTGTTCTTGGATGTCTGTAATCCCAGGAGAGTTACTCAGATGCCTGGTTGGTAATCTGGCTTTGGGTGACACAAAATACATATAAAGATAAAGATATAAACAAGTAACAATAAACTTCTATTCAGTGTTGGTTTTTCTTGTTCATAGAATTATCTGTACCCGAAGAAAGAACCTGTGAAACCAAAGTCACCATCAATTGAGGTGAGCAACCTGGAGACAACTTCAATTTCTGTTTTTCTGTATTCACTCAACCAAGATTTTATTTTTTTTAAAACAAAAGGACACGATTAGCTCCAAAAGAGAGACTATGTATTGCTCTTTTAATTTTGCCCTTCCAACTCCAACACTGCTCGGGGCTCAGGCCAGTCTGGTCTCTGAGCTGAGTCGATTTGAGGCTGAGCTGGACTCGGAGATCCAGGGCCTGGAGAGGAGACTTTCCCAAAAGAAGCAGCGTCGAGGCCGGGGTGAGGTACTGAGGCCCCCTCCTGTCTCTCTCTGCCGCAGCATCCCTCCTCCCCACCTAATCTAGCAGAATCCCACTTTCACCCCTCCGCTCCCAGTGAAGGCTGCGTGTCTCAGGGAGATCCCTCTGCTTGCTAGCTTTGATCTCGTATGTTTATTTTTCTTCTGTGACCTGTATGACAGCCTTGAAATCACCTGCCTGCCTTGCACTTGGATTGATCGGCTCTGTTAATCACCTGCCTGCAAGAACTTTTGAAATCATATTTTTTTAAGAATGCCCTTTAGAGCGGAAAACCATCCCCACAGTGCTTGTCGTGGAGAGCAACAGTAACTCTGTCAAAAAAAAAAATTTTGTTGATTCACGTGCTTTTCCTGATCCTGGTGTGATCAAATCAGTTTCATGGGCTGTAATCTGACTGAAATCACAGTCAGCCCAGACAGATCATGAGTGCTGCTGTTTGGAGTATGTGGAGAATAGGACCCAGGGGAGTTCTAGCTCCTTTGGGAGTGGTCAGCACCTCTACTTTGTCTGAGTTGTTGTGAGATTTCCTTCAAGCTGTTAGATACAGAAGGCTGTGTTTAATGCTCACTCTGCTTGCAGGAGGCCAGTGGCAGGGATCCAGTGACTGCTCCAAAGACTGGGACTACAAACTACAGGTCAGTCACTTGCAAAGGCAATGTGGAATATGAACACTTCAAACAACATTCAGCAGCTTCTAACAGCATCTTTAAACCATGTTTTTATAATTCAATATGCAGTTTTCCACTGACTAAAAGTGTTTCTCCTATGTTATTGTGTAATTCAGTTCAATTTTCACCCCGACAGTGATCACTGATAAATTCAACATACATACTAAGATTTCATTCAAACACACCATTATTCTCAATGTATGCAGGTACTTACACATACCAAGAAGTTTCGTGTACTGAATATGAATGTGAGATGGTTCTTTGTGCTTTTTTGTGGTTGCATAATCCTTTTACATAGTTCAAGAAGATGTTTAGCAGTGAATTTATTTTCACACAGTTTTTATTATTTCATAGAGACACACAGGGCAGGTTAATAGAAAGGCCATGGTCAACCACCACATAACACAGCCCCTTTGAGTGCAACAGCCCCCGCCTCCTCATCTACTTTAATATTGCTTCATCAAGTAGCTTCCTGCTGCTTCAAGCGACCAAGAGCTATGATTGGACCAAACAGTAACACTTTGCAGACTACCTCTCTGCACCCAGCTCTCTGTTAGGAAGCTGGTGAACTTTAACAAGCTCATGTACAGTATTTGTTACTTCAAACAGCAGCAGCAGCATTCCTCATTTCTCACCATGTGTGTGATGCATTCCTGGTGGATTCTCACTGTTGTTTGCTAAGTTGAGATCACGGGTTTGACCTTTTCTGCTTCGGTGAGTTTTTTTTTTTTTTAAGAGTTTGTTGCTGAGGACACTGAAATTACAATTAATTTTTTCCAGTTTCCTGTCATTGAGACCATTTTGTTTATCTGTGTGCATCCAGCTGCAAAGCCTGGAATGCAGCACAAAATATGGAAATGAGTTTAGAGGAAGACAGGCAGAAAAGTTTTGGTTTTGGATTAAATTTTGACCCAGAAACAACTAGACCAGTGACATCATGTTAGCGTCTATGGAGTTTCGGGGCTGCAAAGATCATTTCAGCTCCAAGTTTCATAACTACACAACTTCATATCTGCATGTCCTTTTTAGATGTCTCCTTATTTGTGTCATCTCTGTCCAGAAAACCGACAGCTGCAAACAGATGTGCTGCACAGTAAATCTGTGCACACACACATAGACACGCATATTCTCTTCACTGTATGTGTCTCTTTGTCTGTCCCTTGATATCATTAAAAACCCTCTCATTGGTAGAGACACAGTGACAGTAATATAAAAATAAACATTATATTTTCTTCACTTTTTCAGCCATTCTGCAGCATCAAAGCAGCCTGTCCATCGCTCCACTGGCACATCATTGCCTTCTGTTCCCTCATTTGGTAAACATGAAGTTTCTGCCCTTTTTCTTCTCAGTGCACATACATGCATACTGTCCTTCTCCCATCATCTTTGTCACTGCTTTGGTAAGACGAGTAGTCTATTATGGTCTAATGATCTTTTTCCATCAGTACTCTCCATAAGTCTCTTGAATCCACTGAGTCTCCAAAAGACGCCCGTGCTTTCAATGAGAATGGCCATCATTTAAACAGGCTGCATATATCTGATAAAAGCTTTAAGTAATCTAATGTGCTCTGATGGTCTCATGATTTCTTTCATTGCCTCTCCTCTGGCGTTTACATCAGGCTGATGTGAGCATGGAAAGCTTGTGTAGTGTTTTCCCATAGAAACAGAAGATGGGTGGGGGAGGAAGCCCACAAAAATAGGAAGTGGAACTTGGAAGACCTGATTAGAGATTAGCTTTATCCAATTGTTTTTCCTGGAAATTCAAGATCCTTTCTTAACTTTTGTGCTGCAGCTGTTAAGCCTGTGTTTGCCTGTTCATGGCAACACATTCAAAAACAACATTTTTAGACTCCTCTCACACAATTGTGGCTTATTTGGCTCCACAGTAGAGTGTCTCTCCCCTGCAAATGAAACCATGGAGCTCCCACCTAAGAAAGAGGAGAAAAAGGTATGTTACTTTAATTTTTTTTGATTGAAATAGAAAATATTTTCTAAACTTGTTTTCGTGAATGGTGATAATAGATTCTGAGTTGCTCATGTGATTAGAGCATCTGATCAAATCTTCCCTAAACACCGAATGAGCTGTTTGTTTTTCCAGATGAAAGCAGCACGAGCCAAGTTCAATTTCCAGGCTCAGTCACCCAAGTGAGTGAACTGTAATATTAAATAAGCCATTTCCTTTTTTACTTTTATACTCATTTACATGACTGAGAGAAAGTTTTAAATTGTGGTCATATCAGATTTAAAGGTCTTGGTGTCTAAATTCTCCTCTTCAGAGAGCTGCCTCTGCAGAAAGGCGACATTGTTTACATCCACAGACAGGTAGATAACAACTGGTTTGAAGGTGAACATCACGGAAGAGCTGGAATTTTCCCCACATCTTACGTAGAGGTGATTTTCTTCATGTCTGTCATCTGGTCCTATTTTCATGTGCTTACTATCTGAGACCATGTGACTAAAAACTCTTGCCTTTGTTGTCCACAGATTCTGCTGCCTACAGAGAAGCCGACACCTATAAAGTCTCCCACTCTGCAGGTTTTGGACTATGGGGAAGCTGTGGCTCTGTACAACTTCAGTGGCGACTTACCTGTTGAACTCTCTTTTCGTAAAGTGGGTAATAACATTGTGTATGAGATAATGTGTATGAGATAATATAATGTCTAGATAATGGGTCGCTAAATTCATTGCTGCGCAAAGAACAGGTCTTTGTGTAAAGAAAAAACTTGAGCTTAACACTGGAGCTGCAGCAGAGATGAAGATTATTTGCCTCATCATTCAAGCCCTGTTGATCAACTGGTTAGCTCAGTTTAGCACATGACTGGAAACACAATTAGGTGTCTTATCTCTGTGAAGGGTATGTTTGGCACAATTATTCAGTTGATCTCATTAAAAAGTTTGAAGGTCAAAGGTCAAAGGTCCTTGTGAGCTCATGGGATAGATTTTTGTTTATAACTTGATAATTCATACACCAATTTTAACAAAATTTCACAGAAATGGCTAATAGCAAAAAATTACAAAGTGTGCAACACTGATTTACAAAAGGTCAAAGATTGCAATTTACATCCATCTCTGGACATACACAGATGTAAACTGCAACTTGACTTGACCAGCTGGCGGAGACAATAGTATGTAGCATTTAATAGACATTAAATGCAATAGACATTAATGTCATTAATCATACATATAAGAATAAACTTGATTGTTCTTTAAAATTTTAATAAAAACTAAAATAGGGATCAGGATAACACTTGAAACTTGCGGTTCATGTTTAGGAACATCTTATATTATATTTTTAGAGGGCTAGGGTGTAAGATAAATGCTGCAGCCATTAGGTGTGTGTATACAGTGTGTATTTGTGATTGTAGATAATATTTTTGTGTATTGTCACATTGAAATTCATTTGAATTTTTTCCTCAGGGTGAGGTGATCAGTGTAACCCGGCGTGTGGATGATAAATGGTTGGAGGGAAGGATCTCAGGGACCAGTCGGAGTGGCATTTTCCCCGCCACTTATGTCCAGGTCAACAAAATGCCTCGCACCAAATACTCCATGGACGACTACTCACCAGGCCCCATGTCTCCTGTCTCCCCTGGACCCCAGAGTCCAGGACGTCCACTCCACTCTCCCTGTTCCAGATCACCATTTGCACCCACTTCCCCCAGCCCCAAACCTGAGCACTCCCCCTTGAAGCCATCTTCACCTTTACCTTATGGCAGCCCAGCTTCACAGTCATGCTCTCCCACCCAGACACCTGCACCTAAAGAAATGGCCTATCACTGGCCACACAGCACCTCCAAAGCATCTTCACCCACCAACCAGAACAGCCACTGGGCTGGGACACACTCCGCTAACCAGAGCTCCACAGCTAGAGCTCTTTCACCCTCTACTCAGGCGTCAGTTTCTGCACACAAAGCAGGAGCGACCACAGCGAGCACTCCCAGATACACTGACCCCTCACAGGTCTGCTCTCACTGCCTCCTTGAGAAACTCAATGCATATCCTCATCCGTGCTGTTACTGGGACTCATCTCTCTCTCATGTTTTTCATAAAGCCTGACATGAACTTTCTTTTTTCTAGGGTGCAATACCAAACCAGGCTACTCCATTTAATGCACATGTCAACTCCCAGAGGCAAACGGCGGCCCCAAACAGCCCTGCCTCAACTGTAGTGCAACGCCAGCCGTATGTCTTGAGATTTTGATGTTTTTAAATCACTTTTTGCCCATGTTGTTGCATAGCAAATCAAATTTGTGACTCAGCATATCTCTTTGGTCCCAATTTTAGATATAAAGCTGTTTACAACTACAAACCACAGAATTCAGATGAGCTGGAGCTCAGAGAAGGAGACATTGTACAAGTGATGGAGAAATGTGATGATGGCTGGTTTGTAGGTAAGGAATAAAGTTTTGCAGTATCAGTTTGCCCTCTAGTGGACAATATGAAACATTGCCGATTTATTTAGAATCAACTGTACATTGTTTTAAATGTATGATGTATGACTTTAAGTATTGGTTTACTGCTTGTGTGACCAAAGCTTGTCCTCTCCTCTCTGTAGGTACGTCAGAACGGACTCATGCTTTTGGGACCTTTCCTGGGAATTATGTTGCACCGGTTTGACTTCCACTCTTCCTGCTTGCCCACATCCATCTGGACTTATAAGACTTAATCACTCCAGCTCACCCCTACTGATCTTGCTTCATCACCTCAGTATTTTTTCATTGTGTTACCCAACACATTCTCAAGTCTGGTTTAGTTTAGCAGACCTGCATGTTCACTCTGATGCCCAGAACAGAGGTGAAGACAGGGACAGTTGTGTAGTTTCTCACCTCCATGCATGACTGTATGTGTGTGTGCGTGTGTGCTCCACTCAGTGAGTCTTGGAGAGTGTTTTCACACACACAACTTGAGAGCAAAGGATGAATGCTGATGATACTGTTTCAGATGTGAAGAATGGTCGTTTTTGTTCCACAACTATTTGCAGCTGCAGGAAATTTGCATTCCTTCCCACAGAACAACACTGTTCCCTCTAAGGGCCTGATACAGTATTATACTGCATTCGGCATTTTGTCACCACTGTGTCATCCAAAAGCACTGCTGAGAATTTTGAAAAAAGACGGTACATTTTTCTAACATTTTGTTGGATTGTTAACTTTTTCCCCTTTCATATATCTCCCCCAGATTTCCTTTCAGATCTCTGAAAATTCCCAGGGGAAGTTTGCGGAAACAACACGAACATCTGTAGATTTAAAGGGCTCAGACATGTTGAGATGAGTTTACAGCCTTTTACAAGGCTTTGTAGGAGTGAAAACATAGTTAATTCATGTGATGGTTTCTTAAGCAAGTTGCTTTTTTTTTATAGGATTTGCCTTTTTTTGGATGATATTTGTCCCTCACAGGCCGAGGAAAGGAATGCCAAAGGTGAAAGTAAAGAGGCAGGTCATGTAGTTGAAATTAAATGTCAAATCTCTGTAAGTTGTATAAAATCAACTGTGTTGAATTGCTCTGAGTTAAATCTAGACGCCTCCATAATCATATTTTGAAGTAACGCTGTATGTGCCAAATCTAACATTTCACATTTCTTTTTTTAATCCTCCACTGAACCATCCAAGCTAACTTTATTTCTGCCATATTTGCTACTATTGTTTTTACAATGTTTTTTCTGCTTTGGGAGCTGATCTCACTCTGTAAACAGTATTCACAAAGTCACTTATTTTGTGCCAGCGCCACATTTGATGCGTAGGATCTCTTCAAGTCTAATTAGAAATCCTCATCATGAAGTCATTTTGCTACGCTATTTTGTTATATGTTAACGATTTCACTGTAAAAAAGAATCATAATTAGTTGACACAGAACATGATTGTACAGAATGTAACCTTTTATCAAATTGAAATTATAATATATATTTCCTTATAAAACGATGTATCTCATATGTATGGTACGCACTTTTTTTTTTTAAGAAACTAGACATTAGAGAGTGAAACTGAAATGAATTTGTGTTCTTGGGTGCTTTTTCTTTGTATCCATTCAACAACTAAGGCAACTCTGAAAATGACAAACAGTAAACACCCAAAATCTAACTTTCTGTTTTATTCAAGTAATAATGTTTAAGCTTATGATATTATATATATACACATATTTTAATATAGTAGTTGCAACTAAAATGAAATTAAAATGCATTCACATAAAATACAATGAATAAAACAGCTGTAGCAGCCAGATGCTTTACAGTTTCACCTTCTTTGCTGCTTGATACTTGCATCCAGACAGCACTGATGTTGATAGAAATCCAACATCGTTGCAATAGTGCATAGTAATGAATGAATGTAAATAATACTTTCAACCACGTATTTAAACATTAGGAAGCTGTTGTATTCATCGATTGTTGCTCCTTCCCCCCCAAACATTGTTTATTGTGGAAGTTTAACTTCATCACAGCACTTGTTTCCATAATGACTCCTGACTGAGTAAGTCCAGATGTTTCTTTGCAGAATTCAAACATTGACTTCTGTAATCAAGTCTCAGGCTTGACTGACTACTTTCCCATTTAGATCCTACCCTATAGTAGTAGTATTCTGACTGATACCTTTATTGGGTATCAGTCAACTTCCCTTTTCTGGCTCACAGTCAGTGGCTCAAAGCACTGCTGGGTTTTAGCATTAGGTTTAAATAGTTGATCAAACAAAATTAATCAAACTCCAAAAATGTGATCACTGGTAAATTCCCAGTGGCAAAATGGCCACAAGTTAAGGCCTAAAGGGTTAATGGAGCTCTGCGTGTATAAGCAGAAAGGCCAAACCTTTGCAAGGCCACAATTACAGAGGATATTTTTAGTAAGTAAAAGTAACTTTATTGACATTTAAAAAGCTTGAAAAGATTATTTTTAATGCTTGTTGGCAGGAACAGTCTTGGCATCTTTTCACTTTCAAGATGATGTGGTGGATATACACGCACAGAACAATTGTTGATTATTACTGTTATAATTCACGGCGATCTCGCCCATGTTTATATTTGTTTGTGCCTCTTACCAGAGGCAATATTCTCCTTAATGCATACGTTCTACCTTAAACAGTGAATGTACACCTCCAGGAGGTTCACGTAATTACCTGTGAGACAGTTCGGTTAGTTAGTTATTACTGTGGAATAAACGGAGTGCTTTTTGGCTCTTCAAAGAGGAACACATCTCCTTCCTTTTTCGTCCTGCACTCCTACAATGAAACCAATAAACACCTATAAGATAGATAGATAGATAGATAGATTGATTGATTGATTGATTGATTGATTGATTGATTGATTGATGCCAAACTGGCCCAATTCTTTTGTTACAGCAGCAAGTTGTCAGGCACAGAAAACACACTGTACAACATAAAATAGAGTGAAAATATTTACAGGAACAAACTATACAAGGCATAAAAATATAACGACACCAGTATAATAGTTTCATTAAAACCTGAGTATATATTATAAAACAAACAAAAAAAGAAGCTATCGATTCCTGCCGTCTATTCAGCGGAAATGCTCTCACCTGTCCACCAGGGCACGTGCTTCACCACAGCCTCGCCAGCAGGTGGCGCGCTGACACAAAACACAGCCGCGGTGCCTTTTTTTTTTTTTTTTTTTTTTAAAAGATAAATGGCTCAATTATCAACGCTGCCTCCTCTCCGTCCTCCCCCTCCTCCGGTGCGACACGCCCTGCTCGGTCCGCCGCCGGGACTAAAAGCTTTATTTTGGGTACAGCACATGGCAGAGCCAGCTCACCCCGGTTGATAGCGGTGCGCGCGCAGACACAGGTGGCACCGGCCGCGTGCGTGCCACCCTGACGTCCGAGCCGCGAGGAGACGCGGGAGAGCTAGCCCTTCATCTCCGCCTCACGGCCCCAGCAGATCGCCGACACAGCTCCGCCAAAGCCGCCGCTCCCCGCCCCGCCTTGCTTCGGAGGGAGGTTGGCCACTGAGCCGGAGGTGAAGTGGGAACGTGCGTGTTGTCGAGGAGCTCACCTTAAAAGACTCTGAACAGGTGGAGAAGGCGCCTGATATCACTCACCCCGGTAAGTGGACAGCGCGTTTGTGAACTTCAGACTCTTGCTGATGTTTTTATGTTACCACAGGTTTAGACTCGTTCGTATGGCAGCGAGCCTTCGTTAAATGATGGCTGAGTGTGTGTTCAGTAGCCGCATGAGCAGATTTTGGATAATGACGCTTGATTTCGGATGAAAATGTAAAGTCAGTCTGATCGACCCCAAAAGTCCACACAGAGAGCAGGTATCCACACCGTCCACCCTGTAAACGCCTCTGTGCTCAGAAGAGCAGGGACTTTCTTTGCACATGGAGCAGTCAGGGTGATTGGTGGAGGTCTGGACCAGGTGCTGCCTCAGGAAACCTTCAGCAGGTATTTTTGTCAAATTATCTAGTTATCTTTTCTCCCCTTGGCTTGGCCTCTGAGGATGATGGCCCATTTTTATTCAAATTCAAGCCAGCCCCTCAACTGCTGTAATTCTTCTTCTTCTCTGGTTTCTTTTTAAAATGTCTCCACATGGCTGTTCCTCCAGTTCCCTTAATCAAGTGTTAAGGAATAAACGGATCTGGTTTGTGAGTTCAGCAGGTGGAAAACTACTTGAGTTGTCTCATGTGTAATCCAGAACAGTTCCAGTGAAACCTCATGTTTCCAGCCAACCTGTGTAACGTCTCCATTGTGCTGCCTTTCATGTTTTCACTACCTTTAAATTATGTTGGTTTCCTGAGATTTGATTTTATTTATTTTATTTATTTATTTATTTATTTATTTTATTTATTTATTTATTTTTTGGAGAGAGAGAGAGAACACTGTTGTTGCTCAGGCAGGATATAGAGCCATCCAGGAACCAAAACCAGACAACTGTAATTTTGAAGCAAAGCAGTGGCTTTTCAAGAAAAAGAGTAAATGGCCAGTATGATACCATCTAACTCGGAGAAATGTTTGTTTTTACAATTGCAGTGAGGTTGAAGCAGAAGAACATTTCAGTCTCCTTCTTGAGTTCTGATGAATTTTACTGTTTCTATTGAACTCAGGGCTTAAATTGGACAGCTTTTCTTTGTGATTCACATGCGCACAGTAATGCAGGAAGTCAGTTTAATCTGTTAAGTGCATGATGAAAGGGGTTTGTTTTGTTTTTGTTTTTTTTTGTCCTGTGTCTCACAGAAGTGTGTTTTTTGCATTTAGTTGAGGCAGATCCTTTTTTTCACAGTAATTTCTTCCATGTTACACAATAATGTGTAAACAGCCTGTGAGGGAGAGGATGTCCCCAAACTTACAAGGAGGAAAAAAATGGTTTCTCACTAGTTTCTCAATGAGATGCATCAACACTACAGGTTGTGTTAAGAGTGCTTGTCTAGTGAACAAAGTGGTGCTTGGTGCGCGCCTTTTGTGAAGCCTGCCTAATGGTGCACGCAGAGGATGTGGTGAACTGTCCTGATTGCTGAGCAGTAGTGTGTTGAGTCTGTTCAGTGTGAACTGCAGTAACATGATCTCAGATGATGATGCACATGGAGATAAATGGAGCCAATACCACTGTGTCCTTGTCTTGTTACAACTATACTGCACAGTGGAGACAAACCAGTCCACCATAGCAACAAAGTGGTTGGGGGGGGGGTTTCAGAAAAAGATGGTCAATAATTATGAAAATTGTCTTTTTATGCTGTGGTAGGTAAGATTCTGTAACATTCTTAAGATTGTGTGATGGATATAACTGTACAGCGACATGCAGCTTTGAAACATTTTCCTTCACTGAAAAGGGAGTAGCTAACCCTTTAAAATGTCAGGTGATTATTGGCGATAACGGCAATATATGACGATACAGAAACTCAACAACCAACACCCTTTTTCCACATCATGTTATTGTCTGATGTGTTTTCATCTCCTTAGTGACTGTAGTCATATCTGACCAAATAGGCGTGATTATGGAGAAGGCACAGAATGTAGTTTTGCTCTGCCCAGTTCAGGAAGAGGCAAGTTGTTGCATTCTTCTTCCCTTTTTTTATTCACTGGGTGTGTGTGTGTGTCCAGGTAACTCTCGACCAGTTGGTGTACTGTGTGTCACGCAGAGCCAATAGCAGACTCCATCACTGACACTAACTGTGGAAACTTCACATTGGCATGTGGCCTCCAGTGATAGCTTTGACAAGTGTGATTCATACCAGGACTATTCCCCTGCAGCCACAGTGGTTCATCTGAGTGTTGCTTTGCATCAAAGGTCAGCCAGAGTTTTCAGTTCAATGTATTGTGTTCATCAGCCATTCTTTCAGTATGAACATGTTGGACAGCCTGTACAGTGTGACAGCGATCTATTTACCTAACTTAATACTGTTTACATGCATATATGATTCCAATTTCTGTACATATGGCCATATTTATCAGTGATCGCAATTTAGGAGTTTGGAGTATGGCTGTACATATGGCTAATTTTTATTTTATATTCCCTTAAGTGAATTGTTAGGTCCTCTACTAAGTTTAGCTAAAGTGTGTGTGTGTGTGTGTGTGTGTGTGTACACACATAGCTGTTTGTTCTCATAACTATGTTGTGGTGACATGCATATTAAAATTGAGTCATCAGAACTGAATCATAATTTTTTGCCACACACCATTAAATTGCACACACACTTTCAGGCTTGTGTCAGCCAGTTTCACTGATTCCACCCAAACAACCCTTAACTACACATCACAGTAAATATGCTTACATCAAGGAGGCATTACTGTGTGTGTATGAGCCTCAGCCTTATGACACTTAGCATACTGACCACCAGGGAGTTATAATTCAGGCTTTTTGCAAGTGACCTGTATTAGTTGTAGCCATAGATGGATGAAAATAACCGGGAATACTTTTTGCAGTCACAGATTACTTACTTCACATCATCTGTATTTAAGACTTTATCATGGGCTCCCATTTTAATATATAACAATTAATAAAAACGGTATACTTAAAAATCCCTTGTAAGTAAAACCCTTTGGGCTCTTTGTGTGTTGGAGCAGTGAGTATTGAATTCAATATTACAAGGACCTTTTTTTTCCCACTCATACCTCCACTATCTCATTTTGCCTGTAGGGCCAATATGTATGGTATGACAAGAACTGAAAGCCTTTAACGTATAGGGGGTATGCAGGACAGGCTTGAACTTCCCTAAGACATGGAGAATGTCCCCGTGGAAACTGAAATGTAGTCTGAACCAAGTGATATCTGAGCTCATCATGGTTTTATTTTTCCTTGTCTAATCAGTCTTGCCAATTTAAAGTGTGTTTTATATTCACAAAACCATCAACAAAATTTCTTTCACCACATAGAACTAAGTTTTACCTTAATTTGATGTCATTTGTTGGGCATTTGGTTCAATATTCTTTATTATATGAGCATCTCTTCACAGAAGGGTGATATTCTGCTCCAGATGGGTGGAGGAGAAACTTGGTAATCTTTGGGTTCAGTTGTCTTGTCCTCAACTGGTTGGAGGGACAGTTGAGTGTAAATACAAATAGTGCTGATTTGCTGATATTATGTCACTTGAAAAAAACAGGGTGTACAAATCTTGTTGCTGTAGCTAACGATTTAATTAGCTGAATGATTTTTTTTTTGAGGCAATGTTTGGAATTTAGTCTTTAAAAATTACAATAGCTATTCATCACCTAAATAGTCCATGTTGCAGGATGTATTGGTCTTGTATTAAACTCAATTTAGTTAAAATAGCTGTACCTAATTAACTGTATGAGCTAATTAAAGAAATTTTGGTCTGTCAAGTTTGACATCTTACTATTTATTGGTATGTATGTATGTATGTATGCAAGAAAGAAAGTTATGAACCTTTTCATCCTACTGATGGCCTGCCACCTGACTGATGCTGAACACAGAAATGACCTCATGACTGGAATTCTTCGCATTGTGTTGGTTGGTTTGAATTGCGTTGCCAAATTGGCGTGCTAGCAAAAGTGGTGAGATGTCACCAGAACAGAATTCACCTTTTATGTGCATTGGCAGCTGCCCAGCAATACCTTTGTGTCGTGGAGGTTTCATATAACTGTTCAGCACTTTTTTTTATATGAGCAGCAGTGCAGCACTGTCCTGAAACATCATCACTGGCCAATTAAACACAGCCCATGAGTGTGTGCTCTACACCACTGTGTTGTTTTTCTTATCCTCTGATTGTTAGATCTGCCATATAATTTCACCATCCTTTCACTTTCACATTATCCACCACAAGCACTTTTTACGTGTACACAGAGAATTAGCAGGGTGCTTGGTTGATAATGGTACTCTATAGGGGGAGGCTGCTGGGGCTCATGGAAGTAATTGACACCCCCAGAGGCTGGGAAACTTTGGGCAGCAGCTCCCTGTCATTATCACAACTGCACATAATTCTGGAAGCCACAGCCGATTAAGAGACCTTAATGATGGTGGGCCCAGTAACCCTGCTAATTGGCCCAGACTGTTAATGAGTAACTGGGTCTGCACTGCTTGTCCCAAACACTTGTGGAATGTACAGACAATGAAATGGGCCACTGTTTGAAGGGATTTAGGGGAGTAGTGTGGCTGATGTCCTAGATCCATCTTCCTTGGGTCTGTGATTTGCCTAGGTAGCTCCTCATTTTATCAGGGACTTTGCTAACTGGATAATGCAATAACTGTAATCATTAACAGGCTTTTATTATTTGGACATTGAATAAGGTGAGTTGTGTTACACATTGATGGCCACAGTATATGTTGCAGTGTGTACAATGCTTTTGATCAAAATGAAGTGTGATATTAAACTTTGTGTTGAGAGCTGATGCTAATCTGCCCTGTACATTTTTCTTCATGTTTGAAATGTTTACTGTACACCCTGATTCTACCAGTGATGATAGTAATAAGCAGTGAGGTAACTCTGAACCAAAAACAATTCATCTGCTTTGTTTTGAAAAGTTTGAAAAGAACACAGTTCATACTGTGTTCAGTTCAAAAAGTAAAAGTACCTGAGGTGCAAGTACATTTACATTCAGAGGTTGTGCAACAGGCTTTGTCTTGTGGTTTAAGCAGTTTGGGTATTTACTATACTTAGCTTAAATCATTGTCTATGAGTGCACATGTACATTATTCAATTCATAGTTTTCAGTCACGTGACTTGCACTGACCCCTGGAGGGCAAAAAACTGGGTCCAAGATGGCAGCTAACACCGGAAATGCCAGAGAACAACAACTTAAACCTGTCAATTTCCAAACTGTTTCAAGCCACGAATATTTAGATCATCTCTCTAAAAAAGAAAACACAAGATATACGATCAAACTGCAAGTTTTGGGCACTTGCGACCCATACACGGCACGCTCTGCCGTATTTCAGCCGTTAAAAACAGTGAAGTCTCTGCCAGACCTGTAATTCGGCGACGTTTCCATTCATCTTGTGGAGAATCCCTCCCCTTACGCTGCCGCCAAGATGAGAGCATACAAAAGTACGGACAGTTACAAGTATTTTCAATCTGGATGGGTCAATCATGCTGCCGTTTGGGAGGTGAAGGACAAAAAAGTCTTCATTGTCAAAGCAAATGTGAGTGCAAGCGTTAGCTAACGTTGATATGGGTTTTTAGTGTCAGTTTACTTCTTCAATCAGCATTCTAGGGCAGCAGTGACGATGCATGACAATTTTGATTAGGTTGACACAGTCCCTTATAGCATAAATCTGATCAAAACTTTCTCCCTCCCAAATCTTGGGTTGCTGTGGAGAAAGAGGGATTGGTGTGATCCGGCCACTGCACCTGTATGGCAGGTTTGGGGGAAGTGTGTTCACATGTAGGTGCCATACTTTGCGCTTTGCTAGCAGCTGTGAACAAACCCTACCTTTGAAATTTTCGCTGCAAAGACGCGTGTACTCTGGTGGTTGCCATTCTTTGCCCTCCCCAGGGACGGAGGCACATCTTGAGGCACATATCCACAATCTCGTCCCCTCTGGGTTTTCTTTATCAGATGAGATTCTGTAAAAGCACAACCTAGGCTCGTCTCCTCGTTGATTTGTGCAGCCAGTGGCACAGCAACTGTCCGGCATGTTGGTAAAAGTTAAGCCAAAACTAGTAAAATAAATAAATAAACAAATAACTGGTGGGCAGAGGAAGTAGCGTCTTTTGCCCTCCAGGGGGGCGTTCCCACAATGGCGTGACGTCACGTGAAAACTATGAATACAGTATGTTGACTAAAAATAAAAAGTGGGATTACAGCAAGATGTGTTTCAATCACAGACTGTTTTTGTTTTCAGTGTGAAGGTGATGATGTGTTAATGAACCTTTTTAAGCGCTCGTCTCATTATTACTGTCTACCCCAGGACTCTGTGTGTCCACATACAGTCACACAACAAAGCAACTTCCTTTGAGTAACCTGGCAAGTGATATGCCAGGTTATGCTTCACTTCAGCATAAACACTTTTGTGGCTTTAAATCTTAATGTCTTCTGGTTTTTGCCCACCAATATGTTAGAAGACAGCATATTGCTTTGGTTGATTACTTGGGGCTGAATTTTGAAAGAAATCTTGTTTTAGACACTATCCTTACAAATTGGTTAAATGTCTGTGAATATATTAGTCATCCCCTTATTTCCAACATCACTGTGATACTTTGTATCCCGTTTGATCACTTAAGTAGCTTGTTGATGGGGACATTATCATTAGCATGCTATTCATGTCAACAATGTGCACCTTGATAACTTTACATTGAGTGAATTGTCCATAGAAATACACAAAAACGATCTAAAAAGATGTGGGTCCTTTTTCACATGAAGCAGTTAGTCAAGTGACGTGGAAACCTAATAATCATTGCCAGGACAACAAAAATACTTCTGGAGAAAGTCTTTAGACTACAGACAGTAGCATACATCACAGTGTCATCACCAATTACAATTTGTAATATATCAAAAGCTCCATTCCCTCCAGTAATTAAAGCGAAACATCTGGCAATCTGTTACTCATCTATCCTGTCATGTAGCTGTCTAGATTTGCGATGGATAAAAAAATAATTAGTATGAGCCAGGCTCAACAGAATCTTAAGGCATGTCAATATAATAATCACTGCTGACTGTAAATCCTAAAATATTGTTCACTAGTTATTTGTCCCATATGGAAAAATTAAAGCAATGAATAAACTGTGGATGATGATACAATATGATTTGTTCCTCCTTTAATATTTAATTAATGCCATTCCTTGTCAGTTGACAAGAAGTATGGAAAAATCAGAATTCCTCATATGGTTTCACTATACATTGGAGTCTCCAATGATTTAATTTTAGAAATTCACAACAGACTTTGCAGGGAAATGTATAGATTCGGCATTCAACAAACCCACACAATTATGAAATATGTATTATGGAAATACAGATTTCCAAAACATAACAGCTCGACAAGTTTATTTGTGTGTGTGTGTGTGTGTGCGCGTGCGCGCGTGTGTGTGTGTGTGTGTGTGTGTGTGTGTGTGTGTTTATGTATGTAACCCACTCTGGATTCAAAATGTAATAAATCATACTACAGCTCCATATATTGTTACTTATGTCATACTTGGTGGTCAAAGTACAACACAATGAAACATCAAGCACCTTGTACACTGTGTTTGCATGACTTTTTGTGTGGATTTCTTTTCTTTGTCTTCAATGAGCATTTGGATTTAATGAAACTCTTTGGCTTCCCAGGCGCTTTAGCAATGTTAGTCATGTGTCTTTTGTTTCAGATTCCTCCCATTCCTATTTGATGTGGTTACACAATCCATGTCAAGGGGACTTAGGCCAGTGGAAGTGTTGTTGGAAATGAAAAGCGGCTTACACAAATGTTAAATTTTCACAAACTTCTGTAGATCTAATGTGTAGCCTGACTAACAGAAACACGTGACTCTGAAAACGCTGAGCCATACATACGTTCAGGACCCGCATATCACTTGTACCTAATCTTATGTTCATTCCCTCTCTCTTATACAGGGTTTTGATAAGTGACTGTGCCTACCCAATCACTCAATGGCGCTGACGGTGAACCTGCTCGGTCCTTCACCATGGGGCTTCAGAATATTTGGAGGAAGGGACTTTAAGAAGGCCATAACTGTATCAAAGGTACTCGCTAGCAGATGCCCTGCTGCTGAACCTTGTCACACCTTATCAAACCATATCCTCTGTTTTTGTCAAAACAGTCTGTAATGGCATCTCATGCAAAGTCAACTTCCTCTTCTATTACGACTCATTTTCTTGTTTTTGTTTATGTCCGTGGCAGCTTCATACCTATTTCCTTGACGACTGAACCTGTTAGAACAGAATGGAAGGAGATTACATTAGAAGGAAACCACTGATTACAGTCACAGTGGAAGTTGGGGTGGGAGGTGAGGGGCGGATTCTCATCCCAGAGTGCATGCTCTACCACGTGCATCATTAAAATTGTACTTTAGCATGTGCTAGTTATTTTCATTGTACATATTTCTGCCGTCACTGTTTAGAAAAATGTAATTGCACACAGTTTTCGGAGGGTTGTATTAAAAGAAGTGGAAATATTACCACTGTTAGTAAAAAGCATCCAAGTAAACACCATCAGGAAATGTTTCTCAGACCAACTCATGCATGCCAGAGTCCCCTGGCTCAGCCCACTCCATATCCTGGTCCTATATTATATCCTCAGCTTAGATGTTTTCAGCGACCTCAGGAACTCCTCAGACCATAAACGATAAATTATGGCAAAACCATGGCGGGGTACGATTCCCCCAAACAACTTAAATTTCAAGGTTCTTCAAAGACATTTATTGTTTATTGTTGCATCCTCTTGGCAACATATGTTAGAAAAGCAGGTCTTCTCATATATAATAGGTTTGGTTACTGTTGTCAGGTAAACAACACCCGCATGTTTGGTTGTCTCGAATATCAAACGGGTTGTGTGAAGTGTTGGTGATTCCTGCTTAAAAAAATCTTCATTGCTAAAATTGGTTTGCAAAGCTCCGTTTGAGAAATGGCTTCCTTCCACAGTTGACCAGCTGTAGGATTGGACCATCTGAAGTTGTTTTTGCTTTGCATGGAGGCAAAACTGATGCCCTCTTTTCTTCCAGTTGCCCTGAAAAATTGCTTGCCCCTGTTTCTCTTGGGCACAGGCCCTGGAAAAGAAAGAACCCCCAGCTGCTCTTAGTTTTTGTGAAACCAGGCGTATCCTGATCAGAAAAAGCACGCACTATTGTGTGTCACCACAGCAACACTTAATTGCCTCTTGAGTGAGCCCACAAACATGGTACCTCTGCCCTCTTGCTTGGCTATACTAACAAACAGCCTCTTGACTGGCATTATCTTCGCATCAAGTTTTCCTTTGGAGATGCAAGAAAGAGTCTTTCTTCCTCTCTGACTGGCTCTGTATTTAGTTTTGCATTCTTTACTTTATTGCCCCTCTGTTTTTAACAGGGATGTGAGCACTGTTTGTGGCAAATGTCATACTAAAGTTTAAGCAGTTACTTCACCAACCTCCTCATTTTGGCTTTTGTGTGTCCGTGTATAAGCCTGAGACACTGGAACCAAGCTAAGACTGGTGCCTCTGATGCTGTGTTTTGACCATTAGTGTGGAATTCACTCAGATGCGGTGGTATAGCATTGGCTTTGACATGCGGCAAGGTTGGTTGCAAAGGTCAAGCCCAGTCAAACCATCAAGTAGTGACACACTAATGACTTCTCCCCAAGGGTGTCATGAATCTGTCTGCTCTTGACCGGCACTGCCTCATTCCATATGTGTGAAATGCTGTGGCATCTTTTGGTATTTACTATGTGTGTTATGAGTTGTAGAGAGAGACAGTTCATCATCTCATCAACACCTTTTCTCATTTGCCCATTTGTTTACGTCACTGGATCTGTATGCCTCTATGGATAATATTATTATCCATAGAGTTATTTTCAGAACAGGACCTGGGGCCGGTAACTCATTCTTCTTGTTAACAGGTCAACGGGGGCAGCAAGGCAGAGCAGGCAGACCTACAACCTGGTGACATTATTTTGGAGATCAATGGGGAAAACACAGCTGACATGCTGAACGTGGAGGCCCAGAACAAGATCAAGAACTCAAAGACCCATCTGCAGCTAATGGTAGAGAGGTATGCTGACATGTATATCTGCTACTGAACAAATATTCCTGCTGTCATTTTACATTGTGAATATATTGGCACATGATATACATATAATACAGTGCCATTCAGCATAGCTCCCAATATGAATATGTTAAATTTCCCCACATTTTCTGTGCTTGTGCCAAGACTGCAGTCTCCCCAGCTTCTGTCTTTCTTTACACTGATTTTAACATTATCATAGAAGCCATGTACAAACAAAACAAGTGATAGTAATCAGGGGAAATGCCAGCATGTATGAGAGCCACGCTGTTCCCTTCCTTGGGCCTTCTTAATAAACCCTGTTTTGATATTTGCCAAGACCTTGTTTGGATGACAGGGAGTTGGCTACTAAAACGCTTTTCCTTTAGAGCCAGGACTCCTCTTGCCTGGCATTTTGATCAGTCCTCCCTAAATTCTAATTTCTTGTCGCCCAACCCTCTTGTCACTCCTTTTTTAGTCTTATTGCACATAGATGCACGCGCACACACACACACACCCACCCACCCACCCTCTCACGCACATAGGCTTTCACATACTTCCTCTTTGGATGTCCAATGTCCATGTGAGCGAATATTTCCCTGCTGACCTCATGTCTCCCACCAAGCCAGAAACAACACCATGACTCCTACCCTGCCCCAGACAGTGCCACTGTGTATCTCTGCCATGTTTTTAGTCCCACTCTGTCAACTGTCTGTGTTTCTCAGCACCTTAACTCTTGTGCATCTCACTGGCTCCTGTTTTGATGCTACTTATCAAGTATATTACCTATTTGAATTATGTTCAGACCAGCTTTCAAGAGGTCTGTAAACTGAGCAAAACATGAGCATAAACTGTATTGTTTAATTTCTTCATTGTTTAGTTGAGATCATTCCACTTTTCCAGCTACACATCTGGTTGTCAGACAAGCATACATGTGGGTACTGACCGTGATCACACAGATGGTGAGATGTGAAGCAGGCATCAGCACAACCTCAGAATAGAAAAGTGTAGTTCTTAAGTATGGTTTCTGCTTTATAAAGAGGCATCAGTTTATATTGTTTGTGAAACTAGGAGCATGTTCATCCCAGGCATGGTTAGATGACAAACCAACCACTCACTGTCCTGTCATTACCCCAAGGCTTTATTAATTGGGTTTTCTTTGCAGCCTGTTTCATTTTTATTTTTTTTAGCTATTTTTATTTTTATTGTCATTAATTTTTTGGGGGAGGAATTTGGTTTTCGTTCAACCTTGTGGATAATCTCTGGTTGACCATCTGTCACTGTGATCGTATTGCTCTGTGTAATGGAGTTGAGCATCAGAGCAACTCATGGTTAAAGCTTTACCACACAGCTATACTCTTATTGTACAGCAAACTTTCCTTTCTGATTCTGTGATGTGTGTGTGTGTCTGTCCAGTCAGCATTAAACCTTTATTACTGCTCTCGACTAGTAAAGCATTGTGGATTGGGACAAAAGCTTCAATTGAAAAGTTAGTGCATACTCAATGCTGGCATGAAGTTTCTGGTTGATTTTTACATTTAGTTTATTGGAAGAAATTAATTACATTAGTTCTTCATATCAAAACTTTCAAATAATGCACAGCCCTCCAAAGAAATGGCATTCAAAATATGAGTATTTTTGCCTCCCAGGGAATTTTAATCCGGCCAATGTGTTTTAACACTCCATTTTTCAGACCATAGAGGTAATTTGACAGTACACACATTTAAAAAAACTGCCTCAGGCAGCTCATGGTCCCCTCTGTGACTGCTGTGAGCAGCTAATGTAAGATAATGGTTTCAATTGCTAATACAAGTTGGTATCACATCTCCATAGTGTAAAGTCAGTCAGCAGTTTGACCAGAAATTCTTCTGTAAAGGAAACCTGTCACCACAGTTTACTGGGTATAGACTAGACACTGATTTGATGACTGTTCTACAAAGTCTTCTTGTCTTAAGACCTCAACTTTGTCTCCTGATCTGATGTGTGTGGTAGGAAGTGAAAGTTTTAAGTACAAGGTGAGCATTTTTCAGCTGTTCAGTTTCTAATTCAAAGCAATGAGTTTTTCAGGCCTGCCACAATAATAACTCTCATAGAGGAAGAAATGTCTTAGGTCTGCTGTATCATTTTCCATCTTCTTGCCATCGCTCTTCTGCACACAGTAAAAGGAGCCCAGGCCATGAGAGGTGTGTTTCTGGGTGATTTACCACAGGCATCCGGGCCTTTCTGTGTGCCTCATTGCTCAAGCCTCAACCAAGAGCCAATTGGCCTCTGGTTCTGCAGCCGGGGGGGGACAATGTGTGTTTGTATTGGCACTCATAATGTCCATATTTTCTCCTTCAAATTCACTGATTTAATGGCTAATAGAATACCTTTTTTTTTTTTTTTTTTTTTTTTTTGAGGAAAGCAAAAGCAACTATTTGGAAAGACAACATCCGTCAGGAGAATAATTTCATAGCCTGTCTTTTGCAATAATCTCTTATATCCATGGAACACAGATGGAGGCTCATCAGAACATGAAGGGATCTCAAAATGATTTATTTTTACAAGTCCATCCTTCCAATAAAGTTTCGACTAACAACTCTTAGAACTGATTTTTTTTTTTTTTCCCCCTTCACTTTTCCCCTGCAAGTTCTTAAACATGATTTTGCATACATTGAATACAGCAGTTTGTGCATAAATGTTATCCTGCTTGCTACATAAATGTAAAATGAAACGTTGGGTTGTCATTGATTGATTTTTTTTTTTTTGTGGTTCTCTGTGTCTGAAGACCTGAACCTTCCAGCTCTGGACAGACAAACGGCATCAGTACCCCTGAGCAGCTCACTGGACGTTTCCAGGTAAGTCCCACAGCTCCACAGGCTCTTTGATCTATTTACTTTTTTTGATTCTTGAACATCATATTGCAAATTGATTCCCTGAAAATTATTTTCCCTCTTCTTTTTTTTTTTTTTGTTGTTGTTGTTGTTCAACAGTCCTCACAAGTAGCTGTTATAGTCAGATAATTCGGTGTTTTGTCCACACAGGGTATTCTCTTTCATTTCCACTGCTTGCATCACACATCTGTTTATGAAATATCATTTTATTTTACTGTCCTCAAGATGGGAGCATTATCAGACATTATAGTAATTTATGGTTGTTCCTGTATTTTATTGAGATGAGTTCCAACGAACAACTTTCAGTACATTGAATCAGTGGGCATGATGCATTTATTTATGTGTACTTGTTTCTGCTTACATTCTCACAGGTGTCCATTATACCTCTCACTTTAGCCTTTCTGTGGGATCAAGTTGCATCCAATAGATACTAATAGAGCTATATTCTTCTGATGTGATGTTTTGCAGGAAGCAGTTATAGTGAGTAGAGATGAGAACCAAAACTACAGAGAGTATACCATCGCCAGCCCTGCATCACTGTCCCCTGGACCTTACTCTCCAGATCCTCCTGCCAGCCCTGATGGGAAGAGGGAGAGACTGACACCCACCAAAAAGAGGTACCTCCCTGAATCTGCTGTTTTTGACATAACTGCAAATGTTCAAGCATGCAGATCATATAGTACTTCCTGTGAGAATTTGAATATTAGCTTGCCTGTGGTATATGGTGTTGGGCAGATGCTCAACCCTCAGTTAGACCATCCACTGCTCCATAATACTGTGTGTAGCAAGGTTGAAATGAAAGCAGGATTAGACTGTGTGACGTGACAAACATGCAGTTTGGTTACTTGTAAATAACAGTGTGATGATCGGCCTGAAAGATGAGATTAAAAATACATACTTTCCCCATGAACCTGGTGTTAGGAAAAAAGTCTAAAGACATTTTGGGCAACAACATTTCAGGACAGTCTTTCTCAGAAACACACTCATTCAATGCTTTAACGGGCTTACTTTTGGGCAAAAGCCTGCAACAAGTGCTCTCTTGACTCCACAACAGGCTCAGAGGCAATAGGTATGGGAAAAACAGACAGAAAGTGGAGCCATGGGATTGTACTGTAGTAACAAAGGATATGCACAGGATATCACATTCCACCATTTGTTTCACTTCAACAAAAGCCAGAATGTGGAACGTTCATCGAGCTTTCTCTCTGCATGGCCATTTGTTGACTTTCCTGGACAATTTAGTAGGTCACAGTTCAAACTCAAATTTTTTTCTCCTGGTCTCGACTGATGAAACCTTCTGTTCTTGTTATTATTGTAGTTATAGTTCATTTTCTTACTTTTTTTCTTAGCTGTTTAATATCCATTTCATCATATGGTACTGCTTCAACAATTTTAATAATGATGTAAATAAATAGGATTATGGTGACATCCGCTTGGTGTTATTCCCTATTTAATGGATTATGTGACAATGTCTGAATACCTGTAATTTTTATGAATAAATCTTGGGGTGGGTAATGTGGATCAAACCCTCTAACATGATAAATGTAATTTTATAATTACATTTTTAATTCTGATATTATGATCAGTCAGGCTCATTTACAGCCTTAAAACCTCATGCATGCTGTAAACAACATAACTATATACGTATCAAATTTATTTACATAGTGCCAAATTATCATCATCATTGTTGTTGTCTGACTGTCTGTCTCTACGTTATAGTGTCCAGCTGCGTTCATGGTCTCCCGAGGACAAGAGTCACAGGCTGTCCAGACCACTGTCACAGGTTGGTGTTAGATAGATCCTTCTCTTGTTTCTTTAACTGCTCCTTCTGGTGCAAATTTTTAGCTCTCCTAAACTGTCAACTAAATGTTTTCTACCGTGTGGTCAGTCAATGTATCCACCCTGCCATAGAAAAGAAGCTGAATTACAGCTATAAGGTCTCTAATTAGATGGAAAGACCTTGTTTTGAGTCAGCATGAAATCTCTCTCCACCAACCAGAGAAAACAGTTTCTAGCTCTCCAAGTGTAAACTCTGTTGCACATTTTATATACCAAATTCATGATTTGTAGGAATTGGGAGGGTGGGTGAGGACGTGTGCATGTTTTGGTCCAGTATATACTGCATTACTACCTGGAAAAAAAAAGTATATAACACCCAAAGTCAATCTGTCATTCAGTTTTAGGCAGGCAAAACAATGCAGTTTTTCTTCTTTCTATAACTCTGTGAGATGTATTTGTTTTGACTGCACTGTTCTATTCTGTAAGAATAACATATCTGAGTTCTAGGCCTTTCCTCTTGAATTGTTACTCTGATGACATAGAGGATGCCATACTAAAGGTTTCTGGACTTGGGTGTGTTGTGTATACACTGTAGACTTGACAGTACACTCAGGATGTGGAGAGGCTTTGACATTTTACAGCAGGCAGTGCATAAAACAAAGAGGTCAGTCTTTGAAAATATCTGACATTATGATGAACAACACTTTGAAGCAGTTTCATTCAGAGCTTGTTCCCAGGAAAAAATTATTGCTTTCCTTTAAAACAATGTGCTTAACCTTTTAGTTGTCTGAAGGGAGACTCATTAGTCTCGGCAAGCAGTAAAATATGGAGAGTGGTAAAATACAGACTTGGGGTTATCATAAGACTGCAGCTAAACTATGCTGTACTTATTCACCATTCCAGCACCAAAACCAAGAGGAGGGGGTTCAGGCGTATGGAGAGACTTCAATGAGTTAAAGAGAGAAAATCCTGTGGGAAAGTTCATCATGAGCTATTTGAGCTATGCCTACATGGATAGTCTCAAGCATGGATCCCACTGAAGACAGAACATGTGCAATGACAGTGCAGGAAAAAACATACAAGACCTTTTGTAACAACACGAGGAATTCCAGCCATTTTATGACTCTGGACATCACATATAGTTAGATAAATATGCAGAGGTTTGAACTTCAAAACATTCTCCTAAGAGACTGCTTGCTGGGAAGGTCCATTTTTAAAATTTCTCTCTTCAAGTTTGGGATTCTTTGAGTTGTTTATATGTTAAAGGGTATTCAGATGCACCGTCACTCACAGCCGTGTCCTGTCTCTGAGAGCAATGACTTGCGTCAGAGTAAATTTTGATCTTTTTCACACTGGGACAAAGATGAGCCATAATTGAGCTGGGGTCAAAGTGGGTCCTCTGAGAATCCTGTTATGACTGACACAAACTTTTTGTGTTTGTAGCCGAAGCTCGAAAACTTTTACTGCCAAGAAACCTGCTCCTTGATAGGTGCAGTTAGTAAGACAGCCCCTGCCAATAGTTGATTTAAAGTGATTTTTGTCTCGTAACAGGCTGTCTCCTTTCAAGTTGTTTAGATCAATTGGGGTGTCCAGGAAGTGTGTCAGCTCTGTGACTGGCTGTTATTTTGGCAGGTTGCTGACACGAGTGTGATGTTTGCTTGGCCGACCGATTCATCTGTCAGACACTAGATTGAACTGGAGATAATAAAACCATTTAGTGTCAAGTCTTTACACTTGGGGATGAATTGGCTTGTCTGTGCTTTCAGGACCTCTAAGCAATTATAAATAAATCATTTGTAATACATTTTGCTGCAGTTTTAAAAGCCTGAGAAAATAACCTTGCTTATATTATCAAGGTTATTTTGAGGGCTTTCAAAAAAATTGCTTTGGGGAATTTGGGACTGACAGATTTTATTTAATTATTTATTACAAAATTAGCTAAAGTGCTCTAGCATTGTTTAAACTATAGCAGTTTCATCACATCTAACACTTTTCCTAAATTTAATAGTCAACATTAATTCAATTACAAATGTCTAATTTGGGTTACTGACATTAGATTTCAAGTTTATCATTTTTATCACCAAATGCACTGCATTTTTTTTCCCCTTCCTCCCTCATCAGTCACAAAACCACATTCAAAAAGCCACTTGAGTTACAGTGAGGCTGTGGCCAGCAAACCATGGTAGGGCAGACTTCCATATCAGCTGACCAAAAAACACTTTAGGAGCTATGTTGTGGCTGAGAGCTCCATCAGTGAGCCTCCAGCAATGAACTTGCTCTTGTTATGGCTGTCCATCCAGGGCGACCTTGCATGTTTGTGGCATTTATGGAGTCGCCCGTTCTCCCACGAAACACATTCAAATTCTCTCTTTTCTGTAAATTTTCTTATGTTGGAGTTTATATTTTCTTTGAGACAATACATACCTTCTGTCTCCACTATTTTGATTTGTTCATTCCGTATCATAATATTGATGAAATGGTCTTTGAGGTGACAGCATTTTGAGCTGTTGTCAACCCTTTTTTTTTTTTTATTTTTATGGTCTAAAACCTTATTTAGGTTGCTCAACAGGCTCAGCATTGACTCTCATGCAGCCTAGTAGATGAAAATTTGGGGTTCTGGCTTACCCCTTCCTCCAAGAGATGTCTACCCCTGTTTTAAAGTTGTGACGAGCCTCCTGCCGCAGCACTGTGATTAGTGAGTGAGTGCTGTTCTTTCAGAGAGCTCAGCAGGGAAATGCTTGGAGAGAGGCCTGCCATGGGCAGACTGTGCATTATGCTGCAGGGGCTGGCAGGAACACAGCAGCCCAGTGAGTGCTGAGATGTGGAGCCTCCATGACAAGGCCCTCTGTCCTGCCTGAGAGGTGCATAGTGCTGTATCAGATGATCACCATCTCTAAAAAGTTCCTAAAAGGCTTTTCCACCCCTATTTTGGCTCCCTTAGTGAGGAGACTGAGATACGCAACAAGATCCCCAATTTTCCAGGGTGTTGGATATCCTGAGAAAAAGCCCCTTTACAATGGTGGCTGTGATGGCAGAGGCTGTGGAAGGCGTGTGAGGAGTTTTTCCCTTGCGTCACAAGCTTGTCGTTGTCTGATGGGAGCTGGAAGAGTGGTGTGGAGATTGGGGGGTGTTCCCAAACTATATTTTAACCATCACACCACTCAGCTGAAAAACACAACAAAGTCCTTTGTCAATGAAAGTCATTACATGCATTTTATGTGGTGTGCCAGGTAGTTGTGATTTCATGAAGAGGCACAAACGCCCTTGACTTGAAATTTTAACATTGTTTCTGTGAAATTATCTTTCCCACTGTTTCAGTGTTGATGCTTGTATTTACCTTTACATTTCCCACAGCATAAACCTTTGGCCAGGTGAGGGAATGTTTTTCCCGGATTAGTCCGAATTTTTAATCAGAGGGTGTGGGTTCAAGTCCTTTTTGTGAGCGAAATCTGCTCTGTCCTGAAGAAAAGGGTCTCAACCTTCGAGCAACTGTGGAGACTTATAACACTGAAATGTGTTGAAAACCCTGGCAGGAGTAAGTGAAGCTGTTTCCATCTTTGATTCCAAAGTGGCACTGGTGGACTTTATTATGTGTAAGATTGTACCCTGTAGTTTTGTTTTGTCTTGTCATCATGTGGCCAGCTATTTTCATGGGATTTAGTAAAATGAGCAAAGTGATCTTGCATTCCTAAAAGCCAAGCATGAGATTGTATCTGAACTGGCCTGGGCACCATCATGATTCAGAGCATCTGTTTATATCATCAAGAAGTGACCACAACAGGGTCTCTTTTGCAATGAGTAGTGCCAAAACCAAAATGCTTTTCACGATACATGACCCGTCACGGGGCCATTAGGACCAGGCTCCATGTCTGGGTTTGCAGTTGCTGCACTTTGAGGTTCCTAAGGCTTGCCTTAGCGGGCTGCCTGATCCTGTACTGGGTTAGGAAGTCGGTTTTAAAAATATTCTGGTGCAGGATGGCCAGCTTCTGCAGGGGGACACTCAATATTTAGGCCTGTGCAGTCCAAACTTTTCCTTTCTCTGCTAAAATGGGTGTGGTGGACTTGGCAGCTTGACATGTGTCACTAAACTTTTTATCCAGAGAGGACCTGGTAAGTAATTATCAGTCGATCCTCTATCCCATACATTTCTCCTAAGTAGGCCAGCCTGCATTCCAGCAGCTGGCTTTGTTTTGCTCTATTCTGAAGGTTGTGGTAGACTGGAGTGCAAAGTTGTGGTCATTGTTTTGGAAAGAAAATTTGACTTGACTTGCAGAAATAGAACCAACTTTATGTTTCTTAAATGGAAACAAAATGTAAAACATTATAATGCCTTCACTTGTAAAGAGTGATAACATGTTGACTTTCAGGATGGAAAATTTCAAGAGGTAGCAGCACTTCACCTGTAGTGACTTCTACTCCACCCGTAGATATGCATTTCTTTTCCTTCACGACGATTGCGTGGAATGATGTACTATTTCAGGATTGACATGAGTGAGGCGGCTGTTTGGTTTGGCATGCCACAGCTCAGCCAAGCCAAACTAGTGTCAGGGGAAGGATGCTAGCTATGGCCACAGTGGAGCGATGTTTTCTTCTCTTCCTCCACACAGGGAGCTCTGTGACTGGACAGCGTGAGGCCTCTTCACGTGCACTCGTAGCTGTTAAACTCAGGGTCCATTGTGGACATTGCATGGGCAGCATGCCTCTCCTCATCCCCCCTGATTGATCAGCGTGCCTGTTTTTCTTTCCCTGGAGTGGAAAAGCAAACTGAGGCACTTTTGATTCCCTGTGCTTTCCAGAGCCCCAAGCGCACTCATGGGGACATTTTGGCTGTGTGAGTTTTATGGGGAAATGTTGGCTGGGAGAGATGGGCCTTTTCACTATTTTGTTCTGTTTATGAAGGTGGTTGAGCAGAATCTCAGCATGCCAAAAGTTGTTGTCAAGGCAACAACCTGTATAACTGCCCCTCAATGTATTCACGCCAAAAAAAAACCTCACACACGTTCCAGCATTTATTCCTGCCATTTTACACAGGACAACACCTACAGTTTAGGGTAATGGACTCTATGGCTTCATTTGTTGGTCATAAATCATATTTGTTAAGCTGGTAAAATGACATCTGCAGTTAACACTGAAGAATAATGCGGCTACATCAAGACACTGTAAATGACGACTTTCTGACACTTTAGATTTATGTTATAGCCATTAATGGAAATTCCTGTTGAAATGTGAGTCTGAAGCGATACTCATTGCGTTATAAGTCCTAGCCAAATTTTACATAGTAGAGTCACTACACCTCAGAAACCGGAGTGAGACATACCAGATGGTTTGCATCTAATTAGTGCAGTTGGGATATATGTTGGACTCATTAACTATTAGAGCGTTTTTTTTATGAGGCATATTCACTGAGTTGTTAAAAAAATCTGCATGCTTGGCTTTGATACAGCTTATTTGATTGTTGTTGTCTTTTTCGCATATGAAAAGAGACATCCAGGCAGCCATAAATTTTAAAAGTTTCATGTAGTCCAGCAATTTTTTGTCCCACCATAATGAATTCCAGATGTCTGATGAGCTTGATATGCTGCTCAAGTCAGGGCCTTGTGGGGAATTTAATAGGGATAGAAAATGTGTTGCTTGTAGCACCCTTGGTGAATAAATAAACGCTAAGATTCTTATTAATTCTTCTTTGTGCGTCAGACTTTTGGTGGCAGTGTAGGTGAGTGCCTCCTCCAGACCACCTACACTATGATCACATGAGACAGCTTTGGCTTCTCTCAGGGCCTGAAAGTATTCACTGTGCCAATACTCCTGCACAATTCACGCATTCAGCTTGATCCACATTTATCATGTGCTGAGCTGATGAAAGATGTTAAATCACAGCTGGAGTACAGAATAACTGTTACCTTGATGGTCAAACATGTCTTGGAGCATGCAAACTCTTTGGCACCAATATTGAATTAAGACTGGAAAAAGTCCCACAGGTTGAAATGGAAAAAACCTGTTTATAGCTCTGTCATAGCTTACAGTGACAACAGTGCACAGTGACATACTGTACGCTCACAGTCCCCCTGTTGTGCTCATCTTTCTGCTGTTCATTTAGCCTCTAATCTTGTACATATGGTTTATATCTGGCAGAGTTTGATGGTGTGTGGCCATGGAGAATGACGGGATAGGGAGTGGTGGTGGTATTAACATTGGCATCACAAAGATCTGTCACTTATTCCATGTTATTGAATATTGGCAGTGCCAGTATATGTAAGCCAGTGCCAAAAATGTATATGTAGGAAGCATTATAGAGGATTGAGATGATGGAGCTTTTCTTCTTAGGCTTGTACTCCTGTATGAATTGGACACTGTATATGAATAGTTTTGTGTTTATGTATTGGGGGGAAAGTAAACTAAGCACCCCTTAAGGTTAGAAAACTAGATATAGCTTCTGTGTTATAAAAGCTGTTTTTAAAGATACATGTGTAGAATAGGAGAAGCTGGGTCTATGGTCTGACCAGCATTATGCCATTTTAAGTCTGAGACCCTTGATAGAGCAGCTGCAATAGGATACGAGGCAATGTAAAAGGTAAAGAATGTTAATGACAGGAATTTTGATATAAAAAGGATGCCCCATGTTCAGTCATAGATTGCTTTTTATGTGTTACAGTATGTGGACACAATAATGAGGCTTTGCTCAGAGATAATTACAAGGCAGGGTCCATCAGTGACAGTGGATAACGAGTAGGTTACCAGCAGCCTCAGGTCTTTGCTCAGGACCTCCACCAATGCACACTGTACACAGCTCTGATTATTACCCAGCCCAGGATGTCTGATGTCCCCTGCCTCATTCTAGTTTAGTAGTCATGTCTGTGGTGGAGACAGTGAATAAGCAGTTGTAGCACTTTCTTAGAGCAGTACCAAGCTTCCCAAAATAAAAGCTCCTATAAGCATTGCTCTTGTGTGCTGCTGGCCCATGCCCTGTAATTGAAGCTGCTGGGTGGTAATGATGATGATGCAGAGTGGCTTGCATGGAGCCAGACTGAAGGCTCCTTCACTGGCACTGTCCCCAATGTCTCCCAAGGGCCTTGATCTGAAACAGCTGCCCTCACTTCAGTTGCCATTTCCTGTTTGTTTGTGTCTCGAGGAGGCAAATGATTGGAGAAGCCTTGAAAGTGTTTGAGTGATTCTCTTTCATGTTTTGCCTGTTCGTCCTCCATTTTCCCCTTTAGCCTTTTCTTTGCCAGTTCCTTAGTCACTAAATCACTGAAACAAAATTGTGTCAGATTAATTGGAGCCTATTTGTTAAACTGCACAAAGTCACATAAGAGTGTTAGAGAGCACCAAGGGGCATTTTTTTAAAATGGAGGGGAAGAAAAGAGAGAAATTTTAAGGTGGATATATCACTGATTTCGAACTAATTAAAAATGACTGATATCAAATGTTTTTGAAACTTTGACCTTAATGTAGCTCTACCAAACAGTTGTTGGGAAACGACACACCCTTCTGCTCAGAGAAAGATGGCTTGCCTGGGCTTGTCGGGTTGCACCTGTTCTCAACAGGACGGCATGAGTATTGACAGATTTCATTTTTTGTATTTTCACATGTTCACAAAACCCAGCAAATGTCAAATTTTTCTGAAACATAAGGGTATGTTGGTCATGTTGGGATAGGCCCCAAACCCCTAAAGGAACTAAGTTCACAAAATGGATGGATGATTCAAATAAATAGCAGTTTCAAGAGACGTTTATACATCTAGTCTAGTCTGTCAACTTGAACGCAGATTTTGTATGCTGCAGAAAAACACATCCATAACATTGGTGATTTCAACATGAAAGCCCCTGAAAACATGAAATAACATAAGATTTGGAATAATTCTCTAGAATATTAAACCAATTATAAAAACTAATCAAAAATATTGACACAAGCCATACAATATCAGCAAAGATCCCTTCAACTGTCATATTTCTTTGATTCTGATGTTTTTTGGTGCTGATTGGTTCACAGAAATGGGTGACATCCATCTCAACCCCACCTACTTGTAACCAAATGCCAGAACAGAAATTTCTCATGTGAAACTCCCAAAATCTGTCTAACTAGCTCATAAAGTGGAGTTTCGGTCTAACTTGTATGAAGAGGCTGTTTTTCGACATTTTGTGTCTGTAGTACAAAATTAATAAATTGGCAGACTTGTGGGTTAGTTACGTTATTGCATACAAGGCACAAGGCCAGTAAAACACTGAGTTGGGCGGTGATTTGCCTTAATGATTCTATTCAGAGAGAATACATGGAGAGCTTTAGGAAAGATAAATGGGGATAGGAGAAATTGTCAAGCAAAACTATTTCATTTATTTGAATACAAAAAGGAAACTATTTTAATCATTCTGCTCTAGAGTTATTAAATAATTATGCATATATAACGTTACAATATCATAACAATGTCGGTACTGAAGTGTAGCGTTCAAAAAGTCTATAAATTTTAATTACTGAGAGACGTCTCATTCTGTAAAACCACTGTCTGACCACAAATCAACAGTGTCTCTTTAGGTCATACAGAGTGGAACTTCTTCCTCCACAAATTATCTTCGACTTTGGGGTGCACAGGCAAACACAAACCGACAAAGCCAAGTTTAATTTATGCCTGACATCAAGTTAACTAACTGGATTAACATTCATTGATGGCAGATGTAATGACGTACCACTGTTTTGTCATTTCAATGATGAGATGATGGATGTTTTCTGCACTGCTTTTGTCATGATTATTGGCATTGAAGCTTGGTAAACCTGTCTGCCAGTGAAATGCCACTGTTGCAAAATGTACATATCGGAAACACTGATGAACTCTTGATTATGTTTCAGTGCAGCTTTAATCAGCGCTTCCTCCTTTGGTCAGCCACAGGAACCAGGAAGAATTGGCAGATTTTTCTCCAGTGGTCTCTTCCATCTCTGAAACATGCTGCCATCCAAGATAGAATAACAGGCTTTCCCCAGCACGCCTGTACCCCTCCTTAAGTCTGATGGTGGCTGAGGCACAGGAGGATTGTTGGCACTGCCATGGTGCATTTTACCAAAAATATTGCAGCTCTGAGATGAACTGTGTGCAATGGTTTGATGGCTGTCAATGGCGCAGTGATGATTTTAGAACAAGGATGTTTTTGGAGAGTGCAGTATAAGGCTGCGGCTGGCCTTGCCATAGTAACTTCTGTGAGATTCTGGCATCAGATACTGCAGGATGGATGATGTTGATGGGAGAACTGCTCAAGTTTTTTTTTAACTTGCCAAGGTCAAGCTCAATCACAGCTGCATTCTCCCTGTCACAGTCGAGTGCTTGTTTTTTCTGTCTCCTTCCTTTTGTTTTTCTTTACTTCATTGCATTCCTCTGGAGTCTCATAGATTAGAGTTGTGATTTTTATCCCCAAATTCCCCTGCTGTTGCAGAGCTTGAAGATCCACACTCAGTAGCCGGACACTTATATAACATAAGTTTGGTTTGCATTACTGCGGGTTCATATGCACATACTGTATGGCTTCACTGGATCTTCCTGAAAGAATCTCTTAAGTATGCATCTTTATCAGATATATGCCCTTGAGATTGGTTCACAGCAGGAGAGGGCATGGATGTCTATTCTTGTTCTCTGCAGGCTCATAAGATCACATATTCCATATCGTCAGTTATTGTGCTCAGTTTATCCTGGGAATAATCGCAGGGAGATGTCCCAATGATTGTTTCGGATAAAGGCTTCCTGGCAACTACCAGTAATCTGCCCACTTGCTAAGGAGAAGGAAGAGGAAAATTGGACTCAATTGAGAACAGAGACTTGCTGAATTGGAAGCGGATCCTGGCACTGGGCACACAAATATTTGACTTCATCAGTGCCGCAGTGTCAGCGTCAAGCTCCAGTACCAGTTCAAAAACACTTAGATAGAGCATGCTCTGGTGATGGTTGCTGAGGGAGAAATACTCAGTGAGCTTTAGTGTCAAAGCTGTTCTTTTGGTTTGTCCATGGGCTGATTACACTCAGTTTTCCTGGACTGTGCACAGATCTTAAAGTAACAGAGTTGTTACCCCAGCTAGGCGGAAATTGTGAAACTGTATAAGTTCTTTTTTTTTTTTTTTGCTGGGGGAAATACTTTTACTTTTTTGCTGGAATATTGCAGCAATGTGTCACTCTGATTATTATATGGTCAGATGCCAGACAATTTTGTGGACAGTTTACTTGTTGGGATTCCTGACAGTAAAAGTGCCTGGTTTAAGTTATGTGCTGTTCCGACTCAGTCCAGGTGTGCTGAGTTTTTATTGTGTCTATGTACCAGAGGTTACTTTCACTAGTTGCTCCCTAAAACTCTCTTATGAAAGAGAGTTTTAGCTAAATAAATCAACCATTGCACTCAATGTTGTAACTGTGTGCTCCTATCTTTGGCTTCAAAGAACAGCTACAATAAATAATGTCACTGGTAAGTGTGCTGAGACCTTAGTTCCACAGCTTACTGTGTACAGTAGGTACATGGCTCCCTCTTGTGTTTAAAAAGTTAAAAATATTATTTATCCAACTCAACTAGGCTCACAGCCCCTCCCCTCGCCCCCTTTAATTACACTGTCACAGTAAGTGTTCAGTTCAGCACAACAAGAAATGTCTTCTCTCGCTCCAAAACGAGGGATACTGTTTTTTGACGACCATGAATAATTGAGATTTGCACTGCAGCTGGAATCCATTGAAGTGCATGCTGGCTTTGCTTTTCCCCTCAAAACAGCGATGGTCCTGGTGCCAAACATCTGTTGCCCCACAAATCTATCATCCATCAGCTGAGGGGCAGAAGTACAGCTGTGATTATAACTGGTAATCAAGATAAAAAAATATATTGATAGAGGTAGTTGTATCTGAACTGAACTTGAACTGAATTGTTCAGTAGAAACTCTTTGAGAGTACAGAGCATGATATGCAAACATTGATAAATTTTATTGTTTGTACTGTACTTGAGACGGAAGGAACTTCAGACAGTTTTAGTCGTAGGTGTCGGTAATGCAGAATGAATGAATACCAGTGCTTTACAAATGGTTTTTCTCAATCCTGGGGTCATTTAAGAGCCAGATAAATTTCCCCGTTTGGAAAGATCCATCTTTCCTACATGTTGGTGTGTCAGACTTTTATTTTTTAATTCCCTGTTGTCACACAACATAGATTTATGCTTTGTCAGAGCCAGGACACCGTTTGAGAAGTGATCCAGAAATGCTGCTGGTGAAGTGCTGTTTCTGTGCACGACAGGGCTCTTTTTGTGACTCCTTTACAGTAACATTGCATCATTGTCTAAGCATTTGGAGAAGTCAATAATCTGAATACATTCCTCAGCTTTGTTCTGCAAACTTTTCAGCTGCTGCAAGATGTTTGACTTTTAACACTTTCTCATTCTCTTACTTTTCTGTTCCCACTATAGGAGTTTTCACCTTCAGAATACAGAAACAACTCTGTGTCCAGCAGAACCCCAACCCCACCAGGACGCTACTCGCCCCAGAGTCCAATCGATCGGGATATACCCATGTCTCCACGACGCAGGTAAATTGACATCAGTGACACTGCAGATGCAAGTTTTCCTCCACTTAAGTCTTGTGATTATTATCACATAACTTTGTATTGTGTAAGTGAGATTTTTTTTTTTTTAGCTTTTTTTTTTTTTTTTTTTTAAACCATCAAATTTTTTTAAACCATCATTATGATTAAGTATCATTTTGCATTGTTAAACAACACAGTGGGGTGTAATATCTAATATGAGTGTATATAGCGTTCAAGCCATCATTCCACAACACCTACACATTTTAAGCATAAGAAATAAACTTTGGAGATATTAGTAGATAAGTCTTACACCTGGGTAATGTCACTTTGATAGTGTTTTTGCAGTAGTCAGCATACTGTAAGGTTGTATTAGTGGTTATAATATTGTATTTTCCACCTTTTGAAACTTTATCTTAGCCAGACTATGCTATAAATTCCTTTGTATATTTGTCATTATTGTTTCCTGCTTTCAGAGTTTGTGTAAAGGGAATTGAATGTGATTTGCATGTTGTGAATGGACTGAAATCTGTTATTCAGCTTGTGAAGTCACTGCTGTGTTGCAGCTGACTTGTCGCTTAAGGTGTTTGCAGCTGCACACGCACAACTAATATGAGCTTTTAGCCTTTGGGAAACACCACCTGCAATTCAGTTTGCTTTTTCCTGCTTTGCCCGCTCTAATGAGGTGATGAAGCTGTAATCGGAGTCTTTTAGAAGTGTGCGGGTACTTATGTTTTTCGTTTCAGCAGAGATGACAATAATCTTGGTCTCTCTTGCGTTATCCTTTGTGTCCAGTCTCTCTGCTGGAGAGCCCAGAGCCTGTGTTTTCACAGTGCAGGGTGGTTGACTTTGGCCCCAGTTCCTGGATAACAACAGCTAGTGATATGACGTGTCAGCAACTGCACTCATATTTAAACACCTCACATTACCAAAAAAGTCAGATTTTTTGCTCTCCCCCTGATTGGACCCCAGTTTAGAGCCCCCAGCCTGCACAGCAAGCCTCTCCCTGCTCCTTTAGAGCCAATCACAGAGTCCGTGACACCCATTTACCCACCCCTTTATGTCGCATGGCCAATGAGTTTCAGCCCAGGGCACACCTTTCAGTCAGACTCTTGTTTTTCTGTCTAGTCTGCTTTGGATAGAGGTGTGTGCATGCGTGTGACATCTGAATGTGTGCTAGTATTGTATTGTTTTCTCTTGTATGTTTTGAAATGCCCTAGCATTCTTAGAAATAATAGGGTTGGTAGTGTGTGGAATAGTTGAGCTCTCTCCCTTTGTTCTTTCCTTTTGAGGTGAGTTGTTTGAGCTTTATCTTTTTGATCTCTTTTGTCAGGATGTTCTAATTTTGGTTTAGGTGTTATACTGCGTCTGAAGCCGGATCAGAAATGTGGAAGGAATTTAGCCTTGTGATCTTACAGATGTGTTTTGACCACATGCATTTTGAGTCACAGCTATGACTAGATTATCATTGCTCCCTTTTTCCAAAGCCTGGGTATAGAAACCCGCGTCATTTATTTCAGATGCAGACACAGTACATTTTAGCATTTGATGTGGGGATTCCCTGATGATGAAACAGCTTGAAGTTCAGATGCTCTTCTGCTCTGAATCTCTCCCCTTGACTGTTTGTTCAGATGCATGTCATGCTCTCTGACCATTTCTATTTTCCCCCCATTTTAGCCGGTCTTTCCATTTGTTTTGAGATTGCATGTGAGAAGGGATAGTGAGCAAAGCAAAAAGGGGAAATGAATTGCTGAGGGTGGAGTTGAACATGAGGAGAACTCGGAGGGTATGCTTTAGTGGTCTGTTTTCAATTTGGACCATGTTCAATGATGCAGAAGACTCTGAGCCTTTCTTTCAGTTGCGTATTTGTTTTGCCTGTTTTACCATTTCCTGTTTCGGTCAGGATCATTCATGAGGAAATCATGAGGGAACTCTTCAATGAAAAAAGTTGCACACTAAAATGTATATAAAATAATGATCACACGGTCAAACTCCCCACTTTCAGATTTAACAGAACGATAAATGCAGGACTTAAAGGCCCTTTCATGGATAGTCCTGAACATAAAACTTCAAGCAAGTGGGGCTTTTATCTGGTGAAATGGGCAATGTTTTAGCTGGCCAAATCAAGCACCTGACTTTGGTCCAACCAAGCTTGTGTTTCACAAACTGAAGGCCGAAGCCTGAAGCACCAAGTATTTTTCTGATGGCTGCAGTTCATAAATACTTTGGACTACAATAGAATTGACACCCAATATGTCACCCAACTTTATCCAAGTTTATGTTAATTTGACAAATTCCTGCTCAGTCCAGTGACCTGGGGAATTGTGTTGTTCTGCACTCAGTATGGATTACTGCAGAACCAATCAACACCAAGGCCCTGTAAACTTTTTACCATCACTGCATTATAGCATCTCTACCAGTTAAAGGTTTGTCGGATGAACCAACCATTCTATTCCCACAGTACTTTGCAAAGGGGATATTTTGTTCAAATCCCAGAAAGGAAAGTATAAAAAGTTCTTTCTTCGCATTTTCTCATGAATAGCGATTCAGTCCTGAGCCCCCTTTTTTTTTTTTTTTTTTTTTTTTTTTTTGGGTCCAGCTGAAGTTGCCATAGGTAGCTGCCTAAGATAACGGACCTGACAGTGCATTGCTGAAAAGTCTTTTTCACTGCATTTGTGTGAATCACATCAAGTAACCAAAAGTTCTTCTCACTGTGAACTACGGAGGCCCAAGGGGAGCAGTTTGTTATATCACTGTGACAAGCAGTGGAGTAGCTCATTGTCTCCAGGCAGATTCCTCACAGCACAGGTGTGGGCAAATTTGCTTAGAGTGACAACAGTTGGGACAGTCAGTCAGGTTAAGTTAACAGACTCGGGCTGACAAACTGGCTACAGGAGGAAATCATCAAACCACACCTGTTCCGGCTAGTGTACCTGGCCAACAGGTTCCTGTTGACAGCAAACCCTCAGCAGCTTCCTCCAGAGAATGTGCTGTGTCTTTTTGTGTGTGTGTGTGTGTGTGTGTGTGTGTGTGTGTGTGTGTGTGTGTGTGTGTGTGTGTGTGTGTGTAACTTATCAATATATTGTCAGTCCAGCTTTGAATGTGTTTGTTTAGCAGTAGCAGGGAGGAATTTGTGTGCAACCACACATTAAGTGTGGAAGAAGCAGTAAAATGTAACTGCTTTTCCACCACACCAGGGGTAAAGAATTTGCTCATAAAATGAGGCACTGTTGTGTTTGCTAATTACTTAATGAGCTGACAGCATATATTATCCTGAGGTGAAAGCTTCCCTTCCCCCTCCTGCCCCCTCCTGTGCAGGTACTAGCTGGAAATCCCAAGTTGTGAGTTTCTATGTTACTTCTTGCCTCTGTTGCTCTTGTGGTATTTTTTATTTTTTTTTTCAATGCCTTGTGACTTTAACCTTTTGTTCAAATTCAAAGGCCAACAGTGGAAGCTCCAGTGTCCTCTAGTGGGACAATTGGCTGAGTCTACTGAACATGTGATATGAGAACTCTATGCCTGCAATGTGCAATCTAGACTTGATGTTTGGAGGTCAAAGTCCCAAAGCCAACTGTTGACCCTTGATTCACATTTTCTGGATTCAGTCAAACCTGACTCTCAAATATTTTCATAAACAATCTACATTAACAACTGAACACATCCCACAGAATTTGACTGCAGTGTGATTATAGTTAAAGCAATATTTTCCTTTTTTCTGTAGCAGTTCGAGCTCGGACTTTGCCATGCAGAGGTTCGACAGGGACTCAGAGGTGTACAAGATGATCCAGGAGAATAAGGAGTCCCGCACGGCACCTCGTCAGTCCAACACCTTTAAAATGCTCCAAGAGGTCCTGGAGGCTGACGAGAAAGGTTGGAAGCACTGTGCACACAAATGCTCAAGTTTAAGCTTGTGCACAAACTTTTTTTGGATGGATCAGAAAAATGGATCAGACTTGTTCAGTGTAATTTAAAAGTACAACTTTTAACATCTTAAGCAGTTTAAAAAAAAAAAAAACAAAGGACAAAAAACCTGAAGCCATAGACGAGCAAAAGTTATGGACTGCAAACATTTTAGAGATGGATACTGGGTTTTGCGGTCACGGTTGGTCTATCATGCCAAACGCAACATGATTTACATCATCTCCTGCAGTTGTTCACCGGCTGCGTATCCATCTTGAAATCATCTGTCAAATGTGCATCACGCAGAATGAGTGCGAGTTAAGGAATAGTCACTTCCATATGGTCATCACCTGTGCTGGAGAGTACAGCTCTCCAGTGTGCAGTTCATTATATGAGCAGCATATCATGCAATGCATCTGTTCTCCTTTTCCTCCTTTGCCTTGATAGATGTAGGTGCAAATAAATCCAGATAGTAATAACATTCTTTCATGACGTGATAATGACCAATGTGTGGAAACCTATTTTATGAACCATGTCCTGTGGGTGATGCTGGGGAAACACAAACATGCTCCACTGACAGCGGGGTAGTAAGTACTAGCATGTCACGACGTCGCTGTGAGTTGCTCTGTTCATGCGTGTGCGTGTGTTTGACTCCAGAGGCAGCCCTGCGGTTTCCAGGGAAACTGTCACCCAGTGCCCCTAAACCGACCACATCAGTGGGAGGAGTGAGCAAATATCACACTTGTGAAAAGTGTGGCACCAGCATTGTGTAAGTCTGTCGCCGGCTGTTACATCCTCACCAGCGTAACATTGTTTTATACATTCTTATACTAACCTGTTCAATCCTTATCCAAACAAATCTTTGAATTTTCTTCATTTATAGTATCATGATAATTTTTGGAAATTTTTCCACTGTTGTCCAATAGACTGGTGTCTAACTGCCTTCATCTTTCCACAGTACACAGGCTGTGCGCATCACGGACGACCGCTTCCGCCACCCAGAGTGCTACACCTGCACAGACTGCGGCCTTAACCTGAGGATGCGTGGTCACTTTTGGGTTGGAGATGTGATGTACTGTGAGAAGCACGCCAAACAGAGGTACCAAGGCCCAGGTAGCTCCCCTCAAGCCACCGTGTCCCCTCGCCAATGAGTCAGCCACTCCACATCTGTCCCGCTCAGGATGCTTGTTACCCTCAAGATCCACTTCATATGACTCAGTTACAGACCTTGGGATGGGACATGGAGTGGACACTGATTAAATATCTGGCAGAGGATCTTTTTTGTCTGCTCACATTTAATTCTCGCAATATTATGATTCACTTTCTTGCCTTGCTAATAATTGTATCAGAATTGGGGCTTTGTTTCTTAACAAGGCTCAACCTCCACAGTCTCTTTAGGTTAATCTTAGCTCTAATGATGCACAGCTGTCATGGACTCAAGCCACATTACTCTGAAGGCCAGATTTACATAAAAACAATACTTTAGACAAACTCAGCAAGACTGACTCTCTGAGGATCTGGATAACATTTGAAACTCCTGCTGAAACAAAGGGACCAAAATCTCACCTACACTGCATGCCATCTTAAAAACCATACTGTATACATTGTTCTGTGTGAGGTAGGTTTGTGTGGGTGTGTGTGGGTGCATGCTTCAGATGCAGAAGTGTGTAAGCTTCTGGATGCCTTCCCTGCATCTGTGTGTGTGTGTGTGTGTGTGTGTGTGTGTGTGTGTGTGTGTGTGTGTGTGTGTGTGTGTGTGTGTGTGTGTATAAAGAAGGAGAGAAGGGAGGGGAGGTCCAAGTTATAACAGACACAAGGAGTTTTTGAGTTTGGCCGAAACCCTTCAGCTTTTCTGCATTTCTTTTATAAGCAGAAGTAATGAGTAAAAATAATGGAAAAAAATATATTTGCTGACTTGTTTTGATGCTTATAAGGGACTATAGAGTCATTCAATATAAGATATTTTTGATGTTTTTGTGATTAAACTGTCTTCTTTAATACAAACCATTTAAAATGCATCATGTATGCACGGGGCATTTGGTGTGAAAAGGATTGATATTTGTCCAGTTACAGCAGTACTCACAGACACACTGTGATGTCTTCATTTCATGTGGCACTAATAAAATCGCACAACCTGAAACTTTCAGTGAATGTGATTGTTTTGGAAGATATTTTCACTTTACACTATCCCTCATTACTGAAACACACTGTTTCACTACTTTTTGATGACAGCTTAAAATCAAAATTCTCCATTAGGGATAAAATGTACGTCACTCCTACATAGATCGAGATCTTGTGTTGTACATTTAAAAAAAAAAAAAAAAAAACACCACGGGTCCCTCTTTGGATTGGACTGAAATATGATTCCAAGTCACCATTCATATACGAACTTGTATGTCAATCGTTTACTGATGGATGGAGTTATAATTAATAAAATATGGGCGCGTCCACATCACTGTTGGAAGAAGACGGGTTGGACAACTAGGGCGTTGTCTGCTAGAGACTTTTCTGCATATTACAAAGGTGAGTAACATGTTGAACTGCTGAATGTGATATGTAAAGCTGATCATAGTCAACAGCACCCTGGAGTGATCTACAGCTCTGTCACTCATGTAATATTCATGTAATACACTTTACGAACAGAGGGGGGTAGCAACACTACAGTCTCAAACCTGAACAAAGAAACTTTGGAAAATAAGGGAGGGAGCGACAGTGGAACCTCCAGAATCAGAACAGCACCGCTGAATTAAATATTTAGCAAGACTTTGTCATACAGTCTCTTTGCTTGGAGACACATAGATTTAGATATGAAGGGAAATGTAGTCCCCACTGTGGAAAAATGACTGCATTTTACATGAGCCTGCATTTAAAGAAGCTCATTATTACTAATGTCTTCTGTGTGTGTGTGTGTGTGTTGTGTATCTTTTAATCAAGCTGTACATACACTGGCCCATAAAAATACATTTTCAGTATTTATACTGGACTGCATCTGCTACTGACAATAATTCACCAAATTATGATTTGATGACTCAAGGAATTGTTAAAGTGGGTTTATTGTCCTCCATAAATCTTTAATTAAAGCCAGGAAATGCTTAGGATTGCAGGACTGTGGGGCCGGGCCCCTGTGTGCTGCTGATCTCACACCACTAGATGTCATGGCCTCCTCAAGAAATACTGGGCCACAGATGAAGGCTGAATGTTTGCATCCCTGCTGGAAGTTTTCTTTTGTTTATCTACTAGCAGAAACATGAGCCTGAGCTGCACTTAAGCCTCTGCACTCACTCAGTCTGCCTCATGTCTCTGTGCTGAAACCCCCTTTGTTTTTTAACTTATACTTGCTCCAGTGTGTCACTTTGGAGGACAACCGGAACATGCCGAAATGAGTCTGCATCAGCCATCTTGCATGTTGTCTGTCGTTTTTGTTTCACGTTCTCTGCCATCACGAAAACTTCCATCAAAGTCTCCCTGAAGACATTATCTCAGTCTTAACTTTTTGAGCCTCCAAGCTTCTCTGTGTTCCACCTTTCCATTTCCCCTTTCTCAATACCCCACCTGGAATGGAGTCCAGATGTGGAACAGGGGAGAAGGAGAGATTGCTTGCTTGGCTATAAGGAGCGAAGGGGCTGTGGGGAGCATGGAGAGAAAATCTTGGAACGACATTAAAGTTTGTCTGGATGCCATTAAGTACAATTTGATGTAATGTGCAGTTTGGAACGTGACATTCTAAATGGAAACTGTGCTCTCCAGATGAGAGAGATTTGGGCCTATGCAGTTGGAGGGGGGTGTTGTTCTTGAAGCCTTATTTAACAGCTTGGATAAACAGCGCTCTGTTTCGTTGCTGAGTGGGCGCCCATCTACTTCTTGTGCTTTTCTTTCAATAATCGCACTGGCTGTCTGAGCCTGCTCCAGCGTACAGTATCATATACAGGAATAACAAACCCGGGGTCCACTGTGTGGGTCAGAGCACAGTGCCCCATTATACTGCTTGCATGACTGAGGTGCCTGCAGTTTGGATATGTCAGTGAATACATGTCAAGCTCAATTGCATAAAGTCCTTTTTCAAAAGCTTTCCTGTTTCACCTTCTCGTATTTTGCAATATTCTCCAGATTCAAATCGCCACAGTCTCCATCCTCCCTGGGCCTCTCCTATATCAAAAAGTATTTCTAAAACAGAAATCCATTACTGGATTTTGGGAACTTTCCATACACACAGGCAAAAAATGTGAAAAGGAGAGTTTAAGGAAGTTTACGATCCTCTGTGTTTTTTTTTGGATTGTGTGATTCTTTCGAAGGGAAAATGTCATTATTTCTCTCTCTAAATCGAAGCATTTGGCTTCTGCAAATATCAGCATGCAGCTGATCTGTTGTTAACATATACAGTCTGTGAGACCATCACCAGCAGGATTTGTTAAGGTTGGCTTTTCAAAACTGCTAAAAACCCTTTTGCATTTGTGCCACAGAACCTCTATATCCCAATGTTTTCAGGATAGCTTGCTGTTGCCCACGGCCTCCAAGCAGACATGAAATATAATATGAGACAATGCATATCTCTTCCCCATATCATCAATTTATAGTCTCTCTTCCAGAACAAACTCTTGTGAACTACTACGTCTCTCTGCAGTAACAATACAGGATTTACTGCGGTGTATCTATAAAAGTCTTTAGGCTACTTCCTCTCCTTCCCGCTGATTGAATGAAAAGCTTTGATGTGCTCAAACACACAATACTCAAGAGACTTCAGCTCTCATTCATAACTTGTGACTCGTCAAATCAAGACCTTCCTGTCCTCTACACCCTGGACAGAAACACACAGTTCAAATTAAATAAGCAGCAAAACAACAGCAACGTGGCACCAAAGCAGTTTCTATAAACTTATTATTTCACCTCCACCCTTATTACTGCTGCACCATGTTCTTTCATTTGATGACGTTATTGGATCTTGTGTCTTGGTTCTCACCACCTGCAATGTAATGGCTAAAAAAAACAAAAAACTCAGTCAGCCATCATACATAATGTATAGAAACGAAAAGGCAAATTCAGAATCGGATTTGAATTGATTAGTGGCTGCAAAAGACATTTTCTTCGGGCCAAGTAGCCTACACTGTGTGTGTGTGTGTGTGTGTGTGTGTGTGTGTGTGTGTGTGTGTGTGTGTGTGTGTGTCTGGGCTGGATGCGCTAGGACCGCGGGGACCAGAGCGCAGACGCAGACGGGAATGGGCGCACTTGGGGTTGAAACGGAGAGAGTTTGAGAGTGACAGAGTCAAGCAGGCAAAACCGCTAGATTTTCGGAGTTACACAGGAGCCGATCGACACCAGCTCACTTTTTTTTCCGACTTAACAACCTACATTTTATCTCCCACACCACTACCAGCACAACTTCTGTTTCATTTAGTCTACTAGTTGCGCCAGAGATCCAGTCTACGGAAAAACTCCGGCATCTGAGGAAACACTGAGGAAAACTTAAAAAAAAAAAAACTAAGCTAAAACAAAACCAAAAAAAAAGGACAGCTGGCAAAAGTTTCAGACAGTCCTTTTACTCTTTTCTTACTGAGAAAAAGGTGACAGCGTGGATCTGGATGTGACAGCTCATCTCATAAAGCTCTGGATTCATTTTAGAGGGCGAGATAACGGTGATAGATGTGGACATCTCCAGGCGTCCTACAGGGATGTAGAGATCCTGCAGAGTCTTTCCTGAGACCACCGACTGTCTGAGGCTGCTGGACGGACCTTCACATCTTTGGGATTAGACTGAAGGGAGCTGTGCGCTGCGGTGATATAATGGGACAGTCGGAAAACTATCGGAGCTGAATATTTGTGGAATGACTGGATGATGTGTGTTCATTACTGAGCAGAGACTCTCCTCGTTCAGGCCCTGCTCCTCGTCCAGAAGGTGAAAGAAAGTTTATTTATTTCATTTTATTTTATTTTTTACTTCTTCCTGCCCCCCTTGCGCCCTCTGAGAGCTCCATGGTGGAGATATGGGATGACTGGAGGCGGGGGTGCAGCTGAGGTGAGATCCAGCCGAAGGACAATGTTTGCGCCCGGCGTCGGCATCCCTCTGCTGCCGGGGCGTCTGGTACTGATGCTGCTCCTGCTGTCCGCCTCCGGGCCGAGGCTCTCCGAAGCTTGTCCCGGGGCGCTGGCCTCCACCAGCGGCTGCAGCTGCACGGACGAGCGGCCCAAAGCGCACGGAGTCCAGGCTTCGGGCAGAAGAGTCAGCTGCAGCAAGGAGGAGCTGAGTGAGCCTCCGGATCCAGGCCTACTCCCCAACAGGACCGTCACTCTGTGAGTCTCTGTGGAAAGTTTGATGTAACCTCTGAACTCATGGTTTTTTGGCCGTTTCCTTATGTGGCCTATGGTGAGCTCCAATGAAGGTGTCCTTTAAAATCCTATTCAGGTCTTTGGAAGAAGAGACATAAATCAGTCATGCCGCAGCTTTTACCATAGTTACCATCAGAACCGAGTTACCAGGAAGTGAAGGACAGTTCACATAAAAATACACAGTCTGAAAAACCCAATAGCTTTTACTTCAGTACTCCGATCAGGCCCACACACCCAAGACTCTGACCTCATGACCTTAGCTTTAACTGTATTGAGGACTTGTTGTAGTAATGATGCTTGTTAGGTCAGGAGTTACATCTTGATCTAGTTTTACTGTGCGGTGGTGGGCTGAGCAGTCGCTACTCTGTAAAGCATTAAGAAGATCAGAGTGAGGCCAGACTGGCTGTAGCCATCATCACGGCCAGCCTCTTTGACACAACTCTGTCACTTTAAATTTGACTCTGACCCAGTCAGGCTCTCACAGCTCAGCCCACTGTTTCATACCCGTGCACATGGCCCTGCTGAATCAGTGTTGTAAAACTGCAACAAACAGGAACGCATCTTAAGTGTTTGATATGTTGAGCTGGTGCTTTCTTTTTTGATAACACAACATCAACATCCTGCCTCACAATCACCGTCTGGTTAGGACAGAAAACACCAGTCAGTGAAAACTCGACGGCAATGATCTGATTCTACAATGATTATACACCGGCTCGGTTTATTTGTGTGGTTCATTTGGATAGAACTTAAAAGAGCCTCATCATGGGCCAGAACACACAAACTGCTATGATGGATGTGCTACCTATCTATCAGGGACACATTTCTGGGAGGTGTTTTTGCTCACTTGTAATGTAGAGTTTTTCTTCACAGCTGCTCAGACTTTCTGAAGACATTGCTCATTCCCACAGTATGTTACAGTGTCTGTACTCTAATCCAGTGGGAAAAATTCTAGCTACACATGGGCACAGTAAAAAACTAAAAAAAAAAAAAAAAAACACATTCAACTGTTTTACTGCAGCACACATATGAGGTAAAGTAAGGGGAGTTATGCCCCAGGAGAGGTGAAACCAGCCAGCAGTCCATTTATAGGACTTAAAGTTGCTTGCTTAATAAAGGCAGGATAAACATCTGGGGAACACATTGCCGGGAAACCAGAGGAAAAAATGGCTTGGGTGGCAGTGGTTGAGGTGATTGAAGATAATCTTCCATCCCCGCACCTACTAATTTTGGTTGAGTTGTTTTTGTACAGATGTTTAGCATTCTCTGACACTTTTATGAGGCTCCGTACGAGGAGAAAACAATTCCAACCATAATCCGCCATTTTCTTTACCTTGTCCTGAGAACTCTTGTGTCTGGAAAGTTCATTTTCCTGAAGATTTTGTGGGTTCCTCAAGCGCCCATCGTTGCTCACATTAGCTCCAGATGTGGAATGTGAGAAGTTGTGTTGATACTCGTGTTATTCCTGACATTCCTCAGTCTGCTCAGAGGCTGTAGACAGTATTCCAGGTGCAGCTGGGGAGCTCTGTCTGTGGCCCTCACCACCTTGGTCACTCCCCACAATCGAACGGCCTGACAGCCAGCACCGCTGCCCTCTCTCCAGGGGCAGTCTGGAGGAATGCTCTCCTCCATGCTGAGCAGAACTGGAAGACACCAGGCTCAGAGCTTCCGGGGCCGAGCGCTACATGTAATGCACAACAGCTGGCCCCTGTGAACATTCCGACTGAGGCCCCTCAGCCTCATGGGAAATCCCAATGGGGATTTGTTTATTAAAACTATTAGTTGGCTGTTTGTTATTCCTGCCAGCCATAAAGGGGCAACCCATCGCCCCAATATTGCCACCTCCTCCTTTTGTTTCTCAGTGTCTGTGCTGCACTTGGATTGCGTTGCTGTGTGCCAGCATGTACACCACACTAATCACTGGTTTCATGATTCATTATGCTAGCCTCCGGTCATCTGTCCCACTTTCCCTCTTTTCCTTTATCTCCCGCTCCCCATTTCTCTCCCCGTCGCATCCCCTCGATCATGAGTTCATCCACACGCAGTAACTCTCAACCTAAATATTTAGTAGTCTTGGTAGGAAACTGCCATATCCAAACTCCTTCCAGATGTGAGCCTGTGCAGGCTTGTGTTTAGGCCTAATTATGCACGGCTGCGAAGGAGCTGGATCACTGCGAGAGGAAGAGGAGCGGAAGGGTAGAGAGGGGAAAATAGATAAGAAAAGCGCTGTTGTTGGACAGAAAGTAGGAATAAATGATGGAAGTTGTAAGCGAAGGAGGAAGATGAACGTGAGGAGTAGAAGAAGTGGGAAGAAGGAGCTGAGGTGGAGCAGAGCAAGAAAGGAGAGTGGATGGAGGAGGAAGAGGAGAAGTTTGGCCGGCGGTTCAGAGGGATGTGCCCCTGGAGACCGAAAACTCCCCTGCCCCTGACTAACAGATCTGCGATACTGGGGTGAGAGGGAGGAAGAGGAGGAGGAGAAGGCCAGGCTCCTTGGTGTAGAAATATAGCTTCAGTTCCAAAGCATTGCTCCATGTCTGTGTTATTATTAACCTTTTGAAAGAGTGTGAAAGAGAGACATGGTGATGAAAAGAAATCTGTGCCCGTGGATGGATGCATATCAAACTCACTTAAGTTGAAGCCATGACACAGAGCCATCATTCCTTACTCGGCACTGTGCGGTGGCAGCTGTGCCTGTTTTAACGTTTTAATGGGCAACAGACAAATGAAGAGAAAGTACAGTGGCAGTCTATGTGTGAATGCACTGCTGCTTCATTGCTTGTGGTTTTGAAGTCAAAACCATACCCCTCCCTTTAGCTTATTTTGCTGTCACTGTCGTCAGTGACTGATGGCTTCAGCTCGATGGGTGCCAGGCTGAAGGAGTGGGAGGGCACACATGCTCAGTGCGGGGTCAGAAGGCTCTTCATTGGCCCGGTGCCCCCCTCACCCCTTCACCTACGACAGCTGCAAGGCAGTTGCTCCCTGCATGTTTGCACTTGAGCCCAGTGTGTCACTGGCTGGTAGCCGGGGGGGTTACATAAAAATATTACAGCTCTGGTTGTAATATATTTTTATGAGTGAGGGTCTTTCTTTGTAAATGGATATTTGTAAAAGTTTATACTGGGCGGGCGGTGTTACTGAACAAAGGCCTGAGTTTAGTTTAACTTTGTTCTCTGAAACTATAATCATTGTTTAGTTCTCGCCGATTATCAGATGAGAAGATTGATGTACACGGCTAATTAGCTTAGCTTAGCATAAAGACTGGAAACATGTGGAAACAGTTAGCCGGCTGTGTCCAAATCAAACTAAATCCACCTACCAGTTCCTCTAAAGCACACTTAGTGATAGTTTGGGTTATTTGACACTGAGGGGGGTGTGAGATAGGCCTCTAAGGTCGTTGTATTATGTGCCGGAGATGCAGATCAGAGTAGCAGCTGGATGTAAATGCCTCACACATCCCCATGCCATGTTACCCAAACTACCACATAAACTCTCCTGGTATTCTACACTTTTTGGTACAGATTTATCAAAGGGGGTTAAATTTGGTGCTGTTCAGCAGATTTTGACCATTGGACAGAGCCAGCTTAGCTGTCTCCCCATCTTTCTACTCTTTGTACTAAGCTAAGCCTCCTGGCTGTAGGATTCATAATTTTGTAGTCACCAGACCAGTGAAGGCAACATGCAAAATGTGACCTGTCTTGCGACTGGAGAGGTTTGGAGGTTGAATATTCTCATTTGACAGCAGTGGGGTTTTTTTGTTTGTTTGTTTTTTTTTTTTAGATAAACCCACATTTGTTTGGTTCGTCACGTAGCCAACCATCATACAATCCGTCCTCCTTTACTGCATCTGATGCATCCCCCGTGCCTCTGTTCACTCAAAACCAGCGCGCATAAACAGTACGATCGACTGGCAACGGTATAAATTTGCGTGTGCCTTTAAGCAACAATTTATCTTGTGAGTCACATTATTGGTTTCCCACTTGTGGCTGATGTGCGGTTGAGTAGCAAAGGGCCAGCAGATGTGTTGGCGGTTTTTATGCTGGGTCTGTGTATAAGTTTGTGCTGAGACCGGCGGATGAGATGAAACATCCCAAGGAGTGGTCTTATCAGAGGGGTGAATTCCTATAGCTGGATGAGCACAGGACCCCCAGCATTCCTCCAGCGATAGGGTTTATTTATGTGGGGAAAGGTGTTGAGAGGAGGAGGGGGGCTGTTGGACCCTCCTCTGCACATGTTAGGTGGGGCAGTGGTCAGCAATAAATCAAAACAACAAACAAAGGCCCGACACAGGATCCTTCATACTCAGCTGCAGCACCTGCCAATGCCACACAAGCTTTGGATTTTATTGTGCCCTCACAGGTCAAGGGAACCTGATCAGAGTGGGACATCTCCACACGCTCGCTGAGCTGTGCTGCAGCTCTCTGCCTGTTTGTCCGATGAATGTGCATTTCACTTATCACCTCATTGCATTTGTCGATCTAAAGGCTGCAATATTTCAAAACTTGCCAAAACACAGGGTTGTATTGTTATAGTAATCTCGCATCCCCAAGTGGCTTTATTGTTATTTTAGTTTTTCTTTTTGTGCCGCTCTCTTCTTATCTTTCTCCAAAAATGCCTGACTTTGGCTTTTCTTTGCCAGTGCTAACTTCCCCTCTCCCTGTGTCTGACCACAGCAGCCCCCAAAGTTCCTGCCCTGGGTCGACAACACATGAATACAGATGGAGATAATGGGTGTCTATAGTGGGAACGCCTGTGGCTTTAGCGTGTGTGAGTGTGTGTGTGTGTGTGGGTGGGTGCTGTCTGCTCGTTTTTTTGATATGTTTACTTTTGAACTTTGTAATGTCATCTAAGTTCTGAAATGTGCATCTTAAGTTACTTTTTGATGATGGTAATGATGCTTGGTTAAACAGATTTATTCCAGGATTCATCTACAGTAACATAACTATTAACATGAATAATATGATACTTGATCATTTAAATAGGCATAATATGAGAGTTATTTCAAGTCATGGTCAGGTTAGCAGCTGTGATAGTAGTTTCTATATCTGATGTAGCATCTGTTTCAGTCATTCCCTAATTAACCTTCCTGAAAAGAATTTCACACAATTCTTTTGTCAAATTACAAAAACCTACAACTCCCACAAAAAATTCCCAGCAGGAACTTTCACAGGCACTTACTTACTATCTTTTCCCAATTTTTTTAAGTGTAGTTGGCCTTTCTGTCTTCTAAAATGTCTCCACTGGCTTTTAAAGCTGCACTTACAAACACGCCCCAGCACCACAACTCAAATCAATGCCATTTATCCCATGATAGTCAAAGACTTGTGTGAATTTGTGTACTGTTGTTGTTGTTGTTTTTTTTTTTTTATGCAGGCATGTTAAAACAAACATATTGAGTAAGAAATAATATTAGAAAAGTATGAACATACTTAGTATATTATTCATTATAGCATTATAGCATCATATTTTCCAGACAGAAATGACAGCCGTTTCAATCTTCTAGTCGAACTCTCAGCAAAATTTCCCACTCATTAAATTTCCCAAGCTTTCCCAAAACGTTTCCCTCCAGTTTCCATATAAGGACCAAAGGTCATGCAGGGACAAATATATGAATCTCACAGTTTTTTTTTTTAAATGCAAAGGTACTCAATAAAATTTTTGAATTTAGTTGATCAATATTTATATTGTAACATTTTTATAATCACTGATATACACCCTGATTATTCAACTAACATCAACACATCTCCATAATTTCTCGATTTGTTTAGTCTTCAATCTCACACTATTGTAATTGTTTTAATGCTGAGTGTGTGTGTGTGTGTGTGTTTCGCATTACCACAAGATACAGTGTCTCAGTCAAGGGACAGAAAAATTAAGCAATAACAGTTTATTCTAGTCTTCACTGAAAGAGCTACCTCTGGTTAAAGATACAGCATAAATGTATAGTCCTTGTTAAACCATTGTTAAGTGAATCTTGGTATTTCTGGACTAGTTGGGTTGGCATGAAGAATGAAAAAGGCTCCTGTCACATGGCGACAACACACAAACTACAAGACAAAAACACAACCTTGTCACAGATGCTTCTAAAGACTCTGTGAACGTATCTGGAGCAGAAAGATTTGAGCCGACTTTGTAAAAGCTGCCTGATTCACCAGCACTCTTTGCTCAGGAGCAGAAAACAGAGGCTGCTTATAAGACAGAACAATGAGACGATGTTATCCAGCCACACACCACATTCCACTCACTGTCTCAAAAGGCTAAATTCACTAAATTGCCTCATTAAACGTGTAAAAACACTTTAGACAGTGATTAAACTGGCTATTGTACTCCTGCTCTGCGGCCATAAACCTTCCAGTTTGGTTAGTCTTGACTTGTCTATGACTCTAAATATTGTAATAATTTATTGCATCTTTACAGTGAGCCGCTGCTATTTCAACTTGTGCTCCCTGGCTGTTAATATTCACCGCAGCAACTTGTTTGTCTTAAAACTTACACAGCTCCAGGTAATTCTAAGGAAGAAACACGCTTCATGGATGATTCTTTGTGAAAAGACTTGATGAATTCTTTAATAAGACAAACACCAGGTGGGGGACCTTCATTTCTTAAGTGTACATTGTGTTTGCTGGCCTGTTGGCCTGTGCACACACACATATGGGAAGGGTGTGTGTGTGGCCGCAGCTCTCAAAATAGGCCTCAGTCCTCCCTTCTCTAATTAGAGACATTTAAAAAACCCAGATTTTAATTTTAGGCTGGCAGCTTTTTGGACCACATATGCAAACACACACGCACGTACACACTGAGTTAAACATACACACTTTCCATATAAATAAATCTGATAGGTCGCACACTTGTGTATCTAAATTTGCACACACACATACATAGCCGCGAACCACAAAGCCACAAAGCCTTACTCTCAGCCTGGTAACCCAAGCACAATACAGTGTACTCTGTAATAAGTGGTTGCATGAATCCAAGCGGGAGCACACTACCCGTATCTAGCCTCAAGGCAAGAGAGGATGATAACAAAGCTAAGTACTGCAAAATTCTCTACATACTATAAATCACAGGGCTGCTATATTTTCTTTCTTTAATTTGTATTAGGAGAGAGTGTCCCCCTCCTTAATGCCCCCCCTTCCCTGATTGATGACAGAATTACTGAATTAGTTTTCAAAATGGTTTCACAAGAAATATTTTGCATGCAATTTCATGGATGCTCCTTTCCATGACAGGCAGTAAATGGGGCTTGTAGCTTGGCAGTGTTCCCTGGTTGCTGCTACGAGCCCTCTGGTGGGTCAGGCACAATGGCCACATTCACATCTTGACATGCATTTGCTGCTAAAGTGCCTGGTGTGCTCAAGGGAAGTTAGTCTCTCTGTTACATTCAGTGCCGTGACAAGCTCAGGGTGCTAGAGGGCTCCTGGGACCGCTGGCTTAGGTGGCTCTCTGTCTTCTTACGACGAAAGGGTTAAACTTTTTGGACGGACCCTGGCGCTGAACAGTCTGGACGCGTCTTAGAAGTACTTATTGTAACAAAGATGACACAACCACCTACCAGTCTGAGAGATCTCTCTGCTTATACTTCCTTTCACCTCCCCCCCCCTCGATCTTCCTCTTCTTGCTTCTGTCTGTTAGCGGCGGAGAGCCCGAGAGACTCTGGGGTTGGGTTCAGCTGATGCAGGATTTTTTTAAGGCCAGCGCAAATATTGTCAGCTGTCAACAATCATGAATGTGCCAACAGTCACTGTAAATCTCATTGAACTGGATCGTTTTCATACCATTTATTGAATGATAATAATTATCATTCTCTCAGGATTAAGCTCATGACACTCACAACCAACACAGTAGCAAATCTATAAATCAAAAATCCACTTATAATCAAACCATTTGCCCCATAATTCATTATAATGGGGTTGAGTGATGCAGACTTAAAAATATGAAATTTTTACAGTTTTATTCTTCCCCCACAGCCCACATATGCACATTTCCTGAAATGACAATTTACTTTACCAAAACTATAAACACAAAAAAAGCCACTCTCGGGCCAGCCAAACCTCAGGCATCGGAGACTAAATTAAACGCTTTATTCAAAACATGTTATCTTCCATCTAAATGAAACTGCAGATTACTTCTTGCCTTTAGACGACAGACAGGAACAATACTGAAATAGGCGAAAAACTATCAAACTGAATCAAAACATGTTCACACAATCTTTTCACATTTAACAACTTTCTATATTCATTTTGTAATTGGGAAAGTGTGAGAATCACTAGTGTTTGGATTTGGCTCATTCACAACATGGTAAAGTAGTTAGAAAATACAGAACAAAAATTATGAAGTTGCATTTCTTTTGTTGTCCCTGTTGCTTACACTGTCCATGAGTTTGTACCAAGGCAGACGCAGACAGGTAACAGCGCTGCTATAATGAATGCAGGCTCACATTCACACTGTTATGACTGATGCTAAATGGCAACATTTGTCTTTTGCAAATTAAAACAAGTCTAAACGTTTATCTGTGTGAACATATACCAGCAAGCTGCTCTATGTCCCAGTGACACAAATGCACACAGATCATCCCATCATGTGACATGTCATGACCCAGAATTCTCTGCCACTAATGAAGGTCCATACCAATTACTGCTGCAAGTTTATCGCCGCAGGAGCCCCAACTCAGCAAATGGCTGTGTGCACTGTGCTGCAGTTGTGTGTTTAAATGTGTCTACCACTGAAACCTTTTCTAGAAGATGATCTCTCACACACAGTCAGTCTGTCACACACACTATGAACTGTTCATTGTGAGGCCATTTTATCTTCAGACATGGGTCAGTCTGGGAACTTTCCTCTCCTTAACTGGAATGGCATTCATCTACTTAAAAAATGTCAAAACAGAACATCAATTCTTAAGGCATCATATGACAGGTATAATGATCAAATCCCTTTTTTCTGACCTATCCATGAGCTCGTAGGTGACTCTCTGTTTTAGGCCAGCTCCTTGATTATGAGGTTGAACTGCAGTGTATTGTAGTTTTGAAAAAGGCGATTGATCTATTAGAGCTGGCATGTACTTGGGGAAAAGCAGCCATGGAAATCCTGTGAACCACCAAATAAAGTAATACAGTTTTTTAATCCATCTTTTGGTTCAACCACAATATATTGTAGATCCACTACTTCTGTTCTCATTACTCTGAGTGCCATGTGTGGGATGTGTATATAAAGAGAAATGCTGCCATGTTCACTTAGTTTTCCTCTGTGAACTGCCAATATACTTGAAAAGCAACTCTGGCAAGCAAAAGCAACTTAAAAGGAGAGTAAAGAGGGAAAATGCAATAAAAAAAAAAAACACTGATGATCTTATACAAAAAGTTCTTAGCTGAAATACACAGATTGAAGTGCTCACACTGCTGTTAGTATAAAAGTGGATAATCGTCTTGCTTTCAGCAGAATTTAATTACCTCCAAGGAAAATTCCCTCAAGGCTAAATGATTATTTTCTTATTTATGTGAGCTTAAGCAATGCTGTGACACAGACCAGCATGTGCATTACCAAGTCAGCACGCTAATTAAACCAGGCTTAATTCAATAATGACGCTCTGAGTTTCTCATTGAGAATCACCCTCATTATTTGGCTCCCATTGGTCCCCAAATTGGGGCTGGATTTATGGCACGTTACCAATCTCTTTCAAAGGCTCTTGTCTTTCACCTCGCGTGTGGTCCTCGGGGGTAAGAGACCTATCCAAAGTTAAATGATGTTTACACAGTGGCCTGTTTGATTGTTTTGACTCTCTTTATTACACTGAACCTGCGCCTCCTCATCTCTGTTGGCCTCATACTGGAACAGTGCTTGGGGTGAGATGAGAGGTGGAGCACTGATTCAGCAGCGATCAGCATCCAGTCACACTTCAGCCACTTCAAGTGTTTTCAGGGGTGATGCTGCAGAAATGTTCAGTATTAGAAATCAAAGACAACATTACGATAATTCAGAGATTATCGGGGCAGGGGGTTTAGCCTCTAGATGGATTCTTCTTAAATATAAACCCCTTCTAAAAACTCCTGTCTTTGCATCTGACAGTGGTTTGTTGTAGAGGCCTGCAGCTACATAAAGCTCACTGTCTGAGTACAGCATGCCTAAATATTTGGAAGTCAACAGACGCCAACTGGAATCAGCGCTTTTTACTCAAAAACATTTCATTCATATTCGAGGCTAAATGCCAAACCAAGATGGAGCACTTCCTGTGTATTGCTCCCGCTTACAAAACAGCTTTGAGTGTGTGTAGCAGAGAGACGGGATAAAGAATGCAAAGATACTGACACCAACATTTCAGAGGTAACACAGGTGGTGTTGTTGTGTTTGGGTTTATAGCGTCCTAGCTGCGAACATAGCAAGGTGTGTCTTCCCTCTCTGTGCATCTGCACCAGGTCATGATGTGGAAAGCTGAAAGGACTCCGTTGAGCTGCTGCTCCCCGTGTTGGTGCCGGCGCCACACAGCCAACATTCACAGCTTCACCACTGAGATGATTCCTCACAGCCAAAATGATGGTTGACAATGAAACCAAAACCAAACCGGCTCTAGGGAAAGAATTTGACAGACAGCTTCGGTTTACAGTTCACACAGGTACCAACACACACACACACACACATTGGGCCTTTCTCCAGACCTGAGCTGGTATGTGACAGTGAGACATCTGTGCAGTTACGGATCAGGGTGAAGAGCGGAAGTAAATCTGTGAGCAAATACGATTTGTGACATGCTGTCACGGCCCTGTATGGCCCTCAAAGGGTTTGTGGGTTTAGGAAGCAAACTGAGCAAACCAACAAAGTGAGTGGCACCGTGCAGGGAGGAGCTTCTGTGGTTTACTAGACAAGACTCTTTGTATGGCTTTTCCTCTTTATACTCCATCACGCAGCAAGGAAACCCCAAGTTAACACTGAACTATGGTACTTGATCCTGAAACATAAAGGCCTGCTGACAGTAGCCATACTTTTTATTATACGATAATGAATCCCCACAAGTTTACTTTGTCAACGGTATATTTGTTTGGATAGATCTCTGCCAACATCTGGGTTAAAAGAATGTGAGGGAATGTTTTCATTTCCTCTAAAAGTAGGCTACAGCATGCCATGTTAAAAAGATCACATTAGTCCCCTGTTTGAATGTTTGTGGTGAAACACTGTAATTTTGGACCACAAAAGTTTTAAAGATATCAAGTTTTCTATCCAGAGTCATTCAACACATTACCTGCAATTTTCCTCAAGGTTGCTGGCTTGACATGGTATTTTCAACATTTTCAATCTCTATTTGTTCCTTTCCTAATCATACACTTTCAACAGAAACTAGAACTAATTCAGAAATGTGCCAAAGAGCCCAACATAATCAGCAAATCATGGAAAGTCTTGGCCATAATTAGTGCAAATGCTTTTAAAATATGTGTTTGTTTGAACTATTCAGGGAGCAGTGGATAAATTATGAAAGGGTTTGCACAAAAACTTTAAACCAATAGTATAAAATGTACAAGGCAGGAACCTTCAGACACAGCAAAACCTCCCATCAGCACATTTTATAATATATTCAGGTTTGTTTGTGTTCAATAAAACACTTGTATTTTCAGTTAAGTAAAAGGATGGGTTCATTTCATTCATATATTATTTTTCACATCTGACTTGTAGGCAGCGGAAAACATGTCTAAAGGACACGCGCTTTTTCTGTCTGACCCCATTTAACCCCTCTGTTTTACATAAACTATATGAGCGCACAACCCAATGGAAGCTGCCATCTGTGCTTCTGTTATAACCCCCCCGGTTTTTTGATCTTTGTGTAAATGAATTAGATGAAATGGTTATGGGATCCTGGAGCCTGACTTGAGGCCCTGGTTTTTCACATTGATTAGATGGATTCAATTATCCCGTCTGATTTCTCTGAGGCCTTTGTGGTCTAAGAGAGTTAAATGAATGAATGATGCTAAATTGTAGCTCTGTGATAACGTCCATGATCTGGACCGAGTTAACAAGCTGCCGTGCCATGTACCATACAGCTTAATACTGTTGAAAGTTGATTAACTCAGGCTGCCATCTAATCTGTCACTGATGTTGTGTAGAAATGAGCCACTTTCACACAGTAAAGCTTCGACAGACACATTGCCGAGGAGACGCATGCCTTGTGGTGTGGACTTCAGAAGTTAGTCATCTTCTGGGCTTGTGAAGCTCTGTCAACCTCTCTGTCCTGCAGTGAGGAAGTGATGCACTCTCAGCTGTCACCTGCCTCAGGACACTGCTCTGTCTGTCTGAAGGCTGTCCAGGAAGTGCTCTCTCTCCAACCCCTGACCTCTGAAACCGGGCTCTGAATAAACAGCTAATTGGCTGGGTTTCCTGTTTAGCCTGATGGGAACGCAGACTATTTCTGTCTGTTTACAGAGTTCTGGCCCTTTCTCATTCTCAGAGTTGTACTGTCTGCATTTTTTATGAAAGAACAATGTCTTTCTCTGCAAATGTTCTCCACACACCAGTCTTTGAGGATTATACGGTAGTGTCCAGCCTCTGTAACTCCCCTGCGTTCCTGGAACTCTTTGCCTTTTGTTGTTTATGGGAGGGTTTCAGTTAGCTCATTTTGTGCTCTTTGTTTATTTATGAAAGTCAGCTTTCAAGTCCCAGCGTACAGCACAGCAAGATAATTGAAATATTCTGCACGGAAATTTCTTAACTTGAGACAAATGAGGGTTATTCTGATAGGATGCCACATGTTCACATTTTTTTAAAAACATTTCCCCAAATGTACACACTTTTCTAAATCACACAGCCATTATATGATTATTAGGTTATACGTTGGTCTTATAGGTTTGTGGACATGCACGTGAGTCCACGTTCAACAACTCCAAAACCTAATGTACAGAGGCCTCAGACTAATTCTGCACAATAAGCTTAGGCAAAGAGAAACTATTTGCATCTGAACTGTCTGTGCTGAATTAAATTGCTTGTTTCATTGCCAGATGTGACTTTCTCCTCTCCTATCTGTATTGAATTATTCAGGCAGTTCCGGATCCTCTGTAGCTTTCATCTGCAGCCTGCATCCAGTTATAGAGGAGATACTCTGCCCAAAGTCTAGTGAGGGACCCGAAAGTCCAAGAGTCACAGGTTCAAATCCAGGCTACACTATGAGAGGACAGCTCTTGTTTAACATCCTCTTGAAAAACGTCTTGACTTAATAACTTTGATTTATTTGTGTCTGTGTGGATTTGTGAACATGTTTGTATTTTTTTTCCAGTTATAGAAAGAAGCCATTGAGCTGAGATGATGTGAATTGGAATAGAGGGCATTAACAGTGTAAATTAATGTGGATACTGAGATTGTTGTGCAAGTGATAACACTCACTTTCATAGAGAATGAAAGTGAAGCTAACATTTTCACTTACATACCTCGTGAATCAGCCAGATGGGTCTTGGTTTTAAAGTCATCATTAGTGGAGCAGTTGTCCAGTCTGTTCTTGATTTTATTACAGACCAGTTAAAAAATATAATTTTGTGGTTTCTAAATTTGGTAGATAATTGCAGGAAGGTATTGGCTGAAGTTTTCAGGCCAACTGGAACAGAAGACGATGTTCTTTCTTTTTGTTTGCCCATTGGATGGAGAACTAACCTCCCTGTTTTCAGCTCGTCCTGATGTTGTGGTTGTTAATTAAGTTACTGTCGTGGAGAACTCAGTCAGGCTCCCTCTTCCCTGTGTACCAAGGCTGTATGATTAAATCTGGCCATTAAGTGAGTTGGAAGGCGTGGAGCTGAAGGCAGTGTTTTTATTGATGTGGCAGGAAACAGGGGGGCTGACTGCTGCTGCTGCTGAATCTGTAAATCTCACAGTCAGCTCCCATTTTTAAAGGAGCACACACCGTTCCACTCTCAAGAATAAGAGCACACTTAATGTCGCAAACAGCCCATTAAGCACCATGTGGTAGGGCCGAGGTTGATGTGAAACTTGAGGGTGTGTTAATGATGGTGGGCTGTCGCCAGCACAGGGCCCCCGTTACACCCCGATCTCCAGCTGAGCGGACCTGGGAAGGTCTGTTCATCCACCGGGCCAGACACTTTAGTGCGAACACTGTATCCTGTCTCCGGAAAATTACGTTCCTGTGCAACAAATTTGCAACCACAAAGACAGAGCTTAGTCTCGGCTGAATGTAGAAAAAGTTACCACTGAAGCACAAGGATACATTGGCTTTTTAAATCCAAACAAAAATCTCTCCCTGAATCTTTCCCAAGTGGATTAGCGAAACACACCTAGCAACACAAGACACACCCAGGTCTTTAGCACTATGTTTTGTGTTCTGTGGGCATATTCATCCACCCTGACCTGCTCCCTAGTTTTATTGCAATATAAGACCATCATACTTCCTGAACTGGAAAAAATGTTACAATGAATGTAACTCAGGCAGCAGTTTTATTTCCTCTAAAGCTCTGGAGTCATGATGGGTGCATTGAGGCTTGGGCAGTTTGTAAAAGTGAAAAGGTTATTCATATAATTTGGAAGTAACTGTGTTTTTGTTTTACCTGTCGTGTTCATTATTTATCCCTACTTTCAGTTTACAGGCTACTTTGCTGTTGCTTCATACTTGGTGGACAGACAAACGTGATATAAATCTACATATCAAACACTTTTTAAGAATGTTAACTGAATTTAATCTATATATTAATTAATTCCTGTTATGCAAAAGTCTGTCCTTACTGAATGATTGGTGTAATTATCCATTTCCCATGACTCCCCCCAGACAAGAAAATCTCAACCTGGCATCCAGTGTGTCCTGCAGCCCTCTGCACGGGCCAAGTGATCTGGCTTTAGGGGAAACAGGATAATTAACATTGTCTGTGCCACCATTTGTTTGATGTGGAAAGACATCCTTTTGATGTAACAACGTATGCAAAATGATTATCAAGATTACGACTTCCCTCCTAATCTTGATGTCCTATTCCAGCTCGAGCATTAATTGGAAACATCTTTGGATAGCGTTTTTTCTAAGGCTAATCTTTCATATGACATGCAGTGGACAGTTCACCTTAGCTCTCATCCTCCTCTGATGAGGCCTTAAAGCTGAAGTAGGGATAAAACTGGTGTCCGTGATAGTAATTTTGTATATTTGAGGTTAACATCATAAAATCTGCTCTGATACTTTCAATCTAGATTTTTTTTAAACAGTACTATGGATCTTCTCTTCTGTTATGTTTTTTACAGGATATTGAGCCACAACAAAATTCGAATACTGAGAAATGGATCCTTCTATGGACTTTACACTTTGGAGAAGCTGTGAGTAGCCTATTTCATATCATTCTTCATTACTTTTGGTACACTTTCATGTTTTTTGCCTCCCTTAAATTTATGTGAGAAATATAAGTGGGAGCTATTATTTTAACCTGCCTCACACCATTGTAGAGAAGTAGACTTGGTATCAGTGATATCTGAGCAGTTCTCTATGCTTCTATTCAGTCGTGGGCTTTTGTCCAGCAGGGAGGATGATACACTCAGAGTGGCTATCACAGAGTTATGTTGAAAAGTTCGCATTATTACAAGTCAGTGCTTCATTATCAGGTAAGCTACTCCAGAGGACAAGATAAGGAGATCTCTGGGAGGAGGTGTGACTTGGCAGCTATGTCTGGCACTCCCTAGTAGCAATGTAATCACTCTGAATGGGCTGTTAGACAGGTGATAGACAAGCTAATATCCTGGGAGTTATAACTGCACAGCAATCCTGGTGACAAATAGGAGAAGAACGAGACAGAGCAGTTTGTCTGCTGGATTATCTATTACATTGGTCAGATATCTTCACAACTATTGAGTGAATTGTCATGAAATTTAGTTCAGACATCCCTGGATCTTCAGGTGATAGATACTGATGTTTTTAGTGACGCCACAAAGTACCACATGAGGCTGGGTTTTCGGGTTTGTGGTAAAGCTTCTCCACAGTCACGATTCCCAGGGGATGAATTACAATCCAGATGAATTTTGTCGTCATTATCAGGTTAAACTTTCCGTTTGTTCAGCTTCTCACTTCATGACTAGTGTTAAATAGCAATTGTTTACATGCTAAGAATGTGAATATGTTTTGCATCAGCATGTTAGCTTTGGCTTTGGGAACACCCTACCGTGAGGATTCAGATGAGTCCAAAGGAGTCCGAAGAAGCTTCAGGACATTTGATTTCTTAGAGTAGTAGTAGATGATCTAAACTGCTGGCAGTGGCAGAGGGTTAAGGATACAGTGTGATATGACATGTATTTGGTTGCTTTTACAGCTACCATGGTCAGGAATCCCGGCTACAACCTGCCGGATCACAGACCCAAATTTCCAATGCAAGGTGTATTGTTTTATGGAGCATCCTCCTAAAGGTTTATGGCAACCCAGTAGCTGACACCACAAACTCAGCAGCTTCAGTCTGGATACCATCGTCTGGCAGACATACTTATTATGCCAGAGGTGATGGGGGGGGTGAGTATGCTGAAGGGATATTAGTTCCACATGCCACTCGGAGCTGCCACCCATGAAGCCAACGGGCTTCTCAAAAATGTTGAAAGAAAGAAAAATATGATAATTTGCTGCAGTTGTTACCTTGTTAGTACAAACACTACCTACTGCAGCTCAAACCAGACGTGCCAGGCAAGAACAAAAGCCAGATTTGCTGAAATAGCTGTTTTTATGTCTGGCATGTGGATGCCATGGGTGAATAGTTTCAAAGCCAAGTTCTCAGCCCTCAGCCCAACCGTCTTACACTGAATATGCTGATAAAGCTGGTGACAGGAAGGCACTACTTCTAAATCTTATGACTAATTCCAATGGGATGAATAAGTGAGCAAAGTAAAGCAAAAGTAGATGTGTAGCTTGATGTGTTTGAAGAAAAATGAGCTGATGTTGCTTGTTTTTGTAAGTGCGGACAAGATTCCCTGTGGCGCTGTGGGGTCGGTAGGTCCGGTAACTTGAGCTTACCCGCTAACTGGCCCTTGTACCTGCAGCAGTTATAAAGCTGGCAGGGGGGCAACAGGGTGGAGCTTTCCTGGAGGCTCGTAACTAAAAGACCTGGGAGAAAGAGACGGAGCGGGCGGACACACTAAAACACACACACAAACTCACATACTAGCTGCCACAGAGGGAGATGTGGGCGTCTGTAAGGAGAGGACATAACATAAATCACCCAAGCCTCATTTCACTCCTCTGCCTCAACATTGACGCTGGCTCTCTGACACACAGCAGTGGAGGTCTGCTTACTCACTCTGACGTCTTCAACCTTTAATTGAGCCCTGCACAGCTTATAATTACATGTGAGCTCATGGGAAAATTGCTGTCTGATGTGAAAAACGCCACACTGAAATTCACTATTGCTATGATAGAAGGGTTTGAAGGGATGAATCCAGGTTTGAGTTTACAGTGAAGGTTTGGATATGTCTTTTGTTTCTGCTTTTTTTGTATCACACTGAGATTTCAGTTGTGTTTTGTCTCTATTTGGCCACCATCGCTCTTCAGGTCTTCACAGTGTTTTCAGTATGTTGTCTACATGTGCTTGTCATTTAGAGCAGTAGTGAACAGTTACTCATATTATGTGGTCAGCACTGTAATCAAAGGCCAGCCCACTAGGGCTGAACAAACACACATCAGGGAATTACACTGCATCTCTTCCCCTATGAGACAAGGATAAACACAGTCTGCTCCCCTGACTGCACACACAAACACGTACACTCTCACTTTTGGTCCATCTCTGTTGCGACTTCAGTGTGTACTGTAACTGAGTGTGTTTCCTAGTATGGGCACCCTCGTTTCTTCTCCACTCATTTCAAACAGGTCTGGTGACTCTTTGAGCAGACGCACACCCACATACTCACACCAGACATCTATTCAGAGTTGAATGCAGTCTGATCTGCTGTTGTTAGTGGGAGAATACAGCTCCAAGGCAGGCCACCCTCCTCCGGGCCAGAGAGTGCAGCAATCTACACAGTTAGCCCTTTCATTGGGACAAACCTCCTCAAAGCCACTGTTGCCTTCATAACCTGCCAAACCACCCAAGTGCAGAGGAGCAATTTAGCCTTGTTTGTTTTTGCCCTCTTACCGGACTTCTGTGTTTTGTAGCTCTTTTAAATAGGCTTGCCATCCAACTGCTAAATTTGGATGTAAAGTGCCTTATTTTTTTCCAGCTTTTGGGGTGAAACACCAATGGCGGCGGCTGATATATGCAAAATAAGTCACATTTGAATACGACATGGATTTGATACTGTACTTTTGTACCTATATGAGCACCTCTACCTCTGTGCACACCCTCTCTGATCGGAGCTGACACCAGCAGCCCCACTAACGAGCCGGGACCTTTATGAGTTGTGGACAGATCCCAGCGGCCTGTCCTGCGCTGATTTGAGGCGAGGTAATGAGAATAATGAGCAAAGAGGGCCGAAGCAATCTGGCTCTTATCCAACTGGGCCCCACTGCACCATGGGACACAGGACAGACAGGCAGGGCACAAGGGGGCCTCATTACCAGGTCTGTTCACCCTTCAGGGAGAGAGAGAGAGCAGAGAGGGAGAGCAGAGGGCAGTGATGATGATGGATGAGGGAGCAGCAGGGAGCCTGCAGTGGACAGGTCTGAAAGGCAGCAGTGAGGCTTGTGGTTGGGACTTGTTAGAGGCTCAAGGTGTTGGCAGCATGATAGAGAAGAGTCTGAAACTATCAGGATGGATATAATTCTACTTTTATTCTTCCACAGAATGAAGCGTGCAGAAGAAATGTCATTCAGGATTCCTGAAAACTTTTTGAATTATAATAACTTCATCCAAGAGCAGGAAATAAGGAGTTATGTGTGATTCATGTTTTTACAGCAACAATAATTAACGGAAGTTTGCATAGAAACCTGTGACCGAATAAGTCACACAGAGCATGAGAATTTTCAGATATGTTTAGAAAAATGTCTGCATGATGGAAAATATGCCAACTATTATCACATTATAGTCCAGAATGCCCAGGCCCATGTATTACTTTCTGAACTGATAGTATCTGCATTGCAAAAGGGGAGACAGGCCACTCAGTCTTTGCCTAAGCCTCTCTGAAACCAACCTTGAAATCGCCTCTGCCATTCTGAGCAGCTGGGGTTAGGATGCAGTCCAACTTAAACAACTTTACCATCTGACACAGGGGAAGTGGAGCCGAGATGGCTAAAGATGGTATGGTAGCTGGAGAGTGAGGGAAAGAGACGGGGGGGTGGGGGGGTCAGTCCTGTAGTTTGTCTTATATAAATCTGAAGTTGTTTTCTTTAGCTGGGGATTAACATTATTTCCTTGCAGGCTAAGCAATTTACCTTGATTGAGGGAAACAAAGCAGAGGTGGGCAACACTGTAGCATGTAAAAACAGTGGAGAATGTGCGGACATGGCAAGGAGTCATTCTGTCTAGACCAGAGAAGGTTCAGATTGTACCAGCCCACCACTCTGAGGAGAGCTATGGCCAGCTGTGGAGGTCCCACATGGGAGTGTCTTTTCTACCCCACAGAAAATTGAACTTTTGGGTTAGTATGTATTCCCGCACACGCCACTGAGTGGCCCCTGGTTAAGAAACGGTCACCTCATAAGAGTGCGTGACATTAAGGGGTGGAGCGGGTGAGGAAGGGGTTAAGCGTGTTGGAGAGTGGAAACAGAAAGAGTGGGGGGGGGTTGCTGCTGGAGTTGATAGACTCCAGATGTGTCTTTCAGATAAACTGAAGGAACGGGGTGTGTTTGTATTGCAAGCCTAGCTCAGTCATGGCTCGAGGGGTTTATTGAAACAGCGAGTGAGCCCCCTCATAAGCCCATTACCAAATTGTACGCTTTATACGCCAGTAACTCTCTCGCACACTCACTCTGCAAACTTGATATGGTTACAATGGCATTTTCCTCTGGAGGAACTTGAGCCTTTTCTTGACTGACTTCCCCCCACTTCCGTTTGTGTTCCTTTTTCATTTTATTTTTGCATCTCCCCTCTCCCAACTCACAGGGTCTCTTGCTGTTCCTCCCCCTTTTCACTCTGTACTAACTGTAGTCCACCTACTGGCTGAAAAGTCTCTTGTGTATCCTCTCATTGATAATTTGAATGAAATTTGTTTCTTCCTGTTTACCTCCCACTCATAAAGTGTATTCTTTGAGCCCATTCTATCAATATGATCATTCAAATGCCTCATTCAGATGGGTGGCCCTCATGAAAATCACTAGTTTTCAAAGTGGGCATCGGCCCCTTCGTGGGTCTGCTCTGGAAACCAGAACTGAAGTCAATAACAGTCCTTTGCTCCAGAGTTTTCCTTGGCAGAATAATCTCCAGCTCCTCTTGCTGCAGGCTATAGAAACATATAATCAACATATGAAATGTTATGCTTGAAATAAAAGTCTATATTGCTATTTCTGTACATCCTGCTAATGGCTGTGCAGTTGGATCCACAGTTTATTTTAGAGTAAACTCCAGGACAGGAGCAGCAGTGGGTGATCAGGTGGTGATTGTCCATGTCTGTCCGGGCCATTTTTACACATGCGCCTGAAAATAATCCCCAAATGAGGTGGTTACCATTCTTTAATCCCTTTGATTATAGTCATAACTCTGGTTTCCTTTGAAAGAAGCGTTTACCTCCAAATATAAGAAATACAGAAGCAAATTTATAGTGGCACAAATAATGATGATTTTTTTGTTTTGGGAATAAAAATAGAAAATAAGCCTGTAGTAGTATTATTTGTGTGGAGAACACTTGGGAGCCAAAGCCATAAGTCTGAACTATTTAAACTGTGGCAACAGCTAAAATGCTTTATGGCAATCAAATAAAAAAAAAAACAACACAGTGATTTCAGGCATCCTGAAGTAGGGCTACAAAGGTAAAACGGTCCCTGTTGGTATTGTGGAGTAAATTAAAGTGTTAAATTTGTGTCCAATTTCAATTCAAATGACAGCAGTTTTATTAATCTAATTCAGAATGTATTTGTTTTTGCTCTTTGAGTTTTATCAGGACAATTGGTCTACATATGAATCCAGACAAAAAGCTTATTGGGTATATGCAATGTGAGAGGAACCACAAAAAAAATAAAGAAAATAATCTGGGGAAGGGGCGGCAAAGCAGGAAATTAGTAGAAAAACAAGAGCTCGGCATATCCTGGTTTCCTGTTTTGGGGGGAAGGCAGCGGTACGTTTGGGACCTCTGTTACAGAGCCCCCATTGTGAGCAAGTGTGTTGAGGAGTGGGGAGGTGGGGTCTGCGGGGCCATACACATGGACACTTTTGCTCAGTACTGAATCCCCTAACCCACCTGCCCCTCCCTACAGGGGAAAGCTAACTAGTAAAAAAAGGAGAAAAAGGAAACTGTAAAAATAAATGAGCAAGGGCCTCAACGAGAGATGGCAACCAGACAGGAAATGACACGCAGCACAAAAATGGTCTCCACTGACCTCTGCCAGGAACTGAGGTGCTAGTTAACCCCCCCCCCCCTCAAACTTTTTCCGACATACCTTTAATGCGCATTTGTTTCTGTCCTGAGGTGTTTGCTTATATTGGTCTGCAGTGGGATGTGTGTAATTAAAGTAAAGAAATTTGTCCTAATTCATGTCATTCCATAAAAAAATTCCAGCGACGGGAAATTCTTGATTCCAGTCTGGTGATAATGAGCGGCCATTTGCTGGCTTCAGTCACTTTCCCAGCTCCCTCCAGGGCCGGGGGCCTAAACAATGTCAGTGGACCACTCCAGTCCCTTCTGCTGTGCTCCTGATAATGGAGCACTCCATGTCTGGAGCGCTTTACAGACCATGTCTTCATTATTACCCTCTTGCTGCCCTACAAGCACGTCGCTCCTCTCCAGTCTACATGGGGCCCAGGTGCTCATCCCATATACCCACAGAGCAATGACTCTTCAGAATGGCAGAGGACCAGCCCCATTGATCAGAAGGAGTTTGTGGGAGAAAAAAAAGACATTCTTAATGGCAGCCGCTGGTGTTAGGCCCAGTGGCAGCAGACAATGGCTTTTTTGGGCTGGGAGTGAGCTTGAGTCTGTCACAACCCATCACACAGGCCACATGTGGTGAGGGGGATAAAGCAAGGCACTCCCAAGGTTACAAAGCGTGACGCCAAGAGGAAGGCCATCGTCATAATAATACCCTGTCACCACCAAACAACTGAAGCCGCTACTGTTGAAGATTAGGAAAAAGTGATCACTAACTTTCAACTTCTTAACATCCTGACAGTGATATTTTCAAACTCAGCAAGTGCGAAGCTTTGAAGTATTTCTTGTCTCCGCTATTTTCCTCTTGCTTGGTGACAGCTGTTGTCATCAGTGTCAAGGCCACCAGGCTGGAAGGCTGCTGTCTGTCTCCTCCAGAGGGCAGACAGACAAGTCATCGCCCGAGTGTGAGGCCTGCAGGTTTGAGATTAAGTTGGAAAAAAATCTGAAAGTGTGGATGAGTGGCAAAGGGCAGAAACTGAGATTTACTCAGGATTATGCTTGCAAATGAGTGCTGACATTTGGGCTACGGCAGGGCTGAGCTATTGGCGAGGACTTCAGATCCTGTCGACTCTGCTGAGCTCCCTCAAATTCCTCAGCTTGGTGATAAAAGAGTGTATCAGAAGTAGTGGACTGCTGATACACACATTATCACAGCTAAACTGTAGCCTTTCAAGTGAGGTCGGAAATTCAGCTGTATGTTGTGCCTTGCGAGTTGAAGACTGGTCTTATAGCTCAATGTCCATAACACTGACAGCCAGAGAATTTAAAAACATTTAATAAACTCCATGCTGCTGGTCTCACTGTGAATGCCCTATGTATTCTCAGGGAATAACTCGTAAGGCATATAAGGAGTCTGTCTTTGTGCTTGTGTCTGTGTGTGTGGGGGGGTTCAGGTGTGTGTCTGGTCTGGCACAGATTCATACATGTATGAGTTTTTTCGTGAAACAGTCTCCAAGTAAATAATGTAAATGTAAATCCCTAGAATGACAAAATCTACACGCATGTTTGTGTCTATATGCTTGTGCATGTGTATGTATGACTATGTGGATTTCCTGTTTATTTAATTTAGATATTTTTTTCAATGATAAAATGTGTCTTTTCTCTTTTCTTTTCTGATGTGATGATTATATTTGATCATTTTTTGGAGACTGAATTTTTGAGAGTAAAATTGCTAACTATACCTAATCAGGATGGTGCCCCTGTTAAATGAATTTGAGTGCGTATACATTGAGGTCATTGGTTGTATATGTGTGTGTGTGTGTGGAAACTGGGCAGACTGGGAGGGAGAGACAGTCATCAGGGAGAGGAAATAGTGGGCAGTGCCTTGTGTTTTATCACTGCACTAATGAATCCGGGACGCACAGACTGGAAACTGCAGTATTGTTCTTCAACAAATCACCTACCAACACACCCTAATACATATACATCCATGGCAGGACAAAAATTCCTAGATAGATTGTGGCAGATTTTTTTTTTTTTTTTTTTAGCTAAAGCTACTTTTGTGTCGAGATATAATTTTATTTTTTTTAATTTTTCTTTTTTTTTGTATTTGTATGTGAAATTGTTGTAAAATGTTCTATCTGGCAGGCTGGCAATTGGTCAAAGAGCTTGGCTCAGCTGTCCGTGGCTTTCCACTTTGAGACAAACACAACAGACCTCAGCCCTTCAGTCCCGGGCCAAATAGATTTTGCTCCATCATTATAACCTGTCTCTTGTCTATAATCCAGATATGAGCAATGGCTTGGCAAAAGCTGAGACCAACAGCCAAACCCCTGATCTCAGACTCTATCCCCAGCCCCTACTGCATGGTCAAATTTTCTACTGGAAGCCATTTTCTAAAACAATTTTCCTGCCCTAGTTTGATCAAAATAGCTCATCTCTTGGAAAGCCAACAAGAAAATGGTTAAGAGATGCCTGAGGTTGTATATGGTGTGAGGCGGTGCGGTTGAGAACTGCAATGACAGATGATCTTTGTGGAAAAAAGGACCAGAAAGTCCCCTGAGGTCTTGCCTACCGCAGTGGCATCTTGGTTAGAAGTGAAATAGACAAAAATGCAACCACTGATGGTTGTGCACTGTTGTAAGGAAATCCTCCTCTGCAATTGGTCCAGTGGGAGCATGCATTTTTCATGCTTTAGAAATATGGATCACATTCAAACCTGCATTGTCTGTGTCCTGCCAACGACCATCCGTCTCCTGACTTGCTTAACCTCAAAATTCCCACCTGGAAAATAAAAAAAAAACCTTTCTGGATTCAAAACCCAATGCAGGTTCACTGACGGAGTCGGGGATATCTGGCTGAATAGTAACAGATGGGTGAACGAGTGGAGAGCAGAGGAAAATGCAGAAGATATGAAATTAGATCTTCAAAGGCTAAAGTTAAAGGAATTCATATTTATAGTTTGCAATGGCCAAGTTTATTGTGGAAAAAGTCACTGTGGAATAAGAAGAATGACAGATCCCACTCAGTTAGGTATTTGTATTCTGCAAGGCTCCAGGCCAGGTGGCTGATGGGATAAGATTTCCTCTCTGTATCTGTACTCCTCGGTATCCCATTAGAGGGGCCAGTTTTGGGAAATGTGTATCCAACTCCTTCATTTTTCAGATTAACCAATCCTTCTCTTGGAGTGTCAATGGACTAGCTTGACAGTAAGCAGCCACTTAGCTTATCTTAGCCTAAAGAAACAATAAATAAACTTTAGTTGTAAATAAAGTATCAAACCAATTCACTGGAGATTGTATTATGGATCATTTCCCCGCTCTGGTCTACTAATTTTCCAAGTTCTTTTTTTGGCTGCTTTACAGCAGGCCAAGAAGTTAACATATCCTACCCCCTTTGGTTTTTGATTACACTTAATACATAGGATATGATGTGTTAATTTGTGACTTTTACTGGTGCGGGTAGATGGATGTGATGTTGGACAGAACCAACTAATATGTTTCCCAATGCTTCCAGTCTTTATGCTAAAGATCACTAGCTAACTAGCCCCAGATACCTATTTAGTATGGACATGAGAATAATATTGATGTTCTGATTTAAATCTTGACAAGAGAGCAAATCCCCCCATTGAAGACATGTCTCCATCATCCATCATGCATTCTGTTTCTCTCACTTACCATTTTCTCTTTCCCCAGGGACCTCAAACACAACTTAATCAGCACCATCATGCCTGGAGCCTTCCAAGGCCTGTCTGAGCTACGGAAACTGTAAGTAGACATTAACATGGCTCACATTCCATTTGGTTTTAGAGCAACATATTAACATAAATCATAAACACAGGCACGGAAATTTTGAATCCAATTGTTTGGTATATAACTGATGATGGGATTCCTCACCTGATTGACAGTAGTTAAAAGAGAGACGGATACTGTTCTGAAACATGACATGTGCACGCTGATACTGAGCTGCTGGTATCAGTATGACCATAAAGTCTTCTGTCATTAAACAGTTTCTGCTGATCCTTGTGGGAGTCACACATTGTCATCTCTGGTGTCCAATTTCACCTCTGGGGAAACCTCAGGCCCTCAGTGATGTTGTGTTCACAAAAAATCTGATTCTTTTCTATGGCTTTTCAAAGAGAACCAAGTTGTATTTGCTGAGACCAGTTTGTTTTCCAGATTCATTGCCCCCAGTGATTATCCAGCGCTCCTTAAGAAACAAATACTTGGTAAAACTTTGTACATGGGTGTGCAAACTTCCGTTCAATGTATTACAGGTGTATTCCCTTCAGCGAGTGAGCTGCTTTGTTTTTTCCAATTTATTTTAAAAGCGCAATGACCGGGGGGGTGACTCTAACTCTTGGCTGACTAGTGGTTTAACTTCATCACTCAGTCAGGCAGTCAGTCAGTTAATGACAGGGAAGTGTATTTCCCCACTGTTGCGGTCCAGCCGAAAAGAGAAAAGAACCATGAACGGCTGTTGGAAAGGAACGGAGCCATGAGATCGGGCTCCCTTCAAAGAGCTGCAATTTCCCATCACTAACCCATGCAGAGGCTCCTCGCATGTCATTGGATGCAACAGGGAGGCTGTTTGCAGCCGCCTGCCACTCACTCTTTGTGTTTTTGGATACTAAGGCCTGGTTGCAGCGTGGGTCGGAGTTGATCGTCTGTGCTGCACCGCGTGACTCCCCTTCCCTCCTCCCCCTACTTGTGTTTTCCCTGCAAAGTCTGGGGCTTCTCAAAACAAACAGGGGGAGATAAACACATGCTCTGGACAGCTCTCTGCTGGGTAGTGTCAGAGGTGCAACAGAGCAGATCCCTTTCTGGCTGTGGCTATACATCACACTCAGGGGTGGACAGCAGAACAGGGGCCCTGCTTTACCGCATTGGTGATAAACTTTTACTGGGGTTCCATGGAGTTGTGATAAGGGAAAGTGGCAGGGACAGTTGGCAAGCTTATTTAGCTTTTGAACTTTGAAAGGAGCAGAGAAGATTGTAGGACAAATAAAGGCAGCAGAATATAGTATAAAACCACAAAAAGTGATTGTGCATTTCATGAAAAATAAGAACAGTGAACACATGAAAAACAGTTTTACTTGTATGCTGCATATATTTTATCTATCACAAAAACAACATGGCTTGTGACTGAGTGAAGATGTCACAATCTGTGGCTTCTTAATTTGAAAATAACCAACACATTCCTTTGACTTTTCACACTTGTAGAGACCTATCCAACAACCGCATTGGCTGCCTGACTGCAGACATGTTCCAGGGCCTGACCAACCTCACCAAACTGTAAGAGAGAGATGGACTGATTCAATAAATATGATAGAGTTTCTGTATTATCGAAAAGCTATCAAGTTAACGTGTTTTTACTATCAAAATTGTGTTTTTCCAGGAACCTCTCTGGCAACATCATATCAACCATGGATTCAGGAGTGTTTCAGGAGCTGCCGTCCCTCAAGCTGGTGTGAGTATTAGACTTTGTCTACTCTGTAAAAAAAAAAATATATATATATATTTGTTCATGCATTATTTATAGATGAAAATGAATTATTCATATTAGGCAATTCTGAATCAGAAAATAAGTCTAAAAATATTTGAAGTCAGAAAAAACTTGTGCAGTGTGAAGAACTGGTTGTCATTGGATAAAGTAGCTAATTAAATTCAGATGGAAAATGTTATTCAAGACTAAGTGCAATTCATGCGATTCATTAAATGTAATTCATAGAACCACTTGCATCAAACTTTCAAGTGTCTTTTTGTCATGTACAGACATGATATGTAGGTCTTATCAGAGGCAGCTGGTGATAGCTCTATATCTGACTTTCTCCACTGAAGGAACTTTAACTCAGACCACCTGTCATGTGACTGCGGGTTACGTTGGGTCCCAGGCTTCTTTCGCAGCAGTTCAGCCCGTTTGGGTGACGAAACCCTGTGTGCCTACCCGAGGAGCCTGAGGGGAAAGCCCCTGCGTGGACTAAGGGAAAACCAGCTGAGCTGTGGTGAGAGTGGCTACAAAGAGGCAATTCATGTTTTGTTTCAGAGAACAATAGCTCATGAATTACAATGACCTTCTGCTCACAGCATTGCTTAAGATCATCTAAGTAATTACAAGAATTTTTTAAAGACATCTAATCCTGCAGCTCTTCAGGAACAATATTCTAAAAGTATGAATGAATTTCTGCTGTCTGCATCCAATCTGCTGTAGCAGAGCAGCGTCATAAGAGCTTCTGTGGAAATATTTAGCTGAGGTTGAGCAAGAAGAGCACAGTAGACATAATTCAGAGTGATGGGTCACATCTGTGTGTTTTCCCACCACGATACTCAGACGGTCCTCTGGAGCTGCATACCCTGTCGTTGCTGCCATCCCAGCGTCAGGTGGTCTTCAAAGGGGATCGGCTGCCTTTCCACTGCACCGCTGCCTTGGTGGACAAGATCACCACCCTGCACTGGCGTCACAACGGTCAGCTGGTGACCTCTGACCCACAGATGGGTGTCCAGCTTGAGAACAGTGTGCTGCATGATTGCACCTTCATTACCAGGTACGGTAACTAGAGACAGTCTGCGTTGACCCAATGTGCTTAATTCAAAGAAGTTTTGTGGAAAGCATAAAGTTGATAAAGATAAACTCAACTCCACTTGTTAAAACACACGTATGCTGGTATGGTGGTCATGGTTATAATGAACTGTCTATGTCATTTACATCCAGTGAACTTATTCTATTCAACGTACATGTGGAAGCCAGCGGAGAGTGGGAGTGTGTGGTTTCTACTGGGCGGGGAAATATGTCTCGCGTTGTAGAGATAGTGGTACTGGAAAACAGTGCCTCCTTCTGTCCAGAGGATAAAGTTATCAACAACCGTGGAGAGTTCAGGTCAGTAACAGTTACACTAATTATCATTATGTATCAAAGGATCCAGCATTCTCAATATTGTCTGGTTTTAATCTCCAGGTGGCCAAGAACCCTAGCAGGTATCACCTCCCATCAATACTGCCTACAGCTGCGTTACCCTTCTCTGTCTGTGGAGGGCGGTGTGGAGCAGAAAAAAGCCTCTCGGTACTGTGATCGTTCTGGCAAGTGGCAGGAAGGTGACTACTCAAACTGTCACTACACCAATGGCATCACCCGTGTCCTTCATACCTTCATTCTGGTCAGTACTGCTCTCAGTGCATGGTGTTGTGTGTGGTGACAGTGAATTCAGGTTAATGACATCACATATCACTGTATGTTTTCCTGTTTTACAGAGGCCCATCAATGCGTCCAATGCTGTCACCGTGGCACATCAGGTGCGCACGTACACCCTGGAGGCTGCAGGTTTCACTGACTCAGTAGATGTGTTGTATGTGGCACAAATGATGGAGAAGTTTATGGAATATGTCAGACAGCTACGAGAGGTAAGAAAAAAAAAGAGATTTGACTGCATATTTAGAATTATAAAAAGATACGTGCTGTCCTGTAGTTACTCCCCCCTCTACTGTGTGTGGTTTGTCTAGCTGTCAGAGGTGTTGGTCGAGATGGGCAGTAACCTCATGCAGGTGGATGACCAGATCCTGGCTCTCGCACAGAGAGAGAAGAGAGCCTGCAGCTCCATAGTTTACTCTCTAGAGACACTGGCCTGGCCTCAGCTGCACAGTCACGCTCAGGACTTCTACATGGTAGAGACTATCAACTTGCCTTAACTGTTTGTTTGTGTGTGTGTGTGTGTTTGTGTCTGTGTGTATTTCTTTTTAACTCTAAATAAGGTTTATAGTACTGCAGCCTCTAGAGAAAAATTTTAAATTGGATGACTAAAATGATTCTTTTTTATGATTACAGGTGTCTAGGAACATTGTGATGGAGGCCCACCTGATTCGACCGGCCCACTTCACCGGTATTACATGCACTGCCTATCAGCGTCGTGACGTCTCAGGGGGCAACCTGGGAGTAGAGATGGGAGAGCCTGCCCATGAACAACAGCTTCTTTTCCGCTGCACCACAGGCTCCCATAATACCTCCCTCAACAATTTCCTCCTAAAGGTGAGGCCGGAGCATCAGCTCTTCTTCTTCTAGTAAATACTGCACCAATATTAACCTGTTGTATCAGCACTGACTGTTATCAAAGTTTAATGGTGGATTTCAACACTAGATACATTATTTAAATGTTTTTTTTTTCCTGCAGAATTCAGTAGCCCTGGCCTCTGTGACTCTGCCACCTACTCTATTTCCTCCTGATGCTACTGCAGACTGTAAGCTGCAGGTTATAGCTTTTCGAACTGGTAGCTTTTTTCCTCTGTCTGGAAGCTCTAATAACTCTGGGGAACCTTCACGCAGACGAAGTGTCAACACTCCTGTCATCTTTGTAGGCTTAGGTATGGAAACGTCTCAGCCAATTTAATGAAATTCACTTTTACATCATACGTCATAGACTAACTTATATAACAATATAATAGTGTCCATGACTGATTTTTCAATTGTTCAATTCATTAAGTGCATTAACCATCAGTAAATGTTTTCACTGGTAATTTTATCCATTTATGTGACAGACGGTTGCACCATGTGGAACCACTCAGAGCCCATCTGGGTGTCCCTACGCCACTTGTCCCCTGGTACTGACGCCGTGGCAGCCCAGTGGAGCCTGAAGGGATTGGAGAAGCAGGGAGGATGGAGCCAAGAGGGCTGTCAGTTGGTCCACAGTGACAGCAGCACCTCCACAATGCGCTGCTCCCTGCTTAGCAACTACGCTGTACTGCAGGTTGGACAGCCTGGAGTATTTAAGCAATCAATCATCCAGCTATCACTGAGACTTTCATTTGACCTGCATGGGATATTTTTTATAGGAGGTGCCTGACTTCCCTAACTCCACACACAACTCTGTGAGGGTACTCCACCCTGTGGTCTATGCCTGCACTGCACTCCTCCTCTTATGCCTCTTCACCATCATCATCACACACATACTACATCACAGGTACTGTTGTCTAAGTGCATTAACAGATCTCTTGCTGCTATTTGTTATTTCCATAATCTCCTAATTATTTAAATTTTATCCCTACAGTTCTATTCACATATCAAGGAAAAGCTGGCACACATTACTCAATACCTGCTTTCACATCGCCATGACAACAGCCATCTATGCAGGAGGCATAAGCTTGACCAGCTACCCAGTTGTTTGTCAAGCGGTAAGTCCACATATATACACATATATTCCTCAGTTTAGATCTGTGACATGTAAGCGTGATGTCTTTTCTGACTCCGGTATGTGACAGGTGGGCATTGCCCTGCACTACTCGTCACTGTCGACCCTGCTGTGGATCGGAGTCAGCGCCAGGGTCATCTACAAAGAGGCTGTGTGGAGATTACCACGCCAGTTGGAGGGAGAGCCTCCTGCTCCGCCCACTCAGCGACCTATGCTCAGGTCAGAGAGTGAGCCACAACTCACCTTCACCCACCTCCTGTTCGATGGGACTGTTATTTTCTGTCAGTACGGTTTATGCTTTAGACTGGTGCAGGAATTCTTGCACATGACCACCCAAACTATGCACCATTAAAGGCCCTCATTGTGCCCAACAACCAAAGTCCCACTGTTTTAAAGGAACCCTTGGAGGGACATAAGAGAGTATTGCTGTAAGGCACAGTTCTAGATGAACACAAGGGAGGGGGAAAATATATGAAACCAACAACCAACAGAAGTTGAGGGGGGTCACTATAAATCTGAGCAGGGTGATTCTGGGTTTTTTGACTGTCTTTCCAAGTATTCCACTTCATTCCACCCCCCTGCCCCCTGCGATCCTGAAGCTGCAATCGTACACTGTGCCCCTGACCTCACTGGCCCTCCCCCTTTGTTGCCCACTCAGCCACATGGGATCAGACTGAAATCAATCACAGCCTTTACTGACCTTTGTGACACTCTGCCCACTAAGAAAGTGAATGATCACACGGCTCTGTTCAGACGGACAGAGAGACATAAAAATGAAAACACTAAAAGGAAAATGACACAGACATGCACCCTTTAAACATATTATTGCAGCCAAAGGTCATACAGCATCCTGTGAAAAGAACTGCTCTTTAGTTCTAAAAACGCAGCTGTGAACTTCTTTTTCATATGTTGTTCTCTGTTCTTCAAGGTTCTATTTGATAGCTGGTGGTGTACCCCTTATCATTTGTGGGATCACTGCAGCTGTCAATGTTAACAACTATGGAGACAACAGTCCTTAGTAAGTACTGTCACTTTGTCCTTGAGACATTTATCCTTTGACTTTGTGTTGTTTTGTTTTTGTGCTGAAATGAATAATTCTCTGTGACATGTTTAATACACAGAGATGCCCTTGTTTTCCAATGACCCTCCTGACACTTTTTGCGCCTCTTGCAGCTGCTGGCTGGTATGGCGTCCCAGCCTCGGGTCTTTCTTTGTCCCTGCGGGCCTAGCTGTGTTGGTGACCTGGATCTATTTCCTGTGCACTGTGTTTCGCCTGAGGCACCGCGTGGCCAAAGAATGCACAGGAACCACCCTGTCTTCTCCTGTGACTGAGAGTCAGCCTGCGCTGGCAGGAAGCACCAGCTTGCTCTCCACGGACTCAGTGGTGGGACCTATAAACCCTGTTGTGGCGCCAGAGGACCAATACTCACTGAAGACACAGTACTTGGTGCTGGTGGCCACCCACTTCCTGTTTGTGGTTCTGTGGTGTTGTGGAGCCATGGCAATGTGGCTGACTGGACACAACAGCTTATTGTTTAGTTGTCTCTATGGGATGGCTGCCACAGTTTTGGGGGTGTTTCTGGTGGTGCACCACTGCTTCAGGCGGCTGGATGTGCAGGCCTCATGGCTGGCATGTTGCCCAGGTTACCGCCGTTCCCATCCTATGTCCACTTACACACACACCTGCACTACTGGGAGTGGAGTGCACACCTCTGAGCAGGGATCCCAACTTTTCATCAACTGCCATCCAACCAGTGACTCTCATAACTCCTCATCAGCCAGGTCATCATCCACACCAAGTGGAATCAGCAGTGTAGGCCCTGGGCCCTGCAAGCTCACCAACCTGTTGCAGGTGGCACAAGACAATTCAAACAACACTTCACGTGCCCCAGCAGGCAACAATACGAGCACCAGCACTGACAACATCACCAAGCCTACAAATAATATTGTTCCTACCATTAACTCTGCTGCCCCATTGCATCCCCAGAGAAGAAAAGTGAGTAGCAGAACTAAACAAGGGAACAGCCAGTATCACCATCGGGGTGAGGGCAGAAGTCACTATCGTCTCAAAGCTCTAAGGACAGCTGGAGGTGGAGGGAGCCTTGGAGCTTTAGGGCCCACGGGTTTAGAGAACCTCAGCTCTTCACATGCATACAAACAGGCCACAAGTGAGAATGGCAGCATCCACCACAGCCTCTCAGAGAACCAGGCCAGCCCACTGACAAATGGAAAGCGAGCGGGAGAGTCCGTGGCCACCAGCCCGTCAGAGGGAAGTGACGGGGGCAGCAGTGGGAGCCGCAAACCCTTTCCCCTGCTGCCCTCCATGGCCAGCAGAGCTGCCATGCACGGTGCTCAGAGACGATGTTCCAGCAGAGACAATTTGAAACTGGCTGCTGCTGCAGAGCGAGACACAAAGCGCTGCTCATACCCTTTGAACAGTGTCACTACCACTGTGCCAGGGGCCGCCACCCCAAATGGCACCTTGAAAAACTCAGTGCTGGAGCTGGAGCAAGATATGAGCAGCACAGACCAATCACAGAGCTCTGTTGGAATGAAGAGTGGCTTGTGGAAAAGTGAAACCACAGTGTAATCCTTAGTTATATGTGAACTTCTATGCATGACCTTAATGAACTCTAAAATGATTTGGTCATGTTTTAATGGTCTCCTGATTATAATAATTATATAATTTAAGATATAAAATCAAGAGGCTTGCAGGACCCTAAACTGGTACTCTTGCCTCTTTTGCATTGTAAGAATTTGCTGTGAAATGGTGAAAAAAATAATAAGGCTGTTTTTTGCTATTGTCATTTTCAAAAATAAGAAACTAATTTCTTTAATCCATTTCACAAAAATGTACAAGATATCCCTGAAATTAGCATATGATGTTGATTTTGGATGTCTAATGAAAGCTTTATTGTTTTAGTGTTGATTTTTCTATGCATATCAACTATAGCATGAAATGGACTGCAAGGTGATCCATTTCCAAAATACAGGTATGAGCATTTAATCTTAGGACCTTTCACCCTGACATTTGCTTCAAGTAATTGTTTGCATGTGCTCATGTATGCACTTGTCTGCTCTGCAAGAATCTCTCTCTCTCTGTGTGTGTGTGTGTGTGTGTGTGTGTGCGTGTGCGTGTGTGCGGATACAGCAGGAGAATAAAAATATGAATGTGGCTGTACAGAATCTCTTGAGTGAATTATAAAAAAGCTATGCGAGAATATATGATGAAAACATTTCTTTTTTATTTCTCTGTACTCCCCTCAGCACTGACAGATCTCACTCTATCTAATAAATTCAGAAACAATAAAATTCAGGGGAAAAATAATTGCTTTTCTCATCCACATTCAGTTGATTGCATTTTCACTTCTCACGAGACTTTGTGAGGCAGTCATTCACATGTATGAATGACTGCCCCCTCCTGGATGAAACTTCTCAGTCATTGGCAGGGATGTGTCAGGTTTGTCAACTATCAGAATTTTTGCAAATGCACCAGCTCTATATGACTTCAAAGCAAATCTTCTTACTATAATTGCAAAGGTGTTGGTCTCAAAATTGTCTCAAAGGCAAATAAATGTCATTTATCAGGGCATGGGGCCTGATCTGAAAACATCATGCTGCATTAAATGAAATAAATCTAGATGGTGCCTTCACATTTTTAGATTCTAAAGTCAGTTTGATACACGCAATTCAGGAAATTGCATTAACGGGAAATCATGTGTCTACTATGCAACTCAGTGAAAAGTTTTTTTAGGGTAAGTTCTCGGGAGATCCAAAGAATGTCCCGCTAATACGTTGGTTGCTGTTTTAATATGCTCTGTTGTGCATGTTGTGTATACAAACACTTTGATCAGCTCCATGCATTCAGAATGCAAAACATGAAAGCTATTGTCTGTTCCGTATGACTGTGGTTTATACATTTAAGATGTAAAACAAATATAAAAGTTAAGATAGTCTTGTCTTGAATCTTATGGTTCAGTAATGTCAATGTGTACAGTTACATCATACATCTGGTTTTAATGCTGTCATCTGTGTACACTGCTTTTCATGGCCATTACCCAAAGATACATTTTTTTTATGCATTTTTATTTTAACATTATAAAATCATAATGGTTCATTTTTAAGGATCTTTTCCCTATATCATTACAAAATTCCTACTATATTGATGAAGAATGGAGTGCCTGCCAGTGGCTTACAACAAACCATTGTAATTCTGCTAAAGGGTTAGGGTTAGCCATCTTGCATACAGCCATCTGAAACATTCATTCAGTGCAGTGTATGCTCTTTTTCACATTTCACAAGCCTACAAAAAACCATGAAAATGTTGTGAAAGGAAACATTTTGTTCTCCATTTTGAGCTCTGGTGAAAATCAATCATTTAAGCAACATCACCTGAAATCAGTTAGCTCTTTATCTTGATAATCCAATCTTTTTCAAGATACTAAGATGTAAGTGAGAGACAATGAGGTTTCACCCTCTTTTGTTTTGAATGACTTTGTGTATTCTTAGGTTCTCTACATTTAGGCCATCTCTCATCAACTTATCAGTCATATTTAGAAAATACTGTTCTTAAATCTCTCTGAAACGAACAGATGTATCAAAATGTTTGTGCGTCAAAAACATTCCTCTTACTGGGACACTTGGGCTGTATTAAATTTTCTGCAGGTACACCCTGCATTTATATCCTCAGTGTTTTTGAATTTTAGTAACCTACTTTTCCAAGGACTCTCAGACTTAGGGCATGTTGTATCATAAACAAAGAGAGAAAATGATTATTCTAGATATTTTCTGTCCTTTGAATTAGTTTAATAATCAGCACCGGACTCTGTTCAGTGGTAATTGTTGCAGCCCTATTTCGTTAACGGTCTGCGATGTCGCAACGCCCGCCTCCTCCGCTGGCCAATCACAGGCGCAGCTCAGAGACGGACAGAGATCTTAGCCACTCAGGCCGCGCAATGTAGAGCAAGGGTGGGAACTCGTAACATCAGGGAAGTGAATGTGTAATTTAGCGGGGTCAAAACAAGAAAAGTGTTTTAATTAAAACCTCTAATGGGGATTAGCACCGTCTGGGCTACAAAGGGCACAGCTAGCGTTAAGTTGGCGTCGATTCCTCGGCAGTTGTTGGAGGCTTTAAAATAGCCTTACCGAGAGGAGGGAGAAGTATTACGACATCAACCTGAGCTTCCTGAACTGAAGTCAAGCTAGGTAACCTAAACCTACAGCCGCAGAGGACGCCGAAGGTGAGCTGCGCTGTTCGGGGAAAGGTTCAACGGCGACGGGACGCTGTAAACTCGTCTCCAAAAGCAAACCGCAATAAGCCTACTTAAATTTCGCCGGAGTTTCGCCATGTCACTGGCCGAGCAGAGCCAGCAGTGGTTTCCTACGAGTGTACAGGTAACGGTGCACCAGGCTCGGAACCTGCGCGTCAAGGGCAAGAATGGCACCAACGACGCCTATGCCATCATCCAGGTGGCCAAAGACAAGTTTTCTACCTCGGTGGCGGAGAAATGTGTCGCTCCGGTGTGGAAAGAAGAGGCTTCGTTTGACCTGCCGCTCTTCCACCCGGGAAACACTGAACGCTGCACCCTGTACATCATCGTAATGCACCGGGCTCAGGTCGGACTCGACAAGTTTCTGGGCCAGGCAGTGGTAAACTTACTGACTCTCCATGACAACAAAGGTCGGGAAAAGACAGAGTAAGTGACGAGGACTCCAAGTAGTCAGCAGTCCCTCACCCATCCATATTCTGCATGTTCTTCCCTTGTGTGGGTTTATTTACTGTAGCTATGCAGCCATGAAGGTGTTTCCCCACGATTTTCACCTTAAACCTCCATTCAAACTAAATTACAGCACCACACAGAAAGTCTCAGTTGGACAATGAAACAACAGTCACCTCCACAGTATTATCTCAAAAGCTGATTGTAATGTGGATCGTACCATAAAACTTGAACAGTCGGAGTGAACTGTAGCCTTTCAGTAAACAAGTAGGCAAACAGATACTAAGATACAGTATCCCTCCTTAAATGTCAGGCCATTCTTGGTAAAGATTTAAATGAATCTCTCTGTTATTTTGATCCAGTACAAACAAAACTATCGTGTGTAAAACTTGTTTCCGTCTCCAGTGATTGAATATAAACAGACTTCAAAGTCCCTCAAAACAATTATAGTAAAACTGGCCCAGATATGGCGTTGACTGACAACTGACTATTTTCATTTCACTGCTACACTGCTGGTATATTTTTAAAGTATCATGTGACTTGTATGTTTTCATTCTTTCCATTTTATTGCAGACTTGGTCTTAGTTTAACCTTTCAAAGAGTACATGTACAAAAACTTTGTGGCTGAACACATTGCTACCCAACTCTGTCTTTTGCTGATTCCGTAATTCAATGTTAATTTAGTGATTTCCAAAATGCCCCTATTGTGTAAATTAATATGCACATGGAATTCATTCTCCTCACTGGATATTTGCTTATATGAGTCAAATCCCGTGCACTTAAAATGGATCACAAAACAAGAAGAACAGCATTGAAACATGGTGATGGAGTCTTTCTCCCCTCCTTCCTATTATCAGTATCTGGGATGGAAAACAGAAACCACAGAGTTGGTGGGAAAAGAGGCCAGATAATTTTTATCTCAGTAGTTCCTTCTGTCGTCTTTCCTTTTTACAACTTCTAAATGTGTTTTTCATAAATGTGTATGAAGCCAACTCTGTTTGTTGCGGCTTGGCGATGGAGGCCTGTCTGGAATTCCCTTTGTCACGTTGGTGCTGTTTGCCCTGCACGCTCCCCTGGGTTATTTATTAGTTTATAATATGTCTGCTCACACTCAGGTGGGTTAAATGACTCAGGATGACATCATTTGTTTGATGTGGCATGGGTGTAACGTGAGTGTAGCAAGGTTCAAAATAAGTCATTGGATTTGTGTTGGATTGGGATACAAACATCCACTTATGTGAGGGGAAATTTAAATAAAATTATACCTTTTTTAATGTAGACTTTTCCCACACTGGCAAAGCCCTCCCAAAGTGATCTGTAATTCTGAGCTGACCTTTGGTGAATAGTCTGGTTGTGAGCTCTCAGTAATCACTCAAGCAAGGGCAGGCTTGATATCATGCTTGAACGACCTCATTCACTTGGTTATGATGCTGTCATATCAAAAAGGTTATCTTGTGTTTGCTCAGTTCATTCTTACACTTTACTGGTTAAACTTTCCCTGTTCTTTCCTTTCAAAGTCTCCATTTCACAGTCTCAGTCTGCTTGCTTGGTCTGCTCCTACTGTCTGTGTTAGCATCTAATGAACAGGCAGGGTATTGGATGTTGCATGATGTCGCCTGGAACCATGGTGTTAGGTTACTGTCCTGCTTCCCTGTTGTGCTGATACAGGGTGTGACGCAGAGGACATTGTCGGTCTGCTAGATGGGAAGTCTACCGTTGCCTAATACAAAAGAGTGTATTGGAGATGAAATGAGGTTATAATGACAAGTTGGTCATTAACAATACAAAATCATCAGACAGATAACATAAATGGTTAAGAAAGGTGTTAATTTAAAGGTTTTAATAAAACCTTAATGTATGAAATGATTTTACTGATTCGGCCTGCAACTAAAGTTTTATTTCATTAGCAGCTGATCTTCCTACCATATCCTCAATTCATTGATTAACCTTATGAGTTCAAAATTAAACATTCACATGGCTTGTTTTGTCAGCCCATATATTGATGTAAAACAGAACTGGGAAACAGTTGGCATTTTGGCTTAGAGATTGCTTGAACACATTGATGATCATTTATCCTTCAATTTACAAATGATTTATTCACCCAAAAATGGAAGCTTGTTTTTAGCTAAAAAAAATCATGTATTGCTTTATTCAAGCAGATGTTTTTTGGTTAGATATGCTAGCAATCATTAATTCAGTGTTAGCAGACAGTGTTTTATTTTTTGTTAACAGGTTAGCATTATTTGATTTATAAAATGTTTCACAGTGAAAAATAACACATTTTCAGTCACAATGTCTTAAAGCATATATTAATTCCTTTTGAAATGCTTGCTTTCCCCCCCAATGTATTATTGTATAAATTTCCAAATTAAGAGAAAGGGTGAACAGTTAATCTTTGTAGTTATTCCTTAAAAGTGATTGGACAGTTCTCAGTATAATTGCAGATTAATTTTCTCTGATAGCCAATTGTTTCAGTGAAAGATATTTTGGAAAAATTATACTGGAAAAGTTCCAGTTGATTCAGAGCCAATTATTCAATAGCTCAGTAACTTGAGCCACAATATTTATTTTGTAAACAAAGAGCAGAGTGGTGGCACTAAAAATATCATCTCTCATGGGGTATGGTTATATTCACCCAGCATGAGAGTGAGCTTCAGTGAATCCAAAGTAAATGTCAAATTTTTTAAGAGCACTCTTAATTGGATATTATTTTATCATAACTCTTGAAAAAAATATATTATTATGATTATTATTTTTTGGAACCTATAAATATTTTACTTTGTTTACACTCTTATCTCTGTTGTCCAAACAAAGGTAAACACAGTCTCTCTAGTTAATCATTACATACTTTGGAGAAGTGCCCTTGACAGTTAACAGAGCTAACCTGTCCAGCAGGACTGGTGAGAGCTACATCAGGGGCACGGTTCTGTATTTCTTCAGAGCAGGACCAGCTCAACTTGTCATCCTGTGAAAAACTTTGACATTGCATTGTATTTTAATACCAAACTGCATACTCCTGTATAACTGACGCAGATAAGACAAGTACAACTCTTTGTTTCTTTATTTGCTTAAGACAAGTGCAAGCTCTCTACCCTTGTGGTTAGCGATTATTGTTCTGGCATCCTCAGTTTAGGGGGGGACATGGGGAGTGTTTTTAGTCTAACTTTCATTACTTCACATACTGTGCACAACCTCCCTGGACATTTGAAAAATCTTGGTTCACTCCCATGCTTGTTTCCTGATTGTTATCTGCAGCCTGCATGGATATCTGCTACATTATATAAGGATGAATTGTGCAGCAGTAAATTCCAAATGAAGTGTTATTGTTGTTGTTATTATTACACCATGTTTTGTATTTAAGTGCAGTCATATCTTTAGTATAACCCAGTTTATCTCATACAAGGTTAGCCTGCACCACATTAGAACTTACATATAGTATTTTTTCTACAAATGATCAAAGAGGAATCCACACAGTGACCTTTAGCCCAAGAGAAACAGTCAGCGGGCCATACTTTGGAACAAAAGAGTTCAGAAGGGGAAAGGCTATAATGGGCACTTCTGCTACAGCATTAGTATACCTAATAATAGCAAGGCTTTAATTTTACAATCAGAAAGTATTGGTATGAAATTGCACTGATAGCTTATTTTGGCAGGGTTTTAGACAGGACTCTCCAGAACACTCCTACCTTTCCGTTGCAAACAATGAGTCCTGATCCTGTACAACAGAGTGGACATTTGGTTGGGGCTGTTTGAACAAAGCTTTAATTGTCAGGCTTTATCTGTGTTTGGGAACAGGAACTGGAACAAACTGTACACTGGTTAATGACACCTATCAGCCTCAGGTCTAACAAGACACAGCTGAATAATGCAAATGCATTTCAAGTGTTTGAGTGACACTAGCAATGGACAGCAGTTCAGTGTAAGATTCACTTAAACTCACATTCATTTGTATTTCAAAGCTACAAAAAAATATTCATTTCTATATGAATTAATATGTAGATTATCTCTGAATATTTTACTGTCAATCTTTCTGAGTGTTTTATTGTCAGTGTCATTGTCAATTGTCAATGAATAACAGAGACTAGCGAAAAATGTTAAAACCAATTTGCCAAAGCCCGCAGTTACATTTTCAAATTGCTTCTTTTGTACAACTAACATTTCAAAATATGTTTTATTACATTAGCTTAAAATACAATTTAAACAGCAGGTAAAAAAGATGATATCAAGTTGATGCTGCTTAATTCCTGTTGAGAAATAAATCCATGAATTTGAGCTGGACAAACGATTAATTTAATTATTTATAAATCTTTTCATTCTGACCAGTTTATGTAGGCTACATAGAAAATGATCTGATTTGCATTCCTGCTTGATTAAAGGATGAAACTAATCATCATATCATATTAGCCTCAAGTGTTGCTAATTAATTTGAAGCCAAACAGTTGATCACTTTATTTAGTTTCCTGTTCAAATTAAAGTTGGAGTCATCTAATACTGTACTTGATGCAGCTCAGCACCATCTTATTCTCATCTCAGTGGAGTTTATTTTGCTCGACTAGGACTTTGAGCATGACTCGAGACTAATTGACCTAGTGTGAGGATTTTTCGAAGGGAACTGTGTAGAATGTTAAAGTTTTGATTTTAAAAAGTCTGTCTATCCTGAAGAAAATCGATTTTTCAAAAATTGCGTCTAATCATTTGATTATTTTTTTTTTTTTCCTGTCGTTTGCAGTTGGTTCAAGTTGGTGGACAAGACTGGAAAAGAGGACAAGGCACGAGGGGAGGTGCTGCTACATATACAATTTATGAGAAACAACATGTCAGCTAGCATGTTTGACCTTTCTATGCAGGACAAGCCGCGCTCCCGCATCTCCAAGCTGAAAGACAAAGTCCGTAGGAAGAAAAAAGATGGCTTCTCTGACTCTGTGTCAGCTATTGTTCCCTCTGTCAGCCACGTCCTCACCGACAGTGAGGGAGAGGCCGATGCGCAGTCACTCAGTCAGTTTCCAGGCGTGAAAAAGAAATCAAAACTTAAAAACCTCTTTGCCCCCAAGTCAAATTTGCAGCGTAACATTTCACAATCAATGTCAACATTAGGGACTCTTCCTGAGAAGAACTCATCCCTCAGTGGCAGTCGCTCATCCGGACTCAATATAGACTCTCCAGAAGGTGACTTTTCTGTTCTCTATGTGCGCTGTTTATTGCATGTTGAATAATTTAGATTTGCATGTCCACAATAATTTAATGCTAAATTGTCTCTCCTCGCACAGTTAAGAAGAAATTCAAATTCTTGGGACACAAGCGGACAGGCAGCTCTGACAGCAAGGTGTCTCAGGGTCCTTTCTCCCTACTGGGTCGCTCCAAACAGAGCAACAGTGACCTGAACAACTTGTGCATCAATGGTAGCCATGTGTACACAGAGGAGGCAGACCCCAAGAGTGGATCTACTCTCAGTCTGAACAGCTCAGGCCAAGGGTCTGTGGAAGATGTCCAGAAACATACCTCTGAATTCTCTGCAGATTCCTTCAAAAGTGTGCCTGTCCCCTCCTACAGGCACGAATCAACAGATAGAGCTATACTGGAGCAACAGCGCCATCAAGAGGAGGAGAGAAGACAGGCAGAAGAAAGACGCGTAGCAGAAGAGAGAAGGCAGGAGGAAGATGAGAAATACAGGTTAGAGGCCAAAAGGCAGCAGGAAGAACAGGAGCGCCGATACCAAGAGGAACAGGAGAGGAAGAGGCGCATCCTTGAAGATGAAGCAAGGAGGAAGAAACAGAAAGAGGAGGAGGAGGAGGAAAAGAGACAAATGCAAGAGGAAGAGCACAGGATAGAGAATCAGAGGCTTGAGGAGGAGTGTCGTAAAGCAGAGGAGCAGAAACGACAGGAAGAGGCCTCCATGAGTGAAAGGCTGTCATCCCTGTTTGGAATCATCAGGAAGAAGGAGGAGAAAAAAGAGGAAGTGCAGCAAGATCCTACTGAGGATGCTCATCACACTGGCTCAAGAGATTTTGCTCAACTATCCCCTCACCGCTCCACCAACCCATTTGAGGACAATTCTCTCAGCTCAGATCTGACAGTGAGCAGTAGTGAAAGCCCAGCTGATCATCAGAAATCCAGCCACAACCCACAAACGCCCTCTGCCATGGTCTTCCTCAACCGTACTGCGAAAGTGTCTGCAGTCAAACCAAGGTAGGCCTTCTTATGATTTTGTTGCTTCATTCATTATTACATAAGAGTCAGCTGTTAAAAGCAACATGTTACTGTTGTGTAATGATGTAATTATTGAATCATTCTCTGATGCTGAGGATGTTGTTGGTGGCTTGAATTTAATCAATAGGTTCAAGAGAGTCCTGACATACTAGGTCTTGTTTGCATTATATTTAACAAAAACCTTTTCATCCTTCATCACATCTGTTACCACTAAAATGTGGGCATTTCACAATTCTCCGTCCGGTTTCTGTCCATGTTGATTCAAACATATTACCATCTTGAATTACCAAAACTTGGAGCTTCCTTCCAGTGGTTGAAGAACCTGTTCAACCAGTTTGGTCTCTACCCAGATGAAAATCTGGGTGTGGTTTGTGTTTGTGAAGATGTTGTGGAGCAGGTTGTAGACTGAGCTCATAAGGAGTCACCGAGCTTTAGTGTGACTTTCTATATAGTCATCTTGGCTGGTTGGACTTTTTTAAAAGTTACTTGTGGGTTTGATTGGACTGGATTTTTTTTCTTTTGAATCATATTGGTAAGGAGCTCTTTTTTGCTTTTGCCTCTGATGCTACAATCGTTCCTTTTCTGAGTGAAGTTTCCTGTATTGTAGATAGTCTGAAAAAATGTTTCTATCGATTAGTTGCGATGCAGTTTGATGTCATGTATGATCTGTGGAAGTGGGAGAATCTCAAAGCAGAAATGTCACATTTTCATCTATATATTTGAATTCAATGTGAGTAAGTAATGGTTAAAAATAGAAACAAATGAATATCTGTGGCTCCATCTGCAGGCAGACTACAGACATTGAAACGTGGATGATTTTATCATTGGATAGTTATATTCAATGACAGCCTTTGAATTTTGTAGCCAGATTTATTTTGAGTTTCATGTGATGTAAAATGGTTTTTAAAAGTTAAATGAATAGTTTTTGTTGACTGACGTGTTGACATACGAGACGTTAAGTGGGTGATGGGTTGTACATTGGTAGAAGAGTCTTCAGGTAATGTGATGGTCACACTGACCTGTAGGCCTTTGTTTTCACTCCCTGGCAGATTGGCTCCTTCTCTGGAGTCTGAACCCGCTGACTCCCAAACCCTCAGTCACCTGTGTCCTTCCCCACTCACCTCTGACTCCACCTACTCTAGTGTCCCAGCAGAGTCCCCTGATAATTTCTCCAACCTCCACTCATCCTTGGCTCAAACCCTGTTTGGTTCCCCCTTTGGCAGCACAGAGGATTTGTCATCTGTGGAATCTTTGGGATCTTCACCCACCATGACAGACAAGAAGAGAAGAGCCCCCCAGCCACCCTTGTTTGGGACCGAAACAGGAGGAAATTGCATTCCTACCAGAGAATTAAAGAATCCGGCATATGTAGAAGCAGATGAATCACAGCAAGATAAAAAGATATCTCTGCCACTTCCAGATTATGACACCCTCTTTCCACAGAAAAGGCATGGAGTGCAAGGGCACACCCGGTGGGATCATATAATCGCTGAGGTCAATCAGAGACACAGGGATGCTCCACCTGAACTTCTAGGTCCAGAGATGAGTGTGGATGGTCCACAGGAATTTGGCCCAAGACAGGACTCTCTTCTGGAGTCTTTCATCCCACAAGAGGGCCCAGCTACGAGACATTATCAAAAAGAAACTCAGGAGACCAAACCTATGTCAACAAAAAAATTTGCTGCCCCCGCACCCCCAAAACCAGGCACACCAACTAGCCATATGGATACAGCTCCACCTCAAGATCAATGGAAAATGAAAGAGGCACCCACAGCCAAACCCAGACAGAAGGTCAGCAACAAAGACCCAACACAGCAGGGGGATTATGCTGAGACACCACACAAAGTCACAAGTTCTGATCAAGCATTATTTAGCCAAAGCAAGAGCAGCATGAACAAAATTGGTTGGCAGACAAAGGAGAACTTAAGGGGGTTCCCCAATACTGAGCTTCTTTCCAGAGATCAATGGGCACATCACAAGCAGAACCAAGAAACCAACAACCTTTTTACCAGCAACATACAGATAGAGCAGAAACCTGAAGATCAGGGAATGACTAATGATGATCTCAATAAAATCTTTAGTCAAGATAAGCCATCAGATCCCTTTGCTAGTTTAAATGGTAGTGGGACCAACAGAAACAATGAAAACAAGAAAAGAAGTGATGATTCAAAGGAAGCCAGTTTTCATATCTTCCAAAGAAAGAATTCTCAGAGACAAAAACACTTTCTTCAATCAAAAACTCACTCCGATGATAAAGGAGTGAAATCCCGAGAGGAACCGGGGTCAATCAAAACCGCAGCCATTGGAGGCCTTCCCACAAGAGATCTCATGAACGAGTCTGTCACACATCAGCCTCAAGATGACATGAAAACACAAAGCAGTTTTTATGGCAGAGAGAAAACATTTGGAGATGAACCTTTGACTTCATCAGAGCCTCTGCAGCTAGTTATGGAGGAGTCAGCAGGAGGTTTGGCTGGGGGAAAGACACTAGCATGGGTCTCACCGTCTGAGGTTCAGTCTGTCAATGCTCACAATAGCAACGGAGGTGGGCTAGCTTTAACTCCCCGCAGGTGAGATTGAAGAGTCTATTTATAAAGACTCTTTATCTAGATTTGCTGTAGGCTGCTACTGTTGTTCTGGCAGGTGGATAAGATGTTGGGATCTACCTTTACTGAGGTGTGACTATTAAAAACAGTGGAATGGTTGGATATATTTGCAAAACGCGAGATTACACGGGTTAATATCTAAATCCTTCCTAAAATACTTAATTTCATTATTTCTTGTGAAGTTTCTGAACATATGATTGTTACTGCAGTGATCTTTTGAATGCTCTATAACAAAAAACTCTCTTTACAGGCCTCATCCTGTGAAACCTCTGACCTCAGTTGAGAACACTAGCACGCAAGTTGTGAAAGAGATTAAGGGCTGGGACAGCACACCAGGGAGGATTAAGGTACTTTCATAACATATATGACACACCAATATTCCCTCACAAGTATCCCACAGGTCCTCCTGCAGGAAAAATCTTTATAGCTTCCTAACAGAACATCTCTTTTCGCCCTCTAACATAGTCTATTTATTATACATATTTGCGAGTGGGGTTCTTTTTTAGCCAACAGCAACTACAAAGTTTCATGTTTGGGGATCTGTGGTAGTTGCAGATAGTTTCTCCCACTTGTTATGAGCAGATGAAATATTTCCAAGTTATTGACAAGATTTGGTTGAAAGCTGTAAAAAAAATAAATAAATAAAAAAAATTAGGCCTGCAGCAATTCAGACTTAGAGGAGCAATTAAAACATTTTTATTTTTATTAAGAAAGCAATCTCATTAGTGAGGGTTCTCGGGGGATAAACTGATGAGTTCATAAAAGGTCAATGTATTCATTAAATTAATATGTTCACAGGCATGTGTTAATTGACATTTGTCCTACCCCTCAGGTGGCGGACTCAGAAGTAAGTGGACCTTACACTCAGCTCACCCAGGAGGAGCTGATCACACTGGTGGTGAAGCAGCAAACGGACCTTTCCAGGAAAGATGCCAAGATCGTTGAGCTCGAAGAATACATCGACAACCTGGTCCTCCGCGTCATAGAGGAGAAACCCAGTATCCTGCTCGCTGCTTCCCAAGCCAAGCCTCTGTAAGGTCATGTTGGCTGCGAGGAGAGACTCACTCTAAGCACCCGGTGTATTTGGTATTGCTGACACACACAATCTCAATGAAAGTCTTAGAGCATGTGCACTTTTTTAGATTCCGAGCCAAATCTGTTTGAGAATGCTGGGAAATGGGCCCTGAACTGATGTAATAATACTCTGATGACTTAATAACAAGCAAAAAAAAGTCTTTAATGTATTAGTTTCGACACTAAGGTACTGGAATTTGCTTTAAACAAACAAAAAAAAACAAAACTGTTACATGAACATATCTGCAGCTTCTTCACTTATACACCACACTTGATGAAACTTGCCTCGAATGTTATTTAATATACACACAATTCATACAAAAAGTATAGTTTTCTATTTCCTATTTTCTGGCCTTTTCGTAATCTTTACATTGTTTTATGTGTGATTTACTACTGCGTATGATATGAACACATTAATAACCATGTACAAACTTAAATTTAAATTGAATTCATGCGCCATCTTGATGAGGTGAAAATGTAATAGTTCTCTCAAATATACAGTATATGTACATTAATGAACTTACAGTGCATTCCTGCTGGTTGCAACTACTAATTCTGACCTTAACAGATTAATTAAAATTTAGATTGTATACATATAAGTGCAAATTTGCTTTTCCCTCAAGCACTGAATTCTTAATTTTTATTATAATAATTTTTTTTATGTTGATCCTTTTGGCAAACATGTATTTTATAATCCAGTTAACAACATTCCTCATTTTTTCAGTCACCACAGTTGAATGTCAGCTGGTCAGTCAGTCCTTAAAATATATTGTGCCTACTTTTTCTTCAAAAGTTGTTTATTGAAAACCAGCAATTAATAATAGCAGGCAGGTACTATATACAGTCTGAACTACAGAGGAGCTGGGGTTTTTTTTTTTTTTCTTTTTCTTTCGGTGGTTATGATGTAGCCTGTGCACATATCTGAACATCAAACATTATGCAAGTAACAGTACAGATGGAATCAAACTACTCAAATAATAATAAGATTTTGATTACTGTGATGTTTGAGTTATATTTATAAAATGAAAACCAAGAGACGATCAAAAAGTTAGCAGTAAAAACAGTAAACATTAAAAAATAAATCATTATCAGTAATAATTACCGGCCTTGACTTCATAATCAAACTATACTAATGAATGAAACCTTCATCTATGCCTTATATGATAATACTGTGTTTTGGGTCTTGGCTGAAGTCGTAGCAATATTAATCTTTAGGATATACAGACCTGTGCCTTTGAAACCTCTTTCATGACTTAGTTTGCTGAATGGAGAGCTGTCGGCTGCTTACTGTAAGCTCAGAGAATGTGCTGCCTGATGTAATAACTGTTTGTCTGACATGAAAATAATGCAACAGGCAATATAAAACTGCTGAAAGGAGTAATGCTGTGTAAAATATGGTTTTATTTGAAATAAAGACACTAATTATTCCACCAAATATTTGTACCTGTGATTCTCTTCAATAATTTTTACATTTTGGATGAAATCAACTGAGTAAAATATTAATCTACATCACAATTTTTGTTGCTTGGTGCTCTTTTTTTTTCCCAATCTTTAGCCATTATGCATTGTTTATCAATCAGTCAATTTGTGTTTGTAAAATTAGTCATTTAAACAAGAATGAAGAAAATCTTAATTTAGAAAGGAAATCATTGAAGAGGCTAGAGAGTTTACAGAGTTTTAATCTTTTCAACAACCCACCAGTGAGACAGCAATTTATTAAACGAACAGTATCTGCTGAGTCCCATTTTGCTCTGTTCTTATCCACATCCAATTAAAAACATCAGTTACAGACACATGTCCCATTATGACAAATGAGGGCACTACTTCCACAGCTCAAGTGAATTGGAACAATAATTTTTCACTGTACTTTCATTGGAAAAATGAAGAATAATATTATTTTGAAGCAAAAAGCATATTCATTTGCAGGCTATCAACAATTGACAACAATTTTGAACATTTTCCCTAGATTAAAATACTTTCACTAATTTTTGATCTTTTTTAAAAAGCCTATAATTTAAATAAACTGGCCCAGTGTTGAGTCTGGGAAGTGAAAAAGTTTTGAGAGACCAATGAGATGAATCCCCTGCTGTTTTCAGTCTCTTTATGTTGGCAGTAAAAATAGATTCTGAAATGTTTCACCTTTTAAAGTCAATATTTTAATTTGGCCAAAAGAACATTGTACTATAAATTTGTCAAAAAACAATTTGTAAAATAGGCCTACATGAAACAAATTTTTAAGAAAATAGAGAATTTTAATTTATGAATTTAATTCATAAAGGAGGAGGCAGATTTGATCTGGACAAACTGTGCTTGGGCGTAAGGGAAACTTTAACTCTGCAAATGTGAACAAAGTTGTATAAAACCTTATAGTTCAAGAGGGAGCTGCTCAAAATATACCTCCAGTGATGTCTGAAGACCACTTCAATGGTAGATTATAGTTATGCTGCACTGTGAGATAAGAGAGACAATGAAAAAAAAGATACTATCTTTGATTTAGTGCATCAAATTTGACCTCTTCTTTTTTGAACCATTGTAGGTCTTGACCTGTCCAAGATGAACCCCGCCCTCACCCAATGGCAACTGGGATTGCCCCCCCCAACAGCCTTGATGAATGGCTGGATGGATGGATGGATGGATAGATGGATGTGCCTACCTACAGTAGATGGAAAGCCTGGTCACCAATCCTACCTATCTACACAGGTCTGTCTAATTCTGCATTACCTCTTTGTTACCAGAATGATATGAGTATCCTGCACTATACTGTGCAAAGAAGTTAAATCTAACCAAGAATGGCCTAAATCACAGAAGAATCACAAAACCACACTGGCTGTGGCACAGTTATTGGCCGAGATGCCGATGCGGCGGTGGCATGTTAACATTTTGCGGAGCTCAGCACGGAAGCGGTCATGCAGCCAGGCGTAGAGGAAGGGGTTACAGCAGGACGAGCTCATTGCACATAGGTGACAGAGCAGCTGAATGAGCAGAAAATACCGTTTATCAATCAGGTCAATGTCAATATCACGCAGAACGTTGAACACACTGATGGGCATCCAGCAGATACCAAACGCTGCCACCACCAGGCTCACCAGGCGGAAGGTCTTGCGTTTTCGCATGCGCTGAGCCTCTGCCTGGCTCTGGGTGTGATGGCCGGGTACGACACAGTTCTGCAGTTTGACAGAGATGCACAGGTAAGAGATGCTGAGCGCCGACAGAGGCAGGACGTAGGTGATGAAGAGAGTGCTGTAGGCATAGGCAAGCCGCTCCCTCTCCTGGCCCATCCAGAACTCCTCGCAGATGGTGAAGCCCTCGTTCTTAAACTCCACATGGTAGGTGTGAGCCACAGCTGGAGCCACCAGACTGCAGGACAGCAGCCAGATGGCAGACAGAAGGTAGGTGCACGCCAACACTGAGATGCGCTTCTTCAGAGGATGCACGGTGGCATAGTACCTGGAAAGAAGGAGAGGACACAACAGAGGGGAGCAACATATGAATAGCAGTACAGCCATTAACACCAGGAAAAAAAAAGATTCAGATTCTGTATCCAAGGTCAGGAGACTAACAAAGATTTGCACTCTTTGAACACAGCTTGGTGTAAGAAGCACAAAAATGTAATTACTGTCTGGTAAATCCTTTTTTTGTCCTTTATACAGATCTCCCATTTAAAGAAACCCCAAAGGATGGAATTAGTGAAGGCCATCTTTTTAAAGCTGTAGGAGATCTGCTGTGTAGACTGAGCTGCAATGAATTAAATCCTATATCCTTTTAAAAGGGGGAAATGATAAATAATGAATTCCAAAAGAATCTCAGGTCACCACGCCTTTAAATCACTGAATCTTCACGATGCACTGCAGAATGTGGAGAGAAAAACACTTCAAGATCTGTTGAACTCTGAGGTCTCTTTTATCATATTATTCAAAGGGATTATTTAAAGGGAAATGTGCTCCAGATCATTGTAATATATGCATGTATATTTTCACTTCAGCCCTGGAAACACAAGATGTAAACATCCACTTCTTCCTGGTGTTTACATTTGCATCAGCCCATCCAATTTGGTGCAGTTTTCTTCAGTGAAGGTTACATGCATTATGAAGCATTGTACAAACATCACACTTCATCATCTGGTGACTGTCTCTGACCTACCTGTCCACACCGATTGCAGTGAGAGTGAAGACTGACACGTACACTGTCACAGGCTGGATGAGATACACCAGGTAGCACATGAAGCGGCCAAAAACCCAGCCGTGTGGATTGAAGGCGTAGGCCAGAGTGAAGGGGACACATGTAGCACACATCAGCATGTCAGAGAAGGCCAGGTTTCCAATGAAAAAGTTGGTGACGTTGTGCATCTTTCGGGTGCGGCAAATGACATATAGCAGCAGGTAGTTGCCAATCACACCCACTAGAGCCACCAGAGTGTAGCAGGGAATGATTAGCAGCTTGAAGGACTGCAGCAGTTCCACGCCGACAAACTGAGGGCTGCGCTTGGAGGAACTGTTCTGCAGCACCACCTCAAAGGCCTGACCGCTTCCATTTCCATTCACATCCTGCATCACACATGGGGTGAGCTCAGACCCCGAGCCACTGCTTACGCCCTCCATCCCAGAATGCCGGTCTGAATATGGAGGAGGGAAACCATGACAACAATAAATCACACTGTATGTATTCAGTAGCACATGCAGTAAATCCTCTTAAGCCAAGGACATGCTGAAAGATTTGAACATAGAGTACCTTATACTTAGCTGATATATATTTTACCTTTTATTATAACATCTGTGTGTTTTAATGAGCCAGTTCCTCTGTCCGAATGTATTTCATTCTTTGTAATCCTTTGTGGTAACACACTTTACAGTCATACATACTGTAGCCCACAGTAGAAAAATCCCTGTATTGCCAGGAAGCTCATTGTTTGTTGAAACCAGAAAAGTTTTCTTTGAGTAAAAATAATTAGGAACCACCACAGAAATCTGTCTCCATCATTCATTCTATTTGAAGTCTCAAATGAATGAAGTTATATCTGTTACAGTGAACAGTGAAGAGGATTTCTTTTTCACCCTGAGCCACAAGCCTTCTGGGCAAAAACCTTGAATTTGAAGTGCGTGCATCACATGCAGCATGTGCGGCACAGGATCATATCTGTTGAATTCACATTTATCTAGCCTCAACTGAGGGAATTTAAAGACAGATCATGGCAAAATAAAAGCTTGACAGCATGACACTGCAATGGCATAAACGGTGACACTATAATGGAGTCATTCAGCAGTAAATCGCCTGAATTTGGAATTGACTGGAACCAGATGTTCTTTTTGAAAAACTGACCTGATCAGAACATTTTACCCTGACACAACTGTGTCTGAGATAAGTCATAAAACATACAGGCCTATATGATCTCTGTGGTTTCACACTTTAATCTAATTCAACCAAAAGTATCATTAAAATCTGAAATAAAATCAGATCTAAATCCAGACATGAACAGTCTGCATACGATGGTCTGCTCTCCTATAATAAGGAGAATAGATGTTTTGAAAGCTACCGTTGCTGTATGAGGATCAGCCACATTAAATAAGCAAATATTAGTGGAAGGCATTACAATAATTAGGACTGTTTTTCTCATGGACAGACACAGAAACAGTCTTTATAGAGCATCTAACAAACCAAGTTCGCACTTGCAAAAATCAACATCTTTTATGTTCCAGGTATGAACGTGTAACTTTAAAGGTTCATCTGAAATAAATAAAAAACATTTGAAATAGTTTGCATCGGAGCGTTTTCCTCATTTTCCATCTTTGCATTTCCAACTCAAACGGCTGACCACACTGACTTAACAAACCGGTCTCCCATCTGCAGCTGAAGACCAGAAAGCGGACTTACCCTGCGGGCTCTGAGCCTCCAGCTGCAGGAGAGATCCAGCGCGGAGCCTCCGTGCGCCTTTGGAGAGATGCGCTCCACAAGAGTCCGCGCTCTGAACGTCTGATAGCCTATTTATTATTCCATGTGTCACTATTGGCTCACATTGGCTCACTGCTGCGACAGTGGTGGGTTCAGTCCTCGGTGCACCAACAGGTGGATCTGCCCTGAAACTTAACCGACAGCTCCGATGGCCGAAGGAGCTTCTGTGCCTGCGCAGAAGACTCAGACCGCTCACATACACTGTGAGACTTCACAGGTAATCACACCAATTCAGTTATTTCCTCCAAAATTATTTCGGTTTTATTTGCACTGTCACCACCTATACCATTCTAATTTGGAGTAGAATGAGTAATGTGTCAATAAATTTAAATTAAATGGATTTAAATTGTAAAGTTTAAGTCTTAGGCAGTACGGGGGAATAGTGGTTAGCGCTGTTACTTCACAACAAGAAGACCGTGGGTTCGGTTCCCGAGTCTAAGTCTCACGGACATCTCATTCATTCATTCATTTTCTACTTCTTATCCGTTTCCGGGTCGCGGGGGGGTGCTGGAACCAATCCCAGCTCACACTGGGTCAGGGCGGGGTACACCCTGGACAGGTCACCAGTCCATCACCGGGCCAATACACAGAGACAGACAGAGACCGACAACCACTCACACTCACACTCAGACCAACGGACAATTTAGAGTCACCAGTTAACCCAAACATGATGTCTTTGGACGGTGGGAGGAAACCCACACAGGCACGGGGAGAACATGCAGACTCACAACAGAATGGCCCCAGGCCGGGAACCGAACCTGCGACCTTCTTGTTGTGGGAAACAGCGCTAACCACTATGTGTGACTCCCTAGGTGAATTTGAGGAACTATTGGTGAGTACGGGATAAATTGGTTTTAATTTGACACACTGAAATTTTTACCTGGTACTGAATGGACTGTTTGTTAAAAATGGAAACCTCGAAGCGCGCCGGACTCTTTCACCTGTTAGCTAAAGTTTAGCTAACTTCGTCGTTGTTTTTCATAGAGCGGACTGAAAGGACATGGAGAGTGGGGCCGAGCAGGGAAAGAGGACGGCAACAGGACTGTCCCACTGGGGTTACTGGATCAGCCAAGTGCCATTAAGTAAGGTATTACCGACACATTTGTGTTTTAAGATGTTTTTTCATACACCTGTCTGCTCGCTACCGTGATTAGCTACTGCAGAGTCAGGCGCCGCAACTTTCTCCTTGTGGCCAGTGTGTGAACTAGAGGGGCTTTTGCAACAAATCAATGCTAATTAATACAACCATTGTTAATAATTAGTAATTTAGTAAAACGTTGCACAAAATGCCAACATTTTGCATATGACAAGCACTAACGCTGTAAAGTTAAATGTCGGCTGACTGTACCATACTCAGACTGTAGGGTGACATTACTGAGCTAATCAGAAGGGAACGTAAGCTAAATATAGTAACGTGGACCCAAGGTTACTTACTTCTAAGTTACAGCCTCAAAATACAGCTATAAATTACTATATTGAACTAACCTTACTTAAATTTTTTTTTCTATTGTTGTTGCAAAACTGGAAAATAGTGCATTTTGTCTCTTTTTTTGTGTTTAATTAAATGTATATCTTCTTGTTTAAGTTAAATTAACTTTGTATTTGGTCTATTGTAAGCGTGTAAGCACAAGAAGAGTTCTATTCCTCAGTCAAATGTTTATTTGGAGTTGTAGAAGGCTTGCAGAAGGACCTTTTCTGTTCAGAAAATCAGAGTCAGCCTAGCTGTTAGTCTGTGACCAACTTCCAAGAAAAACAAAAGATGCATAATAGAAGTTAGACACATACATATTCAAAACAGCAATATCATTGATTGATCATTGAAGTTGTGGTTTAGACTTAGCCCTCCCTCCATTGGTGCACAGGCTGGTCCCAGCCTCTTGGCACACGCCCACATCCAATCCAGTGGGATGGCACCCTGAAACAATGAAAAGTAAAACCTCCTTTCTTATTTCCCTATTCTGCCTCATGTGTCTCACACCGCTGAACTTACTTAACCTTTATGTGTTATATCTAGGACTGCAGCTATTGAATATTTCAGTAATCGAGTATTCTACTGAAAATTCCATCAATTAAGCAATTTCCTTTGTAAGTCATTACCTGTCTCTCTTTGTATTGGTCCTTCACACTGTGGAACTAATGCTTTTAACCTTTAATCAATGACTTTACGTTTCTTTATGAGCACTATTGCAATAAGTGTAATCAAGGTAATTAAAGCATAAGCATAACACAAACCTAACACTATTGAACTTAAAACAATAATTTTACCTCTTCAAGCTTTTAAGTTGAATTCATTCAAGTTTTCAATACAGGTTAGTTAATTTATTTATTTTAATTTTTTTTTTTAGGACAACCAGTTTCGACCAATTAGACAATAAGACAGAGGGAAGCTTTAATTTTCTCCTGCATTTCAATCCTTCATGTGGACTCACCGTGATAACCCTCATTGGTAAAGATTAATGTTTCACACTGAGAAAAACAGAGGAACCATGAAAATTAACATTATAGACAATGAATAGTAGGCTCTCAGAGGGATGGGCTGCGGTTTTATGTTTGCTCACTGCAGTCTGAATTAGTGCAGCAGAGGTCATGGCCACAGTAGCTCCAGTGTTTGTCAGTGTCACCCTTAAATGGTCACAAATATTTGTGAAAGGGACCAAGGGACAGACAGATAAGGACATGACGTGATGAGATGGCTGAATGTGAAGAGATGGAGCTCTGTAGGTGGTGTTTCAACTCCTCACCTGACGTGGACTCTGTTTGTCCTAAACAATCACTGCTACATCCTGTGATTGTTTGGTTTGGTCTGCTATTGATCCAGAATCAGTAGGCTGATTGTGGATCAGTAGCTAGTTGTGACACCCAGCGATGAGACGTGGTTAAGGAGGAGAATCCTGATTTGACGTACGTGGTGTAAGTTGTGTTCACAATGTGTCCCTGGGGCGTCAGCATGCTCATTTAAGATTGCGAAAGTTGGGTTGATCAACAGAGGTTAACTATTCCCACTCTTCTTCCTGCATGCAGCCAGTTATAGCTCACTCCCTCGTCAGCACGACTTCTTCGCCAAAGTGAAGACAGACCTCGTGTTTGAGGCAAATGGAAGATGTTACACAAGCAGATAATACAAACACAAAAAGTGCTTAGTACCTAAAGGTTCAAACTCAACTATTTAAGTGTTATATGACAAATCTAACTTGAAGCTGTTGGTCATGTAATTGAACTGAGAAAGAAACTAAAGCATTAATCTATCATCTTGGAGCTGTTTTGGAAGCTATTTGGAAATATCTGTGGAAGAATAAAAAAAGAGATGATATACACGTGAGCAGGTGAGAACATGTGTAACATGACATGTTGTTGTTCTTTAAAATGCTATTTTTACTCTCAGAAAATTCAAGTAAGCTTTAGTGTAGCAGAATATTAATTTCCCAGTTCAGGAGAAGAGAAACCCTGGATTTGCTGAAAAGAAAAAAATACTGTGTTTTCATTCAGGTTAACACTGAACAAGCTCTCAGTCAAGTTCTGTACAAAACAAACTGACAGAAATAATTTTCTTTACACAGGAAATCAGCAGATGAACCAGCAGGTTTTTATTCAATCATTTATGTAATTGTGATAAAAAATAAATAAATCAATCAATCAATCAATCTCACAACAGCACAGTGCACAATTAGAGGATTCTGGCTGTTTCCTTGTCCGTCTGGCTGTGCAAAGTGTTTCCAATTTTGCCGAGCCGTCGAGGGCCTTCTCCAGTTCATACATGAGGGTCGTGTTGCTGCACTCATTTTGGTTCATATTATAGACCTGATTTCTAATTCAATATCATTGCATTTTTTCCAAAGCGCTAGACTGATTTGGGTGGTGAAGATTTTTCCTCATACATTTTAGCATAAGATTTACAGGGCATGCACCATTTGATCATATCATATATTGATGAACATTGTGCATGATCCAGAGCATATTACTTTGTGGGATTGTATCATATCCCACTACAAATATGTCCAATTTCAATGTATATGTATTTATATATATACATTTCCTTTTTTATTTTTTTATTTCTTTTTGTTTTTCCCTTGTCCAAGATTGAAACACCGGAGTCAAATTCCTACTGTAGTATGTTTACACATACCTGGCAATAAACCTATTTCTGATTCTGATTTCTGATCATATCATCTACCGGTGAACATTGTGCATGATCCAGAGCATATTACTTTGTTCAGAGGGAACAAACCATATCATTTGGTCAAGGTGTTTGAACAACTAATACAAACTGACAGTAAGCCTGTAATATATAGTATATTTCTGGTTGTGCTTTTATTGTAGCTGAATGGCCAGCAGGTTCTTCCTCCTTTTTTACAGTCATAGTAAATTAAGTTTCCATTGTAAAATTTGTAGTATACCTGCTCTATTTATGCACACTAGTATAACAACACATGAACATGAGGATGCATGTCACCAAGTTATTCCAAACCTGAAGCCTATGATATGAGCAAGTATGTGCCAACACAGCACATGTAAGTATGCTCAGATGCAAATCAAAGTGCTCCAGACAGCATCTAATGGCTCTGTGCCTGTATGATGATGGATGCTGATTATCCTCTTTGTTCAGCTGAGGTCATTGAAATGAAAAGAACAAACTCACTACCTCCATTAAATACCTTGCCGCAACCTGTTTCCAAGAACTAACCAGCATACACTACAGCGACAATAATGAAAAGAGGACGGAGGATACAAAACTGGTCAGATAAAAGCTGTGTGTTTTCTGAAAAAAGTCTATTTTTCTTGACAAAATAAGACCATAATAGGTATTTTTGTGTTGTTGCATTACTGCCACACAGACGTATGATAAATTTGAGAATAATTCATAGATAATTCTAGATGAACAACCATTTGCTCAGAGCATTTGAAAATATTTTTCAGGTGAGTGGAATGGAAATCCTCCAAAAAACATTCATTTTGACCATGTAAGAATAAAGGCCAGAACTAATTTGATACAAATAAAATCCTGGACTGAGTAAAGGTGACTTTGTTGAAAGAACTAAATCTAAACTAAATCAAGAAAATTAATCTTAAAATATTATATTTTGATAGGATTGTAGCTGTTGATAAGAAATTGGGGAATTGCATCAAGCTTATGGATGGAGAAGGGTAAATATTTGCACAAAAATGATTCAGACTCACCTTAAACAAAATGCTGGCATTTGACTATTGTACACCAAGTATGGGTTTGATTTATTTTTCTTCCTACTGTTCACCCCCTGCTTTTCCATCAGTGCTCTTTCATCTGAAGTCTACCTTTACCACTTTGTTCATTTTATTAGATAGTGCTGGTGTGTAACATCATCTACGGATCACGTTGTCACTCGTGTGTAGCCATACAAATGTCCTTTCTGTGTTATTTACTACAGTCCCACTAAAACAACTGAATTCTTTTAGAGGAGAAAAACCTGCATGGTCATGAAGCACATTTACATGGCAATTACACATGAACATAAAGGAAAAGTTAGGCAACACACAAGTTTGCAAACAGATAACTCTCCTCTGGGGAAGGGTAAAATCTATCTAGTTTCCTTTAATAATATAAATGACTAATATGATTATCTTATTCTTTACTATTTCTATCTTACTTCATTTATTTTATTTGTATTGTATTTGTATTTTAGTTATTACATCCAAACACTGCCGATGGAGGATAGTATGAAATTTCGTTGTATGTCACAGCATGTGAATGACAAAGTTTTATTTACATTGTCATTGCCTCAAGTTGACTAATATCATGTTGAGGCCAACACAGCGATGCAATTTGGTCACAGGATGGACGCTGCCTGGGTTTGGTTATTTGGCAATTTGGATGGAAATTGCAAAGTAACATTTTGACTCTTTAGATTTTACACGTGTTAAGCAGGGGAAACATTTAGAGCTATGTAGGTGGTGGTTTTTGGATGTTATTACCTTTAGACAGAGCTAAGCTAACAGGCCAAGCTCACTGTAACTGTGTAGAGATTCTCCTATTCTGCCTGTATTCAAAATATAATCATCAGGGAAGTATTAAATTGATATAGAAGTGGTGGGCTGTGGCTCGCCCCATCGGGTGTGGGCACTCCTGATCCGCAGTCCGGTCTTTATCAATAAACCTATATCATTGCCAATAAAGCTAAACACAGAAGGCGACAGGAGGAGTATGTTAGATGACTCCTTTGCAGAGTAAAATTGTTTCAGCACAACAAGCGCACGGGATAGATTATCACATCATCTGAATTTATATCAGGAAAGGGCAGAACAATTCATTTAGCAACACAGCTTGCCCTACAGTTTTTACACTTTTAACATCATTTACTTTGCAAAAGTTGCAGCTCCAATAGTATTTCACTGGAGGTAGAACATTTCAGTGTGTTTCATGGAGGCTGAAAAGCTCAGCTTCACTGATTTCAGATCTCGATCAAAAGCCACATGGTTAGAGTGAAGTGGTGAGGGCCAAATGGATGGAATCAACTATATAATCCAGGTTACGCCCGTTGATTGCACTCACATTTAGACAGCCATTGGGAAGGAGGTACACATGTCGGCTCCTTGTCAGAAATTCTACTTGCCGATCTAGAGTAGACCAAAAAACACAAGAAGTACAGAGAAAGCACAGAAGTGATTGTAGTTTTGCAGTTTGTAGTTTTGTTTTTTTAACTTCATAATTCGTGTTAAGTAATCAAAACCTCTGTAAAATAAAATGCCAGAAATTCCCTTTTAATGGCAATAAAATCACAACAATTTTTTAATGACTGTGAATTAAGAATAAGGCCTGTGATTGCACAGGAATTCAATGAGCCACACGTTTTGTGAACTATGTACATCATCAGAATAATGAAACTATAAAAATGCCAATTGTCAGTGTTAACAGATGAGAACCGAAACAGAGAGGAGAACAGAAAAGCAAGATCTGATAATGATGGCATTGTTCTGCCCTGCTGCGATTAGATGTTTGCATAATGATGGCTTTTCTTTAGATTACAGCTTTAGATTAGCTCTACACAAGTCCAAAATGACAGAAACTGTGATGTTTGCTCCTCACCATTCAAGCCCGTACAACAGAAGAGTCCACCTTGTTGGGTCAGGTGGTCCCAGCAGCCCGGAGAACCAAAGAGCCTCAGCTTCTCTCTCAAAAGGTCCCTGATCAGCATACATCTCTCAACCATATGCTTAACTTCACCTTGCCTGGATAACACAGTGGATAACATTTGGTGTATATCAACTTAAATATAGAATGCCATTTAATTCTATTCTATTCTATGGAAAATGTCAGCAGATCCAGCAGGTAGAAAGTATATTTGATTATGAAGGATTTTGTCTCCACAAATGTTTATATCACTCTTTCAAGCCCTGCATGTACCAGGAAGCTATCTGAACAGTGCAGTCGTCATTAGGGGCATCTGCTATGCTGATATGGTAGCAATGCTATCGTCAAGGCCACATTTTATTATTATATATATTATTTTTTCAAGTGGAGTGTGACTCACCATTCAACAAAATGGGCGGGGTTATTGAGCACTGTGGCGACGACTTGTGCTCCTCCAACAGAAGGCTGCGCCCACAGTGATTTAACTATTATGTCAGCTTCAGACTGCACAGGTAACAGGAGGGACCTCTGCTTTAAGACGCACACAAGGTTTCCTACAGCTTCACCTGGTGAAGGGAATCAGAAATTGAGTGTGATGTGAAGCCAAATTGTGTTCCAGCCATAGTATACTCCCCATCTCTACTGAAAATTTGATGAGACAGCTTCATCAAAGCTGGGGGGAGGGGGGATGGTCGAGAAACAGGGAAATACAATAAGTTTCCTGATACTAACAGAGCTTTCAGGAGAGTACAGTGCAGAAAACTGCTGTGAAGATACTTGATAGTATGAATAGGTGCTCAGCTCATTACGACAGATATGTATACATTGCTGCGTTTGACCAACCCTTTCTCTCTTCACAAAAGAAGAGAAAATGAGTTCACATTGATTCACTATAATAGATAGGTACTTTATTAATCCTGAAAGAAAATTAAAAACAAATATTCACAATATGTTTATACAGATGAGTAACATCACAAAAAGACAAAATCAGTTTGGAGCAGGGCTCATTTGAGGAGTTACACTAATAGATAAATCATTGAAATAAAAAAATTGTTGACATCACCGTATAGGCCAAAGCAGTGAGTAAAAGACTGGGCACAAAGGAGCTCCATCCCCTGTGACTCAAAGTGCTGTACAGGCCAGGCATCCTGAGTTAAATCTCCATAGCAGAGTGCCTGAGCAGGCAATAAGAAAAAAGAAAGAAGCCTACGCCTCTGTTGAGACAGACAGTAAATGATTCAAACAGGAATGAATAGCTTGCCTGATAAACATCATTTTGCTTTCTGTTTAGGAACATAAATGTACACATTAGTTACCATGATGAGTTGTGAAATCATGGCCCATTGGTTCCGAGAAAGATCAGCTCCGGTAGGGTAGTGGCCAGATGCTGACAAAACAACAATGCTTCGTTCGGGAGCCCCCTGCAGATCTTCCAGAAGCTTTTCCAAACAGACAGCCCGCCGTTTATCATCCCAGTAATAATACTTACGGATATCTTCTATCCCTGCGGCTTGAAAGATACCACTCAATGAGTCTGCAGAGAGGAAGGAAGAAACATTATAGTGGATATCTTAGAACAATTACAGGATGCTGAACCCAATGAGGATGAAGGAAGATTTTTTCCCTCCTGTTTTCATGGTGGATACTTTTTGAAAATAAATGAATTATTACTTTTTAAGCTCAGGTCTGACCTGTTTTTACTGTTCTAAAGTATTTTTTTTACAGGTTTTAGAGTGTCTGTGTTACCTACTGACATATTTTCCCAATTCCAAATAATTTCATCATGTAAATGTCTATAATTTTCCATAAAGTTAGGAGCACACAACAACACCCATTAATGCATTGTTTAATTTATACACACACACACACACACACACACAAATATAAATATAATATAAATATAAATATATATATATATATATATATAGTTTTATTATCAACATCTGTTTAAAAAGTATCACTTGCCATCACAAGGGGCCGACAGGTAGACTGGCCCGCACCAAGCAGCACCGACATTGTACCAGTGTCTCAACAGTTCAGCCCCAAGACGCACAGCAGCAGTAAAACCAGTAGTCTGAACACCCAACACCTGCAACAGACACCAAGAACTCAAGAGCTGAGCTGATTATAATACTGTGATTTAAAGCCACCTTAGTGTTGAACTTATATTGATTTATTCTGATTTTGAATCTGATCAGTGTCTCCCTGTAAAGACAGGGCTGATTGATTTTAGAATTGCCTACTGGCCTCTGGTTTGACTCTGTGTTGTCGCTGCACAAACTGAACTATAATTGTGTACCTAAACTATATTTAGTATCAATGCGTAAATTCAGCTGAGATTACCCGGTTTTCCATTATGGCTCGTGAGCTCTTCCCCAGAGCCACCTCAGTGGCTCGCCTGGTGAAGTCTGTTAATCCAAAAGAGGATGGATACCCTTGACAAAGTGTGGGGTCAGCGTTTAACTGCTGCTTTATTTTTCCAACAAGGTGCAATTTAAAGGTCTTCCCTTCTTCGCTGTAATACTCTGAAAAACAAATGAAAGTGTGAGAAATAAATTTTTTAATCCAAAAAACAAACACTGGAACTCAAGTATGAAAAGTCATGAAGATATCCAAGTAATTTGGAAAAACAAAAAAAATGTCACAGTGAGGGTAGGGTTGTGGTCAAACCAAGACTTTCAGAAAGCCCACCCTAAAATAACGGATTCATCAAGTAACACATTTACATTTCAGTCTTAATGTGTTATTTGTAGTTTACTTGCAATTTAGAGACAAGTGGCAACAGTTAAAGTTTAAACAGTGATAAGGTACTGTACTAACGATACGCTTAAAAATGCTCAGTATAGTTTGCAAGGCATGTTGAGGTAAAGGTTTAGAGAATAATTGTACCATTAAGATGGGGGGATAGAGGGACTGAGTTTGCTCGCAATTACTGAAGGAACATGCAGGTCCACCAACAGCCTCTAGCTGTCCCTCTTTTTCCATTCAGGCTAAACAGGCTATTACTGTGAGACTCCAGGCTCTTCAAAAATCTGTTGGTAATACACAGTGACACTTTGTCCCTGTTTCACTAAACATGAAGACAAATCCTGGAGCCACTGCCACACAAACAGTTTCTATATTGTTTACTGAAAGTGGGTTCAGTGTCAGCTATATGTCAATTAAATGTCCATGAACCCTCCGACTACATAATCTAAATCCAATTTCTGATTTAAAGCTTTGTTACATGTAAAGGCGTATTATATCTGAAATGACACCATCTTTCCAAAGAAGCCTAGAGGTGTATAGCAGCAGATATTAAGATCAAAGCATCATAATGAATTGAAAACCCACCCCCCTTCTTTCTGTTTTGGGTTGCACAATGAAAGTATTGAAGAGCTGACTCACCTCTGCCTGCCAGGTAAATTTTCCCCACCTTGGTGTTTTTCTTCAAGGCTGACAACAGATTTGTTTCAGGACTCCCTGCTGCAGCAGGCTGGGTATTGGTAAACACAGACAGATGAGCTCTCAGGTCTCCATTTTGGCTGGCCCCTTTTTCATCCTGGCCACTGCTGGGTCTGCTCATCTTGAACCCAGACAGCCAAATCTACCTTTTAGCTGCGATCCTTTTGTTTAGCCACTGTTGCCAAGCTACAGCGCGTATTTGGATACTGTCACCACAGCAACGGTGATGGATGAGTTTGTCACGCCCTAATTTGTGGGTCTGCTGAGTTTACTTTTGCCATCACAGTGAGCTATCACCAAATAGTGTCTACCATCTGAAAATGAAAGAATTGGTAATCAGTCTTGGTCAGAAGAATAGAACTAATCAAAAAGAAAATCCTGTTCTCTATTAAGGTTTGGTGGTTTTCTATCAGCCCTTTTGCCTCCTTAAATCAATAAAGACACAGTGAGAAACTGAGCCAGGAACATATAATTTTACACCATTCTCCCAGGTTCACTGGGATCATAGCTGGATAGATGTAGTATTTTCTTCCATGGCCTTCACTGATCTATCTCTTTACAGAGCAGATGATTTTTTTGTTTTGTTTTTTACCTTCCCTCGTATTTTTTAGAAATTAGACGTGTCTCTAGCTTGTAGAAGAATTCTGGCAGTGATAACACAAAATGCGTCTGGGCCTTTGCACGAAATCATAGCGGAGATATCCAGCTTCATCTCCTGTTCTCCAGGTTATAGTGCATGTGCTCCCGGCCTCTGAAAAAATATAACCATTCTGATGGGCAGAGAATAGAGTAACAACCATTTTTTGTTCATGGAGTGGAGGGAGAATATGGCAGCAAATGAAATCAAAACATCTTTCAGCTGTTAAATAGACCAGAAAACCAGTGAGCGGAACCTTTGTCGTTGTCATGTAGCTGATATTCACAAATCACTGCACTAGGTGGCAGTAAATGGCCAGAGCAGTCAGTCTCTTCAGTTGGCTGAGCTGAGTAATTTTAAAAGACAAACAAAAAAACAAAAAAAGCACTGTTTACTATTTTCTAAATGGCTATGAACAGAGAATGAGCTATTTAGTGGTAGCATTAAGCAAATAATAGAGGGAGAGTTGCATCTTACACAAAAAAATCAACCTCTTAGAGCATATTACATTTTTGGAAAACTGTTTGTCCTGAAATATGCCTTTGCTCTTTCTTTGAATGGTTCATTTGTGATGTGATTGTTCAATATCAGACATGCGAACGTGAAAAGAAATGTCAGTTGCTGGACATGTTTTCCTAAGATCAGACTGCTGCAGTTGAAAATGTTTGTGTGATGTCAGGTTTTCTGTGCTTACAGTTTTCCACTGAAGGGGAAAGATTATAGCCAAACAACAAACTGATCCCAGAAACACAGGTACATTAACCGCAAAATCCCTATGATGAGGTCATTGTTGATTTTGCCACGAAAAGACTTTTCTTTTTTCATATGGTATATCCACAACGGAACAGTGTCATCAGGAGGCTAATGATAAATTGAGGAGTGAGGAAGACGATGACCTAACATGAAGCTGCAAGCCAGATCAAGTGGCAAGAGCCTCAGTCACACCACCGTGTTATCGGGTCAAATCCATGATACTTTATCGAAATAATGTGTTGGTGACTCAATTAGATTAAATGGCCTTTAACTGGTGAGCTCTGAAGTCTGGTGTCAAAGGACTTTTTCTTTGTTTGAAGGGCTCTGTGTTCTGAAAATATCCGCCTCTCTGGAAATAAAGTGCTCTAACACCCAGCTCAGGACAAGCTGCTGCCACAGAAAAAGGCTCTACTAGGGGGAAAAACTGTTTGACAAAATACGACATATTTTAAGTCTAGTGATTTCAATGTGCAATCAGGAGAAGGGAGATAAAAAATATACAGCAGATTTTAAAGCAGATTCAGCGCTAGAAGCTATTAATCACACGGCAATGTTTGATTATGCTGCCACAATTAATAGACAACATTGGAGATACATGAAGCAGTAGGCCTAGTGCTGTAAGGAATATCTTAATGTACCATTTGAAAATTTAAATCAACTCTCTGTCTTATGTAAATGAGCTGCTCCTTCAAGAGAACAAAATGATCAGTAGCCCTAAAAACTGTTCTATTCCAACGTGTATGTGTCAAATGTGTATGTTAAATTTTCATTTGTGTTTACGGTCATTTTGTATCAAATAGACCTTGCTATTTCTTAAGTGTGTTTTTTTTTTTTTGTTTGTTTTTTTTTCTCCACAAAAATGCCTTCAGTGTTTGAAATGGATTTAATTGTGCTCAGGGAAAACACTGTAGCTGATAAGATGTGGCTTGACTTCAGACAGAATCATTGTTTCCACTCCAGGTTGTTGTAACTTATTGCTGGATGAAATATCAGTCCGGCAGAGCTCATGCTGGTCATGGTTTGTTTGCAAATGTCTTGCATTCTGCTCTGCGATTATTTTTTTTAAAGTCCCCAATCTTTTAATTCCTCTCATAGCACCAAAAATAACTTTCCCTGAAACAACAGCAGAGCCAGAGCTGATGGTAGCTTCTATGGGTAGGTGATTGCAACAAAAATTAAGATTAGACCAAATATACACTTTTCAGCTATATCCACGTCAGTTTTCCCCCACGTGGGCTCACAGGATAAATGTTAATGACAGCTCCTTTTTTTCTTCTTAAAGACTTTCACCTCTTCCAGGCTTCTTAAAATCCTTTAAATGAAAGCAATACTTTCTTGAATGAAACTGGCCCCACCGGCATCCATCATGAACAAGGAAGAAGCATCACAGATGAAGACTTTCTGGTTTTATGGAGTCTCAAGTTAAACTAAACAAACCTTTGCAGTGTAATGTGATCAGAGAGTGATGATTGACTGTTGTGTATGGCATCATTTCAATTGAGTATGTAAATTTAAAGACCAGTAAATTTATCATTTAGATTAAAATAATAAATTGAGGTGTTCATGGTTCCCAGCTGGTTATTTACATATTCAGATCAGATCAGTGGGATTTAAATTCAAAAATTATTCAGTTATTTGCACACAAAGCAGACATGACCAGTGTCACACAATTTTGTATTTTATTTCTCAATGCAACAGATGATTTTATGTAGGCAATAATGCACAACAAGGTGTCCCAATACAACAAAATAATGGATGACATCAATTCCACTATTTCTACTTTATGTGGACAATTCAGGGTGTGTTATTGAGCTTATACTGCGGCCGTTTACCAAAGGGGGAAAAAATGGTACGACTTTTTCTGGCAACATGAAGTGAAGTAACAAAATAGCTACATTTACTTTCAGTCTTTAGCACTCTGCCTGTTGCAGTGACTTACACTGACAGTTAAAATGTAATACGTTTCTGTTGAGATGCCCTGATTTTAACAATTTTAACAGCCAATTTTCATAGCAATGGAATAACTTAATATAGAGTACGAGATTTAAGCATGATAGCTATTGTGCAGATACTCAAGGCTCAAAACAGAAAAATTAAGACTGAAAACAAACACTGGAATTGAATGTTTAATGCACAGCCCTTTGGTTTAGTTGACACACTGAACAGTTGGTGTGATGAAAATGAAATTTTCTTATCTGGACAGTAAAAACAATTTGTCCAAACTATGACCTTGTAGCAAGTTAGCCATCTTTTCTATTTTACAAATTCAGTGCACCATAAATAGATAACTTACCAGACAATATACTGTACAAAATGATTTTAAGCCTTATTTCTAAAACCACAGGCCACATACACAGTGTCCAAAGGTTTACTGGAATGCTTTCAAACCGTGCAGTTAAGTCTTTTACAGGAACAGAGAGTCTTTTGCAAAGGAGCTGTTGCAGAAGGCCGCTCTCACCCTGTGACTGTCTGTTTCTGACCAGTCCATCGACTCATCTCTTTAAGCTTCAGCCACGTTTATCGGGGCCAGTGGTTGTACTTTTCTTGAGCTTGTCTTCATTGTTGTTAGGTCTCAACCTTTGCAGGAATCACAGTGACTCAGCCATCAATGATCAGTCATTTTCCTGCAATGTGAAGCTGGGAAAAAAAAGTTTTTTTCATTAGTATGAACATTCATTCTACAAAAACAAGTGACTTATGCACATTTTCAAGCTGGTAATAATAGATGAGATGACATAGCACCAAAGCAATTACAACCAGTCTGTCTTTCTGTTTTGTAATTGTGATATTTAATCTCTGTTAAGAGCCAGAAGGTAGCCATGATGTCACTCTCATTTGCCTTTTTCAACCACTTGGTTGGTTAAATTCTGAAGGCCTAAAATCTAATTTGGTTTGATTTTGACTGGAAAGCATCTGATGCTATTCAGCTCTTATGACTGTGAGCTTTTCACCGTGCTCTCCCGTTACACCTTGCACAGCATTATAGGTTAATATCAGATGAGAAACCATCTCCAAGAAAACAAATTGTTGTTGTCAATATGTTTTCTTGGAGATGGTTGTTGTCCACAACAAGAAGAAAAACAATTTGTTCTCTTCCACATTATGAATTAGTGCTTTCAAATGACAGTGAGATAATCATTGTGCCTAATTCCTTTTATTTATGCCCTTCTATTTCTTAGAGAAATGTATTACAAAGTTGCCCTCATTCTTTGTGAAACTCTACCTTTTTCCCTGAACAACAAGACAGGAATTCTGATGCTATCACCTCCCCTGTACATGTCCCCACAGGAAGACATAAACTACCAAGAAGTCTGAGATACACAGACTGTGAAAGCATACAGGAAGAAATATGCAGGAAACAGTTTACAGTGCGTCACTGCAATTCTCATAGATTTGTAGAGTTTAACTCAACTTTTAGAGTAAAGTCACTGTGGTCTTTAGTCTGTTGGGCTGCCGGTAAAGTTTTTAGCTGATGCTGGAAACTCTCCGGGAATAATAACCTGATATGCGTTCTGATGAGTCTCACATTAACATTTGAGTCATTAAATTGTTTTATATTAGAAACCACAGTCATAGCATACACATATTTTTTGGTCTCTATAAAAGTTAAAAGAGCTAAGCTCATCAAAATGAGGGAAAATCCATCTATCATCTCTGGCATGTGTATTTTCTGTCTTTAAATCTGCGTGTCAAGGCAGACAGGTATTCAATTCCTGCAAACAGAAATTAATTTGTTACCATATTTTTGGTGCTTGATAGTTTTACAAGTTTCAGTGATGAATATTTAAACTATATCTTCCACTGATGAAAAGTATGACTCGACAATATTTGAATCTCTTACAGATCTAAATGTAAACTGTCAATAAATATAGAAATAAAATAAAGTCTGAATCCCATAGAGTTCAGCAAAGACCTCCCATGCTACAACCAGCAGTCCCATTAAAGCAGTCATTCAATCAGCCAACCAATCAGCAGAGTCTAGGACCAAAGGCCATAATTATCAAAACGAATCTTGACAATCATATAAAAACAGTCAGCTTGAGAGCAGGACTGTCATTTGATAATCTATTAAGAATGAACTTAAGGGTCTATACTGATAGAGTATAATGAGATCAATTACAACTATGAATAAAAATATTTTTTTAAATGGATGAATATTTTAAATGTGACCAACAACTTTGAAATAAAAATTAAATATTTTACTTAAATAGCTAAAATCAATCCTTCAATATTTAAATTAAATATTTGGCATTAGTGTGTTGATCTCCTAAATTTTACTGTTTTTAATACAGCCTCAATACTGATAGCTTGAGTCATGCATTATTGATTTTTGTGTCTCAGTTGTGTTATTTATATATATATGTGTGTGTGTGTGTGTGTGTGTTAAAACCTTAACCATTTAGAGTTATACCCTGGTCAAGTCTTCATTTAAAGACCGATGCAGTGATTGGCTGTAATATCTACCAGGCTTAAACGGGAGTGTTGGAGTTTCTCATAGGTCCTTACTGTCATGTTTTGCTTTATCCTGCTTCTCTTTTCATGCTCTCTAAGAGCCTGATCTCACTCTAAGCCAACTAAATGCACATTATAGAAGCTGCTGTCTAAAGCTGGTTGGAGACACAGTTAGCATACTGTAGAGAAAAGCTCAAAATCACTGACTTCACAGGACAGGGAAAAAACATTAGCTCATACAGGCCCCTCCAGAAACACCATCCAAACATTATGTTCTCCTAATGATATGCTCACTTCAACGCTTTCACTTATTACGTACAAAGGTTTTTTTGAAATCTAATGGAGCTGTAATCTGTCACACATGAGCAGCTCCATGTACAAAATAGCTTGTCAGTCATACTCTGCTGCCAGTTAAATTCCTGTTTAACTCATGACTCATCCTGCGCATTACAAAACATTAGAAATAACTGTTAACACTTTTCTAAAGTTTTTCTTCCATATTTAGTTTGTTTGATATTTTTTCCCCTCTTACAATGTGTCCTTTAGTGCACCATCAGGTGCTTTGGGAGGGTACAGCATGCATGTATGAGGAACCCAGTTATGTCTTCATATTTAGCCAGGCTAATGATTCAGTAGCACACAGTCACTTACAGTATAAACATGAGATGCCAGGCCTATAAACACAATGTCCTCTCAGACTTGTCTCCACGACTTGTCAACTAATATGTCTGAGATGTTTACACATTCATTTGGACTTATAAGCCACTTGTGGTGATGTTAGTCAGTCAGTATTTATACTGGAAATGTCATTCTCCAGCATATCTCCCTGCTTTGTGTGAGGTGTGTGGTTATTTGTGCTTACTCTGCTCACTACAGCTGAAAGCTTACACACTAAGAATGGGAACGCATGTATATACATTGTGTATCTTACGAAGTGATCTACCAATGACAAAGAGTCGACAACAGTTCATTGTAAAAATCTGGAATCAGTTATTAGTCTCAAAGCAAAATTTAGACTTTTTGTCAATGTGAAATTTTCACATCAGATCTTAGTACTGTATATATTCTTAGAGGTTTTTAGTGCTGGAAACTAACAGGCCAGTGTTTGACAGGTTTGCAAACATTTCTTTCATCTAGATTTTCAATCTGTTTTCTCAGTTACTCAGAAAGATGTCACCAGGTCGTTCCCTTGCATGTTTCTCTTGATGTGTTAATTGTGATACATCAGCACAGCTGTTACACACAGCTTGTTTCTTTTGGAGCTCGAGCTCTGTGACATCTTATGGTAATGTTCCATGGCCTCACATGTCTCTGTGGCTCCTGTAACCATAGCTCCATGAGCATGTTAGTCGCGTGTCTTTGATACGCTTAAAGGAGAGTTTCTAGTCATGTTTGTAAACCACTCCTTCAAAGATCGAACAGAAACCCTCATTTGTGCTCCACTTTCACGCCGCAGTTTAATCCCCAACCGAGTTGGCTGCTGCCCTATGAAATAAAATGTTCCGCTCTCTGTTAGCTTTACTTTAGTGTGCTCGATCATGGATAAACTGTGCTAACAAACTCCCTCTGCTCATAACACACACATATACATGAAAATTTTGTCCCAAAAGACCCCAATACACATAGTTGGATGAATATCAATAAGGACTGTTTCTCTTAATAGCAACATGACTGACAAAAATTAAGGAGGACACAACAAAAGCCTGGTGAGGAAAAAAAATCCTTTGGCTTCAGCAATTTTGACTCTAATTCCTCTTTGATTACAAAGATGTCTACATTTGTGATGCTGAAAGGTTGATCAGAAATGTTACTGTGCAAAAAAACTCTAAAAGAAAAAAAAAAAAAGCACCTGTCCGCCTGTCAGAGGCCGGAGCCAAGTGAGGGTGTTAATAAGGGCAGCAGTGATATGCCAGCATGTATTTTTGTGAAAACAAAGTAACCACTGATAATAACCACTCTGTCCTCTGCGGGTCGGCCACCCGTCCCTAGTAACCATTCATATTAGTGGAGCTCTCTTTTCATCAATCCTATCATACATCAACCTCTGAGTGAACCCACCCTGTCTCTTCGTTTTTTACTGTCTTTTAGAGGAAACGTGCTGCTCAGGTGCTCTGCTCTCAGTGTTGTTGAGGTTAAATACATATAGAAAGTTGACAGGGAGGACTGAAGACTAGCATGGCATTATTGGCAGTCTGAAGCGGTCCAGACTCTACTCAGGACAGTTTGTCAAAATCTCATATTAGGCCTGTTTTCGAGCCCTGGCTCCATCAGAGTCATTCTTGAACGGAATGTCTCACTCGGATTTGTAATCCTGCTCAAAGTGCAGGGTGAGTCCGCCGAGCCTTCCCCTTCGGCTGATTTACTACCAAACCATCAGGCCCCTTTTAGGGAAGACTTTTATGCTTCTAAATGTCTCCTGTTTTACAGCCCCATCAATTATGCCTCTAATGTTCCACTGAAGGGATGTCGTACAAAAAGAAGAGAGACATCATGTATAGTTTTTAAAGTAAATGTCTAAAGTCAAACATCCCCCTGTCATATAACTGGGTTACTCATGGGAATTAAGTTACCAAAGCAAGGCATAACGTTGTGTAAGAGCCTACTCTCAAATTAAATTGAACTGAGAATTATCAATGGGTTTTTTAAGCTTTTTAGGTGAATTACTTATTTTAAAGATATAGAAATTAATTTAAAAGTTAGTTTCAAAATTTAATTTCAGAATCAGCACTTAAAAGCATTAATTATGACACATGTTGGAGATACCGACCCGAAATGGAAAAGAAATATTACCTATTGAGTCATTACATTTTGAACAGTAGAACAGTAACAAAGCATTAATAATGATAATAATGTCCCCAGGGAACTGAATATTAAATCGGGTAAGTAATTTACAATTTTTAAATTACATTTTGAAATGAAAAAATTCAACAAAAAACAAAATTGACAGCAAATATTGTAAATTGATTATATAAAAGATAAAATTCTTTATTTGTAAATCGTTATAATTTGGTAAATAACTTTCAAACCTTTGTAGATTCTATGAATAAGTCTTAAATTAAACTTTATGCTTTCCCCTCGAGGTGCATTACAATAATAATGGATTAAATATGCTGTCATCCAAGTGAACCTGTTTTAATGAGGGTTTTGGCTCAATTGGCTCAATCTTGTAAAACAGCGTTTGAGGGAAGTCTTATGTGTCAGTGATAAAGATTTATCTGCTGCATGGGGTGTTGGGCAGGGCACACTGAGGCCCACTGACAGGCAGGGAAGTTCACCAACATATAAAAATGTCCTCAAATGTGTCAAACTGTTCTTGGAAAAAACCTTTCACTCATCACCCAGCGGTCTTAAAGAACTACTTCACAGTGATCTTCATCATTATAGAACAGACTTTTTTTAGACAGCAGATAATAAAAAAAAAACAAAAAAACAAAAAACCTGACTCATGATTATTAACAAATGTGCTAAAAAACAAGTTGGCCAACCGAAACATAGGACCAGTAAGATCTGTACTTCTTTTACAACACTGACATCAGCTTGAATTAAAGCTTGGTTACAGGTACCACTGACCCGTGCAGGAGCAGGTAGCTTTGTATTAAAGTAAGAGGCCAACAGCAGCTAATTCTGCAGAAATGGTTTAATTTTCTGCCCAGTTCCTCGCTGTCTATTTGACTCTTGTAAAGCAGCACATTGATATATTAGAGGATGTCCAAATAAAAATTTCTACTTTTTAAAATGCACAATAGGTAATAAATAACTGTTTTAGCACAGAACTCATAATTGATGAAATTTTATTTTTAGCACCGAGGATAATTTCAAATATCTTAAAGTGTGTGCGTGCGTTTGTGTGTGTGTTTTATGGAAAATCTAATTTTTAGTTCCTGAACATTATGAATCTCATGTTTAAAGACACTTTTTACAGCATTTGTTGTTGTTAAACCTTTTAAAAATGCTTTAATGTAGCGTTTTTTAACATTTCATTTTTACTTATTATTTGATTATTTGATTTTTGATTATTTAAAGTGAAATTAGCACACAACTGAACATAGGCATCCCTTTATTGTTGTACAGTTGGCTGTGTTTCAGAATGGGATGTTCAAAAGCAGGAAATTAAGGAAATTGTTTGACTCATATTTTTTACCGCAGGTCTTCACACTTGACACTGATGTAACACTAGCTTTTTAAAAGTCAAGGAAAAATGACAAAGTGCTTAAAAATCTGGGACTGAATAATTTGAAGCTCCCTGTCCTTTCAGCATCGCATTGTTGATCAGAGACATTCTCAGATTAGAGTTACTGAGATTTCACAACATAATATTGAGTCTACTTTTAATATCTAATAATTTTATAGTTTTATCAGTTCAGAAAATTGAAACCATTCATTGTGACTTCGCAGTAATCCACATTCATGTTAGATAACAAGCTGTTACCAAGAACATTTATCCCTGACAGTCAGTGGGTAAACGCGAGCTGTCAAAACTACACACTTCACTATCTTTAAACACTGACTTCACTGTACTAAAGGACGTGGGTTTATTTACGTGGTTGTACAAAGGGAAACATTTTTAGACATCCATCACAGTTAAAAAGGTAAAAAAAACAAAAAATAAACAAAAAAACCACAAGACAAAGGAACTTACAATTTGGTTTCTGGTTCTGATAAGTCGCTGAAGTCTGTGCTGCCGTTAGACTGAGGTGGCGCAGGGGAAGCCTGCTCAGCTCCTGAGAAGCCTGACTCAGCTTGCCATAGAAAGCACGGACAGCGAGTCTGAAGCTCCTTATAGAAAGTATTGAGCTGCAGGCTGGTCAGCCACGGGCAGCCCAGCAGGCTCTTGAAAGCAGCACGAAACTCTGGACTCCTGCAATAGATGATAGGATTGAGGCCGGAATTGATGTAACCAAGCCAGTTTAAGAGTCGGAAGATCTTTTTCGGGGGAACGTCTCTGTTAAAAACGTTTATGATATTGGCTACAAAGAATGGTAGCCAGCACACAGTGAAGGTGCCCATGATGATACCCAAAGTCTTGAGGGCCTTGTGCTCTTTGACCATTATTAGCTTTGATGGCCTTCGCTTGGCACTCTTTCTCCTCGCCACGCTGTTGCAGCTGCTGGAGCCCACACACGCTGGCGGCAGGACATTGTTGATGTGAGCACCAACTTGCAGCTGTGCTGTTGGACACTCGCTCTGGAAACGTATGCGATTCCTATCTATTTGCTTGACCTGCTGCCTTGCTATTAGAAAGACTTTGGCATATACAAATATCATTATGAGCAGGGGAATGTAAAACGACACTGTAGAAGATGTAATAGCGAAGGCCCAGTTGGTCACAAAGTCACAGCATGAAGGCTTCTCATAGCAGTCCATCGCCACAGGGTCTTCTTTTGCATGCCAGTCTCCTCTCATAATTGGAACAAAGGAAGTTAAGGCAGAAACAACCCACACTAAACAAACTATCAATCTGGCACGGCACTTATTGAGCACTACCTTGTATCTGAGCGGCTTTGTTATGGCAATATATCTATCCACTGCTATGACACACAGAGTCTCAATGCTTGCTGTCACACACAGCACATCCACAGAAGTCCAGATGTCACAAAATGGGTTATCAAGGAGCCAGTTACCCGTCACCACTATAGTGGCTCCCAGAGGGACCACAAAGACCCCCATGATGAGGTCCGCGCACGCCAGAGACATAATAAAGATGTTTGTCGTTGTCTGTAGCTGGGGAGTGCGTACTATGGCGATGATCACCAGCAGGTTTCCCACCACGATGGTCAGTATGATGATGACCAGTATGATGAGGCTCCAGGGTCCTGCTGCATCATGGTATATTTGTGTTTCATTAATCAGCAGGGATGCTGAAGTGCTCAGGTTTCCATCCATTATTCAGCAGCTCAGTTCACTCGAAAGAAGTCCAAGATGTATTTTTTGTGTTTGTAAAATCTGTATTTCTTAAAAGCATCCTAAATAGGCTAAAATAAAGCTGAACTTTTGAAGGTTGTCTTGCTACATGAAAGTTAAGCTTTACATTTCCTGCTTACATGTAACTCCTTGGAAGTGTTGTTTGGCAGTTTTCAAAAGGCAGCGAAAGTGCTCCATTTTTCCAATAAAGTGACTGTTTTTGCAAGGTCTTCTGGGCTGTGAACCAATGACTGATTTTCCAGAAAGAGGTATCCAAACTGTCCAAAAAGCCAAAATAATATTAATTCATGGGTTGTAGCAGGTTCATAAATCCAAGAAAAATGTCCAAATATCATGTGAAAACAGCTGTGAGGAGCAAAACCCGGTCTGGTCCTTTTAAATGCATCCACTGGGATTAGTTTGCAGGGTTTTTATAGAATCTTCCCCGGTCTACAGGAGCAAACAGTGACGCTACTGCAAGATCCACAAGAGTGCACCAGAGTGGCTGCCCACTCTCTCTTTTCCCCTCTCTCTCTCTTTCCCTCCCTCTCTCTCTCTCTCTCTTTGCAGGTTGCCCAAGATTGTATTGGCTGTAATCATGCCCAGGCTGAAGCCAGAGGGGAGGGGTTGAAAAATGTTGTGTGTGTGTGTGTGTGTGTGTGTGTTGAAATAAGCAGCCAACAGAGCCACATAGATGTGAATAATGACACACAAACATATATATATATATATATATAACCACAAGCAATAGACTTTTCATGCATCAGAGTGTGTAAAATGTGTTAAGTGCACATTAACATGTCACAGATGTTGTGTTGAAAGTAGCAGCTACACAAAGTTTGTTAGTCCATTAACTGAATCAGTCACCTGACTATGTCAACAGTGTGCCAGACTTTTCTACTGCTGGCCTCTGTTCTTCAGTCAAATGATGCTGCATCATGTCAACCACACACTTCCAAGGCTCAGCAACATTTGATGTAATTCATTTCAATACTTTAGCTGTTTAGCTGTTTTCTTATGATTCTAACTCACAATTTCCGTTTACTGCTACAACTTTAAAGATTTATTTAAAATACAGTTTGTGGTCAACTTCCTCGACTACAAGGCACGAAGCACCACCAACTGCAGAGAACGGGAAATAAATGTCTTCACTTTGACACAAAGCAGTAAGAGAAAAGAGTCGATCACTATCTTGTTGTTACTCAAGCAAGTGCAGTGAAGAACAACAACCAGGCAAATGCCTTCCGTGCGATTCACTTCAGATATCCAGCACCGGGCTGCTGTACTTTGCTGTGCTGTCACCGAGCACTTCCTTCTTTGGTCTGATCAGCTCTACATCTGCAGCTGTGATGGCTCAATTATGATTATTCCCATTTTGCATTTTACTTCTACTGAATGAGGATAAACTGACAAATACTTACACAAGAACTTACATATTTATCGGTTTGACACCTTTTGGCCTGGGGATGTAGCTCAGTGGTAAAGCTGCATGCTTTGCATGCAGGGGCCTCATCTTCAAACCCCAGCCACAAGGCAAACCAGTGGCAGGCTTGTCCCAGTCTCAAGCTTGGATAAATGGGGAGGGTTGCGACAGAAAGTGTACCTGGTATATAAAAAAAATGTAGCCAAATCAGCAATGCAAGTCAAAGAACTGACTTACTGTGGTGAACCCAAATATGAGAGGAGAAGAAAAAAAAAAAACTGGTTTGAGACCTTTTACAATGACCTCTGTTCTGAATAATTCAGTATTTTCAATTGTAATCTTTATTGCTGTTTAAGCAAATATGTCAGCTGACACAATGAAAACAGAGTGTTTAGGGTAATGAACGTACTATGAGTTGTTACCTTATCACAGCAATTGTTTTGTGGGTAACTCAATTTGGAGATCAGTTGACTTCAACCACATATTACGGTGTTAACCGACTACACGTTTAAAGCATCTGCTATTGTTTTTTTTTTTTTTTTGAAACAAAGCTTTATTTAGGCTAATCTTAAAATCAGGTAAGCAAAATAAAACTTAAAATCAATCTGATTTTCTCTTCTAACCAAGTTTTGGTTTGAATGGCTGTGAAGACATTTTTGCAGAGAATAGCAACTGTTGCCTTCTCCAGACACAAAGTGTTTGAAGCCCCACCCCCATCATCTCAAAAAGATTTGCTCTAATTGGCCGATGAAAAGGAAAAAAACGTTCCGATTGGCCTTCTTTTTAACTCGTGTAGTTTTTATTCGTTGACGAAAATGTCAGCTACATTTCATTTCGTTTTAGACATCATCACTAATCTTTTTATTTATGAGCAAATTACTGATCGTTTCCCTCCAAAGGAACTTATTCTTACAGAAATCCTTGATGCATTTTCACAGATATGCTCATTCACTTTCTTGCCATCGTTCCATACCACTCTCCAGTCTTCTTATTTAATGTGAAAGCCAAGAGGAGATTATCTTTAATTTTTCTTTTATATTTTGTGTGTTGTAGGAATTACACAAGCAAAGTGTTTGTGAACATGGATGTGCTGGTACAGAGTCAGGTGAGCTGTTCCTTCTATTCTTTACACCAGGTTAAGCTGCTGACTCTTGCTTCCTCTTGGAAATACTGACATAAGAGTGATGTCAATCTTCTCATTTAACTTTGAAGACAAAAAAACAAACAAGGACATTTCCAAAAATATTACATGTGAAGGTGAACATGACGTCTCATGCCTGCTGTGGATAGAAAGCTGCCCTCATCTGTACTTATTTATTGGTTGAAGTCATTCTTATAAATAGTCTTAAGAGAGAATTTAAGAAATAAGATCAAACTGTGTTGTATTATAACATTTAGGCAACAGTTTTCTTTGACATCATATACAAAATGTCTCCTTTTCTTTTTGCCTCAACTAGGTTTAAATAGATGTTTTTCTATTTCCTTTTCATCCTGGGCGCTTTGTCACTCATCTAAGAGGAAGTTGTGGAGTTTTGAGTGCATTCACAAAAGGGGAAAGAGCGGGCCAAAGCAAAACACTGGCGCCTTTTTAAACTTGATGACCAAGAGGCCCCATCTGACGGCATTTCTGTAGATGAAGGTCACTGCAGCGGAGCTGACAGCTTGACAGCAGCTCATTTGTCTTCGCGTGAGAAGATCCTGTTGGTGGATCTGGACCTGGTCCTTGTGTAGTCAAGCACAGCAGCTGGCACAAGCTAAGTTGTTGATAGTGAAATCAGCCATGACATCTTTCTCACCATTACTTAGAGATTCCTGTAATGGTAACATCTGATTAGTTTGCATTCAGTGGTCAATATTACTTAATATCTAATTTGCAAAACTATCCTTTTAGGTCATCCTTCCACAACTAACAAACAGAATGATATTTTATTACTTTATGACATAATTAAGCCATCAAGTGTTAGATCATGTTCAATTCCTTAAATTTTGATATAATATATAATATAAACTGTACAGAGAAACTATGAATGTGTTATAGATTTTTGTTCATTATTGCAAAAGTTAAACTCTTATTCCAAAATTTAAATAAACATTTTGAATAATATAGACTTGTTGGACTTGCTGTATGTTGTGTAAAATTACATTGTATTTATCCAATGTAATTGATAATAGGTCATTTATCTGGTAATAGCCATGCTCTGGGGCTGTAACAATGTCTGAAAAAAATCTCTGGCAATAATTTCCCTTTTTGGTATAGAATATATTACTTTACTATTTGTTGTTGTATTTAAGCAAAATTGCATCTCCTGTGTTACAGGCAAAGAAATTTCTCACAATCAAACAATGAGTTCATCAAATAAATCAAATAAATAATTTTTCAGAAACTATAGGGACGCAGACAAGTCAGAGACTGATGCATTCTGACTTTAATTATTAATTTAATGGGCTCCTTTCTTTGTGCAAATTTGTTCTGTCCTGCCATGAACAGGTGTGGCTGAAAACATAACTGTTATCTTGTCAGAGGTGATTATACAGTAGCTTTATCATTTGAATGTGAGTACTATATAAATTTTCTAACTGCAGTGTCTCATTATTCCAAATAAAGCCTTTGTGTGTGGGGAAATATTGTACTTCTATAGGCATAAGTTGTAATTGCATACTTCCTCGAAGGAAAACTTGATTTAATGTCTCCTGAAAAATCTGGGATTTGCTTAGTCCATATTAAATCACCAGAGTCACCAAACCTTAGAAAGCCTGCTTATTACACACTCACTGCCGGCATACACTCAAGCCTGGGAATGTTTCCTTCCTCTTCATGAAAATCCTCACAGACAATATGTTCTAATCAGCTAGAGAGCTATTCAAAAAAAAAAACCGAAAAACCTTGGTATGTCTCTCTAAAGACTAACAGCATGTAGTGAAGGCCTGATCCGTGGCAGCCATCTGGACTTTACAAGCTTGCATTTCAATTCACCCTGCAGTTCATCTGGTCTTTGCCAATACTCCCATACTTGAAAAAGTCCACACACTCCCCTTCTCACTGCCAATGGCAAGAAGCTGAGGGTGTAAATCTTGCTGACATCATGGTTTGCTGATATTCAGCAGCACTGATCAGAGAGCGTATTTAAACACTACACATGGTTTTTTTAATTGAGTGCCTCAAGATGTTGTTTGGATCTGCTGAAGTGCTCACAGTGGTCTTACCAGGAGACGAGAGTGGTGTTTAATGTGTTCGTCTTGTCAAACAAAGGTAGAACAGGAGCTGGCAGTGTGACTGTAAACTCAATACAAAAGAGGTCAAGCTGTTCCACTTAAGAAAAGCTGCACTTTTAATCTGACTGCACAATCTGTCACATATTCATGACCCTACAGGTCTAAGGACTGTGATTGAAATCAGATTAACTCACTCTTTCACCACCACACCTTCACTGCAGTTTGGATTGTTCAGATGTTGTATCAGATGTTTACGAATGCCTCCTGTGATGTTTGGTGCTCCTTCTGCTTTGTGCAGGAAACTCTCCATTAGTTGGAAAAGTTAATCAGGGGTGGAAGGAGGGGGAAGGAGTGGCAGCAAGTGCATTACAAAACTTCAGACTGACAGAGAAAAGTCATGATCGCTCAGCTTCATTTAAGATGTATTAAATAATAATATGTATAAGATGAAGAGTGTGAAAAAAAAATCAGTCACGGATGTTGAATATAACCGAAGAACATTTCTTCCACATGCATGCATCATGTGGGGGAGTAAGCCCAAAAGCAGTTCCTCTGTCAGTGGATTTATAGTATGAGAGCATGAGTTGAGGTGAGAGGAGGCTGGTTTAGAGGCTGAGCCGTTCAGCCTTCCGCAGCTATCATGTCGTGGGTAAATCGCACTCATTATGCTCTGAGTGGAACCACATGCAGAGGTTTTCTAGAGCAGTATATGGGGAATATTTGGGGCTTGAGACACTGATGGCTTCTGTCCCTCTACACACTGATGTCAAGCTATTTTTGGGACCATCTACAATATTTAACTGTTTAAACCATCCAGTCCATCCGGATGCTTTCAAGCTCAGTCTCAGTTTTTTTTCTCTTGTGATTTATTTTAAAAGACAAAATCATCGTAATTTGTTTAAATCCAGTTTTTATTAAAATGGGGTTGGAATAATTTTGCATACACTAAAAAAATTATGAAATGGATTAGTAGGTAAGACTTTTTACAGCAGTTTTTTGTCACACATTCATGGTTTAGTCAGCAGTTAACAGAAAATGTATCTGAAAATAAAAAAATCAGTCCTGAATATATATAGATTCTAAATTAACATTTCCAACTTCGCTTAAAAAGAGACGGAGTTGGAGCAGCTTGTGTTATATTTAGTGACCTCCCTTTAGAGAGAACAAAACCAAATTTGCACTCACTTCTTCTGGTGCCTGCTACAACAAATAGCAGGGAGGGAAACAGGAGTTGGTTTAAGTTATTGTCTTCAGTTAGTTTGGAAAGGTTAGAGTTGTGTGTATTTAGCCTCATCTTAATTTAAAGTTGGTCGTATGATGATGAATGTTTGGTCAGCAACAGCCACATAGCTGAGCGCCTTGATTATCATTATTTAACATGTACAGTTGCAGATTAAAGTTACTACATATAAAGTGCTAAATATATTTCAGTTTAAATTGATGCATGTGCTTAAGCACTAGTTATTGATAGTGAGCTCAAACTGCGGGGTTAACCTGGAGATGACGGCCGGGCCAAAACTAGACAGTACTCAATGAAAATAATGCAGACATATAAAAACATGGCATTGTAAAACATAATTTCCCAATAAGCTGTTGCTATAAACAGATTGCAATTGCTATGTGAAATTTCTTCTAACAGAAGTGAAACCATTTACCAATGAGAAAAATAACCAATTGCATGGCCATTTCTACACACAAGAAAAATAAAAGTAGACGATGATCTAATTTTGTTCACCAACTTTTAGAGGACAAAGTTGTACTAAAATAGTTGATTATGAAAATCTCCTGGGATTTACACAACAGTGACTAAATTAGAATTACTTAAAAAGATTCGCACAAATTGTTCCCTGAATTACTAAAGGAACAATCTGTGCAACGAATGTTGAGCTACTGTTTTATTTTTCAGAGTGTACTCTCAATGATACAGTGGTCTGTGTATCTTGACAGTGACACTCTTTCTTTTCATAATTTATAGATCCAGTGGCATAGTCCAGTGAACCATCTGTTTGTTTTTCTAAACCACTCGTCCTGTTCAGGGTCAGGAAGACTCCCAGAGATGTGATTATGCTGAAGTGCCGTTTATTTTCTTAGTTGCAGTGCTTGTTTGTGGTCAGTAATGTACTGTTTGTTTGTGTGGAAGACCAATGTGATTTGTCCATGTGCGTTTCAGTATGTATTAGAACATATGCAGGTGATACAAAGAAACTGACTTTTAATTATTAAGTCTGCAGGACAACTTCCCTCAATTAACCTGTAAACACCACAATTAAAAGTCAACCTTTAGGGATTTAAAAAGCTGCATATGTTGTTTTTGAGTCATGGGACACAGCATCTCATGACCATCCCATCCCATAACAAGCAGCCAGTTGATTGGATGATGTTGCTCGGCTCAGTTTTGAAAACAAAACACAACATGTCACAGGACATTACATTTCATAACCATGCTGGCGTTTCTATTTGGTAAACATTGGAATAAAAAGAAGTGTAACCTGCCCTGCCCTGCTCTTCATGATACTCACACCAAATCTTAAGTGGTGGAGGAGGTTGTTAGAAGGCAGTAAATATTTCAGATGGTTGACGGTAGCCATTACAGCATGCTATTCAAAATCCATGCAGCCACAAGGTCTGCCATTATTGCGTCAAGACAAACAGTAAATTTGAGTCCGAGGTTGAAACTGGCACTACATCCTAATTAAAGAAGTGGTTTGCTTCTGATCATCATCTGAATCAGTGTCAGAGTAAGAAGGCAGAAGCACGGAGTGCTGGCGCCACAGACAGAGAAAGAAAAGGGCTCTGGTTGAACTCTCATCTGGTCCTGTGAGGATTAATGACTGCAGCCAGTGTCTGCAGCGTGCTGGCCCTCTGCAGCCGGTGCAAGTTTAGCCGACATTATCACTGCAGTTACTCATTAACACCTGCAACCCCTCTGAATTATTGATGGCAGTCCAGGTGTGATCCAGCACTGGAGAAAATTCCCCGTCAGGTAAACATGCCAGATGGAGGTTAGCCTCATCAGATATCTTGATGACAAAAGAATGTTAATTGAGCGTAGAAATGGTAAATAGGGGCAAAAGAAAAGCACAGACCAAATATGGGAGACCAAACAATAGAGAATAAAACTTTAGAAACGGGAAATTAAAAAAAAGAAAAAAGAGAGAGAGAAAAAAGAAGCCACTTGTGAATTATAATGTTTCCTTTATCTAACTGTTCTGTGCCGTTATCAAACGAGAGTTGGTTTAATGCGTTTGCAGGTTTAATTTTTAATTGTACATCAAATACATTCCTGTTCCAGCTAATGGTACAAACTGATCAGTTATCACTGAAAATGCAGCATCTGCAACTCCAGTTTGAGTTACTGATTATTTTTTTGTAATCAATAATTCATTGTTGCTTTATTATCTGGTGGCACACTTTTCAGCAAACCGTTCACCTTTGCCTGGCTGAATAAGATTTCGACAATACAGGCACTCACCATGAACTCCACAGGGGATTTTAGAGTCTTGGTACGTTAGACATGAGGTAGGGTCTATCACACAGCTAACTAAAGACCGACAACCACTCACACTCACAGCCAGTTTTACGTTTCCAGTTTACCCAATGTGTATTTGACAAATAATCAGAACTGATTATTAAAAAAAAAAAAAAAAAAAAGTCAAACAAAATGTCCCTGAGACTCCTGAGACTTCACAGGACACAACCTCTCATTGAGTCACTTGGTACATCATTAGTTGCTAAATGATGAGACTGATGCAGAGCAGTTGTTTGTGACACTGAGACAGGTTTGAACAGATTTGACATAATGAACATCATGTTCAAGATGGAAAGATATGGGCTGTTTCTAAACTCATCAGTCATCCTTATCCTGCAGATAATCTCAGAAACAGGAGACAATTTCATGATACAGCGACCTGCAAAGCTCAAGGTGGTGTTTTCCTGCCTATTTATATGCCATTTGTACACGTTTTACACACAAGGGTGTAAAATTTTACAGTGGATACAAAGTGTTTGTATCCACTGCAGCCATTTTGTCTAACAACCTCACTGCCATGCTCTAATTATGTAAACATTACTGAAAAATTACACCCTTTTCAGACATTACCTGTAATGAAGTGCTGCTCAAATACACAGTTTCCATAGTCAGTCTGAAAGAGGGAGCGATACACGCTCATTTTCCATAATAATGTGAAAGCCAGCTCCACAGCGAGCAAGTGGTTTGGGTCCTGCTTAATAAACAAGGTGTACCACCCATTTTCTTTGGCTCCAAGGAGTCCACAGTATAATAATTAAGACATGAGAGGCGTCAATCAGCCTCAATATTTATTTATTTTTTTTCAGTACCAGAGGCATAAACAGCCCTCCTTTGGGTTCACAAAAATCCTTTTGACTGGCCTTCATCCTCAGTGGTCTTGCTGCACTAACTTAATGTTTCCACCAACTTATCATTTACGTTTGGGTGAACAGTGCTCTTAGCCACAGTGTTTAAAGGCAGGTCATTGTATTTTGCATAGCTCTGCACCACCACCCACATTAAGTGGCCTCATTATGGACCAATTCATTTACTGTATATTGAGGGTGGCAGCGGAAGAGTTCTCTGGATATTTCTTGCGAAACGTTGTTTTTCGTACTGCTCCAGTGTGTCTGCTGAGGCTTACACAGGTCATTTGACCTGTAACCAGGACATTCTCCTTTTCCATTTACACATGGAGAATCTGAAAGAACAGATGGAGCAGACACACCCTCAGTACCGCTAGTACACACACTTCCCTGTTCCCTTAAAGTCTGTGGAGACATTACACTGACTTCTATTCACACCTAAATCACTCACCTTAACCACAACCCTTATCACTTAGCCTTAATACTTACAAACCTAGTCTACTGTGGAGTCTATTACATTCTTCTGATTGTATAAATGCTACAGATACATGTGCACCTTCATGAGTCTGCATATATTAACACAGCTGATGTATATATTACTGTGTTAACGGCAGTGTTGGCGGGACAGGTTGGATGTCAGTACAAGTTTGGCAGCTGGGAAGGAGGAAGAAATGGTAGAGATAAAAACAAACATTCTCAGGTGTGTGGGTGGAGGGTGGGGACTTGGACATTTTTCTTCTCTTTAAAATATACTTTAATGTAAGTTTGATAAGTATTTTCCTGGATTTATTCATTTTGTGAGTATGTTACACAATTACTCTAATTGAAACTTCATGAAGTACACATTGAGCAAACTTCACAAAGGTACACCTAGTAACTATATAACTATTTATGTTTTGAATTAAAGACAGCTTATGTAGATGCATCACAGGCATTGTCTGCTACTGTACTGTCATTTGAATACCAGATTCTTTATGTTTCTGAGTACCAGCAAACCGCATTAGTTGACTTCAGACTGATCGGACCAACAGAGGCAGACAGCTGAGCATTTTATCAACATAGATGCTACACTCTAGCTCTCATCCCCAAATCTCTGTCCTGCCCTTATGCTAAAATATATGTATCCATCTTCAACTGCTTCTGTTATAACATATAGTAATATGTTTTACTACCTCTTTTTTAATTTATACATTTATCTTTGGTTCTTTTTAAATCTTCCTTAGATCAAAAATACGTGAATGTTACTTCTGTAAAATAAATTTTTGCTTCAGTCACTAATAGATTTTGATGGGAAATACATGGAAGCTAGACTAACAGGACTGTTGCCAAACAAAGCCATTCCTTTATTAAATGCTACCAAACTGTTCTACTCCTTAAATACAGTGCATGTCATCATACTGGCATACTTTGGATAAAATAAAAACAATCATCATGGCACAGAGCTACATGGATGCCAAGATCTCTTCTATTGGTTTTTTATTTCTAATTGTTATCCCAAAAGTTATTACATTTTATTTGTGTGTGTGTGTGTGTGTGTGTGTGTGTGTGTGCAAAGACAAGGCTGTTAGTGTATCCCAGATGAGACTGAACGTTTGACAGGTTGGCAAGTTGTTTGTTGCTTAGCTTAGCTTAACTTGTCAAAATGTGTATACGACATAATGAACAGCCACCACGCAATTTCTAAATAATGTGATGTGATCAAAGGCTAAATTCTTACTCTGACTTTATGTGAATGAGTGAGTGTGTGTGCTGTTTGAGTCACACAGTCCTATTTAGGGATTTAGATTTAACATCGCTGCATAGCAATGTGACACATGCAAATTAGCCCACTGTAGAAACATGTTTTCATTTTTATCATTTCGGTTCAAGTCTCTGGCATTCTCCATCTGTGTCAGTGTGTTATTGAATGTTTGTGCTTGTTCAAAATATTTATTTTTGTTATATTTTATAGTGTGTCCAAGTTTTTGTGCATATTCTTAGCCTGGATTGTCCCTAGAGGAACAGCAAGTGTATAAAAAGCATTCAGTCGATGACGGCATTCAATCAGCATGTTTCATACAGAAAATGAATACACAAGCAACACAATAGTAATGCAAAAGGTAGAAAATTGTTCCATCGGGAAGCTTATCATTAAGCCTATAACATCTACAGTCTGGTACACAGGATATTTTATGTTCAGGAATCTGTGGAGGAATTCCTCTGCTATGATCACTGACGTTCTGTTTTGCTTTCTACCTAGAGTCACAGTTTTGTTTGGGTTCACTTTTTTAATTGCAGGGCCCTAACATATCCATATAAGGCATTTTCTTTTCAACGCTAATTGCTTTCACCCTCTGCCTATCACTGGCCCATCAAACAACACAAGCTTACTGCAAAAGCACGTTATTATCAGCAATGCTGAGAACCTATTGACATGGTCCCATGGTCACATCCAAGGGAATTTGCACACAAGTCAGATGTTGCATAGAGCCAACACAAGGCTGAGTTTTTCTTAGTGGCAGTTTCTCAAGTTTCTTTGAATGTCCTGTTTTCTCCATTATGGCATTTTTCTTTTCAAATTAATTTTTTTTTTTTTTTAAGTTTTTCTGGCCTTTTATTGATTCGAAATAAAGACAGGGGAGACAAAGACAATAATATGCAGCACTGATAAGGACTACCTAAGCATGTAACCAGGAGAACTTGCAGTTGGTGGTGCTTTATTCTACAAGAAAGAGCAAGTGCATAGTTTTACCAGCTTCTTTTCCAGTTATACAACTTTCTTACAATATTTACATCATCTTCTTGATAAGACTTAACCTTTACATGTGTCTGCTTTCCGCATGAACGGAGATCTGGGTCTGAGAATGTTGAGTTAAATCACAAAACCTTTAAACAATCACCAAGAATCTAATTAGTACTGGAGCCATTGTTGTTGTGAGGTTTTGGTATACAGGCTGCCAGTAAGTGAAATGAGTTTTGGTTTTGTTTTTTTTAGCTCAACCATCTCAATCTAAGTGAAACAATGGCCAAAGCCTTTGTCAAATCATTACCACCTGCTCCCAGCAGGAAACCATGTTTGTTACCAAATATGAATAGCTCCTTTAAAGCACTGCCCTACATTATCTGTATGTTATGCACTCTGCTCCAGGTTAGCCCTTTTTCTACTGTTTCTTGAAACCGGAAGTAAATAAATAATAATTAAGAAAAAGATCAGGAAATATTGAAACAAAGAAGAAAAGTTTTGGCAGCGTTACTTATACTTGTACGAGAGAGCAGCTCACATATAGGGAATTATCAACCAACTCTGCAGTTGAATTGTGCACATGCAATGTTTGGCCTAGGTTTGTGCCCTTTTAGCCTTTGCATGCATGACCAATTCTGTGTCATCTACTTGTAAATTGTAAACACACCATATAAATGCCACTATCAGAACTACATATGCAGCTTTGTCTTTCAGAGGTCAAAACGTACATCTGGTTGGTTGTGCACATTTGGAAGGTCACCACCTAGAAGCTCCCAGAGCAGTGGGTAAAAATGTTTACTCAACTTTTTTACATTTCCTATTAAACTGTGCAAGTAAAGTGTATGTTCATTGGTGTTTAGTGTGACTGCACCTTTAAGACTTTGTTAGTGGGCTCGGCCCCTGGCGCCATGTAAAGCATATTGTAATAAGGCTTAACATGCTGATTGAAGATAACGCTGAGAAAAAGGAAATGTAGGGGAAAGGTAGCTGAATTTTATAATCTACTACTGAATGATCCCTCGTTGAGAAGGAACACATGCTGTAGTATTATGACTTAATTTTCTTTTTGTTTTGAATGAACTCTTTCAGCATAAACTCAATGTCTATGTTATTACCACGGGAAACTTTCATTACAGCATCTCTAATTGCTCTGTTGGTTATCCCAAGGGCCTTTCAAGATAAAGGGACAAGAGGCCAATTGGGGAAGGCAGCATCTGTCTTCCTTTGTTCCGAAATTCCTGTGATGCACGCAAGTCCCATGACATGCTCACCTCCTCGATGCCAGTCGGTCTAAGATTTGAAAGACACACCTCAATGCCACTTTTTAAAGCATGATGGACTGTTTAACTGTATGTTTGCAGGAATCTTGACTGGCCACTTTATGCTTGAATTGCACAGACAGACCAGTAGAATGAGCAACAGGTAAGATATTCATGCCCCAATGTGTGGGTGTATGTAGGACAAGCTTGAAGGAGAAGATAGGTAGGGCAGGTTGAAGGCTTTAGATTTAGACAGCTGAGGGACGCGAATGGCATGAAAACATGAGAGGTCGCCCTGTGATAGCATCTCTTCAGCCGGTTTCCTTTTGCTTTGGAACATTGCTGGCATTGCTAATGGCTATGTAGGCAGTCGACAAGCATAGACCTGTTTCTCCAGCTTTTAAAATAGAACAGCCAGCCAGACCCCGTGTTTGGTTCTTCTTTATGGCAAGGCTTGTCAAGTACCAGACCAAAAATGCAAACAGGACATCTCATTGCTCAGGGGAAGCCATTCCTCATTATGTGGGGGGAAAAAAAAAACAACACGGATGTAGAAACATGCCTTGTTATACTCAAGTCATTACAGCTACAACCACGCTACTGAGCAGAAATTATTTACAGTACTGTAAGTGCTGCCTTTTTTAGAGAAACTGGCATCCAATTCTCAACCTTTGCTTTGGACCAGCACTTATTAAACACTAACAAAAACACTAAGTATCAAGTGCCAAGTGGATTTTTCCTTTTATCTATGAGAATATCTATACTTCTTATGGTTCATAAAGACTCATAAGCATCATTTTGTACAATTAGTCAAGCTAGGTTGATGCAATTGGAGTCAACAGGGTTAGTCAAAGGATGGAGAAAAGGGAAATAGAACCAAGGTTGTGGAGTGTTGATTACAGTGGGACACATTTCTAATTTGATTATATGTTACTGAGACTTTAATTGCTCTTGTTATTATTGTCTTAGCAGCAGCAGGATGATGACAGTGTCATCAGGTGGTGAGGGCCTAGGCATCGACCCCACTGTGTGTTTCTATGTGGCTGTTCAGAAAATACTTGTGAATAAAACAGAGATAGAAATCAGGTCACAATGTCGTTTTTTTGGAAATGACACCCCAGAACAATTTAGTAAATTAGAGGCAAGTGTGGTAAGGATGACAGCAGAATAAAGATCCTTTTTGAACATCTTTACTACTTTTACAGTCAGTTCCACTGATTTCCATTCGGTTCCTTTACAGTGAGGCAGTATCAGTGGTAAATCTGCAGGGGTGGACATTAAATGTTAATATATAAGGTAAGTAAAAGAGAAACACAAAGGAATAGAAAGCCTTTGGGGTGATTGACAGTTGAATTGACATCAGTTGCCAAATTATGCCACTTATGCCAAAGTTGTTTACTGAGATATGGAAGCAGCTTCGTCCTCTCCTTGTGACTACTAACATGTCTCCAATGCTCAGCTCAGCTCAGTCAAAAGTATCATATCTTTCTCTTAATGGACTGAGGTAAAAAACAGCGTTACATACTGTTTCTCAACAGTGTTTAAACAACTACCTGGAACTGAAGAGAACTGCTTACTTGAACTTAAGAGTAAGCTCAGTGATTTTCCATTGCTAGATTCAATTTGATGTCACACAATAAATAAAATAGTTAAAATAACATTAATATTTTACTTCCCTTTACCTTTCTTCTTGCAAAGTCTTGCATGTTTTTTGTATGTACCTCATGTGCAAGAAGCTAACTGTGCAAACCACTTTGAAATGATGGTTTTCCCCCCTGTGTGCCAAACCAGAGATGTCTGTGGGAGCTGCAAAGTGAACGATGCAAGCAGCTAAAGCGAAAACAAATCTTTTTCCGTGTTGTTTGTGGAAATGATATCCAATTTTCCAAGTGACTAACTGGACGGGGACACACAGGAGGGTCAAGCTGTATAACACATTGAGAAGCTGATTCTCTACAGAGGTCCTTCCCACCCAGAGTTAGAGGTACAAAACGCTGCCAAGAGTCCGTAGTTTAAATCAAATAAAATGAGCAGATTTTCCTGTCTATTGTTATGACCCACTTAACCTTAATAGAGCGGATGATAAAGCTTGTGCGTGCTAATGCTTTTGTGAATGCGCACTAGAAAGATTAGTTCAGCTGCAGCTAATACCGTAAATAAGAAGTTCATTAAATATGCCTGAGTGCCTTTTGGAACACCCAGGTTTCTTCTGGAGTGGAGAGAGTCAAAGCAGGCATCTGCAGGGAGCCATGGGAAACAACACTTTGTCTTTCATGAGGCATAGTTTCTGAATTGAATTAGACTGGATCAGTTTTATCTACCTGTGGTCAGTCTGCTAGTTAGCGTGCAATTTATAGCCTGAAACTGAGAATTGGTGGTATTTAAGTTGTCTTTCTAAGGTCCGTTTTTACACTGCAGTTCCACATACTGCGTTGTTTTATTTGTTGTCATTTCTGTCTCGCTTTGCTGTTTGCATTCTCACTTGTCTTAGTTGTGTCTCTGAGTGTCTTCTAATTGAACTCCTTATTTATCTGAGAGTGAAATCATGCTTCCTTCTCAAGAGTTTCCTGGGTTGCTGCCTGTTTGGTTTAGTCTCCAGCGTTCCCCTATCGTCCCCCCACCATGATGGATCCCTGATGCCGGGAGGGCAGGTTCAGGCTTAGGCCAAATACAATTTGATGCTTGGGAGGTAGGCTGAGTGTTACATAGTATAACAGGGGCCAACACTGGTCTGTTATCTGTCTTTTTATATTACCAGGAAATTTTCTTTTTTTTTTTTTCTTCTTACTTTGGCCATGTTGTGTAACTGTAGACTGGCATTACATTAGTCCTGCGGAAACATACATGAATCTGAAATATCAGGTCAATGTCAGGCTGAGGCAGCAGCTCACAGCCTAATGACACTCACATTTTTCACATTCTTTGACAGGTGTGGGACACATGTGATCTCACTTTAGATTGTGCACTCTCTCCGTCTTATATCACTAATCTCCACAGCAGGAGAACTCAGTTGTTCAACATGCCATCTGAAAAACAACAAGATAGAGAAAATTACATAAAATGAGCTGCAAAATGCCATCTTTACACATGCGATGTGGTATTTTAGGTGCTTGGTAAATACATGAACGCTACTGCTACTGCTACATAATTATTATCACTAGAAAACTCTATGAATAGTGTATCAAACTATTTGTTAATTCATAACAGGTGCACGGTCTCAGGCTTGTCATTGACAATTTCCAGAGCCACAGTGAATCAAGTTTCCCCCACTGAGCTTTTTTTAACCTCGATGTGAGCACGGTACAAAGGAAATTTCCAGCACTGCATGTTAGCGTGTTGAATGAATGGTGCTGCCGTGTGTGCTGTGTAAACTCGACCTCCATCTGTGGTCCCTAAAGCAGGTAGAGCTCAGATGGCAGGATTGCGATTGACCACCCTATGACCCCACGGCCCTGCGAACAACAGCATCACAAACGCAGGAAAAGGCAAAGTATTAAATGGTGCACTAAAGCAAACAGACTTGTTTTGGACTGCTTATGAATCACTTGGGCATCCTGGTGAGGGAGTAGATGAGTGATTAGGTTGGTAAACTGTTCGCTAATTCGCTTTCTAACACTTTCAGGGGACATCTTAACATATACATTACAGGGATTTGACAAAAGTGAATTTAAGCGTTGCATAAATTGCACAAGCTTGATGAAAGAGATGATGTCAGCTCATGACTTTAGCTTCAGTAAAAGGAGACATTCTGTCCTGCGTGGCTGTGTGTGCAGAAATAGCAACTCTTTGATGATGTGAGAGGCTATCCACCTTTAAAAAAAAAAAAAAAAAAAGAAAGGAAAAAAAGCAGCTGTAGTTTGTAGTATGTGGTTGGAGAACAAGCCCCTATCCCCAAACACAGTATTGTTAGTCCTCCCTGTGTCATGTCTCTGGGGGTTTAGGAAGTGACCTAGGTCTGTGACATGGCATGCAGCTGGAGTCAGGCGCCGTTTGTAAATCCAGACACATTACATCAGATGATCAGATCTCTGAGGCTTTCTTTCCAGATCAGATAAAATTGCATTTCACCTTGCACCTTTTGACCTCTCATCCACCTGCAGTCTGTTTGCTCTTCAGTTTGAAGTGGAAGAAATGGATCAGCCTCAGTGAAACTCTGAGCTCATTGGACATCATGACATACCAAGGTGCTGTGAGTTTATCAGCACATAAATTATGCAACTTTAAACATATGATGAAATTCTGATGCGATGTTTGTGATGAAGAAGCTCCATCTCCAACCAGGAAGCGGCTTCATCAGAGCTGGCCCAATCAGATTACCAGGGGAATAGATCTATTTTTAGATTTGGGTAAAAAGTTTCACTCTGATAGTGGCAGCAAAGTACAGAGGCTCCTCTCGAGAATTTAGTCTATAATGGCTGAACAAACAGTGTTGCATTTGTTCGACCAGCATTATCAGCAATTCACAAGATAACACAGGCTGTTTTTACTGGAGGAGACAATGGGAAATGAGGACTTGGGGTGGGTATGGTGGGAGTGGGGGACGGGTGTACGTGAGACCATTGTGAACTTGGAAAAGTCAAGATTTCCTTATGCCAGCACTCTCACTCACACACACATTTATAGAGAGCCATGCCCAATGGGATTTTGCATTGTGGGAATTTTGCTTCAACTAATGGGAATTGTCAGCATAATGGTACTTTTACTCTTCAAAGGTTTATTCCCTTAAGACATCATACATAGATTTCAAAAAGGAAACCAAGAGATAGTTGTGTAAACCTATATATTTATTTATGATGTCTGTGGGGTTTATTTTAGGCCCAGCAGTGCAGTTTAGTTTCTTGTGAATTGGCACGTTGACATTCCCGTCTTTTTCTCAGGCCCCCATGCTGGTCTTCACATAGTCATCCCCTGAGTAAGTCCCTGCGACAGTACAGGCACAGTCATATCAGTTTCAGTTTTACTACATAGACAACAAATTATTCTTAAATCCAAAGACATTATAAATAAAATGGCAAATTGACATTTTTACACCAGTGAAAGAAAATATAATGTGAGAGTTGGTGAGTGTTAGAGGACTGAGTGGATTTTGTTACATTTGGATCAGGCGGCAACCTTCAAGTCTGAAAAATTAACCCAAAAAATAAACTTTTTTGATGGGTCCTTGTGGCTGGCTACAAGATAGAGTCAATCCCCATTGATTCCCATGTTGAAATGTTCAAGGTTACAACTGAAGTATACACAGCCTGGTGCAAATTCATTTCTACATTTAAAGCAAATTTCTGCCTTTATGACAACTATTAGAGCTGTTATTTTTTACATAATTCACCCGTTTTAATTTTATTAAGGCTTAAAATTCTGAATAATAGAGCGCATGCTGCTTTAAGTAATAGGTGAGATAGCATATGTCTGCTACTAACCAGTACGCACTGAAGTTTTGGTCACGTGTGTTCCTGTGCTCTTTGCCTATTTTTGGTTTAGCTCAGAGTTTGGAGCTGCTCACTCTTGAGCTTCAAAACTACTGTTAAGAACCCAATGGTGACATCTCAGAGGCTATGGCTGTGTTTATTTACAGCTAAAGTGTTTGCCAAAGCCAGTTAAACTGTTTTCCACTGTTTTCAGACATTTGGAATAGCTGCTAGTTCCACCTTAATTATCAGCAAATAATCAAACATGTATGAGTTGTGTTGATCCTCTGAGCCATCAAAAAGTTTTTCCCAAAATCACAACCTCTAATGTTTAAATGCTTGAAGTGAAATCATAAGGGTGTAGGTGTTAGGGTTGCCAGAGCGCACCAGCACGTTTTCTCCTTTAAGTGATATATATCTATGGTTCAAGAGGATGAATGATCCATATTTTTAATGGCTCGAAGGGTCCACTACTAAAGAAAATAGAAATATAATCCTGTTAGACTTGAACAGCTCATACTGTTTCCACAGAGCTGCTGTAGATGAAAGCAATCTTTGTTATGTTTTCCTATTTTATCCATTCCCTTTAATGGATATTTCCAATGTAGCATCATTTGCATGACACGAGTCAGTAAATGAATGCACAAACTGACGGTCCATGGGACCGTCTTGTGTAACTGAGCTGGATGTTTGCTGAATGCTATTCCCCACAAAGGAATCATAAAGTCAGTCTGGTGTTTGTGCAAATGTCAGAGATCAACTCAAACAAATAGAACCACGCCTCTGTGGAAAGAGCCACTTTTAACTTAACTTTTAACCCAACACACATAATAAGTCCTAAATTTAATGTGAACGAAACCACGGCAGCTCAAAACTGCTTCCTACATACTGTACCACAGGAAGGGGTACTAATTATTCAATAGTGTTGTAACTTAAAAATGAGATGCCTGCAGAACGTAAAAGTTTTGTGGTTCAAATGTGTTTTTGTTTTAGATTTTCTTAAGACGCATGCTAAATATTTATTATTGCACTTGAATGGATTGCATTGCAATTTAGTTGTAATTGCATAATGACAATAAAGACATATTTTATTATCTACTGGACACAGAGTTAATCAGAATCTTCCTTTTGCACATGACTTTTATTTCATGGCTCATAATGAGTCCTTACTAGGAAAGCATTACTTCATGACACACCTATTTAATTTAATGATTAGTGTCAGTATTGTCAGTTGTTAACATATGAGAATGAAAGAAAGCCTTGGACAGCTGTAGCTGTGCAAACACCTTTGTTGCCATGAATAGTCTTTACATCTATAATGCCAGGTATGACTTTTACGGCCATTGCAGAGATATACCGTCTGATATGTGTATAGAGGGTAAAGTATACGCTTCTCTTTGATAGCTATCTGCCTGCCTTTATCTGTCTATAAACTATAGTGGTCATTATGTTCACACCACATTTCGAAATCTTGTTTTCTGTCTGTTTTTCAAAAGAGAAACAGGACTCACTTGAGGTGTCCGTTACATGTGTTAGTGTGATGTAGCAGGCAGGGTGTTATGCACATTGGACCTATAATGGTGTTTTAATCAGGTCTGATCAAATCTTGAGAGGGAGCCTAAGAGCTCCTTGGGTTTACACCACCATTAATGGATGTGAGTTCACCACACAGCTGTTGTCTGCAGTGACATTGGCACATAGCCCCGGTACAGTCCCAGTGTGTTCCCTCACAGTAATGGGCATGATTACAGGACACATTAGGCATTCCTGATTAGATTGGAAATGGTCGTCTGAGGACACTGAGTTGGCATGTATAGGTGCTGTTGTCAGTGCAGAGAGACAGCCAATTTTGGGGTTTTGATTGGGAGGTAACAATAATGATTCAATGATGTGCTGTTTCAATTTGGTATGCCATGGGCCAACAGACACAGTGGGTGGAAAGTGTTGTGTCTTTTGAGGGGAAGTACACTTTCCCACGTCTGTTGTGACTGTACTTGGTGCAGGGCACTCAGCCCAATCTCATACTTCATTAATTCTTTCCCAGCCTGATGCAGGCAATGATCTATTGAAATAAGGGTTATTTCAAATTGTCGCCACTTTACCCACCCATCTGGTACTGTGATTTATAACCAACAGTAAAAGAAAAACACAAGGAAAATTGCATTTGCTTGGTTTAGTTAGACGAGGTCTGTCGACTTGTAAAGGAAACAAACACATCCCTTCATCAAACAATAGTTAAGAGTAGAAGACGATGATTTATTGATTTGGGTTGACTGAGACAGAAACAAAATCCCTCCTGTGTTTTCCAATCCGTTTTTAGAGAAGCCAGTGAGTATTCTTCCCTATTTCCCCTGGATCAATCTTATCTGTCCTGCTGATGAAAATTACTTAAAAGCATGGAGACAAACACACATTTTCAGAGAGTCAGCTTCACACTGCAGAGCCAAGCACTGAGGTAATCCGTTTCCCACAATGTGTACAATACAATACAAAACAACACGAACTACATCACTGTTATTTCAACACAGTGAATAGCTACTGTTTGGTAAGCAATTACTTGGTGGCCCTATAAACTCACCTGTCTTTGCTTCCTCAATTGAAAATATCAGCATTGAGTCAGTTGCACAGCCAGCTCTAACACCATGATAAAACAACTTAAAGGTTAAGATCAGGTTTCAGGCTCAAATTCAATATTCTCGTGAAGTCTCCTACACTAGTTATCTTAACACTGTAGTCCCGTACCAATATGACAACAACAAAGTCAGAAAGGACAACAAACCAGAGCAGCCAGACAAAAGTTTGCCAGATAATCTTTGAATCTTTAGTTGAAGATAAAACCCCCAAGTCACTAAAATCCCTCACACAAAAGAAAAACTGTAGATGGGCATAGCTTTTCCAAGTAAGGCAGGTCCATGCTGTACCAGGAAGTGATGGATGTTTAAAACCCACATGTTTGATGTTTCAGTGATTGCAGAGAACTTTGGCTAAATGTCCCAGTTGGACAATTGTTAAGAACCTAGCTGATCATCAGTTTATGTTCTTTACCCTGTCTGACCCGTGTTTAGCAGTGTGGCTCTGTTCCCAGCGCTAAACAAATTTGGTGAGCACAATGTCATTATCATAATAGAATGATGGCCAAAACTGTGCCAATAAGGTCTACAGTATCTTAAAGAGAGTGGTTCTCAAAGTGCAGCCCAGGAACCCACCATGGCCTTTTACAGGGCTCACACCAAAAAGAGTAGTCATATATTTTAACTACAACCCACCTATAAGAAAAACAACGCCAGATTCTGAGACTGGAATGGTCACTGGATTTCTGTAAAAGAACTAATGGTCAAACTGTGATCTTGATGTGAAAAGGTCTGACAACCACTGTTCAAATAAACCAAAATCATACAAATAAATACACTACATACAGAAAGTAGAAATGGGGAAAGTACTTTGACAGCTTAATAAGTAACATCTGCCAAAGCTATAATTATGAAATAAAGTCTAACATCATATATCATTGTGAATATTGCTTTACACACAGTAACAGCTTTATGAAACATTTTGTCTTAACTGTGTGAAATCTCGCCGGCATAGTGGTTAGCGCTGTTGCCCCACAACACAAAGGTCGTGGGTTCGGTTGCCGACCTGGGGCCTTTCTGTGCGGAGTCTGCATGTTCTCCCTGTGTCTACGTAGGTTTTCTCCCACCGTCCAAAGACATCATGTTTGGGTTGGTTGGTGACTCTAAACTGTCTGTAGATCTGAGTGTGAGTGGTTGTTTGTTTCTATGTTTTGTCCCTGTGATGGACTGGCGACCTGTCCAGGGTGTACCCCGCGACCTGGAAATGGATAAGTGCTAGAAGATGAAGTAATGAATGAATGTGTGAAATTTTGAGTTAAAAATTGTTCTGTAAGCGCACAGTATCCTTGACCTTTGACCTCCAAAATCTAATCAGTTCATCTTTCAGTCCAAATGAATATTTGTGCCAAATTTGAGGAAATGTCCTGTAGTTGTTATTGTAATATTGTGGTCACGATGCCAAAAACCAGTCAAGTCATTGTGACCTTTGACCTTTTACCACCAAAATTTAATCACTTCATCCTTCACTCCAAATGAACATTTGCGCCAAGTTGTTGGCTTCAATGAAGCACCAGTGAAACGGTCTTCAAAATTGGAAAAAGTATAGCTAAATTGTGCATGTTTTCCCACTATGAAAGAGTGTGGTGGTACCTATGAGGTTTCTGAAATGAGCATCTAAGCAGGGGAAAGCATTATCCAACTGCCGCCCATTTTATTTTTTCAATCTGGGGGGTTCTGCTTGCCAGAAACCTGTGTGTTATTTTTGGGATCAGAGATGAGAAGTCAGTCTCAGGAAACATTGCTGATGCGTATGACAACCCTCTTAATGCCTGCATCAATTCACACCATCCATCTCATTTTACAGTGACTGGTCATTTGTCTTGTGTTTGTCAACCTTTTCCCTCAGCCAAGCATGAAGCAGGCTCTAACTGAGCCTTCTCTTGGGGAAACGATCTGCACGTACACAATGAAAGTTCCGTGATACATCTATCTCAGACCCTCATAACTGTTAGCACTCTTTATTTTTAAGAGACTAGTCCAGGTGAAATATATACACATGATTCAGACTGGCATGAAAGCATCCAAATGTCTGTGTATGTGAGTATTTTTTCTATTTAATCCATCAATAGCAACACAGTGGACTTATTTTTGTTCCATAGGTTTCCATTTTTATGAAGGTATTTAAACAAAAAACACATTCATTAAGTAGCTATTGTAGTGTTTTGTGTAGTGTTTTTTTCTTGTTTTCTAGCAGATCCATTAAACGGCCCTCTTTTCTCTCTCAGTATCACTGAAATTATTAGAAATTGTACACCTCTGCAATGTTACTTATTAATAAAATAAACAGTATTAATATCTAGTCAGTGTGAACAGTTATCAATCTTAGGTATGAATAAAAGCAAATTATTTAGACCATGTTGAAAATTTTCAAGCTCAAGCAGATAGATGCAGATCTCCAAGACAATGGGCAACTCTGGTTTGAATATAATTCAGCCGGTCATAATGACCAGGGGATGCCAATGAGCATTATCTGCCTTTTAAGGCTGATAAACAACAATAATGAGCTGTGGCATTGTCAACCAAGTGAGATTCTTACTGTCCGTGGATAGAGACCTGCCAGAAGGCCACCAGAGTAGTCAAGTGAGAGATAACCATGGCCCTGTCTAAAGTCGGTTGGCATTCTCAGTCCGGTTAGATTTTTCTCATCTTGTTCTGTAAAAACTGGCACCAGACAGAAGAGCCGGAGGGAAGATGGTGATGGACACGAGATGAAGTGATTTTGATGTTAATATCATGTTTGAGAGTGAACGACTGGGACGAGTAAGAGTCAAGTCAAAGAAAGGTTTAGTTCTGTCATCCTTGTACAGGAAATGACAGATACAGTTGGGTGTGTCTGTGTTGCAGTTATGTGAAAAGACATGCCAGTAGATATTTAAACAAAAAGAAGGAGGTGCTGGAAACAGAAGAGGCCTCTGTACCAATACTTGGGGAAGGAGATAGGATAGGGACATTTGCCCATTCCAAAGCAAACTGCAGGAGCACAAAGAGATATGATTCCTGCCAAGAGAGCGCTTTGCAGCAGATGCAATATGGCAGAGTACAGATAACAGCCCTTGCCATGTCAAGGGCCACCAATATGAGAACCATAACATAGAAGGCCCCAGGCCTGGGAACCAAACCCGTGACCTTCTTGTTGTGGGAAACAGTACTAACCACTATGATGCTGTTCCATCCTGGCACAAAACACCAAAATTAAACTTTGCCAAACAACATGAAAAGGACAGTGATAAATATTGGCAGCATTCTCTTTGGTCAGATGAAAGCAAAACAAATTTGTTTGGATCAGACAGAGTCTGGCAGGTTTGGAGTGGATCTTGCCAGGAGACTACCACAGCCTCTGTGTACCACCGACTCTCAAACATGGAGGTCGGAGTGTGATGATATGAGGCTTTGTACAAATACTGAATGAAAAGAAGAATCCCAGTCCCAAGAAACCTGGCAAGAGATGAATTTTACGACATGACAATGATCCAAAACACACTGCAAAACTCGCCCAAGAGTTTTAAAGAAGAAATATGTGAAAACTCTGACCTGGACCAATATGTCCCTCCCACTGAATCCAACAGAGCACATTTGGAGCATTTCAAAGTGAATGGTAGAGTAACCAAAACCTTTCCAACAAAGAGCAGCTGAAAACAATCATCTGTGAAGAATAGCAGAACATCTCTCCACAAATTTGAGCTAGTGTCATGTATGATCCAGAAGAATTTAATCTGTCATCAAAACAAACAAGGACATATGAAATGTTAAAAAAAAAAAAAAGAGGTCTGTCTGGTGTATAGCGGACACAGACAGTATACACCCTTAATGTGTGTAATTTTTGTAAGAGGAAGTGGGTCATTGAGTGTAGCTAAATAGGAGGGGGGCATTTTGTGCTTTCCATATGTTCCTGCTTCCTTGAGATAACTAAACACCAAAAGACTTCAGATTTTGAAGTCACTTGGATTTTCTTTTAATGAAATTAGATAATTGCTACTGAAATATTTTGCAGGCCAAAAGAAATGTTGTTTTTCTACAAGAGGGCTGCTTATTAATGTTGAGAGAAATCTATAATCCATTGGCTGAACCATCACTATGCAGAAAGGTGCTACTTAGGTTACAGCCCATTCCTCACAACAGTCATGTTACACATGGAAATAATGAAACCATCTGTCTGTTGTAGCAGTGCCATCATATCCATTTTGCTGTTGTTAATGCTGCTCACTGTCCTCAAGGGACTCTAAGGTCAGCTCCAAGGACTCCACTGTCCACTCATTAGTGTGGTAGTTCCAGCACCATTGGGTTTTTGTGCATTTGAGGAATGCAGTGTGTCGTGCCAGCTGGTATGATGAAAGTAGAATAGATAGTTGTTCCGGTCACTCTTGAGAACAAACAGCTATATTTTCACCCCCAGAAAGTGGAGTCTAATGGCAGTGTCAGCTTTCCCCAGAAAATTAACCACTTCTCAACTTTGACATGTGGAAGCATCTGTTATAGTCATCACAGCTGACCTTCCTGCTTTTTTTATATCATCATAATAAATAGACAATTACAGTAATAGCATCATCTGTTACCAATGCGTGGACTAAATTAAGCTGATGTTTAGCACTTACATAATTTGAGGATAAAATTAATTAAGTCAGGAAAATTAAATTGATGCATAGAGAAATGTCAAAGTACTGATTTTATTCCAAAAGCACACATAAAAACATGCAGGCATCTGTACAGATATCTGCTGATATTTCAACACTTACTTTGTGAGAAAGATGTTCTCGATTTAAAAAAAAAAACTGAAATAGCCTTAACTGACAATTTTCCTGTAGGGACAATGATCTCAAGGTCATCAGGGCACAGTGACCTCCTCAGACAACACATTAGAAATAACTGAACATCAGGCAATTCAACCCTAATTGTATTTTAGACATTGCAACATCAGATGCACTTGATGGACTTTCCTTTCTTTGTGTTGCTTAAATCCACTCTGTAATTATATTTAGTTTAAATGTTTCAGTTCACCAAAGAGACCTGAATAATTTTTCAGCCACTGGCTGATGATTTGTTTTCCTTTTAAGAATGTGTAACCTGTTGTCGGCAGTTGGTCTTGTCACATGCCAGTTATGTAACAAGTGGACAGTTATTAAAAGTAAGCCAACATGGTTGCCAAGATAAAGGGAAGAGAGATAACTTCTCTCAGAGTATGTAAGGGAGCAGAGAGCTCAGGATTCTCCTCAACCTCAAAGAAACTACATCAATTACACACACCAAGCTATGAGCCCATAAATCTTATTAAAAATAGGGTTTATTTGTTTATTTATCTTCGTGTTTTCTGAAGATTTGTAATTTGAACTGTGATTACAACAGACCTATTTCCCCAGCCAACTCAAAGAAACAATATTTTAAAAGTGCACCATTAAAATGAAAATAACCATCTGACTTGTCAGCCCACTGGTGCTCCTTTTCAATATTACCAACGAGTTAAATCCATTCGTATTCGGGCCTTGACATCACAAGGTCATTTCCTCACCCCTGAAAAAAAAAAGTCTTATCTCCTGAAATGACTCTCTGTTTACTAACAAAGGGAAGTATTCTTGCATAGTATGCTGTGACCACAAATGCTTTTAAAAAAGAAATAGGGTAAAATGCTCCCCTCTTCTGTTTGTGAGAAGCACTCCACCCTTTGCTGACGAAAAAAAAAAGGCACATTCCACAGGAAGTTTACCCGTTTTCTCTTCCCTTCATCCCTCACTCTTCCTGACTGGACCAATCTTCACTGATTACTGTTGTCTGGGTGGGCTGATAAGAGATGTTAATGAGGAGAGGAGACCTTTGGATGTTTAGTGGTGTGAAACTTTTTCACAGAGATAAAATATGCTAACAACGTTGCTTTTCATATTATCAGTATAAAAATTTCATGTAGAAATGATGATGTACACAGCACACAGAGGGTTGAAGTCTCGGAGGACTCAGTAATTTGTATCAAGGAAATCACAATCACACACATTCATTTACAGCTTATTCAAACTCTGTCCTGAAGCAGTATATTTTTCTCCACAAAATGTAGTTATATCAGCTGCCAAAGTTCCATCAGATAGCGTGACTGTTCCGCACAAGTCAGATATTTGTCATTACTGCCATCAACACTGTCTACTCCCAGTCAGCACACCTGCTGCCACTGCAATCAGGAGACTGATCCAAAATCTGCTGCTGCATTGTCTGCAGCTGAGATAATAACTGGCTGTCACCACGGCCGTGTGAGAAGAAGCACGTCCCGGTGCCACAAATGCTGCTCATGCATTCAATGCCTTGCCATACAGCAGGTCAGTGTGTCTTTGACACATTTACTGACACATAGACATATCCAAAATATGACTCAGGAGAGCCCTGCTATTATCCAGGCGGCTCAGTGGTAAGTGCTGTTGACCTCACAACATGGTACCTGCATGTCTTTCTTTCTAATCCCTGCATGTCAGGTAGAATTCTGAATATGATTGATTAGTTGTCTGTGCCAGCCTAGCCCTGTATATGAAGGCAGGCCTGTTGGATTTTAGAAATGGCATTTTCCCAGGAGAGGGGGGAGAAAGCTCCATGTCAATGACTTGCAACTGTGATTTAGACTATTGTGTGATTACAGAACTGTTTGTAGGAAGAATGCAGTGCTGTGGAGTGGTCAGTCATACTGAATAATCCTGTATTAGCAGTCTTTAAGCATGAAGCTTCTACATTAAGTTCGTACGTCTGTGGTGTACCTGATATATCCACTGATGTCTGAAAAGTAGGATTTTCACACCTACTAATGTTCAGATTACAATAATGAGTGCAAGTGCTATTAACATGTTCATCAGACAAAGAGCACAACACTCACTGTTTTGAACACACAGGTAATTTATTTCGACCAGTGTAGTTAACATCACCTGCATTACTGTATCATGGTAGACGTCACATTCATCTTTCAAAGGTGTTTTAAACACAAAGGTGGGCAAAACAAAGTTACAGTTTGGTGTAAATGTAATTTCTAACTCAGTGGGTTGGTTTAAAGTTAGGGTGAGTTGTCAGAAAATGAGTCCCTCTCGTTCGTGATTATGACTAAAAAGCCCAAAAAGTTGCCCCCCCCTCAACTCAACAGTTCTTTCATCCTGTCTGGAAATTTTTAGAAAACATTGGCTTAGTTTATGTGAATAACTCAGAACTAGATAAACCCAATAAAAAAATAATTTGTAGACATGAATTTGTCTGCAGCAATTTCATTTGAGAAATTCTATTTTTAAAATAGTATTTTACTTCTCATGAAAAGTGGCAGCTCATAGTTGTAGTGGTTACCTGATTTTAACAAATTCAGCTATATTTAGCAGGAATAAAATAAGAATTTTCAAAACTAGTGCTTGTGGGAGTTTGATAAAAGACAGGTACGTTCTACTTCCTTGAAATATAGGGTCTTTCTCCCATTGCTTCAGCTAATATATTTACCAATTCTTCCACAAGGTAAGTCATCTCTATTAGCCTCATGGACTCACATTTGTGTCATGTTTCTTTGGAATCAAATAGTGTATAGTGTTACAAAGTCAAAGGTAGTTTGGTATCATGTTTATCTCATTCAAGCAGGTCTGTTATATATGTTTTTGCATCGGGGTTCCCTGAAGCTGTGTGACCTCACTGCTGAGACCATCCAACACCACCAACCTCAACTCAACTGAAGTGTTTTTGTTTTTTTTTTTCTTTTTACAACCCCAATTCCCAAAAAAGGTGAGACTCAAAAACTCATATTTTATTCCCAATAGAATATAAACAGCATATCAGATATTGAAACAGACATTTCAACATTTCATGGAAAATATTAGCTCATTTTGAATTTGATGAATGCAACACATCTCAAAAAAGTTGGAACAAGCTGATGTTTACTTGTTGCGTCCTCTTCTTTTAACAACTGTCTGTAAATGTCTGGGAAGTGAGGCGACCAGTTGCTGGAGTTTTAATTTTTGGAATTGTGGTTGTTATTTACTTTTTTTTTTTTTTTTGCTTAGGAAGGTTAACTGAGTGAGGTATAACAGTGGCAGCCGTGATAACAGTTGATCGATTCTAAATGCTTCAATACTCCCAATCTTATCTCCTTTAAGGTACACTGGACCATCGTTTACGAAAGGAAAGGGGATAATGCCATCCCACAATTCCCTTCAGCGGTAATATTTAAAGTGACGCACCATTCTACGTCATTAATCTCCATCGATGTGTAGTTATGTAGCCTTGTGTACATGCAGTGTGACTCTTTCACCACCGTGGTGTTTATTAATTTTCCTTCACGTTTCCTTGACCTTACGATGTTTCCCATTGAGGTTAAGGAAACGTGGTTAGGAAAGGACATTTTTGGACTTGACCACAACCCATCTCTAAAATAAGCACTTCCTGTACTTGCTGAACTGCAGCCCCTACATTGAAAAGACCACTAAAAAATGTCAGTTTAGTTTATGTGCCAGTGTTGGCTAGTAGTCTCAGTGCTTGTTTACCTGTAGATTTTACTCTAGTTTCTGCTGCCTATGGAGTTCAATGTGAGAAGCTGCTGCTATTTGGTTAAGTTAAACAACTTTTAGATACATCCTACAATCAGATGGTAAATATATCCAAGATGACTTACATGCATCCTTCTTTGTAAATTTAGTATTAACACATTATTTGTAATTCATGCTCATTTGATGTGAAACTTCTCATGAGCACACACAAACACACAAATGTATAAAATACATGATTCTGGATTTAAAAAAAAAGGATAAATCCAAGCCATGAATTACAGCAATAAGCATTCAGGAGCGAGTACCCAAAACTAAAGGTACTGAGTTCAAGAATCTGCAACTGAAAAGATGTTTCCACACCCCAGAGTATTGAAATGTACTGTAATTTCTACTGAATTAGCATATCAAGGGAATGAAAAGTAGCTTGTGCTTGCTGTCAAGGAAGCTTATGCACATCACAGCCAAACTCCAAATACAAAAGGGAAATCTGCTCTCAATTTTCTGTTATTTTCTGTGTTTCCCTGTTCTAAAATGAATTCAATGAAACATGGGAAAAAATGTTTGCAGTACAACATGAGGGAAAAGTGGAGAGATTTTTTTTTTATTTATTTTTTTTAAGAGGCATTTAGATGTACACGGTTGATATACATTATCGAAGTACTCCCATGTGAATATAAAGGGTTGCATTACCAGTAGGGTTTAAGTCAAATGTGTATCTCTGATGATGGCAGGAGCTTGATGACTGTAGCAAAGAGTGTGGGGACAAATTTTGTTCATGTTAAAACAAACAAAAAAAAAAAGTCTGATTATGAACCATGACCTGAAGCAAGCTACAGTTTAAAGGAAGTGATTACCTTATTCCATTGAAATTTTTCCTTCTGATACTCAAGATGCACTTTGCTGCACAGAGTCAGTCCTCTGCACTGAGCCAAATTTCTTTCAAAACGTGCCTGCTTGACTTCTAGAGACCAGAATCTCAAAACAATGTTAGAGTTTGGACCATATCTAAGGAAATCTTTACGCTTCTGACAAATGGCTGCAATAATTAAGACTTGAACTTCTCCACTGTTGAATCCCAAAAAAGTCAAGAATGTTTGCTCAGGTATGTGATTATTGGCTTTCCCTTACAGGGGATGAGATCCAGATGTCTAGTGTGTCTGCTACCGGAGTGAAAGAGGGCACTCCAATTCACACATATGGGTACATTATGTCTCAAACCCCACAGAAGTGTAAGAATCAGCTACTCTGAAATAGTCGTGGATGCCAAAACAAGCCGGCAGATAGGAAGGAATCTGACTGTCCTTCTAACAATTGCGTGAGATTTGTTTTTCAGATATAAACCACCATTGATGAGGAACTGGGAGCCAGGTGTTTTAATGTGAATTTAATATGCACAGACATCTACAAATGACTACTTTGTTCTGTTTTCATGAAGCTTGATCGAATATCTAATCAAAAGTTGGATGCTAGTTGCAATGGTTTTGGTCATCAATCTTCAGCTGTGGCATTTTGGTAAAAGTCTTGAATAAATCTTTGTTTTCAGATCAGTTCTTTTAAAATTACTATTCAGAAGTGTGAGGCAAAAAAGTGGAAAATAGTTAATTTCATGCCTGGTTGATCTCAGAGGCTAAAGATAATTACATTTTGCTTGTATCATTTAAAGGATAGACCCTCCTTTTTAAAAAAAAAAAAAAAAAAAAAGATATACCTTACATCTATTTTGTCACTGAGAGAAGCAGGACCACTCTTCAAATCACTTCTTAAAACATTTAATATGTAAAGCGTCTTTTATTAGCTTCCCATTTATTGCCAAGATATGATTGTGTTATTATTATTATTATTATTATTCATGCTACTGTCTTGATTTCTGTATCATTGAAAGTGCTTGATTTAATTTACCTTGTACAACTGTGCAAAGCACTCAATACCATTGGTTTAAAAAAAGTGCTTTAGTAGAAGTTTAGTAGTATTATTACTTTTGTTGTTGTTGTTGTTGTTGTTATTATTATGCTTTTTTATGGAAAGAATACAATGCCTCTATGAGATTGCTATGGGGGACAAAAATTGTGCATTAACACACAAAGGGGCTTTGAGATGCATATTCATTGTAACTGACAGAATTCAAGTATAACAGTTACTGGCCTTTGGTAATGTCAAACTTATAATGTTTTACAGCTTTATATAACCTTACCTCTTAGCCAGGCAAAAACTATGTCAAAGATTGTGAGAAAATTTTCAAAATGACAGCCTTTTCTGCTTAGTTTATGGGCACTAATAGACTCCGTTCTGCTACTTGATGCTATGCATATATAATGCATGCAATGTTTTTTTCACCCTGCCCTTTCACCTTATCTAATTCCGGACACAAAATTATAGGCCTAAACATGTTTCAGTTCTCGAGGGATCATGCAAAATGAAATTTAAGTATGTTTACCTTTTAGGTTTTGGGTAAGCATTGTAGATGAACACAGGGGAAAGAAAGCATTGGAGCTTTGTCATTTATCACCAGAAAACTAACAATTTTGCAGCTCAAATAGCTTAATGGCTCAATTATTTTTGCAAAATGGTCCCCACATGTTTTAAAAGTTTGGCCAAATTGATTTCAAGGCATTAGCTGTACTAGAAAAATGTTCTGTACTCTATAAATAAATATTCACATACGCATACATTGACAAAGAGAGATATGAGAGCATGATATAACTCAACGCCCATGTGCCTGTTCCGCAATGCATAATGCAAGTCAGAAAACCCCTTTCAGTAGAAACGTAAAACACGTGTAAAAGCATGCTTGATTAATCATTTGTACCTCAAACACTTAAGGTGGCACTGGTAGTCAGGGATTTGGGGAGTAATATGGCAAGTGGCTCCTGCATAATGATTTAACTGACTCAAGTTTATTAAAAAATATCCACAAAAGGTCTAGAAAGTACTTCTGTCAAAATTTGAAGCCCAATGTAACTCCTTGAAACACACATACACAGAAAAGTACAACTTTCTTATAAAGGTAAAGAATGAATGTTGATTTCACTCTCTCTACATTTAGATGTGTACAATTGTGGGAAAAATTAATAAGCGAACTGCAAAAAAAAAAAAAAAAAAAAAGATCAGAGCACCAGCATTTTTTTTTGTGTGTGTGTGTGTGTGTGATTAAATACTGACCCCTGCAGGGCAAATTTTCACACACGTGGAGTAAACCCAGACCTCCAATTATTTTGAAAGCAAATTCAGGATTAATTGATGGGATTTTTTTGTTGGTTTTTTCTTTCTGAAAGTTGTTTAAACCTTGAGGGTGAAAACTCCTGTTGGCTTATTGACTGTGCACAAAAACCACAATGGCTTTCAGGAGATTTGTAAAAGTGATATTGTGATTTTTTGCATTATTTGTTTTGAATCCTAAGAGACTAACAGAGTCAGCAGTAAAACAGGCGGAACCTTGAAGCTGCAACATGAGAAGACATGTATGCACCGATTAAATTGCATGAATGATGAGGAATTCATTTTTCAAGTGCGTACTCAGTGGTTTTCATATATCTATGGGGTGATAAGAAAAAATGAAGCCAAATCGGATTCCTTTGACTAAAAGCACAGATTTAGTACATTCCAGTGAAGTTACAAATAATGTTTGATATTCCCAACAGACTGATTCTGCTGTAAGATTGCAAATAATGATGGTAAGATTGACTTAATACGGACAAGAAAGAGATCTCTCTATTTAACCATTTTGTCTCACCTTTTCATAGTAAATGAAAGGAACATAAAGGAAATTGTAAAGCAAGATAAAAAAAATGATATAAAATGAAAGTCACATCTTTACATAGGAGTCAGGACAGACATAAGGAGCAATATAATTAGAAAAAGACAGTGGATTGTCTGTTATTTTCATTTTGTGGCATTGCCATGTCAGCTCTGATCATATTTGAATCTGATGAGCCTATGTAACAAAATACTGCTAAATGTGGCACATCCCAGTGACATTTACTGACACTAATCATCACCTGACCACAAACTATGAAGATCCAGACAAAAAAACCCTGAAGGTAAATCCTCAATATCAGAAATTTGTATTTCAAAAACTACTGCACACAAGATGAGCAATATTATAACTGAAGATCATCACAGATTGATGGACACAGAAGACAATATACAAATTAGATCTGCCAATATTTGTAGTGCCACTGTGCAACATTCCTCTGACACTGAAGTGTTCAGTGTTTCAGTGACTGACCATCCATCCATTCGTCCATGTCCCTGGACCAGGCTCAATCTGTCTGTGATGACAGAGCTCACCTTTGACCTACATTGTGTTTTGAAGAAGAGTTTTAAACTCTTTTCGTCAGCATCATTTGACAACCAAAATTTACTGTATAGTATTTTTTTTTAGATCACACTCACAGAGGAAAGGGAGGGTTCTAAAGAATTAACCAATTACTCTTTTCTTCTTTGTGCTTGTCTTTATGAGCCTGCATTACCTTAAACATTGAATTGAACAGGATGAGAGGTGAGTCTTCAAAAATCTACAACCAAGTCCATCTAACAGAGCTGACTTACCAGACAGCTAAGACCTGGATGACTGAAATTTTTTAATTTCCTTAAAATGACCTAGTTAAGATGTCTCACTTTCCTCCACTCAACCCCTTTTCACCTCGAACACTGAAATATCAATCTATGCCTGTGTATATTAGCCAAAGACCTTCATCTAATCTCTTCTATCGAATAAAACAGTCCTTGGAGAAATATTCACTGCAGCAGGATCCTAAAGAAAACTTTCAGACCCTAGAAAGAATGAATGTAAACAGAAAAGCTCAGATCGGCTTAGAAGGATGATTGACAGGAACTTCTTGTTGGTTTGTCCAATCAGACGCTGAGAGGCCGAGCAGGCAGGATCCCGGGGGGCAGAGAGGACCCCCCTCCTCCTCCAGCACCTCGTCTTGCTGTGGCTCCGTTAGCTCTGTCATTAAGTTAGTGGACCAGCCTTGTTGTGGCCGCCGGACGCACCGAAGCACCGGACCTCTGTCATTTTTTACCGCGACACAGACAAGCAGAGCAGCCGCGGACCTGAGGGGGAGTTAGGGTGGATGATAGCAGAGGGGATGTGTAATAATCTGCACCGGACACTAAGAAGCTACCTGGCTGCCTGTCCATCAAGTGACAGCTGTCAGCTCAGCTAGCTGTTCGGCTAGCTGGCTCGCTGAGCTAACGAGCTAAAAAACTGTGTGTGTGTGTGTGTTTCCGGGCTCGTAGCCCGAAGGCTAATGTAGCTGCTCTCGGCTCACAGTGGGGGGGGAGGGGGGGAGCTGCAACTTCCGTGTGCAGGTTAGGTTATATTATTTTCTCAACAATATTTGACTCCGCCTGCTGTTCAAACCATGAGTTAGCCGATGATCGTCAGAGACCAGTGCTGGGAATATTTTGAAGTCCAGCTTCTTCGCTAGCATTTAGCTTGTGCTCAAGCTAGCTGCATTCATTCAATTATTGAAAAGCTGCTGAAGCGTCAACACTTTAGCGAACAGGGACCGGGCACATTCAACCAGTCTTTGTTAGGACACTGGGACTTTTTGGACTTGGATCTTGCTGTGGACAACATCTGGGGGAAATGAAGAAATTTTTTGATTCTCGCCGGGAGTTGGTGAGCTCCGGGCCTGGATCCGGAGCCGGCGGAGGAGGAGGCGCTGGTTCCGGCGGCGGTGGTAGCTTCATCGGACGGGTCTTCACCATCGGACGCTATCAAGTTACCGTCGAGGAAATTGTCGCAGAAGGTGAAATGTAGATGTGGATCACATACATTTCACATTAGCACTTCTCACCCCGTCCACATTTTGAACTTCATCACATTGTTATAAGGATGGAGAGTGAAGCCACCTTAAAAGAGTGGGCCTGTTTTATTGGACTGTGGCCCAGCTAGAGTACCAACTTAATGATACACCATCACCTTTATCACACAGTCTGGGTGAGAACAGATGGGCTGGGCTTCATCTGCTACATTATTAGTTGTGACCAGTCCAGGCAGCTCTTTGGGTGTTCATGTACTTGCCAGGATGAGTTACTTCATTCACACTTTTCCTTTTGGTTATTTTCATGCAATAGACGCAGGAGTGGGAGAAACCAGATTTTAAAGGTTGAAACTTCAAATCTGGGAAAATCTGTGTTGTTAAAGCTGTCAGTGGTTCAGAATTTCACCTGATTGCATGACATTAGTCTTCACTTCATGGCTGGGAGGAACATGGCATGACAGGATTTTCTACTGTGCTGTAAAGGACTGATGACAAGCTGAGTCATCTGCGTTGATATTTACAGAAGGAGTGACAAATCTCTAATGTAGATTCAAGAAGTTTTAATGAACCAATTGCTGTCGGTCAGTAGATGGGAATGGTTTTTAGATGGACAGCCATAAAACAAACTCCTGACAAGGTGGGGCTTTCATAACACATTTCATAATATCTCGGGGACCCAGACCTTTGTCTTCAATGTTGATTAGCCACAAAGAAATCCAAGTCATCGAGTGCAACAGTGAGAGTTTTGTCAACCTTTCAAGTAGACCAAGTTAGACCAGAACACAGTTAATCAGGCTCAGTGATAAAAGTAACAGGTTTCCCTCGTGTTTATTTGTCTTTGCAAGGGGAGTCTCCCATGCTTTGTTAGCTAAGAGTGCCTGTTACTAAAAAATAGATGAAAGAAGACTGATTAATTCATCAGTACTATAGATGCTCACCATCTGTTTGGCCACTGTGGTTTTATGAATGGGTTAGCCATGTAACCTCAGCCCATCCCCTGCACAGAGGCGGAATTAGCCCATTTCTGTGGGTTAAGAGTTATTGTGGTTTTCTTATCAGTTCTCTTAAAAAAATAAATAAATAAAAATTCAGCCATGATGTAGTTATTCACCTAAGAGAGGCCCCAGTCAGATTTGTTATTGCTTGGCCTAATAAACTTTGCATGGACAGTAAGAAGTAATAATTTCTCCAAGATTCAAATCGTTCTCAAAATACTAGTTGGAATGTTTTTCTGGAGATTACATTTTCTTGCTCAGGCTTTGGACCCACTGCTTGCAATCCGACTCCCTCCAGTGTCACTAGACCTATTTGTTCAGATGGTTTTGGTTGTATCCTGGACTGTTGGTTTCTGTTAGAGTGCTGCTCCATTTGGAAATAGCATTTTTCCCTTCTGTCTACTCCCTTTGTTGTCATGTTGGACTCTGTTACCTTTAACTGCAATAAACATACTTTTCATGCTCTACAGACAAAAGCAGTAAGGAAGACACACTATACTGGCCTTTGCAACTTAAAGCCTGGAGGTACACGCCTGGAGTTTGGTAGCTCTAATGTGACACATTCAGGCTTAAGACAGATGTCTGTTATTTCTTCTCAACCAGTTGGCTGATGATTTTCCCAAAGCAGAGCTTTTTGTCTTAAATGTCCACAAGATATGTTTTTGTTTATTAAAACAGAGTATGACATGTGTAACATGTTGCGTTGTAACAAAGGATTTATAAACCAAAATGATAGTTTTTTTTGCAAAGAGTTTGTTTTGACTATAACATTTTGCCTGTGCTAATTTCATCTCCAGTAAATCCAAGGTGCTAGTATTTGTTGTTGTTTTTGCATTATCAGGTAACCTCGCAGAGCATATTTGTAAACAGCATAGTAGTGGCGAGGACATGTGCTGTGTCCAGTTTAAAACCAGAGTTATTGAACTGCCAGTACACCGATGACAATACTGTGCTTTTCATAGCGTTGCCTTAAGGTGTATTTTTGTGTGTATCTGCTAGAGCGTGTATGCATAAGCTAGAGTGGTATTCTGATGGTCATTTACGTCAAGGAGTGGTGGCTATTTGGAGCTGTACTTACTCTTATTTGGTCACACTGTCTACTGAGATTGTAGACCACTGCTAATTGTTGCTTAAGAAGGCTGCTAATCCGTCTCATTTCTTACAGGCATCTCAGATTAGACTGTGCCAGACAACAGGGGTTCAGCTCTCTGAACGCTGACAGACCACGCAGATAAATGCACACAGACACACACACACATAAGACCTATGTGCCATGTGACCGGGAAGTGGGTGTCTCTGTGTTTTGTGTTCAACCTTAGCGTTTTAGTTTGATGTTGTCCCTGCTGAACTTCACATCTCAAGCACTGCGTTTCTCTGTTTCCTTCTTTAACACTTACACAGCCAGCCTATAGCGTGCGCCAGTGCAGCACTTTGTTGCAAACCTTTGTGCTTCATTGTGAAATTTCCAATCACAGAATATATTGTTGATGTGATCGGTAAAATTGTGATTTGTTACTGTCCTTAGTGACCGAGCTCTACCTTTTCACTGACGGGCAGAGCACCAAGAAACTCATGATTTCAAAGTGAAGTGTATCGTCATCGGTCCATTTAGACAAAAACAATTTAATGTCACTGACACCCATTGTCGTATTGTACGTCATTCATTTAGAGCTCACAGCAATGTAGCCCAATGCAGTCCTAATCAAACGTCAACCCGGCTAATCACATGGAGCTGTCCTTGGCTTACTGATGCCAGCCGGATGAGTCAGCTCAGTGCATGGCATTATTACAAGCTGTGAGCAGGAATAAAACTGAATTGAAGAGCTAACTGAAAAAATATTTCAGGCCTTTACAGTGGAAGCTGCTAGATGCTGCCAATATAAAATTTATGGACAGCCAAATGAAAGCGAAGGCTAGCTCATATGTATAAGTCAGCAAAGAGTAAGACATTGTAAAATACAGCTGTCCACATGTCACCAACTTTAGTGCAGAAAAAATACTTTGAGAATTTTTAATCTAGAAATAATAGAAATTCATTCATTCATCCATGTTCTACTGTTTATACATTTCTGGGTCGCGGGGGGGACTGCAGCCAATCCCAGCTGTTGTTGGGGGAAGGCGGGGTACACCCTGGACAAGTTCCCAGACCATGGCAGGGCAATAATAGAAATCCATGTATATCTGTTGAAAAATACATTTGCTTTGTTCATCTGTATGTTTGTTGGAGGTTTCAGTTGCCACACATGGACATGACTGTCTTGTGGCTTTTTGTATGTGTCAGCATCACTATGACCAAAGGTGGGATGATGAATTCTCTCACTTCCTGTGTCAGTTTTGTCTACTTTTTTCATCCTTCCCCTCAACAGCAGCTGACTCACACAGTGCTGTTTCAACCTCCTCTTGTCAGTTCCCCGTCAGCCTTGTGCAGAATGCTTATAAGTACTACTTAACTTGCGTCACAATTGTGATAATATCAAAAACATTAGAAATATATTAGTTTAGTAGCAGCCCTCAAGGTTTTACAATTCTTGCATTTGGCTCAAAGTTGCTTTTGGAAAAGTTTAATGTGGTATGTTTCCAGTCTAGACGAGAGTCTGCATTATATCAGAAACTGTAATAAGATTATCTAGCTTTTAATATCATATATATGTAAATGTATGTATACAAATATAGCATTATTATTACTATTCTTATTATTATTTTAGGTGAACGTGTTAATTTCAAATTTTTATCTCAACTCATTTGCAGGAGGGTTTGCCATAGTTTTTTTGGTGCGGACTCATCAAGCCCTACGTTGTGCGCTAAAAAGGATGTATGTCAACAATGAACATGATCTTCAGGTCTGCAAACTTGAAATACAGATTATGGTGAGTAAAATAATCCAGTAATGGACTACAGAGCAAAGCAATTATTCAACTTTCTTTTTAACAGTAACACTTCTTTTATGAGAAGACTCTTAGTTCTGCTTTAGTTTTGAAATGAGAAGAATCAGAGACAGCACAAATATATTTTTACATGTTGTAGTGCTACTATGTAACTTTACTCGCAGAGACTTGAAAGTCAAATATTTTCTTTTACTTTCTGAACCTTTTGGTTTGAACATGACCAGCCCTTAATGCTTGATGAGCAATCCTCCTCCCAAAAGCTCAGGGTTGGATTGTAGGTTATGTCCTTTCTGCTGCAAATGTTGAGTTGGCATTTCGCCATCTAAACTCCCTTTTTTGTATTTCCAAACTACAGTCCCTGTTTTAACTGAAATTAACCAGAACCAGCCACCACACCCTGGGAGGAATGACTATTACTGGATTGCTACCATCATTATTTCCAGATCTTTGGATAGAAATAAACTAGCTAGTCTTACCACTACTAGTAAAACCTGGACATAATTACCAACCAAAATGTGAAATAAATGAAAACTGTATCTTAATTCTCTGTCTTCATTGCTCTTTCCGTGTTTGTTTACACAGAGGGACCTAGTAGGCAACAAAAACATAGTTGGTTTCCTGGACTCCAGCATAACAGCAGTTGGAGCTGGCGATGTCTGGGAAGTCTTAATCTTAATGGACTTCTGTCGAGGTAAATTGGCCCACCCCCAGTGCCTTCCTGTCTCCATTGAAATCAAAGCTCCATCAGCTCTCTGCTTCTCACAGCATCCTGTTCTGTTTGAAGGCAAATGCTCAACTTATAGGTCGATAGAACTTATGTGTCAGTCAATACATAACTGAGTGGTGTTATTAATAGAAAAGTCAAATGTTAACATGACTGTATAGGTGTGGATGCTGATTTAGAGTAAGTTAGTGATTAGGTAGGAGAAATGATTGTGTACTACTTTTAATAGTCTGTTAGTTGACTCATTTACTCTTTTTAGGTGGGCAGGTGGTTAACCTGATGAACCAGCGGTTACAGACAGGCTTCACTGAACCTGAAGTGTTACAGATTTTCTGTGACACATGTGAGGCTGTTGCTCGTCTTCACCAAAACAAATCTCCAATCATCCATCGGGATCTCAAGGCAAGTTAAATTTATTTCACAATCTGCACATAATTATACTGCCTAAACAAATGTCCTGTGACAATTATTGTTTCCATTAAACAGTTTTGACAGGTCTCATCTTGTCTTCTGCATACAGGTGGAAAATATTCTTCTCCATGACAGGGGACACTACGTGCTCTGCGACTTTGGAAGTGCCACCAACCACTTCCAAAACCCTCAAACAGAGGGGGTAGCAGTTGTAGAGGAGGAAATTAAAAAGTGAGTTTTCCTTTATACTCTCTATATTTTCTCTACCTATACCACAAAAGCTGACTGGTGGTGTCTTAACAACAGGTACACTACTCTGTCATACCGCGCTCCTGAGATGGTCAACCTCTACGGTGGAAAGGTCATCACAACAAAGGCAGACATTTGGGTGAGAGGGGCATTAATTAGCTATGATGTGACATGTGCATTATTGCTGAAATGCTGAATACAGAGTTCTATTTGCAAAGTGTGGTGACTTTCTTGTGTGTATAGGCCATGGGTTGTCTACTCTATAAACTGTGTTACTTCACACTTCCTTTTGGGGAGAGCCAAGTAGCTATTTGTGACGGCAGCTTCACTATCCCGGATAACTCCCGCTACTCCCAGGACATGCACTGTCTCATAAGTGAGTAACCTTGTTTATTAGAATATTCTCACTGTCCTCCTTACTACATGTTTATGCAATACTGCATGTGCAGTTAACTTTTTCAAATTAATTTTTCATGTTCCCATGCAAAAATACATTTTATTTCTCAGGATACATGTTGGAACCTGACCCAGATAAGAGACCAGACATCTATCAAGTATCCTACTTTGCCTTTAAATTGACTCGAAGAGATTGTCCAGTCGCAAATGTACATGTAAGTCAACATGGCCAGAGGAGGCAGGGGGATCTGATATTTCATTGCACTATAAAGTTAATGTCAGCACTTTCCTCTCATCATTTGGGCCTTTTCACATAGCTCATGTACTACGGTTTCAGGTGTGTCCTTGTTTTCCAAAAAACACAGTAATATAGTACATAATGATGTTCGAATGAAGCTATAATATCTAGCGTATGCCAGTTGGCTGACTTCCATTCTTCGTGCCCTTTTCTAACTACAAAGTAACTTGATGCTCAAACATCTGATGCAGCCAAATTCAGCCACAGTATTACTAAAGCAGGCAATTAAATTAAATTAAAATCCATTAAAACATTTTAAACAGTTTGGTTTGATTATCGTTGATGAATTCGAAATCTCCTGGCTGTTGTAGAATGTATCCATTCCTGCAAAACTTCCTGAGCCTATCAGAGCCAGTGAAGCAGTGGCCAAAAAGAGTCAAACCAAAGCCAGGTGAGTGGCAAGTAAAACCTTTCAGTGTAATCACGATAGGACACTTAACCTTTACCCATTAATTTGTCTCTTTTTCTTCCATCAGGCTCACAGACCCCATTCCTACCACGGAAACCTCAATTGCACCTCGACAACGGCCCAAGGCTGGCCAGGCTCAGCCTCAGCCAATATCAGGCATTCTTCCTATCCAGCCAGCTCTCACTCCACGCAAGAGACCTAATGTGGCAAGTGGAGCGCCCCAGGCTATTGGTATGAGTAACTGTATAATATCTCAAGATGTCAGTGTTCAGATCAGTAATAATAGAACCATTATGTTATGCTAGTTATTCTGTTAATGCACAAATATATGCAAAAGAAGGGATATAATGAACCAGTCGAGCCTTGTACTCCTGTGGTTCAAGTAGCTCAATCTGAAAAAACTTTTAATTGCCTTTTTATGAGCCCTCTGACAGTTTGACAGGATTATCATCTGTGGCCCGGTCACAAAGACAGTGTAGATGGTGGGCTAGTTTCACATTAATTAAAGCAGTGTATACCCATACTGGGAAGTCCTAACTCGTATGTTTGCATTATCATCTAAATAATTGAGATAAATGGCCAAAAATATTCTTTTTCTTGCACAGATTCTTCTGGTGCTCGGAAATGTGGTTTTAACTTTAGAAATATGATTTAGATGGGGAAAAATGACCTTTTTATGTGTTTGTATTACTGTCCCACCTCCAGCTGCAGCGGCTGTCCCACCTGCTCAACAGTCGCCTACTGCACAGTCTGCAGCGCAGTCAGCCCAGACGGCCAGCATGCAGCCACAGCCTACACCACAGCATCACCAGCTCCTCATGAAGCAGCAGCAAGCCTCAGCCTTCTTAAGTCCACAGAGTAACCAGCAGGTAGGAATCCAAACAAAATAAGAAGAGAAGCACTGTTTAGCTGCATTGTGCATCTTTAACTCTGACTCAGGAGTACTGACAGTTGATCTATGACAGTGTCATGGACACTTGCTGACATGTGCTGGATTTCTGAACTAAAATCATTGCCAGATTTTCAGTAAACTGTTCCAGGAACAATGTTTGGTGCTAACATGTGGGATGAATTTCCAGCATTAAAAATAAACCCATTAACACATTAAAATCTGATGGCTAAAATATCAACCTACCTGCAAAATATTCTGCAGGTAGACCAGAGTATGTAAGTCCACTTTTTTCATAGAAAGTTCTTAAAGCTGAAAAGCCCAAAAGAAAAAGTACTTGTGGTGCACTGGGACACTGTGGATGCAGCAATGCAACCTGTTATTATTTATTTATTTTCTTTTCATTTGATGTTTTCAAATGGGAAAAAAATGCTTTAAAGAACCTTTTTTTTTTTTTATTATTATTTTTTTGGCAAATACATTCTTACATAACGTCTCTTACAGTTACAGTTATATTACTCATACAGTTACACAACATATTTCTTGAGACTTTCCGTTTCTCAATTCTCCCAATGTTTCCCTTCCAAAGTATTTGTTTTTCTAAAGAACCATTTAATTTTCCATGAATGTTATTAGTAATATTTATTAATTTAAACAAGAATCGGAGCAGCGGGAGCGGTACTGCAGATACAGACTGTATCGCACCGCTGTAACAAAAAGAGAGCTGAGCTGGAAAGCTCTCGATCTTCAGGTCAGTCTTTGTTCCTACCCTCACCTATGGTCATGATAACTGGATCATGACCGAAAGAACAAGATTGTGGGTACAAGCGACTGAAATGAGCTTCCTCAGAAGGGTAGCTGGCTTCTCCCTTAGAGATAGGGTGAGGAGCTCAGTCATCCGAGAGGAGCTCAGAGTAGAGCCACTTTTCCTTTGCATTGAGAGGAGCCAGTTGAGGTGGTTCGGGCATCTGGTCAGGATGGCTCCTGGGTGCCTCCCTTGAGAGGTGTTCCAGGCACGTCCAGCTGGGAGGAGGCCCTGGTGCAGACCAAAGACCAGGTGGAGAGATTATATCTACAATTATATCTATCTATTATATCCACTCTGGCCTGGGAACACCTCGGGATCCCCCAGTCAGAGCTGGTCGATGTGGCCGGGGAAAGCAAAGTCTGGGGCTCCCTGCTGAAGTTGCTACCCCCGCGACCCGACCTCGGATAAGCGGATGAAGATGGATGGATGGATGAATTTGAATAAGGTCCTGGTTTAAAATGTGTCTTGTAAAACATGCAGTTTGAGTCAGTGAAGACAAAATTCAACACAAATTGTATTCATCACTAAAGTATTTCGCAAGCCAGACCCATTTAGAGTGCTCTTGTCCTTGAAAGCCTATTATTATTAAAGGTTTCTGTGTGGCTCTTGTGCAATGTCGCATGGTCTAACCCTACTTCATCTAATTCTTTATTTTCTAGTGATTGTCATTGTGTCTTGATGAAACACTGAAATTTATTCTATTTAAGTCTGCTGTACTTCTCAAAGAGCAAAAAAATTATGAGGGGTCATCAGGGACATACCATGTATATACATATATGACACAACTCATCTGAGATGCTCCCTTCTAATAATGTGATAAAGTAGAAGTTGTTAGTGGTTGAGCAACTTATGCCTCTTTGCCAACATCCATCCATAGTGTTATGCCACTCGTGTTTCTCGGGCAAATACTGTTTCAGTTGATCAGCATTTTTACTATGCCCAGTTGGATCTATTTATTTTCACTTGAAAACCGAACCCGGGCCTTTCTGTATGGAGTCAGCATGTTCTCCCCATGCCTGCGTGGGTTTCCTCCGGGTACTTCGGTTTCCTCCAACCGTCCAAAGACATCATGGGTTAATTGGTGACTCAAAAATTGTCCGTAGGTCTGAGAGTGAGTGTGAGTGGTTGCTGGTCTCTGTCTGTCTCTGTGTGTTGGCCCTGTGATGGACTGGCGACCTGTCCAGGGTGTATCCTGCTCTCACCCAATGTGAGCTGGGATTGGCTCTAGCACCCCCCGCGACCCAGATAAGCGGTAGAGGATGAATGAATGAATGAATGGATTTATTTGTAGAGCATAATCAGACATTACATTGCATAAAAATCCACATCCTGAAACATAAAAAAAAAACGTTAACTAGATACACATATGGCATCTTGTTGGATAGTATGAATCGACCGTGTACATTACACTTATATTTTTATCTATATTTAGTGTAAATGGTAACAGTGGTATGAATCTGCACAGCATCCTATATCTGTCAGAAACACTGTTCTGAGTCTGGATCCATGCGTGTGTATACATGGTAATTCTAAATGATCTCCCTGATGGTCCCTCATAATCAATTAGGACAAAAATGTATTTCAACTGGGCGTAATTGTGAAACTGCGTGCTCCTCATGATTGGCTGTGTGATATTCCTATGTAGCATCCACTGGTACAGAACCTCCATCACCAACAGCCACAACAAACAACAGCTTCTGCCCTGCTGCAGTTCAAAGCTAAAGCTGTTCGTCCAGTTGTTAACCTGCAACGGCATTACCAGCAACAGCAGCAGCAGCAGCATGTAGTCCATGAAACAGCAGCTCCCCATCTCACACCTATCCCTGAGTCTGCAGTCACTGGTCCTGCAGCTGACCCAGAGGTTATGGTAACATCCTACTCCTGCCGCCATCTGCTGCTCATTGAGCCGGGGCTAATTACTAGTTCGTCTCTAACAAATCACACCCAGATTTTTACTCTTTTCTTAGCAGGGATGGCGTCAGAATGTAAACGTGTGAGTGTTGATGCTCTGTAGAAACAAATGCTTTCTTTAATGATGACTTCATTAGGAAGTTGCTATGGCATTGTTACATACACACTGTATCAATCATGTTGCAACCAAATGATTTACTTTTGCGCTCTGCACTGCATCTGTCATTCTCTGTCAAACTGGATGTATTTTCAGGTAACCCTCTTTCTGTCCAATCTCTGTAATGGGAATACTTGATTTCATTTTCCATAACTGTGGTGATTTTGGAGGTATTTTTAACGCATCATCTTCTTCGGATTTGCTTTTCCAATTCATCTTGCGCCGTCTTGGGCTTTTTTCTTAAGTACTCAACAGATACTCTGTTGGCATCAATTTTCCCTTTTCTCAAATCCTGTGCAATTTTCTTCTCATTACAGACGGCTGCCCGAGGGATTCACAAAGTCGGCTCCTTGACGCCCCCCTCATCACCAAAGATGGCCTCCAAGAGTGGCCACAGACGCATCCTGAGCGATGTCACTCACAGTGCTGTATTCGGGGTTCCAGTCAGCAAGTCCACCCAGCTACTTCAGGCAGCCGCAGCTGAGGCCAGCCTCAACAAGTCCAAGTGAGCAGAATTAACCCCCCTCCGGATGAACTGTCCTTTCATGGCACTGAGTGAGCTCAGAAGGCCAATAGACAGTCCATTCATAGGACAGCACCCTAAAGGAGGATAAATGACCCTTTTACATCTCAGAGAATCCATCTTGAAAACAATCACTTAATTCAGCCTTTAAATAACTCTGTTCAGTCCCCTTTATTTGCATTTATCAGCAGTCCAGAGCCCACAGATTTAACACCCATGATCAAATTTCACTGCACACTCTCACCCTTGTTTATATTTACTCCTCTGCACACTGCAGATCAGCCAGCACTACTCCTTCTGGCTCCCCCTGCTCGTCTCAGCAGAGTGTATATCATCCAGGTGAAAGTGAGGCCCCGACTGCTCTCACTGCACCCAACCCTCAGCCCAGCTGGAACCCATTTGGGGATGACAACTTTTCCAAGCTAACAGCTGAGGAGCTGCTCAACAAAGACTTTGCAAAGCTAGCTGAGAGTAAGTTCAGCTTGTTCACTGCGCTCACAGTTCCCACTTTAATGAGTAGTAGTGTAATCTGAAAATAACTGTTTTTTTGCTATTTGTTTGCTTTTGTTCAGCTGCTGCACCAGGGGAGAAGATCACAGGCTCCAGTGAAAATCTTATTCCAGGACTCAATGCTTTTCCAGGTAAGGCTTGACTTCTCAGTATTTTACATGCAATCTGGGGGCTTCTATTTCACAGAATCATCAAATTTATCAAATCAAATTTATCATTCATCAAGTGGTCACCGCTCTGTATATCTATTTTTATTTTTCTCTCTGTTTTACTGTCATCTAGAGTTAAAGAGAGTTCAATTCTCTATACCTTAGCCCTGGCTGCTCTCTTTTTCTGTTGTCTGTGCTCTTGTTCCTCATGTTCCTTTTTTGCTTTCCTCCATTTTTATTCATTGTGCAATTTTAAGCTGAAAGATCTGCAGACATCATGAATGCAGGTCCAGCGCTCTTGACTGTCCCGGACCTTTTTAATACCCTTTCCCTCTCTGACACCACAGGTAATTTTCTCATCACAACATGACTACCAGCCAGGCTTTGACACTTTGAGGCCTTGGGCTGTCAAACAAACATTCTCTGAGTTTACCTTTTTTTATTTACTAAGCCAGTTTCCTGGATATCTCACCTCTCAGAGGGTAGTTTATGACTGCTAGTTTTGTGGTTGGGATTTGTACAAGTTCCTATCTTGTTGACATAGCAAGTAGCCTCACAGCCTTCCATGAAAAGCGGCTGGAGGGACAGCTAGATCGAATCTCATTTGCAAATCTCCGCTTTTGCTGTTGCCCGGTAACGTGAAGGACAAATTCTCCTTTGTTAATTGGATTGCCATACTACTGGAAGATCCTGCTTACCAGCAACACTAAGAACTAGAGGAAGTCCAGCATGCTGTCTTGTTAAAATGATAACTAAGCCTTTTATGCTCCTCCATGGTTTAGCCTTCAGCTTTTTTAATGGTGGTGTGTGCGTCTTAGCTGTGTAACGTCTTTTGTGGTCGTTTGTCAGGTCTGAACTGACAGGATAAAAAATGTTGAGGCTGTTATGTAACCAGGGTGTGGTAAATATTTTCTACAAGGCACATGCTGTCTCTTTGACTCCATGTATCAGTCACTCAAAGAGGATGCACACAAGTAAACACACACGTTGACAGCCCCTTCTGAACAACATTCAGAGAGAATGGTTTGAATTGATTAAGAAATAGAACACACAACTAACATTACATGTTCTATTTTGAATTTACCTGGAGAATCAGCTTTGGGGCATTAAGGATCTGTAAAAAGGTTTCATCAGTATTGGCCTGTTTCCTATAGTGAATGGGGCAAAAGGTCACATCTGCTGTGCCATTTTCTGAACCAACACATTCCTTGCCAAAGGCCCCCACCCCATTTTCACCCATTGCAGTTTCCTGTAAGTATGAGCTGGAGTGAAGTCGGTAATGTTTTGTTTCACGCATGGTCTGTAGGAATTTATGTACTTATTTAGTCTTAAGCTTTGCCTGTGATAAAGATTTTCACACAGAAGGAAGAGCCAGCTTTACAAAGGTGTCATCATGTGTTGATTGTCTGCAGTGCTTTGAAATTGAGTCTATGTCCAGAGGCTTGTTTCTATAATTAAATGTTTGCTGTTGAAGTTTGTAGGGGAAAAACTTTTCTTTACATTTGTTTGGCATGATAACGTTGGTAAATAATATTTTTTAATCAGTTTTAATTTAATTAGTTTTCATCCATTAACTCATTATTTATTTATAAAGGAGTGCTGTGTAAACTAATAGTTTTTTCAAATCATGGGGGCGTTCAATTTCCTTTCGGTTGACATGAATGCACTGAATATTACAGAACTTTCCTTATTGATTTTAAAAGACATAATATTGCTAATGTTATATTTCTAGTTTTTCTGCTCCTTTTTCTACTTTTGTTAAAAAATCCTCTATTGTTGCCAGTTTCTATCTGTCACCATCTTTCCATTACCTCTCTCCATCTTCTCTATCTGGCCCACTCACAGAGAAGCTGATTGAGGGACGAAAGTCCCCTGAAATTTCTCTGCTGCTCCCCGACCTCTTAACCCCAGCTGACCCTTTCCATAGTTCTGCAGTGAGCTCAACCAATGGTACCAGCTCTGTTCTTGTCCCCTGCCTTGCTCTAAATTGTCTGTCAGCTCTGCATGCATCTTCTTTCCCTTTTTCACTCACACGGTCATAGAATCTGAAAGATCCACTGGAGAAAGAAGTAAATGTGTCCTTCATTAATTTACCTTCCTCTATTACTAATACTTTTCTTGATATTGCCATTGCTATACTTGATGTCTCCATGTAGCGAAGGCACCGGTGTGTGTGGATTCACTGATTCCTGGTTTGGAAGCCCCTCAGGCCCAACAGCATTCAACCCAGCCAGAACTCATCCCTGCCAGCATGCCAGGTTAGCAGCCTTGGCCACAGAATAGGAAATCTTAGTGCAATTCTTTACAACATATTCACCAAAGAATAATTATCTCCAATTGTCACCCGTTGATGTCATCTTGACAGGGTTTTTATTGGGGGTCTTCTAAGGCTACAGTCACTTTATTTTTTTGAAAGGAAAACAGAAATTCATTTCGGTCAGTGGCTCTATTAAAAATAGCAGTAAACTTTGGTTGAACAGTTTCTTTGCTACAGCACAGTGGTGTGAGCTTTTCTGTGTGTGTGTCTACTCAATGCAGACAAATTTTTCTTCATCAATGCTAATCAATGCTAATACACCAGCTTGCCACTGCTGTCTTTGTAGCAGATTTCTGGATTGCACTGCAGATTTCTTTAGATGCTGGTTTAGAGCTAAAATAATGAAATGTCTCACTAACAAAATTCATTTGCCTCTGCTCCTTCAGCTAACAGTCCATTTTATTTTACTGTGACCCTTTGTCCCTCTGGGTCTGCTTCATCCGTCTCAGACTCTCTCACTGGGGAGGACTCTCTGCTGGGTTGCGATCTGTTATCTCGCACTTCTCCTCATGGAAACCAGTCTGTTTCTCCTCTCCTTTCTTCCTCCTCCTCCTCTGCTCCTCCTGGCTTTGGCTCTGGATCCTGTCTGGAGGAGCTGCCCCCTGGTCAGACAGCCTCTGGTAAGACCTCTGCCTTGCAGCACCCTTCAGCTAGCCTTATGTCTGCCAAGGGTTTTGGCCTATGAAACCATCGCTGACCTCAGAGCTTTTCCATAGCAGGAGGGCCTTATCAAACAAAGAGAATAAAAACGTACTCATATGATACAGGCATTGAATTGGCACATTAAATTCCAACATCAACAGACCCTTGACTCATTTGGAGGAGAACCAAAAGCCACATAAAATGCATGGCTTTTAAATACTGTGACTGCCCTGGCTCCATCTATTTTTAATCTACTTGCATCCTCCTTTCTTTTTTGCTATTTTCTTTGGCTGAGTTAACTTCTCCCCCTCCCCCCTCCCCATCATTCCTCCACTTCCTCTTCCTTCACCGCAGACTCTGCTTTCCTCATGTCGTGTGGGGAGAAGGGCAATGACGACGAGTTTGACCCTATTCCTGTGCTCATCTCCAAAAACTCAAATCAAGGTAAGGTTAAAAGAATCCTGAGATGAGCACTTATGTCCCCTGAAGCCCAGATCATGAGCCACAAAGATGAATAACTTAGCCCCTAGTCCATTTATAGTAGCTCAATCCTGTGGCTGCTGATGTGAGAAGTCTTGTAGAGGTGTGCTTGTCACATGAAGGCATTTTACCCCATCAGACTCTTATATTAGTCATCTTTCTCTCCTTTGTTTCTAATGTTATACTCTCAGTGCTGCTCTGCCTTGCTGATCTTGGGCTTCTTGTAGTTAGTTTGAAAGTCTCCTCATTTTAGAATTGCATTCCCTTACTCTCTCCCTGTAATGATGGCGCTGTATAAAATAATCCCAGCTCACTCTCTGCCTGTTTCTCTTTGTCTCTTTGCCCCGTTCATGCATCACTCTGCTCTGCCATCATTTTTCCCTCATCAACCCCCTTGCTTTTAATTTCTCCATACATTCTCTGTTAATATTACTTATTCTCTTTTGCTTTTCTTTCAAAATCTCCCTCGACTCTTCCATGTCCATCTCTTTCTCCCTCTCCCTCTCTTTTTCTCTTCTCTCTCTGTTTCTGGCATGTTTCAGGTGGTCACTCGCGCAGCAACAGTGGCAGTTCAGAATCCAGCATCCCCAACATGGCCCGCTCCCTTCTGCTGGTGGATCAGCTCATCGACCTCTAGAGGGGGTGGGAGAGGTCGAAGGGGCAGTGTGCAATCCTAACAAAGGGTCAAGGGGAGGGAAGGGGATAGAGATGGGGAAACAGAGGCACTTAATCTAGCACCTTATGAAGTTAAACAGAGGAGCCAGCATAGTTCAGAGGTGCATTGGAACCTCTCTCTTTATGTGCCTCAGTGGCCTCAGCTCCATCTCTAGCTGCCTGATTAGCTGGTTTCATATATATCTGCTGGCCGTTGGGATTTGCGCGCTGGTAAAAAAATCTTTTCATTAATGCCTGAGCATATCGTCTGCTTCTGTCCCGCCCAAACCATGGTTTTCCTCATGCTTTCCTCATACTTGCATCAATGCCCCCTCATTGAGTGCACTGTCGTGGTGATCAACTATCATCATGCACATGTTACAATGCTTGATCACAGTTGGATTGCACTCACTTTGTGTGCTTGTTCAACAAGCCAACTTCAGGCATGCTCATTTGTGTCAGGGGTCTGACTTCAGAGTGAGAAGTGACAATGCTCTAGACCTCCTGGAGGAATCAATGCACTTTCCTATGAAGGCTTTGAACGAAACAGTTGACCAAACAAAGGCTTATCCATGAAGAGCTGTTTGCACAGAATGAACAAGCTTGTGAAGGAAAAAACATGCCAGCTCTTGGAAATCTTTATAGATTTCTTTAGCTGTTGTTTACTTTTGTGCAATGAGAATGAGGCTGCATTTCAAAATCTTGTTTGGACGTGATCTCAGTGAACTCATAGAGTCTGCACCATGTTTGGGAGTCAAATCTGTTGGATTCTGTGCTACCTTTCCCATGTTGTATACAGTAACCAGATTTAACACCTAGCTATATAAGATAACTTAGATTTACTAAGCTTTATAGGCATCAGCATAACTGTATCTTGTCACCTCTCTCTGGACAGGGCTTTATTTATCCCAAATAACACTCAGTCATGATGTCTTGAAAACCTGAAACTGGTGAGGCCAGACCATTTTAGTTTGGCTGCAATGACGCAGCAGGATGCTTCCACTGTCAGCAGTATCTACAAATTAGAGGAAGACCATTTGTGATTGCATCTGTTTATGTGCAGGGTCACGAACTCACCATCTTATAGTTGACCCACTGTCAAGATTTGCACAGTAGAAATAAAAGGGAATGAAATGAGTGTATGCCAAAGCTAATGGAAAGATTTCATTGTTATGCTGTTGCTATGTACTGGTCTGCTCTCAGGATGCCTGAAGTAGAGCAGGTTTATAGCAGCATAGCCCTGATAAAGAAAGGGAGGTACAGTGTAGATTTCAGCTATTTTGTGTAGGTTCTGGCCTAACAATTAAGCTTTACAAGAAAATATTAATCTCCTATTGACATCCATTTTTTGCCTACTTTGAAGTCACTCTGCCATTGTGACACTCAACTTCAGTTTGTGGAAATATAAAAAAAAATCATTATATGTACATAAAATCCCTTTTCAGTTTTTTTCCTAATTTTTGCTCATGTCAAAACTGGTGAAAGTAGATTTTTTTGTGTAACATTTAAAGGCATTTCATTTATCATGGTTTGAAACATGTGACTATTATTGGTAGTGCTTTAGAATGAATGTATTACCTACTATCATAAAATAAGTAGAATTTATAAGGTTATATAGACTTTAAAATATGAAGATGTATTTAAGAGTGCAAAGATATTGACCCTGTGTCCAAAGTCCCTCTGTCTTTTCACAGTCAAGCATTCAGGCAGTGCTTTTGGTTGAGGTGTTATCATTGATACATGAAAAAAGTGCTTATGACTTACCTGACTGGTCTCTCCAGTTCACATAGTACCAGTAGGTTTCTGTGTGTTACTGGGACAGATTTTATCTACCAGAGCTGATAATGGAATTTAATTCCTGATATCTCTTTAGAAACCTTTCTCTTCTTTTTATTCAGCTGATGATTAAAGAAAGGCTTGTTTGACTTGGGGAAAAAACTGTTGTATACATTGTTATTGCATCCTTAATGTCAAAAGTTAACTTTGATTTTGGATTTTCTTTATCCAAAGAAGGTCCATTACATAGGAGTCAGGTTTGTTTTAGGTCCATATCACCTAATGCATTTACAGACGGAAAAACCCTATATTTCCCCTTATGCCATTGCTGGCACATGTACTTTGAAGTTTAGAACATGGATAGTTTTCTCTTCTGGCTTGTATGAATGTTAGTCACTGACATCTGCGTTGGGTGAACAGGATTCTGCTTTTATTTTATTTTTCCATCTTGTTCAGTCATTTGCATTTATGTGGATATAATCTATGCAATCCTCCCATAATGCTTCATGTTCTTATCAGACACTACAGTGCTATATCCTGTAGAGTTCTTGCCTTTGCTCTTTTACTTGTCTTGCTGTGTTAAACTAATGTACTCACTTTGCTAGTTGGGTTGTTGAAATGGTGACAGGCATAATAATTACCTTGTTTATATCAAAATGTTTGACCTGAATTGGCAGCAGATGTCAAATGTCAAAGCAGGATCATTACCGAGCATCTAATTCTATTTTTATGAATTAAGGTTGAAAAGGAGAGACACTGAATAAAACTCATTAATGTGAATATAAATTAAGTCTTTTTGGGTCACATTTTTTTGAAGAGCAAAAGAGGAAGCTGACTATATTGATGATGAAGATCATTTTATTCAGCAGACAGACCATTTTTCCTCCTGAGGATCAAGTTAGCGGTCAGGTACTTGAGCGTACCCTGTAATGCTTCTTATTTTTAACCAGTTTTTACAGCTTTTAGTACAAGCATCATTAAATACTTGTGTATTCATCCTTTGACCTTCTGATAATTAGAGGAACAATAAGGGTTTCTAAGTTTTCATACCTTTTCTCCTCGCCATCTCTCATATCTTAGTTGTGTGCTTTGTGGAAGTCGATAGACCGATAAAGGCTTTTTGGACCTCAGGTTGTCCGGCTGTGTGACAGATAGATGTAGAGTCACTGGGTTGTATTTTAAGGATTGATAACTGTTATTCCACATTATTAAATGAACATTCTCGTCGTCTGTTGTGTTTAGTAGTCAGTTTGGACTCTTGAGATGCTTTCTAGATAATTTATCAGTTTGATTAATTCTGTAAATGGGCTGTGAACCATTAAAAACAAATAAGTGAAGAGGGAAATGAAAATAAAAACTGATGTTTTCCTTTAATGGTTGCTACTAACATCTTCCCAAGAGCTGCCTGTTAACAGCTGCTGTCAACGCTGCTGAGGTAAGACTGATCTGTCTCTGCTCATCTGTGCAAACCTGTCTGTCCCTAACTCTTTCTACTTTTACCATGAAGGCTCTTGGTCCTTGTTTCCACAGACCTTCTGATTCCCACTGAACTCCCTATACCTCAACACAATTAATCCTAACTAAAAGCAAACTATCTCCCCCTAACACGAGCCATTGTTTTTGAAAGCTGAGGAATTTGAACAGCTGTGTGGAAACAAGGTTATTTGATGTTATTTGATCAATGCTTTATAGATTTTAGTGATGATCCTTGTCATACAGTATGGGCTGTATGAGATTTGAGGGCCTTCTGTACAAAATGGGAAGTTGGACCTCAGATGGGGAAATGTCTTTTAACCTAAGGTTTTTTTAGTATCTAAATCTAATGTCTGTCTTCAGCTTTTATATGATTTTCTTTATCTTTGTTGTCTTTCACAGATGTGCAGGGGGAGAGCAATGGCTATTCTGTGCTTGGGGAAGGACAAGAGAAGGAACCTCAAGATGCAGAGGCTCAAATAAATGAGGGCTGTGTGCACTCCAGTGATGAAGATGAGGAAAAAGAAGTCCTGAAAGAAGAGCAGCAGGATGGTGGAACCACTGAGAGTCAGGTAACAGCCCATGACTGCAGTGGCGCCAGACCTCTGTTGATGGAGTCTGAGGATGAAGAGGAACAAGGATCTCAGTTAGCCCTCCACTCATCACCACAGTCCAGCACAGCAGCAACACAACCGTCTACTACCTTCCAACAGCCTACTCCAAGTACCTTTGCTCAGAATCATTCCCAGCATGTACCCAAGTCAACTGAGGGGGCAGATCTTGTTCCAGATGTCTTCACTAAAGCGCCCTTCCGGATCACGCATGAAGATTCGGGCGACGTGTTTGCCAATGCTCCGTTTCCTCGCGCCCCCCTTGCACCTCAGCAACACCTTGATGTATTCTCTCAGGCTCCCTTCGGAAAAAGAAAGGAGGCTACAGGAGCTCAGCCTAAAACCACATACCCTCATGCAACTGGAGTACATGCTGTAACCCCTGATCAAGGTGCACTGGGACAAGTTCCCCCTCAACCCTTCCGCCCTCAAGCCCTGGCCAAATATTCCCGACACTTTGATGGACCTGTGCCCCAGCAGCAAGTAGCAGCTCACAGAGTGGTGTCAAATGTAAGCAGGCAAGCCGCCGTGGCATCAGTCCCTGTTGGACCGCTTCAGTCATGGACGTCAGAAGTGAGCGCTGTTGACCCTTTCGTCTCTGCACCCTTTCATCTCAAGGCCCCCCAAGAAAAGCCCTGAATGCACTCTCAGAGGTCAGGGCGGTTGGCATCAGCGCCACTATAGCACACTATAACAGTCACACTGCATGCTATCACCAATGCTACAGCTGGACTGCAGGCCTGCATGGATCTCATTTTCAACTGGCTCCAATTAGATCTGATTGTGCAAGGTCATCTTTACACTTGAATGCTCCATCAAAGTAAGAAAACTGACATCCTTCCCAGATTCCTACTCCCTGTCTGCGTTTTGAATTGTCCTTCATCATTTTGGTACGTGCATCTTCACATAGACAATATGGTGGTCAAGTATTTGATTGTTTCCATGCCTACCTCAGTTACTATTTGTGTTAGTGCTAAAATGCCACGATAGTGAGGGAGTTAGTCTGAGGTTTTGGCAGTTTTATTTCCTGTATATTTGAGCTTTACTGACATTTATTCCTCTGTTGTATTAGTCCCTAACTTCAGAGAACCATAAAAAAGAGAAAAAGACAACATCGAGCACCATTAGCTGGTGAAACAGATCTGCTCTCACTGAGTACTATTGTAATAGTTTGGTGACAAGAGAATTCACAGAAATTCATCTGAAACTGCATCCAACATGAAATATGTGAATAATCTTAAAACTGTGCCCTCAGTCAGATGCTGGATAACAATGCATATGCATTTCAACAGTGGCATTTGATCTGAAATGGGTTTTTTCTCTCTCAATTCTAAATGTTTGCAATGTTTGACATATCTGTTGATTTTTGTGGTCACTGTCTAATGAAAATGGAATATCAGTGTTTGCTTTATGTATTGTACGAACCATATATAAATGTTAGGCATAGAAAATTCATAATAGTAGTTCCTATGTTATATAAATCTATTAGATCCACTTTTATTCGTTCCTCCTTATTTTATGAGATGGTATTGTTGGAGCCTTACACTCTTAGTACTTCCCTCCCATCACATCGAACGGCATAAATCACTTTTGCCTCTTGTGCCCTCCTGAAAAACTGCTGCATTTACATGATTTCATTGCACTTGCATTAAGCACCAAATACTCATGTACAAATTCCTTTAGCTGTCTGGCTATGCACCAAGATTTTACATCTATTTCTTCCAAATGTGTAATACCTGTGACTCACACTCGCAATCAACCCAAGTGAAAACAAAGCTTTCCTGCAGTCACACAAATATCTACAGCACTTATGCTTCGCAGTTCCAGTCAGGGATTGTAATCGTACTACATTAAGAATGAAATCTTGAATGGTGACTGAATGTTGACATTCCTTTTGAATTTATTTCCATCAACGTTTTGAAATACTTTATTATTGTCTTTGTGCTTTGTAAAATCATTGAACACTTTTGGTTCCTACCAAGGCACTTTTAAGAAACCTTTTTCAACCCAAAGTTTAAATCATGTATGCGTCTGTTGCAATGTAAAATCCTGTTTTCTTTTTGAAGTGTACAATCTTTTTTTTTATTATTATTATTAATGCTCCCTTTTCTCACCCAACTTGTACTCATGAAGGTTGCACATAGACACTGACACAGAGTCGGGGTTCCCTAAGAATGTGTTTTGATTGTGATACAGCTGTAAAGTTTATTTTGACCCATGTTGTGTAGGAAAACTTTGGAGGATTCAACAGCTAATGATGGACGAAAAAGGACAAGAAGCACTCAAAACACTTGTTATGCTGCACAGCCTGCCTTTGAA